>OV815308.1:7592500-10092500 GCA_929108375.1 Gymnoscelis rufifasciata | reverse complement strand
ACTTTATTGACCGAAAAACATACGATAAGAAATTAATGTAAGGTAGGATTAGAGTGAAGACGGGAGTGGATTTATCTGAGTAGGTATGATGGATGGTCGGTGTCACGCTTTTAGCCCACCTCTCGTTTATTGGGTCAGGATTTTTGTCACGTTTCTGTTGTACGAGTTTCTTTGCAGAATTTATTATTATCCTATTCAGATGTTAAAGCCGTCGATAAATTTGTGTTATTTAGTTATAAGGCGTAGGTAATTTTGATACGTAAAGTAAAACCAATAGTAGGTACTTGTTTTTCTATCAACACGCGATTATACTAAAGCATTGATGGTGTCGAAAATGAATGTAAACATCTGTTACATGCGCTGAAATCCCTGTACGATAATGGGTTACTCCCTGTGCGGGCTTGTTGAAGAAATCGCTTCATTTGCAAGGAAACGGCAGTGTTTAAGCGCTCCGTAACGTTATATAGAGTTAGTTCAGCCGGAGGGGGAGTAAGGATAATAAAAAGCTTTAGCACGTGACACACTTAGAAATAAAGAAAATTCACAGAGTTTTAAGGTCAAAAACATTCCGTGATATTGTTACGACGTAGTAGAAAGATAAAATTTATATTCCTAGAAAAGGTAGTGAAATGTAAAGACTTCTAAATAAGTTATAGTTCGGAAAGAGAGATCAAGCTTTAACGCAAAAGTTGCTGTAGGAACTTTAAAAGCTTTCTTGCGAAACTCAATCTGAGGAACATAATACATAAATGGTAAATAAAAATACATAAAGTATAAAGGTACATATGAAAATGTACAAGATACTAAAAAATACTTGTGGCAAATGAGTTTTTAATATTAGTAGTTTATGCGTACAATATCTGAAGATAAATTCTCTACTTTAATTTCCTTCAAACCGCATCTCCACAATAAGAGAAGTTTTGTGAATTGCTATCGCTTTCTTCGATCGCACCCTCATTGGGAGATAGGGGGGGAAGTAATAACTGCCACACAAGTAAAGCCTGAGATACGGGTCAGGCGTCCATTTCCAATTCTATCTTTTATATTACTTGATCTTGAATAACACTATTTCCGTGAAGTATTCAATTGATGAATGAAATTCGTAGCTGATATCTACACGATCTACGTTTTAGACTCTACGTTAAAGAACTTATTTATTCCACAGCAAGCTTTCCATGAGCTTTAATTTGGGCTTTTATATTACCCGTATTTAAAAATTGTATTTAGCGCTTCTTTAAAATATCATTACTTCGTACTATCGTGAAGAGGTCACAGACAGACAAAGGGACAAACAAAGTCACTTTTGCAATTAAAACATTAATCTTCAGACATTTAATAATCAGTAATGTCTCTTACCTTTAAATGAATCCAGAATTTTATTCTGATGTAAACATTTTCACTTAATATATCGTGTTAATGTAATAGCTGAAGCAATGTTCGTAATAACCAACACCTATCCAATTCAATTATCGCACAACAGGTACATGACAAGTTATGTATGATAGATGGGACGTCCATAAAACGTTGTATGTCCAACTCCATTAACGCGCAAATATTAGGTCCTTACATATGAAATTGGCGTTTTGTATGGGAGGAACAAAAAGTCGAATATTTTTTAATATAATATATTTAATTAATCAAAGTATGAACCATTATTTTCTATGCACTTTTGCCATCTTATAGGTAGTTCATTGATCCCTTTACTAAAAAAACCAGTCGGACGGGAATCAATAAAATCTTTGAAGGCGATTTGGACTGCCCCATCGGAGTTGAATTTTTTCCCTTGCAAGAAGTTATCCAAATTTCGAAAAAAATGGTAATCTGTTGGAGCAAGGTCCGGGGAGTACGGAGGATGTCTTAGACTTTCCAATTGAAGCTCTTCTAATTTAGTAGCCGTCTGTTGCGCAGTGTGTGGTCTAGCGTTGTCGTGAAGCAGCAGTGGCGTGGAGCGATTGACCAGCCTAGGTTGTTTAGCCGCTAGCTTTTCCATCATGGTTTGCAATTGCTGACAATAGACATCAGCCGTAATAGTCTGGCCAGATTTGAGAAAACTGTAATGAACAATACCGGCACTAGTCCACCAAACGCTTACAAGTAACTTTTTTGGGGTTAATTTTCGCTTGGGGCAGGATTTGGCTGGCTGGCCAGGATCCAACCATTGCGCTGAGCGCTTCCGATTATCGTAAAGAACCCATTTTTCATCACAGGTAATGTTCCGGTTTAAAATACCTTCATTATTGTGCCGGTTTAGTAATGTAACGCAGCAGTCGACGCGCGTTTGCCGGTTTGCTTCAGTCAATTCGTGAGGTACCCACCTTTCAAGCTTTTTAATCTTCCCAATTTGCTTCAAGTGAATTAAAACAGTTTTATCACTAACACCGCAGCCTGCAGCTAACTCGGACGTGGTTTGCGATGGATCCGCTTCCACAATAGCCTTCAACTCTTCATTATCAACTTGAGTCTCAGGCCGTCCACGGGGCTTGTTCTGCAAGTCGAAATTTCCAGAACGAAAACGTTGGAACCAAAAACGAACTGTGTTTTCTTTTGCAACACGACCGCCATACACATCATTCACCCTTCGAGTTGTTTCCGCAGCACTAGTGCCACGGCGGAACTCGTACTCGTAAATAATGCGATATTTTAAGTTTTCCATTTTGTAAAATGAGTGACGCAAACAGAAAAAAACAGAAGAAAAAAAACAAATGAATGACGATCATCGAAGCACAAATACATGAGTCTATAGCTGTACAAATTTGAATTTGGAATTCCTTACCAAAGAGGAGAAATTTGTGATTAAAGTGGCCAGTACGAAAAACGCCAATTTCATATGTAAGGACCTAATATTTGCACATTCGTCTTTCTGAGCTTATAGCTTTTTGGCGTCGACCAACCGCCGATCATTTACATTACAACAGAAAATTTATTACCCAATTTTAGCAAATTTATCAACGGTTTTCCATTTTCAGAGTACGGTCGATTTTAAAACAATAATATCTCCCACAATTTATTTATAGACATTGAACATACGAACGCATAATGTCACACGCAATTAGTTACAATAAATATTGCGAGCCATTGGAATTAAGCAAAGAATAATCAGTAGGTAGGTAAATCAATTTAAAATCAAAAAGAAGAGAAAACACAATCAGTAGGTAGGTACATCAATTTAAAATCGCATCGGAAGCTATCATAAAATCGGATAACATTTTTAAAATCTCATTTGTTTCTACATTAATGGGGAAATACCCACGTTCCAAGTAAAACTGATCCAAAATAGCCTCTAAAATTTGTATGAAACGACAATAAACTTGGAAAAATTGAGGTAAGGGTAGGCCGCGTAAAAAATAATGGTCCGCCCTCCGCTTCGCCGAGCGCAGGGCGGTCTGCTAAATAAATTGTTTGCCTTTTTCAATTTAACACTGGAATGTAAGTTAATTCAATCTGATACTTTTAGGTCTCATTTTTTACATAAATTTCCATTATATTGATGTAGCAGTAAAGCTTTTGAAGTGCTTTTATAATATCTACTTTATTATTTTCTATTCCTAAGAAGGCTGTTTGAATAATTAATTACGTAGCAAACTTTGATTATATTTAAATAAAAATAAAAAATCAAATTGTTTTTGATGCATATTTGCATACCTACCTATCGATGTTAAGCATCATCAGTTGTAACAAAATAGTATGTATTTTGTAGTATTTTACATAAACTATTTACATTATTGAACTTTTCAACATAAGTTGCTATTGGGATATTTTTCTCCATCAAACTAATTATTTATAAAGTTCTTATATTTTCTTACTTCATTATTATTATAATTTTTCATTATGAAAATAAAACTCAAATAAATAAAAACCGACAAAAGTTAGGAATGTTAAATCACAAATGTTAATTATGAAAAGTAAACATTTAGGACTAATAAAGGATAAAAAAACGTTTTGCTATTAAAACGTTTAATTTTTAAATAAACATTCCAACGAGTAGCTATGTTAAGCATAGCATATTTTAAATACCTATATCATTAGAATTCTTGCTGGATTCATCGTAAACTTGATGAATAGTGCTGTAAAATGCCTACAATAAATGAATACCTTTGGAATGCTCACACGACATTCTTGTGGACGACGCATATGCAAGCTTAGATGCCGGACTGTCATGCGAATCTCTAATAAAAGTGCAATAAAAAGAACATGAGTGTTTTCTGAGAAACATGCGGCGAGACAGACGAAAACGAGAAGGAATGCGTCAAGTACCTATGTACACAAATACAGTATTTGAATAAATCAGTTCCATAAGCGTCCGGTCTTCCTTAGTCACATGGGTCTTTATGACAGAGCTTTAATGACTTGTTTAATAATAAATAATAACTCTTTTCTTTTGATAGAACTTATCTTTTAAGTGATACAAGTTAATATGCATGTAAATGAGTACATTTACGAAGATAAAACATAAAACCATGTTTATAATTGAATTCTAAATCTAAAATAGCATTTGCCAATTTATTTATTATAATTTCACTTGACTAAATAACTATTTCACTTACAAAATAAACTCAAGTATTCATAATGTAAACGGGTAGGCATAACTCGCGTATATTGTGTCAATTTTATGTATATCCGACTCTGCTGTTCAATTCAAGAGGAACCGTTATATATTAGGTCCTTACATATGAAATTGGCGTTTTTCGTACTGGCCACTTTAATCACAAATTTCTCCTCTTTGGTAAGGAATTCCAAATTCAAATTTGTACAGCTATAGACTCATGTATTTGTGCTTCGATGATCGTCATTCATTTGTTTTTTTTCTTCTGTTTTTTTCTGTTTGCGTCACTCATTTTACAAAATGGAAAACTTAAAATATCGCATTATTTACGAGTACGAGTTCCGCCGTGGCACTAGTGCTGCGGAAACAACTCGAAGGGTGAATGATGTGTATGGCGGTCGTGTTGCAAAAGAAAACACAGTTCGTTTTTGGTTCCAACGTTTTCGTTCTGGAAATTTCGACTTGCAGAACAAGCCCCGTGGACGGCCTGAGACTCAAGTTGATAATGAAGAGTTGAAGGCTATTGTGGAAGCGGATCCATCGCAAACCACGTCCGAGTTAGCTGCAGGCTGCGGTGTTAGTGATAAAACTGTTTTAATTCACTTGAAGCAAATTGGGAAGATTAAAAAGCTTGAAAGGTGGGTACCTCACGAATTGACTGAAGCAAACCGGCAAACGCGCGTCGACTGCTGCGTTACATTACTAAACCGGCACAATAATGAAGGTATTTTAAACCGGAACATTACCTGTGATGAAAAATGGGTTCTTTACGATAATCGGAAGCGCTCAGCGCAATGGTTGGATCCTGGCCAGCCAGCCAAATCCTGCCCCAAGCGAAAATTAACCCCAAAAAAGTTACTTGTAAGCGTTTGGTGGACTAGTGCCGGTATTGTTCATTACAGTTTTCTCAAATCTGGCCAGACTATTACGGCTGATGTCTATTGTCAGCAATTGCAAACCATGATGGAAAAGCTAGCGGCTAAACAACCTAGGCTGGTCAATCGCTCCACGCCACTGCTGCTTCACGACAACGCTAGACCACACACTGCGCAACAGACGGCTACTAAATTAGAAGAGCTTCAATTGGAAAGTCTAAGACATCCTCCGTACTCCCCGGACCTTGCTCCAACAGATTACCATTTTTTTCGAAATTTGGATAACTTCTTGCAAGGGAAAAAATTCAACTCCGATGGGGCAGTCCAAATCGCCTTCAAAGATTTTATTGATTCCCGTCCGACTGGTTTTTTTAGTAAAGGGATCAATGAACTACCTATAAGATGGCAAAAGTGCATAGAAAATAATGGTTCATACTTTGATTAATTAAATATATTATATTAAAAAATATTCGACTTTTTGTTCCTCCCATACAAAACGCCAATTTCATATGTAAGGACCTAATATTAACATTACCATACAATAAATAACTGTATGATAAATGTCAATAACATACAAACAACCCACTTTTTGACATTGTAAAACAATATTTTGTACTAATTCGGTCAACCCTTATACTGAGATAGGTAAAATTAAATAAGCATCGCAATTCAGGCGAATATTTATCATCTTAAGACGCATCACAATCGAATTTTGTCAATAGTTAGTGCATTTATTATTTACTACGGAACGCGGAGATTCCCAGAATTTGAGTCAGAGAGATAATTTTACCGTGCTCAATATAGCCCGGAATTTGTCAACTGTACTGTAAGTAAAGTATTACCGAACGTGTAATAGCTGTAAGGATTTACGGGATTCAATTCCATCTTAGTATTAACATAAAGTTCTACGGGAGTTTGATACATAGGTAACTGAAATAGAGCAGATAAGATAGATACCTTGTAGTCATATTAAACTTTGTAGTAGGTAGGTATATTTTCTTACTCAAATCTATTGGTATATTAGTATTTATATGTCGTAGGTAACATTCTGTACACTTAACTTCGTTTCAATCTAAATAGCTTAGTATTATATAATCGTAATTATAAAAGTATAAAAAATAAGCATTCTGCAAGTCACAGGCAAGACGTTACTTAATTGTCATAGTATAAAATACGATAAAATATGAAAAGATAGAAAAAAAAATGTTGCTAAAAAATAGCATTGTCAAACTTAAAACAAAGATACAAAAAATAATGTCATATTAAATGTATAAATACAGCTTCTGCACAGGGGCATTGTCAAATTAAGCTAAAACTCTAATAAATTTAATTAAAATTAGTTCATTTTCATTACAAGGGCATGTCATGTGAAGATAAATAATTGATTCAAAACTTTTAAAAATAAAATGTTGTTGCTGCTGTATAGTGGCATATACTTATACATATTATAAGACTGAAGAGTTTGTTACATTGTTTGTTTGTTTGAACGTGCTAATCTCTGAAACTTTTTGTCAGATCTGAATAATTATTTCACTATTAAATAGTCTATTTATCAAGGAAGGCTATTGCCTACTTTTAACCGAGGGAAAATATGTAATTCCCGCGACAAATCTATAAATCACGAGCAACACCGTGTCAAGAAGAGCTAATCTTAATATATATATCAATCTCGTGTCACAATGTTTGTCCTCAATGGACTCCTAAACCACTTAACCGATTATAATAAAATTCGCACACCGTGTGCAGTTCGATCCAACTTGAGAGATAGGATGGTTTTTACGGCGAGAAGAATTCGAATAATTTCCGGGAAAATTTTATACCCGTGCGACGCCGGGGCGGGCCGCTAGTTGATATATAAAATATTTGTTGGATTAAAATTATTATACAATATCATCGCATAGAATAGCACGAACAATGTTACTTTGTGGTTTCATTACTGCACTGATAGCCCGAGAGACCCTCTACACTACACACAAGCGGGACGTCATCCTCTTACGTGATCTTCAACTGAAGAACTCTCGGAGAAAACTACTGCCTACGCCTCTATTCCTCTTCCACGTGATTAATGTTCCAATATATAATTCATTACAACTACATTCTATTCAGACAAGTCATGAGAATCTTGTTTCGTTTCCCAAAGGAAATCTAGGGAAATCGGAACCTCCGCGCTTAAATATTTTGCGGAGGAAAACCGAGCTAAAATATGTTTCACCGCGCAAATTGTACATTTTTATACCTTTAATTAACGTAGGTGGAGATTATAACTAAAGTAGATTGCGACTTGATAATTTGTTGGAACTGAATTTAGCGATGCGGCAAATTCTGCTGCGATAATTCACGCCAGCTTAAAGTTAGTTGGTTTACACCGTAAAGGTGGTAAGGCGGTTCAGAGAACAGATTGCGCTTAGCTAACAAATATTATTTGCATAAGGAACCAGTTGAAGTAATAACTGTATTTCTTTATTGTGTGAGTAATTGCGCATTTTTAAAATATCCTTTTGCCAGCCCTTTCCACGCTTTTCCTTTGAATTGTTAACGGGCTTGCGTGGGCTTAGCAAGGTAGATGTACCCCAAAGCCGACCTACAAACAATCTAATACCCCACAACATTTCTCGGAAAATACGAGCACGGTACTTTAATTTCATGCCCAATGAGCAACTTGCTTTACTTGTAATTTGAAAGGCTTTTAAAGTTGACTTTTAGTTTGTAACCAGATAAACAACAGCTTTTAAATGGTTTACTTTTAATTAACTTCAGAGAGGCACTTTTGCGTTTTAATTAAGTTAATGCAATGAAACCGTTCAAATAGTTATGCGGTTAATCAATGTGATATGGGTGGCAGTGTGGTCGGGAACGTTAATGGCGTTGGTTTCGGGCATGCCATATTTTAACTCACGCCTGTCATAATAAAATTATGCAAACTTTCTGATAACATTACATACATTTTCATAAATGGTTATATTGAGGCTGAAGCCCGGCGGTAATATTTTCGTTAAAATGTATGAGAACGTGTATTTTTCTCGTCAAGTTATTTATGGTGGCGATTACTTCAGCAATTTTTCAGGTAATTAGGAGTGTTGAGTAGACGCGGTACACGGGACTCGACACAATGCCACTTGTCGCGCCCATCAAAATGCAAATAAAGGCGCCAGGCTGGCATCCCTTCATCTTTGTTTGCGTTTCCCTCATTTGTCTACTTGCGGCTTGTTAAATAACGTGCGGTGGGTTAAAAAATACAAGCCCAGACGCGTGTCACGTTTTGATAAGAGGGTATCTATCTCGTCGGAGGGGAGGGAGACTTGAATATTGTAGATGTTGTACCTTCCTTTACATTTGCATGGATATGAGTTCTGTTGACAAACGGGCTTATCTATCTATATAAATAAAATTGAATTGTTGTTCATTAGTCATTAAAACTATAAATAAATACTATCGATTAAAACTCGAGAACGGCTGAACGGATTTATCTTATCTTAGTCTTGAAATGTTCGTGGAGGTCTAGGGAAGGTTTAAAAGGCGAGAAAAAATCGAATAATTGCAGGGAACTTTTTTTACCCGTGCGACGCCGGGGCGGGCCGCTAGTTAATAATATAAAGCTCCAAGTTCTAGCCCTCGCTTACTTTTTCTCTGCTACCTAATTCTTTAATCTTTGCTTAGGTATCCTAAAAACAAAAATGGATTGTCTTATTATTATGAATAGGTGGGTTATTTTTAGTTAAGTTCTCAATAGTTATATTTTAGATTTTAATAAATTGCAAGTACGTAATGTTACTTAGTTTATGTATTAAAATAAATAATAAAAAACATCAAGATTAGACTTATGTATTCTATTAAAAAGCAACTTCTCATTCTTATATTAGGTCCTTACATATGAAATTGGCGTTTTGTATGGGAGGAACAAAAAGTCGAATATTTTTTAATATAATATATTTAATTAATCAAAGTATGAACCATTATTTTCTATGCACTTTTGCCATCTTATAGGTAGTTCATTGATCCCTTTACTAAAAAAACCAGTCGGACGGGAATCAATAAAATCTTTGAAGGCGATTTGGACTGCCCCATCGGAGTTGAATTTTTTCCCTTGCAAGAAGTTATCCAAATTTCGAAAAAAATGGTAATCTGTTGGAGCAAGGTCCGGGGAGTACGGAGGATGTCTTAGACTTTCCAATTGAAGCTCTTCTAATTTAGTAGCCGTCTGTTGCGCAGTGTGTGGTCTAGCGTTGTCGTGAAGCAGCAGTGGCGTGGAGCGATTGACCAGCCTAGGTTGTTTAGCCGCTAGCTTTTCCATCATGGTTTGCAATTGCTGACAATAGACATCAGCCGTAATAGTCTGGCCAGATTTGAGAAAACTGTAATGAACAATACCGGCACTAGTCCACCAAACGCTTACAAGTAACTTTTTTGGGGTTAATTTTCGCTTGGGGCAGGATTTGGCTGGCTGGCCAGGATCCAACCATTGCGCTGAGCGCTTCCGATTATCGTAAAGAACCCATTTTTCATCACAGGTAATGATTCGGTTTAAAATACCTTCATTATTGTGCCGGTTTAGTAATGTAACGCAGCAGTCGACGCGCGTTTGCCGGTTTGCTTCAGTCAATTCGTGAGGTACCCACCTTTCAAGCTTTTTAATCTTCCCAATTTGCTTCAAGTGAATTAAAACAGTTTTATCACTAACACCGCAGCCTGCAGCTAACTCGGACGTGGTTTGCGATGGATCCGCTTCCACAATAGCCTTCAACTCTTCATTATCAACTTGAGTCTCAGGCCGTCCACGGGGCTTGTTCTGCAAGTCGAAATTTCCAGAACGAAAACGTTGGAACCAAAAACGAACTGTGTTTTCTTTTGCAACACGACCGCCATACACATCATTCACCCTTCGAGTTGTTTCCGCAGCACTAGTGCCACGGCGGAACTCGTACTCGTAAATAATGCGATATTTTAAGTTTTCCATTTTGTAAAATGAGTGACGCAAACAGAAAAAAACAGAAAAAAAAACAAATGAATGACGATCATCGAAGCACAAATACATGAGTCTATAGCTGTACAAATTTGAATTTGGAATTCCTTACCAAAGAGGAGAAATTTGTGATTAAAGTGGCCAGTACGAAAAACGCCAATTTCATATGTAAGGACCTAATATTACGTATATATGAAAACTAGGAAAAATAAATAAGATTATGATACGAAGCTACTGGCTAAGATGGTTGGTTCTTTGTAGGAAGAAAATGTAAATTTTGCAAAACCCGCTTCTCAACATAGACTCTACATACTTCACATATCTTCAGCTAACGTTGTTTAAATATACATTATTCTATTCTATGTGTTACGTGATCCTATTGAGCACAAGTAGCTTATTCCGCAGTGCCTTTGGATGGGACGTGTGATGCGAGAATAGGGATATATGTTAAGAAATTCTTGATATCAAACAAAATTCAAATACATGATCGATGCAGTCTTATACTTACTGGTTTGTTAAATTTAAAATATTCGTGACATAACATATTTCTGCTTTGTAATGTACATACCTACACATCTTTCACTTCCATTTGATACCCCACTCGCAATCAAAGTTCCGAAGTGCCTGTGACATATAGGGTACATTTAGTACATTTTGCTCAATAGCATTTTACGAAACTTCAATCGTCTTGCTTTTTTTCGTTTGCAAGAGAAATGCAATACCTGGGCACTGTTTTTTAATGTTATCTAAATGACGGACTAATATATTTTTTTAATCATCTATCTTTTTGAAGGCATTGTGTTGGTGAACCCCAACTTTAAATAAAAAAATATAAAAGATAACAAACGTTTATTTTGACACTTACATTAAAACTTGTATTAGAAATAATATGTCTTCCACCTTTCTTTCACCCCTATATGTAGTGTGCGGATTTCATCCATGTTTATGTTACTTGGAAATTAAAAAAGTATAAATATTTTATTTTTATTCACTCCCATATCTTATCAGAAATGACCTTACTGGGTTTATATAGGCTACGTTGCCATAGTCAAAACACAAACTGTTTGTGTTTGAAGGATGAAATGTTAGCTGCTAGTTCGCAAGAGCTTAGTTGTTGAATTTTCTATTATTATTTTATTACCTACGTCCATTTTCCAAACACGAGTTTCAACAACTAAAACATCGAACAATGGAACGCTTACTTGCTGAAACAGGATAGTGAATGTATAAGCTTGGAACAGGTAAAGCTTAAATTCAATTACAGGGAAACTAATCTAACTTCGACCACGGCTAACCAAAGCGCCGTAACAAACACTTTTGATTGTGTACAATAACTTACCTGCCACGTCATTTCAATACATTTCAGTTCTTGTAAACTTGTAAGATAACTAAATGCATTATTAAGAATCTAAGAATGCTAACTGTGCTAAGTAGGTTTACTCTTACTGTGACATTTCTGCTATAGATATCATATCAGCCTACAAATTGCCTTATGATAAACTGCACGACCTATAAATAAATGCTATGTTACCGGAGACCTTAATGTGACATTCTTATTACTTTTCTGAGAAATGAGATGCGTGTGAATAGCCAAATTTTTACCGCTTGATATGAAAATTATGGATAAAATAATATAAATAGTTATGCAAAGAATATAAAGTGAGGCTGATACCATTTTAAATTAGAGTTTATTCGGTCAGTGAAATTGTTATCGTGACCAATTGCAGTAAGTAACGTGGTCTCCTGCTGAGAAGCCGGCGCACGCGCCGCGGGATACCAACGCTGAATATGCAATCGTCACAGCTTATACAGCATCATTCAAGCAAAAACATCCCATAATCTTCTTGAATATGTTATCCTAAAGTCGAGAATCACGCGACACCGCATCCTGTGAGAATTGAACCTTCTGTGAAGTTCTGTAACTGGTTGAATGAACACGACAGGTATACATTGCCCACAATGAGACAGGTTGATGGTAAACTGCGTGATTACTCACGATTATTTTATTCCTTACATGTATCCGACAATGCTCATGCTTTGGTTATTATGAGCAACGACATAAATAGCTTAACCGTATAAACACGTAACGATCACGATTTAAACTTAACAAAAAATAAGTTACTAGTGGGCTTTATGTATCATGTAAGCTTACAAGCAGAACGTGCGTTATAAGCATTATTGGGGTTTACGACAAGGAACTGTTCGGTTTAATAATAAATCGAATGTTTATTTATCTTATCGGTAATACTACCGACACAATGCGAATATACTAAGTTCTTAACGAACTTAGTATCATGGCACAGTAAAAGCCAATTTAAGGTATATTGAACAATAATCCTTCAATAAAAAAAGTTGGAGTAATTTACCTAGATTAGAACTGCCTTCAGCGAAAAGAACTGTACGATTGTGAACTTTTTCATCCATTTGGGGAGTACCGAGATGAGGTCGACACAATGCGGGATAAGATGCGCCGATGCACTCTCTTTGCTTTTAGAGTTATTGTCGGTCTCACCCAAAACATTCTTTTGTGGAACACCTGCATTCTACGCTACTCACACTGAGCTACGGTTGCCATTAGAGAGACAAAAACATTCACTTGATTAGCGCACTCCCTTTAGGAACCTGCAGACTTCTCAACTTCCACATACAATTTTAGTTCATTTGAAACTTTTGGCACACGACTTCCAAAAGTCATACAGACTTGGCAGCACAGTTGCCTGCCACTTGACATTTTCACTTCATTAATGTTCTTGCTCTAATTGACTTTTATATTCTTGGAGTCGTTGCTTTTATTGTCTCTCAAAGCTTGTTATAAAAAATGTTTATTATAGATACATACATATTTTTACTATAAGTAGGTACATCTTAACCACCCATGATGAATAAATATTCAAGAACATTTATTTATCAAATCGACCTAGTGACCTGATTTGAACAAGATAATTTATATAACTTCAACATTTAACTCATGCTCTACAAAACGCTAATGTGTAACCCCGTATTAATTAAAATATTTTACTTTAATATTTACTACTTACTTCTATATTAAATTTTTATTTTGTGATTTAGCCAAATAGGTTATATTAGTAAGAAAAACCCTTTTAATGAATACGATTTAATGTATTACATGTAGAGCTCTAGATACAGGCCGATGCCAACGACCAAAATTTTTGGTTAAATAAGTCTACAGGAGCTATGTCATGGGTCTCTGAACTAATTATTTAAAATAATAAATAATATACTATAAAAAGGCTAAATAAGATGCCACTTTTAAAGAAATTCCCTAAATCCACACATGTACGAGTATTGAGAGTTTTCGGATCAGAGCTCATCTGTTTTATCACACGATTAAATTCAATTTCATTTGAACCCTTGTCGCGACACAAAGCTTAGCTTTTTGATCAGGGAGATTTATACTCAACATATTCTACAAAACGAACAATGCGTTGTAGCGATAATGTGTAGAATTTTCTCCGACATCTTGTCGATTGTTTGACAAAGCGGATGTAATGAAAAAGAAAATAAGGAGATACCAAAGTGGCATTATACAAGCCGAGCTTTCCTGAAAATAAGGATTCTTTTCGGCTGTGCTGAGATTCTTGAGCCATCCGCGTAATGGAAGTTTGCGAACGGGCTCCCAGCCAGTCTTTGAGCGTAGCAAGCTCAGATGCACAGCGCGATTGCTCGAGATGTAATTTAATTAAACCAGGAGAACATTAGCGATGCCAAAGAGGTAAATACGTACATCCATCCACTCTCGGTGCCGTCGAATGGAATTTCAAAAATGTCTCTGACAACTACGATTTAACGAGAGTCAGAGTGTTATTACAAGCTGCAAGTTTTTGTAAGTATCAACCATGTTCATGATTTTTTATCTAAAATGAAACAAAATAATTTTCAATGGAAGCGTACGGATAATGAAGGTACGAAATACAGATACCCACGTAGGAAGATTGGTGATATCATTTGCATAATTGCTTTGTTTGTTACAGAACACACGAGTTAATCCGTTTATCGAGTATATCCCGAGCCGTATGAGATACACAGATTTTTCGGACCCAAATATTTACCATAGCGCAAATTACAATTAGTAGCAAATACCTAAGCACTTAGCTTTAGTTTTTTATCGATATACAATTCCGTTTGTAAATGGTACCTTATATTATATAATAGGTATCTATCTTTTCTTACCATTTACCATCTACTTCCAAGATAGGAAACCTGAAATCAACTTAATAAGGCCAAAGGCTTTAAAAGTACAAAAGTAGGTACAGTAAGCCCTTTGAACACGCTGAAAGGCTCCTGCGGTTCTGAACTAATTAGGGCCATTTACGGTTACAAAGAGAAGGGTAGAGCGCCTTAGTAGGTGTAAGTAAAGGCACAGATTGTGATACAGAGTTGATAGCCATCATTTGAATAAATAAATTGCATTTACACAACATTATGCATAAAACTTATTACTTTAGTAGGTACCTACTTTTACAGCCATAGATAAAGTTAATACGTCTATGGAACTAGATCAACACGCCTATTAACTTCAATTCTGAAGCCGGCTCTACTACACCCGCGGCGCGAACGGCCGCGAAAGCCCGCGACAACTGCGAATCATGAGTATAGATGTTGTTAGCGCCTTCTCGTTCGCTTCGTTTCTTCACTTCGCGTCGTTCCCCGATCAGAATCAGTTTTAGGTCCCACGCAAATGGTTTTCAGCGCGCGAACGCATCCACACTATTCCGCAGTAGCTTACAAGACATACACGTTGCGAACGTTGAGGGACACCGTTCAAGCGCCGAACACGACCAGATCACGGCATTTAGTCACGGCGCGGGTGACGAAACACATGAGTGTAGAGCCGGCTTTATAGTTTAACCTGCTTAAAAGTCACTTATCGGTATGAAAACTTTTTTTGTTACCTTAAATTAGTATAATAAGCTAAAAAATATTAATTAGCCCGTCAATTAGATTACAAAAAAAACTTGTATATTTAAATTTTGATTGCAAACGAAAATCAAGTCGATATAGAGCATTTGAAGTTTCGCATGACGTAATGCTTTCGTGCAAAATGTTCTAAAAGGAAACGACATACTTTGATTCACTATATCTTGGCACTTTAATCGATAAAGCAAAACATTTTTGATTTGGACGGGCTAACAGATGGATTAAACAGAATACCTATTTATGTACCTAATCATCATGACTATTAAGGATAACGTTTTGATATCTTAAAATAGGATAGAGAGTGAATAACAACCAGTTGAAGTAATATTTTCCAACCGCTTAGAAAAATCGTTTGGACTAGAGCTTTGTAAGCGAGTTCATAAAATAATCCTTAATGCAACAAATGTGTTTCTATACATTCTTTCACGCGAAAGCGGTACAATGCTCCAATTTCCGAACAAACAAACACCGTGTGTTAAATAAACTACTCTCGTATGAACGGGGGTTATTAAATGCATTTTTACAGAGTCATTTCACAGACGTAACATCTAGCATTCCGTCACCAATATCGGCCATTTCTTTAAGAATTTCCTAAGCGCCTGAACCGACAGTTGGCACGAGAGGCATTTGCATAGCCGGACGTGTCACGAATAATATGGAAATGACCCCTGGTACCAGACCTCTCCAAGCCTGGTTGCAGTGCTCATGCCGATATTGCTTCGATTTACAATAAGATGCAATCTAAGGGGCGACGTTGACAGAAAGGCCACACGTTCTCATTGCTCGGCCCAATAGATTTAGAATGTGCTTCAATATCACAAGTTACTAAGTACAGTATGCGTCGCTAACTGGTAACCTCTTGTGCATAGAAACTACTACTGCAAGAGGGCTACCAGTTAGCAACGCAATCTGTTCCTACCTATTCCTACCATTTAATAATGCAGAAATTAAGATGAAAGGTTGCCCCAGTTACATAAGTAAAGGAATGTGCACATGCAAGAAGTGCCATTCCATCTTCTTGAGTTCTTCAAAATGTGCTAACGACCTGAGCAAATTACGTGAACTTGACAGCGTAATTTCAATTAATTATCTCTTTCCCTTGTGTTGGCAGATAAATGAGCCTCGAGGGCGTCGTTCGCGGCGAAAACATGAAACTCTGCATACATCCACGCCCGTTCGTCGGATTCAGAGCCCAAACTTTTGAATAATGTATCTTTAGAGCGATTTAGTAATTTTTTGCTCAATGCGCGAGGGAATGTTGTAAAACACTTTAGAACCCCGAAGGCTTTTGTTTTTTAATAATTATAATTAATAATTGCCACTAAAACAATTATTTAAAATGGATCATTATCTTAGGCGAGGTATAAAAAAATTAACCAACAAACCCCCTGGAAACATCGATCGTTTTTAAAATATGCACGAGAATAGCCCTGTGAAGACCAATTGTTGAACAATCACAAACAATAATATTTAATATTGAAAAAAACTTTGAAAATCTACCGTCTTGGGTTATATATCAAACTAGCTGTGCCCTGCGGTGCTACCCGCGTTATAATGGATGAAGTACTCTTAACCAACAACATATTTATTTGAATAAAGATTAATATTATTATGTTGATACAACTTAAACAAATTATTTCGACCAAATTAGGTACCATAAAAACGGTTTTTGTGAGTTAATCTTAAAAGATAGACATATACTATCGCGGACTGTTTTTTAGATCATTAAAAGAGCTATTATTCTTTAATACATATTTTTTGTGTATCTTGAACCGTTTTCACGGCGCACGCAACGGAAGGCTTCAAAGATGAACAATTTCTCCCGTTTTTTACACATTTACCACTATATCTTTGCTCCTATTGGTCGTAGCGTGATGTTATATAGCCTATAGCCTTCCTCGATAACTGGACTATCCAACACAAAAAGAATTATTCAATTCGAACCAGTAGTTTCGGAGATTAGCGCGTTCAAACAAACAAACAAACAAACAAACAAACTCTTCAGCTTTATATATTAGTATAGATTCTTTATAATATACTAGCGGCCCGCCCCGGTGTCGCACGGGTTAAAAAAGTTCCCGGCAATTTTTCCTTATTTTTTCACCGTTTAGACCTACCCTGAACTACAACAAACATTTAAAAACCAAAATCAGCTCAACCAGCCCAGCCGATCTCGAGTTTTATTCATACTAACGAACAACAATTCATTTTTATTATATAGAAGATAGACTAGGCGCGAGAATTGGCTTCCTTCAACACGGCTCTAAAGTATAATTAAGTGCAACAAGATCTAAACAATTGTAAACTGAGAAAGTGACAAGCTCGTACCTAACTGAGAAAATGTTGTCGTCGAGAATTTGCGGAGATCCTGATACAGCCGCCCATGGCCTGGCAGTTGGCAGTTATTTCCCGAACCGAACAATGACTTCAGCGGGTCGAACTCAATTTCACGCGTGATTTGTGCACTTTTATTTCATTCCCTCTCCGACTGAACTACAGTTGGACTAGCTATCGGGTGCTAGATTTATGTGAAACACTTGTAACAAGTTACCTGTGTAGCTAGTGACTTTAAAAGTTTTCTAACGGAATTTATATTTCCAGAGTTCACCAAGATCAAATCAGAGTCAAAAGGAGCATGGTATCCGTAATCTGTGACTTCGTCTGGAAATGAGAAGTGTGAGTTGACAAATCGTAGGTTGTGTAGTAACATTTTGTGGCTCAGGGCAAAGTCGGCTCGACAACTTGATATATTGGCTTGCTTTGTAAGGGGACCGGGGCACAGAGAGCGCAGTAAGATAACGTAGTTCGGCAGGAGACTACTAAATTATTTTTATCTCTGACTTGCACGAAATATTCACTGTTACACCACTCTACAAGCATAAAGCAATGGTTTATTGTTTGGAATTTGCTACTGTATAATTTAACATTCAAATACGTGAGAATGTTAAGGACAGATAAAGAAGAGACAAAATGTTCTGTTGGGAAAGGTAAATGGAAAGGTTCATAATCTGTTTACTTCGAAAATCACTAGACAAACAAAATAACCGGAACATCACAAAGGATGAAAGAGCGTCACGGCTCGGTAGCCGAGCAGCTCCTTGGAACTTTATGACAACCAAACGATGCGTACTTACATGCTAGCCAGGAAAAAGCGGTTTGACGATAAAAAGTTCATTGTCGACACCGGGACGGTTTGGGGTTTCGCAAATGACGCGAGGGGCAGGGGTAATGCGATAAAAACTGCGGTCGCCAGTTTAAATCTACATGGCTTTGAAAGGAATAGCGTCAATCGACATATGAAGATGTGACGGTCGATTAATATTGAAGTCTGAGCGGAGACATTGTAACAAGGTGAAGCTGACATTACCATCTTTAGAGTTCATTCATCCATGAATCCAACCACTGCCAAATGCTTTTCAGTTTACAACCACCAATAAAGTTCCTAGGCTAAATCGATAACAATCTCTGTCATTAAATTTATTTGGCTCATAAAAAGCTTTTGTTATAGCTCTATTTTCTGTACCAACGACACTTCACAATAATGGATTGTGGTCGTGTAGTGCTGCGATAACCGAACGCCTTACCTGAAACAATAGAAAATACACGAGTTTAGTTATTGAAATCAAAATAGCCATTGCTCATACATCTTATCGTGATATATGTACATATATTGATTTAATACATGAACATACTTAACATATTTATTTTTCTACTTTTACTGCCATTTTTACAAATACAAATACAAAAACACTTCATTGCACACACAGGGAAACAAAATACAACAACACCTAGGAAACAAAATGAACAATAGGCGGCCTCATCGCTTTTGGATCCAGGCAACTTTTGGATGAAAAATGACTTTAATAAAATAATTAGTAGGCAGGGGTGCACAATATTAAATAAAATAATTTAGATTTTTTTTGTTTTTAGATGTTGTTAAACATTGTTGAATCATTTAAACAAATTCGAGAAAAAATACCCATTTTCCAGGAAAGCTGTTCGATTTGTGAACCTACATTTTTATTCGAAAACAATCTGAAAAGTGTAATTTAAATTCAGCTTACGTCACACCAATCCGTAATCGTTGAAAAGTTTATGTTTGTGTTCCATCTAGGACCAGAATCACTTTGGTTTTGAACTCTTTCATTTAAATTAAATGAAGACCTTATATATGTTGTTAGTTATCTTCTTATAAGTAACTGAGATCATATTAACAGCATTATAAATTACGAAAGGTGAAACTTAAAAAGATATTTTTTACTAAACTAAACTATGCAAATCAAATCGGAAGTTTGATAACAAAAAGTATTAGCGTGATTTGAACGCAACAGAGCTTCACGCGACCCTCCACCATCTCTTTGTTACTTCACCAAAACCTATCGCGTGACAAACTAAACTTCCAGGCTGTATTTTTCCCTAAAAGTGTTGATAATCCTTTTCAGTTTGCTGTACAATTGGCGTCAGTACAGTTTCAGCATGGCTAGTCTATTATGCAAATGGAAGTTCTGCACAGTTTTCCTATTTAGCCGGTATATTCTCGGCCTTTTAGTTCAGACGACGGGATTGAGCAGAAACTTTGATCGTGGTAGCAAAATAAAACAGGCCTGGCCATTCTCGATTCTAAATACTGAACGGACAACGCAAAACACTTTTTGCTGTCGGAAACTTTGAATCAAACAAGCGCTATTTTTATGGAAGCATTGCAATTTATACCGTTACGAATTCTGATTTTAAAAGTTTGACTAGCTTCCAATTCTGCATTTTTAACAATCTAAAGCCGTTAATAATAGGTATTCTGTTTTTTGTTTTTTGTGATAGCATTTTCGTAACGGATATTGACTTTTTATGAAAAAGCTCTGCTTTCACTGAGCTGAACTGAATACATTGTGCGGTGTTTCGGGTGTTTTGTATTTTGCATTTTTACCTTCTTCCAGGAGTTCAAAAAAAAAATTGTCAAAATTGTGTATTATAAATTAGATTATAAAATAAGAGTCCTTTTCCGGAAAAAGGGCCCCAAATCGAAATGTTGTAAATATGTTCGCCTGGTGCATGCCATTCACACCCTTTCCGCTTTATATACCATATCCAAAACACTTTGTATATGCAATGTTCTTTATTAAATAGTTTTTTTGCATTTTTACAACAATTTTCTATGACTTCTATCCACATAATAATAGATATTATGTGCAAGTGATTTAACAACACAAACGGTGACGCTACGTGATCTGACAAGTGTTGTGATCGTATCCAGCTAATGTGTGTCAACCATGATCGATAGCTCACCTCCCTCGAGTTATCGGATATTCTCTCGGTATAAGTATTTTCTCTTTATTTTTCTGAAGCCATTTTTATTTATATTACATTCGTTCGGTTGCGCAGTCAATTTACTCAGTAATATTCAAAGTATCTAACTAAGAAAAAAAATAACTTGTAAACTCTAATGAATAAATATTTTTTCATCATTTTAGTAAATAAATGAAGATCTTCCTCAAGATGGACCACCCAAAAATAGCTACTCTTGTTTATGGAGACATAATAAACTTACGCAAAGGAATAGCGTTCCCACGGTCACGCCCTCGAGATTATAATAACAAACGCACAAGCGTCATGTTATTTCTCCATTTCATCCGGAATGCTTAGTAGAGAGGGCAACCTTATACTAGAGCACAATAATTACTGCGCCTTCTGGGCCTACTAAGATATCACTCGTAATAAGTATATTTGCATTAGTTACGGAACAACTAACCGAACCTTGTAAAATAAAATGTCATAAAAAACGAATCCAACCTTTTTCGATTCCTTATAATTCAGGTATTATGCATTTGTTATACAATACCTGGTGCTAAGTACCTTTGGAATGTGAATTACTTTTTCAGAAAAAAGTTCATTCCCCTAGAGCCAAGCACTATTTTATATTTTCTGTAGCCATCCGTTTCTAACAGTGAGAAAACTAAATAAAATAGTTTACAAGGGTTCTCCCAGCGGACTCTACACCCTTGTTACATTTATGTGACTGGAACTAGTTCGCGTATTACATTCTTTGAAATTGAAAACGCAGAAATAACAATAAATAATGAAATCTGTTTCATTTCATAATAACGAAATCTTAAACCACGGCTCTTCTTTATTTTTAGTCCTTTATTGAAGAAATTCCTTGATGTGGAGTCCAAATATAAATTTGGAACGAAAATTAAATTTTATGTCCCCTTCTTGAATTTCTGGGATTGTGAAATAACGGAAAGTGGACCTTGCTGAGTAAGCAATTTCAACAACCGCGGGAGAGCCATTCCGAATGTCATCAAGCGAAATGTTCAATTTAGGTTTCTACTGAACAACAGTTTGTGCAAACAAAATATTTTGAACTCCTTCCACATCGCGGAAGCTCTAGCTTACTCAAACAAGAGCACGGCATAAATTAAAGAAATATGTACATACTTTGAGTTTTCTAGGTTTGAAGCCAAAGTATATTGACACTGAACGCCGCATCCTGGAAACTTCAATGAAATTTCCTGAGCAAACTTAATTTGAACATACTTTGAACCTTATTTCCATTCAACTTGCAAATTCAACTTGAAACTTAAATTAATATTATTATAATGACTTACCCACTCTGGTTTTAAATTAGTTAGTATTTAACTAGAACCTTTCATTTATAGTACCTACACTAGTCTGATCTATAACTAGCAGAAATGTACCTTCAGAGAGCAATTTTCGTAAGTGAGTGTTATTATATCCCTCACGGCAACAAAAATAACAGCGTAAAGTAATATGTCCTGCGACCTGTTATGCTTTTATTAGTGCTGGTATTCCAGAGAGGGTTTAAAAAAGGATTGTGCAACATCTGTGCAGCGTTCGTCGTCTATAATGCAAGCCTCCCTAATAACGGGGCGGAATAAAACCACGGCCACCGCAAGCCAGCTAGCTCCTTCGTTTGCTATGCTAATTGGCTGGATAAGCTGCCAACAGCCATCTCATCTAATTAGAAATCCGACGAAAAATACTAAATTTCCTAGAGGCCACATAAATAATTCAACAGTGATTCTGCTTATTAGGTTTGATGTTGTAAATATGAATATAACATTTGCGTCCCCATTTTATGAATATTTATCCTTCGAAGGGATCTTTGACTTCTACAGTTCAGACAAAAATTACAAATGTTTGATACAGAAGTTATTATAATAAAATATAATTATTAATATCAAGCCGTAAACTTATGAACATTTTAGTAAAGTAGGTAAAGTCAACAAGGCATAATAAAATGATGAAATAGGGTATAATTATAAACAGTAAATTATGTCAAAAGTTACGGACTATTGTAGTCATAAGTAAGTCATAAGAAGATCACATTAAGTTCGATTCTCGGTGTTATTATGATTTATTCTCTTTTGACAATTAAAACTTCAAATAGTATTGTCACTACTAATATTGTTACATCTGGCACGTCACACTAGAAGATGTTTTGAAACGTTGATTTTGATCACTTACTTTTGCTGTTGACTGTACATTAACAAAGTAATTTTGTATGATTTATCCTATAAAGATTATCCATTTCGATACAAAATGGCTCATGTCAAATAGTCATATTGAACTTTTCCCGGAAATCTAACTAGAATACCCGTAATCCAGTTCCTAGAAGTCTGTGTTAGCGAACCCCGCATACAAACAAACTAAAGCTTAGACTAATTGGGCGTGTGCTTTATCATCTGCATCAAACGCTAATTAATTGCTTAGCTATCTCGCAGACACATAGGCACTTGATCTCTATGCATATGACACCTTTCGTGCAACCTACTCGAACCAACATGAATATCAAAAGAAAAAGACTTCCATTATCATATCCAAGTCACGTAACATTTTTATTAGGCAAACACATTACTCAGATTTGCCGATATCACCCAGACAGCTGATCAGGCATTGTGAGAGTTATTGAGAGACTTTGTCGCGAGAATATCACATTTTTTTGTGCACCGACTATGGATAGGCAAATAATCGAATTGAATTAACGCAATATTTCGAAAATCTTAAGGCAGGTAGATTATTAAAAGCTCAATTTAAGAACCCATAGCAATGGCGTCTGAGGAGTACCGAACTGAACAAAAGCTTGAAATTGCTTTTATAAAAGAATCTCAAAAACATTCCATTTATAAATAACAAAGGTCGGTTGCTAACAAAAACGGTAACTAAGTCGGCAACGAAACGAGCATAAAGAGCGAGATTTAAATGGAAAGTAACGAGGCAGGTAGCCTCGCCAATATGGTAAAAATGTAGGTGCTTAATTAGGGAAAACCTGCAGAATATTGAAAAAGAAAGGGGTTTTGGGGTTTTTCTGCCTTAATTTGCGTGACTTGCACGCCAAAACCAATTAGTTACCCAATTAGTGTTCAACTAGAAAAGTCAAAGCAATTTCACTTGGTATAATAGACTCACTCAAATAAGTCAAAGTTTCCAATCGACCTCTTATGGCATTTAAACCACAAGTTTGACAAATTTTAAGTGCGTTTCTGATGAGTCAGCTAAATCGAGCAAGGAACGTTAGCGCAGCAAAGTTTAATTGGAACCGTCTTCTTCTAAAATTGATAGGCGTCTTACGAAGTTAAGCCAATTTGCTTTGGGAATTCAAGAACCACTTGGGATTCCATTTCCGGATCCAAGAAACAATCCTTCATAATTTCTGAGCGTTCTGGTTGAAAATTTCGAATAAAATACGTTCTCTCTAATCTCCTCAGGTTCGACGTTCTATTTGCATTTAGTTCCTATATATTCATACAATGTACATACCTAAATGTAAATATACGTAATTTTATAAAACAGTGCAGCAGTGGAGGTTCGTAAAATATTCTCCACTAATGTTATACCAACACGTAATTACGACACCTTTGAACGCACTACTGTTTGAACAACCGGCGATTGAAATCTGATTGAGTACATGATTAAGTACCTGCTTACATTAGTTGGTTGGAAACACAGCCCATAGACGGGGCATCCAAGCGAAGCTCGAGTGGTGCTTCAAAACGCATTAGCATTCGCCCATTCGCCGGATGAGGCATAAGCATAGCACCAAAGAGTATTTACTCAGCGGGCAGAATGAGACAAATAGACCAGGTAGCCAACTGGCCTCCGCTTCAACCGTCCACAAAAGTCAATGTTAGCTTTACTCTTCACCTGGTAAAGCTCAAACAAAACTTACGCAATTAAATAAGAATTAACAATTTGTTTTTCGTAAATGGTTAAAACAGATTGAGAGTCGTAACTCTCGAAAGCTTTTCATTTGGTAAAGTATTCGTAAGAGAATTACAAGAGCTAAGTGATTCGCCCAACAATAAATAAAACGTGTAATTGTTCGTGAAATTACGTTAGAACTGTGTTTACTAGCCGTGAACAATAACTATATTTTTCGATCGCACTAATATTATATTACAAAAGCCGTAATGATTTACGGCATTTGATTATACCTTTCTATTACGAAATACTATTCATAACTTAACAACACAATGCGTAAGGAAAGAACTATGGAGTTCGATGGAAACTAGGAATCGATAACATTATACAGACCATAACTTAACAGACGTAATTGAATAGAAGTTGATTTATGAAGCAATTTTTGCATTTGAATAATTCAATAAAATAGGTGAACCTAAAGACAATTGCTTCACAACTCTGGGGTAAAATAGAAAGTTTTGCACCTAATCTGCATGATTTATACAGCCTCAGCAACTTTCTGATCAAGTTACAAGGACGCTGAAATGACACAGATATTTTTTTATAAATTTATACGCCAAGATAGAAGGTATCTATTCCTAACCATGTTTTGCTTAGTACTTAGGGCTTATTTCGAAAGAAAACTAAGTAATGGTTATATTCGGGTCAATTTAACAGGCCACATTTGACATTTGCTCATAGTGAGGATCTGAAGTGAATTAATTTATTGCGAAAAAGTATTGATAGATCGTTCTTCATTGTCGTATTTATGTTTTGATGTTAATTGAGTTTCACGCTCTCTCTCTCTCTCTCGTCTTTGTGAATAATTTATACCTAAATAATTTGTATTGTGTGAGCAGTAAATAAATGTTTGTCTATGTATCAGTTTCATAACTAGAATGTCTTCCCTCAGCGATATAAAATGGATTTAGAAGGCTTTTTGTGTTCAAAATTATTTATTATGGCACTTGTGAGTTTTTAATATTCATATGGTTTTGGTTTTTTTAATAATTATATTGTTTAGGTCTTCTTTTGTAAATGTAATAAAACAACTTATTTTAGTCGCTAATATTTTTCATTATTACGGCTTGGTTGGCTGGAAGAAATTAGCTTTTAGGAATAAGGTCTCGTGTTGAACATGCAATTCGTTATTTAGAACTACCCTGTAAAATATATTGTGTTCAATAATGTGTTCAATTATTCATTCAATCTTTGATAAATACGGTAACATTCCTATTAGGAGTAGGTATTTAGCTGCATTTGAATACTAGTTATTGAATATTTTTCTCTAATTAATGATGCATGTCACTGTCTACTTATCTCTGGCATCGCAGCGTAGCTCTTACAAGCATTATTACATTCAATGAACTAAGATATATTTTCTTATCATATAGCTTCAACCTAAACAATATAAAACCATAACTTTTCTTAATTAAATGTTTACATTGCAATGCAGCCGTGCATGCAATGTAGACAGACAGAAAGCACTTGATAGCAAGAATGAAAGTTCCGTAGTTATCTGAATCTCTGAAGCTAGTGCTTACAAACTCAAAACACAATTCAAACAACTCAGTCAGAGCTCAAGTTGTAGAGATGTTGATTTAGCTTCAATTTCTATAATCTCTATCTTGGCTTAGCTGCAGATGGTGTCCGGAAGACGCAAGACAATATTTGAACACTGATCACGAACTGAGCAGCGTCTTTACTCCAAGTTTTCTCAGTACAAGATGACTAGGTAAATTTATTATGTATCTAAACCTATCATGCCGCATCAATCTTCATTATGGATCAGAAATTAATTTGTGAAATCAATTGACTAGCAAAAAGGCAGCCACTGTCGAATAACCTCATACAAACCTATCATTATTGCGAACAATTATATGCTTCCAAGCGAAATGTTCCAATTAGTAGAACAAACGATTTTAATTAGCCCGCAGATGAAAAATCGCTGCGAACTATTCTGAACGGTTGCGAATAATGGTGGAATTGTTAATTAGTTCGACATGAGGACAGTGTGGGTAGTTCACGTTTTATTACATTCCACGAACAAGGTTGGACTTATTGTGGCTTTTCTGAACGCGGTCAAACATCACGAGATACCAACGTTCTCCCTTCCGGTGTTGACAATACGCTATTAGAAGA
The DNA here is from genome assembly GCA_929108375.1 of Gymnoscelis rufifasciata. NCBI lineage: Eukaryota > Metazoa > Arthropoda > Insecta > Lepidoptera > Geometridae > Gymnoscelis > Gymnoscelis rufifasciata. Next base: position 10,065,844 of record OV815308.1, on the reverse strand, counting down.
CAATGTTGTCTTTACGAATAGGCCCCACTAATACGTGTAGTGAGATACGCACTCAACTAAAGGAGCACCCCCAATTTGATGAGAGATGTAGGTAATTTCCTGAGGCTTATTTGAATGAGCGTCGAGTAATTACTTTACACTATCAAGATCGTGGTTTGATTGGTACACAAATTGTTTATAGAGCAATAATTGAAACCATAAAATATGAAGACTATAATTTGATCGTGTGGTTCCGTGTTATTTCACAGTTAAATTAATTGAAATTTTTCACTGAAAATTTGAGGCGAATGTTTTATTCATGAGAGAATAATAAAATGAGACTTGCGGTACCTAACTGACCCACTGAGGGCCCTGGTGCCCAGAGGAGCCCGTCTCAATTTCTCGAAGGAATGCCTCATTAATATTTATGACCGGAAAATTAACATTAAAAATATTTTGACCCACGAATGTTAAATCACTGATGCCATGATCAATAATTATGATTCTTTATAAAAGCCGCTCCAAAATTCGAGTTGGCTGGTAGTACTTAACAAAATGTACATAAAACGATGTAAAGTTATCCGACACTTCATCATTTTAGGATTACGAGGGCATATCTCAACAGTTTTGTTCTTTGTGTGACCGCCGATGCTCATTTAATAACCCGTCACATCACACATATCTGTTTAAATGAGAATTTTGTAGGCATTGAAAACTTTATTGGTAGGTAAGTTTATAATGACATAAGTTTACGAATTAACATTTTATTTTGAATTTATGGAAACATAGTATTACCTAAACTCTGTGCAACACACAGGTAGGAAAGATAGCAGATGTGCTTGCAAGCCAGGTACAAAGTTTAGTAGTTATAGTTTGGTATAAGCTAGATGAATTTTAAACACCTAGTAGGGATGCCAGGGCTTACCATAGACAATTAACTGAGCATATGTATCAAGTGTTGAAATTCAAATATTTATCGTCGGTTCTCAGGCACATGCAGGGCGACCGTTGACCCTGCGTCCGCCGAGAATGCGTCTGGTTGCGCCCGCGCACCCGACTAGGGACATGCCAAACAACTACAGGTTCTCGATAGGCCGCCACACATAGACGGCTAATAGTTATGGCAAGTTGATGCGATAAGAGCCGATACAAGCATTAGCAGTTTCAAGTTTCTTTAAGCTGAAAAGCCGACACCGGATCTTACCCTACCATACAAGGGACATAAAGTTATCCTGGCACGGAGTTAGTGTTTTGATAATGGTTGTATCGGTACTTTTGCAATATCGCCTCTGCATTTAATATAATAAGGATTTTTGTCCTTTACTTTTAACGTACCATTCATAAAATATTTTTCTGTGTATATTTGTATAAAATTGATACCCGGAACTGTTTACGTACATTATATATACGGAAGAGCAATCATAAATGCGAGCAATCTTTAAATGCAATGAAATCCAGTAAATCAATCAGACTCTTTGCTGGATTTGTACCGCGCGCTCTATTATTTAAACCAACAATATTTTATCTTTCAGTGGGTATTTCCGCATGATTGGTTAACTTCTCCGCATCCCAGGAAGCTCTAAGACATAAAGTAAGACAATGTAAGTAAACATCTCATTATAAAACGCGGTATTTAGGTCAATTTACATATGGCTCAGCTAAGGTTACTGGTAAAACATTGTATTGTATTGGCTTAATTAAATCATTGAGCTTTAAATCAGATTGTGATTTTATGATCAACTCGTCAGCTGCTGAAGTTCGAATGGCAAATACACCAATCGAAATTATTAAATCATTGTAATGAATCGAAAATAACATGTGACTAGTCTAACTCAGCTGATATGATATTTGTCATTAATCTACTGGTATGCATTATGGACATGGAAATCTAAATAAGACCTCATCATAAGGCTTTTAGGAAACGTGTATAATTATTTACAGTTCTACTATAGATCTCTATGTTGGTTTTTATAGCAGAATTTCAGCTACGTAAACTCAATTTATTTATGCTACGATGCCGTTATACAATGAACATTTTATTACGAAAATTTAAAACCATCACAACGGCAAATATTTTTTACCAAACACGCAACATTAAAATATATAATGATAAAGATGTTTTTGAGAGCCGTCCCGAAATAGATACACATTGTGTTTGTAACAATTTTAGGCGTAACACACAATGCGCTGTCAATCAATCAGACGCTGTAGAATTCTCATTCATAGAAGCATAACAGCCAAGCATCGAACAATACTCAACTCGATTCATTGTTCAGCGAGTATCGATGGCGTTCATTAAGCGCAATGCCAATTAAGTTGATTTAAAATCGTTTAACAAAGTTGCCAGTCAAAGAGGATGAATTGTAGGCTTCGTGTTGCAGTAAAGCTCAAAACAAATGAAAACAATAAAGCCATCAACGCCACTCAAGTCATTACTTTGCGTTTTTTATTCGTTTTTATAACTGCGAGTGCTCGACAGTGTTATGTTAATAAAAAGTGACAGAAAAAAATAATACTTTTTAGGGCCATAGGGTAGATAAAAGAATGAAAATAATAATAATAATGACGAGAAGAGCGTTAGATATGAATGTAGATGGATATGTGAGAAGAGGTAGAGGCCGAAGAAAAGATGGATGGACTGTGTGAAAGATGACATGTGTAAGAAAGAGGTGAGTGTTGAGATGACGGGTGATAGAGGGAAATGGAAGCAGAAAACATGTTGTACCAGCAGAAAACTTACCCAGCGTTAGCTTAAGTTGATGATGATGTAGATTTTTAAGTGAAAACATTTTAAGCAGCGCTGAAAACTTTTGGGGATGGTTATAACGGTTACAGCGTCAGATCCAGTCATACGTGACCTGATCGATTTGTATTACGGACAGAGTGAGCAATTCGAAATAAAAAAAATATGCACGTTATAAAACAAAATATGTAAAAAAAACATTCATGAAACAAGATTTTAAAATACTTTACATATCAATACATCCAATCATACACCTTCAGGATATGTCCTGAAGGTCTTGTCTTACGTGACTTATCTTATTTTATAAACCGACTATCAAAGATAAAAAGAAGATTCTGAATTCGGCGCTTATGTTTTTTTAGCCCCCGACCAGTCTGTGGCACCATATCTCCCGAACGGATGATTGCTATCAATATATATTGTTTTGTATTAACGGTGACTTTTGCACGAGAGACAGGTTTGACGAAAAACGGTTGAGCCATTTAAAATTCAAAGACAAGTGAAAAGGTGGGGTCTCAAATGACAAGCCCTCACGTGCACATTACAAAATAATATGAATTTTTACTTTTAAGAAAACTAAGGTTTGATATCGGGTGTTCTTTAATTTAGATTATTATAATTCAAACTTATGCTGATACAGGAATTTATATATGACGGGAATGTTACGAAGTTATGGGACGTTTTATTGTTTTTGTCGTTCGTGTACGGGTCAGCGCCAGCGAGTCAGGTAGCCAATTAAATTAAATGTCAGCGATGCATGTTGTGCCAAAAAGACGGTGTGCGCCCGATCCATAAGTTCATATAACAGAACAGAATTTAATATTAAATTGCTATAACGGTAAAACTTTAGAATCCAGCCGCACGATTTTGGGGGGGGGAGGTGGAGGGGGGAGGGGGGAGGAGGGGGAGGTACCCCCTGTACCACTCCCCCCCCGCGGAAATATGTAGTTTAGGAGATATAGCAATTTGAAATTCAATAAAATCTAACCTCAAAAATAGGGTTTTAAATAATTTCTTAGCTTCTCAGTTACAAATATTAAATAAAAAACAATATTTAAGTAATCCTTATTGGTTTACGGTGCACTCTACACTCTTTTGTTGATAAAATTAACCCATGCTCTTCAGCAAACGCGATTCGAGTTGGCGAGTGTCAAGTTGTCGTATCAGACGAGCCAAATTAAACATCGCCACAATTTCCGAAGTAAATGGCGCTTTACAAGCACTCCATCATCTTCAGGCTCTAATAAAAAAAAATAGTATTAATAAACTGCTCCGGCGCTGCGGGAAGTGCAGCCCCTTCGCCCTTGCGTAACAAAGCGCAGTCACGCGCTCACCTCCGCAGCTTCGGCTTATTGGTCGCCTTCGGCGACCAGCCTCAGCCGCTCCGGCTCGAACGGGTGCCTGCGCTTTGTAACGGCGGGCGGGAGCTGCTCTCCCTCCGCGCCTCCGGCTTTTTATATACACTCTAGTTGTGTGACAGACAAGACCACGTGGAATTAGGGGTGCACTGATTCGGATTTGCAACTTAAAGTGACCTAAATCAACCCAATGTAGTGTGCACTGATTCGGATTTGCAAATTGAAGTGAGGTTATAAAGGTACAATCTAACCTTATCTAATTGTAATTCTTACCTTCTTGACTTCCCGATGGAATTGGTTCACCTTCCCCGCGACTCGTCGACGCTACTTATATGATTGCATTGTAATTTTAAGGTAAAAACATTACATATTATAAAATTTTATACAAAAATAACGTTCCATTTCACGAAAACAATTTTTTTTTTATTAAAAAAAAGTACGCATCTCCGCGGTGAGGGGGTGGTATTTTTGGAAAGGGGAAACCAATGCCATCTTAAATCGCGCATCAGCACCCCCAAAATCCTGCGGCTGGATTCTAAAGCCAAGCCGCTATAACTATTTATATAACTGTTATGTCTTTAAATGTCAACACAACGGTCTATTTGTTTCTGTTACTTATTGAGTCCCAGTTTTCCATTTTTTTTGTTGTATGTATCCGTAACACAAGGTTAGAGCTTACCACGGGGCAAGATGTTGTGTGGATTGTCCTGAAACATTAATTTACTTATTATTCCTATATTGTGAAGTACTAGGATTGATTTTCACAACGCATCGACTCCAGAACTTGTACGTATCTTAATCGTAGGTCGAGGCAATCACCGTACCGTTTCTTTTAAGTTTATATTTTAAACCTGCGAGGAATGCGTTGCGAATGATTCAAGGCGTATGAATGAAATCTGCAGCTGTTTGAATGAATTCGCTGTGTAAATGATATTTTTTGTTTAAACACGTGCTAGTCGAGTTGCATTATAATAAGGTATCAGGTTCACGTAGAGCCATGCGTGAGGCTTGTCTCGCTATGTTTATAGGCAGCTTTACGTTCATATAGCCTCTAGATACGCTCTTATATCATAGTCTCTATTACGTTTGTTATTTCTAGCTACAAAGTATTGGTTGTACTGTTCATTGCCAGAACAGCTCACATTGACCGTATTGTTTACATTCTTCAAAGTTTAACTACACCTCGGAGGCAACAAAAGCAAATAATGGTGCTTGACTGGGAATTAAAGGGTACCCATTATTAATATCGAGTTAAAAAGGGCTCTACCTGAAGAGCTCTCTACATTAGGTCGTTCCATTATGAGAGCCTCGTAGCGAAGGCGTCTTATGTTACATATATGTACGTTCCCCACTCTAATAGCGTTAGGCCTTAATGCTTTAAGGAATCTTGATTAAGGCATGCTTAAGTCGTTTGAATAGTTACGCACAGTTAATTAGATATTAAATCGGAATAGAGATGGGATACTTTCTAATTAACTAATTACGAGTATCATGTACGATTATATCATAATCCCGAGATGAAACGTTACGTGAGATTAACTTTATCTGTTTCCTGCGCGCAGAAAGCTCAAAGTGGAATTTCGAGTTTAATAAGCAAATATGTTTTATCTGTAAGGTACTCGAATACATGTTGTAGTCGTTTGAAATAAGTTGAGAATAATTTATTCGACATACGTAAATTAAGAAGTTGATAACTTGCAGTATTTTCAACAAATAGTGAAAGTTTATTTAGTTACTTATCACATTGAAACTGAATAATAGGGATGACATGAGTTTTTTTGTAGGTTTAGAACATAAATGCATTTTGTTAATTTTAAGCTCAAAATCAAAGTTTGTTCAAAATTATGATCACAGCATTTAATTTCGAGTCCAGTTGTTAGGGAATATATAATTTAGTTTACTTATTTCAAATCTAAAAGCTTTTTCCTTTGAACAAATGCGTCACTCTCGAAAAATTATTTTAATGCATTAGGATAACACCAAATATAACTTCGAAGGAAAAGCCGTGATACGTAGCTATAGATTATTTAATAACCAAATTACTTATTGTTAAACATTGCAGTTTAGTGACTAATAATATCAAAACAGACACTAAACTCAAAAAATTGGTGATTCTAGCACACAGACTTGATAGAGCTTAACCAAAGAAGCAGACATTTTGTTCAATTCCCTAGTACAAATAGACTTGTGAACATAGTACTGTAACCGGCATAAACTGGCGAGAAAACGTAAGCAGAAACAATGGGTCCAAAACAGAAGCTTAGAATAAATCCGGTGGCAGCTTCCGAGCGCGTCACTCGTGTGGGAGGCATCAGTTCCAATTGATCGGGCATCCGTTGAACTGAGCCGCTTAATCACGGTTACACGCCGTGTTACCTCATTATTGGTGGATTGTAATGTGATCTACAGCTAAACACACTATAATCTATCAATTTGAGCAAACTTCAGTTACAGGTATTAATGTTGTACACTTAGTCTGAATAGACCAGCTATAGATCGGACATTAGGTATCAATAATATTTTATTAAATGAATTGCCATCCTCAGAATAATAAATTAAGTGGCAAAATATTATAGTTTTATTTTCATTACTTACCTTCTATGAGAATCTTACAACTGAATGGTAGGTTAATAATACTAATGTATACATTAAAAAACACGCTTAAACTAAATCTAAAAAAGGTAAATCAAACTACATATCTGTTCACCGCATATAATAAAGAGAATAAAATGAAATGGCAATCTAATATTTTTCCAAGAAAAGAAGTTATTACAAAAAATAAAAGATGTAGCTCTCACAAGACCCTAGTTTCACCTAGAGAAATTCTGGAAGCTATTTATCTTAGTCATGCCTGACTGAAGTTGTACGCTGAAACTTCCAGTGTAAAGTTTTCCGACCTAATCAAAACTAGAGTTTGCAGAAAATAGTGTCAAAAGTTTATCTACGTTGCAGGCGCCTGTACAAACTTGACTCGGAAGACTAAGAAATGTACCCCAGAGACAGTTCAGACGTAAGTAACTCGCAACTACGCAAAACAAGTTTATGTCAGGGATAAAATGTTAACCATGAACCAACGAGTAATACTTGTTTATGAAACCTGGGAAACACATGATGAGATAATAGCGGCGATTGCCGGGATATTCCCTATCATTAACTATAACTAAGAATGCCAAACAAAGAAAAACCACTAGATAGTCACTCCTCTCATAAAGATAGCTAGAATATATCTAATAAATCATTTAATACGAAACATGCATGAGTTATAAATAGACCAATTCGACACACATAAACCTATATAACTTTGGTAAGTATTCGAATAAATAAATCTTTCTCTCTTATTGACCCCAAAGACATGCAATAAAATAAACCGTAAAATTTTACACCCGTACGTTCGTTGTGGGCGTGCAATGCGCAAGCCTTCCGAGTTTACCCATATCTAAATAATCTATAAAGAACATAAATGCGAGTTAGATATGAAACTTACCATAAGAAAGGGATATAAGGATTGTAATAACAATTCTGCTCGACAGTAGGTACCTTAATATAATTGCCTGGAATTGGGGAAAGAAAGACGCAATGATTATCTTTAACAGGCCCCCAACATTAGAAGGCAATTTGACGACACTGTAATTACATTTAGACGGTAACAACCACAAGAAAGTGCGAAAAGCTCCAGGCTTTTACAAGGGATGTAAATAGCCGAATTAAGCCATATTCTTAAATAAGAAACGCCATAAGCAAGTCTGCGTCTGAGATGCTTTTAAAGTCTTTCAACCAGTCGACCACCCTCCCTTTATGCCCCCTTCCAAAACATCTCGGCGTCAGTGAATGGCTAGACGGCGCGGCTCCATATCTACAATACAGCATCGTTTCACAAACGACACACTACTCACGCTACACTACGAGATGAAAAGATACTATTCCAAGAAGCTTGAGCGTGCTCCTTTTAGAAAGATGAAGCTACAGAAAAATATTGGTGATATCTTTTGCAAGCCGGGCTAGTCGTGTAACAAAAATGTGAATATTCAGAAGTTACGTGAAGTAGCACAAAAATGGTGTACTTACATATCTTGATTGAAAAAGTAACGCTTTAAAATACTTCAATGATTAAGTCACGAGACGTTGACTTATAATCCACGTTTATCGTTGCAATAATGAATCGATTTAAGAATATCCAGTTGGTGTCCTTTAAAGGGCAAATGGTCGAAAGGTCGTGAAACTAAGCTGGTTACAAAAGCGATGCCCAGGCACTTAGTATTTTGTAAACGAAATGGGTTTCAGTAATTCGCAAACCGCAACCGCTGTTTGACCTGTTTTTGGCCGACAATAGATGCCAACTCCAAATTACGAACACTACGAGTGTAGCGTTGCAAATTATTACGGCTGACATATCGTCCGTAATGTTGTTTCTGGGGTTCCAGCTGCGATAATTGAGTTATCTGAGAATATTGCGATTCAAAGCTAGAAGTTGTTTATCTGTTAACTTGCAGCGAAATGTACCTATTATTTGCTATGATTTTAGAGCAGCCTTAGTAGCACTGTGGATTGTTATCAATTTTCTCTTACAACTTGCATTACATATTATGTTTTGATATACCCAGAATTTCACTTTCAAAGTTATCGTGAATAACACTATTCATTTAAAAATCGGGATTTACTTACATATTATGAGATTGTACTTTCTTTCAACGTTTCGGAAAACAAGGGAAGTCCTTCATCGGGAAGAGTGAGCGACTCATGAAGCCCAGCACTTTACCATAAATGCTATGAAAACCATTTAATCAGTAGGAAGAGTAAATTTTTCACCTTTTCTTTTTACACGTACTCGTCATTTTAATTTTATTCTACCAATTAAGTACCCAACGCTAAGCCGACGACTAATCAGTATGACTCTCTACTTCATTTGCATCCCAGTACTAATGCACTGTACACTGTACAGGTTTGTTTGCAGTTCCAACAGATAAGCATGATAAAAGTTAAGATACAAAACAATTACCTTAAGCTTGTGAGTTGGCAAGTAAGTTTCTTCAACGCTTAGATTAATTACGTCTCAACTAGTCTTATTTGTTTAATTAAAGGCAAACTAATCGGATCTGAAATGGTTTGTGAAATATCTAGAAAGCTTGAGCTTTCTAATGGTATATATTTTTATGATATTGATTTTGTCTCGACCTTTATTATGGCAAAAAAGGCACCGACACTTTTATTTCGTTATAATTTAATACTCATGGAGCTCTAGGACATAATCCAGATGGAATAAGATATCAGTTTTCGTCTTACTAAAACCTTTTAATTGAAACCTATCAATATTTTTACTAAGTCTTAGTCCAAGGTATTTCGTATTAAACCTGAGAAAAACAAAATTAATGTGGATTCTACATTATGAAAATAATTCTAATTTGTTTGATGTCGTTTATCAAAATTCCTTTTTCCTGGTTTCGTATAAACTATAATAGGAATAATGGAATTAATTAAATGCAATTATGTGACCCTCTTCTCAGGCATGGGAGAGGTAAAAAGTATAATCTCATCAACCAGCTGTGGTTTTAAAATAGCGTTGATGATCAATTGATATTAAACGCTAATTGTTTTAAGTTACCATCACAATAGCTTAATACCTATACCTGATCCGAAATCCGATCATTCCCTTAACAAAAGAAGCTGTTTTATGTAACGGCACGCGCGTCGCTTTCACAGCACACATACACATGCTAGATATAGTACACACATGTACTAGACATGGTATACATATAGTGGTTTCACATATCAAGCATAGGCAGCTTTGGGATTAGCGTCGATGGAGGTATGAAATGCACGCACGTGCAGAATGATTGTGAAGTTTCAAAGCGTATATGAAAATGCAACCAAGGAATTATTCAATAAGTGCGCAATTCTCTACTTTGTTACTGTTAATTTTGGTATGGCGGTATCTAATAAAACTGCTTATGTAAGTAGCGAGGAAATAAATGACATGCGGATTATTAAAATTACAAAGTTTGTACTCGTATAAATAACGAAATTAATTCGCAGTCTCACATAAGCAATAAGTTTTCTTCAAAGGCACACGCGATCTTTACATTAATCAAACATACTTCAGGTATTATTTACTAGAAATTCTGTAACTTAGTAAAGAGATACAGGAAATCCACGATAGGCCTCTTACAACTATGTAGTAATGTGAGGAAGTTACAGCAAAAGCTCTTTATGTAAAGTCAACAATTCCTGCCAGAGTTTGCAAATTTCTCTAGCATTACCACTGAGTTTGCGCGGGGTATATTAGAACCTATAATACTGTAAATTATTACTACGACTGTTGTGTCTCGTAGCAGCAAAGCTAATACTGGCCAAATACAATCTATTCCCGTTTGGTTCCTTTACAAGTTCAGCGGAAGCGTGTGGCGGCTTGATAATATTAACATCAGCTGTTCCCGGTAATATTAAAAGTAAATTTTTGAATAAAAAAAGTTTGTGGTAACATTGCGTGCCTGGAATGGAGGGCGGATCGTTAACTTTGGCGAGGTTGTAAATCTCATGAATGACCAGCTTTAGCATCGCAGCGGCCGAGTAGACTCCCACAAACCGACGCTTCAAAGCTATATCAAAGGAAATTTAATTGCTTACTCCACCAGAGTTTACAAACATTAATATTTAAATATTCATGCTTTTTATTATGATGATAATTACGATGTAAAGACCCTCAAAGACGATTTTGATTAGACCACGGTTATGATTAAATACTCCGTAGTTCCGTTTGGTTGTAAACAAATCCGCGATCTTTATAGGTCAAAGTAAATATTTCATCGAGATACGCAGAAATTCATTCGTCTAAAGTTTAGGTTGTTTGTATTCAAGATAATTTTACTTGGGGAGATAAGAATTACTTCAAGTTAAGGAGAAACAATTCCATTTGTTATGCATACAATTTCGTATCTGTCTGGATGAGTGGGCTGAACTTGAAGGGAGATTCGTAAATAATATAATAATAGCTTTATTGAGCCGCTTGTCATATAAGAGTTTACAATCTACAAATTTAATAATGTCGCCTCACAATTTTAATAAATGTAGTACACGAGTGGAGCACAAGTGAGTGGAGCGGCAAAACAGCTTGGAAAAGATTAATGGCCTTAAAATTGCATCGCAACAGAGCAATAAAAGCAGCCGGTAGAGGCAGCAAACGCTGTGTTTTATCACTTAGCATATGAAAATAGTTGACTGCTCCGAATTTAAGCTATTTCACTGAAATTAAAAGAGTATATAAATCTCGTTTAACTTGGTTTTGCTCATAAGTGCTTTTAGGAGCACTGAATTTCGCTGTAATGGGAAAAAGGCTACAAAGCTTTGAGAAAGAACATTTGCGATAGAACCTGTTATTGACAAGTTGGAGCCGCAGAGACCGGTAGATAGTTTCAAGTACGTTCGATATCCCTTTGAGAGCGCGACGATAAAAGTAGCTTCAGGTCTCGAATGTGAATTTGGTTGTCTATGACCCGAATATTCATACAAATTACGAAGAACACGGTCAAATGGATCGACGGAATAGTACCTACCTATTTGTAAGGTCCACTTAGTTGATGAATCTAAGTACGTATTTCAATTTTGTGCATTTGTTTCATTTTTATTGGCGATTGACACTAAAGGCGCTAGTTAGAATCTTTGCATCGCCAATAGGTTATAATTACTATTTTGCGTGTGCCACAAGTACATTTTGTTTGGTAATGTGGGTATAAATGATAACTTTGTAATTAACATTTTAAATAGACTAATCACTTGATGAGATGATTGTGTGCCAATAAAAATGTCATTGAGGTTATAAGAATATCGCTATCTATTTGTAGCAAAGATTCATCTGTTGTTTATAGCAATGCTAATACATTAACAAAATAAAATACAATTTTATAAGTAAAGTCGTAAAATGGATTTCCAATGTTCGTTTTGGGTAACTTTTGTGCAGAGGTATGGAACATGACGAATAACTCAGCATTTTATCAATTTCCATAAGCTTAGCATTATAGTACACACAGCACACACAGAGTAGTTTAGTAGTCACAGCTTTAAAAAAGTTCTTTGCCAATTAAATAAATTTTGTTCCGCCAAAATGCTTATTTATGTCAATAAAGAAACAGAGGGTTTAATATTAGTTTATATTAGTAAATTGTTGATAAGAGTGGGAACAGATCACTTAAATTCAATTTCTAAACTAGGTCAGGCTTTATCACGTACAAGCTCGTATCTTTCAAGATATGAACAATTTCGCCAGACTGGTTAATATGCGTGATCGTAAATAGTTTACTGCCATTCTATCTAGACGCAGTATACGATATCATAGACAATTTGATTAACAAGCGGACTGCCAATGTCAGTAATTGACTTCATGGCATAAATTGCTAACTGATCATCATCATCATCACCCGCAGCCCGACTTAGCCCACTGCTGGGTATAGGCCTCCTCTTACTTGGGAATTAAACGGCCAGTTAAACTTGTCCGGCTATAAATTAAAGCAATCAAAAATTATCCCATACTTGGATACAAGTAAGTAAAATTTGTTTGAGAGAATTAATTTGTCTGTATTTTCTTGTCAAGATTTCAGTTATTGTATTCTGACCTATTATTACCTGCAGAGCTAAAAGACAAATTACTTAAATTGAGGTTTCTTACCCATCCTTGAGTTTCTTCTAAGTAATTCAATGATATCATACTAGTATTATATTTTAATAATTACCAGCCTACGAAAATTTTCAAAACAGAAAATACATCATCATTCTCTTGTCCTTATCCCACATTACGTGGGGTCGGCACAACATGTTTTTTCCTTCCATTTTCCTCTGTCACTCGTCATCTCAACACTTACTCCTTTCTTACACATGTCATCCTTCACACAGTCCATATGCCATGTCCATATTTCCACATGAGTGGGTATAATGTATAGGTATATAATCAAAATCATCTAAATGTATATACCTATACATATACCCACTCTCCACCCAATTTTTATACAACAGCGACAAACTATTCCCAGTGTTTTTGTCCGCCGCCGTGTACATAATTGTGTCATACAATAGATAGAGCCCAGTACATGACAGTATAGCAATGCAAATGAATGAACAACAATCGATTGACATAATGAATGGAAGTATTGAGACCGACATATCGGCGCAATTTATTTATGTGCCATCTGACGCAATATGCATTTTAATAAAGTTGATTCATACATACCATGTTATTAACTTGAATTTTACAGCGGCATCTATTGTATTTAATCAATTCGGGTACGTCTGCATAATTTTACATATTGATAAACCCAGTACGTTTCGAAAGGTACCGATTTTGCTCAGTATTTGATTTTTAAAATGCTTACATTCAGAATTCGTTTACGGATTTATTTTCAATTCAATGCGTGCCAATAACAAGCCCTATCATTAATCACCATCAACAAATAAATGAAAAAAGTTATGATGGGGTTATACAATGTTTTTATTTTCAAACCCCATTAAAACATTTTTCGTTTTGTTATGTACCTTTTCCTTTCATTGAATTCCCAAAATACAATTTTTTCTTCCCTAATCTTTGAAAATACCGTTAATTTGAATAAATCAATCTAATGAATCTGAATTTAAAATTTAAGAAAAACCCCCGATTCCAATGCCTTAATTTCCTTAAATGTAAAACACCATAATATTTATAAGTTAGGGCACGCGATGCCCCACTCACTTTTTCTTCCCCACTTTCACCCCCCTAACTTTTGATCGGCTCAATCGATTTTCATGAAACATGTCTAAGAACACCCGGGTCAAACTAACCTTTCATACAAGAAAAACTAAATTGAAATCGCTCCATCCGATCGGGAGATATGATGCCACAGACAGACAGACAGAAAGACACGTCAAACTTATAACACCCCTCTTTTTTGATATGGGGTTAAAAATATTAAAATGATTGGGGAACCCCCAAATTCTTTTTCCATATATCTTCGTAAATCCTTATGCGGTTCACATAATACATCTCCTTACCAAGTTTCAACAGTTTCGAAAAAAAGTGACAGACAGCCAGACAAGACGAATCCATACCTTTCCGTTTTTTTACTATTTGGCTACGGAACATAAAAAGTACAAAAGTCATACATTGGAAATACGGTTCAAAATCAGTACAAATCTGCGACCTAAAATCATCCGTAATTAAATCTTACACTAAGTGGCAATAGCAAACCCAGAACCCAAAGCTTTTAGCCAATCCACTACATCTAGCCAATTGGTTCAATTCGCTGACTTGGATCGATAGGTAGATAAACAACTTGGGGACACTTAGGGTGGGGTGGACCCCTCGATACTCTTGAGGACACAGATGCCCATGCAAGGTATTAGATGAACGTTACGTCAGATCATAGCGCGATGAGAAAAAGCTCGCTCATATAATGGCATTATTCAGGAACTTAGTTACCTACTCATTGTTTTCTCAGATGCCATTATTTTTGACTCATTATTATTGAGTAATATTGGAGAACTTTCACATAAATTAAACTAGTTTAAAAAAAACTGATTAAAGATTAAAACTTGATTGGACTTCTCGACCGATACTTATAAAACTTTGATGTCCACTAATTCTTAAGAATTCCTTGGAATAGAGAAATACCTTTTTTTTAGTTTTTTCGTCGCCGTGGTAAAAAGTAACGCGGAATTAAATGTTTTCTTGCCATTCAATTTAAAAAACTGTTCATTCCATACCTAACAGTACACATAGTTCATCTAGGACAAAGCTTTCCGTCAATCAATTAAAGTAATCCAGCTATTTCTAGTGCACTGAGTTGAAACCGTTTAATCTGGTCCCCAGACGCCAGGGTTAGATACACATTAGGAGATACATAATGAGAATGTGGCCCCAGTTCTATTGTTATTGAGGGAACGTCTGTGCACAAGTGGTATAAAAGCTGACATTAAAATCGCGTGAGTCGCATCTGGGTCAAAACTCTCCCATCGATTCATATCTTTATGGCGCTCGGCGGCGACCTATAGGGACTAATGTATAACACATTATATAACGAGTATACATACTCGTACAACGAACTGATTGATTTTATTTTATAGTTACTGAGTGGAATGTCATGTTTTGAAGGCGGAATCAACATTTGTTCTCTTTATGTTAGAGTTTAGTCACGCATAGTGATTTTAAAATAAAACTGGAGTCAGTAAAATATTCTTTAAATATAAACCAGAATTTTAATTAAAAAGAAAGCAAGAACAGTGATTCTGAAAAATCTTATTTCAAAGTAATAAAAAGTTCCCAGCAAAGAAGCTGTTTTCATCAAGCTTGGAATAAAATAATGAACTAGTCAGAAACATTAAAGAGGTATTTGTGAAAATAAATTGAATTTTTTTTATGTATATAAAACAACCTATAAAGATATACAGTGGGACCGTTAACATTAGCTGCATTTTAACCCCGATCAAGATTTGAAACAAATGCTTATAGGGGAACTTGTATCCCCAAGAGGAGTGGCGGCGCCAGAGATGCTGACGCTACAATCAAATAGTGAACCCTCTCTATTGATTCGTCTCGCTCATAATAGACACTACTTGTGTGAATGTAATATCTTAGCTTTGAAGGCATATAGTATAAAGTTTTGATATTTTTACAGGGTGAGATCAAATCACAGGAATTTCACAGAACACTATCAAATATAACACAAGGATAGATTTAAATATTTATTTTGTTAATAATACCTTGACTAACAAAAGTATAACGTCATAATTAAGAGATGCCTGACATTTATTTAAGTGTTGCAAGTTTAACGCTACAGTAAATGCTGGTATTAGCCGTATTATTGGGATATTTCTGTATAAGAGCTATATTCCTCGAAGCCTGTAGTCAGTAGTGCTGGAAATTTAATTGCTACTCGGTGAACTAAACAAAGGATATACATATATATATACATCATTATTTAAATCATTTGTTCTATATTCAGTCTCCCTGGATAATATTCTGTAGGGTCTAGAAGGTCAGAGGTCTGATATAACTGAAATACAAAACCGTTTTCCCTCTAATCAAACTCTCAACGGAGTTGCTCTAGCTATACGTACATTATAAAAGGGAACGTTAAGCCAAGAGGTTTCAGGTTTCTCTTTAGATCAGATAGCTTACATGCCTACCGCATTATGTGGCTTCGTGTGCCACCGCAAACGGTAACTCAAGGTTATATAAGAGTATCAAAGTATTTACAAGTATTTTATTTAATAGAGAAGGTGCTTTATCGGTTGTGCCTGGTTAGTCACGACATCACAAAAAAAATTATACTTATACAAAGCGTTCACAGTAGGATATACAAGTGCTGTATTGAACGCAGAATGCGAACAAGCTTTTTATCGTCGATTGTGCAAGAAACAACAATCCACATGTTTGTAAGTACCAAGAGTACCTACAAGTATATGCGTATCTATTTGTAAGTAGGGCTTGCAAACAAAGACGAAACACCTGCTTGGTTGTTCCGTAGCAATAATTTACAGATTTCCTAACAGATACATAAGCTCATTTAACTTTATGACTACGACGTAGAAACTCTTATCTCAAAATCCATAGTACACATACGTATAAAATGCTTTAGAACTCTAAAGCAAAGAATATCTCTAAGTTCGTCAACTCAGCTTTCCGAAGGATCATAAACATCCCTTCAATAAAGCGCTATAAAAACAAAGATTATGACATAATGCCGCCGCCGAAAACAAAGGATCGATAGGTCGTGCTCAAAATAAATGTTACAATGGACAGCAGTTAGGGATTTCATAAAAATGGCCGGACTGAGACGACTTGGCAGAAGAAATTTTCTTCAACACCTTAGTGCCAAAAGACCGGTGACAAAAGTAATCAAATCATAGTTTAGAAGTGGACAGGGTAAATCAAATCGACGATGGTCTTTTTGTGGGTATTCAACTTAAAGTTTTTCGACAAAATGCAAAAAAAATTATATGGGTATACTCACAAATATCATTTATTTCGATTTGTACTAGTACCAATTTCCATATAAATGTGCCAATCGTGTTTCAGAAGAATGCGTACATAATACCTATACGTATTCCATAGTGGAGCCATGAATAAAGTAGAGTAAAAGCAAAGAGTTAAGGAATGCTGAGCAGGTGTTTGACAACAGCTTTTAACTCTTTTATTTGATGTCAATAAAACTGTAGTATTCAGAACTTAACAGCAAAGCCGGAGCTCAAAGCAAAAGCCGGTTGTCATCGCCTACACCCGAGCTAAGAGCTGCCAACCGCAGCATATTGCGGGACGACCGCTTAAAATGCTTTCCGTGTTCGCCTCATCCGGCGGTGACCGGTGCCTGACGTCGTCCGGAAGTTAGACATGGAACTCTAATCATAGCTTATCTAGAATCAAATGTTTGCAGCCTATTTGGAGTTGCCAACGCTAGGAAATTTCGAAATTCCAAAGCGTACAATGTTTTCGTTATAGCCCTGCCTTGTTATGTGTCAACGGTACTGCATTCACGTAGGCCAAGGCTAAATTAAATGTTGGAAATTGAATCAAAGCTACATGACAAAATACTATTAATTTCACTTGAATGGCAGGATGTTAGAACGTGAGATCGTTTTATGATAAGCTCATTGCACTTAATAAGGTTTACGAGCTATTATAAAGCTCGGTTATAGCGGCATGACGTTTTCAGCATTGATTTTTATGACTCCTTTATGTAACACAATGTGTCGTATATCTACCGTATACCTACAGGCCAGGTCAAGATAAGGTGTGAAAATATACGTGTAAAACACATGTGTAAAACAGGGAGGAAGGTTTAAGTCAGTTGTCACTCACTTACAACCTCTCTCTCTATGCACATAAAATGCGTCTGTTGTTATAAAAGCAGTATGTAGTATCATTGTGAGTTGATGTCATTGTGAGTTAGAGTAGCAAAAGCGGGTAGAATTTTGCCAAGCTGTACTGCAGAAGTAGCTTAGTAACTATATTAAGAGTAGACGTATCTATGCAAAAAGCGAACGTGATTCGGCAATGTAGCTAATGGAAGCCCAAAGGATGACTCATGGATCCCGCATGTCACTGCGTTAAGCCACGGACGGGCTTTATAGAGCGACTGCGATCTGTTATTTTTGGAACTAAATACAAAGGGGACGACAGTGATAACAAAAACTTATCCAAGGACATAATAGACTCTTTCATGTATGGGTGTAAACAAAAATAAATCGAATACAGAAGACTGATATTTATTCATATTTCTTGTTGTAGAATGTTGGATAACACGTTTCTGTGACCAATACTTTTAAAAGAATGAGTACTTAGTTGTACAAAATGCGTTACAGATGATGAATATTAAGTTCTGATATAAAACGGAATTCAGACCATCTATCGTAATCGTATTTAAATGGCACACGACTTCGGAAATGGCATGACGTAGATTCCCGTTGCGTCAACATAAACAACAACCCGCATTTCTAAGCACATGTGTGCACTTCATAAATCTCAGTCAGTTGAGTAAAGGCGCACAAGTATCATAAATATAGTGGGTATGTGTGTCAAAACATGGGGATTTGGATTGTATCCCCGTCCATTGCTGCTACCCGGACGATGCCAAGCGAGATAATGAAAAAAAGAAGATTTATGATGTTCTGTAATCAAATTTTATTACCCCCTATGCGACCCCTAACGCTTTGCGCTGTAGTTAAGTCAAATTATCGATTTGTGATGCTAGCAGTAACACGATAGTCTTAACAAATCTATCAGCTACTATTTATGCTGGCAGAAAGTAAATTGAAAATATGTGAAGTAGAACCGAAGCCAAGTTTTCTCAGCCAAAGGGGTCGTGAGTCGCATTTCCATAAAGTTTCCAACACGGAATGTGGTGTTGTAATATAGCTATTCGTACGCAACGTAGAATAACGCCTGTAGGGTGTTGTTTCCTCCCCTACTATAGACCGTCCTTCACCTCTTTGACCCAATTATGGTGAACATATTGCTTTTTAGCTTTAAACGTACATAACATTCGCGATGTTCAATGAAGATGTGTCCTTGAACTTGAACTATGGGAACAACAAAACAATCAACTATTTAAGCCAAGTTTACAGTTACAATTAAGAAAGTTCACACCACTAAATTCTATCAGCATTTAATTCCAATAACGAACTAAATTGGTAGATAAGTACTTAGGGGATGGAGTAAACACTGTTGCCACTTTACGTCTACTCAATGTGCAGGGTTAAACCAATTAGTGCTCCCATTAGTTTAACTCTGCAGTTGTCAGAACCATTTATTAACAATGGCCATGATCACCACAGTGCGGATAACAAATTACGCAATTTGCCAAACTTCGAACCCAATACTATTTAGTTACGAAAACCACAAGGTGATCCTTTGACCTTTAAAGTCAACTAACCTTTAAACACCCGAAAGCTTTAAAACATATTGACATACCCTCGAGCAGTAATTAAAACAAGTTCCCCAATACTCGGCATAGTAGTGAATAAGAACGCAATTTCGGTTAATGACAACCACTCATTACATTGAAAGGATTTCCAAATATTTTTGTTCCAGCTTCCTGGGTGACCCTGGGTGTAGTGAATGCCACAAAAAGGTCCATTATAGAATGTAAAGAGCAATGCTTGAATTAGTTATTCAGTTTTGCCTCCCCTATAGGCACTCTATCATTATCGTTTTACTCGGTGCACGTGCCGCCTTGTGCTCGCAACCCTCATGCTCCCTCAAGGTCGATAATTATAGGCTGACTGACAAGACTATACTGCCTTTGTTCGTAACAGTCCCCCTTTCTGTTTATTTTACAGAGACACTGTTTTCTCAAGCTCATAGTGCACTGGTTATTGGTACTCGATTATGTCATTGTAAATTTCTATTCCCGTTCCTATCTTCTTTCGTAATTGTGAACTTAGTGAGTTATGCTCAGCACATAGGCGCGGCCAAAACCAGCGCAGTTACAGCATAATTTGTTGAACTGAAGACCCAGTTGTCAGTCATCCGTTTCTTAATTTTAATTTCGTATTTTAAGTGTGTTCTTTTAACGACTATGTTACACAAATTAACTTATCTTTATCTTTTATAATTAAGATAAAAGGTAATTTGTGTAGCATCGTCAGACAATTACATCAAATATTTTTGTATTCAAACTGTCTGCCTTTCGTCGTCGCATTGTCTGCCAAATTAGGCAAAGCTCCAGTCATCCAGTCAAGCTTATCATATAAAACAAACAGATATTTGGTGGTTTTTGTAGTTAAAAGGAATTTAAATTCAGTTATTTCTTTTTTATCAGTTAGTTAACCGAAAAATAATTGCAGTTTTACATTGAGAAAACTATAAAAGATGTAGGGTACCGACATGTAACAAAAGAATACTATCATGAGCAGAATCTATTACATCTCGTTTTTCACACGTTTTAAATTTCCAAAAAGATTAATAGCTTTTGAATTAATAAAATAATAAAGCTTTTCCTACAGACAGACTTATCAAAATGATTGTTTCATATAGTATGCCTATACATAAGGCTTATATGCTATAATCTGACAAAATCAGCTTCGACTCAGTATGGGGTCACCAGGGAAATAGCTTGGCCACTTGTCAGATTAAACGATGTGAGATAGTTAATTTCAGATAACCGAACAAAGCCGATTATTGTTACCGCTGCGTTGTTTGTTAAGGACTTTGGGGTTACGTATTTATGTTTATGCAGTCTATCTTGAATATTTAATAGACTAAACATAGGCATAAATACTTGTGGTAGTAGTAGCCAGTAGTGAAAATCAATATCGATTTGTCACAACATTTGTAGCAAATTATGTATTGATCAAGTAATAATACCGCTATAAGCGTATATTAGGTATAAGAGTATAAATTTCTGTATTCTCTGTTGGGTACGCATGGATAACATTTTCAAAACCCTTACCGTAGCGTAGCATAATTCACACCTAATGGCTGATTATACATTTACGGTAAGGTACTTTGAAATTAAGATATCGTTTCAAAATTCTCAGAAACATTTCTCCAAACAACGTCATGTTCTTCATCATAAGCAGCAAATGAGGAAAGTTTTGTGACATGTTTATTTACAGTGAAGATGAGGAGTCCCACGGCCTTAGATCCTACAGGGAAATTTAAAAGCTCAATTTACACTCGGGAAATCTCGCCAAGAATGTTGGGAATAAGTTTTCGCCGATCTTGTAATTAGATATGCGTGTTGATGTATTTTTAAGGAAAGACAACTTCGAGAAGTGTTTCGAGAATGCTCGGTAAGGTTTTACGGAGGTTAAAAGTGGGGCACGTGAAAAATGTTCCGTTTAAAAGCTAAAAGTACTCCTACTTAAAAGGAAAAACTTCGACTTGACTGGAAAGAGGGCGCCATTAGACTATGCTACATTGGTTTGAAAAATTAAAAAGCTAGCTATATATTATGTATGTATATATACGAGGGGCGGCTGATAAGTCCGCGGCCTAAGGTACTTAATGAAAGAAATATACAGTTATTCATTTTTTATTTTTCAATGTAATCCCCCTCAAGTGAAATACATTTCTCAGATCGTGAATATAATGCTTTTATACCATCAAAAAATATTCTTTGGTTTTTCTCTTCAAAATGGCTGTCTACGGCCGCAATCATCTCACTGTCGTCCAAAAATCTTCGTCCCCGTAGCTCCTTTTTTAAATTTGAAAAAAGGAAAAAGTCACTAAGAGCCAAGTCCGGACTGTAGGGTGGGTGGTCAATTTGTGTAAATCTCGTAGATTTTAAGGCATCCCTCGCAACCCGAGCGGTGCGAACGGGCGCGTTGTCTTGCAGAAAAAGCACTCCGCGCGCGAACTTGCCATGTCTCTTCTGCACGACTGCATCACGTGCCTGACCCAGTAAATTAGCGTAATACTGGCCGTTCATAGTAGTTTCCTTAGGCAAATAATCAATCACTAAAATTCCCTCGCTGTCCCAGAAAATGTAGCCATTAGCTTCGATGCCGACTTTTCCACTCTGAATTTCTTTGGTGGTCTTTCTCCCTTTTTTATCCATTGCATCGACTCTTGTTTGGACTCGGGATCGTACTGACGAATCCATGTTTCATCAACTGTCACAATGCGATTAACAATTTCATCCAGATCAGGCTGGCACAACTCCAAAAAATCTTAAAGCTGGGTCCACACTTGTATCATTTCGGCGTATCGTATCCCCGTCGCGTATCCTCAGCGCGTATCATGATCGCTAGTTTGGACGCAAACTGATACACGTTAATGATACATGCCGTATCCGATACGGCCCGATCCGCACCCGATCTCCAATGATCGCGTATCAAGATACACCTCGTATCCGATACGCGTATCACGGTAGTGTGGACGTATTTTGATACTGTATCATGATACTGTATCATGATACTGTATCGTGATACACCCCGAACCATCCTGTGTCGGTTTTTCCGCGATCATCAAAGGGGATACGCGTTGCATTGAACAAGTTTGGACGTGAATGTTTGATGCAGTGCTGCCAAACGACGACCTCTGTGGCTCGGTGGGCGAACGTCCGCCTGAGGCGCAGGAGGTTGCGGGTTCGATTCCCGCCGGGGGACCAGATTTTGTACGATCTATAATTTCTGGTTTCGGGTCTGGGTGTTTTCTATGTATCATATATGTATGTATTTACAAAAAAAAATGTATCTATGTAGTATATCCGTCACCTAATACCCATAGTACAAGCTCTGCTTAGTTTGGGGTTAGGTGATGATGTGTGAGTAGTCCGGAAATATTTATTTTATTTATATTTAATGCTGCGGCAATTACCGTGTTCTACGGCTTTCAGGCCAAAATATCAATGCACTGCCTACGGCTGCAACCCTGTAGCCGTAGCAGTTTCTACAGCTATTCGCAAATTCTACGGTAATTGATTAAATCCGATGCGCTAAATTACTCACTTCTCACTGACCCAAATATGATTTGACAGGAGATCGAGAGGAACAGCACTTTGGGATTGTCGATTTTAAACATCGGAGTAGCTAACTGTATTCGATTAATAATCCAAATATACCGAAAGCCAACATTGCAAAGTTGTCTATGGTTGTATGGACTTTGTTACTCTTGAAGTTACTTGTTACATTTTCTTTTTGAAGCGTCCATATTGTAAAGTTAAATTTGATACGCTGAAATGATACAGTATCACATAAAAGTATAAAATGAGCGTCCATACTTATGATACGGATACTCGATACGCCACGCCTGATCGTGATACACCGAAATGATACAAGTGTGGACCCAGCCTTACAACTCTCCAATCGTCGCTGCTTGTCAAGCGGTGTCAGCATTCGCGGTACCCAACGCGCTGTAATTTTTTTCATGTGCAAATAATTATGCAAAATTTCTCCAACTCGTTCTTTGCTAATCTGTAGCTCTTTCGCTACCTGCCACAATTTAATTCTTCGATCAGCTAGTATTAATTTCTCCACATTTTTGATATTTTCATCGGTCAAGACCGTCACAGGGCGACCCGGGCGAGGGTCGTCTTCACATGTCTCTCTGCCTTGTTGAAATAGCCGGGCCCATTTTTTTACCATTGAATACGAAGGTGCAGAATCCAGAAGGACTGACGACACCTTTTAAAAAATTTGTTTGGGCGTTTTTTCTTTTTAACATTAAATTTAATCACAGCGCAATGCTCTAAATTACGAGAATTTCCATATTCCGATGACATGGTGTTTTTCCTTGTTCCAAACTTAATATGTTTACGAACCAAATTAAAAAAAATACCTGCTCTTTATACTAGCAATGAGTCACGCAATAAGTGGTATCAGTAGCGAGATGATAAGTTATTGTTAAATACCTAAGGCCGCGAACTTATCAGACGCCCCTCGTACGCCAAGGAGACTACTTGAAAACAATTTAAAATAAAAAAATTCCGTAGGTGCAGAATAAATTATTAAATATATAGAATTTTCATATCTCAATGTTAGTTACCGTACTCCTCTAAAACGGCTTCACCGATTTTTACGAAATTTTATATGCGTATTCAGTAGGTCTGAGAATCGGCTACTAACTATTTTTCATTTTGAAAAACAACGTTTGCTGGGGTCAGTATTTTATAAAATTCAAAAATACCATTGCTTTGTAAATCATAGATTGGTACATACCTAATTAGTTATGGGCATGGTTGGGCACTAAAATCTAATAGTATCAGTAAAAGTATAATAAAATAGGTAATCTTAGCCATCCAATTAATTAACACTGAGTGGACATAAAGCAGATTCGTTAAAGATTAAAGTCAACCATAACTCTTAACTATGTCGTCCATAAAAAAGAAAGGCGCCTCCGACGCTGGGAACGAAACAACATGGTAATCAAAAAACGCATAAATAAAGGCGACCTTTGAATTGCAGTTGCGTTGGCGCATCGCCACAGAAGATATATTAAATTAGACTTTGTATCGGCTAAGTGTCTTGGACAATTCAAACATGCCACTCCTTTAGATAGACTAAATAAGTATCCACATAGCCTCTACTTGGATGGGCGACCGATCTGCCTGCAACACTATTTCTTTTGATTACAATGAATGTCAAAACAATTGAAATACACGGAACCCTTGGTGTATGAGTCCATCTCATACCTACTTATAAAATTTATTTATAATCTTACACTTGAATTTATTTTTATTCAACTTATAAAACAATTATACCATGTATCTATGAACAAGTAGTTTCAGTATACGCAAATACTGCCCGTATAATCCCAATGAGTATCAAATCTGATACCCTCCGCTATTCTCCCATGCGGCAGTCAGTGTATTGGAATATAATAAATTTTATATTAAAAAAAATATATATATATTACAGCTTCCAAATATGTCCCACTATTCACCATATGCATTTAATCAAGCAAAGTGCAACATAAATCCAGTCAATAAAACATACTGCACATTAAAAGTTAACATAAAGTGACATAAGCTCGGCCGCCTGCGCAACGAACGAATGTAAAACACACATACAAGTTCACACAACCAAACTGAGATGAAAGCCGGCGCCTTACCACTTATCGACTTCTGCCGTTTGATATTATGCCCTCTCTGTCAGCAACCCAAAATAGACGTAAACACATTGCATTCTTAACCGTTTACGCCACACGCATACACAAGTTGGACACTATTTTGTGAACTTATCTATCAAAGCAGCTAATGATATTACCATAGTAATATGAACAGCTTTAGCTACTAGAGCATAATATTTCTGTGAAAATTACGTTTGCGGATAAACATATTTCAGCCGAGCTTTGAAACAGCTCGTAAAACGAAGAGATGAGAATTTAGCGGGCCAGTGTCCGGAAACGTCAGGATTTGCGACGCCCTGATTGCCTGGCTATTAATTACTTATGTTTATTTATGGCTCCTGAATGTAGGATGAGGTAGAAATGTCAACTCTACCTAAGTACCTCAGTATCTAAAGTAGAAATTACAACGTTTTGTTGAAAAGGGTTTTTTATGCTTAGTGGAGGATGTAATAAAAGGAAATAAAGAAACATAAAAATGTTCGGTTTAAAAGCATTCTACATAAACGACTTTTTAGCCAGTAGGGCCATGTAAATCGGAGCATAGGCCAGGTGCAGTCAACATCCGTTGGAGCGAAAAAAAAACAGAAACTTGACTCGCCACAATATTGCACCAGAGTTGTCTAATAACTTAAATGTTGTAGGAAGTTGGGAAGTATAAGTTTTAATCTTGCTATCCGTTATAACTTGGTCGATAGCTCGGAGTTTAGTCTAGTTTAAGCGCCTAGTCGTTGAGCTGTGAATTTGTAGAATTGTACGCTTTATTGTCTCAAACTATGAATAAAAAAATCTGCAAATCTCTTAATACCAATGCAGGTACTTGTAGAGTTAACGTATTACCAATAATGGCATGGATTTGTTATTATTGTTACATACCACAGCATACTTTTTAGAATAGTTGTTTTTATCAGAATAAACGAAATTATACAGTACGAAGTGATGGAATGGAAAAATGTTTACTAAGTCGGTAATCGGATCGAAGTCAATTAAACAGATAATTCAGCAAAAAGCATTTATCTTCTGGCAAGTAGGTACCTTCGTAAAGTAGATTGATGGGAGTAAAAAAGTTTGATTCTGTTTTACATTACACTGAAAGTTCGCGATTTATAAAAATCTGTTTGTGAACAATTTCAAAGAGTGATCCCTAAAGTTTAAAATGGCATTTTCTTTGTGAAGATATAAAAAGAGGAAAGTTTGCTTGGATAAGCACAGTAAAGAATCACAGGATAAATAGGTTTTTTCTGAGGATAAATTTGCGATCAGTGTTCCTATAAAATAATCTGGCAGCGTAAACTGGTCAAAGCTCAGGACCCGAACAAGGATTGAATTGTTATTGGCAATTTTCAGCTCGCCAAATAGAAAACTGAGGTTTCACTACAACGGAGTATAGGTTTTTTCCAATATTTGTGCGCTAACTATTCCATCCACTCAGAGTGATGGAGCGATTTGATTTGAGAAAAAACGACGATACTCGTATCAGCTCTACCTGCATTGAACACCTGTCGTTGGATACCATAAATAAAAAACCTTAATCCTGGCTTCGCACGAATACAATTTGAGGATTTTCGATTTGCCATCTGCTCTGCTATTCTATCTCTTCAAAGTTATCGTAAAACGGATACAAATATGTTTTAACCTCAGCAAGTCTCGAACAACAATCATTTTATTTTTATTCTTAGTGGCCGGTGATGACTAAGCTGTATAATTCCTACAATAAAACAGAACAAATTGAACGAAGCGGAACCAAATTCCCACAGACAGAGATGATAGCGGCAGATGTCCACATAACAATGGATAAGCTCTCGAACATGGCAATAATACCGTGTAGTTACCCAGTATTTCTCGTAAACCAAAGTGAATGTAGCTTTTGTACACAAATATAAAACAATAATTCATACACTGAATAATTATTAGCCAATTCATAACAAGGATTAAATAAAATTAGAAGCGTTGACGAAGGACATTTAAAGCAATTTGAAATGATGTAAAAAAATATAAGGACAATAGCGACCGCAATTGTTCGTAGAAATGAGTTTGTACGCAAAAAATGCCCTCTTCTTTCAAAAGGTCCCATTCGTTCCTTGAATCATTCGCGGCAAGGGTCTTTTGGCAGTCTTATTATTTATTTTTGAAGAATATTTTAGATGGCCCAAATTATTGTACGTATATAAACGAAAACTTTAAGGTTTAGAAAGAATTTTATTAGAATATAATCAATACTTACATTATAAAAATAGAAGCAAGTATTTTAATTTCATTTCAAATATATCTGTATATTTGTGGATTCGTCACAAATTATGAACAGATTGTCATGCGGTTTTCAAGTGCAAGGTAATAAGTATATATTCCACTCGTGCGAAGTCGGGGCGGGTCGCTAGTAAGTATATAAATCATAACAAAAACTGAAGGTATAAGAAGAATTAAACTGATGTTCGTATAAACAAACTAATTTAAAAGTGGTAGGTGTGGGTTTGTGAGGTTTTAAACATTTCACAATCTAAAATACTAAAAAGGTATAAAATAAATAAATTTATCTCAAAAAGCTAATCAAATACTGCACAGGTTAATGCCTGCCTAGTAAGCAAATAGTTCACGTAAACAATTTCAAAGTCGGCAGCATAGGTGGAATGGGTATCAGCCTGCTTGCATACCTATATACAACAACAAATATTTACCAACTAATGGCTACTACAATATAATTCAACTGATTCTACTCTATTTTGAGTTAAATATTAGAAAATACCAGATCATGCAACGTACCTGTTAACAGGAGCAGTATAGTCAATCGTCGCATCTTGATAATGAGGATAATAAGTGAAATTTAAGAAAGCCAGTCTGCCGAAGCCATCATTAACATTCTCGTCAAAGTTTGACCAATGTTTACGAGTCTCAGCTGACTCCCCTGAATTACTAGCGGATTAATCACACACTCGCGCACTGCGGGTACCGCACGATGCAGTGTCAACGGCCACGAGAAAAACCAGATCGGCGAAAGCTGTCCTGTTAGGTTCTTAGTCAAAAGGTCTATTCGCGATATGACAGTGTCAATGAGTCCCACTGGTCATTCATGGACGGTGGATGAAGTGCGGAAGGCGAACTTCTGTGATGAAAACATGACACATGGTTGTCGCGTGCGAATGCGCTCGGAGCAACGGCGCGCGCGATCGCAGCGCTCGGCGGCTGACTCGCGAGTTGCGTGAGTGGGCCGTGGGCCGTGGGCCGAGCGTCGCGCGGGGAAGCCGCCACGCCTGCGCACCGCTCCGCACCGCACCACCTCCAGTATTGACCGACGACGCCTCTTTCCTACATTTCACATCCTTAACTAGCTACGAATTCTCCTTTGAAAAATCCCCTAATTCTATCCAGCCGATTGAGATAGGCCACGTTATGCCGTGAAATATTTTCACCTATGATATTGGTTAGGCTTTTTTTGAATTAGTTGGGTATGTAAGTGCTGGTTAACCTGTAATCCCGAAGATCCTAACTTATGTAATATCCTTCGATCGCCGTCAAACTATAATAAGAATTTTCCGAGGCTGACGTCAAAGGATGTTCACAAGTTATGCAATCAAAATTCAAAGGATGAGAGGGTGCGGAATGTTGGTAGCACTCGCAACTTGCAGCGCAGTTGGGCGTAGAGATTTAGTCGTTAAAAATTCAGTTATTTTAAAAGAACTTGTTGGATCTAGCTACCGCTTTTTTATATTGCTTTTCGATACCAATTCTAGACTGCTAGTGCTTTTGTATTGAATTTCAATTATACATAAGTTTAACTATTTTCAGTAAATGTAGGATTTTAAACGTGAAGATTTCATTGAATATTTTAACACAGAGAAACAAACTTTACAGTTTTTTATATTTAGTCACTTGACATGTTTACCTACACTTAAAAAAAACTTTACTTCAAAATATTACAAGGCTGACAATTTTGTTTATTAAAATAATATTATACCTACTTGGTATTGTATAGTCAATTTATCGAGGAATTAATGACCTAAAAATTCAGAGATCCAAAAAACGTGGATAAAGACAAGGCATGACAAAGCTAATATAAATAAATATCTTAATTTATTTTATAAGCACCTAATCAATCATACTCGTAGAGATATCTTATATATAAAATTCTCGTGTCACAGTTTTCGTTCCCGTACTCCTCCGAAACGGCTTGACCGATTCTCATGAAATTTTGTGAGCATATTGAGTAGGTCTGAGAATCGGCCAAATTCTATTTTTTATTTTGCAAAACAACGTTTGCTGGGGTCAGCTAGTAATACTATATAAGTACTATCCAACATTTGGTTTATTCAACTGCCACTAAATATTCCAGCATCATACCGAATTATATTTCTCTCTTGACCTCTATTGTGCGGGTGTATGGTAAACTACATTATTATTTGAAGAAGATTCTGCCTAATTAACTTTTGCGGTGAAGGCTCGATCAACTAAAACCTCAGAGGCAAATAAAATGCTAAACTTTACGAATCTGCGCAAAGAGCTAGATAAACTTTGCTTCAGTATTTTATGATCACTTTTATAACAACTTTATTTAGCGAACCACGGTATTAATGTTCTTAGAATTAAATTATATTTTAACACGGGTTAGTGGAAATCGTTACATATTTCTCGACAGTAGTAGGTACTATTTAGCTTAACTATAACATAGAAGACAACCCGCACTTAGCCAGCCAGGTGAATTAAGGCCTAATCTCACTCGCCAAGAGAGTCCCTGTGTCCCAGCAGTGAGAACGTTAATTGGGTAATGATGATGATACATATTAGATGTTTTAATAGTTTTTTAAATAAAATAGATTATCTATTTAGGATTTTCTTTAGTAATTAGTAATGATTTCTGCAAAATAATGTTATTACGTAAATTCTCTTCTTGAAAATACATACTTATATATATTAGGTACTAGTGGGCGCCAGCGACTCCGTACGCGATTTTAAGTCTAGTAACTCTTACTTTTTTTTTTATTTTTTATTAGTGATAAGCCTTCATTTGACCACAATCTCACCTGATGTAAAGTGACGATGTGGTCTAAGATGGAGCATGAAGGCCTAGAAGATGGCTTCTCCGGACCACATTACGAAACACGAAAAAATCGCATCACGCACTGGCCCAGCCCGGAGGGTGGTGACAAGCCGCGGCCGAAGCCTACCACCAGAGACTGTTCTTAGCACCACCCGGAGGTCACGTGTAAGGATTCAGAGGGTCACTTACGGACATGAACAGACAAAACCTCCAAAAAAACATAGGACTTTTAAACATACGTCCAACCGCCGTTAAAGAAGTTAGCCCCTTAAGTGCAGTTTCGATGAATTCGGGTCTTAGCTGACGTCTACACCCTATAAGAAATGTACCGGACCAATATACAGTTTCAAGGTGTTTTCGTTTCTGCGTTTAATCATCAGGGAGTGGTAGAAATGTCTTATCTCTTTTAAACTTATTTAGCGATTATAAATACTTAGAATATAATAGAACATATTATATTATTATACAAATTAATTGCTGTACGTTTGCCTGTCTGAGAACGGACGGGATGATATAGCTAGTTATAGTAGGTATAGGGATGTTTTAAAACGATAAAGTTTACTTTAAAAAAAAAGGCAGATATTAAAGATGTAAGATGGTGCCTTTATATGACATGGAAAATTAGAAAGTGAAAGAAAACCTAAGGATCTTAATAACTTTTGTAATATAACTTTAGCACTTTTGCCATTATAAACTTTTGTAATGTTTATGGCTTAATTTTATGGCTTTTTTTACATAGCTGTCTAAAGCAGTACCTAGATGATTCGAAAGGGTACAATTAACAGAACAGCCGAGACCTATAGGGACCTAAAATAAACTTCAGTCAAACATCATTAGTGCCAAGCTTCCCGCAAACTTTTTGAAGGATTTTCCTGCGTTAAATGTAGTTAACCAAAATACCCGCGGCCTTACCAGTCTGAAACATCAGAGTAAAATGCTGTTATATTTTTTGTGATAAAAGGAAACCTATGTTCAACCCCCTTTACTTTCGCAATTATAAATAATAGTTTGTATATAATTCAAATTGTTTTACGATTTTTTACGAGAATTAGGCAGAGCCATGCAGGGTAAAGATAAGACTTAATTTTGTATTTATTAGGAGTGATAGGAATAAAGGTTGGTAAGTAGGTACGTGTTTCGGTCGAAAAAGTGATGACAATATAATATACATATTATGCTTATATCTAATCTTATTACTATATTAAGTTTCCCGCAGCGTATGTCTGACTCTCTGTCTTATTGGGGTCTATATTTCGAAATAAACTCAAAAACTACTGAACGGATCTTTATGCAATATAGATAGATGTAGGTAGAGTGATTTATGAGGAAAGTTTTCGCGTCCGAGCGAAGCCGGAACGGGTTTAGCTAGTGTTTTATATTTTCCTTATGATTAAAAGTTATTCAAGTTAGTCTCAAGTTTACTGCCATGTTTCATAGTCATTGTTCCTTGATATTTCTGCCCTACTTCTCTACTCGTATGTCAAGTGAGTAACTAACTCTCGTGTCTCCTAGTCCTGCTATATTATTACTTAGTTTGTGTTTTCCTGCACGATGATCTGATTTAGATAAATTCGGTGATGTCCCGGGAACAGTTTTTAAACATGATCAACCAGATAAAATAGTATGCCATAATAACATTACTGGTGGGAAATTAAAGCTGCAGTTGCTATAGGGATTCGATGTCGTACCTTAAGTACTCCATCATACCAGTTGATACCATTAATTGTTGCGACTGGACTCCTAAAAGGATGTCATCTCGTAATTTATGCGACATACTTATCTCATGTAGGCATTGTAGGAAAGCCATGACGTCAACTTTAATCCTGTGATTGATTTAACGGGCCAACAACCTCGCTCTAGGCTTAATGCAGGCATACGCAGTCGCTGACGTCACTTTAGTTGGCAAAATGTGTATTTTCTTAAGACCTCTTGTCCTCGTAAAATAGGAGCGGTCCCGGATTTATTAGTGGGTGTTCTCGTGACTACGAAAACGACTTAGGTGGATTCACATCTGCACATTTGCCTATAAAGTTTTAAGACAGTGTCAGCGGATTAGGAACGTGACACTCGAGCGTAATATACCAGACGAAAAACATTTAATGGTGTCCTTTATTAATAACGCTGAGAGGTTGGTTACATTTAAATTTTGCACATAAAGTAAAGTACTTTCATATTTTATAAATATTTAGCATCTAAATAAGTACACAAGTGATGATGATGCATATATACATAACTAACGAAATATCTATAACTCTAAGATATAAGATAAATAATACGATTAAAATACGAGGCCCGTTATTATTATTCAGAATGACACTTATTTCGGAATAGATATATAACATGAGGCATTATTACTGTATCTACCAACTTTTCAGACTTATATCGAGTAACATACCACGACCCGGTATATAGTCTTAATATTGTTAAAAACCAAGATAATTTAAAAAGTTATACTACTTATTTAGTTTTACCAAAACCAGAACAATGCTGTCCTTGCAAATTACACAAGGTTGGTACGTGAACGGAGATTTTAAAGATTGCCTATCTTGGCTCTAGAATTCTTAAGTGGCTTGCGGGCAAAACAAATGAGAATTTTACAGTGTCTTCTGTTTAAGGCTTTTACTACCTTCGATAAAACTCGAGCCACTTAAATTCTTATTGGTGCCTTATGGTGTATGAATGCTGACACAGTCTTCAGGATAGCGGTAAGAAGTTTACCACCAGTACGTTACTCATCTGTATATTAAAGTATTAGAGAAATGTCTACTGTACGTTTTTAACATACGTAGGTATAGTGGTAAACTGCTTCTAGTACAGATTGTTGGAGGGAATTATAGGAGGCCTTTGCACAGCAGAGGAAAATAAAAGGCAAGCTAACAAAACGTATGGTGACTATTAATTTGAAAATAAATTCGGGCAAGAGATGGATTGGCTCACCCAGTGATCCGTGAAATTGAACAGTTTGAAGTAGGTAGGTAGGTCTCTACACATGTCATATTTTTCAGTATTCATTTATTTGTTGCACACCACAGTATTTTACAGTTGTAAAACAACAATATATAAAGTTTCTTGTTTCATAAGTTATTAAAGTTATCAATAAGGATCATCTTACTAGCAAACGGCTCAAAGTCCTATTTAATTTGTAATTATGAAATAAAATAAATAAATCTAAGTTGTACTTAATTACAAATTGTTCTTGGTACAGGTGATAATATTTTCATATTATTACTATCTAGAATAGGTCACATAACATAACAAGAAATAATAATTTTATATAAGTTTGTCACAGCGACCAACAAAAACTCTGAAAACTATAATACACTTACCTACTAATAAATATATTCGTTAAAAGTTATTTATTGCAATACAATCGAAATACTCCAAAATTTTACCATTTTCTTTTCTCTCTCAATCTTAAAATAAATCCCTATTTAATCTCCAAAGTAAAGATATCAGATTCATCTTGTATACATGTCTACAAAGACTTTATCCCAGAATAGCATACATATTCCTCAGACGTCATCGTACATTTTAGAGCCCAAACTCCGAATAAGCAGCTACGTGACGTCTGCCACCCTACGTCGAAGTCAAAAGGGCGAATCGCTCACCGTGTAATTTCAATATATCGGCTAATTGTATTTTAATCGTAATTAGGTACGTTTTAAAAGATTAAGTGACATCTGAAGCGATTCATATATACACCGATTTATAAATAGCTGTAAATTTATCTTTCATACGTGGTCAATCCTAAAATCAGGCATAAGTTTTTTTAGGAGCTATGCTTTATTTTTTGAGAATATGCAATATTCTTCCCAAATTTACTACTTAAAATGTATGTTAATAGTTCTGAATTTGCATTAAATTTAGTTTTAAGGTTTTCTCATTAAATTTAAAAACTATTGCGTTTTAATCGACATCGATATCAAGAAACCAGAACAGATATTTATTCATCTCGTATCTTATTAGCTAATAGGTATTTGTGATAAACGACAAAAGTTTTGTAAGTTTGGATGTATAGATGTTTGTTGTTCCTTCACGGCTAAACGACTGTTCCGATTTACTTGAAAATTATCATGGTGATGACCAATTTAACAATTTAACTTGGAAATAGACCATTTTCATTATTTTAACAATTATTTCATGCGCGAGAATAATGTACCTATATTATAACACGGGAAACACTTCAGTGCACTGAAATTTGATACTCTGATCCTGTAGAGCCCGAGAAATGACTACTCATTACCGCGGGCAAACATTTAATTATGCGGGTAAATCAATAATAACGCGGGAAACTCTTTGGGGCACTGAAATATAGTACAATGAGTCTGAGAAAAGACATAGGGTTTTTTTACCGCGGGAAAATATTTAATTATCCGGAAAATCTATTATAACGCAGGCAACACTTCAGAGCACTGACATTTGGTATACAGATTCTCTAGATCCTGAGAAAGGACATAGGCTATTTATTACTGTGGACAAATTATATCACACCTCGGTATAATCCATTATAACGCTGGAAACACTTTTGGTGAAAACGAAAAGATTAAATCAAACGAGTAGCAAAGATCAAGTTTGCTAATTAAATTTAGATATTTTTGGAAATTTAGCTTTTTAGCTTTCAAAATACAAAAATTGCTACCTAAAATTGACTAGTTTTAGCTTTTACTTTATCTATAAGCAATCTCACAATCCGCAACAACATGTTGTTTTACCAATTTCGCACGAGACCATAGTGTTGATATCTCAATAAAATTATATGTCACTGAATTACCTGAAATTACGCAATTTCGTCTAGTTTTATGAAAAGTTATAAATACACAAAACCAATCGGAATCAACTTGAATATAACAACATTTCTACAAAGACTTTATCCAAGAATAGCTATACCGCTGACGTCACTGAGATAGGTGACGTCTGTCGCTCTACATTGAAATCAAAAGGGCGCAATCGCTCACCGTGTAATTTCAGCATTCGATATATATCGGCTAATTGTATTTGAATCTCGACTCTACCTACGTCGAGATTAGGAACGTTTGAAGCGATTTGTTGACAGAATCTAATTTAACATGTGAAGCGATTTAAGTAGGTACCTACCTAATTTCATAAATACCTGTAAAGTTATCTTTGGTACTGATACTGTAAAATATACCTCGGAGGTTGTATATCGGAAAGCTGGTTCATTAATTACAGTATATTAATTATAAACAAACCCATTTTAGCAAATTTAAGTGGTCATCAAATATGTTAGGTTTACCAAATTAAACTACCTTTTCTTATCAAAATGAGGTGCTCTCGACCGATGTTGTCTCAATGTCTCCGTTAAATGTGTATTTCTAATCAAAATTATTTCCCTTCTCGATCTCTCAATTCTTGTTTTCCATCCAATATGATTCCCAATGTGATTCCCGCCAAACATATCGAATTTGCCATAACACCGAAAAATAAACCATAGAGCATAAGTATCACAAGAAGTTTTACCATCGTTTCCATAAACGGAACTAATTGTATAGATTATCTTTGAATCTTTGTAATGCATACATACATCGGGGAACATAATATATATGGGGGTTAATTCGATAGGTATTGAGGTCACCTATCTCCCAGCTTTTCGTTGATTCGTCGACCGAGCTACACCGTCTATAATGGACCAAGAACAAAGTATGCTCATATTGTCCTGAATTGAATTCAAAAATGAGCGTGTCGTCATATTTTAACAGTTTTTCCAGTTTTTAGGCAGTAGGTAGGCTATAGCACCGAGTGGAAAAATTACTTTCCTGAGGAAAAATCTTTAAAACCTCGTCTAATAAAAAAAAATCTAGTAAAAAAACTAAGTTCTATGTTAAGCTATAGCCTAACATTGAACTTAAGGTTTTATTTTAATCGGTCTAGGTTCCTGGTAACGAAGATAAAACTGTAAACAAACTGAGCTGTTGATGCGCGCATCAAGCGCGGGCTGGGGGCCTTCGCGCTAATTTACCAATGAAATATCTTGAAAACGAACGAAATTATTGAAGAAAGTTTTTCACAGGTATTATTTATTATTAGTAAATTATACATCTATTCAAAAGTAGGTAGCATAATAATAAGTTAGTTTCATCAGTAATTTTAGACATTCATCTTAGACCCCAATCTCCGAGTTGCGAGTTCCCAATCTACCTATGTGACGTCTGTCGCCTATTTCGAGTTAAAAGGGCGAATCGCTCAACGCGTAATTTCAGCACCGATATATCGGCTAATTGTATTTCAATCTCGACTCTACCTGCAACTCGAGAGGTACATACGTTTGAAGCGAATTGGTGACAGAATCTCATTGGAACATATACCTACCTATTTTTATTAATTACTGTAAACCATCTTTGAGTTTAATACGTTGCCAATCATAGAGTTATGTGCGAGAATAAATAGTTTGAGAAGCCGTAGCTACTCGATGAATTGTTTAGAGGCTCGGGCATGAATATAATATTATATCTTAAGGATAAAATCTCACATATAAAAAAGTTGTTTCATAAAACTAAGAAGGAGAAGGAATGCGACTCCAAATCACAGGCTATTTTTAGTTTGTCTACAAGAAGCGAACTACACCCACTTTTATTGAAGATAAATCCAACTAACTATGTGCAAAACCAAATCACCATTGTTACATATTCTAAAGAAATAATGTGTATTACCTGTGTTTATAGTAATTTATTATTCTATGCCTGTGTATTATTTTACTATATGTAATGGTAGTTTACGTAAAGTAGTAGTTATGTATTTATACGAAAGCTGTTGTAGAACATGATTGCAATAATTTTTTTGACTTCGGCTTTAGATAGCCTGCCTCGGTAATATAAAATAAATTTGTTAAGTATGAGATGGACTCATGCTCATATAAAAATAACAGAAAATAAAAATGTGAAAACTACAAAAAGATGCAGTTCGAGCGGTCACCCATCCAAGTACTGACAGCGCGGAACGTTGCTTAACCTGGTAAAAATCATGTTTGTTGTATGGGAGCCCCCTTAAATATTTATTTATTGGATGTTTTTAGTATTTCTTTTTTCTTGAGATACAGCCTGGTGCCAGACAGACAGACGACAAAGTCTCAGTAATAGCACAGAATATCCCGTTTTACACTTTTTGTACGGAACCTTAAACAAAGGAGTGAGGAGGATAGGAATAAAGAAGGCACATAAGTTTGTATCGGTAAATGTTTTAAACAGGCAAAAAAATGCGTTTTAACGAACTAATCACCAAATTAATTCAAGGCACATGAAAAAGGGGTTCTATAACGAACACCTAAAACATGACAAATTGTTTAGTGGCGAGAAATGAATGAACGGTAAAAATGCGGAAAAATATAGAATGAGCATCAGATTAGATCCGAAATTTGAGCGTAAGCAGTAAAAACAAAATAAAAATGTTAGTGGCCAAATAAAAAAAGATCAAAATGATTATTGGTGAAAGAAATATACCCACCTACCTAAATAAATTTATTTCCACTTTATGTTACTGCAATAAAAATTAAAGAGCCGATTCCAGATCGGCATTATTCCGAGCACGTGAAGTAAAAGTAGTTAACATCCAAGTAATGGATGTATTTACGATAAATACGCCACCAATTACCTGTCTTTGTAGCCATTGAGTCTAATTTATTACTATGTGATCTGGTGAATTTCTCATGTACAATATTAATCATTTCTGCACGGAAACAACCTTGATCATTTATTAATATTATTTTGGTATCTCATGTCCAGTGGTTAATATGTGGCCGTTTCATTACTGTTATGTCTCGCAGTTCTTCTAAATTTATGGAAAATAAAATCCTTAAATTATTCATTAGTGGAGGTTCAACAATAAAGTACTTACCAAGGACAAGGACTTAGAAAAATGCAATCCAGTTTGTATGCAAAACTTTTAATGAGTTTTGCTTGAAACTCGGCCTAATACTATTAATTAGCAACAATCATACCCTCGTAAGAGGTTGAAATATCCCACTTTCGGTAAATCCTTACATATCCCAACTCATGTGAGTACTAGGGAATGCAATACCGATCTCGCGAGATCCGGTCTAATTTCGCGGGATCAATCCCAAAGCATAGGTACTCGTAATATGACGAGTCCTCGCTCGGGATTGGTCGGCAGTGGTCAGCAACGCACCAACATTCACTTGGGGCCCGAGTGTGCGTTTATCCACGAGCTTAAACAAATAAGAGCTAGTCATAAAAAAGTAATGTATTTATTTCAATGTGGAGGAATAAGGGGGGGATTTGAAGTTTGCATATAATTTTTTTGTCACGCTGTTGCCAACCGTTGTTGATTCGGAGTATTTCGGAGGGGTCATTCCTAGTAGGCACATTGCAACGGACATTAGATGCAGTTTAGAAGATAGTACTCATAATTAGATTCATATTAAGATTTACTCACCCTAGTCATTAAGTTTGCTATCAAATTGTGAAAGAAGTGAAAAGATTTTAAAATTATTTTACATTATGATTCACTTTGGTTTTTAAAGTAGCTACTTTCTAATCACCATAGTCATATTAGAGAATAACTTTAATTTAAGAAAAACCCCGATTTCAATGCCTTACTTTCCATAAAAGTATAACACCATAATATTTAGTAATGTGCACGCGATGCGCTTTCATTTGATACCCCATGATTTGATTTTCTGTTTTCCTTCCCCTCTCATCACCATAACTTTTAAACGGCTCAACCGATTTTCATGAAACATGTCTAAGAAAGAACACTCGCGCCAGACTCACCTTTCATACAAATAAATCTAAATTTAAAATTTAAGAAAAACCCCCGATTCCAATGCCTTAATTTCCTTATAAGTAAAGCACCATAATATTTAGTAGTTTAGTAGTTAGGGCACGCGATGCTCTTTCATTTGATACCTCACTCGAGTATATTTGCAGATTTTTGGTTTTCCTGCCCCACTCTCACCCCCATAACTTTTGAACGGCTCAACCGATTTTCATGAAACAAGTCTAAGAACACACGGGCCAAACTCACCTTTCATACAAAACTAAATTGAAATCGCTCCATCCGATCGGGAGCTATGATGCCACAGACAGACAGACAGAAAGACTTACTCACAGACAGACAGACAGACACGTCAAACTTATAACACCCCTCTTTTTTGGTCCGGAGTTAAAAAAAACTTAATTGAAATCGTTACATCCGTTCGGGAGCTATGATGTCCCAGACAGACAGACACACAGACCTACAGACAGACACGTCAAACTTATAACACCCCTCTTTTTTGGTCGGGAGTTAAAAAAGGTTTTTATCATCTTTCAAAAAACATTTGATATTTATTATTTACCTCACTATGAACGAACAAGCAGTTTCATCGTTTTCTTCAGCATATTCCAACCGTATTTTATTACAAACTAGACGAGATCCGGGTTCTGTAATTTGCTATCACTTGTACAACATTCCCTAGTATGTACCGAAATACTAAGATTTACTATAAAATCTTAAGAAGTTCGAGCTTTTACAGAGATCCAACACAAGACTTGATAAGGGCATGATTCATCTTTATTATCTGTGCTGAAAGCATGTAAGTTTAGATAGAAATATTCAGTTTTTCCTGACTTTGGGAAAAATATGCATGTCTTGAGGAAAATACTTTACATATTATACAAGACTTGATAAGCCAGCTACAGCCTCCAGAGACAGATAATGGAAGACCGCACTATCAAAAGATATGAATAAGTAGATACTATATAGGTATATCATTCTAGGTGTTTAGATGCAGACATACTTTAGGTACTTAGCCACTTACATTATAATCCGAGAGCTGGTACCAAATGTTGGGAAGGCATTTGAGGCAGCCTGTTAACTTGTCCAATGCTTCTGCTGCTATAGGGTACATGGCGCTGCAGACGTGGATGCTGGGTAGCGGGGTTAAAAATTTACATGCTTTTTTTTTATTAAAAACCTGATACAGGCAATTTGCATGTTCAAGGTAGAAGCCAGATGATTTAGTCAGTGCTAAGTGAGGGCAAACTCACAATGGCGTTGTTTTTAACCCCCGACCAAAAAAGAGGGGTGTTATAAGTTTGACGTGTCTATCTGTCTGTCTGTCTGTTCCATCATAGCTCCCGAACGGATGGAGCGTTTTTAATTTAGTTTTTTTTTGGATGAAAGGTGAGTTTGGCCCGGGTGTTCTTAGACATGTTTCATGAAATTTTCATCGGTTGAGCTGTTTAAAAGTTATGGGGGTGAGAGTGGGGAAGGAAAACAGAAAATCTGCAAATATACTAGTGTGGGGTATCAAATGAAAGCGCATCGCGTCCACATTACATTATATTACTAGCGGCCCGCCCCGGCGTCGCACGGGTATAAAATTTTCCCGGAAATTATTTGAATTTTTCTCGCCGTAAAAACCATCCTATCTCTCAAGTTGGATCGAACTGCACATGGTGTGCGAATTTTATTATAATCGGTTAAGTGGTTTAGGAGTCCATTGAGGACAAACATTGTGACACGAGATTTATATATATTAAGATGTTGTTTTACATCAAAGGAAATGAAGGCATTGGAATCGGGAGTTTTTCTTAAATTTTAAATTTAGATTTATTCAATATTATTATTATTTTTTTGAATCTGAAAAATCTGACTCGTCTAGTTTTTTTGGCCAAATGCGGGTTGGGGAATGTCCAATGTCTTTCCGACTCCTAATTCTCAGACCATGCCACTTTCCACGGGATTTTTGCCTTTTCGCCGTTAAAGCCCGTGTTGAAAGCGCACATAAATTTTACAATAAGAAAAATCAGAGTCGTTTGAGCTGGAATGAAAGTCGAGTGTCACTCTCACTAAGTCAACATGGCTTTTTAGTCGCCTCGATCAACAATGGCTTCAGAAGGTACCGCTTATTGCTAATTGAGACACCTATTACGCTTACTCAGAAATTACCCGTGAAATTAAGGACAATGGGAATCTAACAATAGTTGCCTAGGTACTCGTAATCCTGGAAATTCTGAGTAATTGGACACAGTACCTAAATGTCTAGTCTAGCATCTGAATCGAATACAATTGTAGATAACGTGAATGGGGTGTTAGTGGACACTTATAAACGTTTAGTGACGTAAATAAGTTTCTAATTGCTTGAAATTATTATAATTTTTTTTCTGTAGTCTAACCCTTTGCATCAGACGATGATTAGAAATTTTAGGACTGTTTTTTTATATATGTAGGTACGATTGAAATATCTAGAAATAAGTATTTTGGTAAATCATTATTTAAGTACCGGATTATTATTGAGTTATTATATGTATATAAATAAATAAATAGATATTTCAGGACAATCCACACAAAAACATCTAGCCCCGTGGTAAGCTCTCTTAGCTTGTGTTACGGGTACTAGACATCTGATATACTTAATATAATAGACATACATACATAGATATTTTTATACTTTACATATTAAACACCTAGATCAAGGAGAAAGTACTTACAGAACATACAAACACTTGACCCCTCGGCGGGAATCGAACCCGCTACCTCTTGCGCCGCAAGCGGACCCTCGCCCACCGCCTAATAAAATCCTATATACCTAATAAAATTGTAATTTACCATGCTTGTTATGTTAACGATCACAAAAAGTGATATAGCTGGTAATATGTAACAAATGTAGTATTTATAAGAATTAAATTAATATAATGTACGACATCGTCGCTATCTGGTTTCATTTTATAGTTAGCTAGCAATAGCTAAAGTTTACTTAGAGCATTATGCACGATTTCTACACCTTTTACTCAATTAGAAAAAGTTTATAATTATAATCAAGCAACTTGTTTCAAATTGGAAACCAATTCCCTCGCAATATAAACCTATACAAATATTTATATGATGATTTAAATATTAACTTAGAGTCTAAGTAAACACCAAAGTCACGATTCAAAGAAACTCGCTGAAGGAATTTACATGAATTTTAATGTTTTATGAGAAACTTGCCAACACGGCGTTTCGAAGTTATCTAAATACTTTTTGAAAATGGGCTAAACTTATAAATTATACGCCATGGGTGATGCGATTTTAACACCCACACCGGAAACTGTAAAAAGAGGCCATGGATGCCTGTAACTCTATAGAAAAGCCCTCTATAGTAAATAATCGATCCCTCCCGATGGTAAACAATTTTGTTTTATGGATCACATATTAAGTTTTTATTTCTTTGAGGTTATCGAAATACTTTTTGAAAATAAGCCAATTCCTTTAAAATATGCGTGGTGATGTGACTTATGACGACAATAACGCCCATCACCAAACTGCAGAAAGCGTCTAATGGATGCTATAAGATGTAATTCTTTAAGAAAACCCTTTCAAAGTAAATAACTCCAGGCACCTTATTCACACAGTCAAAGCCGCCTCGCTGAATACAGGTCAACAACTAAATAGCCTAGAGATGCTGAATTTGCCGCCTCAATGCGAAACGCGAAGTGCGGAAAACGAAACCGGTCCTAAGTTTATTATCTAGAGATCCTAGGGAAGAGAGTTCCTAGCTATTTATGGGAAGTGTGAAATTCCTGCCATGTACAAAGGCGCGCCTTGTAACAGCCCCGCGGTACCTCAATGCAGACAGTTCATTTCAAATCAAAATGTACCGCATCCAATTAACGCTTTAAAGCCAGACAAATAGACAGAAACCCCTACCGTTATTTTTATGACATCCATTGTGAATCTTGGTATATAATTGTGCGGAAAATGGAAGATATATAAATTTCTGTTTGAATGCAGGATTTTTAGCGGTGATACCTTAACTAAAGTTGTGAAGTCCACGTTATTCAACAAAATATTCTTGAGTCACAGATAAATATATTATGAAATATACTAATAGCAGTAATTTATTATTCTACACTAATAGTGTTGAAATGTAAACAAGTTAAATGCCGACATTTGACTATTGATTGATCAGTTGATTTAACATAAATCAACCGACAGTAAGTATGATAATATATAACTTACCGCTTAATCAATATAACTCGAGAACTTCTAGACCGATGGTGTTAGGTACATCAGTATTAAACTTGACGACGGTAAATTAATTACTAACTAAAACCATAAACAAAACGGCTCCGAGATTAAATTCCTTCTGATAAATAGATATAAGTTGTATAAATGTTGAAGGATCTAAATCAAAATCGCCTACGCATGCGATAATGAAGTCTTGTCATCAAATCCATCCATTCAAATCCATCATAAAGGCCATAGATAGAACATAATCACATATTTTAAATCCCTTTAGAGGCTTAATTTCAGTATATAAATAAATATTTCCGGACAATCGACACAACATCTAGCCCCCGTTGTAAGCTCTAAGCTTGTGTTACGGCTACTAGACATCTGATATACACAGATATTTTTTTATTATACTTATTAAACACCCAGACCAATAGTTGTTAGTTACCACCACAATATGAACCATATGAGCGTACATAGCTTTTGCTAAAGACTTTTACGTGTTTTTTTTCTATAAAATAAAAGTGGGTAGTGGGTACCTACCTAACCTAAGTTTATTACATCAACTATTTGTCAGTGGAATCCCGTCATAATCGGTCTAGTTGTTTCTGAGATAAGCCGAAACAAACAAACAATAATAATTTAAATGGTTTATATTAGGTCCTTACATATGAAATTGGCGTTTTTCGTACTGGCCACTTTAATCACAAATTTCTCCTCTTTGGTAAGGAATTCCAAATTCAAATTTGTACAGCTATAGACTCATGTATTTGTGCTTCGATGATCGTCATTCATTTGTTTTTTTTCTTCTGTTTTTTTCTGTTTGCGTCACTCATTTTACAAAATGGAAAACTTAAAATATCGCATTATTTACGAGTACGAGTTCCGCCGTGGCACTAGTGCTGCGGAAACAACTCGAAGGGTGAATGATGTGTATGGCGGTCGTGTTGCAAAAGAAAACACAGTTCGTTTTTGGTTCCAACGTTTTCGTTCTGGAAATTTCGACTTGCAGAACAAGCCCCGTGGACGGCCTGAGACTCAAGTTGATAATGAAGAGTTGAAGGCTATTGTGGAAGCGGATCCATCGCAAACCACGTCCGAGTTAGCTGCAGGCTGCGGTGTTAGTGATAAAACTGTTTTAATTCACTTGAAGCAAATTGGGAAGATTAAAAAGCTTGAAAGGTGGGTACCTCACGAATTGACTGAAGCAAACCGGCAAACGCGCGTCGACTGCTGCGTTACATTACTAAACCGGCACAATAATGAAGGTATTTTAAACCGAATCATTACCTGTGATGAAAAATGGGTTCTTTACGATAATCGGAAGCGCTCAGCGCAATGGTTGGATCCTGGCCAGCCAGCCAAATCCTGCCCCAAGCGAAAATTAACCCCAAAAAAGTTACTTGTAAGCGTTTGGTGGACTAGTGCCGGTATTGTTCATTACAGTTTTCTCAAATCTGGCCAGACTATTACGGCTGATGTCTATTGTCAGCAATTGCAAACCATGATGGAAAAGCTAGCGGCTAAACAACCTAGGCTGGTCAA
The DNA here is from genome assembly GCA_929108375.1 of Gymnoscelis rufifasciata. Taxonomy (NCBI): domain Eukaryota; kingdom Metazoa; phylum Arthropoda; class Insecta; order Lepidoptera; family Geometridae; genus Gymnoscelis; species Gymnoscelis rufifasciata. The sequence continues at coordinate 10,021,214 of OV815308.1, read as the reverse complement.
TCGCTCCACGCCACTGCTGCTTCACGACAACGCTAGACCACACACTGCGCAACAGACGGCTACTAAATTAGAAGAGCTTCAATTGGAAAGTCTAAGACATCCTCCGTACTCCCCGGACCTTGCTCCAACAGATTACCATTTTTTTCGAAATTTGGATAACTTCTTGCAAGGGAAAAAATTCAACTCCGATGGGGCAGTCCAAATCGCCTTCAAAGATTTTATTGATTCCCGTCCGACTGGTTTTTTTAGTAAAGGGATCAATGAACTACCTATAAGATGGCAAAAGTGCATAGAAAATAATGGTTCATACTTTGATTAATTAAATATATTATATTAAAAAATATTCGACTTTTTGTTCCTCCCATACAAAACGCCAATTTCATATGTAAGGACCTAATATTTTTTAAAAGATTACAAATACATTTATTTTTATGAACGAGAAAGTCGCGTGATAAGGAGAGTTTTTTTTTGCATTAGTACCTATATAAAATATTACGTTTTTTGGATTTTTTTATAAGTTGGTCATAAAGTTTACAAAAAATAGTAGATAATTAAAAAAATGCAAGTTTTTTTCTTATGGTAAACAGCCAAAAGTTTTATATTGTAAATTTAATTAGCTTTAGTAAAGGCATGGAATAATAAATTACGGTATCGGACACTTATTAGCCTTATTTGTGATAAAAGCCACGACTCAAATATCCGTTTTTATGAACCAAGTCTGTTAATACAAAAAAAAACTAAAAATCATCAAACATTAAATAGCCCCATCGCCCTGCAAACGTTGATGGAAGCCTCGCCCTTTATAAATCATGTATCTCGTATAAATCATGTAAACCTAAATGTTTTCGTTGTCTCTTTCATCAAAAGCTTACTGGTTTTCTACTTTATAAGTAAACTTAACAACATTTCCTTTGTTATTTGACCTCGTAAATGCAATTATCATCATCATATATCAGTCCACAACTGGACATAGGACATTAACGAAGTAGGCCTCTTTGATTCTATTCGTATTTCATTTTAATGGGTATTCCAAAAAAAAAGCATCCGAGTACTGCCTGCGCGCAACGTTGCTTAACCTTGTAAAAATGACGTTTGTTGTATGGGAGCCCTTAAATAATTATTTATTACATGTTTTTAGTATTTGTTGTTATAGCGGCAACAGAAATACGTCATTCCTCAAAATTTGAACTATCAAGTTATCACGGTTCCTGAGACACAGCGGCTGGTGACAGACACACAGACGACGAAGTCTCACCAATAGGGTCCCGTTTTATCTTTTGGATACGGATCCCTAAAAAGGTTGCTTCTGGTGAATTTTTCCATAGCCGAGTCCTTAGGCAACCACGGAGTGGAGGGGAGGGGATGAGATAGAGGGCAACATCCGTACGCCGGTGCCCGCATCACTAAATATAATACACGGACTGCTCGAGCGGTTGCCTAGTGCTCATGCTCATAAAAACATCCACGAACAGCTTTTGCAGTCAAAGGTTTGATGATTCCATTGATACTGAACTGCTAGAGTAGTTAGTTAAACTGCTTGAGTAGTTGGCAATTTGAGTAAAATGAAGAGTGCGGGCGGCGGTACATGTGCGGGAGCTGTCAACTGCACCAGCAGTCAGTGCCTCAACGGTTTGTGTATGTACGTACAAGTCTGTAGTTCACTATGCAGTCGCAGCTTCAAGCATTCGATCCTGACTACTTAAAGCTGCATACTTAGATATATCAATTTACTACTCTTATCTATTTGAGGTGCTACTGAAACTAAAGATACTTTTAAATCAACTTGTAATTTATTCTAAAATGTATTAATTCATACTCTACACTAACTACAATAATTAATTTAAATACAAACCTAGCAATTAATAGGCGACTATTTGATTATTAGACATTTTTTTACACTTGGTTGGGTATATTTATATATATGTATATATACATAAACAGTAAGGCTTTAAACTGTATACACGGGCACAGGTAAGGTTATAATGTCAAACACAAACAAAGGATCACATTTGTATGAAACTGCGCCCACTCCCGTTGAACGCAGTTTCAGGCCTTAAACTCATAATACCTTTCTTTTGGCACCAATATTTATTAACAGGCAGAAGTAATATAATATAGGTAAAAACTAAGATGTTATATTTATCAAAATTGTACATTAATTACCAACTAGACGTCGCCCAATAATTGAAGATGTTATAACCATGGAATTAACAACGTTAAAACAAAATTAAAGTATCTACCTATATCTACGTAGCCGCTTCGTGTATTCTCTTCTCTTTAATCTTAGCCCAGGTATGCACGAGTTGTTTTCTTATCTCGAATGCTATTACTGCGGTGGCCATACCAGTGTTGAGACTGTCCACTCCTCTTTGTAAGGGAATGTTTAGACGGACACCGTTATTTTTCGCTGCCAGTCTGAAAAAAAAGACATATTTGTATAACAAGCGACACTTAAGATATAAAGTAAGTGCATATTATGAGGGTCTTTAGCCTCGCAGATTTTTTAAGCCTAAAACGTACAGAATGTTTATTAGACACACAGCTTCTTCCAACCCTAAACTAAGCTGATCTGGTACTGTAATAATATGGATGTAAGCTGTTTCTGTTTGTTAATACATTTTTACAATTATAATACATAGAAAAATACCCAGGCTATACCAGAAATTATGTATAATCATAACCTAGCACCCCAACGGAAATCGAAATCCCTCTCTTGTGCCATGAGCAGACCCATCTAACCACTTAAGTCGCATAAATTGTTTTGAAGGATAGTATGCAATAGCATAATTTTAAAGTGTTCCTTTATAAGAGTAATATTAATACTCTTTTATAGGAACATTTTAATTTATATTAAGTTTTCAGTATAAATAGCTGGACTTACTCATAACTCTCTTCACTGATGCCTTCTGTTTCACCGCCTATCACAAGCGTTATATGTTTCATGGACGAGAAGTCTACTCCGTAGTATGGCAGCACTGGTATTTGTGAATCTAGTGAATCTCCATCTTCCTCTTCATCAATCTACAATTAAAAACATATTATGATTATTTTTTGATTGTCTGCAAGATAATAAACAAGATTGGAGGCGTATTTTCTTTTAGTTTTTTACTTTATAACTTTTTCTCAATGAATTAATTTTGATGTATATTTTTACAAGAGGTTATTGACCTGTCTCTGTTGCCTGTAATGTACTAAAATGAAGGTTAGTCTGATTTAGGAGGTGGAAGGTAGGCCATAGAACTCCACTTAAAAAGAACATAACCTTGTCTATAATTTGGGCTCGTATAATTTGTCTCATGTTGTCAACTTTTAGTAACCAGATGAAAAAATTGATGTAAAAGTTTGTTTATTAATGAATTACCTTTGCATTGCTGTCAGCAAGAAATATAGAAGTATTTGGTTCCAAGTATGAAGGCATTTCATCCCATTCTAAGGAATGTTGGATAGGCAGCCTAAAATGAGCACCAGCAGCACTTCTGAGCACCTTCGGATCCCAGACATCGACACAACCTTGAAATATTTACAATAAATTACAATAAATGCTGCTGCTGGTTTAAAACACAATGTAGAAGTATGTTACATATTATGGCGAATTCCACAGTAGAGTAACTGCTTAATGATTATTTTTTTGACCTACCCCAACTCCCTCCAACAATCCCTGTCTAGAACTGTTTGCCATGAACTTTCCCAAAAGTTTTATTCAAAGGATTAATAATATAAAAACATTTCTGCATCAGTTAACAAAACCACAATGTGGCTTGTAGGTTTTTTATATTAATTCACTACAGCAAAGCAAGTCTAGAAGGGTGACTTGCGCTTAGAGTTTAACCCAAATCATCTGTCCATCTTTTTAGTGGATTTCGATGACTTGCAGTTTCGTGGATTAAACTTAGAACCAAGCTTAAACTAAACAGCTTTTTAACCCCCCACCAAATATGAGGGGTGTTATAAGTTTGATGTGTCTGTCTGTCTGGGACATAATAGCTCCCGAACGGATGGAGCGATTTTAAATTAGTTTTTTGTATGAAAGGTGAGTTTGGCGCGAGTGTCTAAAATCTGCAAATATACTCGAGTGGGGTATCATTATGAAAGCGCATCGCGTGCACATTACAAAATATTATGGTGTTACTTTTAAGGAAATTTAGGCATAGGACTCAGGGGTTTTTCTTAAATTTTTAACTTAATTTAATTAACTACTTGGTCAAGCTTGCTGGCTCACAGTGGATGTAATTAGCAACCAATCTGAAAATTTGGTCCTCTTTGAGGGAGGCTTATGTCACGCATTAAGAGTATAATAAAAATTTCTAGATTAACTTAAGAAAAATTTGGTTGTGAGACAATTTGAAAAATTGATTAGCAACAATTTAGGATCTATCAGTTTCATGAGCATGCTCTCCCAACAATGTAAAAATCAGAATGGATATTAATGAATATTTTTTGTTCCATTATTTTATGTACAGTATGCTAACTGGTAGCCCTCTTGCAGTAGTAGTTTCTATGCAAAAGGGGTTACCAGTTAGCGACGCATACTGTACCTTTGGTAAGTAAAACTTTTCCACAGCCAGCACCAACAGCAGCTCTGAGAATGGATCCCAAGTTCCCCGCCATCCTTATATTGTCACACAGCAAATGCAGTGGGATTGGATTAGTTATTTTCTTAATTTTGTCCACAGAAGGTGTTTCAAAGATTCCTGTAAGTGTTAAATGAGGTGTTAATGACGATGTCTTAGCAAAGGTTTTAAAAACGGAAAGCATTCCTAACTCATAAAACATATACATACAAAAAAAACACTTAAATAAAAATTATATCCTATTAATAAATAAATAAATAAATAAATAAACAACTCAAACAAGATTCATAATTTATGAGTTCTAAATAGCCTCAAGGCATGCTTTGATAGACACATCAAAAGTTAACATAATAAACATAGATTTAAAGTAAGTAGGATAAGTGAAAATATTTAAATAAAATAATGTTTAAATGGAAATAAGTTTAGGCTTTAAATTTTACAACTTAATTTTTATCCTTACCAAATATTCCAGAAGGTGTTTCAACATCAGAGAAAAGTTCCAGCTCTTTATATGGCACCTTATAGAAAACCACACCAGTTTTAGGCAAGTATGGCTTTAATCTTTCTAGGTCCTCAGTTCGGCTGAATATCACATAGTTGAGATTGCACTTTGCCTCAAGTCCATCTACAATGAGCCTCCAACCTTCCACTAATACTTGATGTGAACGCATACGCTCCTTTTTGGTTTTTAATTTTACAAACATAGTACTGGAACATAAACAGTCAAGATATTTTGTATGTCTAATCATACTCGAGGCAGAAAGAGAACAGTGGTATATTTAAATCTGGTATCATGCATTAGCATGATTAATCTATCCCTATTTTTAAGCAATGTTAAATTTTGTATGTTATTTTTATTCAGACTACTAATTTATTTCAGAATCTGAGATTTATAAGAAAAATTCATATGAAATACCTTGATATTATGTAAAATACTGTTGTAATATTTCTTACCTTACTCGTCCATCATTAGCATTCATTTTTTCAAACATTATTTCGCCATTATCATCAAATACTTTTTTCTGGCTTAGATAGAATTTCCGCTTCTGAAGCTTCTCTTCCCGTTCAGTTTTTATCTTCTTGGATTTTGTAGGTTCAAACGTGGAATTTGGTTTCTCTTCTGCTTTTTTTTCTTTTTCGGTATTTACGGTTTTATTAGGTTTAGAAACCGCCGATGGTGCTGTATTTAAAAAGCTTGGATCTAAAGCTATTATCTTTTCTTTTTTGAGATTAGTTTTGCCTGTAGGCTCAAAGGGAAGTATCACTTTCCCAGGTTGTCTATGAGTCCATCTGCTATAACGTTTAATACTTTGCGAGGATACTTGTTGAAATATTCTGTATATATTTCTAGGCATATTTTGTGATACTTTAGCAACAATTTCAATAATTTTAGGTTTACTTCGATTAATTAACTTACAGTGCCGAAGTAAGGTAAGAACTAACCTAAAAACACAACAAAACAAAAACAAACCGACCGAACCAATCAATCTTTACGTACGACGATTAAATGAAGTTGACACAACAAAGAAAACCAAAAAATGTGTCAATCACAGAAGAAGAAGAAACTTGAGGATATTAGGTACAGGATTTTTTTTTCGTGATATGTTGTTTATTATTTTTCATCTGTGCAGATTTCAATCTATCCAACTCATTCTTTACTTCCTGTCCGGTATTTATTATCCGCTCATTCATTCTGAATAGCGTTGCGCAGAATGTGTCACTGAAATGAAAAGATATGTACATATCTTTTCATTGGAGTGAACTATATCTATCTTCTAGCTCAGTAGTTCAGTTAGTTCACTTGCTCAACAGTATCAAATGTTGTTGTCGTTCGTTTTTCTTTCACTAGTTCATCAAGAGATATAGAATGGGATATAAAACAACAGTTCAATCAATGATATTATCTCAGCTAATGCGATGAGTTAAGACACGAGTTTGTTTAAAAATGAATTGATATGTACCTAAATATAGTTGGTAGTAATTCATTATTTATTTTTAAATTAATTGAATATTTACCTACTATTGCAGATCCATGAGTTTTTAACATACCTACGTATAGGTATACTGGCTTATAAAAAAAGTTACGTGAAAATAAATATGTAGTAAAGTATAGAAAGGTATACAGTTTTTATCACAAAGATATATTTTATGTCAATATAAATAAAAAGACTAAAGAAAACAATGCTGAGTTTCGCGCGTAATTACTTCCATCCTGTTTATTTTTGGCAAAGTTGAGGCAGATACTTTGGTGTTATTATTATTATTCTAATGAAAGAGATAGGTAAACTGGTAAACAACAAACTTCGACTTTACGAAGAACGACGAAGTCTTTTACGATCATATACGAACGTGACCGAGTGAAACAGACAATCACTTCAGTACTTACAACAGAGCGTGACAGCATAATCTATCCGCGCGGGCTATCTATCTTTCATTCGTCCCGATGCGAAGAAGACAACTGAGCTAAAAGAGTTAGTGAGCTAGTTGAATTGTAAGTGAACGAGAGAGAGAAGGAAGGAGCGCAACTGAAGTATATCTTTTGAAGGATTCATTCGTGAACTACACATGTCTAATTCTGAATCTTAGTTCGTCAGCTGAATCTATTTTGTGAATGCGTAAATATTTTGTGTTTATTTTGTATTTAGATTATAAAATAAGCTATTTTCCATCAACATGGCTACGGGAGTACCACCTCGTGAGGAGGAGCGTATGCTTTCAAGAGATGATCTAGAAACTCTTCAAGACGCCTTCAAGCAAAAGAAGTTTCGAGACTTACTCGGAGAGTACTGCGAGGAGATACGTGACCCGGCTAATCAAGCGCTCTATCAAAAAGAAATGACCCAACTAGAGAAAGAGCGTGGCTACGACATAACATTTATAAATCCAAAAGGGGGTTATGTTATAAAAACAAGCGTCGCTGGAGACAGAAAAGCATTTATTAATATCTGCAGCAATGATAATGTAGGCAAGCCTACGTACCGGGTTCAGGAGGTGGATGGCAGAAAAGGGATGAACTGGTCTGTGCCGTATTCACTTACTCCTCCTCGAGAAGATTTCGATGGTAAAAAACAGCGTTGCGTCATTTACGACGTAGTTTTCCATTCGTACACGTTGCGCATGGCACAAGTCAACAAACAATTTCGGGATCTTGTAAACAAAACAGCATTCGATGCGCTCAAAAATACTTACAACATTCACTTGGATAGCAATAATTTACGCTTCCCCAAGTCTTACTACAAAGGTATGACTACACCGGCGGTCATACGTAAAGAAGACCCCAATTACGTGCCGCCGACAGATGAGGAGAACGAACACCTCTCCCCAGAGATCATAGAGAAATTATACCCCCAAACAAACTATGCACAGGATGAAAAAGAAATGGCTCCTCCTAAACCAAGAAAAACCAATTTAAAATCTTCTGAATTCGCCCATCAATCTAATGAAGGTTATACAATACCCAAGTTTATTATTAAACAGCAGAAGGATATTGACCTACAGGATTATACATACCATAGAGACAGCAAACAACATTCTGCTATCCCCAGCCAGCTTGTTATCGAGATAAGCCTACCACTACTATCTTCAACCCGTGACTGCATATTAGACGTACAAGAAAAGTTCCTGAAACTAGTCTCAGAGAAACCAGCGAAATATAAACTAGAAATACCTCTCCCCTACCCAGTAAATGATGCCTGTGGCAATGCAAAGTTTGATAGAAGTAAATCTAAGCTCATAGTGACCTTACCAGTTATAAGAAAACATTTTACCAGTGAAACAAACTGCTTGAAGGTAGACAGTGGTGTGGAAAGTGAAGGGTCAGGATCACAAAGTGAAGAGGAAGTCTCCAATTTAATTGTTGAGTTGTCCTCAACTCCAGCAGCGGCCTGTGAGTCTAATCCACCCAGTGTTTCCAACTACACCTCTGATTGTGGCTCATTCTTTGACAGTTCATTAGGATACATCTTGCCACCATACACTCATAATGTGCTTGAAGAAATTGTGGCTTTCACCTTCCATGTGAAAAATACAGAGCCGAGCTCGGTTCAAGTCAAGAATGAGAACAACAAAGTTTTCATCAAATTTACATCCATTGGTTCGGGCTTTGTCCCAGTACATTATGCAGCTTCTATCATCTTCGATGAGAATGTTAAATTTGAAAATGTTTCTGGAGAAGCGTGGGATAACAATGTAATCCTACAGCTAGAGATATCTGGAGACACTCCAGAGAAATTTGAGATTGGTTTGACTGAAGATTCCTTGACCAGTGACTTTTTAGAGGTCTCTCAGATTACTAAGCCTAAAAAGAATGTTGAAATACCAGAGGAGTCACCAAACATAGAAGTCACCAACTTCGGAAGTCAAACAAACATAACTGTGTCATCAAACAATGATGATGATGATGAAGAATATGATGAAGATGATGATTCTCCTACTGATGAAAAGGATATTGTATGGACAGAGACCAATCCTGACCACAATGCTAAAAGCATACTACGAAAATCAATTTCCATGATGAGGAGCTACTCAGAGTCAAGTGCGGGGGATATTGCTTCTTCTATGGACTACATCAGCTCAGATTGTATTCCTGAAGAATCTAGTTTGAAGAAGACTGTTAGGTTTAATGATGTTATTTCAAAACAATTTTATAGGTAAGTAACATGTAATGTTATTGCTTTTTTGTCTGTAATGATAGCTTATCAATATGGGTTATCATTTTGTTCAGTTTCAATGACATTGGCTGCCAGGAAATTAAAGAACTAACTAGAACATTCAAATTGGTAGGTTCTCAAATATTTCTGAAGCATCATCTAACATCAAAAAGCAGAGCCTATACCATGGGAGTTAGGTGACTACATAATTATGCAGAAATAGTAAGTAAAGTAACCTAGAAAAAACACCCAGAACAGAAAAAGGATGATAACCAAAAAAAATAATTCAACCGTGAATTTTTTTTTATGCAAACAAAAAATCAAGAACACCTTGCGTAACGCTTTCGTGCAATTGTACGAAATTTTGCAGTCACAAGTCTTCACTCCGGAACTTTAATGCTCTATGCACATTTCTATTAAAGTGATAGAAGCATAAATGTGTGTCCAGTATTTTTTAAACGGGATAAGTAACAAGGGGAGTAAACCAAATACTATTTTTTTTTATGTAGAATATACAAAACATGTTTTGGCGGCAGTAGAACAGACAACCCCATAAGTATGTTAAGTAATATAGTCAGTAATAATTATTCTTAGTTGGTTAAAACAACATGTTTTGATTAGTGTTTGCCAAACACAACAGCTGCATTAAACTAAGTAGTTATTTTTAGAAGTTTATTAACCCTTCAGCTAGTTTGCTACCTAGTTTAAATGCAATTGGGTTGGTTGAGTTACGGGAGATATATGATGAAACTGAATTTGTCAACCACTAATAAAGTCGGATTTGAACAATCGAAGATTGTAATTGTAGAAGTTGAAATATTGTTATATAAATTATTATTCAGTATTTTCTGAGACTCCCGAACAAACAAACTCCGCTTTATATATAAGTATATACAAAGTGTTCAAAATTGGTATATAAAGCGGAAAGGTTTTGAATGGCACGCCCCAGGCCATACATTATAAGTACAAGATATACATTTTAGTACTTGCACATTTTATCTTTGATAGCTATCAATCTTACCATTTAAATCATCGCTCTTATCTCTCATGCAATTTTTACCGAAGTTAAGAACACAGATACAAAACAAACACGTAAATTTTTCCATAGCTTATTAACACGCAAACAACATCTGTTTATAGCATAATCTGACAATGTTTATTAAATTAAAATGTGCTGTGGTATTCCTCTCTACTTATTGTACTCTTAACAATTAGGATACAATAGAAATCGTAGGCAATTATGAACTTTAAATGTATTTTTCTCCTAGACACCTTTTAGTATTGTTACAGAATGTTTTATCGCAGAAGTTGAATAACATTCCACAAGGCCATTCGTCATTTTACATTACTTGGCAGCCATACAAATTAACTTATTTGTCGCTCTGTTTCAGGTATAACTCGTCGATAGAAGGTCAAAAGAAGAAAAATCAACGTAAAAAGAGTAAAAAACGTAATCAAGAAAGGCGAAAGAGTGAAAGCGAAGCTGAGGATGATATTCTTACATCTATTGCGGTAAGTTCTTACCTACTTACCTACATTTTTAAAATATCATTTTACTTAAAAACTGACGTATACACTGAACTGATAGAGGTGAAGCCACACTTTTAATCTTGAAAACGTGTGCTTAAATTTATGGACACAAGTGTTCCGCTACACGCAGTTAAAATTCCACCCACGAGATTTATATTTTAAAATTTTGTATGTAATTCTGCTATTTTTTGGATGTTTGTGCATTTTCCAATTTCGAGCTTATCTGACACACACCACGATGCATGATTACATTCACGAGTATAAAACCTCCATAAACGAACCATCCCAACCACACCACTACAATTTCGTTTAAAATATTTCCTATCAAAATATGCGTTGTTTAAATAATGTTTCCTTATAGATATATTTTGTTTCTTTAAATTACATATTCAAATCATTAATTATGTAAGCCATTCACAAAACAACTTGCAGTGATTTTACCTGTTTGTTTTTTTGATAATGATAACTTACAAGGACAGCCAATGTTCTGCCTAACTGAATATATCATAACAAAAAATAATCTCGCTGATTTGCAAAGGAAAACCTTGTGTAAAATTAATAGTGTAATAGTGGTTACAATAACATTATTGTTACGAGAAATGCCATAGCCAAAATTAATGTGTCTTGGCAAGTTTTCAAATGGAATGTTCCTGGCTTGTAGTTATCAGAAGATAATTAGAAATTTTCATACTTAGGAAAATTACAGAACGCTAATTTTGTATTGACTTAATCACGTAATCGTTTCACCTTCTTAATCATTGAAGGTCATTCAAATACTGTTTAATTGATTACGAACTTACCTACTCAATTTAATTTTACTTGAACGGGTATAGAAAGATTATGCAAATCGTTATGGTTCGATTTAAAAACTGCATTAAGATACGTAAATGGAATAAATAAAATAAATATATATTAGGTATCCCCCCCCCCCCTTTTTCAATGCCTTATTTTCCTTAATAGTTAAACACCATAATATTTTGTAATGTGCACGCGATTCGCTTTTATTTGATACCACACTCAAGTATATTTGCAGATTTTCGGTTTTCCTTCCCCACTCTCACCCCCATAACTTTTAAACGGCACACTACCAATTCATTCATGAAACATGTCCAAGAACACTTGCGCCAAACTCACCTTTCATACAAAAAATACTTAATTGAAATCGCTCCATCCGTTTGAGACACACAGACAGACAGAGAACACGACAAAATGTTGAACAGTTCACATAATTGAAGGTTTCAATCTCAATTCAAACTTGGTCGGGGGTTAAAAATATTTATGTGTAACGATTGAAAACGTGTGACCTTCAATTATGTGAACTGTTCAACATTTTGTCGTGTTATGTTTTTTAATCGCTGTGTAAGAGCTATGTTCGACTTTGACTTTGACTTTTTGTATATTTATAAAACCAATTTTTGCATTTTCAGACATCGAAGCCGAAGAAGCCCGTCCTGAAGCAAAGACGCGACAGTGGCCTAGCGGACACTTCCGACGCTGATACGGACTTCAAAAATACCCCCGATGATAGTGCGTTCATAACTCCCACCGACAAAAACCACACAAAATCCATCCTCAACATCGTCGACGGAAAAAACACAGAAAAACTAAAAGCAGAACTGTGGGAGACGAAAACTGATAAAACCGAGCCGGTTACATGCGAGAATATTCAACATACCACAGGTCTTTATAACCCAGACAGCCTAAATAAGGGCCAGTATTTAGAAGTCATGTTCAAAAACGATCTCATATTCGACTTGGATATGTAAACGCCATAGTATTTTATTGATAAGTTTGTTAAATATACAATTTTAGACTGTTCACATGTGAGTTGAATATCTTTGCAGAATTGTAATTTGAAGTAGCTAATATCCTTCATCTAAGACCTGTGTAATGCAATTGATTAAAATTCAGCTTTGCAAAGATGTGTCACTTGAATAATATCGCACCTAAATAGTTTTCTGTTTGTGCAAACGTATTTTAGAAGTATAGTATTATTTCCTTTAGTGATTTTATGTTCCTTTTAATATGTCGAGGTAATTAGAGTGGTTTGCATTTTGATTGCTTTGTTTATGGCAATAGTCTTTCTATATAACTGCCGAGCTTTTGTGGGTCTTGATCTTCATTACTCTATTTTTGTGTATTCCATAAGTAAAAGCAGTTTTCTTTTTTGCATTTATAGTTATAGATTCTCTTTTAATTTGATAGATCTTTTTGCTCCCTAAGTTTATGGTTTGTTTTATATTGTTTTGCAGCTATTCCTTATATGTTTTATCATAATTTCTATAATAAAGAGAATATCTCGGAATAAATTAATTATTTTAGCCATCTCGACTAGGAAAGCTCATTATTAGAGACAATATTTAGATACAATGTACAAATTAGCGTAGATATTTGTTTTTATATAATGTAATAGAATCTTTTTACATTGCACGTCAATTTACTTGTGTAATGATTATCTAATATAAATCACTTTGTGATTGCATTATAGTCATCAAATCGATTGTTTTACAAAATATGACTTCTATTACCAATGATGATAATTAATTTTACTTGAAACTATATTTTCATTAATCATATTTTAAAGTCATAATAAACTAATTTTTTTAGGATGAAATTTTATTGAATTTTAATGTCTGTCTACTGTTTGGAGTGTTGATTCTAAATCATGTAAAATATATGAACAGTCAACAAAATTTATGTGGTGCCTTCCTGGCCAGATAATGCTGGCTAATATTTTATATAATAAGTACAAGAAAAAAAAATTCTTCATTGAATGTAGAGTTTTCTTGATAAGGGCTCCTAATGCCCTCACTGTTGTCATAAACCAAGCATTTTTTAGATTATTCCCCTAAGATATAGTTTATTTAAATTTGTATATTTGATGTAGTTTCTCATTGAATATACAAATGATTTGGTGACTAATAAATAAAATTTAAATGAAATCGATGTTTTATTCATGTTTAATAAGATGATTGAAGGGTTGTCTTACATGTTAATCTTTTAAAACTGCTATATAATTAAAAATCTGCGATACTAGGAATCTGCAAAGTGGCACTTTGTATATGCTGGAGACTTAAGTACCTACCAATATTTTATCGTGAAGTATCCAGACCCGACCCACTTCGTATTTTTAACCCAAACCCCAATTTATATAACTAAGAAAGGATGGAAGGAAAAATAATTCTCTTACCTACCGTATTTTTTGCGTTAATTAACAGTCGCGAGCTCTTGGAATACCCTTTGAGACATACCGAAATGTACTTTACCTACTTTATTTAATTTAGTTTACTGGCAATTATGTATTTTACGTATATAAAATGTTAATAGTAGAATATCCGCACCGTTACAAAAGTTGTTTTTTGTTGACTGTCTCAGTGATCCGTTGGGCGAAGTTTTACTTGCGGCGTTAAGGAGTTCGATTCCCGCCGATGGATAAGTGTTTGTAAGTTCTGGAAGCACTTTTTTTCTTGATCTGTGTATCAAGTACCTACAATAAAGCATATATTTTATTGAATATAACATTTCTAGATCCGCTACATGGCTAGATGTGTAGATTTTGTATATTTGCCTAAGTAGGCAAATATACAAAATATACCTGAATAATACCAAGTAGGTATAGGTATACAGGTGTCCGGTAATAACCTTGGGGAATAACCTTGGGAAATGGGCAATAGCACATCTCATAGCCGTTCACACATCTTTACCAAAGTATAATATACTTAAACCCTATTATTAGTCAGAATTATTTGTAATATCTCAGAAACCGTAACACTTTAGAGATTTGATCATAGAACACTTTTTGTTTGTAATGCCGGCTGTACACACGCGCCGAGACCCTCTCGGCGAATGTCTCGGCCGAGAGGGGTCTCGTCGAGAGCATGCCTGTACTCACGCGTTCTAACATTTGAACTGAAGACTCACGCGACAATGGACGTAGAAATTGCTGCTGCTATTTGTGGTTGTGCCATGAGCTATTATATTTTTTTTAACATTTACTATAAAAATAAAATTCGTAAACCATGAATAAACAAGAAAAAAATTAATTTTATTAAATTATATGAAAATTAAATTAAAAAATATATTAAATACTATTAGCGAGCAAGTAAATGAACGAGTGTGTACATGCTCGCTCTCGTTTACCTCGCGAGAGCCAACGAGACCCTTTGACTCGGGCGCAAAAAACCGACAAGCCACCGAGAGCGACCGAGACGAGAACGAGACAGCGAGACGAGACGAGAGCGCCCTGTAAACACGCGCGTTCGGCCTGTCTCGGGGTGTCTCGGCGCGTGTGTACAGCCAGCATAATCATTTACTCTGTCGCTTGACATGAGTTACATCACTGGCCGCCGAATCACGTTTTTTTTTTCAAAATGGCGGACTAGTATGTTTGCCAGGCTCCATACAAATATGTTCGAACCCTTTTAATAATTTGCTTAAGAGTTAAAAAAAGTACGGTAGCTAGTAATGCTATTTACTGAGTATCTGTTAACATAAATCTCAAAAATAATAATAGGACATTAAAAAATTATGAAATACATAAATTTGGGCTCATAGTGTAGGTACAAGAATGTACCTTATGTCTTCAAAACCATGTCATGTAACACAAAATTTACACACCACCATTCAAAATTTTTGTCGCCTTAAATCTATTATAATATTAATAAAATTATAATAGATTTAAGTGAAAAATCTTTTAATGACTGTCGATTAACTATAACAAATTATTTGCAAAGCATTCACTAAGAGCAGGCTGACTCGTCTACTCATCAATTCGTCTAAAAAGTAACTTTATAGTTATTTAACTGAAACAAGACAAACTTTGAATATGAATTTTAATGAAAATCTGTGAGTAACAAGAGGTAAAAGAGCTTGGAGTAATAGAGCCTATCTAGGTACCGTCAAACACGGCATCTTTACTTTTACATGTCATCTTTACCTTGCTCAACTCACCGCCAATAAGTCGCAAAATCTCAAATACCGCTCAATTACAAGCAATCACAACGGTTTGGTAGGATTCCAAGATTATTAATGGCACCAATAAAGTTTTTTGAAGTTGGTAGCAATGTCGACTGTCAAATTATGGTTGTTATAATAGAAGCGTGATTGAGTGCCAGTAAGGAGGTTGGTGGAAAATTGTCTCTGTAGTTTCGAAACCGCTGCATAGGGGTAAGTGAGATTTTAATATGTTACGTAAAAAAACGTCGAGAATGCATAGACGTCGATTAAAACTGTTTCTCTTTCTAATTTTGTGAAATATTGGCTGAGGTAATGTTACTAAAGGTTAGGTCAAGTTGACAAAGTAGTGCTAGTGTCATCTTGACCTACACGTAGGGCTGCCACTTTAAAAAAATGATCGGACGATCTCTGTGGCGTGGTGGGCGATGGTCCGCCCCGCCCCTGCGACGTAGGAGGTTGAGGGTTCGATTCCCGCCTCGGGATAAATGTATCTACGATCTGCAAATATTTGTTCAGGGTGTTCTGGTCGTTTCCTACGTTGGTATTATACAAAAAAGTACAGTACAGTGAAACCGAAGCAAAGTGCAAAGCTCGCTGAGGGACTTAAATAATAATAGGTACCTGAGTAAAAAGTTCCTACCTAACTACATAAGTATAACTTATTTGATAAGTATTGATTTAAAATAATATTACACCATTTGTTTCATTTTTGACAGCCCTATATGTTACAAAGATTTTGTATGAAAAGTTTATGAAACATGTGTCAACTTTACCCACCATGTAGAATTGCCATTCAAAAGGTAATATTGTCCTATGTCCATTTTTGATAATAAAGCTTGTCATACATTAAACAAGTAACATTACCTAGTCTTTAAATAACCAGTCGTTTTCATTGAAATTTAAAGGTTGGTAAAGAAGCCACAATCGTGTCAAGTTTACCTGTCTGCTATTTAGTTAAATATTTTTTTTTCCTGTGAGTATTTTTGGTTCAAATTAAATTTAATATATTGTATGAAGCAGACTTGCGCTGAGTAATAATCTAATTTCGAAAATAGTCTATAATCTTAAATTTTATTCCTTTTTATGTTTAAAAAATAGGTAAAGATGCCGTGTTTGACCGGTATACTTACTCAAAATTCTCATTTTATTAGGTTGTTTTAGCACAATGTCCTTTCGACGACTAAATCCCAATTCTTAACTCATGTAACTATGTAACAAAATCCCGACTTATTAAAAAAATCTAGCAACGGTGCTACCTACCAATTATTATGAATCAGTATTACTCCAAGCTCTTTTATTTTGTAACCTACTGTGGAGTAAATCCTTACTGTGTGCCAACACTTGAAGGCATTTATAACTTCGTAAACGTAAATAAAATTGGCGATGGGAGAGGAAAGATTTCGTTCCCAATAAACATTCACTTTATTATTCTCCTGGAAGTTATTGATTGATAAGATTCAAATAATTGTTCCCAAGGCGAGAGTGAATCTGGGAGTTTCTGAACAATTTTGTAAAGATTTACGCTAGGTAACTTCTTGGGCCATCTTATTTTGTAGGTAGGTAGGTTATTGACGAATTATGCTTTGATTGTTGGTAGTTTTTTATTTTTTATTATTGACACTATTTATTTTGTGGTGTTTTATGTTTTTTATGTGTAAGTAGCTCGGTACTTATCTAACATAGATTCTATTTAGGTACATAAACTACATAAACTATTTACCTTTCGACAAATAGGCTTCCAAATTGAAAAATCGTAAAACTAAATTGCGCCCATTACGCATTTTGTATTTAGCATTATGTTCCTTTTTGTATTGTTTTATCTTGGTGTGTAATAAAGAGTTATATTATTACTAGCGGCGTAAAGAGTTATATTATTATACCTACCTACCTATGTACCAATTTTGAAACACCTTTTATAAGAATAAGAAAATATTTACTTTTTTATCTATAGGTAATGTTGTTTTTTTTTGTGAGGGTGCACCTACTTAAGGTACAGTGTATTATTTAATCTTGTCCTGATCATGTTCTCTTTTTCACCTTTGATACCTCCTTTAGATTTAACAATTATGATCAAAAGCAAGATTGTCTAGCCGTTCGCTAGTTTGAAAGGACACTGAACTAACACTGGACTATAACGCAATATTTGCCTGGATGTCAGGCAAATATTGCGTTATATTTAGACAAGTTCATTAGTCTATGCATCCACGCGTAATTTTGAATGAAATATTGAAGGCACATCATTTTTAGAGATCAATTTAAGGTTCTGGTAGCGTTTTTTTAAATACGTAAACATTATACTGCAAAACAAAACTGCACAATAAGTTAGTTAGCTAACTTGTCCATAGATAGTTTTAAGTAACAGCAAAGGAAACTGATGAAATAGGGTCCCAAAATAATTTATAAAATTAAAATTTACTGACGTGACGACTCTAGTTAATTAGAAGTAAAAGAAAGAATAACGTTGCCTAAGTAAGTGATTACATTTATTCTGAACCTCGGTGTTAATATGATCAATTCAGTTCAGTTTCTTGTAATTGAAAAATGTTTTTATTTATTAAGTGAAAAAGATGTTACGCAAGTGAACGCCATTTTGCGTCTCCTTATTATCGATCATTTACTTTTGACAAATTAAAACTTCATCTATAATTTTATATATAATAAATAATAAGTAGATATATAATATTATAGAACTGACACTTACTTGTTACATCTCGCACGTCACACTTGGAAGGTGTTTTGAAACGTTGATTTTCATCACCTGCTGTTGATACAATCAACAGTCAACCTGGTTCAAATTAATATTGTTGTAGATATAAAAATATAGAATTTATAGTATTTTCATTAAATTAAGATATTTCATACAAAAAAATGTCAGAAATACAAAAACGATACTAATACCTAACGCCGGAAAAATAGCAGAGGGTCGAAACCTTTCGGTTTGTATTATTAACACTACAGGCTAAGCGACCACGCGGTCAGATAATCTCGGTTTTTTTTTTAATTTTAATATAATAATTTATATATTCATCATTTTAAAAAGTAGTTTCAAATTCTCTACATGTTACTACATCCTGATTGTCACTTGTTTTCTTGATGACATTTCTTTGTTTACCTATATAAAAAGTAAAAGATTGGAGACGCAAAATGGCGTTCATCTGTGTAGGTGTAACTTCATTTATTTAACTTGACACTGGCAAACTCACTCACCAAGCGCAAAGAATCCAGTTCTAAGAAATTGAATTGAATTGAGTTTGTAACCAGTATGATTTTTCAAAACAGTGTAGGTAATTATCTAATTATTATCTAATTAACTTAAGATAGACTAATTATAGAGGAAATAAATGAATTACCTAATCTTCTAAGCCAAATTCGATCTGCAAGTTATCAATTTCATAACTTGGAAAAATCATATCTGTATGAAGTAGGCACAACTAACAACGATAAATAAAAAAAAAAATTGCGCCTTTTTTAAATGTTTGTAGAAGTCCAAGGATGTTTTTTGCGGCGATAAAAAATTCGATTAAGATATTTGAATAATTACGCGTGCAAACCCGGGGCTGGCCGTGATACAGACGGAATAAATACAGCTAAGGGAGACGAAATAATATGTCTACAGCATCTACAGTCTAAGGCTGTAATTTTTCTAAGCTCAAAGATAGTTTTTGGGCTAGGCAATTATCATATAACTAAGAATTCCAAAGAAGAATAATGATAGCAATTCTACATAAGAATTAAACACATTTAAAAAGTATCTAGCCTAGTTAAAGTAAAATTTTAGAAAATGTATAAAAGTCAACTTTTGGATTATCAGTACGTGGGTACAGATAATCCAAAAGTTAGTTAATCCAGATGGTGGTATTTGTAACTTGCCTAGAGTTGCAATTATTACCAGGAACGACTACGAGTAACAAGTACAGTTACTGTTCGCAAAAAAATAATAGCCCGCCATGTAGGTACCTACCTACCTATTTTCTTAAGCTCAATTTACCCAGCTAATTTAGGGGATCTGTAAATCGAAAGTAACTCTGTAGGTACCTATGTCTGTTTGGCTTTCCGATTTAGGTAAATGAAACTTGGAAACCTACACAAGTTCTCTAAGGTCTGAGAAAGGCCATAGGCATATTTTTTAACGCTGAAAAATATGTGATTCCGGGGGAAAATCCTTTAAAACGCGAGGGTTTACACTGAGGCGGGTACCTACCTAAAATGAATGATGATGATTTATGATGATGCCGCCGTTCATTATAATGTCTAAATCTAAAAATGCTACAATCATTCACGAATATTCTAATGTAGGGAATTCATCCGATGCTATTGGACATTATTGACCTAGCTAGACCAATACCAAAGTTTTAAATATTTTTGTTATAACGAGTAGGCACGCGTACCTACCCGCTACGAGTGCTAAATGTTATGTTGATTGTCTAATATTAGGACAAAAAAATCTTGGGATTGTCCTAAAACATTTTGCTGATTGTACCCAATAAACAGCGAAATAAGGCCGGAGATTACAGGATGCAATGCAGTCATTATTTTCAAAATGGCGTGGCGCCGTGGTATATTACATTGTGAATGTAGGTTTGTTGGTGTTTATTTCCGGATTGCACATCAACAAAGATGCCTGAAAAAAATATTAATGGCGTACTTATAGTTGGGATATTTTATTGATTTTGTCTGATTTATTCAACTTTGGTACCTACCTAACTCCCTACATTGGTACGTTGATACACGTTTGTTAGTAGGTAGTATCTATAATTAGGTATTTTATTAAGTAAATCAAAAAGGAATCCGATCAAATCAAACTTCGCTATCTTAAATTCAGCGAAACCCAAAAATGATGGATAATACTTATAGAATTTAGGTACTTTGTCCTTTTTTCACGAAACATTTAACAGGTCCGAATCCGATAATTCAGAACAAAGGTTCTCATTTGCCCACCCAGTCGGAAAATATGACAGAGATTATTTTTAACGGGAACGCTATGTCACATAAAGTGTGACTATAACGCTGGACCTATGGTATGGCACATACAGGAAACTGTTTCTTTTCAAACCCACGTCAAAAGTGGGAAGACAATAATGCCAGCTCTTAATAGGCTCCTACCGTAAACAAGAATATTGATCAGATCCTTTATCAGATCAGAGCTTTATTACCTTTATTTACCCAGTTTTGTGGCAAAGTAACAATAACCCATTGATTTGCAGTCCGGTAATATTTATTTATTAAAATTTTGGCTCGATCAGAAACCGGGATTGTGCTTCAAATATTATTTGCCAGATTTGATTTCAGAGAAACGAAATAATAGTTTGTTTTAATGTATTTAGGGGTAACCTTGCCCTTGCCTTGCAGAGCCGTGTAGTGGGAGCACACTTGATTTTCATTCCGACGGTCGTAGGTTCAAACCCCGCCACGCACCTCTGGATTTTTCTTCTTGGAAAACGTATATGCGCTTTGAAACGCGTGATAAATTTTAAGAACGTTAAAGAGTTTGAAGGACATGTGACATTCACCAACACGCACTTGGCCAGCGTGGTGAATTTAGGACTTATATCTCTCGCCAAGACAGAAGTCCCTGTGTCCCAACAGTGGGAACGTTAATAGGATGATGATAATGAAGGGTAACCTTAGTAATTATCTTTGCCTCTCATTACCTTTCCAACTTTTAAAACAAAAGGTATGAGTAGACTAAGATAAAATCGCTGCGAGTTCAGTACATCATTGACAATCGCTCTATTTTTACATGTATCCACTTAAATACAGAACTTAGCTAATGGATCCCCTGGCGCAAAGTGCATTTCGCAATGGGTGGGCTCATGTTCTGAATGTTTATTTCTTTACTGCAACGTCAAGAATTAAGAGTTACGTTTATACCTGGGTGATATAATTCTTAGCTAAGTATTTATTTTGCACACCGTAACCAATCAAAATCATTGACCTTAACCCGCCCTTTTATTTTTTATAGAAGTCGGTTGAAAAGTTGATAAATATATATTACAGAGGTATCAAGATAGTAATTACGCACAAAAGCAATAGTAGGTTTAAATACATTTTTTAGAATTTCTCTACGAATTGAACTAACCGCAATCGCAAACGCATCGATCCCGTTGGCAAGTTAATATGGTGTTGAATTCTTGGATATCTAATGGTTAGTCCAATTAAGAGGATTATGTCCATTTTATACTCCTTTAAATGAGCGTAAGCTCAACTTTGTCATGGTGACTGGTAAACAACAAAGATATGACGATAAACGACGGCGACATATTGTGTGATATGACGACATATACAGAGGCAATGCTCAATTTGTATTCTAGGATTATTTAAACTATTATTCAAGAAAGTGTCGAAAAAATCGTCGTTTGTAAGTAATCATTGGATATGCAGATTTTAATTACGACATTAGTTCTAGTCAACGTCGTTCTACGCCAAATAGTTTGACCTAAATTAGGTATATCACTTCGATAAATCAATAAACATGATCTACATATAAATATTATTGATCTCCTCTGTACTATAAAATTAAAATTAAATGCTCATAGCAACGCCCACGAACTGTAGTTGGTGTATAGTGGTCTATATTGTGGCGGCAACAATGGAATGATTAATGGCATGAAGAAAACTCCTGAGATACAGACGATGGTGCATAGATCAGGCTATTGTGTTCTTTATTGTGCTTTGCTAAGGACGGTAATTGCGCAAAAATATTGCAGTATGATTGATGCAACATCGGGGAGTAACGAATCCAGTCGGTGATCGATGGAAACCAGTACATTCAATGGGCTTTAATATTATGAGTACTTATTTTTTTAACTTTTCTTTCCTTACGTCAGGCTTGGAGGTGATAGGGATTTTGCTGAGCGACCGATCTGAAAAAAATGTGATAGTAAACCCGTAAGAAAAAGTCCGTGGAATAAAACCGTTAAATGAGACGTGCGCAGGCAGGCGCGACAGTCGTATACACTAGTCGCTGCGAGTAGTGTATACGTGTGTGTGTGTGTGTGTGTGTGTGTGTGTGTCTGTGCGTGTGTGTGAATATTTCTTACTAAAAGTTAGTTCTGTCCTAAATATAATACTATACATGTTATTAGTAATTCTATTTGTTTTTTTACAAATTGTGTCGATTCTACATTAGCCGAAGGAACTTTGTTCCTACCTGGTGTCCCACGACACCACATCTTTTTTTATCCTAATATTATAAACGCGAATGTGTATATAAGAGTACCTACTGAGGTACCTACTGATGAAGTACGTACCTAGGTCTGTAATGCGTTTTATTTTTAATTTCTGAAAAAAAACTCTTAAGTTGTAAGCAGACTTATAGGGTCAAAAACTTCACTATCGCTGACCTAAACCTAACCTTCCAAATATTACGTTTCGCATTTGAAATAATCGGGATTTGTCAGCATTAATGCTCTTATCGTTGGGTCCATTACTATGTTTTGGTAATGGAAATCAATACCGGGCACACAAGATTCAAGCGTCTGCTCGGGACGAACAAACACTTTGACGAGAGGGCAACACTGTAAAATGTAGATACTCTGCAATCTGTAGTACTAAAAAAATGTTGAGAAAAAAAAATGTTGGTTGGTAGTCTTACACTTTTTAGGCTTTTTAGTAAAAGCTTGCATTTTTATAAGCTTTTAGGGCACTTGAAAGCGTTTTTGTCTATTCTTTTAAAAGGATTTCAGCTGTCTTTGAACCGAGATAAGATTTGTAAGTGAATTAGTTATGGTTTTCGTATGAGCAGGTATTTTAACTACTGATGCTACTGAGTTGCCCATGTTTTATGTAGATACTAATTTACCCACATAAATGATAGATTTCCCCTCGATCTATGGAAGTAGGTACCTATATTAAATTATACCCTAATAAAAAAAAATAAGAACTTTGGTATTTTTATGTACTGTACTAGCTGGCCCGGGAAACTTCGTATCGTACCGTCTCATCTTTCAATTTTTTGTAGAAATTGTTATATACAAACCTACAAAATCGTACTCAAATAACACACACAAAACAGAAAGAATGATCTAATTTGATGCAGTAGTTCGAAAGATATCGCGTACCTACATACATTACGGCGATCCATTTTTATAGATAACACTGTACAATCATATTATTTACTCTACTATAACACACTAATCTAATGTAGTCGCCACTACTCTAATGTGTTCAATGATCTCTTTCCAATCAAAGGTTGCCTTTTACTAAGCACATTCCCATTGTTATATTTTTCTAGTTGTTGGTGTTTTTATAAGCACTTATTGTTAACATGTTCATTTCAGTCAAAATTTAAAAAGTCAAGTTCTTGCATTTAAGCTTAAACCGTTTGAGTTGACGGAAAATAGATTTTGTTACGCTTATCTAAAATAACTAAAGCGCGTAAAACGATTATACAAGTCATAGAACTTTGACATTTCAAACAAGAACCGTTTAGAGCGACACAGCGACTAATAAAAAATGTAACCATAAATTTGGGAGCAAAGTTCGATAAATCACTGCACCGAAACTGCACCTGTCTAAGCCAGGGCCGGAGCGAATGATCCAGGGCGTATTCTGTATTCTTAGTATGAATTCGTATCTATTGCGTGTTTTAGTTATTTACTTTAAAGAAAATGGTACCTACTTTCTGAGGTAGGTACAAACAAGCCACCCGCCCCAACTTAGCAAATCGAACCTACCTACAGTATTGTATGTCTTTATCATTTTAGGAGTTTTGTAAAGGTAATTAAAAAATTTAAGGCTGTTCTAAACATAGCTTAGTTCACGGTTGACCCCCATTTTTTATTTTATAGGAATTTTCAAACGATTTAAACGCAAATAGTAGTTATATAAATGATTTATAACGTATAGGTAATCAAAATACACAACCGAAAATCGGTCGTAGCACAATTTAAATAATTTTAAATCGATCAAACAAAACATTTAACCAGAAAACTTGTCAGTGAGGTTGATAATCGAAATGTATATCCTTAGGTAAACCTCGTTAGTTTTGATTTATCGATAGTGTAATATTAGATAATGAGGATGTAAATCGGTCGGGAGGGGCGGGAGGCCCGGGCCGCCCAACCTGTGGCGTATCTGTTGCGCTGCCCGCCCCGCGCGGCTGAGGGCTCGTGCGCGTTGCTAAATTGTTGCCAGCTAGCCCACAGACAAATGTGTTTGATCTATCCGTTTAGGACATGGTATTGTGCCTTATATCTAAATAATATAAATTTACCTTCATAAGCAAAATACATAGACCTAGTAAACCTATTACATATAGCATGCATTTTGTCTCTTTCTTAAATACACAAAGATCATAGTAACAAACTAATGCTTGCGGATTTTATAGTATAAAAAAAGTTATATTTTCCAATTTCACACGGTAACGGGGTCAGATTGTAACTGCTTGGCCTAATACATTTTACCTACTCACTAGGTATCTGTTATAATATTGAGCATTTCGTGTGTGTACCTACATTTTATTTTCTGTTATTTGATTTGTAAATTTGTAGGCAAAATTAGTAAACGTGTACTAAATTTGAAACAAAACCTTATTTTGAATAAGATATTAATTAAGTATCTCCCTATTCTTTCATAAATATGTGGGATCATAAACATAATTGAATGCCTAAGTTTATCTTATGTTTCTTAGTGTTAATTAAGACAAAGATAAATATTACCCGACTTTATCACTTAAGTAATATTTCTGATATAATTATCAGATAAACAGTTTCTAATTCCATGCGAGAACATCTTCAAGATAAGACACATTTCTCGTCATCTAGCAAAATGCGTGTGTCGGAGTTGGCTACACTACTCGCCAGCCCATTCGTTTCTGCCAGTCCGTGTATGTGCGCTGAACTTACAACTCGCGAATACTCCGCCTGAAAAGCGCGCGTAAATTCAAAATACCCGCCACTCTAATAATTCAAAGTGATAAGTTACAAAGCCTACGGAACGCATAAATTCCAGTTTACAGAGATGTTTTAAATATCGAATTAGTGTTTATTGGTTAAATTATTGGTTTCATTCCGTTTATATTTACAAAAAAGGAAGAGGTGAGCGCGTAAACTTTTTTATTTATGATAATATCTTTATAAATGATGGCATTAAAAATTTAGGTCAAACATTAATGGGATGCAAAATTCATGTTACAATCAATTGAGAGGGTAAATAACAAGAAGATTTTAAACAAAAACACCCGACTTTTAGTTTGGAAAATATTAATTAATTATTAAGTACCTACCTAGGTATAACTTGGACCGCGGGTATCGGCTTCAGAAGATTGACCCATCTCCTACCGTGGGTGGGCGTAAGCATTTCCGAACATTTTCGATATAAATTATTGATTCGTGGTTTTTACACGCTAAATTCAAAATTTTCCTCCTTATTTCGAAGAAACTCGAAACAAAAAAAAACAAATCACATTAACGACGAATGAGACCCTTCTCCTTTTTTAAGTTGGTTGAAACAGAAAAATGCTCAAGAAACACTTGAGATTTGAACCTAGAATCATATAAAAAGAAACATCGAAATAATTGGTCCGCGGAGATCCAAGTTCTGGCAACATTAATACAATAAATTGCATCCAAAGCTTTATACCTATTAGCTTTGTATTACTATTTTTAACCCCCGACCAAAAAAGAGGGGTGTTATAAGTTTGACGTGTCTGTCTGTCTGTCTGTGTCACCATAGCTCCCGAACGGATAGAGCGATTTCAATTTAGTTTTTTTTTGTATGAAAGGCGAGTCTGGCGCGAGTGTTCTTAGACATGTTTCATGGAAATCGGTTGTGCCGTTTAAAAGTTATGGGGGTGAGAGTGGGTAAGGAAAACCGAAAATCTGCAAATATACTAGTGTGGGGTATCAAATTAAAGCGCATCGCGTCCACATTACATAATATTATGTTGTTTTACGTTTAAGGAAATTATGGCTTTAGAATCGGGGGTTTTTCTTAAATTTTAAATTTAGATTTATAGGTAGGTACTATGTAGTAGTAGGTAAGTGCCTAAGTAGGTAGATATCTAATCAAGCATTCTTAAAAATTATAAATAAAAGTGCCTACTGTAAGTGTAGGTACCTAGGTACTGTAATATTGCGTTGAGTTGTAAATTTTTATTAGCTTCTCATATCAAAATCTTATTAGGTATAAACTATAAATATAATACTACACAGGCGGTTATATTATCAAACATTTAAATATGATATTTCTAGGTAGGTATATTTATTTCTGGCCTAAGAAGGTACGGTATGTACCTAGGTAAAAAAATATTTCTGATCAAACCAAACCAATAGTTGATAAACCTAGCTTTGATTTATTACTAATTCTATTTGACACTAATTTAAAATATTAATTTATAACCAAACATAAACAGAGCGTGTTAATCAGGTTTTCAGTTTAAATTGTACGGAATTTACTCGTCCTAAATAAATAGGTAGTCCCTATCACAAAGGGTCCTATCACCTTATTGAAGCTAGCTCAACCAAACTTAATTATATTTATGTGACATCAGAGTTGAATCACGGAGTATTGGGCAGTGATATCAGTCCAAGTCAAGTAGTCGCTGAGTCGACGGACTTATACCTAGTAGGTAGTCAGTTGACTCAGCGACTAAGTACAGAATAAGCAGTTGAAGAATATTTTTAGGAATCGATTTTGTTTTGTAGCGAATCAAAAATAGCCCTTCGTAAATACAAATCACCAAACATAAATATTTAAAGATCTTAATACCTATTATTGGACTATCAACAGAGCTATGTACCTATAAGCTGACTGAGAAACCTACCTTATGTAGGTAGTAGGTACCTACACCTTTTTAGCCGCTACCTACTAAATAATTTGACAAAGCCTCTGTTCAGCTGATGCTATAATTATATAAATTATTTATCTTGTACTCTATAATATATTGCTTTTTAATGTTCCTTAATTGGATAAAATAATTTAATTAACCAGTAAAATATCTTTGTAGGTATTAACTTACCTACCTACACAATAATTAATACGAAATTGATGATGGGCTGCAGGCGAAACTGAGCTTGGTTGCTCATTCATCAGTTGATTGCGAAATAAAATCAGTTTATGGTAGATAGTTATTCTCTATGGTGGTTCAGCAAAATGATCCAAAGCAGGTGCAAGAGACGTAGGTAAGGTACCTACGACGTAGCTATTTTTGATAGATACCTATCAATAGGTGAATAGCAACTTGACATACCTACCTATTAAGAGTGGATATATTTAATGGAAAAACGCCTTGATTTTTGGATATCGAATCAAACTCTTAATAAAATTAATAAAATGAACTTGCTCTTTAGACGTTTCTAAATTCTTCTATCATAGGTACCTACGGACCGCGGTCTTGACTAAAGTAATCTCATTATCTGTCTATTATAACTGGTGGTCGGTCGTATAGGGTAGATAGACTCACAATCTCCGGATTTTGATGCTATTTACCTATTATCTTTGTACTTTCTTATTTAATTGATAAAGCTTTTATAGATGTCCAGTATTATTTTGGACGGGCTATAATGCCTATTGCCGATCGTTGGATGACATGGACCCCTTATCGTTCGTAGGATTATCAATAAAAAATACTATAACATTAGAAACGCAGGCAAAATGTATACTGTAGGCTATAACTATATCATTTTTGTTTCTTATCTTTTTAAAGCATTTAAAGGTGTGACCTGATAATCAATCTGAATGATAAATATAATATTTTTTCAATATCTCATGAAATTACTTGTAAAAGGTGCCATAAATGGATGCGAAACGCTGGCGGCGTTTCGCATCCATAGCCAGGGATTCGATTGCAAGGCTTCGCTCGATATTTTTTCTTCTCCCAATTTCCTGGTGCGAGGCTTCAGTCGACATGAAAGCTTTAGAAAATACCTACATATTAATATTAATAATGATCTGTACAAAATTTGTTTTTTGTTTCACCTTGAAAGATATTAGTAAGATAAATGTTTTCTCATTATGTATAGGTGTATAATAAAAGTCTTAGAGTTTGTTCTTTTGTTTGCATAGTTTATGATATGTGCTACTATTAGGTACTAGGTAGGCACTTGAAAATATATTACTAATGAAAATATATTATAATGTTGAATTAGGAATGATTAATTGCCATGAAGGACATGTGACATTCACCAACCCGCACTTGGCCAGCGTGGTGAATTAAGGCCTAATCTCTCTCGTCAAGAGAGAAGTCCCTGTGTCCCAGCAGGGGGAACGTTAATAGGGTGATGATGATGATGATGAATTGCCATGAAGTAGATGAAGCCATGTTGGCTAAGTGGGAGCATAATTGACTTTCATTCCGAATGTCGTGGTTACCAGCGAGACGAATTAAGGCCTAATAATTATGAGATATAAGTACATTAAGAGTACCTATTACATGTATTAAGAGAGTAGTTCCTGTCTGTGTCCCAGCAGTAGGAATTTAAATAGGGGTGCTTATGAAGTAAGTATACAAACCAAATAAAGCCGAGAAAACAAAGAAAACACTAAATGTTGGTAACTTGCTCGCCTGTTAATATTCCTTAGGAATCAGACAAACTTCTCCCCAGCCGCCGCCATGTTTAATTACTTACGCTTATTTGGTTCACATCAGGTGTGTCAGAAGTGGCTTTGTAAGTTTAAGCTGGTTACACCAAATGCTCTCAAATAATTAACATAGAGTAATTATAATGTTATCCATAATTAAACTGTTAAGTACCTTCAACTTTTCTTTTTAAATACGGGGTTTACTCACGTAAACTGTGACGTTATTCTACATATAATATTTATAGTATATTAACAGACCCCAGCAAACGTTGTTTTGCAAAATAAAAAATAGATGTTGGCCGATTCTCAGACCTACTCAATATGCTCACAAAATTTCATGAGAATCGGTCAAGCCGTTTCGGAGGAGTACGGGAACGAAAACTTTGACACGAGAATTTTATATATAAGATATTATAAACGGGTTCGATTCCCGCCGAGGGCTAAAGTGGTTGGTTGTGTGTACTTCAAGCACTTCAGCACTTCAAAAAATAAATAAATAAATAAACTTCTCTCCTTGGTCTGGGGGTTTCATATGTATAATAAAAAAGATCTTTATAATGTCTGTCTATTATATTAAGTATATTAGATATCTAGTACCTGTAACGCATGCTTAGAGCTTACCACTGGGCTAGATGTTGTTGTATGGATTGTCCGGAAATATTTATCTATTTCTGAAGGTATTTTCAAAATGAACAGTGTAACTCGAGTTAGTTTTGTAAGTGACCTACAATTAACAAATAACTCATTTATGATTATGTACTTATGTGCTTTTAAAACTAGGTAGGCAAGTAGGTAGGTACGTTGTAGGTTTTCGTAGGTAGGTTGTTTTCCTTCGGTTTCTAACTTAATAAAGATTCTTTTCCTCTTATGATTCCAAAACGAAAAAGTGCTTCTGGTTCAGTTGCTTTCTGGGTCAAAAAGAAAAGGCAAAAAAACACTGACTGTAAAAAAATTACGACCATCGAATAAAGTAGACCACAATAGAAAAGCAATTTAGAACAATGGTTACAACGTCTTAAGTGTTTGAAACAAATGGTAATGTCATATTAGATTTTTCTTACATTTCATCCTGCAATTAGCCTAGATGCTGGTGATGTTTATATTCTCACGGAGCCTTATATTTCATGAAAACAGTTGTTCTTGGTCTCTGTATTTAAATTACTTACCATAAATATGAAACGGTTGTACCTTAATAATGAATTTGTATGTGGCATGCCAGTCGTTTGGTATTAATAACTGAAGTACAAGAACTGCACAGATTTGAGCTAGATGATATTGTGAGCATAGTCCGAGATTTAGCTCAATTGAGAGCAACCGCTTAAATTCTTACAACAGCTTTCAGTGCATGTCATCATGACATCATATTTAAATTTAGCTGTCACCTGTAATATGATAATGTAGAGTTAAAAATAAATATCCCATTTAAGATCATGATCACTTTGAAATGTTTTTATTACTCCTTGCATTGGTATTTCTATTGAGAACTTATATAATTGCTGTGAATATGATGATAATGATAATGTCCTTGTCGATTTCGGTTACGGCGATATGATTGTCTGCTTTTAATTAACTTGTGCGCCCTTTGATGACTGGCGAAACCAATCTTAGCTTTAAATGTGCGTATAATACAGCTGTGAATATATAGATGGACAAAACCTGTTTCCAGATGAATTCTTAATTCAGTAGGTAACGTTATTACAAATGTTTTATGCGCTGATGTTGTAACCTTGGCCCAAATCTATATATTTGATAACATACTTTTCTATTATTGTCAGCATGGAAATCGTTATCTTCAGATTTCTAAATAAGGTATACCTACTTTCTTATAAATAATCAAATAATCATTTTATTGGTAAAATATAAGTTTACAAGTCAATAATAAAATATAAATATTATTAAGTACATGTCAATTAAAATAAAAAACCATAATTTAAAAATAAATTAGGGTTATGAACTACCTACCATATATGTCATAAAGTCCAACGAATAGGGTTCTATGCAATTTTTTCATCAAGCGACCATCAAATAAGTCCTTCAGATAGTATCTAAACTATATTAAATAAATATTTTTTTTACAATCTACACAAAAACATCTAGCCTCTTGGTCTTAAGCTCTAAGCTTGTGTTACGAGTACTAGATATCTAATATAGGTACAGAATATAATTGTATTTTTATCATCATTCTCCTGCCCTTATCCCACATTACGTGGGGTCGGCACAACATGTTTTTTTCTTCCATTTTCCTCTGTCACTCGTCATCTCAACACTCACTCCTTTCTTACACATGTCATCCTTTACACAGTCCATCCATCTTTTCTTTGGTCTACCTCTTCCCACATATCCATTTATATATTTAATAATAATCATGTTTAAAAAAATATTAGTATCTTTAAATGAAGCGGTCACAGTTGCTATAGATAGCATAATTAGCGAATTACGGTGATTTGGAGTGCCATGTTGAAATACCTGTATTTCATTGAAGTTAAGAGAAAATCTATACTTATCTAGGTATACTAATATTATAAAGCTGCGAACTTTGTTTCTTTGAACGCGCTAATCTAAGGATCTACTGGTCTGATTTGTATAAGTACTTATTTCAATGTTAGAAAGCCTATTTATCGAGGAAAGTTTTATTATAATACTAGCGGCCCGCCCCGGCGTCGCACGGGTATAAAATTTTCCCGGAAATTATTCGAATTTTTCTCGCCGTAAAAACCATCCTATCTCTCAAGTTGGATCGAACTGCATATAGTGTGCGAATTTTATTATAATCGGTTAAGTGGTTTAGGAGTCCATTGAGGACGAACATTGTGACATGAGATTTATATATATTAAGATAGGCTATTATATATATTCCCGCCAACGCCAAACGCCAACGCCGTGGTAAAGTTAGTATAGGAATATTTAAAAGCCCCATGATTATTTTAGTTTTATTGTCTGTAACGTCTGTTTAGGATCCGATGTTATGAACCACAAATTCCATCGGTAGACGTAGCTGCCAAACGTAGCACGTGTTAATTGATATAACTACTTTCACCCACAGTTTCTTACGTGTATAAAATACTGGATTTAGATTTCGTAATTTATCTTATAATTAAACTTCTGTACCTAATCAAATTTTATAGGAGGATTCTTATTTTCTAAGTTTTTCTGTACGAATCAACACTTAATATGGTCTTTCCACAAAAAACATAAACACGAGTTTGACATATCCGGACTTACGTCCATACATTAAGTATCTACGATCCGGTCAGGAAATTCCTCAAAATTTTACCGAGTTTGCACGACCTGCCGGCCGCAGTGTGAAGAGATGGGCAGAATTAAATGGCGAATCTAGAGGTAGTAGTGGTGCCAGCAGTAGCAGTGGAAAATTGCCTTGTTTTGGAGTTGTTCCATGCGTCC
Source organism: Gymnoscelis rufifasciata (assembly GCA_929108375.1). NCBI lineage: Eukaryota > Metazoa > Arthropoda > Insecta > Lepidoptera > Geometridae > Gymnoscelis > Gymnoscelis rufifasciata. The sequence continues at coordinate 9,988,585 of OV815308.1, read as the reverse complement.
GATCTTATGTCACATCCGATCTTAGGCGACCCAACTATATTTGTCAGTTGAAAAGAAAATATATTTGGATCACTTTTGTTAAACAGCTGTTGAACTCGTGTTTATGTTTTTGTGGTAAGGCGGTTTAAAATACTGGATCGTTTTATATCAAAGAAATTTGTGAGGTGGAAAACTAGTATTATCAACACCTCGTTATTTCTACTCAATCAACACTTAACAATAATTTCTGACATTGTTTTACATATCGCTAAGCATTAAGTTATATTTAACCTAGATGATTCTCTTCTTATTACGGTTTGGGGTCAGATGATTCTGTATAATTTTCCAATCAAAACATATGTATATATTTCAATTGAATAGTACCTATGTTATTTTTTATTTATTACCATTTCTTTTTGAATGTTTCTTTAATTCCATTAGACATTACAGGTACCTACTACCTACCTACTCAATTATTTTGCTTGGATATAGCAAGTTTTTGGTGAAGCTTTGTTCGATTCGAATCAACTGTCCGTTTCGTGCCTTTGTGGTTTGGGTGTTATCATATCAAAGTCATAGAATAATAAATTACTCAAAGTCTAACTAAAACTAACTAAGAACATTGTTTTAATTAGTAAAAGTAAGTCATACAAGCGCACCATAAGAGTTTGCTATTGGAATTACCCACCATATTATAGGTACATTCTTATTATCCGGGCCGAGCCGGAAGTCTATATAACGCGTCGCTAGATGTATCTAGCATAGCTATTTAGTATGTTATTATTTAGTTACTTACATTTAATTCATTTCTATAATGTAAGGATAACTATTAATTATGAACAGAATTTATAATTAATCCAACGTACTAAGTTATTTTATTCCGATAATGAATAATTTTTAAATAGTTTAAAAACGATTACCATTTAAAAATAAATTTGGCTGGAAATATTTTGTTGCAAAAAAGTATATTAATGTAACCATAAATATTCAGAATTTTTGTTGTTATTTATAGAACAATAGTTTCCGTCCCACTGCAGGGCAAAGGCCTCCCTATTTTCTTTCCAGTCGCCTCTATTGCTTGCTACTGAGTTTGCTTGAGTTTTAAAATTTTTTGCTTAACTTATTAATACTACGTAAATTGTTAGCTGTAGTACTGAGTCATTTCCGGTTGTCAAACCTAACCTAACTTTAACGACTCACGACTCCAGCACGCCATTCTGTTTCTGCGCTTCGTAGCGACTAGACCTCTAAAAAGTGAAAAGTGTTGTAATGGTGTGCTGGTGGAGACTGTTTTAAGGTTAAGTCACGTTCCCACTGCTGGGACACAGGGACTTCTCTCTTGACGAGAGAGATTAGGCCTTAATTCACCACGCTGGCCAAGTGCGGGTTGGTGAACGTCACATGTCTTTCATACTCTTTAAAGTTATCAGAACATGCCGGTTTCCTCATGATGTTTGCCTTCACCGTTAAAGCACGTGTTTAAAGCGCACATACATTTCTCAAGAAGAAAAATCCAGAGGTGCGAGGCGGGTTTTGAACCCACGACCTTCGGAATGAAAGTCGAGTATCTAGTACAGCTGTTATTTTTTAGTTACTTACATTTTATAGGTATATGCAAACGTATGTAGGTAAAACTTCAGGTTATTTGGGCTCGCGTTCCTTATATAATAATAATAAATAATAAAAATGTTTATTTCCAAAAAAAGGTCTTACTACAATACTAAGTAGCTAGTTTATGTAATTTATTTCTAAGTTATGTTAAGTTATTTAGACCTTTGCCAACCAGCCATTAGTTTCGACACCTCGTACTAAACTAAGTTCTAGACTTGTAATATAGTCACGAGGGCATCTCTACCTCGACTTAGCTACCATAGGTTGTCAATATTAACAAATGCGACGTTTCATAATAACAAAAAATACATAGTAATAGGATAAATGCTGCAAGACAAGCTAATAATAATCAATAACCTAATAAACCTAATTTAAATTTAGCCTATTTTGTATACTAACGCAAATACATTAATGATATAAATTTGGGAAATACTTACTTACTATCATTATGCATTATGATAACCTAAACATTGTTTGTGTACTACTATAGGTATGCAATACAAGTAGTATGGTATATGACAAATGGTTTGACCTCTGGGCACGCATAACCCTATATCAAGTCAGAATCAAAACAATTTGAGATTCTTGTGGTAACTGAAATTGCTGAGGCAAGAAAGGGTCTCATCTGAAACTTAAGTAAGGAACATGGGTTAAGAATTTTGTGGGCACTTCTACTCTCATATCATTGATTTCTACTCAAGTTTACGCTGGTGAAACTATAACAATTGAAGGAAGAGTTTCTGCGAAATTTAGGCATAATTTGTTTTATATTTTTTGGTTCCCTAGAACATCTAACAAAAATTTTAATTGGTTTTCAAAATTTATGTTTTCTCGAAAATTATTTACTTACATTAGAGGTAGAAAATCAGTGAAACTCGTCACTCTATCAGACTTATCTCTACCATCGTCCGAACATATTTTGAAGAATTTGTTAAAATATTTCCACTGAAAAGAAAGAAGGGCTTATGAATTGCGGTAAAGAAGTTTCAAATTGTACAGCTGGTTTACTTGATAAAATGACGGGAGCAATAATTAGTCACTTTATTGGACAGAAAATTTCCTATTTCTCTGTTCATCATCATCATTCCAACCGTAGAGCATCCACATTTGACATATAAATTTTACTACCTCATAGATTCCCAGTTACCTATTTAAATACGACGGTTAAATCAATCGATTTTTTTATAGTTAAACATGTTGGACTAACGTGGATGAAGGCTTACATGGAAGTTGTAAAAAATGAGAAGGTAGGGGACTTACGGTTGAGGTAGTCTGTAACCTCCGTGAACTTGCGTGAACTTTGCCTTTACCAAACCACACGTGTTTGCCAGAAATAAATAAAAAATAAATCATAGCTACGGGACTCGAGCGTCAACGTATCTCAGATAACATTATCAAGCCATATCTAGATCGATACTCGTGAATGTAATTCGAACTGAAACGCCACCCACTGATATAGTAAAATTTTACACCATTTCACTTACTTCACAAATTGTTAGAACGGTTTCCTTTTTGATCAAATTTTGTAATAATACTACCGTTGTGATATTTAAAAATAAATACTGGATCTACGATTATAGTTTACTCATATCAGATGGTTTAAAAAGCCTTTTAAAATAGAGTTGAGCAAAACGTATCTTACGGTTTTATTTTATTTTACACTCGGTGTAACAGAATGTAAATAGTTTGGAAATTTGTAAACTTTTAATGAGTTTGGTTTAATAGTGTTGTGTTTTGAACAGTGATTGAAGTGACCTGGACTGGGCTGACCTGCTGCCGGGCTGAGCCTGATGGCCGGGGGCCGCGGCTAGATCGATCCGCAGCCAGCGGACCAATAACGACGTAAGTGCATTTACATAGTTACCTTTGTTCCGTCTGGAACCTGCTTTGCATCCTGTTTTGTAAATATGATCTATTTTCGCTTGTAACTTCAACTTGTTACAAACTGAGATACGTAACTCCCGTTCGCAGGGGTTTTTTTAGTGCAACGTTGGCGCTTTTTTTGAAATTGTTGGTGAAGTTCGACCTTGTTTGCGGACAGGTTCTGTGTGTACGAGCTAGTATATATCTGTTTGTTTGTAAACGCTCTTGTGCGAACGGGGGCTTGTCATTTAGTCGAGAGTGAGGTTTAGTTAGTGCAGAATGCTGGTAAGGCCTTGCAGTAGTGGTTTGTATGAAAGAAAAGAAAAAAAGAAAGTCATCTATTTCGACAACACAAATACAGAAAAATTAATAACCAAACTAAAATAACCAAAAAAATTTATATAACATAAAAATCTAAATATGTACTACGCATTTGGTTGACACATTAAGATTGTGAGCCGAAATAGGGTATGCAAAATGGGTTACCTTACCAGTTAGTAATACAATACTGTACCTCTATGCTTAAAATATGTTTTATAACTAATGTGTCCTAGATCTCTCTGTCTCTCTCTGTCCTATTCGTGCTTTATTTGCCGAATCGTTTTAAAAATTATTTTCTTTTTAATACAGCTTAAAGAATGAACATAATGCTAATTTCTACTATTTAAAAACAATTATTTTCACGCACAAAACCTTATTAAGTGGGCAAACCCAAGGGCGGAAAGCTTGTTACCTACAAAAATAAACTAAATTAATTTTACCAAAGAAGCGAGCCGAGTGATTTTAGTTTTGTTTTCACAGCCAAAATAATGATATTTTAGGGTACCGTTTCTAGAATGTCCTGAAGGGAGTTTTCTAAAGGCTCTATGTTCAACTGCCTATGCAAATTTTGAATCATGTAGGTATCTTACCAATACCGAGCTTTAGCATAACCGATTTCATAATTACAGTACTAAATTCAGTACCTAATTAGTTCTTTCATAAGGTGTAGTGTGATGATAATATAGCGAAATGTGTCAAATACCTATATATTGGATGAGAGTGTTATAATTTATTAAATCACATTAAATAACTCGTTATTTATTTTACGATTAACTAGAGGCCTGCCCCTGCTTCGCACGGGTAATTAGTTATTAAAAATATTCATTTTCTCGGCGTAAAAACCATTGGACTTCAACAAATATTAAAAAAAAAGAATTGAACAAATAGCTTCAGGCGCTGTTGGGTTATGCGCTTACCAACACATTTTGCGATTCATTTTTATATTAAGTATACAAGATTCAAAATGATGAGTTACTGTCATATCAGACTGAAAATTCAAATAACATTTTATTATTTTATAATAACGGACAACCATGTTTTACGGTTCCGTAGTTTGGTTTATTTTTAAAACGAACGCAATGTTATATTATTATGTTAAATTATATTTATGTAAAGATCTGACAAGGGTCAGCCCAAAGTCGATGGAGGATTATCTTGAAAATACTAATTCTGTTTGGAGTACCGACTTTAGATTACAAAAGTAATGAAAATTCAAACATGTTCTTACTAGCGTAATTAAAACTTTTTGAAGATTCTTTGAAAATAAGTTTGACTACTGTAGTCGGAGAAGCCTTCTACTTTCTAGGTCTTCATGGCCCTATCTTAGACCAAATCGTCACTTTGCATCAGGTGAGATTGTGATCAAATGAAGGCTAAGCCAGCACTAAAAACAAAAAAAAAAAACTAGACTAGCTATTGTGACACCTATGTTGTTCAAAACGAAACATAAATCTGCATTCACGAAGTACGTTTATCCGCAAAAAACAAGAGTATGATAACTAAACCTAAACAGCTTTATCGAAAGAAAAACAAAGCAAAGAAGTAATGGCACTCTTCATAAGCGAGTTCGACTCGGGCTTGTTTATTTCTTAACATTTGGTATTTCCATATATAAAATATTTTTTATAATTAGGAAGTCGGTACAATAACAAGGAAAATAAGTATTTATGTAATATTGATAATTATTTATCCTTCTGCAATAGGCAAATAGGCCAATGTTGTTATTAAGATCTAATAAAATATGTAAGTATTCAATAGTTTGCAAGAAATCTATACATTTAAAATCGATATAAATAATAATGAATTGTTGTTCGTTAGTCTGATTAAAACTCGAGAACGGCTGAACGGATTTATCTTATCTTAGTCTAGAAATATTCGTGGAGGTCTAGGGAAGGTTTAAAGGGCGAGAAAAAATCGAATAATTGCCGGGTTTTTTTTAAATAAAAACCCGTGCGAAGCCGGGGCGGCCCGCTAGTCATCAATATAATAATTAAAAAAAACATCTTTTTGGTTAAAAATACATGTTTAAAGGTACGTAAGTACATATAGTATTTATGTTTGTTCACAATGGTTTTATGGTGCATGGAGTTCTTAAAACCTGTGTACTGTTGTTATTACAATTGACACCTCGCTCTAATCATAAAATATAATATTGAAATGAGTTACATAGGAGAACTGGCAATGGAAAAAATTGGATTAATTTAATTCAAAACAGAATAGTAAAATATTCTAAACCAACAATAAATTTAAAAGGTACCTATCATTTAACCCCGTAGTGAGATGTTTCTGTAGAGCCGGTGTGTGAACCACTTGAATATTTAATTAATACATTAGGTTTATGAACGTCAAGTAGAAGGATATTTTGTGTTTTACCTTAAGTAATTATTGTGCCTTATGCCTATGTACCTCAATTTTGACGACCTCTGTAGCTTGGTGGGCGAAAGTGGCCTCAGGCGCAAGGTTGCGAGTTTAATTCCCGCCGGGGACCAGATTTTGTATGATCTACTAAGAGGACTCAGGTGTATTTACAAAAAAATATGTAAGTATCTCTGCTTAGTTTGAGGTTAGGTGATGCTGTGTGTTTTGTCCCAAAATATTAAGGTTTTTCGATACATGACCGCAGGCCACTGCCACTTCAATGAATTTAGCCATGTGACTATGTTGGTTGTCGTACTCATACGTACGTCCTCATTTCTGATTTAATCCTAGAGAAAACCCGGGCAAAATCTCTTTCCATTACTCGTTGGTCGACTCAGAGCCTATTCATGATGCAGTGAATTCTGTTTGGTAGTGTAAAATTACAAAGCGGACAGATAGCAGAAGCGTATGATTTTTATAAGAATATAGTTCATAACTTAAAATATTAATGTAATTAATTGTAAATAAGCATTGAAGCTTGGAAGCGAATTAGCGAATCACTAGTGGGTACCGCCACGCACCTCTGGATTTTTCTTCTTGAGAAATTCATGTGCGCTTTAAACACGTGCTTTAACGGTGAAGGCAAACATCGTGAGGAAACCGGCATGTTCTGAGAACTTTAAAAGAGTTTGAAGGACATGTGACATTTACCAACCCGCACTTGGCCAGCGTGGTGAATTAAGGCCTAATCTCTCTCGTCAAGAGAGAAGTCCCTGTGTCCCAGCAGTGGGAACGTTAATAGGGTGATGATGATGATAGTGGGTACCTACCTCCAGTATTTTCACAGAAGCCGAACGGCAGCAGTGGTCTTAGGGGGTGGCGAACGAGGCAATCTTCCGGGGACTCAAATTCTAATAATCTTTAAAATTAAAAAAAAAATGTTGAAGTGTCTATTTAATATTTTTTATTACTTTTGATTGCAATAAAGAGTTTTTATTTTATCTTAACATTACTTTAAAATAAAATAAGTTAAGTAATTCATAAATTGAAAAAAACATTGAGTAGTCAATCTGTGATACTACTAAAATATCGCGCTTCGAAACACTTAGAGGTCGGTTTACCTACTCGGGTCAGCTCGGGAGTCAGGACATACATAATGCCCTGCTTCTCTATTGATTCGGGAATCCTCGTTGCTCTGGAAATTCCCGGCTTACATTTCGTTCGTCAACTTTTGTTACCTTAGAATTATTTTGCTTGCAGTATAAGTTACAAAATCGTAATCTAACTGTACCGTAGAAATGTTTAAATTTTATAAATTTTATAAATTTAATAATTTTTTATTATTCCCACGGGAACAACGTATTTTCTCGAAATAACACAAGATTTACGAAATGAGTTCGCGTTTTCGTGATGCCGGTAGTAAATACACAAGATCGGCTTTCAGCTATTGCTATTCATATTCATATTCATTTATTCCTTAACAATTATTTTACAAATCGTGTTGAAAATTATTCTTAATTTAAGTCTTAATCTAAAAATGAAAATTAAAATAAAATAATAATTTTAGGCATGTGAAAATATTAAATAACAATAATAATAATAGTATACATTTAAAGGAAGTTCTTTGAGCCAATAATTACGATGAGCTCCGTAATTATATTATAGTTAGATATTTTTGCTTTAATTAAATATTTTAGTCTCAAAAAAGGCAACGAACATCAATTTTAAGTAAAAAGATGTTAAACTCACATTTTATTTATTTGAATAACTATAATAGCATTTCTCGTCTCAAACTTGACAAATAAATACCTAAACCAAACTATCAGACCTACTTTCGCACCACATACTTTTCACGAAGGGTAAAGGTCCCGACAAAGACCTGCCGCCCGGAGCCTCGCAAAAGCCTCTACTTCCGAACGAACCAGGAGAATCGTCACGATTGTAGAATTCAATTAGGAAAACAAAATACAGAACGAATGGTTGTAAAATAATGACGTCACGTGTACCTTAAACAATCGGACAGACAGGTAAAGCTTGGAGCAGAGCCAAGCCCACCGGTTTCTCTTTAATCTTACAAAATCACTAATAAATCATATGGCATGTAAAATAAATCTGCAAAGACGGTGTTTACAAACGTTTTCACACATGCACACGTCATATCTTTACAAAATCATGCGTTCACTCATCACATCAGTCATTGTCACGTCAGCAACTTTCAGTAATAAATTCGCAATCTAGATTTGGAAGTCGAGGGCTTTTACTTTATTTAAAACATATTTTATAAATAAAATTAGTACGAATGAGGAATATAAAATGGAACAAAAGCAAATTTTATACGTGGGCCGAACTTTCACGGTACAAATAAGGCAAAAATCCTAATGTGTTTTATTTAAAATATTTTGCAACGAATGAAAGAAATGAGGAGTTTTTTAAACAAACTGGATGAGTACCTGCTTACTTGCAAATATAAAATCTCTATTAAATTTCGCTAGATCTTAAAATATTATAGTATATTTTTATAAGTGCGCTAATCATGACCGATATAGGCGTAAACAAGGAGTTAAAATAAAAGAGCAAAAACATTTATATAAACAGTCGTAAGAAGATAATCGAAAAAATAAACAAAACTAGAAAATGGAATAATGTACATTCTTTCAATGAGCACGAGGCACTCATGAATGTATCCGATTCTATTCCTTTCCGATAGCTATTGTAGGTACAGTCAACAGCAAAAGAAACTAATGAAATATTGTCCCAAAATAATAATTATAATAAAACTAGTGGCCGCCCCGGCTTCGCACGGGTTTTTAATTATTTTATTTTTTTTAATCTAAACCTTTCCCAGATCCCCTTGAACACACACAAAAAATTTCATCAAAATCAGTCCAGTCGTTTGAGAGGTGTTCAGTGACATACACACTCACAGAAGAATTCTATATATAAAGATAAGCACGCTATCCATATTTTCTGCATTACAGCTTATGGTTCTCCATACCCTTAAGTTTGCTGTAAGACAACTCTAATAGAGTTAAACTGGCCTTTGTACATGACCCATGTTATAACTTATATTTGTATTTGTTTCTGTGTCAAAAGTTACTGACGATTGTAGTTTATTAGAAGTAAAGGAACAAAAAACGTTTCATAAGTAAGTGATTACATAATTTATTTTGAACCTTGAACCTTTGAAACTTCATTTAGATCTGACACGTCACGCTACAAGATGTTTTGAAATGTTGATTTTAATCACCTACTTATGCTGTTAACTGGATTAAACCAAATAAATAAATAAATACGGCTGGACAAACCACACAGTTACATCAAGTAAGCCTAGTAACGGGTACATTTCTAGACATTAAATACTAGGTGTTGCTTACGGAAAACCTCATCTGAGTACTTTCTGGTACCAGGTTTTGCAATAATTTTCAATAAAAATATGGAAATATAGAGAATCACTTGTCAAAACATCAAAACGCATTAAAAATGATTAAAAATTTAGTACTTTAGTAAGAAAAAATAAAAAATAGGTTTTAAATATTTTTGCACTTCGTGTATTATGTATGTGTGTTCATTTGAGCAAAACTTTTGAGGGTAAAGTAAAAAACGGAACCCTTTTAGGATCACTTTGTTGTACGTTTGTCTGTCGACACACCATTTTATTTTTTTAAATAAATTTCTTATGAAATGCTAATTTTAAGTTTACATTGCCTATAAGCTGTATAAAAATCAAAAGATACTTCTAGTCATTTATAAGGTACCTCAGCGTTCCGTTACACGCATATTTTATCATCTTTATATCTGCCGAATGAAAGGTGCGTAAACATGCCGCTTTAACTTTCAAAAATAAAAAAAATCCTCTATTGTAGGCATACATCGTATTATTTATTATTTATTTATTTAAAATATTTATTTATTTATCCACGCGTTAACCTCTTTGGAGTGGCAGTATGCAGACCATTAAAATAAATAATGAAGACGTCGTTATAGTGAACACATTTTTTAACAAACACAAATGTCAATGGGATTAACTCAAAAAAAGCTAATTGAATGATTCTTTGCATGAAGTACTACGATTAAAAGTGTTTTGGTATGTAAAAAAAAATGTGTTTTCTTTATTTTTGGTAAATTGTTTTTTTATTGTACTGAACGGGAGATGATCTACAAATGCTAGCCTTATTTTAACTAAAAAAAGGGTTATGGGTTACTAACAAGCTACCTTACATTACCTTTGGTAGACAAAAATAAATAAATTTAAATGTAAACCACATTCACTCGTTACAACGCACATTAACACACTCACAACGACCGCCAAAAGTTGCATAAAACGCAAAAATATCCAGCGCGTACAAAAATACAGCTTTGTTTATAAATCTTTATTTAGTTTGTAAAATAAACATGTTCGTAACTCCCATCCGGCCGATCTTGTCCCTAGTTGAATACCGCAGATGTCAATTTGCAACCATCGAAACTAGGCCAAAGATCACCGCCGCAACGTTTCGTTCCGTCCAATATTTGGTGACATGATTTTAACGAGAACGTATTCGTAACGAACTACATCGATTTTTTTCTATTTTACATAGTTGGCATTTCGGATTTTTCATTTTTACCAGCGAGTTAAAAAACGCAAAGGTTAGAAACATTACAAAACAAAACGAAGCTATGTCAGAGGTTACTTAAAATATTGAATTATACAAGCTTTTTGAATGACGTTCCTGAAATCTAAATTATATGTAGTTGTTTAAACTTTAATCAAGTATATTTAAAAGCTTCCTCCATTAAATTTTCATCTATTTCCATAGCTACACTTTCTTGAGAAAAACGGATGCCTACCTAATGTCAGAGCTTCCGGGAACTTCGTAAATCCCTTATAAATTCCCTATATAAAAGACGATGTTTGTTGAATGTTGAAAATTTCATAAAAACGAAATCTTGAGACTTTACAGTTCGTGAATGCAAAGACATTTATAGGATAAATCGAACCGAATTCTACAGTTGATTAACTCTATTCAACAAATTCAATGAAATATTCTTAATAATCTATCGCTGTAATCAAACCACTTACCTGCCGGATTCAGAAAATGATCCATTTATTTTTAAATAATTCTTAGAAAAAAATATTTCCCATAAGCTGAATTCTTGCGCCAAATTCTTACCGTGCCGCTAGCTCAGCTTAATAAAGTCAAAATATTGAAGATCAACACACGATATTTCTGGAAAAGGAAAATGCAAAGGCGTAAGCGTTATCTGGAGTTATTTCACATCGTCTCGTAATTGCTACTGCTCTGGCCAACCGTGAAACTAAATACGAGGGTTAAACCATTAAATAAATACCTTACCTTACTAACTTGTATAATCGGATCTGTCGTCTAAGCCAAAACCAACACATTTGATTAAGAACAGTTAACAGAAATTAATCAAACTACACTGAAACCTTAACCCTCAAACATAAACAGAATCCATGAAAGTATCCCCTGAAATCTCTCTTACATTTATAGGCCTAATAAATCTTTAGTCATTAGAGTCGACCCAACATGCGCACATAAATGCGAACTGATTTTGAATCACAATTTAGTACGAGCTCGCGCGCTCGTATTTTTCAATAGACTCCAATTTTTGTAAATGAACTTATGGGTATTGCATTAAAGGCTTACTACATGTGTTAGAAAGAAGGAGGGTAGAACGTTTACATGAAACAGATAAAGAAATGCTGAAGTTTTATCTAAACTGGCTTGAACTTAGGGGTCATTAGTAGCCAGGCCCCGCTCGAACCGGCCCCGGTGAACTGGCCCCGCTTTTTTAATTTTTTATAAGACAAGAACTAAGAAAAGTTTATTAAACTTCTTAACCGACTAAACAAAGGAGGAGGTTCTGATATTAGTTCTCGAGCTATTTTGCGGATAGATTATTTATTTTTTATTTTCATGTTATTATTTTATTATTGTATGCTCAGATTGGGCAGACTGTTGAAACGATTTTTATAACCCACCATCTATGTACACAGTTTTTTACAATAACAAAAAATATAAGAAATAGTTCTTCTTCTTCTTCTTCTTCTGTTACATTTTGCTAAGAATCCATACTTCATCCAACTTGGCATATCTACATTGATAATAGCACCTTGTCCTTTTACCAATATTACCAAGGATAAAACCATAAAAGAATGTGGTATTACTTTTGCAAAGAAGCGATTTTCCTTGTTCCTTTCGGCTTAGTTCGTACCAAGTTTTCCGAAATCAAATTCCTATTTCGAGCCATCACTCCCAATTTCACGGCTTACCTGATGAAAGAATTGCATTTCAGCCGACATCATAAACAGGTTTTTGTAGAATAAGCGAGAAAGCCTTATAATAAAGGTATTCTGTTTAAGCCGTCGTCTGTGAGACCGACGAAAAATATAGTACATTTATTTTTCGCTTTAAAATTATTTTTAAACAAAAGTATAAAAATAAAAAGCCGCAAAGTACCGGAGTAAGTACTTGTGACGATAGTGTAAATGCGTGACGTTTCGCGAAACTAAAATGCACTGTTTTCAAGAAAACAATTTTTATTGAGAAGCAACAGTCATAATATTTATTTCCTTAAAATTACCATCAATTTTTAGATAAAGCTCGTCTATTGTATAAATGTTCTTACGTCTATTTTACCGCTCTCCGTAATACGTGCCTATAAACAGATCTGTGCACTTTTACTCCAAAATGTAAGCCAATTAACTCTCAATGAGTCAAGGCTGATATTGTTTCTAGTAGGCTTTCTGCCAGACCACGTGATCTGACACACCTGGTAATTAAACCATAGATTTTGGTTTTCGTAGAACCAAATTTTTATGATTACTCAATACATACACTTGGTAGTTGGTATATAAAATAGCTACTGTTTAGTTTAACTACAGCTGTAGTTTAATTAATACATTCGTTTTACGGCATTATGAAATAATAATGTAATGAATATGTAGTCATCTACAAAATACGTATGGAGACGTGCCAAACAAGTGTCCATTTCTGACAGGACACACATCATGTAAGTCGTTTTGATTTATAAGTTTATTCACCTCCTTTTTACATCATTTTATTTTATATTATATTAATAGTATCCCTGTGTGCATACGGTTGTTTAATTTGAGACGAGGTCCGATTTTACGGTCCGTAGAAATTAAACTGAATGATTTCCGATTGTAATAACTGGTGTGGCTACAAAGTAACCTTTTCGTTGAATGTCTATTTTGCAGGAATTCAGATGTTGCATGTTCTATATTCCAACGAAATTTAACCTGATTGTGCACTAAAATACTAGGTGTTTTAAAATGGGTATATTAAGCGGAAGGGGCTTGAAAGATGGGCTCGTGACGGAGTTATTTTTGTTCTACAATTTTTCGATTTGGAAGCCCATTTGTTGAAAATAAATCTTTAAAGTTTGAATCTATTTTTTTTCGTAATGTTATCAATTAAAGTAAAACCTATCATTTGTAGAATTATAATAATATTCAGCAATAAAACATTGTTAAAAAAAATATGTAACCTTTTTAACTTCTTCCAGGGGATAAAAAAATAATCAACTGATATAAGGTTAAAAAATATGAGTCATCCAAATCGAAATGTTGTAAAAAAATGATGTGCGCCTGGGGCGTGCCATTTTACACCCTTTCCGCTCTACATATTATGGAAATTTTGTAACACCTTGTATAATAAAAACCATAACAAATTAATCAAAGTATGACCAAAAATAGATTGAGATTGATGCCAGTGTGTCACGTGACTCGGAAACATTGATAGGCTATTAAAATTTTCCCTGCAGGTACTTTTTGATCTGGAACACCATTTTTCCGTTAATGGTTCCAAGTTTTAAATAACAAAATAGAGTCGACATCAAAGTACGAAGGGTTTTTATCAGCCATTATGCGATTATGTCTGGGAAGAATAATAATTATTTGCCACGTTATTGTGGAAATTTTTCATTGTCAGCTTAACGTTAATGTGGGACAGAGAGAAAATTAGGCAGTGTCTAATTACTCTTTGAATGAAAAGCTCTTGATAAATCAAGCAGCCGGGTCCCGCACTCACCTTATTGACCCGACTCTCGAAAGCTTCTATTTTTTGCAAGATGATTTATTCAGATTATTCAAATACCTACCCGAAAATGAACCGTTTCTACCTTTTCAATAGAACGGAATTAATGGCTTTTGTGAGTGAACTTCAAATGTAAAAAAGGTAGAGTTTATTGTGAATAAAGGATATCAGATTCATAAAGGGTTTCGATAAAAGATACCAGCTGTTTGAATAGATTAGTTACTTGTAGAAATATTACATGGAATTACTTATTTTTTGACTTTATCAGGGCTTTCTTTGAAGAAAGAGATAGGTACTTATGATGCTTAAGAACAAAAGCTAAATTGCGAAACTCGGATTTGGCTGAAATAGACTAAGTGATAGAGTTTTCAGAGTTCAGAGTTAGGACTCAATAGGGTAGACGACTAGAAAAAAACCTATTGCTTCGTAACTAGTATCGTAAAAAGAAGATTTTTTCTTCTACCGTACCTGGTTACGAGACTCCGGTTTCGTACGCGGCCTAAGGCTAAAAATTACATATTTTTTTAATTCAATTTTAATAAAAATTGTACACGCGTAAATTGTATTGTATAATTATTGGTCTTGAAAATAAAACATCAAGACAATACAATGCATTAAACACTGCGACCCAACCCGCACGTGTCGTGGTTAGCACAAAACAATTCGAACCACGATACACGACATGTAAAATAAGTACTTCAATCATTGACTACGTCCAGCAATTGCGAAAATCATATACGAGTAATTACCTAAAATATTTCCTATTTCATATCATCATAATCCATGATGCACTAAAATTGAAATGCCGACCAAAAGCCATAATTCTCTAAACAACTATATATTTCCTTATTTAGCATACACCTATAACGAAGTATCCAGTATCACGGCTTCTATTTACTCTGAGCCGGGCTGATAAAGGGTTTAATATCCCTATTCAAATACAATAAACGTTATAAGCGTTATTAGATGTAGGTACCTAAACAACGCCCAGGGGAAGAGAAACGCTAAAAGCATTGCTGAACGAGCTTATATAGAAAAACATTTTTCAATTGGAAATGGTATTGAATATTAGCTTTATAGAACCAACAGCTGAAATGGGGTCCGAGTGGAAAGCTTTGCTACGGTGAATTGTATGAATTGCATTCGTTCGAAGTCTCATATTTGTGTTTAAAGTGTATTCAGATATCTAGATTCTGGGTTGTTTCTAGTCAAATAAAATAGTGATTTTATTTATTGGTTAAAAAATCTAACAATGTTATTTCCTTGATATTTTTTATATATAAAATTTTTAGTTTAATTTGACGACCACTGTGGCCTGAGGCGCAGGTGCGGGTTCGATTCCATCCGGGGGACCAGATTTTGTACGATCTACAATATCTGGTTTCGGGTCTGGGTGCTATCTATGTACTTATCATATACAAGCGGCCCGCCCCGGCGTCGCATGGGTAAAAAAAGTTCCCGGCAATTTTTCTTTATTTGCTCACCGTTTAGACTTACCCTGGACTACGACAAACATTTTAAAACCAAAATCAGCTCAATCGTCCCAGCCGTTCTAGAGTTTTATTCAGGCTAACGAACAACAATTCATTTTTATTTATATATAATATAGAATATAGATATCTCCGCTATTTCACGGAAGCTTTTAACAAAAAAATAAAAAAAAAATAATTAAGTACCTCAAACTCATGTCAGAAAAAATGATTGAAAACTATGTTGAATATTGAACTTTCGAGACATAGACAATAGCTCAAAGAGTATATAACCACCACGTATGAATAGCTTATTAAGAAAAATCATAGACAACTTATAAAAAGACATTTTATTTACACTTTTGTTAACCTGTAGATAATAACAGACAAATAATTAGCAATAAATTAAAATTGCGACTATAATTTGAGATTTAAACTATCCTATCTCTCAAGTTGGATCGAACTGCACATGGTGTGCCATTTTTATTATAATCGGTTAAGTGGTTTAGGAGTACATTGAGGACAAACATTGTGACACGAGATTTATATATAATATTAAGATGTATGTATTGACAAAAAAAATATATATATATGACGGCGAGACGTCCTGGTTCTCCATTGTAGTGTGTTTGTAGTAGCATAGAATCAACTTAAAATGTCCGATGGCGACAGCGGGCGCTCGCGCCACTCGATCGCGCGATGTTTACCTGCGGCCGGTACCGGTCGGTGTCAGCCGACTGGTCTGGCAGCCAATCGGGTGCCCGCAGGTGGAGGGGTTGTTTACGAGTTGCACTGCTATATAAAGTACAGTTTCAATAGTCCGGGAGACATTCTTTCTTTGGCTTCTGCTCTGTGCAAACGCTCTCGGTGTTACTAGTTGACTTTATCTATATCTTTGTTAAACTGAGCCTCAGATTATTTGTGTGATTGATATTGTTCGTTCAATCCCGTAATGAATTACTATTCAATGATATAATCTGTTTAAATCACTATGTCAAACCTTTCACCTACATCAGAAGTGGGATATCCGCCTCCACAACCTCCTGACATGATTAATAATTGTTCGTCAATGTTCCTGAATTTAAAATAAATTTTATAGACTCAAACAAAATTTTATGGACGCCTCCATAAAGATTAGACATTGTTAAAAGTAAAAATTAAAATTTACTCTTTAAGAGCTTAACAGAAATACGCAACCCGATAGTTATTCACTTCCGTTTATTAATGATTAACTCGATAAGCTGCATGGCGCTAATTACTTGTGAAGGTTATGGGGCCATTCTCATCAAAAAAAAACGAGCAATTGATTGATAAAGGAAAAAAAAAAATAGTTCCTGACTAGCAAATCCGGGCCAGTTCTTAACTGAAGGGATTACAAAAAAAAAATACAGTTTATTGCTAAAGGGAAAAAAGAACAGTTCCGGTCTAGCATTCGTACTAATCCAGGCCAGTTCTCAACTGAAGGGATTGTAAAAGATGATTTTAAATAAGATTAATATTGTAGTGTTAAAGGGTGTTTTACTGGGCCAGCCGTCTGAAGGGTCAAATATACCAGTCCAGAACATAGTATAGTATGTTGTCAGGATAATCGAGCACTAATTATTATTATTTTTACTTACAGATAATTTTAACTGAGCCTACGCGAACGAGGACGTTCGCAAGTCAGAATGGCAGTGACGGCGAGACGTCCTGATTCTCCATTGTAGTGTGTTTGTAGTAGCATAGAATCAACTTAAAATGTCCGATGGCGACAGCGGGCGCTCGCGCCACTCGATCGCGCGATGTTTACCTGCGGCCGGTACCGGTCGGTGTCAGCCGACTGGTCTGGCAGCCAATCGGGTGCCCGCAGGTGGAGGGGTTGTTTACGAGTTGCACTGCTATATAAAGTACAGTTTCAATAGTCCGGGAGACATTCTTTCTTTGGCTTCTGCTCTGTGCAAACGCTCTCGGTGTTACTAGTTGACTTTATCTATATCTTTGTTAAACTGAGCCTCAGATTATTTGTGTGATTGATATTGTTCGTTCAATCCCGTAATGAATTACTATTCAATGATATAATCTGTTTAAATCACTATGTCAAAACCTTTCACCTACATATATGTATGTAGTATATCAGTCACCTAATACCCATAGTACAAGCTCTGCTTAGTTTGGGGTTAGGTGATGCTGTGTGACTAGTCCGGAAATATTTATTTCATCATCATCACCCTATTAACGTTCCCACTGCTGCTGGGACACAGAGACTTGGCGAAAGAGATTAGGCCTTAATTCACCTCGCTGGCCAAGTGCGGGTTGGTGAATGTCACATGTCCTTCAAACTCTTCAAAGTTCTCAGAACATGCCGGTTTGCCTTCACCGTTAAAGCACGTGTTTAAAGCGCACGTAAATTTCTCTAGAAGAAAAATCCAGAGGTGCGTGGCGGGGTTTGAACCTACGACCTTCGGAATGAAAGTCCAGTGTCCTCTGCCTTAGCCAACACGGCTTCAATATTTATTTTCAATATTTATAGTAAAATAATATTGATTATATATTTATTTTCAATATTTATTTTTAATTAACTTTATGTTGACCTGTCCATGTGGGTATGCATGCGTCTAAGGAAATAAACGTTTTTGACTTTGGTTGCGGCAATGTTATGATGGAGTGGAAAAGGGTTAGCTGAATTCGTTCAGAAACGGATTAATTGAAGCAAGTTACTTAGTAGTTTGTGTTGGCTTTATTTATGTTGAGCGAAATATAATGCTTGTGTTTGCAATTTGAATTTATACAATAGTTTAGTTAAACTAGCTATGAATGCATAATTCAAAACCTAAATAATTATTTACAAATATTCATAAGTTCTAATAGAGCTTAAACAATTTGTGTTCCAAATATTCAAGCAAGCGTCCGATTAACTACTATGATTTTAAATTTATTCAATGTTATGTTATAGAATTTGACCAATTTAATCCGAAAGCTATGCGTAAATAGCCTGATTCGGGAAAAACGGAATACATCCTTCCACCGAATTCCGTTCTTCCCCGAATCAGGCTCCCCAAATTGTTTACGCATAATATGATTCCATCGTATAGAACTAAACTGATATTTTTTATTAAGCCAATTAAATAAAAACACATTTATAGTTTAAACTATTTACTAGATCGTAGAAAAAACTGGTGTTAGAAACCTCATAATCATTTTTGAAAACCTATCCATACCTAATTACCCAACAACACATACTTGTTTGTTTAAAATAAATCCTTTCTTATGTATATTTGTATGGGGAACACCAAAAATGTTTTTGTAAAAATCTTAATGCGGAATACTAATAACTACGAGGACTTAACGAGTTGTAGAATAAAGTTATTTTATAGTTCTTATATCTATAAGGGTACGGAACCACGGAACCCTAAAAATAATTGATTAATCAGCGCTTCAACTCCACCAGTCATTTGATCAGACATTGTGTAGTTTCAAGAGGATATGTCATCTATTACGAGTAATAAAAACAACATGGAATAGACAAGATGACAGGTTATGCACAACCATCCTTCTTCACAGTCGACTAGTAAAAACACAAAATACAAACATTATATTTACAATTAGTTGAAGCATTTAAAGCAGCGACTCCGGCTGATTAGAAGTCGAAACTGGAACTCGTTATATCACTTAAAAAATTGTTGTTTATTATTATTTCTTATGTATTAACTTTAACCCCCTATCAAAAAAGAGGGGTGTTATAAGTTTGACGTGTCGGTGTGTCTGTCTGCGACATCATAGCTCCCGAACGGAAGGAGCGATTTTAATTTAGTTTTTTTTGTATGAATAGTGAGTTTGGCGAGAGTGTTCTTAAACATGTTTCATAAAAATCGGTTTTGCCGTTTAAAAGTTATGGGGGTAGGGGTGGTGAAGGAAAACCGAAAATCTGAAAATAGACTCGAGTGGGGTCTCAAATTAAAGCGCATCGCACTCACATTACTAAATATTATGGTGTTTTACTTTTAAGGAAATAAAGGCATTAAAATCGGTAGTTTTTCTAAAAATTTAAATTTTAAGTATATTTTTACTTACTTAGCAAGTAATGTATTAACTTTAAGTAGCTGTACGTTATTATGAAATTAATTTTAATGTTTTCAAATAAGTCAAATTGTATTTCATTTGAGAATAAAGTTTCTTGAAACCTAACCTTAAATATTCATAGAAAGCTTACACAAAGTAGTCCAGTCATAACACGAAGTAGGCAGTAAAAGGTACCTATGTATAGGAATGATTTCATTATGGGCTGCACGCAACAAAGGAGCAATATGGGATTACGAATCACTCGAGATTTACGGAATCTGTACGGCTTTAGGAGCTGCTGAAAGGAGGCTCCAGTTTTACACAAAGCTGAGATATTCATTCTAATTTTGATGAAGAATGTATGTTTAACCGTAATTGGCGGATATTTTACATGGGGTGTATAAAATGTATAACAAAAAAAAAACAAATTTAATAATTACTAGCGGCCCGCCCCGGCGTCGCACGGGTAAAAAAAGTTCCCGGCAATTTTTCCTTATTTGCTCACCGTTTAGACCTACCCTGGACTACGAAAAACATTTTAAAACCAAAATCAGCTCAATCGGCCCAGCCGTTCTCGAGTTTTCATCAGACTAACGAACAACAATTCATTTTTATTTATATAGATTTATGAAATATCCAGTAGAATATTAAGTCAGTATTCAGTATTTGGTACCTTTTTCACTATTCTTATTCGGCCAATTATTCTGGTTGGGCGCCGAATATTAACGGATCAAAAATTTAATATTTTGGCTGGCGAAGTGCGGGATGATGACGCTAATCAAGTTCTCAGAACATGCCAGCTTCCTCACGATGTTAGCCTTCATCGTCAAATCACGTGCTAACAAAATATTAACTCAAACCACAAATACTTACCTAGCAATTCTACCTTATATTATATGCTCCCAAAACCTTATTTGAGAATGAAAAACCGAAAACCTATGAGAGATCAACCACCTACACGTTCCCAAGAAAATTGTCTGGCAACAAATAAAACGGTGAAAGGTTTTATTTGCGGCAAGCCAGAATTTACTACACCATCTGCTACTCTCCCAGATTAGTGTCT
Organism: Gymnoscelis rufifasciata; assembly: GCA_929108375.1. Lineage (NCBI taxonomy): Eukaryota > Metazoa > Arthropoda > Insecta > Lepidoptera > Geometridae > Gymnoscelis > Gymnoscelis rufifasciata. The sequence continues at coordinate 9,967,823 of OV815308.1, read as the reverse complement.
GGCTAAAAATATGTGCAATAAAACTTGTAAAGTAATTAATGTTATAGTCCATGAGATCTCGCCAAAATATCATTAGACCTTCATAAAGCAATGTTAGCTTAGTGCAAATATGGCGATATTACTTCATCTAGCAACGTCTCTATGAAGGTTTAAGTTACTTGTATTAGTTCTCTAGTATCTATATGTTTGTGACGTGAGTTTTAATAGCCTCTTACTCTAGTTTAAGTTGACAAAAAAAAATAAGAATTTACATATATGTATTAGAAACGGGTTTATGCTTTCAAAATATTCGTTATTATATCTAAAGTCATACTAAAACATACTTTTTCGATTAAATCTACCATTCATAAAAGATACAAGATGCATTCTTATGGAAGAATTTCTATACCATTCACAAAGTATTTTATTTGTATAAATAATAAAATACAATCACAAAACAAGATAGAAACTCAAACTAGGCAGATGTAATTAAAATGCTATAGGTGGCAGCCCTTCTGCATGTTCAAGTACTGCGAGTCTGTAGTACTAGATATTTATTTTAGAGACTCGGCCGTGTCGGAATACTGTATAGATTGTGTTAACGTGCTATTAGTTTTCAAAATAGGGATCCGTTACTTTTAGGCATATTTTCCGGCTTTAAATCTATGATAAGAAAAAAGAATTGGCTATAAATCAGTTTATTAAGCTTCTACAAGTACATTAAGATAACCCTTACCATAAGTTTGCTATATTTTCTATTACTGGTAATGTATAGTACTTAATCGAAAATTACTGCTGCGAGTATCTATCCAACATTATTATGGTTGATGCTAATAATAGATTCTTGTTAGTGGTTCTCAGAAACTTCAGAATGTTGGAACCCTAGTAGGTATTGATAAGGAGATTCTGAGACTACCTCATTAGCATTCAATATCCCATGTCTGCGAGAATAGGGTTGTAACTGTTGATTTTTGCCTTCTGAATGCCAAGGGAAGCACTTTGACAACACTAACTATATATGGTAGGGAGAATTTCACTTTATCTTATTAAAAAAAGATGGCAAAGCTGTCTAAGTTAGCAGGAATTTTGTCTCTTTAAAACATACACTAATGTCAAAGTAAGTGACAAGGACAAACGAATGCTAACGACATTTATCTATATAGGTTTAGTTGACTATTTAGCATAAGAGATTTGTCCTTGGTATGCCAGATACATGAGTAATTTGTTTTCAAAAAAGTCAGGACAGCGATAATTTTGCGGTTATGGTTTGTGTTGTTGTTTTGTCCTTTTCGAAATCTTAAGTTGTTATGATACAAAAATTTGAGGCATAATTTGTCAGTTATGAGTTATTTATTACTTAGTAACTTAAACTTTGACTGCCTCGGTGGCGCGGTGGGCGAAAGTCCGCTTGCAAAGCAAGAGGTAGCGGGTTCGATTCCCGCCGAGGGTCAAAATTGTTTGTATGTTCTGCAAGCACTTTTCTCCTTGGTCTGGGTATTTAATATGTATAATAAAAAATATCTATACATAATATGTATGTATATTATATTAAGTATATCAGATGTCTAGTACCCGTAACACAAGCTTAGAGCTTACCACGGGGCTAGATGTTGTGGTGTAAATTGTCCGGAAATATTTATTTTAATTATTTATTTATTAAATAAGTACTAGTGCCCCGCACTTCGCACGGGTTTTTAATCAAATTTTTTTTCCCGGCAATTACTCGATTTTTGCGACTATAATTTGAGATTTAAACTATCCTATCTCTCAAGTTGGATCGAACTGCACATGGTGTGCGTATTTTATTATAATCGGTTTAGTGATTTAGGAGTCCATTGAGGACAAACATTGTGACACGAGATTTATATATATACATCGAATAACACCAAGTTCCGTCGTTGTTTTGTCAAGGATCAGATATTTGGCTTTGGATATAATCTTAAATATGGTTTCATAGCACGTTCTCCTGAATAATACCCGTTTTGATCTACCTCGAAGGAATTATCATTATATTTGAAACTAGAGAGTGGAAATAATGAGAATTGTTTGTTTAGTTTCTTGTTCTGAACGTTGGTTGTTTGAGTTTCCACATTATGTACTTTCGCTATTGTTTTCGTTAACAGTCATTAATAGACTGCGTTTTGGACTTATAATAACTCAACGATTTTTGAATTATTATAAGTGTTATAAGTATATTTCAATCATGGCAAATATCCCGTTGTTAATCCAAATAATTTAATTTCTAATACGAGTACCTATATGTATATTACATTCATCTTAAATATACAATTTCGGTAAGAATTCGTTTCAAAAACTAATTTATTTTTTTTATAAATTATTTTTAAAATATTCAGTACACACATTAAATCTGATAAATCTATTATCCACTGAAATTAATTAAAAGCTTAAGAAAAGTTTAACGTTAAAATTAGAAAAGAACTCGAGTAGACGGCAATTCAAATCAAATTCAAAGCATCATGGATTTGACATCATGGCCGGCGGAGGGAACTCCGTAAGAGCAGTCGATATTTCGAGCAGTCAGTGTATGCCTGACGACTGCTTGACGACATGATAATATTTCACCGTGCTGCCAAACGCCCGAAGCAGTTGCAAATGCGACGCTCTCCTGCATACAAACCACTATCGATGGTGATTGGCGACGCATACTGTACGTAGAAGTTTGCAGTTTAATATTCAGTCGTAACTACCAGCAGTCCTGACTGCTTTAAGCAGTTCGTGTATGGCGGATCTAAGGATTCAAGGTTTATCTAATAGAAATATCCTTTTAGAGATGAGGGCCAAGCGCACAATAGATCTATTGAATACCGAAATTCCAATATTTTCCTCATCATGCAATTTATTGATGAAAATCGGATTATCATCTCTTTCAATATTACCGTGACTTTAGTTCTTTACTTTCATATACTCGTAGGTATATACCTACCTAATCTCTGTAGCATAGGGATATAGCAAATGCAGAGGTGATTTTAATTTATTTTATTTATATATATGCATACTTGTGCTAATTATTTTATTTATTTTTAAAACAATAAAATCACTAAACATCCGTCTATTTAGTCCGATTTGGTTAAGGGATAATAATAATAGTAGCGTAACTCTTTATAACACACCAAGATAGGACAATACAAAAGGGACTTAAAGCTAAATACAAAATGCATAATGGGCGGCTTTATTGCTTAAAGCAATCTCCCAGACAACCTTTGGATGGTGAGGAAAACCTTTGGAACCTTTAGAGGGATCTACTGTACTTCTCATGAATTACTTTCTATAATTAACTAAAATGTTTAATTATCCTGCCTTATGGCCAAGAGTCTTCAGGCTCGGGAAACCGAACTACTTCAGAAACAAATGTACCACTCTCAAGATGTTCATCAAACAATTTAATCAATCGTTTAGAAACATTTTAATCTTTGTAAGTGGCACCGGTTTCCTCGATTCAAAAATAACAAGACAGAACATCGATCTTTCTCAAATGAAAACCGTCACAGCATCTACAGCAGTATCGTCATTTACTTTGTGGATCAGTAGCCGGGATCCGTGACTCCAATCTGAGATCAAAGGAACGCTGTGATATACAAATTCTATCTACGTATAGCGATGTAAGGAATGTTGTAGTTGAAGTCTCATAAGATTATGTAATTGATTATTGTGGTTGCAAGTCAATGTTAACTTTATAAATAATAACGTACACTTAAAATACAACTTTTCTTTAATCATTAGAATGAATAAACAATAAAAAAATTAAATTATATAAAACTCCAGGTCCGTTCTGCCTGTGCAACCTATATAGTACCTAAAATATGCAATAACTCAAAAACAAGCGCTTGAACAAAATTTAACTTCAAACAGTTTTTGTTATGTTTTTTGTTGATCCAGACATCGAACTCTTAGACCCCCATCATAAATCTAAAATTGGACTTAAACAACCACTAGCCGAATTTACAAACCTACCGAATCTAGCCCCCAGGCCATAACACTGACGTAACATGCTGACGTTCAAGTGAAAGCTATGCTCATGTATGTTGACATACCTGCCGTTGTTATTACGAATAGAATAATAAATGTGTATATCAACTTCGCACTCCTGGCGAGAGCCATAAATGAACGCGCCTTGATACGCGTTCATCGAGTCTGATGGTTAAAAATTGAGAGAAACAGTTGTTACCACCGCCTCCGTTCCCACTGGCGACAAACGAGAAAAAAAAATTGTTCCCAGTGGTAACGGTCATCGAAATTCCAAGTTGCAGATGAAACGGCCAGCTCCGCGTTCGACCGCTCCAATAACATTGGCGCGAGTTCTAATCAATAAATCAATTAACACTTTATTGTATGTACCAAACATAGAAGATAAAATCTCAATTTAAAATTTAAGAAAAACTTTCATTTGATTCCACTGGAGTATATTTGCAGATTTTCGGTTTTCTTTCCCCACTCTCACCCCCATTACTTCTAAACGGCACAACCGATTTTCATGAAACGCTTCTAAGAACACCCGTGCCAAAGTCAACTTTCATACAAAAAAAAACTAAATTGTAATCGCTCCATCCGTTCGGGAGCTATGATGTCCCAGACAGACAGACAGACACACAGACAGGCATACAGACACGTCAAACGTATAACACCCCTCTTTTTTGGTCGGGGGTTAAAAATAATTATAATAATAAATAACAAGTACAATGGGCGGCTTTATCGCCGATAGCGAGTTCCAAGATGTATCCAGTATCCTTCTAATACAAGTATTTCCATACTTAACAGAAGGTCTCCAATATTGTTGTGCAAAATTGTAAACACTGTTAATGAAAATAAACATTTTGTATTTGTATTTTGTATTGTATTTGTATCCAGTTCGCGCGCCATTGTTCGTTCTCTTGCAGTGCGAAGTTGATACTCAGCTTTATTCCCTGATTGTTATGAAGTCTAATATCGTCCATGTGCTTTGTGAGAAGCTGTTTTAATAAAACCGTCTGGCGTGTTCTGTTACGTCCCTACTCTTGGAAACTCGTACTCGATCTGAAAAAAAACAAACAGAAATAGTATTCGTAGTTCATCATCACCCTATTTACGTTCACACTGCTGGGACACAGGGACTTCTCTCTTGGCGAGAGAGATTAGGCCTTAATTCACTACGCAGGTCAAGTGCGGGTTGGTGAATGTCACATGTCCTTTAAACTCTTTAAAGTTCTCAAAACATCCTGGTTTTCTCACGATGTTTGCCTTCACCGTTCAAGGAGGTGTTTTTTAGCGCACATGCGTGGTAGGGTTTGGACCCAAGACCTCGAATGAAAGTCGAGTGTGCTGTCACTTAGCCAACACGGCTTTCAATAAAATAATAATAATATACGTAGTTAAGTTTGATTAATTTGCGTGAAAAATTAAGTTAAAGTAGTTTATTTATTTAAAATCAAGAAATCAGGCATTGTTTTGGGACCCCCTGTAGCCTATAAATAAAATAGACTTGTTTATTTTTAGTGACCATTATGAAAATGTTTCAAATCCATTTCAGTAAAATGTATAAGATGCATAGTAGGTATGGAGGTACTTTTAATGCCATCAGCAGCTTTCGTTTTTCTTATTTGTGATGTTGTGTGACAAAGACACACATAAGCAAACATTATGATAAAATATAATATAATTTTCCTTTTCATGTTTTCCGCATCACTTTCCGATGCCAAAAAAGATAAACTCAACATGTTTGTATCGCTGGCAACACCAAACTTGGTGCCATTATTATTTGTCTATTATTTTATGATGTGGTAAACCGCATTTCGTTTAATTTTTTTTAGGTTAGGCTTCAGAAAAATTAAAAAATGCTTGTTTACGATCGATTCTGTTAGAATTAAATGAGAAACGTATATGAAATCTAATTTTTTTATCAGTTATATAAATCGTGTTTCTTTTTCTAGTGTCTAAAACGCTATACACCATATTGGAGGTAAAGTGATGTCACTCCGATAGTATACATTTCTGCCGATTTATACATTCTGTGTTCTCAATAAATATATCCGGACAATCTACACAACTACATCTAGCCCCGTGGTAAGCTCTAAACTTGTGGTACTGGGACTATACCATCTGATTTACTTAAATATTGATACTTGGTCTTTCCGCGGCGGGTTAACTAACGGCAGTCCGTTATTTAACAAATCGTTAACTCGGTGACTTTACAAACCGAAATAGCATGGCGGCTATAAGTGTTTTCGGGCGCAACTTGTAAATATTAAATAAAAATAAAAAGTTTTAAACATTCTTATGTTTTATAAAATTGATAAAAAAAAAACAGCTGATTCATTAGGGCGTCAGATTTAATTTACAACAAAGTTGCAGTCAGAGCGCTCACCCATCCAAGAATTGACCAAAGGGAATTGGGAATTGATTAACCAAAGGGAATTGGGAATTGTAAAGGGAAACAGTTCACCACTATGGAAGTGTCTCTCGCGCAAACTGTTAACTCAAAAAAAATACAAAAAATAAAATCATTTGACTCAAGAGTAATTATTTGAAAGATGGTTTTAGCTTATCTAAAATAGCATATCTACTACTTCCTTGCCTTGTCATAAATAAAGAATCCTTCGCCTCGCTAGATGTAGAAGGTAAATTTAGATTTAATGCTTCGGCCAAACCTGCGCGACCAAAGCGTTTACGAAGCAGGAGCGTCTGCCGCGCGGTGGACGCTACCCGTATTTACTACTCATGGCTCTTTGCACACCTAGGACAAAGCGAGGCTTTGTCTGGAGGTTTTGTCTGTTCACGTCCGTAAGTGGTAACCCTCTGAATCCTTACACGTGACCTCCGGGTGGGGCTAAGAACAGTCTCTGGTGGTAGGCTTCGGCCGCGGCTTGTCACCACCCTCCGGGCTGTGCCAGTGCGTGATGCGATTTTTTCGTGTTTCGTAATGTGGTCCGGAGAAGCCATCTTCTAGGCCTTCATGCTCCATCTTAGACCACATCGTCACTTTACATCAGGTGAGATTGTGGTCAAATGAAGGCTTAACAATAATAAAAAAAAAAAAGGCGATTTCAAGCTAACATTTCCCGATTCCCGAGGACAAAACTGCTTGAGACGGAATCTGCTCCAACACAAAATCAAAAACAAGACTAACAAATAATTATTGTAAAGTTCCAATGCAAAAATGAGCTGGAGTTTCTAATCGCTTCTTTGCTATAGTGTAAAAAAGCGAAGCGACCAGATACGATAAATTTATTTCCTATTTATCTTTAAGCACCTATGATTATTTTTTTTCGTTTTTGTAATTTTTTTGACGTGTCTAAGTTTTGTAAAACCAAACAATGGAAATGAATGATTTTGTATCTTGTATCTTTGGTCGGAGCCTAATTTAGGTAAACTTTCGCAGACGCCATCGTTCAAACTATGTATTTGCAAATTAAACTGTTCATGTATCAATAAACGATTTTTTTTTATTTTTATGTCCGTTAAACGATTTTCTCGTGTTTTGTTATGTGGCCCGGAGAAGCCATCTACCTTCTAGGTCTTCATGCCCCATCTTAGACCACATCGTCACTTAGCATCTGCTGAGATTGTGGTGAAATTGAGGCTTATCTAGTTTAAAAAAATTTAATCTTGATAAACATTTGAATTTCATATTTTCTAGAAACATCCCTATCTGTTCATTTCATCTCTCACTAAACGAACAACCTCGTTTTGCATTTACAATATCAGGCAGTAACCGCAAGCGATATTAAATTCTTTCCCTTGTACTGCTGGCAATTTAGTATTTCAGACGGCCTTTTCACTAGGGAAATTGAATCGTAAAGGATTCAAACTGGATAAGTAATTAAGGAATGGGGTGGTTAATAGCTAATAATCTCATCTAGTTAGGAGCAGAAAATATCCACCTCTGTATTGATGCGATTCCATAATCGAAATTTAAATAGAAAATTGGCTTTGTCAATTTTTGTAGAAGTAGTTTTTCTCCTTTAATGGGAAAACAGCTATGCCCATGCCAAATTTTACTCAAATCGGGGTTTGCTCGCAATAGTTGTATTTTCCAGCGATAAGCGATACTTTATCGCGGTAAAAATAAGCCTATGTGTTTTTTTTTATATGTCAGCTATATTATTGTGAATGGTCATCAAAATCCATCCATTTCTTTGCGAAAAAGAGCAACAAACGACTAACTTACTTACCTTTTTTCTTATATCTCCGATCTAATCATACAGCTTCACCTAACCCCAAACTAAGCAGAGCTTGTACTCTGGGTGCTAGGTGACTGATTTACTCACAGATACATTTTTATTTGTAAATACATACAAATGATACATATAAATCACCCAGACCCGAAACCAGAAATTGTACAAAGTACAAAAATCTGGTCCCCCGGCGGGAATCGAACCCGCAACCTCTTGTGTCTCAGGCGGACCCTCGCCCACCGAGCCACAGAGGTCGTCAAACTTACATCCTCACAAACTTTCCAATATGAGTATATCTCATTTTAATATTATTAGTAGAATGGCATGAAACTCTACCTTACAAATTTATAGTACATAACAGTATGTACATAACGCGATGTGGGTATGATACACAAACTAGTGGTATACATTTCCTTACACCTAACGTAATTTTTATTAATAATGCACTGAAGGATGCTATACCTAATGACTTTGTTATGCTACGCTTTGGATATTACTGCGCAATCGATTCAGATATAACGAGGAAGAAACGAGTAGATTAAATTTCTCAGTGAAATTGTTGCATAAAAAATCGAAACAGCTGCAGTAAAATATTGATCTTTTAATGTTTTTTTTACACTTTATTGACTACTTTAAGTGATTTTCTGAATAAATATTATCATTATTATTATTACTACTACTAACTATTCGGTAGATAGGTAGAAATAAATCAAATTTATATCCAATAGTCAATAGTCCATGTGTCATTGTTTTATTGTTTTGTATTATATTTTGGCTACTAACTTAGTTATGTTTCACAATTATTTTTGAACCAATGGAAGAAGAGCTCCAAGATACAAATTAATCCAAATTTTTGTAATATTTTATACCAATAAAGATTAATTCTTAATGTTAAGAAATATTTCCACGCTAACTAGGAAAAGAAAACAGCTAATTACATCAGAAGCCACAGGTAACAAGGAAGAAGGCAAGGCTTACGGAGATCCCAGGATTACTTGAGATGTTGGATATGGAATTACGCATTACGGACATATCACAACATTAGCTGGTTAATCCGACAAGGGATGGAGTTCTTGTGATGCTCACAATACCTTACTACCTACTCGTATTTATAGAACTGTGTGTGACTTTTGTATTATTAGGTAGAGGTATGTTTTATATTAATTGTATAAGTAAGCCCTTTGTATAAATGAGAATAAGTGCACGGTAAAAGTAAGGTTGAGTTTATCGTGAATATTAAAGTCCGTTAAAAATTCCAAGGAGACATTAAGTTAAAGTTTATTCTATGATTGTAAAAAAATTGTGTTAATGAAGTTATTTTATGAAACTCGAAGTAGGTTCACCGGGAAACACCTGGGTGAATATAATGTATCATAAATCTTAATTAAAAATTTATGAAAACCCCCCGATTCCAATGCCTTAATTCCCTTAAAAGTAAAACACCATAATATTTAGAAATATGCACGCGATGCGCTTTCATTTGATACCGCATTCGAGTATATTTGCAGATTTTCGGTTTTCTTTCCCCACTCTAACGCCCATAACTTTTAAACGGCTCAACCGATTTTCATGTCCAAGAACACCCGCGCCAAACTTACCTTTCATACAAAAAAAAAACTAAATTAAAATCGCTCCATCCGTTCGGGAGCTATGAAGTCCCAGACAGACAGACAGACACACAGACGACACCCCTCTTTTTTGGTCGGGGGGTCAAAAATAGTGGACATAATGCACCCGGAAACACCTCGGTGAATGAAGTCAACTTAAATTGCATCAGGTTGAATGAACCCAGATGATATAAGTATACCGCCCAGAATTCAATGGTGAACATTGACTTGAACAAGACAAAAGTTCCTCATTGAAAAATCACAACAATAGTGTTTGGTACCGAATACAAAAAAGCTTGAAGTATTTCTAGGCAACGAGATTTTTCTTGGAATTCCAATAAGGCAGTTAATTCAAACTTTATCGATAAACCTTCGAAGGAATTCTCTTTGTAAAAGATGATCAGTATTCTACACTTTAACTTAGTGGCGTCATATTTTAAATAAAAGATTGTTCAATAACTATAATTCAAAACACTAATTAATAAGTTCTAAACTCTTAACTCATGGGTTGGGCACTCCATATTCTCGTGAACTAGTTTCCTTATGATTAAGGTTTCCAAAGATTATGCGAATCGGTTCCTCATTCACGTTTTCACAAGATTTTCACGAGCTCTCATGAGTATATGGGTAGCTTTGAAGTTAGTGCACAGCTTTACGAAAGGTGACAAGGTGTAGATAACTACTATGTTTCTAGAAAAACAAAGAGAGAGATTACAAATCGTAGGCGAACGATATTATTAGTAGGTAAAAGACTTGTTTGCTGCATATGTTTTCATCCTGCCATTTCAGACATCATTATTGTGATTGAATTGAAGAACCGATTAAAAGCATTTTAAATAACCCACAAAACATTTAAAATATTACATCAAGCAAAAAAAATCGCCATGGCATTGTTCATTGACATTGGACAGATATGAATTCTTTAGAGCTAATCAATAAATTTTTTTAATATGTTTACTATTCTAGCAAGTCTACGGGGCACTATACTTATTTAAGAATAAGAATCATTTATTTTGTCACATTCATAATAAAGTACAACAAATACATAAATTAACATTAGGTTATGGTTATCTTTTTTGTTAACCATTCAGCATAAGCTGCGGCAGAACGGGTCCAACCACAGCGCTGGTCTTCCATGGTTACCTGAGTTGTGTTGGTTATACAGCATACATTATGTTACAGAAAGAAAACAATAAATAAAAACTTTAATAACTTTACCATTTACATTACATCAAGAAATTTCAGTAAATAGCAAGGTACAACAATATAAACTTAATTCCAGAAAACTATATCCCATCAAAAACAATACTTGTCAAAAAAACCAAGTCGCGCAACTCAGTTGTTCTGCGGTAAAAAGTTGTGAGATCCAAGTAAATCCAAGTCTTCAAATTTCGTCTCAAAATTCTTTAATGTTTTATATAAATATATTAAGACTTGGCCATCGCCTGAAAACACGTGTTAATTCAATCGCCTGAAAACACGTGTAAATTCAATTATTTAGTGCGATGGCCAAGTCTCAATATATTTATATAAAACATTAAAGAATTTTGAGACGAAATTTGAAGACTTGGATTTACTTGGATCTCACAACTTTTTACCGCAGAACAACTGAGTTGCGCGACTTGGTTTTTTTGACAAGTATTGTTTTTGATGGGATCTCATTTCTTTTTGTATTTTGTAGACAGTTCTACTTTTTTCCTTTTCGGTACCTTCTACTTATACTTATATGTCCATATAATTTTCTTTTTGCCGGTCTAGGTTGGATTTATTTATATTTCGCATTGTTATTACTTTAGTACATATTTCGTATATACGTGGCGTTGCGACAGCGCCCTCTATACCGGTCTTATCAAGATTTTTTAGTTTTTCCTTGATTCATACACCAAACACTACTTATATTCCAAATTTGAAGCTTCTAGGTCTGCTAGAAGTGCCTTAGAATTTTGATGATCGGTGAGTCAGTCAGTGAGTGACAAAATTACGAAATTTGACCCGTTATAATTCTTAAAATACTGGTTCAAATTGAATGAAATTTGAAATATACCGTGTCTTTACAATCCTGCATGGTTACTGAAAATTTCAGTCTTCTAGTTTTATCCACAACGAAGTTACAGGGGGTCGAAAATGGCCTGAATTGCTTCGAGAAAAGGATGGTACGGCCGTGCCGCTTTTATGCTCGACTTGGTGGGGGCACTGCCGTGCCCCCAGATACAAAGAAAAATAAATACATAAAAAAGTTTACAAGGTAACTATTATTTCTATTTCACCTGAGTTAATTCACCCAGGTGCATTAAGTATACTTTTAGAAGTCATTATTCACCACACGCAAAGAGGTTCTAACTGTATCCAAAACCACACCATGTGTTTTCCAAATTGTTTATTACAAAAGATACCTAACATAGTAATAATAAATTCCCATAAACCTTCCCACACATTTCCCTTTAATCATCCATAAATATATTTTAATCCTAAACAATAAAAACGTAACATTAATACCGCTAATAAATTACTAAACCATAATAACGGGTTTATGCCCCAACGATTGCCTTGGCAGACCTGCAAAATCAACACCGCTGTTTATGCCCTGCTTGATTAACGCAGATATCAGGAAAGGTGTAAAAATAAAGACGAAAACGGTTATTTTTACTACAAAGGCGGTGTGTACGATACAGTTGTAACATAAAAGGTTTACAGATGTCTGTACTTGTATAGAAAACGCTGTTGTTTGTTGGAGATAAAATGTAGAGTTTTTGGCTACGGCTTTGAACGACGCTGTGAGCATGCTTATTTAATTTATTACGAGCTATTTTATCGATTTATTTATTAATCAAGATTTTTCAATTTACTGATATCCAAACAAACAAATAAGTTAATTAAACAAATAAGTTAATTAATTTGTATATTTATTTTAAATTGGGGACAACTTTTCAATTGTTAGATAGGCTCTAGTTAACGTACTTTCGTACATTTGTCAGTCAGTTATAGGATATCAGTAAATTGAAAAATCTTGGTTAATAAATAAATCGATAAAATAGCCGGCTTTTTGACTATTAAATAAATACATTTAATAGTCAAATGGCCGGCTATATTAAACTATTAATTACAAATTTAACTATATTTACAAGATATACATAATATATGACTGGGTACAAAATGTTTCTGAATAAACTAAAAGAGAAACAACGGAATTGGAGATTCTAATGCTAATGCACACCTAAAAAGGATTTAATGTGCACTCACCTTTACCGTAAGTACTATAGATACCGTGTTATGTATTATTTACGATACATAAAAAGTTTATTATTATGTGGAAAATGCAGGCGTAGGTATTCTAACTCGCACTTTATGGGTCACCTTAAACAAAGCTTTTATTCTCCGAGATTTACTGGTGGTTAATGAAATTTTGTCTTATTAAGGATTTACGTTAAATTTTAAAATAGTTCGCTCAAAGGAAATATTTTATAGCACCTAGCTTGTCTCATCATAAATTCTGAAGGCATTCCTAAATCTAATTTGTTAATACATTTACTTTAAATAATGTAAATGTATTTACCCAAAGAAAATACATTTCTTGCAGGACATCTGTCTATTATTTGAACTCATAACGTGTTTTATGGTTTTGTAAAATAATATGTTGGTGATACCGGAACGGTACTTTAACTACATACATGGTTAAGGTTAAGGTAAGGTAGGAAGGTTAAGGTACGTTTGAATTTTATTTTTAAGCCTCCACTGTCAAAAGGCCGGATCTCATGAATAGCAAAGGAATAAAATAGATTTCCAAAAAAAAATTTCCAAAATTAAAGGTCAAGTTTATCTTGTGTTTTATCGAATGTGGTGGGTTTTTATACGGCCGCATACGCAACTGTAACTTTTTTACATAAAATATAATAAGGAGGTAATAATTTAAAAGTACTTATAATTATTGTTTTGTTTCTTCTTGACAGAAATCGAAACCTTAAACTAAAGCTAAGCCCCAAAAATAAAAATATGGTAATAAATCATTTATTTTGCGGCTACCATAAATTAAATGAACATGAAATTATACCATAATAAAATAATTTACACATTGGTAAACAAATAATTTGTCTTTAGCACTGCCTTGGACCTTACTCAACATAAGCGGGAAGGTCGAATAGGAGTACACTCGCACTTGGCTCTTTTGATTTATTTCTTGGATGGGGGCTTAGGGTAAACTTACAACACAATCATCTCCATTTTTGTAATTTATAAAATACTTATTTACTCGAACAAGATCATAAAAGCTTTACAAAATCAATGTTGTCTTAGCGGATGAAAAAGCAATAAACGTGAACGGAAGGAGACTTCCTTGTGAGTCAAGGTATTGTATATTATGTTGTCAGTAGGTAAATAAGAAAAAATCAAATAATATTGAATGCCTCAGTGGCGCGCTGGGCGGAGGTCCGCTTGCGGTGCGGTGGTGAGGTAGCTCGGTTCGATTCCCGCCGAGAGGGGTCAAGTGTTTGCATTTTCTGCAAGAACTGTCTACATGTAAGTTTATTATATTAAGTATATCAGATGTCTAGTACCCGTAACACAAGTTTAGAGCTTACCACGGGGCTAGATGTTGTCCGGAAATATTTATCTATTTATTATTTATTTTAATATAAGGAACGATCAAATGCCAGCAGATTTCCTTCGCGTCTGAACTAATTAACGGCATTATGCAATAATCAACGAAGTTTCTCATAGTTTAAATTGTGAACCATGTTCAAACCACTGTAACTTTAGCCATGACAGTAAGTTACTCCCCTAATTTAACCAGCTAAGTTATTTATATACATAGCGATAATTTCGGTAAAATCTACGGTATTTAGCATTAAGCTGAAAACAATTTTGGCCTAGGTACCTAATAAAGAATAGTTTATGCTATAATGCATAGATCGATACACATAATATCACCGGGAATCACCTGTTTGAATAAAGTCTACTAAATAAGTAGACTTAATTCACCGGAGAACACTTAGGTGAATAAAGTCTACTAAAATTATACTTAATGCACCTGGGTGAATTAACTCAGGTGAATTAAGTATACTGCCCCAATAATGTGGAGAAGTCTCTAAAATCAATCATATGTTAATACATTTTTTTAATTAAATTTATATTTCCGGAGGTAATAATATAAAAGTAATATAAATTGTTTTGTTTTGGTTATCGTTTTCGGCCATATTCAAGCCGATCTTGACAGAAATCATGATATAAAGGCTATCGCCCATAACTTAAAAAAAACCTGAATTATACGGGTATAATAATATTCCTAAAGAACTACTTAAGTTTGCCCCATTAGCATCAGTAGATTGCAAGTGGAGCTTTTCAGCACTTACATTTTCGATGTAAAAAGATATAGACAGAAAATTTGAAAAAAATACTGATTTATTATCTTACAAACTCCTGTATTGACTAGGTGTCAAATGTAAGAAATAAGTAAGAAATTAATTGAATGATTAATTTTGGAGTAATGCCCATAGTATTTCGAAATATATCGTAATTTTATTCCGATCTTTGGTTATATTTAGTATAACGTCATGATTCTGAGCGTTAGGCGACTAATGTCTTTATTAAATAAATTTGATAAGTATGAGAACTACTCATACTTCACCTAGGGTTCCGTACTGTAAGTTTATACTAAAAATTTTAATAACTTATATATCGGGAAACTCGAAAGACAATCAATCATGGTAAATATCCCGTTATCAATCTAAATAAATAACCATGATAGTTTCAAAAGTTATATATACTTAAAACTGTTCAAGTTTATACCCCTTTTGCAATAAAAATAAAAATTAAACTAAATAAAAATCATTTATTCACATAGAGTTTGAAAAACATAACATTTTTGGAACTCTGTCACCTGTGGTAGCTGAAGCTGTGTTACAGCTGAACAATAAAAATATATATATATGTATTATGTAAAAAAATGTTGCTTAACCTGCACGTTTATTGCATGGAAGCCTCTAATATGTATATGTGTTTGGAGGTTTTGTCTGTTCACGTCCGTAAGTGGTCACCCTCTGAATCCTTACACGTGACCTCCGGGTGGTGCTAAGAACAGTCTCTGGTGGTAGCCTTCGGCCGCGGCTTGTCACCACCCTCCGGGCTGGGCCAGTGCGTGAAGCGATTTTTTCGTGTTTCGTAATGTGGCCCGGAGAAGCCATCTTCTAGGCCTTCATGCTCCATCTTAGACCACATCGTCACTTTACATCTGGTGAGATTGTGGTCAAATGAAAGCTTATCAATAATAAAATATATGTATAGTATTTGTTGTTATAGCGGCAACAGAAATACATCATCCCTCAAAATATTAACTTTCTAGCTATCACGGTTCTTGACATACATCCTGGTGACAGACAGACGACGGAGACCCCTTTGGGCACGGAACCCTAAACATCACGAAATCAACAGACGTGACTTGTTTACATAAAAATATACTCGAAAAAAATATTTGCTAAATTTCCTCGTGTAAAAGAAGCTCGAATAAAATTTTATAAGAAAACTTCAATAACTTTTTATGTTCCAAAATTTTCGTGAAAACCCTCCGTTCGTAACTCAAGGTAGGTAAATACAAATACGAGTAATATTCACAAACTTTTGCGCAACATGAAAGGTTCTAAACAAATGTTCATAAACCCCGCGTGGAAAAACTTGCGAGCCTCACCACTTTTGCAATTTGTCATCAAAGTTGCGACCCGCTTCAGAAAATGTTTATGAGAACGGATTACCTTGAGCCTGCTGAGAAATTATCTTATTCGAAGTGTCAGATGTCTACAACTAGCGTCCGGCTTGAATCTATTTGAAAAGTGACTTTTTAATGTTTTCGGGGAGTTTGTAAACGTCGAAATCTGTTAAGCTGGATCCACATTTGTATCATTTCGGTGTATCACGATCAGGCGTATCGTATCGAGTATCTGTATCATAAATATGGACGCTCATTTTTTCCATGTCGTATCGTTAAGGCATATCTTGTAAAAACGCGTCCATACTTATGAGATACTGTATCTTGTCAGCGCATCGACTTTAACTTTACAAATATGGACGCTTCATTTTTTCTTCCGATCCTTGTATTTTTCCAGTGTCGCGTTGATACAACAGGGCAGTTATTCTAAATGGTTTCTATACAGATTGCTACGTGCTGATCCATCAGCGCCGATGGCCAACGTGACACGTGTACAGTGTTTATCAAACAGCCGGCGCCGGCATTAAAAAAAAAACGGAAATTTAATTTGCTACGAAAACACTGCACCCCACTTAAAAAAAGAGTTTTATAGGTATGTTTTTCAGATTATTTTGACGATTATATCAATTTGACGCTGTCTGTACCCCAAAACTGCAACCTGTTAAGCTCAGTAAAGATAATGACTCTTCAAGCTGGTCATAAACACTCAGCTGCCCAGTAAAGCAAACCTCGATTTTACGATTCAGCTTAGGTCAAAAGTTCTTTGTGCTTTGTTATAGTGCTTCAATTAAAATAAAACGAACGATGCTTTAAACACTTTTGTGACTTCTTATGCCCGTTATCGTCGACGTTTTGTGAAAACTTACCTTACTAAGAATTCCTTATCTAAACACACTAGAGTTTTACACCACGATGTTGCCTGTGTTTTATGGATATTTCCGCAAGAACAACGTTTTTTACCGCGGTTAAACATAGCCTATAGCCTTCCTCGATATATAGGCTAACTAACAGTGAATGAGTTTCTTAAATCGAACCAGTGGTTCCTGAGATTAGCGCGTTTAAACAAACTCTGTACCTGTTGAAAAAATAATAATAATAATATATCCGCACTACTCACACAGCATCACCTAACCCCAAACTAAGCAGAGCTTGTACAATGGGTGTGTTAGGTGACTGAAATAATAATAATAAATATTTCCAGACAATTCACACAACAACATCTAGTCCCGTGGTAAGCTCTAAGCTTGTGCTACGGGTACTAAGATATCTGTTATACTTAATATAACACTTGTTATACTTAAAAGAACCATTGGTGAAAACCAGCTTAGAAACTAAAACTCAAATAAGAGACTCGAATGAATACAATTTGAATCGACGGACGAAGTACCTACTTCAGTTTCAATAATTTACTTTCGTAGCCACAAAATGAGTTGCTTGACTGAATATGGAAACCACTTCGCTTTGTGTGATCATTAGGCCGGAAGGTTCGGGTTTGTCTGGTAATCAAACAACAAACCCACAAGAGATCTCGCAAGGCTTTGTAACTCTATGATTTAAGGTCAATAAGGAGGGTTTCATGCGATAGGACAAAGGCTTATTGCGTATGTCTACTTGGTGTGTGTGTTTAAATATTTAAATATGTTTATCGGATGTCTAGTACCCGTGACGCAAGCTTAGAGCTTACCGCGGGGCTAGATGGTGTTGTGTGGATTGTCCTGATTTATTTATTTATTTTATGTTATCATCTTCGTCACCCACACGAACCCTGGGTGAAAACTAGCGCTCTGTCATAGTGTGCCTACCGGTTCTTAGGTAGATGCAATTATTCTGAGCCTTTATTACTCATTAATTTTCACATCGGCTTATGGTAGATAAAATTATTAATTAAATTGTTTATAATTTTAAGCTTTTCTGTAATAATCAATATTATTCTTTCTTTCTTATCACTATTTCGGCCATCAGAAGTCAACTTGGTACTATAATAGAAGATAAGTCTCATTCATTCATAGCAGATATTAACAAGTAAAAATGGAAATGATAAAATAACAATGAACGATGGAAATATCTCAAATTGCGGTCATAAATTTTATGCATGTGAATGTAGAAATCTTTAAGTGATCTGTTTTTTTTTATTTTTTTTTATAAAAGGTATTACTTTTTCATCTACTGTGAAATTATTGTAATTTTTTTTTTAAATTAACTTTATTTTATTTATTTATTTTGATCACACGTTCTACATGTACTTATTATGTCTAATTTTCTTCTTATTGATATTATAAACAATAAATGTGATGAGGGTTCCGTGAATTTCAACTGAATGAAATGAAATGAAACACATAAATAAAAACAATAAATACTAATGCAAAAGATGCAGTCAGAGCGGTCACCCATCCAAGTACTGACTACGCTCAACATTGCTGTTTCTTAGTAATAAAGGATAAAGAAGTTACAGGGGAGGACACATTTTATCACTTTGGAAGTGTCGCGCAAACTATTCATTATTGAAAAAAATTTATTAGAAACATCAATATCATTTTTGAAGGCCTATCCATAGATAGAAATTTTTGTATGAAAATCTTAACTACTTAAATAGAATAAATCTTCTTAACAAGTTTCAACAGTAGTTCTTACAGTTTCAGACAAGAATGGACAGACAGACAGCACGAATCAGGGTTCCGCAATTTGGCAACAGAACCGTACAACTTATCTTAACTATTCACACTTACATATTTTTCTAAGCCTTTTATCGCTTCAACTGCAGCATGGTGGATAGTGTAAGTTGTTAGAGAAGCCATGGGTTATGGGGTGGACATATTTGATAAATGTGTTGTAACAATTTGATTACAGTTCCGTTTATTTGCCAACAGGTGGTGTGAGGAGCGCGACAGCGCGTCACGGGGTAATGCCCGTGCGCAAGGGGCTGCTCGCGCCCCAAAACACCTTCCTCGACACCATCGCCACACGCTTCGATGGCACTCGTAAGTATATAATTTATATAAATATTTTTAATAAGTGATAAACCTCACTTTGTAGGTGAAACTACTTATAAATTTTATGCAGAAAAAGAATAAGACACATCCGTAACTTTCGCAGGTGCAGAAGAATTTCGACCAATCACGTAATGGCACGTTGGTGTAATTGGTAGCGCGCTGGGGCGCTATCCCAGAGATGCAGGTTCGAATCCTGTGCGTGCGAAAGTTACGGATGTGTCTTATTCTTTTTCTGCATAAAATTTATAAATATATAACTTTATTTTATTTTATTCGGAAAACAAACAGTTTTACTTACTAACTCAGAACCAACAGATATAATAGTAGTACTACATAATCTATCTATCTATATTTATAAAAATGAATTGCTGTTCGTTAGTCTTACTTAAACTCGAGAACGGCTGAACGGATTTATCTTATCTTAGTCTTGAAATGTTCGTGGAGGTCTGGAAGGATGGGAAGGTTTAAAAGGCGAAAAAAAATCGAATAATTGCCGGGATAAAAAATTGAATAAAAAGCCGGGGCGGCCCGCTAGGTGATAGATAATAATAAATTAGCGAATGAATGGGTATTCTAACGTAACTTGTATCTCCGTTTGTATAGAAAACACGCACAGTCGACAACACAGAAAATGCCTCCAAGCGCGTTGATGCAGAACTGCACTCGCTCACATCTGAAGTGTGATAATCCCCTAAAACAGTTTTACTTATTGGATATACGGACAATTTAAGTTCTTGTATTTATGCTATGTAGGAATGTTATGCCCTAGGTAATTTGAGTTTCAATAGATTTGAGACTTTTGTGCGTTAGTCTCTCGTATCTCCATTACAATTTGCTACTCTAATGTAGTGTCAATGATTTGTGTCCATTCCAAGGTTGCCTGGAAGAGATCGCTATTAGCAGATAAGGCCGCCCATTGATTGAAATTTTTTGTACATTTTTATCTTTTTCGTGTTTTTATTGTATGTTGTGTTCAATAAAGAGTATTGTATTGTCACATACGCCTTAGGAACGTAAATATCATATGACGACCAACCCAACAATAAAGTTAAATATCGTGAATGAAAGTCTAAGGTTCTTTATTTGCAGCAATCTTGTTTATACAAAATATTAAATGAAATATTGACATACAACCTCTAACCGCTCCCCTGGTTCAGGTTCAGGTCAGGTTCAGTTGAAGTTTTAACAAACTTTATTTCCTTTTGGTTGTTTATTTATATGAAAAAGCCATTAAGTTAAGGTTTCAGGTAAGTTTAACATAGTATGTTTACAATTAAATTATGCATAACAACACTCGTCCCGATACTATTGAGAAACCCTTTTTAAAACCCATCATCAAAATACTACTTGCATAGCAAGGACGTCAATAATATTATAATAATATTATCCCCAGACTAATCACACAGCATCACTAAGCAGAGCTTGTACTATGGGTGCTAGGTCACTAATATACTTCACATATAGGTACATTTTTTTTTAATACTTACATATGATTCATGGAAAGCACCCCGACCCGAAACCAGAAATTGTAGATCGTCCAAAATCTGGTCCCCCGGCGGGAATCGAACCCGCAATCTCTTAGCGTCTTAGGCGGACCTTCGCCCACCGAGCCAAAGAGGTCGTCAAAATATTATCATCATTTTTAATATGTCGGAACAGTATTTCTCTCTTGAGACAAAAAACATACCGTGATAACATAAATATGTACAGTATTAAGGAGTTCTCATCACCCAGAAAATCGCAAAAACGTAAGCCTTACATCGTAAACATAACCTCGTTTTTCATCTTACCTGCAGCTAACACAGCCGTCTTCATGTAAATAAATGTAAATGAACACTTGAATATCAAGCAGCCTCTTTATATCTCAGCAAGTTAACAATGAATCCGACATCTTCAAAGTGAAACTGAAAAATATTTAGGTCATTTGGACAGGGGTTTTATTGTTGGGGACCGCCAATAGATATGGAAATATACTTGTCTTACAGATCAGAGATAACAATATGAAATGGATTATTTAAGCAAAATATAATGACTTAAGTCTTATCAAGTAATAACACAGGCAAAAATAAGAATTAAGGAAGCCTTATTAGACATTCAGTCAATGTAAGAGCTACGTTAGTTTACAAAAGAGTCGCCTTTTTATTATCAACTAGCGTTTCCGTGTTTTATTGATTTTCCCGCGGAAACGATTTGTTTTCTCTCTAACTCCTTTTCCTTTCCGAAATTCTGGGTAAACCGGCAGTTTTCAGAACATGCTGGTTTACCCATGATGTTTGCCTTAACCGTTAAAGCTCGTATTTAAAGCGCGCATAAATTTATCGAGAAGTAAAATCCAGAGGTGCGCGGCGAGTTTTTGGGACCCTGACCTTCGGAATGAAAGTAGTCCCACTTAACAAACACGGCTTTTTTATGATTAAAGGTTAGTAATGCAAAAATGCCGTGTTGGCTAAGTGGGAGGACACTCGACTTTCATTCCGAAGGTCGTGGGTTCAAACCCCGCCACGCACCTCTGGATTTTTCTATGTGCGCTTTAAACACGTGCTTTAACGGTGAAGGCAAACATCGTGAGGAAACCGGCATGTTCTGAGAACTTGAAAAGAGTTTGAAGAGACATGTGACATTCACCAACCCGCACTTGGCCAGCGTGGTGAATTAAGGCCTAATCTCTCTCGTCAAGAGAGAAGTCCCTGTGTCCCAGCAGTGGGAACGTTAATAGGGTGATGATGATGATGAATGCAAAAGTAAAAACTATACTTGTCTCAGTCTCAGTCTCAGTGTCTCTTTTGTGCCTGTTAGCACTACACTCGCTCTTTTCACCGATTAAGATGAATTTTGGTATACAGAGACACAACAACAACTGTCTAACGCAACAAGAATGTGAACTTTATACATAGCAAAGGAAACGAAATAGGCTATTTTTACTGAGTGAAAATTCCGTGAAGCGTGTGTCGTAACAAAAGATTGCGAGTAGGAGAACGCTTTGCCTAACAAAAAACTGTCATACTCGTAAGTCCCTTTAAATACCTACTTATATGGAACCAACATTAAATACTAATTCCTCACTGACTAAACTACAAAATATTTGGTTCTTTATAAGTATTAAGAATGGATTTCCGGCTTGGTAACGCCTGAATCGATCAATTAAAACCTTATAGTTCACTAATCTATACTAATATATAAAGCTGAAGAGTTTGTTTGTTTGTTTTTTTGTTTGTTTTTTTGAACGCGCTAATCTCCGAAACTACTGGTTCGAATTGAATAATTCTTTTTGTGTTGGATAGTCCAGTTATCGAGGAAGGCTATATAACATCACGCTACGACCAATAGGAGCAAAGATATAGTGGTAAATGTGTAAAAAACGGGAGAAATTGTTTATCTTTGAAGCCTTCCGCCCGTTGCGTGCGCCGTGAAAACGGTTCAAGATACACAAAAAATATGTATTAAAGAATAATAGCTCTTTTAATGATCTAAAAAACAATCCGCGATAGTATATGTCTATCTTTTAAGATTAACTCACAAAAACCGTTTTTATGGTACCTAATTTGGTCGAAATGATTTGTTTAAGTTGTATCAACATAATAATATTAATCTTTATTCAAATAAATATGTTGTTGGTTAAGAGTACTTCATCCATTATAACGCGGGTAGCACCGCAGGACACAGCTAGTCAATCTATATAAATAAAAATGAATTGTTGTTCGTTAGTCTGATTAAAACTCGAGAATGGCTGGGCCGATTGAGCTGATTTTGGTTTTAAAATGTTTGTCGTAGTCCAGGGTAGGTCTTAACGGTGAGAAATAAGGAAAAATTGCCGGGAACTTTTTTACCCGGGCGACGCCGGGGCGGGCCGCTAGTTATTAATAAATATATCATTATCTTAGCCGTGGAACTTCTCCTGGAAAAAGCATCCCTCAAATATATAATAATATTTCGGGTATTTCGGTTGGAAGCGAAAATAACAACATCATAAAGTCCAAAGGCTTTTTTCTTATTTTATTACCTCTTCGGCAGGTCGCGTTAACAGTAAATCTCGAAGGGTTGGAAAGTGAAACATAATCGGGTCTGTAACGATTCCCGCCGGATGCTTGATAGGCGGCAGAGCCGGAAGTCGTTATACATTTTTCCTTGTCAGTGCCACGGCTGCAAATCATTCGTTTTATACGGCCCACTTGTCTGTTGCTCCAGGGTGTAAAGGAATGCGGAAACTTGCTGTGTAGTTAACTGACGTTAAAAAAGGTAAAAGGTTAAACTTGTTAAATTATCATGGTTTTTAACCATTTTTTTACTTCAAACGAGTAACATACCACGATTTGACGGTTTCGTTTGTGAATAACCTACCCATCATGGCGCTTGCAGCAGCGTCGAAATATCGTAAAACTCAAAAATTTACAAATCATGGTATGCTACCCGTTTTAAGTCATAATAAAAGTAAAAGGTTTATTCATCTTTATTAAATTTAAAAATGAGACTTGTAAATAAATTTAGGAGGCAACATAATATGGTAAGATTTCTCACTGTAGAGAAATACGATATCCTCATAGAATATAATTAAAAGCCGTAGCAGAAGTATAAATTATCTACATTATATTATGTTTTTTATATGCTACGGCGTAGCAATATGCTACGTACTTCCGTTTATTCCAACTAGTCCGTCTAGCTAGTAGTTCGACATGAATTACATATGGAATGAGGAAACTTACTGTGTAGTTAATTGACGTTATGATAAATAAGTCTTCACCTGGTGAAAATTGACGATGTGGTCTTAGATGTAGTATGAAGACCTAGAAGGTTCTCCGGACCACATTACGAAACACGAAAAAATCGCGTGTGATGTCGGCCGCGGCTTGTCACACACAGGGTGGTGACAAGCCGCGGCCGAAGCCTCCCACCAGAGACTGTTCTTAGCACCACCCGGAGGTCTCGTGTAAGGATTCAAAGGGTTACCATTTACGGATGTGAACGGACAAAACCTGTTTCCGAGATCATGGCATTTGCAGCAGCGTCAAAATAACCTAAAACTCAAAAATTTACAAATCATGGTATGCAACCCATTTTAAGTCACAATATAAGTAAAAGGTTTATTCATCTTTTTTTAGTTAAAAAAATGATACTTGTAAATAAATCTAGGAATATATGGTAAGATTTCTCACTGTAGAGAAATACGATATACCCACAGAATATAATTAAAAGCCGTGGCAGAAGTATCAATGATCTACATTATTAATGTTTTTATATGCTACGGCGCAGCAATATATGCTACGTTCGTCCGTTTATTCCAACTAGTCCGTCTAGTAGTTCGACATGAATGACATAAACAAATATTTTATTCATTCTGTTTGTATCACCCGTTCCTCAAGTCACTGACTTTTATGAATAAAAGGTGTTCATGTAAAAGATAGGATACAGCAAGAGAACAGTCAAACCCGCTTTATATCAGGAATTGTAATTTTCCGATCTTGCTGAAATCCTATAAAATACAAAGGTTTTCGCAGGTTTTATAAACAAGACAGGGAATGCTGAAAATATTTATTCTTCGAAGATATTGTGAGTTTATTTTCTCCTTATTTGTTAACAAGACGGATGTTGTAATCATTATGCAGGTAACAAGGAAAAATTGAGCCAAAAACAAAAAACTTCATTGTTCCGAGAAATGTCAAAAGTGACAGACAGGCTAAACAAATAATTGTTATTATATTACCTGCGGGTGGGCGCCAATGACTTCGTCACGTGAAGTTTGTTATTTAGTTAAATATACTAATGGTCCCAGTTGATTTCTAAAAATACATTAGTACACCACACACTCACTAAAGAATAGAGGATACATTTTGAATTTCAAGTTTCTAACTATTAAAACATGACTTTCATTTGCACTTGCAACCCCTTGATGATTTTCCCCCGTGTTTGAAGTTTTCTAGAATCCAGAACGGATATCTGATGTCTTCACCTTCAGACAGAGACAATAAGCCAAAAATCAAGTGTCATAGGACTTTCATACACACTTCCAACCCCCGTATCATAATTATTTACTAAAAATCATAGAAAGTATCACGTGGTTAACGCAACTTTTAGGACTTTACCTCCTGTGCTGGATAGAAACTGTGGCAGGTACGGTAACGGTGTAACTGGACCTTGGGACACCTGAAATCTTGATTTTTTTTTTAAACTTACTATTTAGATTTCTGTGGGTGGAACGGATTGTGCTGTAACTTCACGCTTTCAGGTGTTATGGTTTTGATTTGGTGATTAATCAGTGTAAGCGCTTGTGCTACATAAGGGAGTTAAATTGAAACTCCAGCATAATTTTCTGTATTTATTGATAGTGAGTACGTCTAGCTGGGGTCGCTGCGTAGATGCCAAGAGAGGGCGGGTGACGTGTGAGCTTCTATTTATATGGGCTTGCACCTTATACAATTGTCATAGCAATGGCTACTCAATCCCGAAATCATTATATAATATTTGGAGGGCTATGGGCCTGAACATCTTCCCACCCCGGGAAAAGTGAAAAATGTGTGCATTCAATGAAACTATGCAACACAGACAAATAATATTCGTTTTACAATAGAAAATAAATTAACTATTTATTGAGATTTATTTATACAAACAAATTGACCCAGCTAGAAATTATAGAAAGCATTAGGTACTAAGTGAATTAAACTTCAAGAAATCTTCATCAATTGACTTCTTCAGTGTGAGAAGACTTGTTGCCGGTAACGACGTCTGCATTACTTGTGATTTCATTTGATCCAGGGAAAAGACGAGGTACTCGCCCAAGACACCAACATATAGGTGGGATATTTTCTTCCTGGATGAGAACTAGGTCAACATTTCAACGTGTGTGAGTTCGTTCTCCATTTAGTTCTTTGTTGTAGTTCAGCGATATTCCTTTTGCCATCATTTGGCGAAAGTGTTAGCGGGGTCGCTCAATCCGAGCATAGCGCTGAAGAGTGGTTTCAGGTCGATCTTCCAGAGCAGGCCAAAACATCGTGTTCAGCTGCCTTCCGATTAGAAAGTGCCCTGGAGAGAGGGAAAGGAGTCGTTAGGAGATGCGGTTTAAGGACGCAAGGGATGGCTGTTTATATAGCCTCCATTTGCGCAAACAATGTTGACAATTATATTTATAGGTTAAATGACTTTTGCATACAACACGACGCAAATGGTGTTTAGCGGATTTTACCCCGGCTTTGCCTCCCAGAGGTCTCCGAAGTGAGGAGCGTACGTAGGTGAACTATTATTAATTATTTCCTGACTTGCAACATCAGATAAAGGTTCTGTAGCGTTCGTAAAAAATGACTTATGTTCTTCGCGGCAGCTACTAAATTAAACCATTGTCACAGAATATTTCTACTGGCTTTCCCTTTCGAGTTATATTTATATTTTTATCATAAGTGTAATATGAAGCACTAATTCTGCCTCTTACCTATTCTTATTAATCCCACATCATCTTGAAAGGGAGATAAAGGTAATATTTTAATTAAAAGGTTTATTGTTATAAACAAACACAAATCTATTCGGCTGCGAATAACTCGTGCCGTCATACAACTTTAATGAATTTATTCAATTCGTAGACAGTTAATATTACAATAACTCTATTGTTATTGTATAATGTAAACAAGTTATAATGTTGTTACGTATGCAAATACCTATTCTTTGAATCCTCGTCAGTTTAGTAAAGGTTTCAAATTGAATGTTTTTATTTAAAATAACTGTGTTGGACTTTACCTAAGGTAAATCATGAATTTTGTATTAAGTGCTGGCCATTCTCATGTATTATTAAAAAGACGGACCATTCCAACACAATGGTAGTGACAATAACTGAACGGCATCCACCCCCTGCGAAATCAGATCAGCTGGGTGAACGATAAAACATTTAGGTACCTTTACCGATCAGTTAGTTTTATTAATGTGAATTTAATTAAATATTTTTCCATCATCAATTTAGGTTGAATGATGCAAGGGCTCAAAACCCCAAGGGAATAAAGATTTAACATGCATTTGACAATATATGCATTTTTGTTATTATTTTAACTTTATTAAGTTTTGTAACTGAAAATTAAACGTATCACTGGTCGGACACTATCCCAACCCTAGTGTTTGATGACTCATTTATTTGTTGATGTTGTTGAGTGTTTACGTTAGCATCATAAAAATATTTTATAAATGTTTTTTAAATATACGTAATTAATTAAAAGCAGCTGGTACACATTGTAAGCAAGATTTCGCTCTGAATGTACCTTATCAGCTGTTCATTATCGGTGCCTGCGATAAGATCATCGACATATTATTGTGTTGTTTATAGTTAGTAAAACTTAGTTCATTAGAATTAACTTGGGAAAATACTTTCAGATAAGTCAACTATTCTCAAGAATCTTTACTCAAGGTGCAATTTGAATAATCTTGCTAAAAAATAATCGTTTTAGCAAGATTATTGTATCACCTAAATATGTACTTGGTAAAATTGATAACGATAGTTTTACACAAACGAACGTCACCTAAAGTATTTTGTATTTTCTATAAATACCTAACTAGTTTAAACTTTTGTAATGTGTTGTTTATTACATTGTAATTAATTTCGTCTACGATAACGTTTTTATTTACGCCGTAGGAAGTCCACTGTGGGACATAAGCCTCCTTCAAAGCGATTAAGAGGCCTTTTAAATACTCGCCACCTGGATAGTAGGCGATTATTATTATTATTAGCGGTATTATTATTTAAGAAGACGTTGCAAGCTACCTTCTGATTAGTGTCCCTTGGCCGGGTTGTACGGCGCCCACGGGAAGAGATGGGGGGCAACATTCTTGCGCCGGTGCCCGCGGCGTGATTACAATGAACGTTATTTAAAGTAACCTGTGAGTTTACTGGGCCTGACAATAACCACCCTAGCTTTGAGCTGTGTAATCTGGGAAGCCTAGGACCGAGTGTTTTTTGCTGATTACCTAAAACTTCCCAAAATATGTCAGCGCCGATTAGTAGGTCCACCGACGCCGGTTGGTGGAACAAAGGGTCGGCGAGTGGGATACCGTCAGGTATATTTAATTTATTTATGTCGATTGGACATCGTGGTATATTACTTGTCAGCTCATTTAAAACTAAACAAGAAGTTAATATACTATATTGTGAATTTAATGAATTTACTTGAACGTCACATTTCTCGATTACCCTATCCGAACAATTGTTGCCAATCCCAACAACCTTTATCGCGTTAATGGGACATGAATTGAGTGATAGTTTTCGTTGTAATCGTTTTGTTATGAACGATGACTGACTACCGGAATCTAAAAGTGCGCGAACCTTATGAGATTTATTTGTTTTAGGGTTCACTACTTCGATGTAGGCGGTAGGTAGTAGTACTTCAGTACCTTTTTGTTTGGAGAAGCCTACTGTGATTTCGTCCTGAGCATAACATTCCAAGGAGGCGTGGTTTACCACTGGCTGCTCCGGGTTATGTAACAGGGTGTTATGTTTTTCTTGACAAATGCGACAAGGACCCACACGACATTCACCTTCCGGATGACCTTGTCGTAAGCAATTTTTGCAAAGCTTATGTAATTTAACAACAGCTAAACGATTACTCAAATCTTTGTTTTTAAATATCGGACACTCATAAATTTTGTGATTTTTATCACAAACGATACATATGAATGTATTTTTTTGTTTGTTGTTTACAATTGCAAATGAGTTTATATAATTAGATTTTTCTTGTTTATTTTTGTAATTATGTTTAAAATTAATGTTATTTTGTTTTGAATTGCGCGACGTAGGTGAGGAATATGTTGTTTTATTGTTACGACTTAATGATTCTAAAACGTCAGCACGATCTGTTAATAATTTTAAGAAACTGTTTAGAGTTGGCTGACCTTCGACCGTGTTTAGGTACTCTTCCCATTTAATTAAAGTTTGAGAGTGTAATTTAGAAGACATTAAATAAATTATCAAAGTATCCCACATGTTCGTTGGTTGACCTAGACTGCGTAGGGCACGTAAATTCTTTGCTACTGTGTCTACTAAGAATCGAAGTGATTTCTCAGTTTCACTCGCGACTGTCTCAATACTAAACAAGGCGTGCAGATGGTGATTCGTTAGCAACCTTTTGTTGTTGTAGCGGTCGCAAATCAACTGCCAAGCCTCCTCATAAGTATCGGAAGATACTTGTAGATTAGCTATGACCCTAGCAGCAGAACCTTCTAGATATGAAACTAAATAATGGTATTTTTGAATTGGGGATATTTTACCATTGTCGTGAATTAAGCTTTTAAATGTGTCGTGAAATTCAAGCCAGCGGAAATAAGAACCGTCGAATTTAGCAATATTAATTTGAGGCAATTTTACACCTATGTCGCTGTTGTGAGAACACTGAGGAACATGAATTGATTCCCGCCGATAATCATCTTCAGCCTTTGTAAACTTATCTATGATGTTTTTTGCTGTGGCGATATTTAGAATAAAATCATGCTCAATGTTCTCACGCTCTTCTAACTCATCTGACAAATTTTCATTATTAAGAACCTCTATCTCTTCTTGCAAGCTATCAAAACGTGCCGATAAGGTCTCAAATTTTGTAAGTCTTAATTGCAATTCCGTCATTTCAATTGATGTAAACTGAGGTTTTTGTATTATGGTAATTAAAAGGTTTTTAAATTTAGTGACTTGACCCTTGACTGAGCTACGCCTACGGTATAGCTCATCTAAACCTGAGACACCATCGGCAAATTTAGTGGAAGTCATTGTGGAAGTTATTCTAATTAATTAATTAATTAAATTATAAAGCTCACGCTCCTCACAACGTCGCCTCGCTCGTCCCTCCGCTAGACACCACTTGCAGCCGCTCCGCGCCGAACAAAGGATGACGCAACACCTAATTGCACCGGCCGGTAACCTGTCCTGGAACGCGACGACAAGCACGTGTGAGCGAAAAGAATTTACAGGAACGATGATTAGAGGTGGAAGATATTATTAAATTTAATAGTAGTTTTGATGTGCAAAGGTAATTTGATTGTTCCGTGACACGTGTTCCTAATTGCTTAGAAATACGAACTTTATGCACTTTTCACTAAAGATTTTAATTGAATTACCATTAAATGAAATACAATAAACACTTGTTTGGCACAAATAAGACTATTTAACATGGATAGGAATTTAAAGTTGCGAAATTTAAGGTTAGGTTTAAGGAAAAAGGGCACTTATCTTTTCGTGAACTGCAGCTTCCGGCGTGAATCTTTAGCTGATCCACTGACCAGATCAATGATTACCACTCTATTGATTGCTGAAGTCTTGATGAGTTGGCACCTTCTTTGTCCTTTGTCTTCAAGGACAGGTTACAAAGTCCTTGTAACCAGAGGAATCCTGCGAAGTCTTGTTGTTTTCCAGGATTTTCTGTTCCCCTCATGGGCCACCAATTTATGTAAGCGCTTGTGCTACATAAGGGAGTTAAATTGAAACTCCAGCATAATTTTCTGTATTTATTGATAGTGAGTACGTCTAGCTGGGGTCGCTGCGTAGATGCCAAGAGAGGGCGGGTGACGTGTGAGCTTCTATTTATATGGGCTTGCACCTTATACAATTGTCATAGCAATGGCTACTCAATCCCGAAATCATTATATAATATTTGGAGGGCTATGGGCCTGAACAATCAGAAAAAAAATTGCGTACCCGTTACAAGATACAGAACACAATTGATGTATTCGAATCGAATCACAAAATTCTCCATGCAAATATACTTACCAAATTAATTTTGAAATTCAAATAAGGTCACTTATTTGAAGGCTGCTTTTCAGCGTCAAAATATAGTACTATTTTTACTTTTCAGAGCTTTGAACGAAATTTCAACTTCAAATTAATTTTCCTTTTTAGCAAATTTCAGAGAATTTTGAGTGAGTTGATTACAAATCATTGGTCAAATGTTCAGATATCAAAATGTTAAAATCTTTGTAATGTTATTGCATTCGTAAATAATAAAAAATCTCTACACTTAATTTGTACAAGTAAACGTGTGTATTTTTATCTGCGCTGAAACGGTTCAGATCCCCTGAGCTCTTAAGCGTGCTGTGATAATGCACCGCTGAACCAAGCCTCTAAATATATTATCCTCTGGAGTAAGGTTAGCCGACGGACACGGCCGACAAGATAATGGCTTCAAGCGCTACGGGAAATTTACTACAAGGTAATTTCTACCAGTGTTAGTTACTAAAACTACAACAATTAGATAAAACTATACAATTAGACTTAAATAATGTTACAACCTTAACTAAATTACCGTCTCGATTGGTAAATTACCGTCTAGGGTAAGACACCCTCGTAATAAACTTTATGTTAATAGTTGGCGAGTTTCGATTTTTCAACACAATCATATCACAAATAAGTTGTAAATACAATACAAATGCAACAGAAGGAAATTATTTCAAGGTTTCTTTCTGGAGAAAATATATCAACTTGTTTTAATATTAGGTCCTTACATATGAAATTGGCGTTTTTCGTACTGGCCACTTTAATCACAAATTTCTCCTCTTTGGTAAGGAATTCCAAATTCAAATTTGTACAGCTATAGACTCATGTATTTGTGCTTCGATGATCGTCATTCATTTGTTTTTTTTCTTCTGTTTTTTTCTGTTTGCGTCACTCATTTTACAAAATGGAAAACTTAAAATATCGCATTATTTACGAGTACGAGTTCCGCCGTGGCACTAGTGCTGCGGAAACAACTCGAAGGGTGAATGATGTGTATGGCGGTCGTGTTGCAAAAGAAAACACAGTTCGTTTTTGGTTCCAACGTTTTCGTTCTGGAAATTTCGACTTGCAGAACAAGCCCCGTGGACGGCCTGAGACTCAAGTTGATAATGAAGAGTTGAAGGCTATTGTGGAAGCGGATCCATCGCAAACCACGTCCGAGTTAGCTGCAGGCTGCGGTGTTAGTGATAAAACTGTTTTAATTCACTTGAAGCAAATTGGGAAGATTAAAAAGCTTGAAAGGTGGGTACCTCACGAATTGACTGAAGCAAACCGGCAAACGCGCGTCGACTGCTGCGTTACATTACTAAACCGGCACAATAATGAAGGTATTTTAAACCGAATCATTACCTGTGATGAAAAATGGGTTCTTTACGATAATCGGAAGCGCTCAGCGCAATGGTTGGATCCTGGCCAGCCAGCCAAATCCTGCCCCAAGCGAAAATTAACCCCAAAAAAGTTACTTGTAAGCGTTTGGTGGACTAGTGCCGGTATTGTTCATTACAGTTTTCTCAAATCTGGCCAGACTATTACGGCTGATGTCTATTGTCAGCAATTGCAAACCATGATGGAAAAGCTAGCGGCTAAACAACCTAGGCTGGTCAATCGCTCCACGCCACTGCTGCTTCACGACAACGCTAGACCACACACTGCGCAACAGACGGCTACTAAATTAGAAGAGCTTCAATTGGAAAGTCTAAGACATCCTCCGTACTCCCCGGACCTTGCTCCAACAGATTACCATTTTTTTCGAAATTTGGATAACTTCTTGCAAGGGAAAAAATTCAACTCCGATGGGGCAGTCCAAATCGCCTTCAAAGATTTTATTGATTCCCGTCCGACTGGTTTTTTTAGTAAAGGGATCAATGAACTACCTATAAGATGGCAAAAGTGCATAGAAAATAATGGTTCATACTTTGATTAATTAAATATATTATATTAAAAAATATTCGACTTTTTGTTCCTCCCATACAAAACGCCAATTTCATATGTAAGGACCTAATAGAATAGTTAAGTGATAGTGTTGAATGTTTTATGTTATGTGCCTAAGTGATGCAAAAGGAGTTCTCGCGCGCCGAGATATTTTCAGTTCCTATGCTTTTGGCACTTCCGAAATTCAACTACAATTAATAATTTATTTAATCATCCTTATGAATAAATAAATAGATTATTATAGGCCTACAGCTAACACAGCGAAACAATTTGCTAAATTAATTTACAGAAAGATTTAAAAAGCCCTCGCGGATAAAATCCGCAATTTCTAACACTTTACAACGTTAAAAATAACAAAACCTAAACAACATACTTAACTGACAGTAACTGCTATATACTACAATATAAGTTAAGGTATACGTTTTTTTAGGTCTATAACAAACCTAATAAATAAAATATTAGAAACCCCAGCATCGCCAAAGAAATTACTACACTAAAGCCGTACTTTATCCACAATTGTGCAAAATAAGTATAACATTGAATATAAAACTAATTTAGTTAATAAATTTAATTGAAACATAATTCTTAAGAAGGTGTACAAAGTCTCACTTCATAAATTGATAGAAATGCATATATGCACATATACAAATACTTATAAAAATTAACTTTAAAAACTACTAAAAAAACGCTCTAAGAAGGACGAAATAAAAAAATTAGTGATAGATGTATGTTTAAAGGTTAACCGTCAAACGCCAACCAGAAGACAATCAAGAGATTTCCAACGACACTTCATTGGTCTAATTATGACGGCTACACTCGGTTCCAAAAATAACGGCTCAGTCACATAAACCTGAATATCTCCCGAAACGAAGAACTTGCAATTTAGAGTTTGATTATAAATAAAACTTATGTGCACAATCTCGGATTTTTTTTATTAATGTTTTTTTTTTACATTACTTCATGTAAGTAGGTACAATGTATTGCCTCCACGAGCTTTTCTGACAGCTCCATACGATTAGGGATGTACACCAAATTTTGGAACCGGTGAAAAACCCTCCTTTTTGCTTCAATTGAAAGCCATTTCACGATTGAAGTTCCTTTAGTAATTTCAATAGCCTCCCGAAAAAATCTAGGTATATAGTGCCGCTCTGTTCAAATTACCCGTGGGTTATGCATTTCAATTGATTGGAACAGGCAGGAATCCAATAAGTGTTGTACGATAGGACCACGATAATTTAAAAAATTATATATAATTACTAGCTGACTCCAGCAAACGTTGTTTTGCCAAATGAAAAAAAGATGTTGGCCGATTCTCAGACCTACTCAATATGCTCACAAATTTTCATGAAAATCGGTCAAGCCGTTTCGGAGGAGTACGGGAACGAACATTGTGACACGAGAATTTTATTTATAAAATAAATTACCTCAGAACTTTCAATAACTGCACGAAAAGTTGTTTTCAACGTCATCAAATACCTACGTGTAGGTTTTATTCAAATATTCCAATATTTGTTGAATTCCATGAAATAAGTTATCGATAAATAACAAAATGTAGTAATCTTCGCTAATGAGCCATTGTATAAATGAAATACGATATATCTGTGGGAAACAATAGGTGCCTTCCGGCACAATCAGATCTAATTGGCAACACAATTCCTAACTATCGCTCAGGCATAGATCATTTCACCTTTGTTTGTAAATAGTATACCTACTACTACATACTAACTATAAACCTATAGTTAAATATTTAAATCCTAGCTTGTTAATTGAAGTTTTTTTTCAGTAAATAATGTGATTGTAGTGATATTCTGTTTAAATGATAAGCTGATGCTTTAAGCGATAAGGCCGCCGATTGTACAACAAATGTGGCTATTGATTGTTATTTTTAAGTTAGTCTGTAAGCATTGGTGTGCAAT
Source organism: Gymnoscelis rufifasciata (assembly GCA_929108375.1). NCBI lineage: Eukaryota > Metazoa > Arthropoda > Insecta > Lepidoptera > Geometridae > Gymnoscelis > Gymnoscelis rufifasciata. The sequence continues at coordinate 9,932,815 of OV815308.1, read as the reverse complement.
AAAGATATTATCTATCTATCTATCAGATCATTATACCTTACTTTATCTATTATTACCAGATACATATACCTGATAGAGGGAAATGGACAAGGCCTACTTTTTACAAATAATAATATGTATATTCATTTGGCTGAAGGTTGTACATTCAGTGTGGGTGGATTCAGACCTGTTCTTATTGATATAACTGGAAGTCTATAACTTAAGGCTTATGTCTAGCAGTGGACGTCCTACAGCTGATTTGATGATGATGGTGATGAATTTATTCAAAGGTATTTTTCCTGATAAGGATTTTATGTAACGACGATCTATGTACATAATATGTATCCTTCGAGACCTCCAACAAAAACCCGGAGAAAAATAACCGAAGTCAAACCAAGCAGACCCCAAAACGGATTAAGCGACAATTTCCATAATTTAAATAGTACTTTCCACAACAAAAATATGCCTATCAGATTTCCGACCCCTTGTAATTCAACCCGAATTAAAGCGCTCTGGAAAATCTCAGGCAAGGTTAACAGCCCCAGGTGCAAATTACACTTTATACGAGGCGTGACGAATAAAAATTGCTCTGACCCTACATTACTGAGTCTATGTCGCTCGTGCTTCGTTTTCATACGACGAAAAGTTATAATTCGATTCTGGGCTACATCAGCACACTCTGCGCATAAATATGTGTCCTACATACTCTACGTACTCTCGGTTCTTCTATCAGCGCTGTAACCCACATAACTGCAGCACTACAATATACAGTTTTTGAATTTTCAGTCTCGTTTGATATAAAGAACAGTATGTATGAATTTAAACTATTTACAGCTAAATATGGAACATTTTGGGTGCGTCATAGAACACCTATAACAAGGGAATCAAAAATTTACAAGTCTTCTAAACGTCATAAGTTCTTGCCAGCATAGAAAAATATTAATTACATGTTTAAGTGTTGCAATAATAATTACCAATGTACAAAGAGTTAATTTATGTATAATTAAGTCTTTTCGTATTGAGAAACAGGGTCGAACATTGTAACTTTACCAGTGCCTAACAATATTGCCTAAATATTAACAATATTAACTAAATTTGCCTCTACTAAATCTGGCTTTATTTTTTAATTTACTTTTTATACGTTCTATAACATAATAATAAAAATTTCAAATTGCCTTAAACAGGTTTTTTTAAATTATGTATATAGCCCCGCTATCGACCAACCAGGTCTGCAGCGCCGTGTTGGAGTAGTAGGAGACTAGGCATTGGATAAGTTTAAGGCTGCCTAAAATACCTTTCCAATTGTTGGTGCCAGCTCTCGCGTTATTAACAGCCTGAGGTGCAAATATACTTTATACCAGGGGCACTGAATAGTAAATTACTACATAAACAGTGGTGAAAATTAAAATTGATCTGCTTGCTGTATAAGGGTTAAACTGAGTCTAAGTCGCTTATGCCTCGTTTTTATACCATGTACAGGCGGGATTATGATGGGCGGGTGGGATTCTGAGCTACATCGACAAAAGTCTATGTTTATTTAAACTTGCCTATGCTGTATTTTTTCGCCGTTTTACGAATAACTGAGAAACTGAATATTAGAAGCATTAAAATATATATATGGTTTTGAGAAAGTTTGTAGTTGGTACCTGCCTATTTTTCCTAGATTTTTTGCATAGTAAGCACTTACTGGTAAAGTTAAACAAAAAAAAAAAGCTATGATATGAGGGAAACATTAAAATTAGCTTTATAAAGCTAATTTAAATGTTTCCCTACATAGATATGTATTTATTTCCGTAAACAGAAAATTGTTTGAATGATGTCTATAGTGGGGCGAGCAACGTGATGACGCTTTTTAATGACGACAGCTTTTACGTCAGGTGATAATTTATTTTATAACCGTAAAATAATAAACATTTTCTCTTATAGTACAAATGAGGAATTAAAGCTTCTTTCTTCTGAAGGTTTTCAAAATAATTTACAAATAAAAATAATGAGGTAATAAGAATGTAGCTTACTGAATAACATCGATTGGTTTAATAATAATTATGGTTATCATGGACCCTTAAAAACTTCTAAAAGCCCTCCGGTACGTGATTATTAATAAAGAAAATATACTTTTTCATTAATCAAAGACAGGACACAGCTGCTCAATCTATCTAGCATTCATTGGCAGATGACTTCCTCAAACCGAATAAAATTAATACATTTTTCTTTCTTTCTTCATGGTTTATGAATTAACATTTTCTATTGAAAGGCAAAAATAATAATCAGTCAACTGTGGGAGGTTTTCTAGAGGCTGTTTCTCAACCCTCCATAGGGAGACGAGAAATGGCATTCAACTGAGTGACATATTTTCACTTTATAATTTTATTTAACTCGACACTGGCAAACTGACGATTCAATCTCAAAGTCCAATTACAAGAAATTGAACCCTCCATGGGACAAAAATCTAAAACCTTTTCCATAGTCAAAGTCAAAGTCAAAACGTTTATTTCCTTAGACGCACTGGGCATACATGGACAGGTCAACATAAAACTAAATAATCAAGGCAATAACATTGTCTTGACAGTTCGCTTCAATATTTTCTACACTGAGTTGAGAAGCAAATATAATAGAATGAAAATAAATGTATGTTTCCATACGCTAACAGCTTAGTACCTACTTTATAAACTTGTTGTCCCACGGGATAAAACTTATTTCGTCTCACGAAGCACCAGGATTAAATCATAACACAATGATGTATCTCTTCTATGCAAACATATTACACCCCGAAGAGATATTTTCACTTAGTATTTATGTCTTCCCATTCACACGGAATAGTTTCCATGTTTCTTTGTAAAGCCGCGTCAAGGCCGAGGCCACACATACAAAGCCTACGTGTACGATTCCATTTCGAGATTATTTATTAAAGATCTGCTCTCGTCGTGAGCTGAAAATAATATGGATACTTTTCAGAAATGGTCTACCTACATAAATGTAATGGTACGAGTTGTGATTTCGAGTTATTCATGAGAATTCAGATTGTAAGTAGGCTCTTTGAACGAATGAGGGAGGCGAATGAGTTCTACAATTCAAGTTGGAATAAATAAGTTTTTTTTATGAATTTCCCATGCAATATAAGATTGTTAGAAATTTTATGAAATTCAGAACCAAGGAACGTTAAAATTCATATACATACGTATATGAATTAACGTTCCTTGATGTATATGAATTTTAACGTTCCTTGGTCAACAAAATCAAGTTAAGTCGATTTCTACGTAAATTTTTACATATACAATACAATACAAAACACTTTATTGCACACACAGGGAAACAAAATACAACAACACGTAGGAAACAAAATGTACAATGGGCGGCCTTATCGCTAAAAAGCGATTTTTCTCTTTTTTTCGATCATATACACTTATGTAAAAATTTCCCTCCGACCAATCTCTCATTAAATACATAAATGACAACAATTCACAGGTAACGATTACACGGTACACATCATAGACAAACTACTCATTAAAGAGGTAAAACTTGTGTTCATGAGTTCTATGTTCTAGAAACGAAAATTCAAAATTCAAGACATTTACTTCCATTAAACCCGGAAGATTCTCTGGCTATAAACGTAGTGATTATACCTCTAATACTCTCTGCTGGCTATGTCAGAAGAAGTTGACAAATAAAAAATATATTTAGGTATCTCGTAAAACATATCTAAAAAAACAATTTCCTTAAATCTAGTCAAAATGAAATAATTCAATGGATATTTCCATTGAATTGAGGTTGTCTTGAAAATACGCTTCTTTTTTTATCACTGTTTTGAATCGTACACAGAGGCGAACAACTATTTTTATAGTACCTACCTAGTAAATAAAAACATTAATATTTAACTCAGTGGCATAGGCGGGGTAGTGCCCGTCAAACGAAGGTTAACCCCAAAATCTTATCAGCATATTTTTTTGTATAATGAGCAATAAAAAATATTGGATGCTTATCAAAACGTACGTACGTATTCTTTCTCTATTATCCCGGTCCTTTTAATAGTGACCCCAAGCGATTATATATAAATGAAGCCATCCGTGACAGTAGGTTATATAAAATATCACTTATAATTAATAATAAAACGATATCAATAGACAAAGCAAATTTATATTAGCAATACTTTCTCATAAATCTATAAAAGTTATATTACGCACGCAGTCATTCCCAAAACACACAGGCGAAGCTAAAAAATAAAGAACATTCGAAGGATACAGTGTTCGACTCAACCGTAACATTTCGTTACGAGGAGCATATTGGTGAAGTAATGATAACGTTGGTACGAGAAGGTAATTCAATTGCGCTTGAAATGGCCCATTTGGATGCTTTTTCGATAGAATCAGTAAGATATCTACAGCCTTAAAAGAAATCAGATTTCACTCACAATTAACTTTTATTTTCGTTTGTAAGGTTGCGCGTGAAATCTGCGTGTGGAAGAATACTCGTATGGAATTCCAAAGGTATTTGATGCAGTGAAGCACGTGTTTAGAGCGCAGCGAGGTGCAAACCTCGCTGCGCTCTAAACACGTGCTTCACGGTGAAGGCAAACATCGTTGGAAAATCAACACGTTCTGAGAAATTTACGAGTTCGAAGGACATATCACATTCACCAACCCGCACTTGGCCAGCGTGGTTAATAAAGACCTAATCTATCTCGTCAAGAGAAATGTCTATATGAGTAAATAGTGTGTCTATGCTTTTGCGAGCTGTTACAGTTTTCTGAAGGGAATTCAATAATATAATAATGAGTCCCACTCTCTTTGAGCATACACTGAGAAAATATTATTTTAACAAAGGACCTTTTTGGCTCGGTTACAATCATATCGGTCATTTTTAAGTAAGACTTATCTAAAAATTTATAAGCGAACTTGGCATAGAGTAGACTTGTGTACATTGTTATATTTTCTCGGCTGATAACAAATAAGACATTAGTAATTTTCAATTAACTTAATTTGTAAATTATAACACTTTCAAACTTGATTCAAAACTACCAAGAGAATTAATTTAAATTTAATAAGCATACTGTTGTTTTTAAACAAGTATTTAAATTGTTTATTTTTACACACCATCTGATTTATTTATACACGAGTTGAAATTATTTAACTTGAGTCAAGCTACTTATTTCCGTTTAAATAAGTAAATTTAATCGTTTGGTCCTAGCAAATGACCATGGTCAATAGCAACCGGCTAGTGTCATTTATATATAATCGAGTACCTCCCGGCTGTTCTCTACCGATTTACTCGGTAGAAAACACCCGAGACAATTGCTTAAAAATAACTGTGCGCTCAGTTACAAATACAAAGATGATTGGTTTCGTTCGGCTCATCACATCACTCTTCCGTCGACTCGCGCCCGTGACGTATGGCGTGGCGTGATCCATGTGGCAGTAAAGTAATATTCGTCTACTACCACATGGGTCACTCCGTACCTGTGTGAAATATTACTGTGATATTTTAAAGTGCAGTGCAGTTTCAAATACGTTGCAAACTAGGTACGGAAAATTATGGATGAGGAGGTCCGAAATTTATTAACTGCTTGGAATCTCGAGTCTTACATCGAAGTGTTTTAAAGGTCAGTACAACTTTCATTGTTTCCTGTCATAGCCTGCATGATAAGTTTGGTTACATACATCAAAGAATTAACTTCCTTTCTGTGTTGTTGCTCGTACTTTCTTTATTATGTACTTACTGGCGGCTCCACACTCTTGGAAAACAAACGGCATAAGAGCGAACATAGCCATAACTGCTGAACGGATCATGCTTCATATTTTGAGTACAGGTACGCCTTGATTAAGTTATAGGCTACTTTTTATTCCATTAATCAGTTCCCATGTGATATAAATAACTGTTAAATGTTTCCGACTGGTATTGGTATCGTTGTGGCTATAGATTGTTTAAATTAATGCATGTACACTTTTATTGCATTTAAGTGCAATAAAAGTGTACATACATTACAAAATAAAACCTTATATCTAAATTTAAAACATGATCAGTACAATAGATGACCTTATCGCTGTTGGTGTAATGTTAGTGGACCAGAAACAGTTAAATCAAAGTGTTTGTTTAGTAGTTTAAGAAAAAGCACCTCACAGTTATATTGAAGTTATTTTCAGACTAAGATTATGATTTTGTTTTCAGCTGGAAAAGGAGTTTGAAGCTATGATATGATATGCTGGCACATATACAGCCATTTGTAAGAGCTTTCCTCCACTAAAAGAAAAAAAAAATAAACTGGCCAAGAAGAAAAATAGCAGTCACAACAAGGACACAACTTCTCCGTTTGCAAGATTGTAAGTAAAATCCCTTTAAAATCTTGAAATCGTTGCCTGTCCGTCTGTTTGTAACAACTCTGCAGTGCTAAGAAATGCTTTTTGTTTCAGCACCAGAAGAGAGCTCCAACATTGCCTGCATGCTGTTGATCCCGACACTTCTGGCTATATCAAGTGTGCGTCTGAAAAACGGCCCGAAAAAAGTGTACCTACTACGGCGAGACTACCTACTTTTTATTTAATTAATTCGCTGTAGGTATATTTCTTAGGGAGTTATTCAGTTTCACGGGTACAACAACCTCAAGTGTACTATAGGTTAATTTTTACGCCTTAAACTACATAATATTCATGTACCCCGGTGATCATTGATTTTGTTAAAGTTAAAACCAATGCCTAGTTTAATCCTTAACCTGTCCAAAATTGTCTCCACCTTATTTGAACCTTGTGCATAAGATTTGTTTTCATAACTATAGTAGAATACATTGTAATATTATATGAAACTGCTCAATAATAAATCAATATTAATTAAATAGTTGTTTGATTTGTATTGTAATAAATTTCCAAAGAATCCCACGATCTTTTACAGCAATTCTATTCGGTAACTATAGCCACTTTATAGCAATGCTTTCAGCAACTTTAAATTCTAAACTAATTCAGTAGGTAAGTAAGTATTATTTATTAAATAGTTACAGCAATGTTATTCAGTTCACGTAAACAATTCATTCGTTACATAGACATAAGTACCTACATACTGTATTATTAAAAAAAATATTAATTACTTATTAGTAAAATATCTGAAAGTACTTGTTTAGGTACTTTTATTATTTTATTAATATCTAATTAAATAATTTTTATTCATAATACAGTAAGAATGTATATCTATCTATGAAACAATTGAATTATTTACGAGTACTGAATAACATTGCTGTAACTACCCAATAAACTAGCTGTATTTACCGAGTGACATTGCAGCAGCTACCGAGTGAACGGTTGTAGTTACCCAATAAATTGTCTGAGACAACCGAGTAACATTGCAGCAGCTACCGAGTGAACCGGTTGTAGTTACCCAATAAATTGGCTGAGACAACCGAGTAACATTGCAGCAGCTACCGAGTAAACCGGTTGTAGTAACCCAATAAATTATCTGAGACAACTGAGTAACATTGCAGCAGCTACTGAGTGAACCGGTTGTAGTTACCCAATAAATTGGCTGAGACAACCGAGTAACATTGCAGCAACTACCGAGTAAACCGGTTTTAGTTACCCAATAAATTGGCTAAAACAACCGAGTAACATTGCAGCAGCTACCGAGTGAACCGGTTGTAGTTACCCAACTTTACTCTGTTGTTACTAATGTAGGCAACTGTATTATTATTACAGAAATATTTTTAACCAACCTTAACGGTTAATATTTAACAAGCAATAATAACAAAGTTGACGTATTTGTTTTTAAGCTATCAACTTTGCAGGTGCTATATTGACAAACATGCTGGGTTATTTTCAACAGTATTTCGTTTATTTTTAACCGACACGTTTTTTCAGTGTACAATCCTTCTATAATACAGGAAAAATAAATAAACCCCAGCTCTTAGCAAACATAGGAGATATTATGTTGGTACATCATATGGATAGATAATAGTAAGGATATAGAATTTGGCGTAGAGGATCGCCTTACCGGACATTATCGTATGCTCGCTCAGGACATTGAGTAAATAAATAATTTTCAGAACGTGTTGGTATTAGGTTCTACGTAATGTCGCTATAAACTACATTAATGTTTAACTTAAATCCTTAAGAATGTTTCCCTCTGCAGCGCCGTAATGCCAGCTGAAGGGAAACTCATCTGTAACTAGGCTCCTGCAGCGTTCACTTGGAATAAAACATCAAATACTTCAACCTACCTGCAAAGCGTGGCTAGATTGAAACAGAGTTGAAACTTTTATTACTCAATAATCAACCATTTATGTAATGAAACCCGTGTACAAACCTTGTAAACGTTAAAAAGGCAATAAAGCTCGCGTTAGCGCACTCTTGTGGATTAGGACTGAGATGTTTTAGGATAATGTTTCGTCCATTCGCTTTTTGTCTCAAAATAATACACGTATTTCGGCAGATAAATGCGATATTGTGTACGATAATACTCTTATTTTGACGCAAAGATAGAAAAACAAAAGGCATTACACAGCCCGTTATATTAAATCAATATGGACGGTAAAAACATAGAGCTATTTCGCCTATTAGAGTGGCTTAGTCACTTGTGATAAAGCGAGATGGCTCTAGACATAACTAACCATTGCTTAGTTTACTCGGCTTTTGTGAACAAGGCCTTAATACCTATTTCACAATTTGCGAATAAAAATAATGGTTATAATAAAGAGATATCAAGTCAATTGACAAATTAACTGTCAGTGAGAGACGGACCATGAATTCTCTCTTTTCAACTATTGACAACCTTATTCGGAGATGGTGAAATAGGCCCATAAGGTCAGTTCAGCGACGAAGCGAGGCGCAGTGCGGGCGTTTTATAATGCTTGCAATGAAAAGTGTATCTTGTGTAGTAAATAAAGTAATACTTTGTATTGCTTTCTTAAAAAGTACACGTTGCGCCGCGCGCCGTCTTGTCGCGGTCTGAACTGACCCTTAGGATGATAGAACAAATGAGGAGAAAGTGACGAAACCGACTAAATTATAACTGCAATAGGTAGAGTGATTCAAGAGGAAGGTTATCATATCCGAGCAAAGCCGGAACGGGCCAGATAGTATAAAATAACATATATATTTTTTTATTGACGATAGAGCTTTGTTTGTCCACAATCTCATCTGATGGTAAATGTCGATATGAGTTGCTTATAATGATATCACCTTTTAACGTTCCCACTGCTGGGACACAGCGACTTCTCTCTTGACGAGAGGTTTGGCCTTTAGTCACCACGCTGGCTAAGTGCGGGTTGGTGAAAGTCACATGTCCTTCAAAATCATTAAAGTTCTCCGAGCATGCCGGTTCCCTCACGATGTTTGCCTTCACCGTTAAAGCACGCGTTTTTAAATCGCACATATATTTTGCAAGAAGAAAAATCTAGAGGTGCGCGGCGGGGTTGAACCCACGATCTTCGGATGAAAGTCGAGTGTGCTTAGCCAACACGGCTTCGTATGACGACGATTTGAGTGTGTTGATATGTGTTTAATTAATAACGATTTTATTTTAAAATGATGTTTTCATAATATTTTATAAAATCAAAATAATCTTCATATCGTCCTTGATTAAAATCCCAACAGTTATGATGAAACTGGGTGAGTAATTGCTCAATACAATCTAAAGTTCCAGAAAACAAAACGAGAATACATTCCGCTTGATGAATGTAATGCAATTCTTGGGCGACAGTTGCTCAGTATGATGTATTGTGCAATACTGTAGATTGCATTGCATTTGTGCGGATGAATAAAACTGGAATAATTTTATACAAGCTGTTACCCAGTTGTTGGAAATCGACCGTAATTCGTTATATCCACAAGTTGAAATTAAGAAAAAATATAACCTTACAGCGACTTATTTTTTTCGGGAATTCTTACTGTCTTTGCGTATTAAGTGAGAATGGCTGTTACACAACTTTAAATCAATTTAGATCCTAACCTAAACGGTCAGTCAGATGAAAAAATGTTAAAAAAATGTTAGAAATTCTTTAAATGATTTTTAAATACCTATTCAACGAAATAGTTTATTGACTTTCATTCTTCATGTCATGTCATGTCATGTCTTTATTAAGACTCGCCGGACTAAGAGGAATCGATCAACTTAATGATTTTTAAATACCTATTCAACGAAATAGTTTATTGACTTTCATTTTTCATGTCATGTCATGTCTTTATTAAGACTCGCCGGACTAAGAAGAATCGATCAACTTATCATTAAAATCGGCTCAGGTGTTTGGTTTATTTAGTGCTACAAATTAACATACATACATATATAGACTGATAAACATAGACACATCTTTGCGTCGCGCAGTCGAGTAAAATTAACGTTATGCACTGTATTATCTTTAAATTAATCGTAATTAGGTTAGTCAAAAATATCGTTCAACAGTTTGCGTATTTTTTATAGGATCATACGTATAAACTGATTCTATAATATACAGGATTAATGTATAAGTCGTTTTATAAATGGGTAACATGTTTCCTTACCTAATCAGGATAAGAATAGCTCCAATATAGCTAGTTACTGACAAATCAAAAATTATGTATTAGGTAGAAGCCAATTTGTTTCTAATTATAAACAAGATTGCGTCTTCGACCGCGTGAATTTTCTAAGATGTTCATTATAAATCCCACTAAAACAGTATTAAGTAGTTTCGAGGCACCCTATTTCCTTCTCCGTACTCCCACCAAATGAAGGTGGGTAAACTATATTTAAACAATAAACAAACCTACATTCTCATTTACAATATAAGTTGGTATTCCAAAGCATAAAATAGCCTTCCAATTGCCAATGCAGCGAACAAATCAACAATCAAAAAGGTTTAAATTATTGCGTTTATAAATATAGACGTCGTGGTAATCTGCACATTAGTGTATTGAATCAAATCAGTGGCGGCGCCAGTTTCAATTAACCTGTTATTTCGGTTTAGCACGAAAACGGCGCAATGACCGCTCCTAGGGCTAACCATTCCTGAAAAGTCGAATCATATTTATTTAAAAGCCGGATGAACATTAACACTTAGTGCAAAAACATGAAAGTTATAATTTATTTGTAATTACTTGTCTTTGTCAAGGTATATAAGCTGTTAATTAAAATTAGGAACACCTAAAACACGTCACCGAGTGATTGAACAACTTTTATAAAATAATAGGATCCCAATTCCGCAATAATTTTTTGCTTGTTTTGTTTTTGAACAAAGTATTAAGTGGGTCCACAACTGTGATTTTTAATTCTAATATTTTATTAACCGCCTGTAATAGGCTTGATGACTACATAAAAAATAGGTATTCTATTTAGTCCAGCTGTGAGCCCGTCGAAAAATGATGTATAAGTTTTTGTTTACCAAGGATCAAATTTCTGGAGTGATGAAAGGGCTTTTTTTATACAAATTTAGTACAAATTGCACGAAAATGCTACGTCATTCACTACGGAACTTTAATGCACTGTATATTTTTTTTCAGAATTTGTACCTTGCATATTCATATTTTATTCATGTACCCTACTGCATTGCTTAATGTTATAAGTGACTTTTTTCTAAATCCGGCTAATTTTAAACAAACTTTTGGTCAATCTCTCGAACGTTGTGGCCGGAAAACGTGACGTTTGGTAACACCGTGCGCCAGTAAAATTAGCCGCAGAGTGCAGCTGGTTCACGTGCGCTGCATTCATGACCGGTATAAAGTTATTTCTAGGCACACACTGTAACTATTATAACGATTCTGGACCACCGGTGGAAAGTATTTGTGACAACTCTAACCCACTCACTGAGATATTAATTGTACTACAGCATATCTAATAACAGAGCCCCAATTTCAAATTTTATACTACAAATCTACAACATACCTCCCTGCCAAGCCCCAATTTCACCATTTTATGCTACACATCTAGTTTTATTGAACCAAATTTAACCATTGAAAAATCACAATGTCAATTTGATCTCAGATAGGTGGTAAATCGAGTTATGCCTGATCTGATCTCGTTAATAGATTAGTTAATAGACCGGTCTCACCAAACTTGTAGACTAAGTCACTCTCTAGGCAGGCTGGTTGTTCTCAGAAGACTAAATTGAAAACGCACGTTGATCTTATCTTTCCTCCATCAGTTGGCTAGCTCAGTGATGGCTTGACTAGGTATCCAGTCCTACATTCTGCTAATATGGTAAACGCGATAGTTTGTGATAGACATATTTGTTGCTAAAACAACTCAATCTAATTTGATGATACGTCACCAATTATATAAATATCATATCAGCATAACACAATAAAAAAGAAAAAAAAAAACATAGTTTTTAGGAAAAAAGTTGTCGAATTAATGCAGGGTGTGGCCCGCATGGGCAATTAGTTATTTCTACTTGTTAACTATTATTAATATATTTTTCTTTCTTTCTTTATATTGGAACTGTGTACTTGAAATGTATAAATATCTTAACTTTATTTTAAGCGTTGAAGTGTTATAACTAAATTGTATACCTAAGTTTATAGTAAATTGAGACTGTGTGAAAAACAAAGAAAATTGTATAATGTAAACCCGTTATTTGGCCTTAAGCTATAACAGAATATGTATTAACAATTTAATTAAGGGCTGTGGGTTTTGTTTTGAAATAAATAAATAAATAAACACGTAAGCCGCCTCTTTACCTCAGTAAAACTTCGCTTTACGGCGGCAAAATCTTATTATCAAATCAAATTATTTACTATAATTTTCAAAATCTCGCGGGCAAAGATGCGTGGGGCGAGCTAGATAAAAGTTCATTAACAATTATTTTATCATTCCTATAACATTAACAAGATAAATAAGTCTACGACTTATTTAGCAACCCAACTCAATGTTGTCTCAAATCAATCAACTGTTATACACGATACAACGACTACGTGAACATAAAATAAATATGTTTTAATATCTACAAAGCACTTTTGCTCAAAACCTAGATAAACTAAAGCAAATCCTTCTATGAAATTTCACAATCGCGAATTTAGCATCGCATTTTCGTGAAAATATTTTAAAGTGAATTTGCAAGCTTTAAGAAAATCTAGAGATCGCAAAACTACGATTACGGTAACCCCTTTCAGACACTGTAACTAAAACGGTCTGAATACTCGTAAAGCTGACGAGGTGTTTTCGCATATTGTCTTTCACTTGACTGCTGACACAGAAAACTATGAATATAGGTTCTCAAATCTCTTCAATTTAATGCCAAGTGGATGCGAAAATTGTTTTTGGAAGCCGAAAATCAAACAGAATAAGTAAACAATTACCCCCGTATTTATAAAAAAAATCTGGCTAATTTAGCTGAATTTAAAACACAAAATAAGCCTATTTTTGCCTTAATTTTCAAGTATTACAGAGATAAACAAGGCTGACTAAAAGCCGTGTTGGCTAAGTTGGAGCACACTCTACTTTAATTCCGAAGGTCGTGGGTTCAGACCCAACCACACAACTCTAGAATTTTCTTCTTGAAAAATGTATGTGCGCTTTAAAACACGTGCTGTAACGGTAAAGGTCGTGAGGAAACCGGCATGTTCTGAGAAGTTGAAAGAGTTTGAAGGATATGTAATATTCACCAACCCACACTTGGCCAGCGTGGTGAATTAGGGCCTAATCTCTCGCGTCAAGAGAGAAGTCCCTGTGTCCCAGCAGTGGGAACGTTAATAGGGTGATGATGAGGAAACAAGGGTGAAAAGTTTTTATTGAACTGTTATTAAACAGATTTAGCACTGATTTAAGAAAACATGTTTAATTAAACGTTCTCTTTGATAAGTCTGATATAAAAAGTGAAATATTTTAATGAATAATATTACTACTTATACTTCTATTATTATACTAAATACTAAAAATACTTCTACTATTAAAAATAGTAAGAAAGAAAACTAGCTATTGTTTTCTCATTCCCGGAACCCATTTAAAGAATCACGCACGTCACGCGCTAGTCGTTAACTTCCTTCCATAAATTTCTACCCCAGTACTTACTTTGTCTTTTGATGCATGCCTACTATCTCTGAATGTAAAACTGGTGAAACGGAAAGGTTACAGAAATAAGGTTGTGACCTTTTATTCAAATTAACTTTGTTTCGTAATGAAAATTACCATTTACGATTTATATTTACAGATGCTCCTAAATATAATAGATTCCCAAAGATTTCCATAACTAGATTTAAGAAATTTCTCAGGTGGGTATGTTATTATCCTATTTTTAGTCTGCTCATACCAAACAAAGTCGCTTCTGAACCTCCTCTCAAAAGCATCGTTTAAAACGTATGTTTACAAAAACCAGCTTCTGAAAGGAAACATTGTACACACATGTCTAGGTTTACGTATCACTTTTAGCACAGAAAAACATGATTTTTTAGCTTTTAAGGCAACGTGAGAGGCAGTGTATTTTTGCTAATTACGTATTTATTTTAAGAATCATTAGCATCATTAGCAGCTGTATTATGAACACAACTGTATCAACAACTTTAGATATTGTTTGTAACAATTTTGATGAGAAGTAGCCAATGTTTTTTTTTTTTTATTTGTTATAGTGGCTGTTGTGTCACTATAACAAATATGACAATGACAAGTGACGAGCGCAGTTTTAGCATTTCTATTATCCTTTCACTGGTTCGCTGTCTCCAAGGGGATTGAGCAATAAACGGAAAAGTACCTTAAATAAGGGCAAAACCTTGAAAACCAGGAACTCTGGCTACAGGACGGTGCAATATCGCTAATATACATGCGATCTCCATTGTGTGTGTGTATTTGTGTGTGTGTGTCTGTGTCCGACCCATTTCGAACTCTACTACCCTGACCAACAATAATCTACCAAATGATGAAATATGAATACAGAGATCCTGTGTTCAGAAGAAAATAAAGCATCTAGAGCGACCCTGAGTTACTGGCATAAACTTAATTACTATATTGGCATTAACAGCCTCGCAGAGCTTTGAAAACATGTCAATATTCTATCAAAATCTTTGTTCTTCATCCAAAATATCCCTTGTCATTTTTCTATGCCCTTGTTAACCTGTATTGTTTATGATTTACAAGCTTTACCTATCTGACACAGCTTACGTAAAAAATAAAGCTTGAGCAGCCTTATTGGTATCAAATTTCACGTAGGTGATCCTGTAGCACAATATACTCAGAAAGATACTAATATTTGGCTTCAGGTATTGATTTAAGGATTTTTACGGGTAGATTTTGAACTGCCGACAATTTTTGGTTCAGCATCAATGGACTTGTATACATATAACTATTACCGCATCCGGCAGATTATTATTACGACATTGGCGCGAGAAGGTTATAGTGACCTTCATCCTTGCTCTGGAGACCATAACCAAGGTTATCTGTAACTTATTACATTGACTTTATCCTACTTGCGTCAGTATCTGCTAAGAACTTATCCTGCTAAACTTTCATGAATCCCTATTTCCGCAACACGCGTGAAAAGCTGGACTGATTATTTTCTTTAATTATTTATGTCGTATCTGCTTGTAAATGCCAGAGACATTGGATACTTTCAAATCAAAACAAGTTTCAAATAAATAATTTTGAATTCGAACAGTTCCCATCAGCATTCAGGGGTTTTGAATAGAAGGGACTTGTTTCTAACCGTGTCCAAACTTCAGCAAGTCATCATCACACATTAAAATTAATTTAAAGCCTTCAAAGTACTAGTAATGTCTAAGATCTTAAAATTTAAGGTTGATGTAAAACATCAGCTCCAAAGCATATTAAGTCGAACTTTGTTCAGATAGTATTTAATTACTTCTGAATCTTATAGGAATGTTTAACTGTGTTATAAACAGTATTAAGAAACGCCTTTTCAAGATACAAGATTAGCATTAGAATAAGTTTAGACTTGGAACTTGTTTGCTAATAGTCAAGTTTGGGGGCATTATGAGAAAATAACATTTACCGGGACAATAGGAACTGTTTAATTTATTCATGGCTCAAGTTAGAGCTCGGTTGTAAACGCCAACTGCGTCCCTAGTGCGGCGTATTCTGTCGTAGAACTGGAGAGAGCTATTTGGTTTCAAACACATTTAATTTAATTTATTTATTACTAGCGGCCCGCCCCGGCGCCGCACGGGTAAAAAAATTCACGGCAATTTTTCCTTATTTGCTCACCGTTTAGACCTACCCTGGACTACGACAAACATTTTAAAACCAAAATCAGCTCAATCGGCCCAGCCGTTCTCGAGTTTTATTCAGATTAACGAACAACAATTCATTTTTATTTATATAGAAGATGATGTTAAGAGTATAATTATATTTATGTACAGCATTAGGCTTTTTTTGTAATAAAATTATATAAAATATCAAGTTATCAATGTAAATAATATATACATACATATTACACTCATGCTTGCGTTTCTACAATTCGTTTCATCTGTGCTATGAAACAAATTGAAGAACTTGTATTCAAGAAATTTCGCGTTTGAAAGGAAGGATATGTATTTCCATGAGCACATATAAACATAGGTTCGTCTTTCTGTTTTCAAGTTGGGTTGTCTTACAACCCAATCCTATCTTTTATATTGTAAGGATTTGTTTAAGGCGGTTACCAAAAAAACTCTGTGATTATTTTCTACTCTGGAGAGCACTTAAACGAATTGGGTACAATTCAAATAACTTACTGAATTCACCTCTTTTTGTCTTCTGACAGGTTTATTCACTCGTTCTTGTTTAGGTATTCATTAATACTTCAAATTGATCACAGAAAAGTTTCTACTGTGCTCGCATCGTGGTTTGACAGATTTTTAATTAACGGCCAGCCGTTACATAACTGATATTACCGGTAAATAAGTAAAACAGGTATTTTAATTAAAAGTGCTTTGAGGAAAGGCCGAGTTTCAGAGTTTGACGTTTGGCTTTCGTTACGCAAATAATCTATTTAGGTACACTTCCAAACTTTCGTTAAAAGTACTCACTTGCAAATTGAGTTTGGGAGTTTATGACATCACAAGTTTAAATTTCCCTAACTGAATAATTATATTATGCAAGGTTTTTCCCGCGACTTTGTACATGATAATGTTTTAAAATGAGGGGACAGGAATTTACCTACCGAATTTTTACCTTCTAATAAGATAGATATTACACTTCCTTGCAGTCAAAAAGTCTAAAACACTATGTGAAATAGAGGTGAAGAAACGAATACTTATTAATATCACTCATTGTACCCATTTTAATTGGTCAATACGTAGTCGCGTTTCAATAGTATACCACAGTAGGTGTTCACCCAATTTTATCAATGAATTCGAGAAGTAAACTCAACTCAAGTGAGTGCCGTGACTCTGAATAAATTGAGTATTCACTCCAAGTGTACCAAGAGTTTCGATTGCGTCTCCGTTAAGTAAATATGAAGGGTGCTACCCTAAACCCTTCATCAATCTTGCCTTTTTTTGTCCACGTATCAGGTTCTAATGCTATGAAGTGAATCAGAACACCCAAAATTAATGTTCGTCATATTTCTTTGGGAAATGGACAATGGTTCGATCATTTTCTTGATAGTAATGGCCGTTTGAAATTGATGGGTTTTTTACGCGTTTAATGACATCCTAATAAGTTGATGTCAGTTCAAATAACGAAGAGGTAGGAACCTATTGAGTTGATGAAAGCTTGCTAAAGTTTTCCCTGGGGTCAATGATAGCATAATGTTGTTATACGAGCAACTTCCATTAAGTAAGATTCGTTGAAAGTTTCTTTCAACAGAAATTTTCATTAGGAAAGTACACTTCAAATGTTGTTTTGCTTTTTTTAAGTTTGCCTCTACTGGCTGTCTTTACTGGGATTACAAACTTTGTTAGAGTTGAAACTTTTCTATGTCGATTTTTCTTTGATACTTTCCGATTCAATAGGACAATAAACCTGTAAGGAAAATAACGTAGCGAAATGTAACATTCAATGTAGCTGAATCGACTTTAGGTAGGTACTCACACATTTGAGATTTTGAACCTAGATTACCTCGATACATATCGCAAAACTTAAATTAATAAATCTGACCAAGTATATTATACATATACTAGCTGTGCCCCGCTGTGTATTTTCCCGCGGAATGACGTTTTCCCGCGGTAAAAAGTAGACTATGTTATTTTTCAGGCTCTAGAGATTCTGTGTACCAAATTTCATTTAAATCGGTTCAGTAGTTTTTGCGTGAAAGAGTAACAAACATCCATACATACAAACTTTCGCCTTTATAATAGTAGTAGGATTTTGTTAACCCCCGGACCAAAAAAGAGGTGTTAAAAGTTTGACACAACAACGGTTTTGGTTGACGTGTCTGTCTGTCTGTCTATCTGTGTGTCTGTCTGTCACATGGGACATCATAGCACCCGAACGGATGGAGCGATTTCAATTAAGTTTTTCTTGTATGAAAGCGCGCGTGTTTTTTAAACATGTTTTTGTGCAAATATACTCGAGTCGGGTATCAAATGAAAGCGAATCGCGTGCATTTTACAAATATTATGTTGTTTTACTTTTAAGGAAATTAAGTCATTGGAATCGGGGTTTTTTTTTTTTTAAATTAAGATTTATATTAGACCGTTTTTGACTAACTTTAAATTTATTTAAACCAGTTACTGTTGCACTTGTTTTACATTATAATTAACAGAGAGACAGCAAAAGTGAAAATAAGCTGCGGTGCCCTCTTAAAACTCTTCTCCTATGGCTAAACATTCATAGTGATATATAAAAAGTATGTATGCGACTAATTGTAAGATTTAATACAAATAAAACGTAATTATTACGATATTTATTATTTATTAAATTAAAATTTAAGAAAAACCCCCGATTCCAATGCTTTAATTGCCTTAAACGTAAAACAACATAATATTATATAATGTGGACGCGATGCGATTTCATTTGATACCCCACACTAGTATATTTGCAGATTTTCAGTTTTCCTTACCCACTCTCACCCCCATAACTTTTAAACGGCATAACCGATTTTCATGAAACATATCTAAGAAAACTCGCGCCAGACTCACCATTCATAAAAAAAAAATTGAAATCGCTCCATCCGGTCGGGAGCTATGGTGCCACAGACAGACAGACAGACACACAAACAGACAGACAGACACGTCAAACTTATAACACCCCTCTTTTTTGGTCGGGGGTTAAAAATAGAATAAGTTCCTTTTAGATTCGTATCAGTCACAAAGTTGTATCCGCTGAGCAAAGTTCTGAGATTAAATACTACGAGTAGTTGGCGCGTGGGATCGGAAAGGGGTCCCGGCAATCAAAACTTTAGCCTCTGCCATTGTCACAGCTTATATAAACTACGGAAGTGAGTTTACTGGGCTATTTACACTGCATTAGATAATTTATTTGATAATTCAGCGCAAAACTTTTTCGTTTATAGTGCTTCTTGTTAGCAAAGTTTACCGCATCAATATTATTATTCAGCCCATACTGTCCCACTGCAGGGCAAAGGCCTCCCTACCCTTCTTCCACTCTTCGCGATTAAACGCTGTGACAGGCCACATGCTTAGGTGAGTATCCAGTTCGCATCAATATCAGATTAGAAAATCAAGTTAAAATTAAACAGCTAAATTTTCTGATTCAACAACGTCTTAACGCAATAAAGCCTTATTAGACCTGTTACTTAATGTTTCTATTTTTGTTCAGTCGTATAATACTTACTTATGAACTTAAGCTTACCTTTATGCTTAATATCATAATTTAAGGAGCTTTGCCATACTCACCTCGTTTGATGACAAAGAAACACTCTGTTAATGACTAAAAGTCAGTAATACTTTATTAGTAATTCGTCATTAGCACTTTATTTTAAAACATTGTCATTAAAAATATGTGTGAAATCATCACAATATTGAACAGAGCCTGAAGAAAAACTCGGCAGTAATTTCATAGTCACTGCAAATACCGGAAACCGATATTTATAAAAGGATAACACTGCAGGCACTCAGGCAAACCCATGAAAGGTCAACAATGAAAACCCTTTGCGAAAAACACTCAAAGGACCTAATGGACAAGCGAGGACGGGCGAAATAATTCAGTACTTGGCATACCTTTCAGTAGTACTTGCGATGCTAATCGGCCCTTTCGGCATTAATAGAATGATAATGGGTCTTCTCAGGTGAGATAAAACTAGATGAATTGAGCGGGGATTGAGTGGAAATCACAACATAGATATGTTATCTACTAGCTGCCCGCCCTCGGCTTTGCGCCGTAAAAACTAAACACCATGTCCATGCCAAATTTCACTCAAATCGGGCTTTGCTCACAATAATTAAATTCTCCCAATTCTATTCTCTCAAAAGTGGTATTTTGCCGGGGTAAATAATAGTATATGTGTTAGTTATGTAAGCTGATTTGTGAAGTATCATCAAAACTCATCCAGTATTTTTTGCTTGAAAGAGCAACAAAAACACTGGTTTAGATCCTCACAAACTTAAACGTTTATAATCTTAGTAGGTACGTATGAATAGCTCGTATTTCTTTAGAGCAGTTCATAATATTATATTTGTGCGCCATGTCCTTTGACTTGTCATCTTTTTTTGTATAGTGTATTTGTTGTTGCCTGAAAGTAATCACACCCTTTGCTCATATAGGGTGATCTGCGTATTTAGAATCATTTAATAGAAATGTTTTTTGATTGGTATGATAAAAAAATCTATAATCTCTAAATTTTTTTTTTTTATGATCCATAATCCTTCATTTCACCACAATCTCACCTGATGTAAAGTGACGATGTGGTCTAAGATGGGACATGAAGACCTAGAAGGTGGAAGCGAAAAAATCGCTTCACGCACTGGCCCAGCCCGGAGGGTGGTGACAAGCCGCGGCCAAAGCCTACCACCAGAGACTGTTCTAAAAATAAATTAAACACAGGGCTTGCAATGAGGTTCTAATCTAAAAATATATTTTTATATACCGCATATGTAGCAGACAGGCATCCGGTCCATCTGATGGAAAGTGGCTATGGTCTATAGACACCTACATCAGGGATATTACTAGCGACCCCGTGAATGCTTCTATGTATATCTAGATCTGTATAATATATATTTTTACTTATTATGAAACTATGAATAACTCTAAGGGCCTGTTTCACGCTTTTCTAGGTAAATTAGTCAATGATTAAAATAAAGAGCTATCAAGTCAAATGACAACTGTCACTGACTGAATGACGGAGATTGCTCTATATTTTACCCCTTGACTAGTTTACTCGGATATTGTGAAACAAGTCCTAAATAGCTATGCTATTTTCATGTATTTAGGGCGCAGCAAAAAATTATAGATCTATTAACATTTTCAAATGTTTTTAAAAGAGTGTTTTACCGTAACCTATTTGCGCTTAAATCGTAGAACGGCACCGTTTTCTCGTTACTCAGCGTTATTCGTTATTTTATCTTGGAATGAAATGAACAAATTAGCATAATTAACAATTCTGAGCGCAGGCACAGAGATGGAGATGCCGCCACAGCAAAACTAAATTAACCTAACCAAACGAATTAAGGGCGCTCTAAGAACGCTTACACCTAATATCATCGCCACTTTAGTTGTAGGACGACCCTGCCATTAGCTTCATCGACGCTATGAAGCTTCGGCCAAACCTACGCGTCAGCACCGCGGGACGTAATGCGGGAGCGTCTGCAACGCGGGACATGAAGCCTGAGAACGTTCCCATTTGTGGGCGCGTAATTGTAAAAAGACCTGTCGTAAAGTATAGGTGGTGTCCGCCGCGCTTCGCAATCGCTTTGGTCGCAAAGGTTTGGCCGAAGCTTTATTTAAAATAAAATGAAAAGTATGAGATAGCCTCATACACCAAGAGTAATTTCAATAGTTTATACACTTCTTGTATAGAATTATTTAATTTATGCATTTTTTTATTACATATTTATTGTTGATTACTTGGGTTAAGGTTGTATTCGCGTGCATGTAACAGTTTATTCATAATGGTGTGTGTCAAGTACTGCTACAACGATTATGCAATTGTTGTCGACACCCTTGACTCATGACTATGTATGACTCATAACTTTCTTAAATCTATTTCATTCATTCATACTTTTTCAAATTCTTCAAATTCTGAATCTCTTTGCACGAAAATAATGTTTTTGGGAAAATATGTGTGGCAATTTTTTACTTTTATGAATTTACCTGCTATTCTCTCTTTAATCGCATGTGAATGCTCATTTAATATTTTGTAAGCAGGAAGGTAGGTACCATAAGAATGTATTTTCAAACTTCCCTAGTTAATAATTACTGAGATATTACACAAAATATTAGCTGTCCCGCCCCACGGAACAGCGCATAGTATTTTCTAAACAAACACAAAAAGGGAGAACAAACTCAGCCGGTTTACCCACAGAACCTCACGGTGGCGTACTTAAGCAAAACCCACAAAACTTACCAAAACCAGAGGCAAAACACAATTTCCAGCGCTGAAATTTAAACGTTGGAAATTCAAACACACACTTACAAAGTCAGGCCCAGGGAGACGTCGTTAAGCCATGAATACACATGTTTTGCATACACTTTCCAGCTGTCACAGCCGCAGCAGTCTTGTTCTACAAAATAACGAAAAAAAATATTTTCTGCCGCTACATGTCTACAATCTGGTTAAGTTTTTCTTTTTGTCCAAGCGGTTCATGATGTAATAATATCTGCCTTCACGCATAGTATTTAAGGCAACATAACCAGGCTTTTCATATTGAATGCGCATATTTCGTTGGATTCAACAACATTTTATTTTGATTCGAGCCAATTTAATAGGTTTGTGTTGATACACTAGCCAATAGGTACTTCTCGTACAAATATGGTTTAATATAAATGGCTTGAAAACTGCTCAGTTACACATGAAGTTTAATTTTCTGTCAGTGTTTATGTTCCAGGGAATCCTACAGAAGAGATTTAAAGTTGATCTAAATCGTAGAAGTGAATTTTCAAAGTATTTTTACTAGGTATGTTTCCCTCGCTTAACTATTGAATTTTAGTTGAAACCTAAAAGCGCAGGATTTTTCTTATTAAAAAATTGCACTTTCAAACACGTTCTTAACGATAAAGGAAAAATCACAATGACGTTTGCCCTTCAAAGATCTCAATGACGTTTACCAACCCGCACTTGGCCAGCGTGTTGAATTAAGGCCTGATCTCACTCGTCAAGAGAGAAGTCCCTTGGGGAGCTTACAATATCTAATGCTTATAATCGTTACCTAGGTACATATCTATTCTTTACTATTTTACCTACTAGACTAGGTCAAAATCGAACATAATCTATGTTAAAGTGTAGTTCCCTCCATTTTCAATTGATTGTTATATCCGTAGCAAAGCTTTTAAACTAAATAGTTGCTCGTATAATATCCGGCTTTCCAACACACTTATTAAACTATTTGATATTGAAGAACGCTTTTAGGAGAAACGAAAGTTTGAGACACCTTTCTATCTACACATATTCATATTGTACACCTGTAAATTGTTTCATAGTTGAAAAATTGGGAAATTTTTCATCATTTCAAAAATACCTACTAAAATCAAACAATATTATAAATTTTAAAAAAAGCAATCCACGTACAACTTTGATACATGTACCTACAAAACAATGTCATACTATGAATATACAAACCATCCAAGGTTTTAACTGGAAAATCAAAGAAAATAAAAAATAAATCGAAAAATAAAAAATAAAAAATAAATAAATTAGCGGATATTTTGAACAAAATCACGAATTCATGATTTTAAATGTCATATCGAACAAAAATTAAGAAACTTCAAAATATCAGATACCTATATTATGAAGTTTCTCTATCGTTATGACAAATATCATTAAATTTACTAATCACCGCTGTTCTTTATTTTTTTTCCTAGGCACTCAAATGACGTTGTTTTTGCTCACTGTTGGGATAGGCTTCTTGTTTTGGCTTGCATGTTATGCAAGCTAAAACAAGCTTGCACGCTTATCAAAATTCCACAACACAAGCAAAACACTATCTACTACCTCTCTGCGGTAAATAAAACACATCACATTATTTTATTGTAAATATTCGAGATACTCTGACGAGTTCCTAAATCGACAGTATTATAAATATCGGAAGCGTTTTCGAGATGTATGTTGTTATTATATAGAGTAGACAAGAAAAAGGACGGGGTTGAGGCGTCTAATGGACGCGGAGCGGAGGCCCCATCTCACCTCAGATATGCTGCCACCACTCTATAAATCTCAGAAAGTCCTACTCCGGTACATCAATGAATTAGGATGGTTAGGGCCTAGCTAGGCATAGGGGTAATGCACAATACACTCCAACGCGATACGCCAGTGCAGTCCTTAGTCCCCCCAACAAAAAATTAGATTAGATTAGTTGTTATTATATCATGGTTCTGTGAATTGCCCTCCCGGTCGATATACCAATAATGCTGTAAATAGTGGATGAGTCAAGTGTCTTGCAATAATGGGAAGGAATAGTGATAGTAACTCCTCAAAACGCACTATAAGGCAGCTGACTGGCATTAATGGTTGTACTGAGTATCGGCTCTAAGTGAGCTATATTTTTTTAACCTTGGAAAGCCTCAATTCCTCAACACATTAATTCAATTGGACCAGGCTGCGTATTCCCCGAGGGGGTCCCTAAGGCACTGCCCCGCTCAGCCCGCTGATAACGACGCCAACCAACAACCTCAACCACACGTCAAAACAACACAACCACATCGCAACGACAACGCACCGACGCAAAATTAGTAAATAAAAAACATACACTATTAAATCCCAAAGTTTACTTTATCTGCAGTTCATTTCGTATCGCCCGTAAGACGGCTCCTGCAGGACACAAGCTCCCCTCAATTACAATGTGGTGTTTGAGGATACACGGGGCTAGGATTAGCAAGCGCAATATGAGAGTTATATGCAAACGACGTTAAATACATAACATAATTTACAGGCCTTAACAACCCTTTGTAATGCACGCCGACGCAATATAGGTACAAAGGAAGTAGCTGAGACGTAAAGCAATTCATCAACGGACTACGTACACAAAGGTGCTTAGAACCATGATTGAGGATATTCGATCAATTAATCCCATTTGTGGAATTGACCTATTATGTAGTAAGCCTCCTCAATCAGAGAAATTGAGGAGATTCTATAAGTAAAATAACATACTTCCAGTATATAAAGAATAGAATGGAAAAACTGTCATTAAGATTTTCACACACATACACACACACACACACACACATACCGCGCGCATGGCTTTTCATATACAAACATAACCTAACCTATATTTTTGTTTTCTAAATTCAACTAATCAGCGTGCACTGATTAATACTCGTTTAATTGATATAGCTTTCGTCTAGAATCCTACATTAATATAAATTTCCTAGGAAATTAAAAAAATACGGATTTTGTTATTTTCCAGCTACAAATACACACAGAAATTTATGAAATCAAAACTAAACTTTACATGCACACCGTGCATGTTAAGCGGAGCTATATCTGCTATGGCTCTATGCCGAAATCGGTGTTGTTACGGCTAGTTTAAGATGAAATAGTGTCACAGGAAAAAAAAAGGTATACATTTGTACCCAAGATGTGATCTGCACTTTAGATAAAAATAAAATAAGACGCTCTTCGCTCTGTATTCAAAAAACTAATCTCAGCTGCTTCAAAAGAAATGATTTCTACATGGTTTACCAAAACTATATGGATCATTTATATTCTATAGTCTTAAATGAGGATTAATATTTAACTGTCTAATTTCTTTTTACTGATGTAGTAAACCTTTTAGATCTCTAGAGGATGCTGTAATGTACGTTGACAGCTTGGTCTATGAATTTGAGATCAAAGTTAATGCCCACGGAGCCCACAAAAGCCCAAAGCTCATATCAGTATATCTTTTTAAGTGTATATACATAACCCTATAAAATTTTAACAGGACCTTTTCCTACATATCACGAGTATAAAAGTGAACGGGATATATTAAATTTAAATGAACTATTTAATAAAAACTTTTCCAACATATCGCGAGTGATAAAGTGAACGGGATAAATTAAATTAAATTGGACTATTTTAACAAGAACTTTTGGCACATATCACAGGTAATGATGATATATGATGATGATGTTTAGGTATGTAATATGTTATCTCATAGTAACATAGATACCTATAAGGCTTTCAACAATGTAATTTTTTGTGAGAGGAAAATAAATGATTTATTTATTATATTATTTATTATTATTATGTCCAAGCCGATTTCGGCTATGGCGAATGTGTCACTGGTCAGGCATTTACTTATGTCAGTTAGAGTGTAGATGGTCTACTCTTTTGTGTGCTCTGAGTAATAATAATACAGTAAACGGGATAAATATTTATTTATTCTTCGTTCTTATCACTATCCGGTCCGGCAGGACATAAATTTCCTAAGGGTGACCGGGTAGTGACCTTGGTTCTATCGTGTTTTGGGTTGAAAGGTGCTTGGCTTTTTACCAAGTCATCCATGAAAACCTTATGCTGTAACCTCAAATATTGTGTGAAAATCAAAATCAAACGTTTCTGTATATCAGCCATATTTTTATCTTTTTTTTTAATATTTATAAGCTAAATATTATAAAGAAAATAAACTCAAAACTTACAGTCAAACTACATAGTCTAGCCCAATCTAAAGCAGCCCGAAACAACAAAGTTGATTAAACTTTCTGATGAACTCTGCAACCTTTTGCAAGGATAATGAACCTATAAAATAGTCTTCGTTCCGTCCATACGTTATAGAATTAATATCGAATTTCTTATAACTGCTTCATATGTTCCACAGCTTAATACCTGCTATTTGTGTTTCGGACAGGATCAATTGCCTTTGTATATCACAAATGTTCCCATTTATTATTTTTATATTCTCTATAGAATATGTTGAGTAAATATTTACGGTTTTGACTTTGCGGAAATATACATACTATGCTATGGTTTGATAGCGCTCTCTTGTGTGATTAATGTTGGAATCAATGATGATAATTAGTCGTAACAGGCGACGCACACAGGCATGGTTTTGCTTGAATAGTACAAATAGGAGTATTACTTCAAATCTACAAAACTAGATAATAATTTTTGTTCTTTGACATAGTATTGCCAGTCGCTCACCCTCTTCTATTTTAATCAACAGCGCAAAAAATAGGCACCTTTAAATAACCCTAGTATTCCAGCGTTCTTTCATTGCGTTCTAGAATATTTATTTTACTAAGTGATAAACTCCTAATACCCTACATGGATACCCCCCAACTCCCTATTGAGAGATATGTCAGACTCATACTGACTAAAAACGAAGGAGCACGGGAACTATCATGAGTGCTTCCGCGATTCTAGAATACCTACGCTAAGGTATAATAAATCTAAATTTAAAATTTAAGAAATACCCCCGATTCTATCGCCTTATATTGCAAGCGATGCGCTTTCCCACTCTCACCCCCATAACTTTAAAACGTCTCAAGCTATTTTCATGAAACATGTCTAAAAACACCCGCACCAAACTCACCTTTCATACAGAAAAAACTCAATCGAAATCGCTCCATCCGTTCGGGAGCTATGATGTCCCAGACAGACAGACACACAGCCAGACAGACACGTCAAAGTCGGGGGTTAAAAATCATCACAACCATTCCTAATCCCATTACTTTCATAATAATTATAAGTACCTATTTTCTTTTGTTAACAGACAGCAACTTCGTCCTCGGCAACGCGCAAGTCCCGGCGTACCCCATCGTCTACTGCTCCGATGGTTTCTGCGAGCTGACAGGCTGGGCGCGCGCTCACATCATGCAGAAAGGGTGCGCCTGCAAGTTCCTGCACGGCTCAGACACGAGAGACGAGCATCGTCAGGAAATCGACAGCGCGCTGGATACGAAAAGCGAACTGAAGCTCGAACTGATCTTTTATAAAAAGAATGGTGAGTTTGATTTAAATTAGTCTAATTATACAATAATAGCTGCCCGACCGCGTAACAATACATTTTAGCGCGATAAATGTAGCGTTTGTCCATTACTGGGAAAACCGTCCATGCCAACCTATGTCCATGCCAAATTTGACTCAAATCGGGCTCTTAATAATTGTATTTTCCCGCGAAAAGCAGTCCTTTTTTTTTAGTAAATATAAGCTATATTATTGAGAAGATACTTCAAAATCCATAAAGGAGTTTTTGAGTGAAAGAGCAACTAACACATAATTGCTATCCTCACAAACTTTCGAGTTTATAATATTACTAGGACTTGATAGTGTAGGTATCCAGACTAAAATGCTCAATCACAGATGTTAGGTATACAATACTTTGTTTGTTTTTGACAGTGCTCAATCCATTTTAATAATAAATTTTAACGGCCAACGCATTTCACTGGAAATTGGAAACTAGTTACAGTTTGCATTACGCTGGGGTACTTATATGTATTATTAGGTATGTTATAACTTTTTATTAAAAAAATATATCGGAAATCTTAAAAACCATCAAATCATGGTATGTTACCCGTTTTGAATCATAATATTAGGTAGGTTATATGTTACATGAGGGTGATGTACATTTAGTCCCGAAAAATTATGTAAATGCATTTACTAGTCCTTCAAAAGTTTAAAAAGATAAAAGAACACGTTACACGAACGCTTGTCAAATCATTGTTTGTCAAATCCAAGTATCGTCATAATATACAAGGTATTTTGGATATGGTATATAAAGCGGAACGGGTGTGAATGGCACGCACCCGGCGAACATAATTTTTTTCGAAGATTTTATGATTTGGAAGCCCATTTGTCGAGTATAAATCTGTAAATCCAATTTTATCGTGAGTGCCTTAAATTATAAAGTTTAACTCAAATTGGATACCTTGAGAGGTAATTAAAGTAAAATCTATCTCATTTAGTATCATAATAATAGAGGCTGCAGCGGTAAAGCTATTGCATAGCATTTTTTATCAACTAATTTAATTATAATTGCATAATTATAATTATATATTTATTCTCTAGCGTTACCTATTTTTGATTTTAGCGACATCTCTTATTTAATAACACAAAACACATGTACATGTGTCATTCAGTACATTTTGCTCAAAAGCATAACGACCGACACCCGAAACTTCGATGCACTGTATTTTGAAAGAAAGAAAGAAAGAAAGAAAAATATTTATTACTACACA
Source organism: Gymnoscelis rufifasciata (assembly GCA_929108375.1). Classification (NCBI taxonomy): domain Eukaryota; kingdom Metazoa; phylum Arthropoda; class Insecta; order Lepidoptera; family Geometridae; genus Gymnoscelis; species Gymnoscelis rufifasciata. The sequence goes on along the minus strand of OV815308.1, from coordinate 9,903,754 downwards.
AAACAATTACAGAAACAAAAACAATAACAACAAACTTAAACTAATAACAAATTAAAACCTTAAAACTATTGAAATTTTGTGTAATAAAGGGTCCCTGGCTCAGCATAATGCATCTGCCACAGGGCCCGTAGGAGCACTATGACAGAGCGCTGGTTTTCAGCCAGGGCCCGTGGGAGTGGCAACACCACAACTTAAAATTAAAACAAATATCCACAGTAGTATCATAGGTACAGTATCCATAAAGGAGTGATTAAGGGATCAGAGAAGAGTGTTAAGTTCCTTATGTGCACATCTAGCTAGGTTCAGTTTTAATTTCTTATTATATTGTTTATCTGGTGTATCTATAAAGGATTTTCTATTCTAATCTAGCTGGTTTAATTACTTAAGTATATGTCTGCAGCAACAGTCTGAAAGTATGATACCGGGTGGGTTCTATTAATACATAGTGCAAATGGACCTTCACCTACTACTCAAATGAAGCTGTAGAAAACTAGTACATACTCAATTGGTACATACATATTAATGTAATATTAAGCATAATATTAATAATATAATATAGCCAAATAACAATAAGTTATGTAATGTAAGGTAAGTAAACAGTAAATTAAATGTAGAATAAGTAATGTAAAGAAAATAATTAAATAACACATGTTTGTAAAATAAATACAAACAATTTTAAATGACTTTTGCTTTTTCGTTTACAAGAAAAAATAAAAAATATGGGTAATTATGGATAACGCATATTCCATCGTCTACATAATATATCTATACATATTATAAATTAAAGTCCCCCGCCGCATCTGTCTGTATTCCTGTCTTTAAGTTTGAAATAAGCTGAAAAACTACAGAAGGCAGCTTTACCCGGTTTCTGCTATAGATAGAGTAATTTAAGAGGAAAGTTTTCGCATTCGTGCGAAGCCGCTACGGGCTAGTTAATAATAATTGCAAGCTTATTATTGATATAACCATGGCTAAAATTAGTACCTACAGACTCCACAAAAATCAATACATCCATGGTCCATTTTACGTGTGACCTACTTTTTGTAGGTAATTTAATTAGCGCAATGGCGTTATTGTGCTCTAGAGCTTCTTAAGTGAGATTCATTAATTTGATTTAATTGCTTTATTATACGACGATTAATGGACAAAGTTGGCTGGTGGTTGTTATTAGTGCAATATTCTCTCATACTGAAAATTGCAACGGCGATCATCGAACATCACGAAACATAACAAGTAAACGTAAAAAAAATGATTCAAGGCTTATATTTAAAAATGGATTAGACCATAACTCGAGAACAACGGGACCTATTCAAATTTGAACAATAGAAGCAATTTGCATGTGCATTTGCGTACAAGAATCATGATCGGCTCACGGGAACAAAGGATCTGAGGTAGCTAACAAATAAAAAAATACTATTACTGCTGTGTGAATATTCCGGAAATATTTATTTTATTTATTGAATTGAGATATTCCTTCTATTTTGGAAGTCATATAAAAATCATAAAATCTTCTAAATCTATTTTCGAACATGATTCCACACATACTAAGTATTGTAGAGCTCTGTCTCAAAAAAAATCGGTCAAAATTGTTTTGCCACTGGTCAAACTGGATTAAATACAAGGAGTTTTAAAAACATCATTCGCGCCGCCCTCGTAAACAAAACCAATAAGAACTTTACGATTTCATTCGACAAAATTAAACTTTTACTAGCAGATGTTCGTCACCAGTTTATTGCCATAGCACTCGTCGCATTAAGTAAGCACTTGGAAGTAATGACCATATTACATGTCAATTCATTTGAGACCCAGCAGAGCTTTTGAAAACTAGAGCTCACTTTACCTTTGACCGGCTCGAGCCCTTTCAATTTTATAAGAGAACACCTCCAAGTGGTCTTAAACCAAGTACTGAAAATCGCTTTTCACAACCACAATACAAAAGATTGATTTTTTTTCGCGAAGCCACACAAAATAACGAATATATTATACTCATTTGTAAAGTTATGTTTTGTCTACATTCATCCTCTTCTTTGTTATACTCGTAGTATATTTACTTTAACATAAATTATTTTTTATTAATGGAAAAATATTTACCAAAACAAATTCAAATTACATGTGTAAAATTTTGTTTCTTAAACCATTGATTAGGAAGTAATTATTAATCCATGTTGTTATCAATGCAAATTGCACAGAAAGATACCTTGATTATGGATTTTAATACTCGAGAAACTACTTGATATATCACCGGAATTCGATAGAAAATATTTTATTATAACTACACAAAATTCAATTAATTTCAAGACACAAAATCCCCTTGGAACAATGTTGACTCACGTTCTTTTTGTTTCAGGCACTCCATTTTGGTGCTTACTCGACATCGTGCCAATTAAAAATGAAAAACGCGAGGTGGTCTTATTTCTCGCTTCTTTCAAAGACATCACCAATACCAAAATGGCCGCCATGAACACTAACGAGGAATTCGACAGCGGTAAGTCGGTATTTTAATCAAACCCTTCTTTAAAGGTTTTGTGATTTCCTGAACTACATAGGTATTGAAGAAACTTTATCCTGCAAGCTGACTCTTAAGAGTAGATCCTAGATACCTATAATTAGAACTGCTGAATCTAACTTTGAGTGCGAGATAAGAACTTATCTACAAGTATAATCGCTACCAAAAACTTTTTAATTTTCAAACAGATTTGATCTATCTTTTATTGTTCCCGTGAGAATCTTCCAAATGGCATAAAAAGGGAATGCTTGCAAACTTTTTACTATTATTTTATTACGTTCAAACTCGCTCTCAAGGCAATATATTACTACTAGAAACATATTGACGCTTCAGGAGAAAGTGTATGATCCCTAGTTAACCCCTACTAACCAAGGTTTTTAACTGAGCACGTTGTTCTAGAACTAGGTACACTGATAGCATTAGTGAGCTAGACCCTTAGCTCCCGGTTGAAAGCATCACCGCACGGTAAAGTTCTTTAAAACTGTAAATTGAGATGTCCATTTTATTAGTGTAGAAAATAGTGTTCGATTATTTTGTGTAGAGTAAGTTAGTTCACATTGGTTTCGCTGGTGGAGAGTGGGGTAAGATGGAATTAAATAATTGGAAGAGTTGACCAATATGCTCTACCCTTATTTATAAATTAGTTATATGCTGAAAGTTTTTATTTTAGTGATTTGTCTTTTACAATATTAAAGTTGTAGAAAATACATTTATATGTTTATACATAATTATGCGATATATTTTAGGTAACCTAACTTTTATCTTACCTCCACTACCTCCGTTCTAAATTTTCTAGCTAATGTAATAACATTAGTGCCATAAACACTAAAACCATTCTACCATCTAGTTCTACTGTTAGGCACATTAACACGGATAAAACTTATATATATACAAATGCCTTCATTGTTTATATAGGACCGTATGTGAAATAGGAGACGGTAAAACAGTAGGTACCCCAATAAAATTACAAAATTGAAGGCCTGGCTTTAAACAGCTCTGTAAATAATTATATTTATAATTAGTAACTTGCTTAGCGAAATAAGGTTTAATGATAAATATTTTGAAGATTAAATAAATAAACATGAAAGCAAATATAAAGGTAGATTTTAACAAAAAGGACTCTGAATAGGGATTTAGGTACCAGACTGAATAATTACATTTACAAATAACTGATAGCGAAAATATGTAGTCCTACACGTTTTTATACGGGCATTCACTAACAAAATCTACTTAAGAGGCTTTTTATAGTTATAATAATAGTTCAGGGTCGGAATATTCTATTGGACAAATATAGCTTTTCCCGTAATAGCATTATATTTCGGCCCATCTGTAATATTTTTTTATATTGGGGCTTGTATCTTTTTTATAAATATTAAGGTGAAAAAGTGAAGTTATTTAAGTAGGTAGGTTTTTCTACCAGATAGATAAAGGTAGTTTTTATGTATTTTCTGTGATGTTAGCCTAAACCACCCTGTTTTTTCATTCTTAGTAAGTGTTACTTTGTCGCCAGTTGCTAAACTGTATATTAGCAAAATTATTTTTAAATTTTCTCTTTTTTCTCTTTGACATTTTCTGCCGTGTTCACATAGATCCCCGTTGCTTTTTTTTGTTTTAATATACTTTATAATAGTGTTTTATGCATGAAATAAAGCACTGCATGGTTTAGTTTTGTCTTTTTCCAGTTTTGATGTAGGTGTATACACAATGATTTATTTATCCAAACAAACGTTAATTTAGCATGAATCACAATCAACTCTAAAATTCAACAAAAATTCATTTGTTTGTTCACTTCTAGTAGTTATTAAAATAATCTGCTGGTCGTAAAATTCACCTTTAATTCATAAGGAATTCTTAATTGTTTAATAAACCTAAGGCTTTTTAGAATCAAACAAATATAAATTGTAATCTACTTTTATGTTTTTATTATGTCGCTTCATGTAGGCTTATAACTGGCGACATTTTGACAATTGTTACCAACAAGTAGGTAAAACTATAAATTTATTCCATTCTGAATATCTATACAGACTGTTGGTATCAATTTACATAAATGTACTTACATCCTCACAAGACTTTCCAATTCCAAAGAAAATTGGCAACCTATCGAATATCATAACATTTTTACAACTTCTTTTTGTTTATAATTTTGTTTTCCTATGTTATTAGTAAACATTAAACCGGTGTCTGACAATAAGAAGTCCAAAGGTAAGGAAAGTCGTTAATGTCATTTTTTTTGACTGGAATGTTTTGTGAGGATTTTCTGTGGATGAGTGATATGTAGCTGTTGTGGTGGATAGTAACAGGGTGGTTTGTGGTACAGGAGCCGCGGTGCGGCCTTCGGCTGGCGTGGTCACTCTAGCGTTATCCCCATTTGTACCCGCAGCGGCACTATTGGGCGCCCGGTTCCGAGCTGAATCTAGTTGCCTACTTCCAGACACAAATGGCAATCATGACCCTGAAGCGCCTTCGCCCGCCAACATGGGCAGGCGGCGCTCACGGGCGGTTTTGTACCAGCTTTCAGGACACTATAAACCGGATAAAATGAAGACTAAATTAAAACTGAACAACGTAAGGCAAAACATTACTACTAAGCAAAATTAATTTCCGATTTAATCTATGTACTCAGTACTCACGTTTCTCTGCCGAACAAGCTCTTTGCTCTGGCGAGATCAATTAATTCGATATCTCAACACGGAGACGTGTTGAAATATCGATAACCATAGTTATACTTAAACAAATTTCATATTATAGGAAAATTTAACAAGTTGGAGTGCTATAATAACGGTATCGTTTCAGAATCTCCTCCATTCATCGGACCCGCCGCTGCCGGAATACAAAACATCAGCGATAAAGAAGTCCAGGCTTATTATATCACATTACGGTGTATTTAAAACGTTCTGGGATTGGTTGATTCTCATAGCGACTTTCTACGTGGCAGTGGTAGTTCCATATAATGCCAGTTTTGTTGACGAGGGTCATCCGAGGATCAGCGTCACTAGCGACGTCATTGTGGAGGCTCTCTTCATTATTGGTACGGAATCTTGTTATCGAAGCTGTGATTAAATTTCGAAGCTAATTTATATGGGACGTGACTTGGCAATCTTTGGGATATTTGGGAGTTATATGATAGCTTTGAGATAGTTTGGATGAGTGCTTTAAACATTGTATAAGTAATAAATAAGAGCCTAACACGAAATATATATTTTTTAAGTAAGACGAAGATGTTTAGATTCAATCTATCATACGTTATCTTATCTAAAACACACTAGACCAAGCCATAAGTAGAAAATACCTTCTGAAAGTCGCACAAACAAGTCGGAACTTATATGAATCGTTCTAAAACATAAATAGAACATGTCAATAAAGATTTATCAATACAAGGGATTCAATAGGTAATTTTCCTTATAAACCGGCATATTTACATGTTGATCCCTTCCAGATATAGTCCTCAATTTCCGTACAACGTTCGTGAGCAAGAAAGGCGAGGTGGTGTCGGATTCGAAGTCGATTGCTCTTAATTACATCCGTTCCTGGTTTGTGGTGGATCTGCTAGCAGCTTTGCCGTTTGACCTACTTTATGCCTCAGATGTATACAGCGGCGCGGTGAGTCATTAAGATAAGATAAACTGACCTGAGATAAGATATCGTGTTAATAGATAAGATCAACTTTGAGATATTAGAGGATTAACTGTATTTTCCGTTGATTTTTGTAAACTTTAATATTAAGGTATTGTCATAAGTAAAGTCTTTAGACATCGGAGACTTTTATATATATTTCGGTCTAATTAACAAATAAATGGTATAAAAAATTTTGAAATAAAATATAATAAATATACAGCACTCGTTTTTGGATACTTGCCTCAAAACACGCGTACATAATCACCAAGCAAGTATCTGAAAGTAGAGCTTATCCAAAAGCGTTTCGTAAACAATTAGAATGTTTGACAGTTCCACTCTTGCCAAAGTCAACACAGTTTCAAGAGGAAGACATGAGGTCAAACAACTGTGCGTAATATATAACATTTTGTTTTAATCTCCGCGGCTTCCTATGCATCAACAAATGTATCATATGTAAGAGGATTTTTTGGATTCCTAGAAATCTTTTGATCCTAGAAATAAACACCTGAATAAACAAAAGAAGACAATGAGTGATTAATGTTATTATTAAAGCCTATTATAGACATATTTTTATCTTATGTGCCTATTACGTTTGTTCTAAATTTGACACTATTTTAAAATGAGCTTTGCGTAGGTATCGAGCGAAGCATATTAATATAATATAAATTAAATTAATATAATTAAATTTTATTGAAAATAATAAAACGTAAATAAATTTAGTAAATCTTGAGGGGTGTTATTATTTTAAAACAAAACTCGTCCTAGATTTATGTTTCTCCTAGGAGAAAGCTTCATTTCATTTAGTTTGAAGTCTGAATAGGTTTGCCAATTAGTCAGCTCTGAAAATTGAAACTGCAATTTATCTTATCGCGAACTCGTTAGTAGAGTGCGCGTTTAAAGGCAGATACTGTTTTATTTATTTTCAACTAATTTAAATGAAAGTATTAGCTATCCGGTAAATTATTGACGTTGTCGTTTGACTTGCTAATTCTGTATAGCAACTAACTGAAGACAATGATAAACTTGCGTTTCTCGATAAAGACAGAGTACGATGTTCTTAAGATTAATAAAAAGAAATTTACATTTTTTCTGCCGTAATAGAATAAAAGAAAAAATATGTTTGCCACTTTAGGATGCTCTCATAAAAATATATTTATAAAGACTTTTTCTTAGTCGCTCCAGCTAAAAAGATCTAAACTCCCTCGATAATAAAACCTTTAAAGTATTTAATAAGAGAACCACATGTTAATTTTATTGTATAAAAAGGTTTAGTCCATAGAGGCCCGCATTATCTACACTTTTCACTCACCACGCTTATGTGGGTTGGTACCCTGCGGTGGGTGTGGCTTGGCCCTAATTAATTTACCACCGGCTGTTGGTTCATTGTAACAAGTTCTACCACTGAGGGAGACGATTTATTTTAATTACAGTCTTTTAATATAAACAAATTGGTTGTATGTCAGTTTCATGTGAAAATTCTACAAGGACTTAAGTTGAATAAATTGTTTTACTTACATGTTCTTTTGTTAATGTTATGTTTTTGTTTGTGACGACGATATATAACTATTAATTAGTAGTAATATTTAGTGAGATGTTGAGGTGTAAGATACTGTTAAAAAAGTAAAATTAAAATCTTTCCATGCCTACCCAACGGTCAGATATCATGACAAGAGCCCCGAATTCAGCTCAAAGTAGGTAATCACTTTAAATACATCTCTTTTCCTAGTTTGTAGTTGTAGATTTTTTTCTATTTGCCTTTGCCCTGGATAGTTTGCATTGTAGGAAAATGTTGGTTATTCGTTTGATGACTGTGTGTTCGTTATATAGGAATCTGCACATGGGAACGTGCATTTGGTAAAGCTGACGAGGTTGCTGCGTTTGGCACGCTTGATGCAAAAAATGGATCGGTACGCGCAGTATTCGGCCCTCATATTGACTCTGCTGATGCTGTCCTTCACGCTACTGGCCCATTGGCTGGCTTGCATTTGGTTCATCATTGCGGATAAGGAGATTGATGTTCACAGAAATGAAAATTGGGATTTGGGTAAGTTGATAAGATGAATTCAATGTATGTAGGACATGATGTTATAGATATCCTATAATTGGACACCCGTACATTAAGTATGTATGTGAATAAAATATATATGGTATCTATTGTATTCAATTTATTTATATTTATTTATTATTACCAGCATGAATATGTATATGAGTTTTAAGTTGTTATTGTTGTTTGTAGTTGTACTTAATATAATAAGGTTGAATGAAAAGGTTTAAGTAAATTTTCGTAAGGTACCAGTTTGTTTATATCAGGCAAAAGTAAGACTTATATTTAATCTGTGAATTCCAATGATACCGCACGTTGTGCGACATTTTCGAATAAGAGCCACAGCCCACAGCTAGAGATCTAGGCTTCCCACCTCGCACTTTTAACATACATATATTATTACATTTTTTTTATTGAAATAAAAATGATCCACTGCCATAAATATCGTACTTACATATGAAAAAAAACCCCATGAAAACCTAGTCACATAGTCATTTTATTGGTAATCATTCATAATAACATGTCAAATAAACTGCCTCAGTGGTGCTATGGGCGAGGGTCCGCTTGCGGCGCAAGAGGTAGCGGGTTCGATTAACGCCTAGGGTGACAGTGTCTGAACGTTCTGCAAGCACTTTCTCCTTGGTCTGAGTGTTTGTTATATATAATTTAAAAAAAACGATGTATGTATATCTTTTATATTAAGTATCAGATGTCTAGTACCCGTAAGACAAGCTTAAAGCTTACGGGGCTAGATTTTGTTGTGTGGATTGTCCGGAAATATTTATTAATTTAAATATATTATACTTTAGATAGGTACTTTAAAAAATGGTAGTTTATAATATTAAATGACAATAGGTGCATATTATGATCAATAGTAACAGCAAAAGCATTATCAATACAGTAAAGTAGTTAACTTTAGTCATAAAATTTTATTATTATAACCGTGTTAATTTTATTAATTCAATTCTATAAATTCTTCAATCAGCTGTAATTTTAATTTATTTTTAAATGCCTATAAACTAAGTGCTGTGACTACATGCTCTGGAATTCGATTTTACACAGCAGGACTAATCACATCAGTCTCACTTGGCCAATCTATGTGGGACGACAAGTTTTTGGACTCCGCGCGTAAATAACGAAATGTGTGTCCTTCGCCTCGCTTGGCAAAATTGCTGTGTATTTCCCCAACACACACACAACTATCTGAAAATCAAGATAAAAGGCAGTGGATACTTAGAGATATGAAAGTTCAGTTTTAAGTTGGTCAAGTTCGCTACTGCCCGGATCTCGTACTCTCTACCCATTCTCCAACTTGACCAGCGTGATAAATTACGCTCAATCTCTCTCGCTAACATAGAAGTCTCTGTGTCTCGTAAATAGGGTTGCTTATGAAAAAAAGTTCAAAACCAGACCAAAGCTAACTTGACCAATTTTAAAATGCAAACTTATCCTTCACTCGACTATACATAAACAAACGCCTAACGTATGTGAGAAAACTGGAAGCCTGAATAAAATTCAATTTATTGAACTCTTTAATTTAAATGCAATTGAGGTTCAATCATCCAGAAAGCCTCGTGCCGAATCATTTGAGAGCACAAAATAAATATTCGAAATAACATACAGATCATTTAGCCAAACAAGGGGTGCCCAATGTCGGCATAATTAAAATCTTCAAACATCAAAGAGTATGGTGGCTACCATTCTGTTTTTCATTAAAGTGTTGCTATGCTCACAGCTCAATTATGTTTGTGTAAATTTTTCCTTATGGGTTTGTTTTGGCTTATAGAAGTAACTAAATAAAGAAATATAAAGAAAATGTGCATTTATAATAAAATCTATAAAAGCAATAACATTTGTAACATGTTTGCAGTCAATTTTAGTGTGTTTGCTCCTAATTTCGTACTATATGAGAAATTTTAAGCCGCATTAGTCGGCCGCTTCAGCCAATTTATATTTTAGACGTAAATGCTTCTCGCAGATATACGATAGAGGACGATAACCCAGAATCACCCCGAATATAAGTCACATATCAAAAATAATGATCCTGCTACTTTTTACGTGCAAACGATCGCTTTATCAATCACATTTTATATGCTGACGTTGGTTTAAACCCAACTTTGTTTATTTCAGTGCGATTAAAATCACAATAATTATGTTTTTATTATTTCATTTTAGGATTATTTTAACATTTGATTTTTTTTATTTTATTTCTCTTCCATAATGCCCAGTTATATGTACCTATTTCATCGTTGTGTGATATGTACCTTTGTAGGCTTGACTGCCAGGGCACCGTTAGTGTATTCCTCATATTTTTATTTACTTATCTATGATGTCATCTTTGAATTACCTTAAAACTTGGAAGAAAAACTCAAAGATTTTGAAATCATGGTATTACACCGTAATTTTACAATCTTTGAGTTTTCCAATATTTTGACGATGTTTGAAGTGTGGCATGATCACGGCATAAACTCGTGCTTCGAGAATAAATTAAGTGGTAACGACACTAGTGATAGTCAAGCTCATAATAAAATGATCAAAAACAGGGCCCTTTCATTTCAATGACTGTCTTGTCTACCTACTCGCAAAACTACCAGTTTATGGTGGGGTCATAGCGCTTGCAACAGCGTTGAAATATCGGAAAACTCAAAGTCAAATCATGGTACGTTTCAAGTTTTAATATAGTTAAAAACCATGATAAATTATATTTTTAAATTATATTAACACATCCAATTACTAGAACCATGGATATAATATTATTCTTTGTCCATGATATTATTATTACCTAAGGTATCAATTAGGTACGTTGCAAATATAAACTAAGGTATTTTACTTTAATGTACTTTTTTGGAGTTCCTAAGTCTCAATATTGTTTGAAAAACCTATACATTTAAGATAAGAACGGTTAAGGCGATAAATAAAACAAGGGTCAACTTCCTGTATGTTTCGTGTTTAAAATAGCTTGCACCCTAAAATAGCTTAGACTTAAAATAACGTAATGAAAACCTGTTCAAAGTATGTGTTTATTTCAGGTTGGATAAACACTTTGGCCGATAGGCTAAAGGTGCCAATCCACAATATATCGCATTCGGAAAGCTATGTGACGGCTCTGTACTTCACGTGTTCATCGCTAACGAGTGTGGGCTTTGGCAATGTATCTGCTAATACACTACCTGAAAAAATATTCAGCATCATTACAATGTTGATTGGAGGTGAGTACTAATCAATTATTCGATAGTTTTGCTAAGTATGTGTTTCAAACAAAGAATATGCAAAACACACTGTATTATATTTGTAGTAAGTACATTGATATCTAAAGAGAAAACGCAGGCAAAATGCAATTTTCAATTTCATTTTTAAAATAAACAAAAAATAACTTTTACATAAATAAATAAAAATTCTATTCCATTACTTCCATTACAGTTTTGTTCAGATTTACCAACCATTTCGATATTGTTATTGACAAAGCCTAAAATCAACAGTGGTTCCAACAATTCATTAATTTAATAGATTCAGCATAAAATTAAGCATATCATGTGTATATTTGTCAACCCATTTATTAAACAAATACCGGTTGGAATCGCTTATTAATTTAGCGCTGAGCATCCAAACCACATGTACCTACTCGAATACAATAGTCATATTTAACAGACGCTGACGTTCCCCCTGTTTGAATAAACCTCCATCAAACATCAGCTATGGAGGCATTCAGAATGCAAATGACATATAACTTGAGCTTTGCTGTAGCAATATAGTGTAATACTCGAGATAAAGCTGCGATTCCACAGGCTTATTACGCCAAAGTAGCAACGCAAATTGCCATGCTCATTTGGACGGATTAAATCAGTTCTGCAAGTTTTAATGAGTAGTAAGTTACTTTCAAAGTGTCTTTTATGCTGTATGATTTCACAGCGTCAGTGTTTTAAGATTAAAATAATCGATTTTATGTAATAAATATTAATACCTACCACAAAATAATACTGCATTTCGATGAGAAAACATAACAGCCATGGTAGGTGCATTTTCATTAGGATTTGTTCCTCGTAGTACCAATTTTTACATGGATATATTTCCAGCATATGTATTGATATTGAAATTGTATTTTGAAACTATATACGAGTACTTACATCGTTATATTTTCGTATACTTCAGTAGATTTCCAAATGATCGGAAAATCGGGAAATAGTTCCTGCCTTATGTCGATAATCAGCACAATAGCCGATTGTTAGTCAGTCAGAGATCGGATGAAACTGTCAATAGATGCTATCACTGTATCTTTGGGTTGTATACCTGGAACCCAAACGATAACCCAATTTCAATACCCTAGTATTTTACAAATGGTATCATTCAAATCAATACTGCCGATGGTAGAGCCTTGTTTCGACAATGTGTTTCAAGGTGAAAACAAATTATATTTAAACACATTGCGAAAATAATAGAATTAATGAGACAAATATCGCATTCGCTTGAAATTTGATACATCTAAGAAATAAGGTAGAGTTATACTTGCTAATTTATAGCGAAACGCCACTGTGGTAAAGCGGCTTAATGTTTCACGAGATAATTCACGTGACGGAGATAAACGGGAAAACTAAACGCTCCGAATGGTTCCCTCAACGCCCTTTGATGAGCTCCATAAACGGAAGCATTAAAAGCCTATTCACCGCAATTATCCAATAATTAGAAGCACGCCTGTGACTTTGTCTTTTGCTGTTTCCACAAAAAAAAAACAATTTTTTCTTTGTTTGTTTGAAAGAGGTAAGAGGTTACCTGCATGAATAGCACCTGACCTAGTCCACGGACAGCACCGTTAAATGTTTTGACAGGTCTGACTGGAAATGACAGTAGGTACATACATTATTTTCTACGCAAAATACCTTTTTCTCGGCTACCTGCGTCTTTCGAATCCAAATAATGCAGATTAATCAGTAGAGCGGAAGCTATTAAGATGTGTTTACATAAAAAAGGCGAGCTACCTGAGAAAATTATTAAGTCAACGACCTTTTTACCAATTACCTACTAGAGATTACTTAGCTTTTCGTTATACAATCCTTGTTGGGTTTTTAGGAGCGATGGAAAGTTTCAATGATGCTCGAACTCTGTAGGTACATTTCGTAATAAAAATAAAATAATGGTTCTCTACGTTAAACTATACTGTTCATTATTGAATGCTGTCTGGGAATTATGTTATTTACAACATTTTATCATAATTCGTTTTGAATTGATACTGTTTCGGAAAAGTATCTTATATGTTTATTAATCCAACGCTCTGAAATCTGACTGAGCATGATTGAACGTTCCCCTGGGGGCAATATCAGGTGAATGGGTAGGTATCCAAATACTTAATGCTTAATTGGAATTTCACTGAATAAATTTCACGATATATAATGCCAAATGCTTCTCTCATTAGACCCATGGGATCAAATAAGAGGTCTGCTTAATGGGGTTTCAAATAATAAAATACATTTCCTAATTAAAACATTTTATTAGAGCGTTACAAGTTGAAAGTCATTCTAATATTTTTGTAACGTCATTATGATATTAATTTAGATCTTTTAAATAAGTTCTCGGACTATTATGTTATACAGAACTAGTGGGCGCCCACGACTTCGTACGCGTAGAGCTTGCTATACATTATATGTGTATATGATTTAAAAACATACAAACTTTCAACCCCTTTTCACCCCTTGAGTATGGAGTCTCGTAAAATCCGTTCTTAACGGATGTTTACACTTTATAAAAAATACCCTGACAAATTTCAAGTATCTAGGTAGGTATATATCTTCGTTTCTGAGAATTCGTGATAAGATATAGGTTGTAAACTAAACAATCCCTTCGAATGAAGTCGCTATTATGTCAATATTTTAAGATTTACTTAGATTCGCCCACAATGTACCTACGGCCACGATGAAAATGTCCTGTGACCGGAAATGTTCGTATGTATGTTGTATGTAGTGATTTATTTCTTTAACGCTCGAAGTGTTCCTTTAGCTTTTATCTACAACTTTGTTAAGTTTTTATCCAAGCTTTTGTATAAAACATTCAGTTCGAAAAAAAGATTGTTCGCATTTCTAGGTGTAACGAACAGTGGTGGTTGTGGAGATTGAATTGTTGGCACATGAACGACAGTTTGACTGTATACCTTGAAGGTTTGTTGTTGGTTACCTATCTATAGGTACCCTAAACGGTTATAGGCTTTTCTATTTTTTTGTAAATATCCTTAATATTGTGTGGCTACATTAGCAGTGTGCAGCAACGAATTTTCGTGAATAGTAGCGTTTTGAGATAAAAGACGAAAATACTACAATTTTAATAATATAATCGTGATTTTTGAATATTGTGTTTTTTTTATTTCAGTTCAAAAAAATATTTACTAAAATCTAGTAACAATTTGTTTCATATTTTAATGATGATCAACTACCCTATTACGTCACTTCAGAATCTTGTAGCACGCAACGCGACATAGGTACGCATAGGAAATAGGCCTCTTTTAATTATTCCCAGTTATATCGGTCTGAAGCAACATGCAACCATCGCGAACCAGCCGCTTTCACTAAACCATCGGTCCATCTTGTTGGTGAATAGCTATTGATAAATTTTGAAACATAACGTCACTACGTGACATCATAAATTCCTCTGACATCAAAATCCCGGGCCAATTTTGCAAAATAATCCTCAGCTTTGATACTCTATCACAAACATGCGAAAAACAGAAAATATATCAAACATTTATTACTAGCTTGTCATGGAACGGGATTACTAACGTATTTTTAGCCAAAAAGACCTTTAACCATATTGATAAATGGACTATACAGAGATATATTTTTTATTAATCGGTCCAATGTGCTAGATAATATATTTTATTTATTGATAAAGGCTATTCTTATAAATTCATTTATTCCTGCAGAAACATTTCGAAACGTGCATTTGCTTTAGCGTGCTAAAATCTGCTATAAAGATACCTATATAATAATTTTGCCCTATTTAGATTTATAAAGAGATATTTACCATGATTGATTGTCTTTTGAGTTTCTCGATATTTAATAACCATGATAGTTACAAAAGCTATATAAACAATTTGAATTACATTTAACATGCTATTTCATTTTAGCGCTTATGCACGCTGTTGTTTTCGGAAACGTAACAGCCATTATACAAAGAATGTACTCGAGAAGGTCCATGTACCAGAGCAAGTGGCGGGACCTCAAAGATTTCCTCTCCTTGAACCAAGTGCCGAAGGAACTGAAGCAACGTATGCAGGACTACTTCCAAACCATGTGGTCCCTTAATCACGGCATTGATATACACGAGGTTTGTTCGTAACATTAATTTCTTATATGAAATAGCAGTATTTTAATTATTTATACATAAATTATTCAAAGAACTGATAAAATAATTTTATGAATGTTTTTATTCCACTAAATATCATTTTATAAATGGTATTCGTGTTCGTTTCATGTCCTGCTAAAATAAAGTAGTCAAAATTTGCTATTTTTTTCTACTTCGGCTGCTTTTAGATGCCTGTAAGCTAGATCAAAATTTATCCTGACACATAAATTTTAATCTCTGATATGAACACAATTGTTATAATTGTGTTCATAACAGTCATAATAATTGTTTAAACAAAGTCTCGATGTTTACACTTTTTGTTTTGTAAATATTTAGGTCTAATTCTGAAACACATTTAAATGCGATTTACTCTCACCATTAGATTCAGCACGAGCCTGCTTAAGCTCATTCCAAAAATAGATATAACTCTGCCCAGCAAATGTTTTGGAAACGAAACATTATAACGCGATATAATCTCGAACCCACTTTTAAACAGATTATCAGTTTAAAACACCATTATCAAAAACAAAGTTAAAGCCTTTGAATTCCATTAAAAAACCTCGGTTTATTTACCCCCGCAGTCTACCTAAATCCATATGAACATTACTGGCTGCACAAGTTGCAATAAACTCCGACTTTTATTACCTCCAGTAGCACCTAATTGTAAGAATGTACACGCTTTCCCATAGTGTAAAAAGCATTACGTGCTTACCACCTGTGTTTACGAAACTGTTTTAGCTGTTGTATTTTTAGACGCTTAAAGAGTTTCCTGAGGAGTTGAGAGGGGACGTGTCTCTACATTTGCACCGGGAGATACTGTCCCTGCCTATATTCGAGTCGGCGTCGCAGGGGTGCCTGAAGTTGCTATCTCTGCATATCCGGAATAACTTCTGCGCGCCCGGGGAGTACCTTGTTCACAAAGGGGATGCGCTCACTTATATTTACTACATATGCAATGGGTCCATGGAAGTCATGCAGAATGATATGGTCGTCGCTATTTTAGGTAAGAATTGTTTCTATTCAAATTTAAAATACTTTAGATTTACTCGTCATGCAGAAGGAATGATCCTAAGATTGCAAGGTTATATAGTTTTCAAGAAGTCAAACTTTTTCAAAGGAACATGGTCCGTACGAAGTCTATGTGCTATTATGATAAACTTACGACACAGTATTGTTGAGCTAACCAGAGATAACCAAGGAACATGAGGAGACTCACATTGTATAGTTTTGTACCAAATCCCTTTTTCTATAGATCTTTCATTATAATGTAATTCTTTCCATAAATTATAACAGTTATTTTTATACTTTGGTAATAATTCAGAATAATTTGGTAATGTATTATTATTATTTATTTATTTTGTAGATATTCCAAACAGTGTAACAATGCTTGTTTTGTCAAATAAGTGCCCTCTTTACTTACGATGTATTTATTAATATGAGGCATATGATTTTGTCATTATCACAACCTTACAATTTAACAGTCCCGACACTTGTCTGGCACGCTTGATGTACCTAGCCATAAACGCACCCTAAATTATACATAACTTCTCAACTGTGCTCCATTACACATTCAAAACCTTTTTATAGAATACCTATTACCAACAAAGCAAAACAAAGCCAGAGGTTGAAAACTTTTCGAATGGATATCACGGACCAACAAGCAAAGCGTATTTATTGAAACCGCAGATCAATGCTCGGTTTAGATTGCATGGTTCCGTTGTGCTTGGAGAACTAAGGTAGCTAAGGAACGAGGTTTTCGTATGTAGACATACATTCGAAGTTCCTCGCTCGGAGAAATCTAACCGTTTCAGCTATAGAACATACGTTGTACGTTTTCTTTGTTTATGTTGCTATAGATTTATTATTACCTATTTCTGTGAGAAGCGACCAGTAGAGACAGTGAAACCGCAATACATAGTCCTTCTAGTTGGTGACATGAAATCCTATACTGCGCTCCGTGGTTCCATTACAGATATTTTAGGCCCCTTACGGCCATCTTTGCTACCAGGCCTATCCATTGCCACATGAATACTCCAACGTATAAATCTTATAATCGCATTAGACATTATTTAGGAATGTCCTCCGTTTTATCAATACTGAGTTCAAACAAATGAACAACAGTCAGCCAGGCAAACTAAGACTTGTGTGACAGACGAAATCACACTAATGGGACAGGTCGAAGCAATTACGCTAACAACCCAGTGAACAGACTTGGCAAATGGACATAGGTGTACAATGTTCCATATACCTACAGTCAAATCAGTAGCGAGCGAGAATTTAATATTTGTTCAATCCATTCAACTGATAGAGTTCAATTCGTAATTTTTTTTACTTGATTTTCGTTTCATTTGTAATTTTTACTGGCACGTAGTACACGGCAGGTATTTCAGGTAACGAAATATTTTTATCGGATTTTTATTTGACTATGAATATATTCGGTTACGGCACGTTTCGTGATCTCTTATCATCGCTATCAATCGCACAGTGAATAACCTGTGCAATTGATATCGATGATAGACACGATTTCCTGGCTTGAAATTCAGTTTCAGTTTCTTTATTGCAATAAACATTACAAATATTTACGGACCCCGTGTATTAAAACAAAGTATACATTAAAAAAGTTTAAAATATAACAATTTGAAGTCATCAATACTGTATTTTTATAATGTATTTTTATTCAAAATTCATTTAGGAATGTATTCAAAATTGGTATTAAGCATGATGCTTATTTAAATTTCGCTCTAACTAATTACCTACTGGATTTTGCTCTTGACATTGCCATTCAAACAAACAAAAAACAACTAACTTCAAGTTAAAAAGTAAATACGCAATTTATTGAGAATTACTCAAGAAGTACTCTGGTTTGGTGTTCGGAAAACTTAAATGGGTCTTTTAGCTTCGAAAACATTGATACTCAATGCTAATTATAATCGGTTTACCTGGGAAAAGTTAATACGTTACCACTATACTAAGCTGAAAAAATTTAAAAAAGAAATGTTAAAACTGTTTACAATATACAATGAGGTATAACCAAAAGACGACTTTTAGTAACCAAAAGTCTAAAACAAAAAAAATAATTTATACACTTGTAAATAAACACTAAATGGACAATGGTAGACTTTTAAAGGCTTTGACGTATTTCCAAATGTGAAACATTGTTTAAGGCTATTTTTGGGACATGTGTTTATCAACTCTTTTGTTTGAGATTGCTTTGTTATTTAATTATCTCGCGCTCAAAGGGATGCTGTTACGTAACGTACGTTACCTAATTACATTATGCAACGAGGGCTCTTTGATAGCGATGCAAATGTTTTGGTGAAAGAGTTATTGTAGAGCTTCATAGAAACCACGTACCAAGTACATCGAAGCAATTTGAGGCTAAGCTTACAGTTAAAATTCCGTTTCATTTTACAAGTTAAAATGAATTAATAGAAATCGCTACACTTTGTAAACGAAATAATCACTTAATGATCAGTTCGGTATAAACGTATCAAAAAAAAAATTCTTTCAATTATGACGTGAAACATTATCGTCAGCAAGTATATCGGTTAAGACTTAGAAATTATTGTCCCATACTAGCTTTTCTCGCTACGGTGTTACCCGTGTTTAATGGAATTTGCCGCGAGAACGACCTATTTTTCCGCAGTCAAAAGTAGCCTATAGCATTCTTCGATAAATAGGCTATCTAACAGTGAAATAATTATCAAATTGGACCAGTATTTTCTGAGATTAGCGCGTTCAAACAAACAAACTCTTCATGTTTATTTTTATAGTATAGATTGTACACTCTTATCATTCTAACGCATAAACTTCTAATATCATCCAAACAATGCAGACAAGCTCTAGACGATTAGTTGAAATTTCACTCAAACAATTGTATCTAATTGAATTATTCAAATCCAGTCCCTTATCGCAGGTAAGGGAGACTTGGTTGGGTGCGATATGAACACCCATTTGCAAGCTTACAATGGGACCGGCACGTCTCAAGGCAATAATCCCGACGTCGTCGTCAAATCCAGCAGCGACGTTAAGGTAACATTATTAATTCACCCCTTCTATTAACTAAAAACTCTTTGACTAACACAGACATTGAAATTTCATGAAGCTTTTAATTGAAATATCACACCCAGTAATTTATCATGGAAATAATTTCTGCGATGCAAAATAGTGAATTGCTTTCCGCAACACGCTTTACCTCGTTAATCATCAATCACTTTACTCAGTTGAAAGCATATCGCTAATCTCTGAAGTTCCCACTCCACATCAAACACCTGACACACCGGTACAGGATGTCTACCGACAAGTTCTACTTAATATTTCATAGCAAGTTGATGTATTTTCATCTACATAATTTCCACAGGCGTTGACGTATTGCGACTTAAAATCCGTCCATATGGGAGGATTAGCTGAGGTTCTGCGCTTGTATCCGGAGTATCAGCAGGAGTTTATTAACGATATCCATCACGACTTGACGTACAATCTGCGCGAGGGCTATGAGGCCGAGGCGGAGTCCGATGGGAATGGGCATCCATCGTTGACATTGCCTTCTATATCTGAGGATGATGAGAATGGAGACGAACATGCTCCGTCTCCGAAGAAGCTCCCGACTTCTAATACAAATAGTCCACGTCATGCTAAATTTAGGTGAGTGTTAAATTAGCATACTGCTAGAAAAACCAATAAAATGTATGCCTGTGTGAAGGTTAGGTTCGGATGAGTCTTCATCTTTTTCTGCATAAAAATTTAAAAAAGTTTAACCTTAAGAGTAGAATTATCACTTAAAATCATTAAGATTTAATATTTTAATCGAATAAAGAATGAAATACATTATTAAAATTAAAATAGATTAACCAAAAAAGTGAGCTTTATCACTTATTAAAAAAAAAGTATGACTATTATTCTAATTTAAAATATCTCAATACCGTATCGCAATTCCATACTATGAGACCAAAGAATCATAGAAACATCGTAACCGTGTCCTTTACGACACCGCCATAATATCGTAAAGCTCGAACAATGACTATATCTTTATGAATATATATATCCCGGAATAGTGTCGAGCACCTTGATAGTTTCAAAAGTTACATCATTATACATAAGTTGCGGCAAAAGTAACTTTTCCCGATCTATCTCAGCTTACAGGGAAGTCAACAAACAACCATCCATCCAAACTTTCGCGTCAAAATCTTTGAATATTATATGATTGATTCTCTCCTAAACTTTTATCTTGACACTTTACTTTTACCCCTAATTTGATAATGTAGCAAACCGGATAAGGTAAAGTCAGGGGTATAATACAGTTGAAACTTGCTTCAAGTTACGGGTAGTGAGCGGTCTCTAGTTCAGTAAGCTTTAACTATGCTGGTAATGCTTTTGCCTCTAATGCCTTCGAGCAACTTTGTTATTTAGTAGTGTGCTATGAAGTTGATATATGCTCACAGATTAGTTGTAATCTAGAGTCTAACTTTTAAGCAAAGGCTTCTACGGAATTTTAATGACTAGATCAGCACTGCTTGCATGACATGTAATTTAAGTTTAGATTTAGTAAAATACAGCGAAGTGACTTCTTGCTTGTCTGCGACTAGACAAATCAATAACTAGAAAAGTCGTGATGTCATGTTAGAGTTCTTATGTATTTTTTTTATGCTTTTTTGTTTTTTTATTTAACTACTAGCCCGCCCCGGCGTCGCACGGGTATAAAATTTTCCCGGAAATTATTCGAATTTTTCTCGCCGTAAAAACCATCCTATCTCTCAAGTTGGATCGAACTGCACATGGTGTGCGAATTTTATTATAATCGGTTAAGTGGTTTAGGAGTGCATTGAGGACAAACATTGTGACACGAGATTTATATATATTAAGATTACAACATTACAGAACGTAAAGCCGTGCCGTGCTATGCATGTTTCCAGGGTAAAAAAAAACATAATAAACAATTCTAATTATGCAACTCAAATTTCATATTTGCAAAACATTAGACTCGTGTGCTATGTTTATGTGCATGGTTTTTAATTTTTTTTTATAATAATTGAAAAATATTATATTTATAGGTACTTATCGCAATTGAATTTATATAAACATAAAAAGAAATAACAATAGTCATTTAATACTTTTAATAATCTACAAGACTGACAAAAAAATAATACTCGTGTAGCAAGCTATATTTTTTCTTATCTCAACGCATATTTATATTACCATTCTTACACATATCTTTTCAAATCTAGACTTGACAATCAACCACGGCTATCGCACCGGGAGCTTCGGGAGAGAATAGAACGGCAGCGGTCGGTGGCCACTCCCAAAGTCACGCGCTCAGACTCCATAGAGGGACTGAACCTGGAGATGCACCACACGAGGTCGTCTGTCGAGCGGCTGGATACGCAAGTATCGAGCTTACATCATGACGTGGCGGCACTAAGTCAAGAGGTAACTTTTACATTAGATTAACTAACTACGAGTATAACTGGACTTGAGCTGAGAGAGAGAACAGAACGGCAGCGGTCGCTGGTTACTCCCAAAGTTGCGCGCTTCAGACTCCATAGAGGGACTGAACCTGGAAATGCATAAAAGGAAGTCGTCATTCGAGCGATTGGGCTCGCAAGGTCGAGCTTACATCATGACGTGGCGGCGCTTAGTCAAGAGGTTACTTATGATGGATTTACTTAATGGTATCATAAAGGCAAATTTTATTAATAGCTTTTAAGTATTAGGGCCTCTTTTACCATATCTAAGTGAAAGTCCAAGTAGTTAATAAGTGGTTATATGTGTAGCACAGTCCTTTACACAATAGTGACATGCTCTTTAAGTACTGATTACCTACTTGGAACTTAAATTGGACATGATATAATTGGCCTTTGGAATAAACATTATTCTGAGTTGTATGTTGTAATTGTTATTGTTACTTGCTGGTCGGGAACAAAAGTTGTTTTATGTTACACTATATCCACAGACCCAAATAAGCAAAGTAACAACCCTTCTACTTGCACCAGTAAATATTTTCTTGAGTCCAGGTAAATTAAACACGCTTTGAAAGGGTTGAAACATGACCGCAACCCTTCCTGAATTAAAATCCCCCACAACAAAAGCTGTAAAAGCGTTCCTTGATAACTGCTGTAAATCAACAGGCTCATGGCATTAATGTTAAATCCTCCGCTTTCGAAAGGGATTGTTGGCTTCAATCCAAAACTCAAACAATGATGTCACGCAGTGTTGACCCATTTGCCAAGACAAGAAATCCTTATTAAGATATGTTATCGCGTGAATG
Source organism: Gymnoscelis rufifasciata (assembly GCA_929108375.1). Taxonomy (NCBI): domain Eukaryota; kingdom Metazoa; phylum Arthropoda; class Insecta; order Lepidoptera; family Geometridae; genus Gymnoscelis; species Gymnoscelis rufifasciata. Next base: position 9,880,999 of record OV815308.1, on the reverse strand, counting down.
TTGCTCTGATAAAGGAGAAAAATAAACATAAATTTGTTTATATGGCGTTTTATGACTTTTGACGTGAGGTGTATGATAACGAATGAAATGATAAGCACCTACGTTAAGTTTTCACGTACTGATAAGATATACGCATGGATATAAATAAATCATTAGTTGTATACGTCATGGTATCGTTAAAATAACGTGATTTTCCGTCTGCACGGTTGGGCAAAATAATAAAAACTGGACCAATAACGAAACTTCCTGATTGCATGCAGTTCCGAACTAAAGTTTGTTCTTAAAATTGGCTCATATTTGATTTTATACTGCGTTTGCTATTCGTTATTTGAGGTAACAGAATTTGAGTTCGCAGATGAAAGAAATACCTACTCTAGCGTCATTATGTGTAGGTTCCTACCACAAAGTTTAACGTTTTCAAACCTACCAAATTTTAATTTTACCTGGTTCCTTTTACTGCTGGTGCTCATAAATATCATCAGATAATGGAAATACATGAATAAGTAGATGCACCATAAAAAAACATCAAATTGTAAAAGATTCGGTCGTTCACATATATTTTCAGTTCAGTTTATGATTTTATACGTACAAAGAAATTTCATTAGCCTATATCGTCTTACGACTATAATAGACTATCACCACAGATAATATATTTACTAATCTGTGCTATCACACACCCTAAGGTTTTGCGTTTTGCATCGTAGCAACATAAAGCTGGGTCAAAACCTTTTGCTCCACACACTTTTTTCGATTTGTGGTTGGCGTGGCGTGGCGTGTGGATATATTTTTTTTCTTTTTCTTACTCTTTAACAAGATTTGACTAAATGTTTAGAGGTCGATTTTTCTAACGTCAGAACAAAGTTACCCATAATAAAGTTAGTAAAACAAAAATAAACTATAAGACGGGACATTGAAGTTGTCCGACGTCTCACTTCCAATGTTTAAAGGATAAGTGACAATTTTTGTCCGCCATCTTATCCTTAATTAAAAAATTAAAAAAAATCGCCCCTCAGAGATTATTTTTTACTTCGCTATAGGTTCGTCACGCGATTCAAGCATTGCAAGAGATGACGGGCCCGCCCGGATGGCAGCACTCAGCACATTCCAACCCCAACCTCCAGTGGAACACCCCTCACAACCAGCAGCTGGCGAGGAGCTGCAGTCATCCACCAGATGTGTTCTGTTGGGACCAGGTAAAAGCCTCTCTTCAGCGGTAGAAATACAAGTGCCTATTGGATTGAGACTCATTTTTAGACTTAAGCTTCGGCCAAACCTGCTCGACAGAAGCGACTGCAAAGTAGGGGCGTCTGCCGCGCGACGGAGGTTGTCCATGCTTTACTATATCCCTTTGTACAATACGCAACCAGAAAACGGGACGGGAACGGGGCCAGAGACGTTTTAATTCGAAAAATGCCGAGTCGCTAGTAGCTTCCGGCGATGCTGTCGCGTAGGTTTGGCAGAAGCTTTACATCATAATGAGGGCGTTGCCATATTTGCTACGCGCTTGCGGGTTGGTAAGGGCATATGAGGCAATACCGATTTCTATTCCTTTTTTAGGTATAGCTGAATGCCAAGAAAGTAGTACAAAGCATATGGCTATAAATAATTATGACGTATACCATTTATAATAATTATTTTTTAATTTGATACGTGACGAATAACTGCGATGAACGTATACCTAGGTACCATATCTATAAAAAATATTTTTTTTTATTTTATTCCTCATAAAGATCAAACATCAAAGATCCACCATGTATATAATTACTTTGAACCGCAACGAGGATGTTCGCTCCAGGAACTTGCGGTCTGAAATAAACCGTTTTATATTCACTCAATTTACTTGTTCTTCGCGCTTTGTTAAAAATGCTTAACCTTGTTTTCATTAATATTTTTTACGAAAACCTCTTAGCGTCTTAAACAAGATCTGCTTTGTATTCTCTGTTTTTGTATAAATTACTTTTGTAAAACGGACTAAGGTATAAAAAAAACATCTTGTCTCGTAAAATGAAATAATGTACATCTCCGAATGATGCTTATTTAAACCTGAATTCAAAGGGTTTAAGGTCTGAATGGTTGCTTATGGAAAAGGGCCCTCTTTGTCAACTTCTTACAAAGGCTTGTAATAATATCATGAACCATTTGACTCCTTTAATAGTCTTGTAAGATTTCCTTTAAAAGGATTTCGCAATATTTAATACTTGTAGCTTACAAAGAATCCATCTGTAAAGAACGCTCAGTAGCTACCAATTCATTCTATACAATAAATAAATCAATAACTTTGTTCAATGATCTCAATATTTTCTGCAGATTGACAGCGTATGTCCCTATTCTTTTTTACATGGATATATGGCAGTACATCTTTGGTACAATGAGATATATAAAATCTTCATTTTATCCAACAGCAAGAGAGGCCGGCGACTCCAGAGAGACCGAAAGTCCACCGGAGTACGCAAACCGAACCATTCCTTCACTGCGTCACGCAATACATCTTGGAACATCCAGCCACTGTGATGTTGCTTCTAGGCATCGACCCAATGGCCAACTTGGGTCCCGTTTTAGCCCCCAGCATAGACTTCTACGAAGCAAGAGGTAGGAGGCAAAGTATGCTAGAACAAATCGCGGAGTCCGAAGCCGGTAGCAAAACGCCTTCCAGCACAGGCAGCGAAAGATTGGAACCTTCTAGAAGCCTGAGTGGGAGCGTTAAAGAACTCGACGAACCGTCGGAAAATCAGAAACTTCTGGATAGAGAAACGAAGATTACTATAATGAGGAGAAGCAGGTACTCAGCAAGTGATCTGAGCGAGGCTTCGGAACGGCTGCTCGCAAATAGATCCTCACATCCCAGTTCACGCAGTCTTAAGTTCAACTTTAACAGTTAATTATTAAATGTGTGATAGCAGGTTTCTGTAACATACCGTTACTTGTAGATTATGATCAATATTACGTATCCTAATCGCACACTGTTGTGAGAATACGCATTAATTCTAGTCCCTGCATGGTTGTTTCTTCTTCTCCAGTGTGCCAATGAAAATCTTATCGTCATAAAATAAAGGACAAAGTAAAGGATTATTGTAACTTTTTTAAATTAATTAAAGTAAATATCTTGGGAACCACCTTTTTAAAAAGGTGGTTCAGCTTTATAGCTGAAGTAGATATTTAAATTTAAAATACCTAAAACATGATAAATCAATATTATTTCGCTATTCCTAAATCGGTTCTTTCAAACAGAGCGTTTTGAAACGCTCAAATTGAAAGCGTCCTTATAATAACAATAAAGTTTTGTACATATCAAATTTTCTTAACTCGATGTTAGAGGGAGATGGAGAGATGGTTTATCTTATCATCATCATGTAAAATAATCTAGTCAAACTTTTAATAATGTTATTAAGGTTAATTTACGTTATACATTTTGTAAGTAAAGAAATTATTACGTAAGACTAACGTTAACATTATAAATCTTCCATGTCTGTAGTATGAGTGTATCATTGTACCAAATGAATACTAAGATGACTTTTATATAACTATTTTTGTGATGTAAAAACGTAACAGTAGAGTTATAAATCTATTCATTCATTAAAGATAAGACAATATTTTAATGATTTTAAATCAATTAAATAAGTAAATAAAATTCTCGTTACATGTTTTTGATCTCGTATAGGTGTCAATATTGAGCAATTAATGTAATATGTTAAGATTATGATTGATTATTTTGTCTATTTCAAGATCTATCCTATATAAAAATCCACTTAGAAGTACTTGGATTTCAGAAGTGCGTGATTATATTTTTTTTACTATTATTAATATTTTATTGTCATTTAATTCATAAATATAACCTTAGCTGGAACCTAACAGGTACCTATATTCTCGCATTCCATACATTTCTTCATTACTCAATTTAACCTAAAACAAATTTTTTTAATTGTTTGATATTATAATTCAATATTAGCCCTAAAATAGGGAGATATCTACCAAATCTTATTAAATATATTATCAAGATAAATAGTATAATATGGCAATTTTCGAGCAATTATGTAGATTATATTTATAAATAAAGGTATTTTTTATTGTTTAGTATTACAAAGCAATATCATTATTATATTATAGGTGTTCAATACTGTAGTCAAAATTATTTCAATTTCGTGATTTGTTTATAATCTTAATAAATTTTAAATAAGTCACTGAATCTAAAATTATTGCCCTGTGAAAAAAGTGTAAAGCATGTCATTGCAAAACGGATTTAGAGCTTTCAATCTAGATTTATTCTGACAGTCAGTCAAAATTATCACTGTTTTAATGATAAAAACTCAATTCCAGTTCTTTAATTAAATCGCTAAATCTTCTTTTATTTGAAAGCTAGTGCTTTTTGTCTCATTTACCTAATTTGATTAAAACCAGTAGTTTGTTAAGACTTATAACGGGTAACATACCTTGATTAGATGGTTTTTGAGTTTCCCGATATTTCGGTTTTTAAGATATTTCGATGTAATTGCCGCAGATCACGGCATAAACTCAGTTATTATGCATCAAATCAATGGTATATTACCCTATATAATCGTCTAATCTTGTCTCATTAAATACATCTTTATATTTTGAAAAAGCACTATGAAAAATTAAAAAAAGCCAGTACTTTTGTTTAAGATACTTTTGATAATGCTTAACTTAATAATATCAAAATTAGGCGAGCATAAACTCTACCCATACCCACGTTCGCTAGATGAAGCGATAAATGTTGCAATATCATTTTATCTTATTATAATTTTGTTTTCAATTTATTATAGGTGTAAGTAATAATCTTGTTGTAAGATCGGTGACGCTTATTAGAATAATGGATATTGTGGAGTAACCCTGTATAGGCCAAGTTTGTGATATGACGTGGAGTGCCTAAATTCTCATTTAATTTGGTTGATTTTTATCTGTGTCCTTAAATCTAATCTATTTTACTAAGCGTTATGAATGTAATAGAGCATTATTTTGTACATATTGAAACGTTTATCTTGTAGTACAAAGAAATAGTTATCAAGTTTAATAAAGACAGATCGATGTTGAAAAGTTGTTTTATTTCCTTTGTCATAAACGTATAAAACAACCCGTTTTTATAACATTTTTAAATTAAGAATATTCCCCATAACTTCTTGTTTTGGCACGATATAGAAATCAGTAAATTAAAAATATAATCTTTATTTTGGTTTGCTTCCGACAATTTAATTTATTATTAGACAATGTTGAAGTTGAAGCTTTTGTGTTTTTTGTTAGAAACACTAAAGATTCAACTAACAACACACGAATCATAGCTTGTGTTATGTAAGGTGACTGAATTTAGCTAATACATTAGGTACATATCTATTTGTTTCAGTAGGTACAATGTTACCTCAGGAACAGAGATTATTCCCATATAAAAATGTTATCTGTTTCAGCTTAAAAACAAAGTGATGGCGAACGGGAACAAATTTTGTTAAATACATAAGTTAGTATAACCACAGAGTTTAACTAATAGAATACCGTAAATAAAACATTATGAATCAGAAGAGCTTTTTTCCAAACTATATTATCCTCCGTTAAAAGTAGTGCATGCAGTCTGCGTTTTTAAGCTGAATACTTTAAAATGCAGCGTATAACGGTCTTTACCCGATGTAATAAAGTAAGTAATGACGCAAAATGTAGGTCGCGTCGGAGCTATAATTTGCCGTCACAAGCTACAGTGCCCAGGAAACACTTCCCTTACAGGAAACAGCACGAAATTATAAATTGAAAGTGTTCCGCTATGGGATACTGGATTTTTTGTAATACCTAGCTCTAAGAACTAAGGTTTGAAATAACAGGAATTAAAGATGGAATTGGTTCGAATTTAGTATAAATCCTTAGCGTTGGTACCTATTGTAAAAACATGAGGATTCAGAATAAATGTTTCATTCAGTACAATGTTGTCCGCTAAAGTTTTCAGCTGCAACACAATAACGCGTATGCACTTCTTATAAAATGCAGTGAATAAGGGTCTTTACCTGCTGTAATATTTAAAGTAATGACGCAAAATGTCGGTAGCGTCGGACCCATAACTCCTTGACCCTCACCTCAGGTAATAAGGTCAGGTAAGCGGTAACCGGTTACCGCGCAAAAAACGGAACCCTTATGGATTCGTCATGTCGTCTATCTGTATGTCCGTCCGTAATTCACAGCCATTTTTTTCCGAAACTTTAGGAACTATAAACTGTTGAAACTTTGAAAAGATATGTATTCTATGAACTGCATTAAGATTTTTACGTTAAAAATAAAAAAAACAAGAATTTTCGGGTTCCACATACTTAGAACTGAGACTCAACAAATTTTTTTATCAACACACAACATAATTTAAATTTAAAACATATAAGTTTTTTACAATCACATATGTTTTAAAAATATATTGAGGTTTCTAGAAATATTTTTCAGACAGACACTTCCAAAGTGGTAAAATGTATGTCCTTCCCGCTGTAACTTATTATATGATATTCATTACCATGCAAACTTCCACCCAATATTGGTTTTAATGAGATTAGTTCAAAGCAATATCTATCTAATGTACCTTTCATTTATAAAGTCGAACAACGTGGTTTGCGGTCAGTAGTTGGGTGGGTGACCGCTCTGACTACAACTTTTTAATTTTTTTTTATTTACATGTTTCTTTTTTATTACAAAAAGTTTATAAACTGTTGACATACACGGAACTCATGGTGTATAAATCCATTCCATACTTTATTTTATTTTATTAATCCATCATTGATTTCAGGGATCTCAGGCCCATTTATACATCTGGGGGCACGGCAGTGCCCCCACCAAGTCGAGCAAAAAAGCGTCACGGCCGTACCATCCTTTTCTCGAAGCAATTCAGGCCATTTTCGACCCCCTGTAACTTCGTTGTGGATAAAACTAGAAGACTGAAATTTTCAGTAACCATGCAGGCATTGTAAAGACACGGTATATTTCAAATTTCATTCAATTTGAAACAGTATTTTAAGAGTTATAACGGTTCAAATTTCTTAATTTTGTCACCACTGACTCACCGATCATCAAAATTCTAAGGCACTTCTAGCAGACCTAGAAGCTTCAAATTTGGAATATAAGTAGTGTTTGGTGTATCAATCAAGGAAAAACTAAAAAATCTAGAAAAGACCGGTATAGAGGGCGCTGTCGCAACGCCACGTATGTACGAAATATGTACTAAAGTAATAACAATGCGAAATATAAATAAACACAATCTGGACCGGCAAAATGAAAATTATATGGGCATATATACAATAAGTAGAAGGTACCATAAAGGAAAAAAGTAGAACTGTCTACAAAATACAACGAGAAATGAGATCCCATCAAAAACAATACTTGTCAAAAAAAACAAGTCGCGCAACTCAGTTGTTCTGCGGTAAAAAGTATGAGAAATGAGATCCCATCAAAAACAATACTTGTAAAAAAAACAAGTCGCGCAACTCAGTTGTTCTGCGGTAAAAAGTATAAATATATTGTTTTTTTGAAATACAACGAGAAATGAGATCCCATCAAAAACAATACTTGTCAAAAAAAACAAGTCGCGCAACTCAGTTGTTCTGCGGTAAAAAGTATAAATATATTGTTTTTTTGACAAGTATTGTTTTTTACAGACTAGTATTTATTAGAATTACAGAAATAAAGGATGAAACGGGACGAGTTTTCTTATACCTTATAGTTGGTTTTAGTTAACAATGTATGCTGACGATAATTTAATTAATGATGCGTTTATTTTTAAAGAAATAATCCATTTACCTATCTACATCGGACCTACGGTTGGTTTTAGAGGTGACCTATTTTCTCATAGAATGCAGCAAATAGACAATTCTATTGTGTCCTAAAAATCCTTTGTGCTCTGTTTGAATGTCCGGATTCAGCATGAACTAGCCGAGTGTTCAATATTTGGATCCCGATAAATTTGCGAAGCGAACTAGCAGTCCAGCAAACAAATACAAACAAAAAAAAGACGGAGATTCTTGAGTATCTATGGTAGTAGTTATTAGTGTTTTGACATTGACAGTAAAAACACAGTTTTGTGACACAACAATCTTTTTTGCTAAGCTAAAAGAAACAATAAGGGAGGTCCTAATCAAGTTCAAATTTTCACAAGTAAGTAATATTTGGCTTTTGGAATTGTTGTAACTACATATTTACTTAGACATACATATTTAATTACTTATTTACTAGATTCCCGACGATTACTAGCAGAAATTTGTTCCATATTTCTGCTAGTAATCGTCTCAGAAAAGGGTGTTTACAGTTATGTATTATATTCTATTGATATATTCAATACAATTCGCCATCATAACTGTACTAAACTTGTAGGTATAGTAATAAATGTCCATAGATAGTAAATATGTTACATTATGATGGGTCTAAAAACACAAAATTTCGTTTTTCCTTTCAGCAACGGGCGAGTTTTCTAATTATAATTATTTCATGTTCATCTCCTTCGTAAAACCCTTAATGTGTGCTCAAAAAACATAGGCAAATTGCTGAATGTGTTGAATTTTACTGATATTCCTCTTGACAACAGCATCAAAACATTAGAGTTAATGAAAATACCAAGAAACAATAGCCGCTGGAACAAATGAAGCTGATCCTATCTCTACGTTTTTATTAACTCAGCTTTTCTGAAAGCGCTTCTGACTGGTTATTATTCTGTTACTTTGCCGACATCATATTAGTATCTGGGCAGGTACTTAGGTGGCCCTAGCTCTAGCTTTGTGCCTATATAAGAATAGATTTTAAAACGGGAGAATATTATCCGTTAATACTTCGTTAATGCCTTCCATTGAATGAACCTGTTCAAGTAAGTAAGTCAGTAGTTACTAAATAACGTACATAAATTTTATAGATATACTTAGGTAGGTATCCACTGATAGAGTTTATTGCATAGTTACCCATAATAAACTTTCAAATCTATCAACATTTAACCTGCCGTCACATAAAAGTAGTTTATAAATAAACATTTGTAGGATTTTTTTCGTGCTTATGTCATTATAAATACAATTTTAATTGATATTATTGAAGAAAAATATTGTTTTTTTTTTAAGAGGAAATACATTTTTATTTGCCATTTTGAGTTATTTTATCAAGTCTTCCACAACTTAAAGGGTTAGTGTCACGTTAAGCACATACCTTACAATAAAGATTTTCCTTAAATTAGGGGGGAAAAGATCCGTTTGACTGAGTAGTCCACATCACATTAAAAATATATCACTCTGAACACAACCTTATAATTTACGCCCCCTTTAAACCCACTAATGAGAGTTAAGGTAGGTACAGAAAAATATAGCGTCAATAGGTAATATTAACGCATCAATATCTACTAATATAATAAATGCGAAAGTAACTCTGTTCCTCTTACACGCAAAAACTACTGAACCGATTAAAAATAAATTTGGTACACAGATTCTCTAGAGCCCGAGAAAGGACATTGGCTATTCCGCTTAAAAAATCTATTATAACGCGGCTACCACCGTAGAATAATAAGATTAATAAGTTACGAAAGGCTAAGGTCATATAGGTTATTTATTAAAATTGCCTTATTATGCTCTATCAGGTCGCACCAATTTATTGTGCATTTTATTTTCTTCAGAGACAAATTGAAATAACTATATTTGTAAATAAATTCTAACCTTGATCAGGTTTGGTAAAACTAAAGTGCCTTAATTGCTAAAATATAAGCAGAAAAAAAAAGACGGGGCACAGCTAATAAATTAGGCATAGGTATGTGCGATTGTAATCTAAATCGAATGACATCACACAAGTGTCACGACTCACGAGCTAAAATCCAATCTGGGATTATCTGTCAAAGCCCCATTTACTGGGTTATCAACACGTGGCTTAAGTACCTAACCTATGCCTCTATAATAGTAATAGCAAAGCAATTAGTCGTATCTCTATTATCACATACACATAATGTACACGGACATGGTATTCTCTATGAAACATACAATGCCGAGATTACGCTTCTGATTTTCGGTGCCGTTATTCGGCTGATACAATACTCGATAGGAGGCGAATTTACGCAGCTCAAATTCGGTCGCCGAACTTTGTGTACCTATGTTTTCAGTGTCTCGAACGCTGTTGTGAATTTGATTTGGGTCCGATCCATCCTAACTTCGTCGGTCGCGTATAATGTGTCTACTTACGGGTCATGGTGCTCAATGCCATATTTATTAAAACATCATATCCATACCCGTGATGTCAACTTCAAAGTTTTTGCCCAACTTTTCCCGAGAGGCCACCTTTTTAAGACCGAAGTCCGTTCGCGCACTTATTGCTCAACTTAATTTTGGCATAGTGTGTCGTCATCGTCAGTAATTCTTTATACTCTACTTCAATAACAATGACAAGTTAGTATTGGTTCTAAGTTCTCATATCAGGTACAATAGATTTATTTGATTGAGGTGTTTCATAGACGTAATAAACCGCATTTGTATGTTTTATGGAACGTTACAACTAGATACATTCCATTGTGTTTTTCATTGTTGGAATCATGTAAGTCTATATAACAAATACAATGTTTAACTTATAACGAAAATCATTCTTAATTTTATTTTGATATTATATCATGAACACAATAAAGAATAATGAAGGATATCAATGATCAAGGAAAAGATAAGAGATATAATAGACAGAGCTCTTTTAAATTTCGATGTAATACCTTTTTATATCATACCTCTAGAACGCTTTGGTGTGTAGGGTACATGAAAAATAAGTAAGAATATTAAGGGTACATTAAATGATCGCCATTTCATTTAATGTAATCAGGATGTATTTTTGCAATTATTGCCTAGTAATCAAAATTAAGATCATTAATAAGTCTTTAACATTTTGTTGCTAAAGTCTATATCTTTGTCCCATTATTAGTAGGTCAAGTTTATTAATAAAAACATGGTAGACCGGCGGTGCCCCAGACCGCCGGGGGTATTGCCGCTAACTTTAGGTACCTAAGTAGGTACCTTCCTAATGTTGTTTGTTGAAATATAAAAATTACCTAAATGCATTTTAATAACGGAAACATTTATGAAATCAATCATTATTATACCTAATAAAAGTAATATATACAATCACAATTTAGTAATAATTTGACCCATTTTTAAGTTATATTACCTATTTCAATTTAACAAATATAGTAAAGTCGTGGATGTCAATGCAAATTTTATTTGTACATAATATAACAAATAAAATTATGTAATTCATAATAATCATTATATATGTTATCTATGTTATCTTAGGACACATGATATGGCATCACTATTTTAGTATAGGAATTTTTATACATATAGGGTTAAAGTTCCAGACAATTCAGTTGGAATTTAAAAATAAATCATGGTTAATCGTTTAAAATTTAATGCATTTCTATCTACAGACAATATAATATTAATAACAGATAAGTAAAATTAATAATTATATAAGAATTTATAGGGTTGGATGATTGAAAACACAGACGAACGTTCGAATAATCTCGTGTATTAAAAATAAACATTGAACAATGACCAAGCACATCAAAGACAAGTGAAAAATTCTAAGAGCGCGGCGCGGCGCGGCGTACGTGCGGTCCGTTCGGATCCCGGTCGGTTACTCCAGAGAGATGGCGCGCGGGGCGCGCCTTTGACGATGCGAACGCCGGGCCGCGGGCGAGGAGGAGAGCGGTATGGGGGGCGCTGTAGGCATACAACAAGTACGGCTAGGACCGTGCGCTATAACCTCCCCCTCCAAGCCACGAGTACGACCCGTCCGTGGCTTGGCCACTCTACCACGACGACGAGGATGTCGTATAACATTAAGAGCACTCGAATAAAGTGCAAGAGCGCTGTCATGGTATTTGTTAATTTCACAAAAAGTATCTTTCGTAGCTGACTTTACACAGTATGGTGGACACGCAATAGGTGCTGCATCGCCTGTATTCATGCAATGGATGGCACAATCGGTTACCCCTCCCCCTGGCTTGTAAATATCCTCATGGATATTCAGAAGGTCGCACAGTTTCTCCCGATCATCCGCATTCAAATGGGTCCCTTCACCCTGACGGAGACCCATAGACGAGCAACTAAGCACCGGTTGCTTAGATTCGAACTCTATAGGATTAGGCGTCCTATCAAATCTCATGGACCAAACATTACGTTCGAAATCTAAAACCATGCCAGCGTCTTTAACAAAGTTCATACCTAACAAACTTTCCGTTGCATTAGGTAACATCAAAAAATCTACAAATATCTTAATCTTACGCACTAAAACTTTAACTCGTGCGAGGTCTACAGATTGCGATACAATACGCCCGTCGGCATATTTAAACTTAACAAAAACGTTCTTATACTTTTGACCACACTTGTCTAAATGTTTTCTTAAACTAATACTACCTACTGAGTGTTCAGCACCAGTATCTAATAAAATTTTACCTAAAGCACCGTTGATTTTAACACTTAGTACTGGCCTACCACGCGAATCTATATTGTCGGCACTCGCGCACACTGACTGAAAGTTAACAACACTACTCGCGGCGTCGTTCTTCTTCTCTTTGCAAACGGCGCAGTTCGAGCGTATGACACCGGGCGCTCCGCACCCGAAACACGTCACTGTAGTTGTAGTCGCGCGTGGCTCGCCTTCAGAATCATCTTTGTAACTCTGCTTCAGTTTGTTGGACAAACGCGGGCAACTATCCTTCTGATGGCCGTACTGCCTGCAGTAATTGCAATAAAGCCGAACCTTGTGGTTGCTCGGCGGTGCGGTTGGCAATGATTTCGTGTCCGTAGCGGGAATATTTATCTCCGGTTTACTTTCCGAATAAGTACGGGGACGGCTCTCATCGAGTATGTCCTCGACGCGTCTGGACTGCGACAACAAGTCGCCGAAATTATTAAAAGATGAGCGCGGTACTTTTTCTCTAATACGCCGGTGTAGAAGGCCATAGCACATATCCAATTGTACCGTCTCGGTGAGTGTGAAAGGCGGCAGTTGGGAAAATAACGCCCTTAGATGACAAACGAACAGGTCTGTAGATTCGTCAGTGCGTTGCTCTCGTTCAAAAACGCATCGATAAATTTTGTGCGGCGGTAATCTCGGTCCAAACGTCTGCTTCAATGCATCCATAGCATCGTGCCATGTCGAGGTAGAGTCCTTGACTCCCTGCCACCAGGTGGCGGCTAACCCCGTCAACAACATGGGCAACCCACGAAGCGCGATATGATCGTCAACACCAACACAGTCTTTATACGTTAAAACAGAGTCAATAAAAGCTTGCACGTTACTGGATTTATCACCATCGAATCTCGCAGTACATTTGGCGAAATTTCCTGAGTAAGTAGGTGTAGGAGTACTTACAGGATCGCAGCGACTTAGCCTGTTAATCAGCATCAGCAACTGATCGGTCGTCATCACGATCGGTGACGCCGCGGCGTCAGGAATAGCGCCCCCTGCAGCGGCAGACACGCCAGCTGCGGCGGCAGCATGCGCCAACAGCGGCGGCGCGCCCAGCATGGACGCCTGCGCTGCAACGCCCTCGCTAAGTGCACCCTGCACAAGCGCGGCATCAGCAGCGGGCGGACGCGGCATTGCGTCCGCGGACGCATGATCAATCCCCGAAGCCGGGCTTGAAGCACCCGATCTCGTTACCACCATTGTTACGAAATTTAAAGTCACACAAAAATCCAAAAAACACAAATTAATTTACACGGAAATGTCAAAGACTTTATCACAAAGTTCTGATAACACGTGAAATTACAAATAAAGTCTAAAGAAAATAAACGTAAAATGTCTTTTAGTGTTAAAAGTTCAATGTTCACTCGTACTACTCGTACGCAACTTACGTGCACTGTTCTCAACAACAAATGTACACAACACAAAAAGTCACAGTTATTTACAACAAAGTCTATTTACTCAAAACACTAAACAGCACAAAAATGTCTCAAAAAGTTTTCCGTCAGTAAATAAATAAAATTATTTACAAAAACACAATAACTGTCCACTCCTTTTATAAGCGAATAAAATAGGCAAGTTTACGAAGTAAAATAATGTCCAAACAAAATAACGCACAGTTAGGTAGGTATCTAGGTCTTTTACGTCTCAAAGTCCGTTACGTATAGAATACCTATAAGCAAACACTATTTACACTACACTTACACTATTCAAAAGTTTATGTTACGGAAAAAACACTTTACAATGTTCGTAACAGGATAGGTAGGTATCTAGTTTCAGGCTATAGATTGGTAACCTGGATAGAAAACTAGAAACAAAAATACCTTCCTCACAATGCACTCAAGTCTAAAAGTCACACAAAGTTCACTTCTCTATAAGCACTAAAATGTCTTAGGTAACTTAGGTCAGGTGTTACCACGTCCTAGGTAGCCTGTACAAAAACCTACAGTTACAAGATGCACAAAACACTACCACTGTTCATTACCGGGTTCGTAACGTACACTAGGTTCAGGTAATAACGAATTACCTGTGACAAAACCTTGTTACTACGCACGCACAGCACAAAACCCTTTGTAACGCACAAAACAGTCGGTATGTATCTATCGCGGCACTCCGCATGCGCACTACATACGCGTCCTATGCGATAGAAAAGCGCAAGAGTTCCGGTTCCGAGATATTCACGAGTTCAAAGTTCAAGTGTTTAGAACGTTGTCTAAATTTTACTGTTGCTACGCAGATGAAAGTAACACACTCACGACAGTATACCACACGAAAATAGGCAACAAAAGCAGGACTGTTCACATCACAAACTTCACTATTTCGTTATGTAGGCACTGAGTACAAACGCGAGCACGTGTTTTGCGCAGTAAAATTTCGATTCGGGTCCACGTTAGGCTGCCAGTTATAGGGTTGGATGATTGAAAACACAGACGAACGTTCGAATAATCTCGTGTATTAAAAATAAACATTGAACAATGACCAAGCACATCAAAGACAAGTGAAAAATTCTAAGAGCGCGGCGCGGCGCGGCGTACGTGCGGTCCGTTCGGATCCCGGTCGGTTACTCCAGAGAGATGGCGCGCGGGGCGCGCCTTTGACGATGCGAACGCCGGGCCGCGGGCGAGGAGGAGAGCGGTATGGGGGGCGCTGTAGGCATACAACAAGTACGGCTAGGACCGTGCGCTATAAATTGAGTTTTGTACTTACAGACACAAAACATGAACCAAAAAATAGTTCTGTTACAATAAAATATAAATAAAAAAAAAGTGTGTGTGTGTCAGTTACGACGCACGATTGGAGTTTACTCCTTACGAACGATAATTATGATATAATTATACCGAATAGAAAAAAAGGGTAAATGAACGCTTCTGCTAAAATGATAAGAGAAACAAACATATATCTGTAATTATTCGGATTATTTATATTACTTCAATAAAGCGTAATAAAGTATGTTACAAAATAATATAAATAATAATAATAATTGTGTTCAATTTTTACAAATCCAATTTTAGGATGATTGATTTCTTTCTTTTTGGAAATTTATAGATTCGCTGTGTAATGTATTCCATCTCATTCTTTTACACGTTCAATCCTGCAGATATATATGTTTGTCTCTTTCTACGTAACGCCTCAACTTTTCGTGTTACACTTGATTTTACTCCTCATAAAATTTCCGTACCGGGCCTTATAACTCAAATCGTTTCTTAAGGAGTAAACTCCAAAAAACGTAATTTTCCAAAATTGTTTCAATATTTTCACCCTAGCCGAATCTTATTGAACGTAGGTATAACTCTTTGGTTGAGTGCAACACTAACTAGAACTATTAAAAAATAGTACCTACTAGGTGCTAGTTTGTCTCAACCAAAAGGTACATTATCACACAAACATCAGCATCTTCCCGACTTTATCCCACATTACGTGGGATTGACACAACATGTTTCTTAGCTTCCATTTCCCTTTCATCACGCGTCATCTCAACACTCACCCCTTTCTTACACAAGTTAAGCTTATAAATCTAAACGTTAAATTAAGCTGACAGTAACATTTACATTATTAATTACCATCTAAGGCCTGATGTACATTAATATGTCCATCTACTGATTGGAAACAATGAAACGTTTTTCAAAGTGTTTTGAGACTAGGACTGTCCGTCAATTTTTAACATTATGTTATAGAGGCTGATGCCTAGCTGCTTACCCTCGTATGGAAAGTGGCTTGTCGCTAAGTTTCGTTTGACAGAGATACAGGGGTGAGAGTGAGAGTGATGACTTCCACTCTTGTATCTCTGTCATAACGAAACTGCTATGCTATGCCCGGCGAGCGCTAATCCCCTTCAAACCCCACCATTATCCAAACTAATATTATGAATAAATCTTAATATAAAATTTAAGAAAACCCACCGAATCCCACACAACATTTTGTTTACTTTAATTTACTTATAAGTAAAACAACATAATATTTAGTAGTTAGGGCACGCGATGCTCTTTCATTTGATACCCCACTCGATTATATTAGCAGATTTTCGGTTTTCCTTCCCCACTCTCACCCCCATAACTTTTGCGCGGCTCAACCGATTTTCATGAAGCATGTCTAAGAACACCCGGGCCGAACTCACCTTTCATACATTGAAATCGCTCCATCCGATCGGGAGCTATGATGCCACAGACTGACAGACAGACAGACACGTCAAACCTATAACACCCCTCTTTTTTGGTCAGGGGCTAAAAAAAGTGAATCTGTTCCTCTTTCACGCAAAAACTACTGAACCGATTAAAATTAAAATTAAAATTGGTACGCAGATTCTCGAGCTAGGCTCTAGACAGAAAATGAAAAAAAATGAAAAATGTTTTATTACAGAAAGGACGGAAAAATACATTTTAACGCTCGTAACACCGCGGGGCACTACATACATACTAGTCATACATAATACGAGTATATAGAGTTTAACTGAAAAAAATCTAAAACTAAAGAGAAAGCCATGCCAAAGTCGATAAAATGGAACTCGCTGTCTCGAGTTTCTGAACAAATGACATCTGTACAAAGGGTTTTCATTTGATTCCAACACATTTGTTGGTTTTTCGTGACAAATTATAGCAATAAATAAAGACACATAATGGAAGTTTGATCCTACAAGCTTCTTGGAAGATTCAATTATAAATTGATAAAATTAATAATAATAACAACCAGCTGCAAAATAAACGGAACACTTGAAAGATTGCCTCAGTGGCGCGGTGGGTTAAGGTCCGCTTGCGCTGCAAGAGGTAGCGGGTTCGATACCCGCCGAGGGGTCATGTGTATGTATAACCTGCAAGCATTTTCTCGTCGGTCTGCGTTTTATATTAAAAAAATTACAAAACATATCAATATTTGTATGACTATTATATTAAGTGCTAGTGGCCCGCCCCGGCTTCGCACGGGATTTTATTCAATTTTTTTTCCCGGCAATTATTTGATTTTTTCTCGCCTTTTAAACCTTCCCTAGACCTCCACGATCATTTCAAGACTATGATAAGATAAATCCGTTCAGCCGATCTCGAGTTTTAATCAGACTAACGAACAACAATTCATTTTTATTTATATATATATCAGATGTCTAGTACCCGTAATACAAGCTTAGAGCTCACCACAGGCCTAGATGTTGTGTGGTTGGTCCTGTAAAAAATATATACATATATTAAACAGGTACTTTACATTCGTTATTTTTTATTTCAATAGGAAAATATATAGTGTTTCTCTGTGAAAACCTCATAAACTATTACCGAATATTGCAGCTCGTCAATAGCGCAGACACATTATTTTACAATTATAATGAATTAAACCAATTAAGTTAGGTAAGGTACCTACCGATGTCTTCAAACCACTGATATCTCTTAAGTCGAGCTTATAACATGAGATGAGACGATTTAATGTAAAATTAAAGCAAAATGAGTTACAAGAAGATTACGGATAAATGAGTTTTCGTACCCCAAATCTTAAATACTGCGCATCTACATTGTTACATTTTAAAATGCTATTAAGGTTGTTTTAAGCTGACAACTTTTCAATATAACTTAATTATAGAATTAAATTTATTGAATACAAGTAATTTCTAAAATAAGTTAACACAATAATTTAATAACGTTTTAATAATTAAGTATACTTTTATTTGTAATTTTTTGTCGCTGCAATTTGTAAGTTTAAGAGTTTTCGTATAAAGCTTTGAATTAAGATGATTTATTTTTTTTTTCTCAAAAGACTTGCGTGTTCGTGGTCTGAATTGACAAATTTGGTTTTGGTTTCAAATCGTAAAATTAAATATTTCAAATTGCTCCCAATCAGATGGGTGCGTTGTATGGTTTTTCGTCGATAAAATTAAGCATACGACACGGGGTGGTAAAGTATCGAAAGTCCGATCCCAAGCACACTGTACATACGAGTATATTTATTCAAATATAATTTTAGTTTTTTTTTTTGTATTTAATATAGCGGCAAGATAAATAGATATACTATATAGATTTTACTATACAACATCGCTCAAAATATCAACTCTCTATCTATCACGGTTCTTGAGATACTGCGTGACAGACGGACAGACAGGCAGACAGAAGACGAAGTTTCAGTAATAGGTTCCCGTTTTTCCCTTTGCTTACGGAATCCTAAAAACCACTACAACGCCCATGTAGCATACCTAGGTATAAGTGAATACTGAGTGCTATGCATCAGTTCGTAGCCCGCAGCGACGTAAAATTTCATTTTACGCCTCGCTAGCCGACAGGCGAGCTTGTTTAACTTGACCTGCCTCTAGGCAAACCCTACCTGGGACAGAATTTACCTTGGCGATATTTCCTTACTGCAGCAAGTTAGTTACGTACGTTTAACATGAAGGGTAAAATGTAGATTTTCACTGTTTTGATTTATTTTGAAAAAAAAATATGTAGTTAGTTACCATGGTAATAAAAAACATAATTGCAATATTATTCAATAGTAATTTTGTTATATTGTAAGTTTTGTAATGGGCCTAGTCGACAAAAAAAAGTAATTAATTAAATGCATTAAGTCAACAAGGTCCGTGGGCTGGTATTTTACGCGCCCAGTCTACTGAAGAGCTTGTTTATTTAAAATTTCCTGTAGCAAATTCTTAATAAACATTGTAATTTTTTCGTAACGTAATTTGTCCATCCGAGGAATATTCTGACGCTTTTTCATACAAAAAGAGAAAGGGTTTGTGTTCACCATTTTCCCATCTATCCCAGTTTCTGCTTTGAAAGCTTTTATTTGGATGCTACTGGATTATTATTATTTAATTTAAATTTTATTATAATTTAAACCTACAAATACTCGCGTCCAAGTCTATAATTAGCTTTTAAAATTAAGTTTAAGATCATAAACGGAATTTCACCTCCCTACTTATTATTATTTAACTGTGTGTGTGAAAACACATCGGAGTTCCAAGATAATGGTAAACTGCGGTCACAGAGTAAACAAACATCCACAAGACAATGTATGTTTACACACATTCAACGCCTTGTCGTAAATAATACTTTAAAGCTACGCCGGGGAAGTCATAAAATGTAAGGTATGAGGTTAAAATAACAGTGTTTATACCTCCGTTTGGGTTGTAAAAAAGTCAAGACACAACTCAGACAGCAAGATCAGTAATTAACTAATTAATAATAGATGTTAATATTTTTTTTGCATAATGTATTTTATACAAATTCATGATTCTTATAAACTGTGACATTTCTTTTTCAGGATTTGAGTATGTTCTCTGGCATATAAAGTTTGAAAAGCATCTAATAATTTCGGTGTGTACAAAACGCGACTATAACACTACCTCACTACTAAGAATCAAAAACTCTTTATAGAAAGTTTCATCGTCAAAATGTGTATTACCTAACACTTACACATAGACATAAAGATCATAATTCCCGTTTCATACGTAAGACATTCACACTGAACATAGACTTTCGTCATAGATTTCCATTTATTTCAATTAAACGGAAAAAGTCTCCATCCACCATGAACCCACGTCTCCTTTCTCATATGATACAGAAAATATTAGAACCATAAATATACAATATTAAACAAATACATTTACATAGCCGACATATCATAGACTATGCATCGTTGCGCTAAGAGGTAGGTACTAGCATTTTCTGAAGCGGCCAAACAGTAACTCATCAACACCTTGTTTGCCCAGGTGTCATAGCTAAACAATCATCAAACCGCTTGTTTGTTATCTTTAGAACAAAACGTTCGTATTTGTCGCAATCAAGGCCTCTGTTTGGCTCTTCTTGATGGTGATTGATGGCAGTAGGAATAGATGCGAGCTTCTGGACCCGATTCTTGCAGTCACTTTCGAATATCGAATTTAACTGGACATCTATTTTGACTACAATCTGTACAACTATTTATTAATATTTAATAAAAAACGTGTGCGTCTCAGGATAGACCTTGATAATAGAATAATAAATTACTACGCCTTGATATCCAAAAATACGGCAAGCGCGGTGCCTGCCTGTCGCTGTCGTATGTATGAGAGAAAGGATTTCCAGAAATATTAGCCAAGTTACGCGTTACGTGACAAACTGGTTCACCCTCCCATAAAGATATCACTTGAATCTTTTCTGTAAAATGTTCAATAGAATATAGAAGCTTACTTCAACATCCTTACTATCAATACTAATATTATAACTCGGTCTGTTTCTCTTGAACGCAAAAACTACTGAACCGATTTAAATGAAATTTGGTTCACAGATTGACTAGAGCCTGAGAAAGGACATACGCGCTACTTGCTACTGCAGGAAAATTTCATTGCGCGGGAAACTCCATTATAACGCGGGTAACACCGCGGGGCACTACTAGTACATTTATTTATTTATTTAAGTAACACTTTTACATTGCCATAACAGTTTGACACCAATGCGACAATGGAATATAACAAGTAAATTAAATTAATTACAATACCCAAGCTACATAAAAACAAACATTAAATTAGAGAACAAATATTTTAAACGTTATCAATTACAAAGATAAATAAATCATCTTGTTACCAAATAAATAAAAAATGACCTAATTATTATAATTTATTATTAAAATTAATTCCAAGTACTGAGATTTAGCACTATTGAATAAATTTTCTGATACCACGAACACATCCACATCCTACATAATAAAATCTACCGAAAGACAGAATGTCCGTGTGTGTAACGTTATAATGGACAAGGCCCCGTGAATCAGGGTCTTGATCGGAAAGGTTTAGAAAAGAAAGGTACCTATCTCCTTTTTTGAGACGGACAATTTAATCAAAGAATACCGTTTGTTTAAGTCAAGGCTAAAGATGGATAGGTTTAGGAGAAAGAGATCCCTTTAGTCTAACGACTTCAGTGGAATGAATATAGAGGTGCTGAAAACCGTCAAGTCGCATAGAAGTTTTGAGGTAGGAAGATAATACATTTATTGTTTAAACCACATGTTACATTACTATATTTTGTGTGCATTAGTACATCATACTGTGATCATACGTTTCAGTGAATCCCACTGAAACGACACAATTATTCCAGTAAGGAAAATCAAATTCGTAACCCAATATTAAAGTGAACAAGTGATGGGGCCACTGAACACCCATAGGAAATTTCAGTTGGTAGGTTGCATAATATTCTTATTTTTTCTCTACGTGTATATTATAATGACTGCCTCAGTGGCGCGGTGGGCGGAGGTCCGCTTGCGGTGCAAGAGGTAGCGGGTTCGATTCCCGCCGAGGGGTCAAGTGTTTGTATGTTCTGCAAGCATTTTCTCCTTGGTCTGGGTGTTTAGTATGTATAATAAAAAATATCTATCTATGTATGTCTATTATATTAAGTATATCAGATGTCTAGTACCCGTAACACAAGCTTATAGCTTACCACGGGGCTAGATGTTGTTGTGTGGATTGTCCGGCAATATTTATTTATTTATTTATTATTGTTGTTCATAGTGACCTCTAGATAGACGTTGTGTTATCGTAATATAAGGCCATACTTTCTAAAAAATTTCTATGGCTCTTATTTGAAACAAACATTACTTGTAATGTTTGTTTCAAATAAGAGCCATCTCGAATTAAAATTTAAGTCAACATATAAATAATAAGTATCAAATTTTTTCCAGTCCAGGTTCTAACGTGATGCTATGACGAAGGAAATATCAAGGAATCACTGTTCTTAGGTGCCTATGATATTCTGACCTCAGGCTAAAAACAAGCCAGCAAGATTACTCTGTCCTGTCATTAACCGAGAGTTACCCGCCCGCAGGTCGCGGAAAACTCGGAAATTATATTACGCCTACTCGTGCCCTACACTCCGAACGTCACAGTCCAAGTGATAAACTGATTACAGCTAGCAACTCCCACTTCAGTCTATTTATACAAGCTATCATGTAGGCAGTAAGATCGTTTTATTATTTTATGAAGCTACTTTCTTGCACTTGGTGATATAAAAACATAATACTTGAACGACTCCTTGAGAACTAACCATACGAATGGATTTAAGTCCAAGTAGAGTCTGAAATATAATACGCTCCGATCACTCGGTCATAATCATAAAGCTAGCTCTACCGTTATAGATTTATTTCCATACAGCGCCTTAGATTTAGTTAAAGTTGCTTTATTTGCAACATTTTATGCAAAGAAGTTTGTTTTAAAATAAGTAGGGTAACGCTGTGAACACTTTACTTTATTTAAGAAATTTAGCGACTCGACAATGTTGTAAAATCGACCTTTGAACAATAACATTGAAATAAAATAGGTAAGTAATGATTATTTTCAGTTTTATTTCGGCGGTTTATTTTGTTTAGAAAGTTTTGATTGTTGGATTATGTTTGTAGATATAATCTACTGATTCACAATTAATATACCTCTAAACCTATTGTTTTGTTAAAATTGAGTAGGTAAGAGTTTTCTTTTTATTGCATTGACATAGAAATTTGATTTTTTACAGCTAAAAGAGTACTAGCTATACAGTAGATCTGAGCACTTGATATAAATTTCAGCATGATGAAATGGAACGCATTCCTGAGAAAAAAGGGGTCTTGACAGATAGACAGGAGAACAAAAAGATCTCCACGTTTACTTTTTGAGGTATTGAACCTTTCAAATCTAAATAAATATGCAATTGTATGACTAGTAACTAACAAAAACTGCTCATATTATAGCTAAAATGACATTAGAATTCCCCTCCGGGCTGGGCCAGTGCGTGAAGCGACTTTTTCGTGTTTCGTAATGTGGCCCGGAGAAAGCTATCTTCTAGGTCTTCATGCCCCATCTTAGACCACATCGCCACTTTACATCAGTTGAGATTGTGGTCAAATTAAGGCTAATCTAGGATTAAAATGTTTTTTATTTAAGTTGATAGTTCTAAATATACATTAATTTTAGCTGAAATTCCCAAATCCCTGCTTGCTGCGTAGATAATTTTCGACTTGGCAAGCAACACAACACACTCCGTGCTATTTCATTTCTGTAATGGACCCGCCGTGGCAAGTGTTGATACAATGAGGTGTCAACGCCGGGATTTTCGTGTGGAATCGCCGCGCTGCATTATTGTGATTACTTTCTACTTGGCTGGAGATGCTGAAAAGATTAGGGAAGAATGCAAATGTGCCATTGTTATTGAGATATTATGGCTTTGTGGGCAGTTTTGATTTGACCCT
Source organism: Gymnoscelis rufifasciata (assembly GCA_929108375.1). Classification (NCBI taxonomy): domain Eukaryota; kingdom Metazoa; phylum Arthropoda; class Insecta; order Lepidoptera; family Geometridae; genus Gymnoscelis; species Gymnoscelis rufifasciata. The sequence continues at coordinate 9,857,398 of OV815308.1, read as the reverse complement.
CGAAGAGATATCGCTTTTTAGCAATAAAGTCGCCCATTGTACATTTGTTTTTTACGCGTTGTTGTGTTTCTATTTTCCTGTGTACAATAAAGTGTTTTTGTATTTTTGTATAATATTGGTTTACCTTAATTGTTGTTCTAAGTAGGTATATAGAGTAGTAGTTAAGTTATAATATAATTTTTATTTTATGAACCTTCTGAATACCCCTATTGTTTGGGCCGTAGGAAGTCCACTGCAGGACATAGGCCTCCCTTTTTCACAATAAACGGGGTTTGCCAATACATATATCCAACACCAGAAAAACTAACAGATACCTAATGATGCTGCTTTACAAAACTCATCATAAATTTATTATTATGTATAACTATATATAATAGAGGTATAGTACCTATCTACACCTTCCAAGCTCGGTGTGAATTCTCACATACACTCAAAGTGACTAAGTCTTACCTAGAAGGTATTCAAACTCATGGGCTAGAAAAATAAGGCAAAAATATTAAAAACATAAAAGTTAGTTTCAAAATAACGGAATTTTCAAGCCAAACCAGAGGGGATAGGTACATACATGTCAAGCCTGCTAACTAGTTCTTAACCAGAAAAAATAACGTGCGAAATTCTACATCAGATAGCTCTTGGGAAATTACTTTGGATTTACAAGTGATAAATATAGGTACTAACCTAGTGCGACTTGTCATAGTCAACAAGCTATGGACACCAATAAAATAATGTAACTATGTAGGTTCTCAATATTTGCGTCCTTTATGTAGGTTCTCAATTTTTGCGTAAATATATTATAATTATATGTACTTATAATGTTTTGTTACAGAATAACTTAAATCCAATAGACTGGTTTTAAAAGCTTAAAATATGCTTTGGAAATTGCTTAAATACTATCAACAGATAAACCTAGTGTGATTTCTATTTAAAATGGTACGTGGTACTCATTACGAAGGTAGGAAACGGTAGAATGATGAGGTAGGTACACAAAATTCGACCCTCGTAATCACACCATCTTCCCGTTAATTTTACTAAAGAAATAAACACATTTTAAAAGGGACTTTTTAATTATCGCGTTACAATCTTTGTTAATTAATAAACTCGTAAATTTTAATTAGTGAAAGAATAAGCCAAAGATTTACGATCTATTCACCAACCGTGACTTAAAAACATTTTTTACAGATTATTTCTTCATCAAGAAACGGCAACGTACTGATTTACTGAAACTTTTTTTTTACAGGTTTCGAAATTAAAGAAATAAAATAGGTACATAAAATATAAACTACCTACGTATATCAGTATCATGATCAACAGATTCTCTGTAGACATAGGTACCTATATTTCTTAGACGAACAAAACAATTGACCTGCTTAAAATATTACAACACGGTGTAGGTATACTTACCCTCGATGGGCCTTTTTAATATCGCAGAACCACTAAAAAGGCAGATCAGGAGGTACAGGTAATAACAGGCGACTGTGATTCAGCGCATTTTCACTGTGGTCGAGATAAAATAGATTATAAATTTTAATATTTTACAGTGCCGATACCAGTAAAACAGCTATATGCAAACGCGAAGAAAACTAAAATGTAGGCATTCCACACCGTGTAGGCGGCTACGTGGCGTAGCAACCCACGACGTAGCACCTTCGTAGCGCTTGATTGAGCATAATTTTATATCAGTTCAGTTCAGTTTCTTGTAATTGGACTTTGCGCTTGAAGCAACAATTTGCCAGTGTCGAGTTAAATAAAATTATAAAGTGGATAAACTGTTACTCAGTTGAACGCCATTTTTCGTTCCATAATTATATCAAGTGACGAAGCAGTTTACGGCAAAACGCTAAGTACGCAGTCTGTCAAACCTAAGTTACTAAGTTGCCTTATTTGAATGGCCAAAATTTGAATGGTTACGTTACGTACGCCCCAAACGGAAGGAGACAAGAGGTTGTACACAAACAAGAAATGTTTCTCCGTGATCAACAAGTCGCATAAGGTATAATATTATGCCTGTTTTAAAAGTTATACATTAAATATTGCTAATATTACTGTCGGCGTTCCGTTCTTTCAATCTACATTTCGGGTAGGTGATGTGTTCTGTGTGTACAATAGATTGTTGTGTATTGTGTTATATAGGTAGGTACGTATAAAATTACACTCTGGGATATTATCGATATCATTAGTGTTCCCGACTGTACCCTAGCATTGATAAATCGTTAATCCTCAAGAGTATCCGCGATGGAACTTCAATTTCACGCCACAAAAAACAGCGTCGTTTGTGTAGGAGCCAAAGTAAACCTGCCTGTCAATACCTTTCTTTTATGCGGATTCCAAATCACCAATCTAAAAGCTGATCCGTTGAGAGTTTTTCCTAAGTCCCTCGCGTCCCCGATTCAAAGGTATTTTGTTGTTTAGTGATTGGCGAGAGCATTTTGCGTTTTAAAAGGAGTTGATACCTACTTACTTAAGTAACTGTCTCGAAAATTTCGTAAACAAATTTGCACTCGAATAATGTTTGTAGTCATAGATAAAGTAAAAAAGAAATACAAATAATTATATAGGTCATAAATAATGATCATCATCAACGTTAAATAATAGGTATTTGTTATACAAGAGTGTCAAGATTATTTTTAACCACGTGCTCAATTTCGATGACTGAGCAAGCGAAGGATTCTAAAATTAAATAAAAAGTGCAGCGAGTGATTTTAAAATTAGAAGCCCTCGCTTGCGCTCAGGACTCTAATTTTGTATACCTATAGCACAAGTAATTTTTCATACCACCAGAGCGAAAAAATTTCTAAGTTAAAAATGTTTACTCAATCGGAAATCGGGAAGTGTGTCAAACCCTTACAAGATTTTATTTTAGTCAAACATTAATTGGGTGAGATAAACCTCAAACTAAATACTCTTTTACAATGAAACTATGTAGAAGATTATTAATAACTAGCGGCACGCCCCGGCTTTGCACGGGTAATTATTTAAAATTGTTTAAAAATTATTCGAATTTTTCTCGCCGTAAAAACCATTCTTAAACTCCAACAAACATTTAAAAAATTTACTGGCTAAATTGGTATACGTTTTGTTGAGCTATGCGCTAAGCAACAAATTTTGCGATTCATTTTAACCCCCGACAAAAAAAGAGGGGTGTCATATGTTTGACGTGTCTATCTGTCTGGGACATCATAGCTCCCGAACGGATGAAGCGATTTCAACTTTTTTTTGTTTAATAGGTGAGTCTGGCGCGAGTGCTCTTAGGCATGTTAAATGAAAATCGGTTGTGCCGTTTAAAAATTGTGGGGGTTAGAGTGGGGAAGGAAAACCGAAAATCTGCAAAAATCTCGAGTGGGGTATCAAATGAAAGCACATTGCGTGCACATTACACATTATTATGGTGTTTTACTTTTAAGGAAATTGAAGGATTCTAATCGGAGGTTTTTCTTATATTTTAAATTTAGATTTATTATTTTTAAGAAGATTAAGGTAAGAGAAAACAAACTATTGATAGCAATGCTCAAATTGGTGTAACCGACAACAAACATAAACTTGGTTCGGGTCAATTGGTGTAACGTTAGTTTTTTGAAGAAAGTTGGTTTTATATTGGTGTATGTGTGGTTATAATTTTTCGTTCAAGCTAAGAATTAGTGTAATAGCAATGCTGGTTTGCCAAGATACATACACTAACTTAACCTTCTTTGGTCATAGGATAGGAATACAACAATTCGACTTATGTAAATGGTCCACATACCTAACTCAGTTACAACATAATTTCGACGGAAGTCTGCAAATTCACAGTTAAAATGTGTAGCGTAACTGTATTTTTTTAAAGCTAGAATTCTATTATGCTATGTTAAAAAAACTAAAAAAAACTGTATACTCAACTTATTTTACGTGTTTTGGTGGTTAACCCAATTGAACCTGCAACCGACGATAATGTACAATATCTATGCTATATGCTAGGGTTTAGTTCTGAAAATAACTTTTTGAATGGGATTAGTTACCTGTTAACGAATTATTAACTACTAACTAAGCGACAAAATATTATCTATGACAATTTCTTTATTTTACGCACACGACCATTCAGTAGGGAGCCGACCCCGCGCGGCAGATTATTTCGTGATCTTAACCCGTACCTCCGTGCCCGAGTGACGCTTGCCACTCCACAACGCATAGTTAGCTAAAAAATTAACTCGTGATATCTTTTGAATGGAATGTCAGAATCTAATAATTCAAAAAGTTATATAAAGGTTTTAAAGCAATCTTACATAATAAATTATTTATTTTGTTAAGGATTTATACCAAGATACAAATAAAGAGCCTTTCAAACAGTGGTATTTTAATTTTTTTATATAAAAATCGCTTATTGACACAAAACTATAATTGTTAGAGATATGATTAAACGACGTTTTTTGTAGATAATGATAAGTTCTACAAAGTTGTAATACATCACTTTGTTATTTATTCAATAGTTTTCGCAGCATTCGCGATTAAAGAAAGATTTTAGGTTTATTTTTTCAAAAAAATCGCTTATTGTTACAAAACTATAATAGTTAGAGATATTATGTAACGACGTTTTTTGTAGATAATGATAAGTTCTACAAAGTTGTAATACATCACTTTGTTATTTATTCAATAGTTTTCGCAGCATTCGCGATTAAAGAAAGATTTTAGGTTCTTTTTCTTCACCATGGGTTACATTATCGGAGTTTGGTAAGAATTCATATTATTTTTGAAAACTAAATATAGCCTATGTCACTCAGGGATAGTGTAGCTTTCGAATGGTGAAAGAATTTTTTAAATCGGTGCAGTAGTTTCAGAGCCTATTCGAGACAAACAAACAAACAAACAAAAAATCAAACCTTTCCTCTTTATAATATTAGTATAGATGACCCAAAAGGAGGTTCTAAGTCGAGGTTTACCTTTACCTTCTTTACCTTTATAGTGCCGAATTTATCGGCACTATAAAGGTTAAGTAGTAACAAGATTTTATGATGTTTCAAAATAACAGACATACCGCACTCCTATGTTTAAATTCTAATTTACTTTAACCTTTATAGAACAATAACAGCTTTTGCGCTCAGATATCGAAGAAAATAACAATACCTGCGTTAAACTGTGTAGGTAACTCAAAATCATATTAAACGATGAAATTCTCGAGCTCGTTGACTCAACAGTGTTCCTAGGTTTACATATTGATTCTCGTATACAATGGGAGCCCCAAATTACAAAACTTGCAGGTAAGCTTAGTTCAGCAGCGTATGTAGTGCGAACAATGAGATACATCACAGATGTGGGTACAGCTAGACTGGTTTATTTTAGTTACTTTCATAGTATTATGTCATATGGTAGATATCCTACTCTGGGGTGCTGCAGCCGATATTCAAACTATATTAGTGTTGCAAAAAGGGATGTACGTGCAATACTTACCTATATAAATTAAAACCACGTAACTCACTCAGAGAAAAATCAAAGAAATTAACATTCTAACTGTAATCTCACAGTACATTTTTGAGAACTTGATGTTCACCCACAAGAACAAGCATGTTTTTAAGGAAAAGTGACGTACATAGTATTACAAGATACAATATACAAAATCATTTATTTCCATAGTTTGGTTTTACAAAACTTAGACACGTCAAAATAAATTACAAAAAAAAACAAAATAATCATAAGTGCTTAAAGATAAGTAGGAAATAAATTTATGGTATCTGGTCGCTTCGCTTTTTTTACACTAGAGCAAGCAAAGAAGCGATTAGAAACTATTAACACGAGAAGTAGGTAAGGAAAATTACTAATTCCTACCTACAGACTAAAAAAACTAGGCAAATCATTTATGGGTAACTCTGTACGTTACGTACTGTACGTTTTTATAATAAGCTTCCTCATAATGTAACAGAGCTTCCTATTAGAAAATTTAAATTATTTATTAAAAGAAGTCGAACGGATGGAGCGATTTCAATCTAGTTTTTTTTTGTCTGGGCGTGTTCTTAGACATGTTTCATGAAAATCGGTTGTGCCGTTTAAAAGTTATGGGGGTGAGAGTGGGTAAAGAAAACCGAAAATCTGCAAATATACTAGTGTGGGGTATCAAATGAAATCGCATCGCGTCCACAATACATAATATTATGTTGTTTTATGTTTAAGGAAATTAAGGCATTGATATCGGGGGTTTTTCTTAAATTTTAAATTTAGATTTTATTAATTTTAAGTTGACCTGTCCATGCAGGGTATTGTGCTTCTAAGGAAATAAACGTTTTGACTTTGACTTAAAATCTAATTTTACAGTGTCTTTGGCACTACTAGTTAAATTTCGATGAAACTTGGTAGAAAGCCTTTTTGCTTGGCTAAAGAACACTGCACAATGAACAATTGGAGGTTTTGTCTGTTCACGTCCGTAAGTGGTAACCCTCTGAATCCTTACACGTGACCTCCGGGTGGTGCTAAGAACAGTCTCTGGTGGTAGGCTTCGGCCGCGGCTTGTCACCACCCTCCGGGCTGGGCCAGTGCGTGAAGCGATTTTTTCGTGTTTCGTAATGTGGCCCGGAGAAGCCATCTTCTGGGCCTTCATGTCCCATCTTAGACCACATCGTCACTTTACATCAGGTGAGATTGTGGTCAAATAAAAGCTTATCCAGCATAAAAAAAAAAAAAAAAAAATGCTCAAAACGTCCCCACTTTGTGGCACTTTAATGCTACAAAAGAGTGTTTTATAGCCCATTTATCGAGGAAGGCTATAGGCTGGTTTTTACCGCGGAAAATCCATAAAACACGGATAAAGACGCAACATAATTGTGACAGATTCCGGTTTCTTGTCGATATAACTTTTTTGAATACTTAATTGAGATTCGCTGTCATACAATAAAATGGAGGTATGACTTAGGACCTTTGATTAACATACGTTTGAAAATAATTAAGATGTTAATTAAAATAATGTTTTATGATAAGGAAAACTTACAGTATCTAACAGCGTCCTGAGGCGCAGGGGATTGAGGGTTCGATTCCCACAGGAGAACTATTTAGCACGATTTACAACTTGATTCTGACTAAGAGCTTTTTCGCCACCCACCTGGAGCTTAGCATATAAAAGTATATTCCAATATTTTATTTTAGTATTTCTTCATCGGTATTTACGAAGTGGATATAAAACTTGCATTGAATAAGTAAGCTGGTAATTAAAATAAAAAAACATGTTCATACGTTATGCTTAATCGTTTATTTGTACACTTCTCAATGCCAAGTACAGATCTAATCGAATTTGATAAGCCGAAAACGTGAATATTTGTACATAATATTAATTACTACTGTACTAGGTACAATAACATCTAAAACACACTATTACTATTTACATAGAACTATACGACATGCATATTTTCAACAATAACAACAATATAGAGCAAAAATAGAACAACTAATATAAATGTGGAAGTCAGAATGTATTATCCGCCGTTTTTTGTTTCGGCTAGCTGTTACCAAGATGTAAAATAAGTTTGTTCGCTTTACTTTATAAAAACCAGGATATGTGACGATTCGGCGACCGCTGCCGCGGCACGCTCGCTACGCTGGTACGGTCCGCGCGCGGTTTATCATAAAAAAACCTAATCTACAATATCGATACGGTTAAGTGTGGACCGTCATATTGAAAAACGTATCGCAATGACAATCCGGATAATCGTTGAACGACGGATTATTCAATCTGACTTTCACATAAATACCAGTAGAGAAGGCGCTAAAGGAAGTTTAGTATGCAAATTGTGAGGACCGGCAATAGGATCAAATTCTTTTTGGCTTTTCTTTGGCGGCTGTTCTGGTCCATTTCTTCCCGAATGAACCGATTTCGATTAAAGATCAATTACTTGATATTTAACTTAGGCTTATAAATAAATGGACAAACAACCACCCTGGAAACATCCAGAATTATAATCTGCAGGATTTTCTTAGTTCAAAAATATGAACAGAATGCGGCCCTCATATTTGCAAACTTAACTCCATCCAGCACCCGATCTACCGGGTGAATTCTCCAAATACATAGTTTAGTACAAAATTCACCATGTATGACCCAACGACCTCAATACCAAGTTTTCAAGAATCTGGTTCTTGGTATCTCTGTTAAAACGAAGCTTAATCTTAATAATGTATATTATTTAGCAACATATACAGACAAAATACATCTTTGATTTACAATTTACTTTTACTATTATTGCTATTATTATGATGTGGTATCTTGGTGGCAGACATTTAGCCAAAAAATATGTTTGTTGGCAAGATATTATGAACTCGTTGTATTGCAAATTTTCAAATCGGTAAACATTAATTTAAAATTCCGTAAATAAATAACTTACCTAGACTACTAACATAATTGGAATGAATTTTAGTTTTATATTACAAAATTTGTAAGTCTTTGCGGCAAAGTTTATTAAAAAACTAAAGGTCTTGTTAAAGTTAATAGGATGTTTGGAATAATTCGAGTTATTTTTATTAATTATCGATAAAAAAAAATAGCGGAGCAGGAAATTGCTTGTTGAAATTTTAACCTGTTTGTTCTCATGACCAAGATTTTTAAACATTTTAGTATCTATAAAATTTCTCATATCATCAAAAATATTAGTTGCTGAACACAACATTTTAACTCACAGACATCCTGTTTTTGAACTAGACTAGTTATGAATGAAGGCAAAATGTAAATGTTAATTATTGCCAGGAACACACATTTAAACTAAATTATTAGAATGAATTATTATGACTATAAATAGTCTTATTCTACAATTCCATACTTGCTTTATTTTTGGTTCCACTTTAACTGCGATATGTGAACACACGTTTGCTAATGTACATTATGGTCCAAATCCCACTATATTAAGGAACAATGAACCATAATGATCTACCATTCTACGAAACAATTTTTTAATGATAAAAGCGTTGATTCTGCATCAAAAAACTAAAAAAAAATATGTAATAAGAGTTTTTTATAGTATAGCTAAAGGCAAAGGTCTTGGTATTTTAAACTTGGTAACTCGTTCAGTTTTTTGACCAGAATCAACAATGTAATTTATAATTTTAAGTAATGTAAGAATACATTCTAGTAGAGCAATACAATAATACTAGGTATGTTATAATTTATAAATCATTAAGTATTTATATGCCCTGTTAATGGAGCGGTGGAATGAGGGGCGTATAACTGTTTAATCACTACCAGTACTATAAAAATATGTTTAATGTTATTTATTTACTTGAGGAGAAAGGGCAACATGAAATATTTTATGAAGTCCCGTAATCTTTCGATGTTTCTTTGTAAAATGGCATTTTAAAGATATTATGTCGCCATTTTATGTAATCTGAGTTTTAATAAAGGTTGATTTTCCAATATGGATAGGCAATTTGCAAAATCAGCCCATATATTTCTCAGATGTCTGTAACTTAATAGAAATGTATTTAAAATTAGGTCGTATGGTATTCCACTGCTCACAAAAACACAGCTGTTAAGTATTGTGCAAACCTCTGTGTTTATCCATGTGTCTCACATAGACACCAAACCACACGTGCTTTACTTTAAAACTGAACCCAGTTCGGATTAGCTGGTGTTGTTGGCTTCTGACTCTGGGGAGCACTACAAAGAAAAAAAAACATATTTAAAACTTCAATATATGTATTAATAATTGACATAAGTGTGTGTTTAAGGTGTTCTTCAAATAAACTGCCCATATTTACCGATTACTCGTCGTATTTTAGAATTGATCCTAGACTAAGGGCTTATTTAAATCAGTTATGTCATTAATACGTGTCAATAGTTAGTTATGTCGAGAGCTATCTCGCTTTTTCACATGTGACTGAGCGAAACAGCTAGCACGACAAAGACAGCATAGCAGTCTTTGTAGTGCCTGCAAGCCCGGCCTCAGTGCCCATCCAACCATTTAATTTTACATGACTGGTGTATAATAAAAAGCTGATGTTCTTTCTCTGAAAAAGCTCCCATCACCTTAATTAGAATCAATGAGGGACGCCAATATGCTGCAGTGGTCAACCTAAGGCTGAAATGGTAGTCTATTCTAATTTTATAAAGTTGACAATTTGTTTTCCTCCAAACCCCTTCATTGGCTGCTGATTTCATGTACAGCATGCATTGCTAACATGTGACCACCTTGAAGCAATAGTTTGTATGCAGAGGGGGTTACCAGTTAGCGACGCATACTTATAATTTATATTTTACGTCAATTAAAACCAATCTTATAAACACATTGCTTGTAAAGATAGTGGCGTAAACAAAACAATCGTTCTTGTTACACTCAATATGCGAAAACGTTATAACTCCTATAAAAATATAAATTACATGCTACTATCAACCATCTTACTAAACTTTTTGTATGTCTTGTCTTGATGTACTCTGAACTGATTTGTATGAAATTTAGTAAGGGATTATTTTAAGTGTATGAGGGCCTGTTTCACATCTCCAAATAAAATAAGACGAGATAGCTCTCGACATAACAAACTATTGACACGTATGAATGACAAATAATGTGTACCTATAATTGAAGGAGAGATACCTGGCAGAGTTGAATTCGCCCCAGTCAGAGTTAGGTTGACTGGAAACGGGGGCAGGGGCGTGCTGCGGGGACGGCGGCGGCGGCAGTCTTGAGGTCCCGGTACCCGGCGGAGGGGGAAGCAGGCTGCCCACCACACCCCCGCCAACGCCACGGCGCGGCTTGCTTCCTTCACTGCCATCTTTCTTCTGCAATTTGGAAATGACAGATTCAGACATTGAAAACCTGTAATGCAACTTCAGGCTTAGCCCATGGTCCGTGTGTGGCGTATACGTGTGAGTAAATCCCGTTTTTAAAATGAATTGTAACTCACGATAACGTCAAGACATTAAACATTCATATTTGTCTGAACACTAGTATGCATATTTTGGGAAATTTCTACAACAGATCAATTCATTTATTTGGGCAAAATAACGAGTGGTTCGCTGTGAATATGTTTTTTGAACCATGTTGTCTAAATTTTATTTAATACAAACCTTGTGCTAAATATAAACACAAGAAATAATTAATCATCCAATCATCAAAATCCTACAAACATTTTGATGTATTTTTTAAAGTGAATTGAATGGTAAGCAAATCCATTCCCATGGTGGATAAGCTTGTACTTGCGTGTGAGACCCCACACCACAAAGAAAAATATGCAATTCACAACAGTCCGCACTCTTATATATTATTTGTACTTTTTATAAAAAATCCTCACATAAATACTCAATTCAATACTCATAAATATATGGTAACCTTTTCTGCTATATGAGATTTTATTTCTTTGGGCTATGAAGAAGCAGGTTTACAAGAAACCTATAAACAAAAACTACGACCAAAGCAGCCAGAATCTATCTCATCCTCAAAAAAAACTTACATAACATTTTTTTATAATTTTTTGTATTTACATGCATAAAGGTATGAGACCAGTTTCAGAATTCATTATTATGTTCATAATAAATGTATTGATGATTGTTACATATACTTATTTTCTGAATACTAAGTAAAGTACCTAGTCAAATGATCAAGATGATTGTACCACATACACAATTGTACTACAATGCAACAGTGACTTATTAGAAATACATCATAAATTGATAGATAAGTAAGCCAAGGCAGAATTGTTATCAGCAATCACTGTAATGTTTTGTAATTACTGTGTAGGTACAATTGAAAATATTAAACTTAAACAAATTAATCAATAGAGATCTGTTAAGTTTAAAAATAAGACATACTTATACAAAACTTAATTATGTATATAGTTATTTCATATTCCAATTTGTTTTTTTTATATGTGAGGTTATTACTTTTCATTACATACACATGACATTATTTTAAAATTATTATAACTCAGAATATGTATAATATTTAAATAACATAAAGATTTTCATTTCATATATTTTTAAAGATATACTAAATTAGATTTGAATTTCACTAAGCCCTTGCAAGTATTACAAGGTCAGAGTCTAACAAAGAATAATAGTTTGTACAAACTCATCAAGGTTATTACTTACAGTAATTTTCATATTGATTTTAATTGTCTCTCCTTCCTTGAATCCAAGATCTAACTGCTGAGCTGGTCCAGCTTGCACACCTTCCTGCTCTTTCCTCAGCCATTTGAAGTGATCTTGTAATGCTACATTGAGATCAAATGAATCTGATCGGTCGCCAAAGCCAAGACCAATGTAAGCACTGCGACCTAGAATATGAAAGTCTCAGTCTGAGAATCAATACAGTTTCTAAGCCAAATTGGATAAAAAGTATCTAATTATAATTTGAAATTCCAATAGTTAATTTAATATTATCTATTAACTTAACTAATCTTCACACAAAAGTTAACTTGTGTCTGTGTGCATTTTATGTTTTCATTAGACAATGTAATGCAGTTAAAGTCTTAACTCTGATCCCATTTGTAAACACTAAATATAAACAATGTGAGAATGATATAACGATCAACAAAAAATGAGAATATGGTTATTATGTTGGGGCCCCATGACCAGTGCTGTGTTATTTTGATAATCATACATTATTACCGTTATCATCTTGAATCTTCACAACAAAATATCTCGAGCTGTCTGTGACGGATTCCAAAGCCACTCCAGGATATTTGTCAATGGGGCATTTTGCAAACAGCTCCCCAGACGCCTTGTCCTCCAGCTTCATAATCAGTTCTTCACCTTTAGCCACAAGCCTCATGCGCCCAGTCCATTGTGGTTCTTGTAAATTCCAATCAGCTGCCCTAAAACGCCCACATTTTATAAAACTTGTTTTCATATTAACAATTATTTCAAGGTATTCTTTTATTGTTACCTGTATCCTCTATTTGTAGTCCTGGGTGGAATTTTGAACACAAACACTTCGTTTTTAACGAGTAAAACGCTTTCGTAGGTGTCCATTGTTTCTAAAAAATATAAAGAGAAAAGAGAAAGCGAAATAATTTCATAGAATTTACTGAGCTGCAATTTTGTATTTTTGATTTGACTGATGACGTCAAAATTGTCACCACTGACTATGACAAATACTCCAAATGTCAATTTCATTGATATTATACCAACACAAACAGTAGTCGACCAACATCGAGGTTTAATTTTTTATGGCCTTTTAGTTTCATTATATTTTTTTATTTCACTTTATAATTTTATTTAACTCGACACTGGCAAATTGTCGCTTCAAGCGCAAAGTCCAGTTACAAGACACTGAACTGAACTGGCCAACATCGATCTGCAAGCGTGACGACTTTATCGACACCATCGACATAGAACATGATTTTTTGACAATCTTAAAGAAGAAGTCAATTCAACAAAAGTCAATTGTATTATGTGCAAGCACTATAACCTTAGTCTAAGTGCTTAAATTAATATGGTGTACTAAAATATATCATTAGAATATGTATGTCCATTAATATGTAATATCAGATGTCTGGTCTATCTATATACTGTACCTACCTACCTTCGTAACACAACATGTCTTATTATCACACAACAACTATAATCAACATTAGTATAGTACCTGTTGGTACTGGCAATAATATTATGAAATCAACTTATAATGATCGATATCGATAGTCGGTGATTTTTTGAAGTAAAACTTCTTTAATCGTTGTGATTTGCAACCGGATGCAACAGAAATGGAAATAAGATTGGCTTACCTGTCGGGTAAGCCAATCTTAAACGCTAACAAGGTTAAGCAACTTAGCGCGACGCCAGTACTTGGATGGGTGACCGCCCGAACAAAATCTTATTAATAGCATATTATTCTTTTTTTTTTGTTTTCTTTTTTTATTCTTCATATTCTTTTGTCGATTTACTGAAGTTTCACTTCTATCGTGTGTGAATCGCACACACACTTTTTTTTTTTAATTCATACATACCTACATTGCTCAGAAGCAGCGTTGCCATTTGGCAACTTTGGTTGCCATTTTGGCAACATTTGACCCTTCGTGGCAACCAAATGGCAACCAAGCTAAAATGGCAACTTTTTGGCAACTTTTAGATTTGTCAAGCGATCATCATTAAAAAATATCGCATAAGTTTCGCAGATGAAATGAACGCATCGAATTGAACAAAATAAAAATCTTGAACGCATTTTTATTCTCAAAAATTAAAACAATACATATATAAATATACTCTATTAGACAATATTTATTAGACAAAAATTTTTACCAGTACTACAGTTACTACAGACAAAAAGTCTATTAGGGTCAAGCTAGAGATAAAAATATGGATATGAAGTCTAAAACAAAAGTGGATTATATATGTGTGTGTCTGTGTGCAGCAAGGAACATAAATACTCTACGTGTGCAGTAGAGTGCAAAGGAAGTTTTTTTGTGGTTTTCTAATACTTTTGTTTATAAATCTACTGGTAAGTTCTCTTTTTATTGTTTTAATCGAAGAAGCTTCAATTTGTAAAACAAAAATTGGTCTAATAAAACAAAACTATGCAAATGTACCTAGTTGCATTCAGTTGGATCTATAGAAAATATTTAACTTCTTGTGGAAAACTTCTTTTCTGTTCGTTTAGTTCTAGAACGTAGAAAATATTAAAAACTAGCTGTGCCCCGCGGTGTTACCCGCGATATATTGGATTTTCCCGCGGAATGACGTTTTCCCACGGTAAAAAGTAGCCTATGTTATTTTTCAGGCTCTAGAGATTCTGTGTACCAAATTTCATTTAAATCGGTTCAGAAGTTTTTACGTGAAAGAGTAACAAACATCCATACATCCATACTTACAAACTTTCGCCTTTATAATAGTAGTAGGACTACTTTATATTTTATGAAATTTCGCGCGTAATATTTGAATTTTCCGCGTATTTGTTTCGATTCCGAGCCTCGGTTTAATTCAGAGCGAAGAGGTTGAATAGCCCTGCTGGATGAAACAAATTGGTTGGTCTTGACATTGATAATTGGATTGTCAATGTCAAACAAATGAAAGAAGGAAAGTGATACCATCTTTATAGCCTGTCACGGACGCCATCTAGTAAAAGAAGAAGAAGTGATACCATCTTATTATTTTTAACCGACTTCAAAAAAAAGGAGGTTTCTCTATTCGACCGTATATTTTTTTAAATAGATGTTCATTTCATCCAATTATAGGGTAAGGCGAAGGTTTATATTTTGTTATTACATTTTACAATATTTTTATTTTCAGGAAAACAATTATTTAAATTTTCAAGTCTAACAAAATAAATAGGGTTTTATGAATTTAAATGTTTATCAATCAAAATGTAAAAATTAAGAGCATTTAGCAGTACCCAATATGTATGTATAAGTTTTGCTATACTAATAAAATAAAAACGCATAGTTTTTTTTACAGATTTTATCTAATGGCAACTTTTGGTGTCAGATGGCAAACATTTGAAGTTCAAATGGCAACTACTGGTGGGTCGTTGACTATTTTTGCGTAAACGAAACGAAACCGTTTTTTATAATCGGTCAACCGGTTGAAAAAACGGTCGACGTTTAACTGGTTCGTTCGTAGTTCAACGAATGAACCGGTTGAATGTCGCGACAGTTTTTTCAACTGGTTCAACCAGTTGAAAAAAACGAAATGAAAATCAGTCGACGGACAACCAGTCTGGTCCGTCGACTGATTTTCGTTAACTGTCTTAAGGAACTATGCGTTAAATTAAGTTCGTAGTTACATTGAAAAGATAACTGAACGTAAGTAATTCATCTATCGTTGTTTTTAATCATCGTGGTTTATTTAATTTAGTATGTTTGAGTGAGCAGTTGAATAGAATTAAGAATCTAGACAACAAAAAGAACTTTCACTATAACAGAAGTAATACTTTTGTGCCAAACAAAAAGGCGTTGACCTCACGTGTCACGTCAATTAGACAAACTAATTATTTGACACGAAAACTAACAAACCTGTGCCCAATTAACCTGTTTTTTCGGTCAGTTTGGCTCAAGCGCTAAGCTTAGACCCGGAATGAACAAACATACATACATCTCTTACGCTCTCAAACAACTGAGCGACGGACATCTCACTCGCTCGCATACCGCGTTTTACCTCGCGCTTCGCTCGCGGCTTGTTCGTTAATTTTCGGGTGGTCTTCGTGTCGTTGTCGGTCGTGTATGTAGTTGAATCTGTCTTTGTGTTTCGTTCGTTTGCGTTGCGTTTATCGTTGACGTTGAATGAAAAAACCTGTTCGTAGAAAAAACTACTTTTGCCGTAATAAGAAAACAGTCGACACGTTGTCTGTAGAAAAACAGTTTAAAAAAACGGTTCGTCGATTCAACGCTCACTACTAATGGCAACCTGGGCTGAGTAGGCTCTGGCAACACTGCTCAGAAGCCCAGCACCAACACACACGTCCTAGTGTTGGTTGGACGTGTTGGTGTTTGATGTTAGGCTGTTGAGAAACAAAACAATAAAATTGTTCTAAAACTTATAAACCACCGAAGGTGTGTAATTTTGGTTTAACCTACACTATTCTGCTTTAACTTTTGATAAATTAAGGTAAACTTAATCTTAATTTCTCAATCAAAGTATCTGGGAAACCAATTAACGAATAAATTGTGGTTTCATCTATTGTGGTTCCAAGTGGATAATTAATTTGTTAAAAGTTACCTTGAACTTTCTAGGTGCCTGTAGTTAAATTGTTTATTTGTTGTGATAGTAATAGTGTTTTAGGTGATATACATTTTGGCCCCACCACATTTAAAATGCTCGGCTAAAATGATTAATGTTCCCTTGTGTAATTTGTTGAAAACATTAACCTTGTGAGTGATTAAGTCAACCTAGTCTGAGATTTATTTATATTACCTTAGAAAATAACTTAAGCCTGAGGTATCTTGATACAGAGCAGTGATCTTGTAACTAATAACTTGTTATGATTTTCAACTGTTATTTAAGATGCAACTGAATTTAATTTAGTTACAAGTTTGAATTTAGTACATAAATGATAAATTACATAGGTATTAAATCAAATACAGTTTCTTCTATAAAATAACTTGTATTGATAAAAACAATTATTTATTGCGCACATGATTATAACATTAACATAACCAAAATATTCTTAACATGAGGTACAATTGATTTTCAATTATGAAGCTTCTTATTATTACCTTATTATTGGTATTGCTAACCTGTTAGGTATTATAAATCAGATATTCATTCATAGATGCAACTGAATTTGTTTTTGTATAATATTGAATTATTGTGTTTCAGATACTAATAATACCATAGTAGAACCATCATGGCACAATATGTGAGTATAATTTATTATATCCTCTTTATTTCTCATATATGTTGTGCTGACCCCACATCAATTTGGGACAAGGGCAGGAAGATGATGATCCACTTTATTCTTCAGTGTGCCACATAACTGAATAGGTAACATATCTAATAGTAGGTACATATTTTGAAACCTACAACTTAGATGCATTATTGTACCTACACTCAGAGAAAGGCAAATGTTTTTGCAAAGGTTTCTTAAAATGTATCATTATCTACTGATTATTTTATAGGTGTTTAGCAAATAAACATTTTTCTTTTTACTTGCTTAAAATACAACTTCTTAATAGGTAGGTATCTAACTTTAAAAAAAATCCTTTTTAACCAACCCTTTCAAAAACAGATGATAGGAGGATGATAGGATGATGAGAGTTGGTAGGTTCTTAATTCAACGCGTTTTTTTATATTGCAGACCTTTTCCTATAATATTAGAATTTGTTTCCATTCAAATGTTATATGAAGTTCCAGTCCAGTAGTTCTTGAGTTATATTGAGTTGACTGCTTAAGTGGCGCAGTGGGCTGGAATGACCACTTGTGGCGTTTGATTCCCTCTGAGGGGTCATTCCCTCTGAGGGGTCATTCTCCTTCTCACCTTCTCCTGAGTTTTTAATATGAATAAAAAAAATCTTCTATTATATTTAGTTTACCAGATACCTAGTAGGTACCCAAGCTTAGAGCTTACCACGGAGCTATATGTTGTTGTGTGGATTGTCTGGAAATACTTTTTTTTTTTTAATGTTTACCTACACTATACACAATATCAATAGATATGTGTATAGTGTAGTTAAATTATTTTTTTAAATACTAAATACCTACTTAAATATTTAATTGTTTATGTTTCTTTTAATTGATCACTTTTATAATTATTGTTTGTAGAAGTTGATTTATTTTTAGTTACTTTTTTGAAGTTGGTTCTTTTTTGTAAAAAAAAATTGTATGAAGGGTGAGTTTTGCGCTAGACATGTTCTTAAACATGTTTGATGAAAATCGGTCATCAAATGAAAGCGCATCATGTGCACATCACAAAATAGTATTGAACAAAGTTCTGGAATCGGTTTTTTTTAGTTTCTAATTATTAGATTTTAATTAGGTTTTGATCAAAACTGAAATTAAAACTGTATAGTAATGTTGCTATTAAAAAATTCTTCCTCGCACACAATTTTTGGCATGGGAGTTTCCCTTCATGTAGATATCGAAATACGAAACGACGTATAATTTGAAACAAACACA
Organism: Gymnoscelis rufifasciata; assembly: GCA_929108375.1. Classification (NCBI taxonomy): domain Eukaryota; kingdom Metazoa; phylum Arthropoda; class Insecta; order Lepidoptera; family Geometridae; genus Gymnoscelis; species Gymnoscelis rufifasciata. Next base: position 9,838,920 of record OV815308.1, on the reverse strand, counting down.
TTTCATACATCAAACTTTAAAATACATTTTATTAGTATTCATTTAAAATGTAATTCTAAAAACCCACACGCAATTGACAATAGAAAATTAGGATCAGTCTGGCAACTATTTTCACGAAATCAAAATAAAATGGCGGACAAGTGCATCGTAGCCGTGATTTTGTTGCGTTGCTTTACAAATTTGTTGACGATTACAGTAATTTTACAATGAAAAGTTATCTAATATTGAATTGTACAGTGGTTTTATTATAAACTAAATAAGTGCGTGATATGATAACTTGAAAAATATGTGAGAAATAAAGCTAAACAACCGTTTCCGATGTAACAAACGGACATCTACACAGATGCATGAAAAATGGGAGGCTTCTATTTGTTATTGTTATTATCCGTAATAATAAAGACAGGCCATTTCTCAAGCACAGATAGCTTTGAGTGCCCACAAAAATGTGATTGTCTGCAATTGTACGTTGATTGTTCCAAAAAGAATTTCGTATCCGTGCCAAAAATTCCGAAGTGGGTGGAACAATTAGATCTTAGCCATAACCGACTGAATGAAAATGTTACGGACGAATTTGATAAATTAACTAACATGGGAGCGCTGAAGTTGGATAAAAACGTCTTACATAACATACCTAACCTACTGAATCATGAACAGTTGCAGGAATTGAGTTTGAATAAAAATAGTATAGAATCCATTGATGTGGGAAAGTTCCCTGAAAATTGTTCAATAAGAATATTGAACTTGAATAGCAACCAGATCCAAGTGATCAAAGATGGTGCACTGAACAATTTGACCAGTTTAGAAGTCTTGAAGCTTAATAGAAATGAAATAAGATCCCTTCCAGCTCATTTATTTAGATTTCAAAGTAACCTGAAAACATTGGAATTAAATCATAATAAACTGACTAATATAACAGGATTATTATTCCAAGGGTTGTCAAATTTAACTAATTTGAAGCTGAGATTCAATTTTATTGAAAATTTAACAGATGGTGCCTTTTTCGGGTTCAAATCATTGAATTCCCTTCAATTAGATCATAATAGAATAAAAAGTATATCAAAAGGATGGACATACGGGTTGGAGTCTGTAGTAACACTATCTCTGTCTAACAATATGATATCTGATATAGATTTTGGGAGTTGGGAGCAATGTAAAAATCTCGAGGTATTGGATTTATCTCATAACCTTCTAACCCAAATAGAAGGAAGGACTTTTCAGCATTTAATAAACCTCCGAACACTTCATCTTGGATACAATAGAATATCCTCTATATCTCAAGAAGCTTTTACTTATGTTGTGACATTACAGACTTTAAATTTAAACAATAACAAAATATCATGGACTGTGGAAGATATGGCTGGGCCTTTTTCCAAATTGCACAACCTCGTTTCTTTTAATCTTGCTGTAAACCATATAAAATCTATAAATGCAAGAGCATTTGAAGGTTTAAATAGTGTTAATGAGCTGGACTTAAATGGTAATAATATTACTTCAATACCTCAACATGCTTTTGAATCAATGACCAAATTGAGAAAATTACATTTGAACTCATCATCCCTTTTGTGTGACTGCAATATATTATGGATTGTGAAATGGATGAAAGAAAAAGCTGAACATAAATACATCAATGCAAATTGTGCATATCCCGCCGAGGTGAGGGGAACATCAATTACCAAACTCAAAGAAGATAACTGTGGAGATTCTCCCAAACCAAAAGTTATTGAACATCCCAAAACACATTTAGCTATTAAAGGACGTTCAGCTAATTTAATTTGCTCAGCAACATCCAATCCCTTTAATAATATGACATTTTTATGGCGTAAAAACAATGGAAATATTAGCAACCCATTAGTTTACGAAAATATTACTTTGTCTGGCTATGGACATCCCAAGGCAACATCTGTTCTAATAATACCAAATGTAACTCATGCTGATTCAGGAAAATATCAGTGTGTTGTAAGCAATAACTTTGGAACCACATATTCATCAAAAGCAAAAGTGAACATTGTCACATTTCCAAGATTTATTCAGACCCCAACAAATGTTACGGTTAAAACTGGGGAGACAGTGACCCTCAATTGTGCTGCCACAGGAGATCCTCCGCCTGAAATTTCATGGAAGAAGGATGGGGGGAATGACTTCCCAGCAGCCAGGGAGAGAAGGATGAATGTCATGCCTACTGACCATCTGTTCTTTATTGTTAATGCGAAGACAACTGATATTGGTATCTACAGTTGTGCTGCAAAGAATCCGGCTGGGACTATCATAGCCAATTCAACTTTGACAGTCTTACAAGAGCCGTCTTTTGTCAGAGTTATGGAAAACAAGGAAGTTACAAGTGGTGATTCCGTGGTTTTGCAATGTATGATATCAGGTTCTCCAAAACCTGTGTTAAAATGGCTAAAAGATAGTATACCTATAACACCATCTGAACGTTATTATTTGACAGCCGATGATCAGTTATTAATAATTATTGGAGCTGAAGCTAATGATGCGGGCCGTTATGAATGTGAGATTACTAATGAGCTTGGAACTAAGAAAGACATGACGGAACTGCGAGTTTTGCCTCCTGTTGCTATAATGGTAAATGAAGAAGATATGACAGGAATAATTATAATTACTGTTGTGGTTTGTGCTGTAGGAACTTCAATCATCTGGGTGGTAATCATTTATCACACCAGGAGGCGCATGGCTCGTGCTGTGCCTACATTTCCCGCCGAAAGTATAAAAATGACACATGTAGTGCATAGTGAAAGTGAATCACCGCAAATGTTCTCAGACAATTTATCAGAGCATTCTTCATGCAAAGACAGTGGGACTGGAGATTCTGGTAAACAGACCAGCTTTGATGGTGTACCTAGTGATAGATGTGAGCAAGTACATTTTGAGACAGCTGTCTCAAGAAGTTATTCACCTGTAGCTGAAGCTCATAAACTTCTCCCTTCATCATTTAAGCCATCTATTCAAGTGTGTGTTAATAAGTCTGTAACACCAGCAACCTACAGTTTTCCTAGTCATAGTAGTAATGTTTAGTGTAATATTGTTGAAATGTTTATATAGTACTAGTTTCAATGCTATTTCACTAATTACATTGCAATTATGTCAAATCAGCTATTAAGTTTTAATAGATAAGTATTTTAAATACATAACAAACAATTGAATAAATGGCTTTATGATTATGAGGCTCATTACATTTTGACTGTTCAACATTTCAGCTAAGTAGTACAATAATATTGATTCTAGACTGTATAAGTTTAAATTATCCTGACATTTTAAGAACACTAAAGAATGCAGTCTTGTTAAAACCTTACTATGAACTGTAACAAAAAAAACCTCTGTAGAGGTGTTGAATTTGTATTTAGAAACTATTATTCTGAACATTTCAAAGTTTATACAAGCCTCAGTATATAAAAATACTTAAGTTTGAAAACATTGTATCTTCAATAAATTTTCTATTAAAAGTAATGGGGCTCTGAAGTCATAAATATACAATGAGATATATAATAAATATATAGTATGTATTATTGTAATTGCTTATAAGAAAGAGATATTTATGTATATTATTGAAACTACAAAACTTTATTTATAGTAATTTTTTGTAGTTAGTGAAGCAGCCAAGATCATCCTTGCTTAGTACAAAATGTAACAAACTTGCCAGTATTGGTTTTGATTTAAAAGACTGAATGTCATTTAGTGTAAGTTAGTACATAGCAGCTATTGTTAATGCCTATTAATATAGTATGTTAACAATATAAGTTTCTCAAAAGATTGTACTGTCTTACCTAAGTGTTTTAAGTGATAGGTAGCTATTATTGATTACTACTTAATTTAAGTGTAGGTAGTTATTGTTGAACTACTTAAACTTTCATATTACTTATGCAGTTTGTACTTGTACATAATATTCCAATCATGTTGAAAATTTTGGCCTGTGTTTATAGTAACTGCAGCAACAATGAGTTTGTTTAGCTGTATGTCTATATCTTTTTATATGTCAATGTAAGTAATATATGACCCTATCAAACTTTTATAAAATACAATATTCTAAATGTAACAAATTAGTTATTTTATAATGTAATTTATGTTATGCATCTGATAACCCTGTTCTGCATTCTTATGAATTTATAATTAACAATAGGTTTATATAAATAATTAAATTATCACCATTTCATTTTATAGTGATGATTTAATACTATTTTGTCTAAACAAAAACCTACTCTTAACAAATCCTTTATTACTTACAAACTACCTCACAAACTGCATAAAATATGCTTTTAACTATGTAACTAAATTGTTTTATATCTGATAGAAATACCGTTATATTAGGGGGCAAACATGATTAAAGTCTTTTTGTAAATGTCTTTTGAAAATATATATCATTTTTTTAAAGAGTTCACAAGAATTGGCTTGAACCCATGTATTTTCAAAAAGTATGGGTATTAATGTCACTTAACTAATAGAAAGCGCCATAGCATAGGGTATCTCTAACTTCTTATTCAAAGACTTGCTTGTACAGTAATAATTTCAAAATATAAGTCCTAGCGAAATTCTTGAACTGTTGAAGAATATGTATGGTGTAGTGCCTATTATTGTGTCTTAAAATATGTAGGTGTTGTTATGTAATGAAAAATTTAGGTAACTTTACAACTCCTAAAAAGATTCCCTTTTTGAATTTACTAAAGAATCTTATGATAATTTGATATTCGGTTAGTGAAAACACCGCTGTACAGTTGGATATTTCTACAAAATAATGTAAACTTGAACAATAACACTTGAGGCCTAGATATTGATTGTGATGTAATGCAGCTTATTGGTAAATGATGCCTTGAATATGTTTAAGTGGAGAAAAGTGAAAACCAGTGTAAATACGTAATAATTAACGATTTTTGCATATTTATTATGCATTTTGTATAAAATAACGTACCTAACCTTGTAAATATTTCCTATTTATACACTAGAATAAATTTGTCAAATAAAAAATGTCTCGGTTATTTTATGTTTAAAATTACTCCTCTGATATCTGTTTAGTCCGATTTGTCTGAGATCCTTTTATGGATCCATACTGTGATTATTTTACAGTCTAAACTGTAACAACCATTCTCACCTGTTAGGCTTATAAGCCTTTGATTTGATATAGATCCTAAACGGTCAGCCCGATCGAAAAAGTCGAAAGAAAACTAAAAATGACACATAGTTTGTTGACTTTAATTTTTTCTTACTTAAGGCGAGGAACTTCGAGAGTTCACGATTTTTGAACAACTGTATCTCCACTGAAATGTAAAATTTGTACAAAAAGAATATATTTCATTAAAATTAAACATATAATCTAGATATTTGTGAAGATAGAAACCTAATTAATAATAATTTTCTCGATAAAAAAAAATCGTAAAGTTGACACTAAATTTATTTTTAAGCAGTCGTTACTAAGAGGTTTCTTCTTGATATCATGTCAAATTTATATCAAAAGATAGAGCTTATTATTAACTAGGGAATTGTGAAAAAACAATATGAAATTCGGTTATTATTAATCTCTGTGAAAGAAAACTTTCAAATTGTACTCGTTCAGGCGCTCGCGCCGGGCGGCCAGTGCCCGTCGAGACGTCTTCGAGGTCGGACGCACGCCATTTGTCTCCCAAACATTCCCCCCGCGTTTTATATTGGTGATTTGGTCCAGTGCCGATAAACAATTATGGGTAATAAGAAAAATAAACATTGTCATCGAACCATGTGGACTTTTCATAGATAAACAATACCCATTTATCGGAGCTACACCCGACGGTTTAGTTGACCACGATAAAATAATAGAAGTTAAGTGTCCAATAACGGCATTTAAGACCGGAACAGAAAATGCGATAAAACAAAATACAAAAATATAAATATGAAAAAAAATCACAGTACGCGAATCATAAATAAAAAGAGCAATTGGTATTACCAAGTGCAGGGTCAACTCCATGTTACCGAGAGAAACCAATGCATTTTTGGAATTTGGTCCGGCGAAAATCATCCTCTCATAATCGAATACATTCCTAGAGATGACACATTTTGGAAGGTTGAAATAGAAAAAAAGTTATAGATTTTTACATGAAATGCCTTTTGCCAGAGATTGTAGACCCGCGACAAATTCGCGGTATGCCAATACGTGATACAATTTTAAAAGAAAATGACGAAAATAATGAAGTACCTATGCAGCCAGGTCGAAGTAAACAGTTGGATATATTCAAAGTCCAATCCAACCTCCCGGTCAGTTTGGTCCATGCAAGCCTAGGCAGCTACAATTTCATGAATTTTAGTAGATAGATAGATGCACAAAATTTACGGAGTGCTTACCCGTTCGACCCAAGATTTTTCTACCCAATAGGTATTTTGCTCCGTTCAACCCAAAACAATAGATTCAAGTTACCCGTTCTACCCACACCTACTTATTCCTAATTTCTATTGTTTGAATTCAAATAAATGTCATAGTGAATTACTAAAGAAGCAGGGTCATTCATTACATTAGACAAGAAATGCAGAAACTCATTAAAAATATTTCATAATTAATCTTTTTTTTTTTGTTTAGATAATAATCAGTTAAATAATTGTCTACTTGCCTTATAATAAAAATAATCAACCTTTACAGAAACAAATATAATCAAATAATTATATTATAAAAAATAGTACATCACTCTTCAGATTCAGGTTTGGTAGGTCAATATAAAGTTACTTTTCTAAGTTATCTTGGTACATAATATCAGTAAATAAATAAATATAAATATTTCCGGACTAATCACACAGCATCACCTAACCCCAAACTAAGCAGAGCTTGTACTATGGGTGTTAGGTGACCGATATACTACATAGATACATTTTTTTTTTTTTTGTAAATACATACATATTATATTTACATAGAAAATACCCAGACCCGAAACCAGAAATTGCAGATCGTACAAAATCTGGTCCCGCGGCGGGAATCGAACCCGCAACCTCCTGCACCTCAGCCGGGCTTTCGCCCACCGAGCCACAGAGGTCGTCATGCAAAATCAAATTTTTTTCGCGATTACATATTTTTAACACTCTGATACAGGTACACATTTTTGATTCAATAAAATATATATTAATTATACGTAACAATAGGTACAAAATAAACTATATGAAACCTATGGATGGAATAATAGATATAAAAATATTTTCTTGATTAACATAAATAAAAATCATCTTAATTATTAAACACACATAGATAAAAAAAAACACATTTAAGATACAAAAGTTAACAGTTTTTATAAACAATGTCCCACTGAAATTTTCGGTGTAGCCAAATCCATACACTACCTCAATAGATAAGAAAAACAATAGTAATCCTTACCGTTGTTGATTGGATTATCTATTGTACATACAACAAGTTCTCCTTCCTTAATTTTTCTAGGTGTTGCACGTGCACTCGTTTAAAGAGATCATAAACTATTATTACCTCCTTATTGTAGTTACAAATTTGTAGTTACTGTGAGTAATAATATCATCAAGATTTTTTATAAATACTAGCGGTCCGCCCTCGCTTCGCACCTAGTCTCGTCGAAATCAAAACCATTCTCAAACCCAGTTAAACACACACAAAAAATTTAATCACGGTCCAGCCGTTTAGGAGGTTTTCAATGACTAACACACGTATAAGATTTATATATTTACGGATTACGGTGTCTGTACTATTTAGAAGACACTGTGACTCAGATTTTTGCTTTGGGTAGAACGGGGCATATGTTTTGGGTTGAACGGGTAAAAATAAAATTTGGTAGAAAAATCATGGGTTGAACGGGTAAGCACTCAATTTACGAAATTGTGTATTATTCTCGTTGCTGAATAAAAAAATGCTATGTGCCATACAAAATCCATATAATATATATATATATATATTATATTTTTTTAGGATAATAATATGTGTCGTTTTACAAAATAAATATAATTGTTATTTGAACTAGTTGTATTTTTTACCTCTATGTTCTCGTTGCTGGATGGAATAGTTGTAGTTGTCTAAGTTTTGTAAAACCAAATAATGCAAATAAATGATTTTGTATCTTGTATATGCCACAAGAAACCAAAGTACTTTTTAGTTGGACAAATTATTATTTTTTATATACTTAGCTTTGTGGCTGTACCTATATCTACACACATTATGTATATACAATACTACCTAACTAAAGTCATTAGGTAAATAACATGCGAACCTACTGCTTGGTTTTCTATACTGTGGCACTAAGATATCGAACGCGGTCATGTATCGTCAAATGGCGCACGGCCTGCCGGCGCGTAAATAAATACGTCGCGCGCTTAGCATGGGGGGGCTGAGGTAGCGCTAAATGCCTAAAGTTCTTGGATAACCTCGCCTTAATGGTACCCCCTTGATTTATTTTCAATAACGTCATGTCTTTAGTGACACTCGGCTTATTAAGAGAAATCGATTGACGTGTGAATCATAGAAATCGGCCAAGGCGTTCTGCCGGTCTGTATTAGTGGGACAAAGGAACATACATACATAGACTGTTAAACACATTACCACTACTCTCCACGATGCGCAGTAGGGTAAAAATCACAAACGAATCCCAACAAATGTAGATTCGTAAGTACAGCCAGCTATAATTGCTCGGCTGGATACTTCGCGGGATAACACATTTTTGCGAATCAAACATGCATGCATGGTAAATGACCTGACAAGTTTTATTATGGACTTTCTCCTGATCGGCACCTTTTAGGTAGATATCCCGAGACTCCAGATTTCTACCCAAGTAAATTTGAATAACGGCCTAACGTACATACTTATATTATGGAATAATCATAGATGTAATATCAAAATATAATCATGATCTGTGAGCCCATTAAAGTTATTAACAGCTGGTTTTATGGACCAAATTTCATTATTTCATCTGTAGGACGTTTATTGTTGGACATAAGCCCCCAAAGATTTCCAGTCTCCAGACCCATAATCCCATATGCAGGTCATGTTATTATTGTATTAGCCGTAATAATTATGATCTATGAAGAAATCACAGAAAGTGTAATTTCTAGTGAAAGAACCATTTTGTTTTAGCCTGGATATGGTGGTAATCCCCAGCAGCCAAACTACGGTCAGCCTGGAGGCCAGCTGGAAATTGGCCATGGACCTTATCCGTCCATAGGCGCCGGCGGAGGAATTTCCCCTCAAGTGCAGCAGTGGTTTCGAGCAGTTGATAAAGACCAATCGGGTTTTATATCAGCTCCAGAGCTAAAGGGAGCTCTAGTGAACGCACAGGGACAACACTTTTCTGATACCGCGTGCAGTTTGATGATAGGTATGTGGCCGCAGTACCTATAGGTACTTATATGTAAATGTCTTTCTAAATTAATTTAAGTAATTTCTAAATTATTTTGTTTATTTAATGGCATGCTGTGACTCAAAGGGCTTCCAACGGAAGATCAGCGTTGTCTTGTAACGTCAAGTCAACAAATGCTGAGCTGGAAGCCTTTTTGAGACATTTTGTGTGAGTTTACTACTTAATTCTACTTTTATTTATATGTATTGTGTGTGTCTCAAATAAAATTTATTTCATTTCATTTCTGAAACAAAAAACACAAGTGACAGAAATCAATAAAAATATCTTTAGGATCAGGTTCAGAAAATATATTATTTTTATTCCGTAATTACCCTACCACTACCGCATTTTTAATAATAGGGATACTATTGATATTACGGAATTTATATCAAATTTGTACTTACCAAAAATTAAGAAATGGCTTATCGATATAATCCTATTACAATGTAAACGATCATTTAAATACTAGACACAATCAAGAGACATAATACCTACTAAAAAAAAAAACTAAATTGACGAAGTATGTAGAACTGTATAAATAACGTGACACATATTTAAAGCAATAAACTAATTTCATTTCATTTTCACTATTGTTTGTAAACGTAGGTCCATAATTCAAGCCGGCTGAGCATTAATACGGTCTGCAGACATACTAGGGTAAAATATGGTAGGTACTTGATTTGTACTTACCGGTCTTCATCTTTTTTTTCTCTCGAGTATTTGTATTAGATAAGCAGACGTTCTAGACTATAAACAGATGAGTTGTTTGCAGCTTGTCGCATGAAAGCAGACCCTTTCCTAAATCAAAAATATCTCGTCGTTTTTTAAGTCGACGAATAGATTCTAGTATACAAGTCTTCACATCTCGTCATAAAATTTCGTCAATAACCTTTGTCTTAAATTTCTTCAACCAAATCTCATTGTATAAATTATTATACATGTGGTTGAACCATGAAGTTGTCAGTTTTTAAATAACTCGTATGTATGTTTTGTTCTTTTTACAGGCATGTTCGATAAAGATCGATCGGGTCACATCAACGTTGAAGAGTTTGATAAACTCTATACATATATAAACCAATGGCTAGCAGTATTCAAGACATATGATACTGATCAGTCGGGAAACATTGACGAGCAAGAACTTACTAAAGGTAACTTAATACTTACCTATCTACATAAAGACTGCCTCTGTAGCGCGGTCCGCTTGCGGCGCAAGAGTTAGCGGGTTCAACTCACGCCGCCGAGGATTCAGTGTATGATCAAGCATTTTTCCTTGGTTTGGGTGTTGAATGGCGTCGGAAAATAAAATGAAGCGAAAATTTATAATTTTCTTAGTATATTGATAAAACCGCTGATTAATTTATTATTATAAATGCTGATAAATTCATATCATCTTGATTAAATTTTAACCATAAAATAGAACTGAAACTTTGACTAGGCTTTTTGGCGCTTTGGCGGCCGCTGCCGCGTGATTGTCCATTTATCAAAAACCTAACATATATCTACGTTCTTTATGTAACCAATTAGAGTCCACTGATAATTTAACGTCGTAAATTGATCAATTTCCTGCATTTTTGTTAAAATAATACATTTCAACAGCCTGATTTTGATAAAAGCTTATAACTGATACTACAACATACTCTTAATTTGACAGGATCTAAACCAGGAAACATTTTGTATGGGGAAATGTTTATTTTATTTATTTAATTATCAGCCCATTTTCCATGTAATAGTTATTGTGCTATTATAAACTATTGAAATCGTTTAGCCGTTCTCCAAGTAGAAGTGCTGTCTCTCGACTTTGTTTATATTATACTAGCTGTGCCCTGCGGTGCTACCTGCGTTAAAATGGATGAAGTACTCTTAACCAACAACATATTTATTTTAATAAAGATTAATATTATTATGTTGATACAACTTAAACAAATTATTTCGACCAAATTAGGTACCTTAGAAACGGTTTTTGTGAGTTAATCTTAAAAGATAGACATATACTATCGCGGACTGTTTTTTAGATCATTAAAAGAGCTATTATTCTTTAATACATATTTTTTGTGTATCTTGAACCGTTTTCACGGCGCACGCAACGGAAGGCTTCAAAGATAAACAATTTATCCCGTTTTTTACACATTTACCGCTATATCTTTGCTCCTATTGGTCGTAGCGTGATGTTATATAGCCTTCCTCGATAACGGGACTATCCAACACAAAAATAATTATTCAATTCGAACCAGTGGTTTCAGAGATTAGCGCGTTCAAACAAACAAACAAACTTAACTCTTCAGCTTTATAATATTAGTATAGTTATATAAAAAAATAGCACCTTTTTATAATTTTTCAACAAGTTAATTTGTCAGTAAGAGCTTATAACAAGCATTGATCTAGGTAGCTATATGTACATAATATCAGTGCTTGTATGCCATTTTCGGCTACGACCTCTAAAAATATATTTTTTTTCTTTTTTCAGCTTTAGGCCAAATGGGTTTTCGCTTCTCACCAGAATTCATCAACTTCCTCTCCAAATTATGCGACCCCCATGAAGGTAAAATTTCTGTGGATAGTTTCATAGTTTTGTGCGTCAAAATGCAACGTTTTACAGAAGCTTTTAGAGCACGAGACACGCAGCAAAATGGAACCGTTACCATTGGGTTTGAAGATTTTCTCAATGTAGCTCTAAGCTGCACTATATGAGTTTCTTAAGCAGGGAGTAACCCAGCAATAGAATACCAGATCTGCCTCGAATCGCAATTATTCATAAATAATATTTTTTTATTGAGCTATTACATATAACTTTAAATTTTTCAATATTATGAGTGCCTATTAATGCCACCAATGTGCACCAATATAACTGATGTGCCTCAAGCAAACTTATTCTACTCGAGTGACGCTTAGCGCCATTTGTACTATTTCGCTCTATGTATATTTTTTTTGGAAACGAATACTTTACTTTGTTTCCTGTACACAATCAAGAGATAAATACAATCAAGCTTTAAAAAAAATGTGTATTTTTTGTTGGTTTATGTTTAGCTTTTACTCCTTAGTATAATAAATAAAACTTTAATTTGCATATAACAGTCTTTTAATACGATCTTTCTTATGATAAAGTAAAGCCGCAATTTCTGTTTTAAAATTCCATTGATAAATCTGAAAACAAAAAAAAAATGATTTAATAGACCAAGATCCGACTGTAGGATCACTATGCTCAAAGCATTCAGGCTGTAGACCTAATTTTTTATGATAATTATATCTACCAGGGAGCCAATTCAAAATTGCCGCAAGTATTTTAAAATATAATTATTTCTTGAGTTTTGTACTAAAAATTTAATATCTATGTTTATTTTTAAATAATTTATCAACTAACGTCAGTAAAATGTATATGGTCTCTGAAAACGTCTGCCATAGCGCACATTCTGCGAATCCGCTACCCTCACTTGGAGCCAGATTGTGCTCACAGCACTTGCCATAATCTCTTAAGTTGTTCTGACTAGAAAAGCGAGGATATACTTGCTAGTAAAAATCGAGACAGTAGCTGGCAGACACTGGAACACTGGGAATAGGGCATTTGAAAATAATACTGGCACACAAATTGTTGCCTTTGCATGCCAAAAGCTGGGTGTTTACTATGTTGGCCGAAGCAATATTGATAAAACATTGCATGATATTATCAACAGAAATCTATGAATATTGGAAAGCATAAAATATATGAAAACAGGTGCTTTCAATAATATGCCTATAAAATACGTCTTTAAATTGCTATTCAAATTCAGTATTGGGGGTCAAAAGCTATTAAGAGTACTGGTAACTTACTGGCTTCATTCTTCCTCCGCAAGGCTTCAGATTTTTCCAATGAAAACACTACTTCTTGGAAGTTTTTAACTGCTGTTCTCATGTTTGCCTGGTGCTGTGCATTATCTGGGGCACTATCATCTAGCAATGTATAAATGGTAGGAACTTCATCAAGTTTAAAACTCTTAGCATTGCCTGGTTTAAAAACTACAGACACATTTCCAGTTTTAGGATGTATACTGAAAGGAGATTTCAGCAGGTGATTGAACCCTTTTGTTACATTTACATCTAATCTTGGGTAAGTATACTGGATTTTAATTTCTTCAACCAAATATCGAAGTTTTCGTACAGCAGCGCCACTCTGTAAATAAAAGTCAATTTAATGGCTGCTGATAAAATACCAATTAGCGTTTATTTAATTTTATTATACTGCCTCAGTGATGCGGGAAGGAGAAGGGGTGGAAGTGTGCTTGCAAGAGCAACCACGGGGCTGGATGTAGTTGTGTTTTGCTTTGATTGTCTGGATATATATATTTATTTATTAAAAACATTGCATGCATATTTTTCACAGTAAAATTAGGGACTTACTTCTCTACAATACAAATTGTATTCATTTATAAAAGTGTGCCATCGCTCCAAAGAAGATTCATGCATTTTGTCCAACGTTTTTTCTACTTGTGCTCTTAAGTTTTCATCTGGTATCATTTTTAAAAATTTATTTAGCCTTTCTGGAGTTGAAAGGAATTCTTGTTCTTCCAATATTTTTTCAAAGTGTTTATCAATAATATTTAGGGCTCTCCTGTAAAAAGTCAGCATTAATTACATCCTTTTAAATAACCTAAGTTTAATTTCTTCCATGCTTAGTTCTGGTAGTAAATTAGATTACAATACTTTTTAATTCAATTGAGGTTGGAAGGAATGTCATTGGAATTTTTTATGCATATCAATCAATAGTATCAAATGTGACCCTTTCAGGAGTCACATGCCCTTAGGACAATGTTTACCAATGAAAAAGCAAGCGATTTGTGCTTACTTTATGCTGGAATGTATATTCTCTCCAATTATATGAACTTTCTTATTCTGATTGTCTCCTCCCATGATCAGACATAGATAGTCAGCAACAGCAGCACGGCCGGGACTATCAAGGGTTCGAGCTTCATAATCTGATACCCAACAATGCACACCTCTTCTTCCAGAGAAAACCCATAGTATACTTTGAAAGCCAAAATCTTCTGTAAAAGAAAATAACATTAAGTATTTATCTATATATGTATGTCTATTATATTAAGAATATCAGTTACTAATACCAGTAACACAAGCTTAGAGCTTACCACTGGCTTTGAAATGTTGTTGCGTGGCTATTCTGAATATATATATATTTTTTATTGGAAATGGTGTTATTTTACAATTAAAAAAATCTGATTATAAAATTTCTATGTCACAATGTTAGTTACATACTCCTCCAAAAAGGCTTTACCAATTTTTATATGCTTATACAGTAGGTCTGAGAATCAGCTTGTATCTATTTCTCATTTTGCAAAACAATGTTTGCTAATATAAAATAAAATCATACCTTTCAATGCCTTATCAATAATTTCACAGGCAATAACCATGAACTTCCAACATTTTTCACATACTTTAGCTTCTTGACAGCAAGTTCTGACTTCATCATAGTCTGTTAGATCTATATCAAACACAAGCTCTCTAGATAACACCACTGCATCATGACGACCGATGGATGGCCTAGAAATAATCAGTAATTGTAGGAAGATTCAGCTTATTAACTAAAGATTGTATAATGCGCTATATCAAAACATTTAACTGAATCCAATGTGTTAACTCCATCAATTACTCTTTGGACACATACTTCGTGTTATAAACGGCTCCAATATCCAACTTGTGGGGACATTTCTTCTGCAGAAGAGTTTGAAGTTCTTTTTGGTTGCAGATTGATAAATAACGTAGATAAACATCATCTGCTAATGTAAATGATAGTTCTCTGTTTGAGAGTGGCTGCGGGGCGCTTCCGCAGGCCAACCAACGGCAAAATACATTTTGAGGGAACAGACGTGTATAATATATTGGAAGCATATCCGACAGCATGCTTTCATCGAAACTTCCCACCTGAAAATATAGAATTAAGAAGTAGGTATAACACTACATCTACGATAGTGTGCAATACATGTAATATATGTATGTACATTTTAGACACTGTTATGTCTGATAACAGGCCTTAGCCTTACCATTTTGAATTGTTATAGCCAAATACAGAAATAGTAAAAATAATAGAACTCCTTCCCTTCCCTTCCCTTCATAAAATTGTAAAAAAAAAAACCCGCGAAAACACAGTGCTGCCAATGAGATCAAATTAAAAAGCGCAACTATGTTGTGTGTTATTCTCTTTACTAATGCCACATTGCTTTCTTAAATTCATAAATTATTTATTGTACACAAAAAGGATACATTAAGGTTTATTAACAATGGTCATGTACAAAGGCGAGCTTAACCCTATAAGAGTTTTCTTACAGCAAACCTGTGGTGATGAAGAAATTTGAAACAAATAAGAGTAGGTAGAGATGCAGTGTACATACAAGTTAAACATAGAGATTAAAATAGAAAAAAAGGCTTTATTACCTTTTTTATAATAATTATTTCACTGTTATAGCGCCTATTTGACGAGGAAGGCTATGAATAAAGACAGAAGGTTTAAGTTGTATAAGGCGGATAGTGACTAGTCAGTAGACGTTTGTTTTTTTTATAAATTAATACTAACATTTCTGATTTACTTTCAACGGAATCTATCATATACATTTTTTTATTGTTCGTTACAAAGGGTTTATTATTCTATAAATAATATATAAATTCAAATGAGTTATTCCCCTCAAACGTTCGTGGTAAAATGTTGATCTCTTGGCTTGTTTAAAACGCTTACATTAAAACCTTTTTTAGGTATCTTTAATACCAAAGAAGCTGTGTAAATAAAGAAATTTTAATTATAACCTTACCCCCGCCCAATCGTTTTAATAGTATTGGACAGACGTAAATAAAATTTTACACAGGAGTAAGTATTTCGAAAACGCCTAACCAATGTTGTTGACCGTGTAATTTAAAAATTTTATTGACAGTTTTTACATACTTTCTTAATTTTATAAAATTTAAATCAGTGGTTAGAAAGTTATTGCATTACATATACACATACTGAATTTTGCCCCAACATTAATTGCATTATATAACTTGTATGAAAACTCATAGCAAAACAACATACAATAATGACGGATCACCATTTCAAACAACGTTCCCATTTCCCATTTACTTGGTAAATTTTGCTAGATTCGACAACTATCAACAATCTGTTGGCAAATTTATTCCATCAAGCAGGTTTCAGCTGCTGTCATTGTCATGATAATAATTTGAACATGTCGATCTTTCGTTCACTCGTTCTCACATATTTTTCTCAAATAAAATTAGGGTAGACTTACATTCAAAATAATAAGAGTCTTATCCAAGGTCGTAAACAAGGGTGTATAAATTTTCTATGACAGTTTAATGCGCGTAGGTGAACAAAAAACATGGAAATTAATTTAGAAAACGCTTTCGAAATTGCAGTAAAACTTTCAATAAGTAATAAAAAATATACTAGAATTGGAATAACTTTTTTTTACAGAGTCTAAATAGATATTATGTGATTTTATTTAAGGTCCTGTAATATCCAGCTTAGATGGAGTTACTAGAAAAATTGAGAGGTTCTTTTATGAACAAGTTCTCTATGCCTTAGAGAAACCCTTAATATCGACTTCTATAAGTGCTGGCATTATTGTGTTGTTATTTAGTATGATAACCTATTCGATAATTGTTACGGCTATATTCTTTTGTATGGCTGGAATTATATTGTTGATTGAAGGTAAGTTTCTTGAGATTCATTAAATAACTTAATAACAATAAATAAAGATCAACTAATCAGTATTTATTAACGAGATTTTATTTATTACAGGAATTATTATTTGCCTAATAGTAAGTTTGGCTGCAACAACAACGGCAAATATTTTACTGGGAAAAATTATGTTGGTTGGGCTATATTTACTGCATAAAAAAAGAACATGATACAAGAGTGAGTCCAAAATGCTGGTCCGCCAAAACAACATAATCTAACCTGACTTTAAAGTTTTAATGTACTTGCAAAATATATGCAATCTATGAAAATTGTAAAATTAACTGGTGCATTGTAACGTACAAAATATATCATTGCTTAGAGCAGTCTCGCATTTTTATTCTGACATTAATAAAACATTTACTTTTATAATTCCCTAGTTCCTTAAATATGTATATCTACTACAGAATCCCTTGTCTGTCCTTATTTAGGTGTACTGAATAATGTGAGCCTACCTACTCCTGACCAATTCTAGTTGACTATCCTATAAGTATCATGCAAAATACTTAACATTCCTGTTTTAGTAAACAAAAGTTTGTCTTTTCCATACATAAACGAACTTCAAAGAGATCGAGGAGAACACAATGATACCAACATTTTAGCTGTAATATGTTAAGATGCCTATTCTTCATAACGGAGAATTTTTATACACTTGCATTAAGTTATTCTCTATGTATTTTGTTAAACATCAAATTTGTCATATTTGAGTCGTATAGAATCAAATGTGGCAATCTGTCAAATTTGTCAAAAATGACATAATGATATGGCCGTTTAGGGAATTTAAAATAACGTTATATTATTTTCTCAAACTGTATCAAAGGCGGCATTCAAGCGTTCAAAATTGATGTCAAAAATCAGCATTAGTTTCAAATGCGGCAATCTTTGGCAGTTTAAAATCAAACTCGGCCTTCTGGCTCCGTTGACCAATCACAGGCGTCCGATGGTCGCATGGTCTGATGGCGGCGGTTAAAGTTTTCGTACAAGTGTGTCTCTGGGTTTTAAGGATTTATAATTGTTTTTGTGGTGTTACTTATGATATTTATAAATAATTCGAACAATGGATTGCCATCCTACCCCTGTTACTAACAGGTTTGCGCGGAAACGGCAAAATGACCCTGAAAAATGGAAACGAACTTTGCAAAAGATACTCAAGCAAGTTTTAGTACAGGGTTGTCACCTTTCCTTATGAACTTTTTGCTTATTTTTATGGTGTTGGTTTCTATTTGTTTTTTTTTTTAACTTTTAAATTTTCTCTCTAGATACTCTGCAAAATCTGCACCAAATAGGGTCTTACACTAACAAGGCTGATCAAGACAGCATGATTTTAAACTTATAGGCATGATTAGTCCGCAAGCCATGCCTAATGTGGTTCCGGTTGGTAAAAAAAAGCTAGCAGATTATTGTGCAAGCATTTCGGGACGAGCTGGAAAGATATTCTTACCCTACATTTTTACAAAGACGTACTTTACGCACAGGAACAAATTGATGTTTCACCAGAAGAAGAAAATTATTGCAAAGGAGGGACGGGAGATGATTGCGAATTACGCATTTAAATTTAAGCATAACATTTTCACATAATTTTTAATTAATAAAACTTCATTTCATATAATATACTATTCTTGCCTTGTGTGACACCCCTGAATCAATTTTAATTTGATTGAATTCAAACACGGCTTTCTGTCAATAGGTTGAGATCAAACATGGCCATGTGCATAATATTTGGTAACAAATACGGCATTCTTTAATTTTTAATATTAAAACCGGCATTCTGCAAAATTATTATCTAAATTCTGAGTATATTATCTTACAAAGACCAAATCCTGTGTTATTATTTATTTTTTACACTAATTATCTAACGATGTTTAATATGATTTTAGAAATAATTTCGTAACAGACTTATTAAAACGTTTTTATTGAATTACCAAAATTCAGCCAAGTACAGATTGCCACCTTTGATTCTATACGACTCATTTGTTCTATATTTTCAACAACAAACATTTTGTAATAGGTACATGCAATTTATAAAAAAATACGTGTTGTTAAACTTAAAATAAAGTGCCATATAGGTAGGTAGGTAAATAAGTTTATCACAAATGTCTTTACGTTTGAGATGGAATGGTGGCGGTCGGCAGTGGCGAACAAAGGATCGAAAGATGCCATTAGAGAACATGCGATTTTATTGTTATATAGGTAATAAAATAATTATAATAGATGACTATTGAAGCCATTAGATATTTATAATAGACAAATTTATCCATATTTAAAAATGAGGTAACGAAAAACCCTTAGATAACAATTTTCTCTAGCTCTATAATATTGTTAAATCCTAATAATGTAATTTGTGTAGAAAAAAATAAAATGAAGTAACGTAGCTTACTAGGGAAATGCTGGACTCGAACCCACGTCTTCCATGCGTATAATGGAATACGTGGGTTCGAGTGGGTGCTAAATGCTGTTATGATTTAAACGAAAGATTTAGATTTTAATATTTTATTTGAAAACTAATTGACTTTCATTCTTACATTTGGTACAACTCGAAGCTTAAAATCTAAAATGGTCCACCTATGCAAAAGTTGCATGAGGTTGTATTACGTTATATTTATGAATTTCATGGCCCACTCAAATACAATTGTGTGTAATATGTGAATAGTTAGTACAGTTAACTATTCACTATAAATATAACCGACGACTTACGGGCTGAAGGACTTACTAGGATAGCGTAAAGAAAGCCTAAAGATAAAAAAAAATTACATTCATTTATCGTCTAAAAATAAAACTAAATCTCATTCCACTCATTCAAATAAATCAATCATCATTCATTTTCGTAAAAATGTGTGAAAGAAATGCAAAAAGTTTATAATTGTTGATAGAAATAATGAATCAAATGGATACGATACGGCTTGTGTGTCTAAGTGTTGGTGAATGACATTATTTGGAACCTATTATGTGTGATAATAGCTGTGGAGCTGGTGCTTTGGACCTAATTTATGATTCAGTTTTCTTGTGACTTGTGCTGGAGTATATTTCGGGTTGTGAACATTAGCTACCAACAAGGTCAAAGTTATTGCACTATCATCAGTGTAAAGGTAATATGCATTAAGATCTGAGTTCTATCTATCGATTTCTATATTATTTCTATTCATAATATCATCATACACGTTTGTTTGGTGAAAGTATGAAATCAACATGAATATGTTTACATTCAGTAGTAGCAGTAGTATACATTTTTGAGTATAAATTGAAACCACATTCATGAATTGGATAACTTAGCAAATTTCATTGGGCATAACCATTACTGTGACCTATTATGGGGTAATATTGTAACCCCTTAAATATTCTATGTCCATTCTAATTGCCTTATTTAGCTTGGCTTAAATTAGCAACCAAAAGTATGCATCATCTAATTCTAAGTGGAGGAACTGAGATCTGCACTGACATCTCGCCTAGGAGTGTTTTGTGCATTATGCATCATTGTTTTTATACAGTGTGAGTCAAGCATGTTCATTCAACTATCTAAAGCTAAGAAGCACCAATACTATGGTTGTTCGGGTTATCTTTTAACTTGGATACTGCTTCTTACATATATTTGCTTAATTCTAATGAGGCCTGAAAAGATTTTATTCATGTATTTCAAATAATTTACATAACATTTTAAATGGCAAAATAATCCATGCCCATTGACCATAAATGGCATGTGCCTGTTAATCTCAGTAAATATATTTATCAGGTGTGATAATTTTTATCTGTGATACTCACATTATCAAGTTTGAATATTCTTAATGGGTAATCAACACTGCTCATTCTTATATTGCACACTAAGTTGGTTTATCTGGAACTTAAAATTTTCCTTATTATTTTTTAATTATTTATTTGGAACTCAACCTTACAGTAGGCGAAGGTCTGCCATTCCTGCTGTGGGACCAGTGATTGTAACATTTTACAAGCACTGGATTTTGGGCTGATTGTCCTCTAAATTTCATTTATTCTTTATTTCCTGGTTGTTAACAAATCTTCCAAATGGCAACAAAAGCCAATAAAAAATGTCTGTGTAAGTATTTAATATTTTGTCATTATGCTTACCATATTTCTAAAACCTTTAACCAAAGCTATGACGTAAGCTCAGCTCGCTGGACAAGAGTGTTGATCGTTAAGTAATTTTAATAAATTTATTTGATCTGTGAAGTATCTATCAATGATACCAACATGTTTTTTTTCATTTTGCCTCCAAATCCTGCCAAATCTCATTGCAGTGCGAAGACCTCCCCTCCATCCTTCAATTTAACATGTTAACATATTTAATTTATTTTAGGCTGGATGTCTTCTTTAAATGCTGACACTGGTCCTCTTGATTGATCTGTAAGTATACATTTATTAGAATAAAATTATATAACTCCATATTAGCTCTGTAATTCTGTAATATATTATTTTACTAATTCCATAAATAATATGGATATACTTGTACTAATACTAGCTAACCTCCCTGGCATTGCTTGCATAATAATAGATCTTCCGGTAAAAAGTAGCTTTTGTCCTTTACTGGTAAAACATTTATGTCTGTGCCAATTTTCTTTAAAATTGGGTTTTGTTTGCAATAATTGATTTTTCTGCAAAATGTGTGGTAAAAACCCAACATTATTCTGATATGTATGCTATATTTTTGTGAAGTTTCATCAAAATCCCTTCAGTAGTTTTTGCCCTTCAGTTAAGCAAGCAAAAACTTTTGCTCCTAAATTATTAATAGGATTACATTTTTATCCAAAAGGGAGTTAATTTTGGTAGATCATTACATATTTTATACTTATTCATATTATATTGTTAGTTTATATGGTAGCTATGTATAATATGACTAAAAAATCAACATACATTTACTCAGAACAAGTAACTGTGTTCTGAGAAAATGTATGTGTCATAATTTCATTATTTGTCCGGACAGTATGTCTAATTCAGTAGAGTTATTTTAAATGTACTACTACTATCATTGTAAGTTTGGCGTAACCTTTTATAAAGGCCTCTGTGTTTGTAGATCAGTCCGTCAAGCTGGCGGCCCTCCAGGATGCGGTTCGCGCGCCCTCGCTAGCTACGCGCACTCGCACTGTTTCAACTATCACTGGTGAGTCTCACACACAAAATTTATTCCTACGAATCAAGCTCTGACTACCAAATTATTGGTTGAGCGAGAACTAGGAACTGCACAGTTGTATTTTCTATGAAGTGTATTAAGATAAGATAAGAGAAAAAATCTTTATTGCAAAAGAAAAAAAATAAAAATATTACATAAACAGATGCGTGAAACTTTGTGACAAATGGCGGTCCTTTCGCTAAAGAGAGTACTAGACAACCATGAATGGATAGGATTTTTGGAATATATATGTGCAAATTATTAAAGTATTCTAGTATTCAAAGTTTACATTACATGTCTAAATAGACTCTACCTTTAGAGCAACGGTCAGCAACAGGCGGACCGCGGTCCGTTTGCGGACCGCGAAAGGTTGAACCTCGGACCGCCAAATATTGTAATGTAGGTATAAATACGTAATATTTTTGAACCAATCTAACTTAGTACCTACCTAATCTAATTAATCTGTTTTACAACATCGACATCAATCAAAAACATCGCGCCGCGCCGCCGAGCCATCACTTCAAATGGAAATAATCGATCTGCAAGATGATGTGTCATTGCAAATATATAACAAGGTGTCAACTGAAGAATTTTGGGTCAAACATGTCCCAGAAAAATATGAAAATTGCAAATTGGCTCGACATACATATGCGAAACTTCTTTTTCAAAAATGAATTTTTTGAAATACAAATATCGTTCCAGAATAAAAGACACTCTTCGAATTAGCTGTTCTTCACGAGAACCAAACTATAAAAACCTGGCTCAAGACCGCCGTTGCAATTTTTCTCACTAATTTTAGGTAATAAAAAGCTGTAGGTACTTAATTATTATCAGTTGTTTTTTTTTCTGGACCTTTTAAAAATTTTCGAGCATTATCCGGACCCTACCTAAAACTACTTGCCGACCCCTGCTTTAGAGGTTAACTTGAAAAATGTTTCCTGGTGATTCTACTATCATTGGTGAAGCTGTTCTTCATATAATACTAGCTGACCCCAGCAACGTTGTTTTGCAAAATGAAAAATAGATGTTAGCCGATTTTCAGACCTACTCAATATGCTCACAAAATTTCATGAGAATCGTCAAGCCGTTTCGGAGGAGTACGGGAACGAAAACTGTGACACGAGAATTTTATATATAAGATAATAATTTATGTATACAACTGCCTGCATCGTTACCTCCCTCTATGAATATATGAAACTTTTTCCAAAAATAAATACTCTATTAAAAACGCGCAGTCGTGTTCAATTGTACGCTAGGCCGGCTATACCTTAGGGCCCATTTTTAAATGCAGTCAGGTAGGCTCCATCTGACGTTATTTTGATAAATTTGATGGTTTGACGATAACATCAAATAAACTAAAAATTTACGTTTAACTCATAATTAGATAGACGCTAATAGTTAAGTATAAACCGTCAGATAGAAAAAAAGAACAAATCCTTGAATCTCGTGACCGTGAATCAATCACATGACTGGTACAGCATTAGTTTCAACTGGTTTTTGCTGACTACAGTTGCCGTATGCAGTTTTCTATTGTGGATAGTATCTACTCGTCTGCAGGTAGCGATTCGTCTAGAGAACAACTCGTCAATAAAAACTTTGCGGAAAACAGTAATGTTGATAATGCCAGTTCGAACACCGAATTATTATCTAATTATAATGATTTCCGACCCCACCTAATAATAATAATGGCAAGAGAATGATGATTCTGTAACAAAAAAAAAGAAAACATGTTCAAAATTTGTCCTGTTACAGTTAAGACACTATAGACGAGAATCGCTACCTATAGACGAGTACCTTTATAGACGAGTTGATATAAGTTTTAGACAAGTTGACTGTATACGAGCTGCTCTTTAGGCGAAATGATACTATTTCGTTTACTGAGCCTAAGCTAGGAATTTCTTTAAATTTGTTAACTTATGAATGGGGTGAAGTATAGTTCATTGGCAGCTTGCCAACGAGTGCTATTCTGAGTAGGGCGGGCGTGCGAGCGTTTCAGTGCACGTCGCGCTTTCCTCCAACCGCTATCGCAAGCGCGAGCTTCGTTCATGGCACACGCTTTGGCGGAATGAAACTAAGAAATTCAACTTCCTAATAGTACTTAAAAGTGTTAAATCATTGCTTAGAATAATAAAATAGCTCATTATTTTTATCGACGCTCCATCATAGCATTATCAAAATTACGGCCGGCCGAATTCCCTGAATCTTATATTCACTTCAGCTCGTTTACCAATGGATTAATCATATGATCGCAACTACTGTGTCATCTGTATCCTATTCAGTGAATTCAAGCATATATCAACAATTTAGAAATGAAAGGTATTCTTGTAAGCTATGTTTGAGATAACTAGCATGCTTTGCAGCTTGCAGTTTCTTTGTAATGTGAGTGTAAAATTGTTTCAAAGTCGGGACGAAAAGAAACTAAATCTTGGATTAACTCTTTATGTAAGTCAGCGTTAGGTAGGACAAGTGGGTGAATTACATTGTAACTTACACAAGCGGTTTTGTTAACATATCGAACTTGTTTGACTTTCACACTTTCTTCTGTTTATAATCATTACGCTTAATTAATATTACACAATATGAAATGCACCTGCGACAATGACTGTAGGTAAAATCGAAAACAAATCTTGGCAATCAATCGATCTTTTGTTCTTCAGCCACTATCGTTGTTAACGAGATACGAAGAAAGCGAAAGTATATTTATAACGCCCAGAAAAATGGTCAATTAATCTTTCATCCATCGGTTGTGTCATGTGTAAATGTACTGTTATGAACAGCAAACTCCTTACATAATAACAAGCTGGCATTTTGGCGTGCATTTCTTAACGTAATCCACGCATATGATCGTGGGAGTTGACGTCCTAATTGTATAAGAATGTAGTCCGACATCTATCGTAGTGTTAAAAGCAATTCTGCTAAAAGGTTACACTGTTTGCTATGGTTGGTTGGTTTTGCTTCCAGTTATGATTAGTTTTTTCGGCACTTGGTGCCATCACAAGGTCGTGAATAGTGGTTACGTCAGCGTACTCTAGCGGGACAGCCCAACCGAGGTGACCCCGCTATGGCAGCGATGCCAACTCATTGACGACATCCTTATTTTTATTGGTTAGTCGAATGAGTGCGTCGACCGAACCGCCTCCACGCGCACACTGTGCGTGTGGCCTCGGATTGTCTATTTACAGGGCTCTGTTTGACGTAATTTTTTTAACCAAAACGATTTTTGAGTCTAGCAATTTTATGGTCTCCCACCTACATCGTTTACGCAGCTCATTAACAAATGGCGCGTATCGTTTTTTTCTTATTGTTTCCCATTATTACGTCATTATTATTATTATTATTTTTCTGAAACAACCTCTAGCCCCGTGGTAAGCTCTTAGCTTGTGTTACGGGTACTAAGACATCTGATCTGATATACTTAATATAATATACGTAGATATTATTTACTATACATATTAAACACCCATACCAAGGAGAAAGTGCTTGCAAAACATACAAACAATTCACCCCGCGGCGGGAATCGAACCCGCTACCTCTTGCGCCGCAAGCAGACCCTCGCCCACAGCGCCACTGAGGCAGTCTGAGCGTCTGTAACTGTTATACTGAAATACTGAAATACTGAAATTTTTATTGTGAACTGTTGTACAAAAGATTTTATAAATAAAGGGTACAAGTTTCTACAGCTTATCCTCGAGAGGATAATAAGCATTCTCTGATAAAATTTGGTATTTAACACTCACTGTCTAGAAATTATCATAAAGCTATCTGTTGTGTAACAAAGCAAACTGATTTAGCTTTCGAATCGATTCAATAAACGACGCTCAAGGGCTAGATTAGATCGATAATTGGCAGTTTTCGCTGTGTGGCAAAAGGTGAACGTATTAATTTTGAATATTTACGAGTTTGTTTTAGTGACACTTAGTAAATGTGATTGACCGCAGAAAAACATTGCGATTATGAACATTTAATAAGTCTTCTATACAAGAACTTAATCTATAATTTTCATATAGTACTCGACTAGGCATAATAAATTTCCAGAACGAAACTATTTTCAAAAATTATACTTTATTGTTGCCTCAAGGTGCATTTTCTTCACATATTGTCCGCCTGTATCAACAGCTGCTGTTTTAAGTAAACTTAAGTGTCTCTGAACATTTCTTCATCAACGATCGTATACAGACTAGCTATTGTTCCTTTTCCAAACTATACATATAATGCTTTAATAGAATATTTGAATCAATTATACGAAAATAGCAAAAGTCTTTCACAAACCACGTTGTTACGTAAACTTTATTTATTAATATAAAAAGATAACAAGTTTTATCTTCGCGCTACTTCGTTATTTTCCACAAACCAGATATGCCTCCAATATTGATAAAAGTTGAAATTTGTATACAAAGGCGTTCCTCTTAAAACCCTCACAAGCCCAAAATCATAATTCCATCTGTTGATTACAATACAACTGACTTCTTTGGAATGAGATTGTCAGTTTCCCATGCGACCAAAAACATGATAAAATGCATTTCCTATCCACGGTCATTGTCGTTGATTAGTTTCGACACCATTATCAGTATTTATGACGTGTGCTATCTTTAGGGAAATTATATCGATTCGATTAGAGCCGCCTGCGTTACACAGTGCACGTCCGCAGGTATACCCAGTGCAAATAAATTTGTCTATGTTTGTTTGTTGTGATGTGACTATATATGACACGGTGAAACAAAGTGCGTACAATGTCGGCAAGGATAAAGAGGCCTCGGCCTCGTCGCAAGGATGAAATGCACGAGAAAAAACAGGATATACTCCTCGATTGGACCAATGGTGAGTTCAAGTCAGACTTCTTAGTTGGCATATCTTACACAAATCAGTAGCAGAAGCAGAATAGATTATTCTAATAAAGTGATATCATCTGCGTAGGTTGTTTTATAATATAATTCGTTTGTTCACGAAATAACTATAAAACTCCAGGCATAATTCATTAAGGAAGATCAGATAATTAGCTTGTCGGTAAATATGCATGAAAGTTGATAGGCAATGAATGCTAATGTATAAACATTCGATGAATCTTGTTTAAAACGGCACCATATTAATCGTGTTAATAATGCTGTGATGCGGCCAAACACTTGGCTTATCGGCTGCAGCTTTCTACCCATGTTAATCTATGTGCGGTAGTCGTTTAATGAAAATGACTGTGATGTTACCAGTACTGCGTTAATGAGGTACTTTGCATGTGCTTGCTAACTCGCTCGTTCTGGTGAAGAACCGCAAAGACTGCCTATAGAGTTGGAAAGCGAAGTACATGCCTGCTTAGACGCAACGAGACTAGACTCCCAAATGATATGTTATTTACTACACTACTACTGTAATTAGGTAATAAACAAATTCCTAACAACGGTATTTGATCAAATCTTTCAATTGCTTTTAAATTAAACTGTACATTTTGTTTCATTTGGGTTTTAAGGAAAATAAACCTTCATTGTCCTTGTTTACCTGATGGAAGGTAAATTACGATGTTTTTTATGAATAAGTAAACGAAGGATAGAAGGTAGGTTTTCGGGCCACATTTTACGAAACGCGACTATGTAAGCAACACAATATGAAGTGTTTGTGAGATTATATCACTCAGCTATGTTGTGGACGGAATGACATGATTGCTTGTTGGATGATTCAGATTAATCAGGTGCACCCATTTACCAAGACTTGTGACATGCGCTCATAAAACAACACATCATTGTACCTCTACAATGCGAAGACATTGTCTTTGATGTATAAATACTTTTAAAGTTAATTGCACTGTCTTGTTTACTATATACACCTACCTAAAATCCTTATGGACCCAGAGCCTGGCATCATTTTGGGCAAACATCTTCTCGGGACTATACAATGCTATGTATGCTTATGGGGTCTCAGGGCAGTAACCTGAACCTATATGAATCTTTATACATATGTATGATGTTTTGTTCCGTAAGTAAATTGAGTAAATTGTTGTGCAGATGGTATTTAAGTTTGCTGCAAATGAAGTCTTTTTTTAACCCCCGACCAATTAAGAGGGGTGTTACAAGTTTGACGTGTCTGTCTGTCTGCCTGGGACATCATTACTCCCGAACGGATCGAGCGATTTCAATTTAGTTTTTGTTTTTGTATGATAGGTGAGTTTGGCGCGAGTGTTCTTAGACATGTTTCATGAAAAAAGTTATGGGGGAAAGAGTGGGGAAGGAAAACAAAAAATCTGCATTTGTTTAATATTTTTTTTACCTAATTAAAAAAAAAAATATTGCGGTGAATATGAATGGGTCGATTGAGGAGCTGTCTTAAAAAAACATTACAACCTATACACAACCCAGAAAACATTAGTAAATTTTACTTAATTATATTTAAAAAAAAAATCCTCTATAAGATAATAATGGATCATTCAGTTCTCCAAAGTAAAAACGCGTCTTATTGCAATTTATTACCAGACCGCGTTACAATGGAATTACCCGCGGAGTTACATTTTCCCGTGGTAATAAGTAGCCTATATCCTTTCTCAGGCTCTAGAGAATCAGTACACCAAATTTCATTTAAATCGATTCAGTAGTTTTTGCTTTGCTTGTTTGAGGAACAGACAGAGTTACTTTCGCATTTATAATAATACTAGCGGCGCGCCCCGGCGTCGCACGGGTATAAAATTTTCCCGGTAATTATTTGAATTTTTCTCGCTGTAAAAACCATCCTATCTCTCAAGTTGGATCGAACTGCACATGGTGTGCGAATTTTATTATAATCGGTTAAGTGGTTTAGGAGTCCATTAAGGACAAACATTGTGACACGAGATTTATATATATTAAGATAGTACGGATTAGTACCTAGCTGAGACACTCCATTATTAGTGTAAAACTATCTTCCTTATTGAATTCCCCATTACATTTATTATTTATACGTCTTATTATCTTAAAATTTAATATTTTTATCGTGATACAAGCTGACCCCAGCAAACGTTGTTTTGGAAAATGAAAAAAAGACAGTAGCCGATTCTCAGACCTACTGAATATGCCTACATATAAAAGTTTATAAAAATCGGTAAAGCCGTTTCGAAGGAGTACGGTAACTAACATTGTGGCAAGGAAATGTTATTTAGAGATAACTTTTTAAATTACCAGGATTTTAAACATTATTTATAATTATACATAACGGGATATTTACCAAGATTTATTGTGTTCAACCGTGATCATGGCGCGTGTAAATGAGCCGAAATATCGGGAAACTTAAAAATCAAATAGTCTTTTTAATGTTGACACTAATGGTTTCCCACATAAGGTAATTATTTTCCATATTTGAATAAAAAAGCTTACATGCTATTTGCACCGTAATCTTAAAAGTCGTTTATTTTTACGACCTTACTGTTACCCATTTATGAAAACGTTACAAGTAATAAACATAAAGAGAGATTTTACATAATTTTCCTCATTTACATAAAAGACAATAAGTGTAGACTTCCAACATCTATGTATTAACGTTGGTGTATTTATTGGTTCTTACTTGTCATTTTTTATTTACTGTGGAATAAAAGAGTTAATTAAATACGGCTTTTTGCAAAAAATATATATTTGTTGATAACATAATTTGAATGTTTGTTGCATTCATATTCTGAAAAGATGTCCGAACAGATATGAATTTGCAATGAATTAGACCAAAAAGTAAAATATTTCCGGACAATATTTGTAATTCAATCTCATACCTCACATGTTTGTTGATTATTTCTTGCAGTACGTATAGACAACAACAGAAATAAAACCGCGCTGGTATTTTAATTTATAAAATATTAACTACGGATTTTTAAACATTGACCAACTCATAAAATTTGGAATCTCATAAAATCTCAGTTGGTCCTTTTTGCATCTATACTAATATTATAAAGCTGAAGAGATTGTTTGTTTGTTTGAACACGCTAATCTCAGGAACTACTGGTCCGATTTGAATAATTATTTCACTGTTTAATAGCCTATTATCGAGGAAGGCTATATAGGCTTCTTATACATATATATTTTACATAAAATACGGGCTACTATGGCGTGAAAAGTTAGTTGTTTATAAATACGTGAGAGTGCGAGATTATAATACCAACACCTCACGAGCAATATTCTTTTCTTATATTTTACATAACCAACATAATTTGGACAACATCCAAAGGAGATTTTAAAATAAATACTGAATGTAGTTGTTCGTAATATTTTGCTACCTTCTCAATATTGCCAATGCTTCCATTGTAAAATATCCTCCTATATCAATTTAGACCATATCGTCACTTTACATCAGGTGAGATTTGTGGTCAAATGAAGGCTATTCTAGCAAAACAATTATCTGATGATTCTCAAGGTAAACTTTTTTTACCCGTTCTTAGTAAAATAGTTATCTAATGTTTCCTTATTGAGAATGTAGTCGTAAGATCTATCCAAGAGAAACATAGATTTCGTTCAAGACTATAACTAACAGTGTCTTAATAATTCTAATACGATGCCATAAGGAAATAGGTGCCTTTAAATCCTCTCTTCGCGTAGACTTCAAATGGTGCAGCATTCCCAGAGTGCATGCCCTCTGTCTCGACAGGACAGTCTGCGTACTAAACTCGCAACTACTCGTATGTATATATCCAAGTCTACCTTGCTTATACATAATTGGGTAGATTATTAAAAAAAATATGTAATAAGTCTGTCATTTAGATTTAAAAAAAATTAAACACTTGATTGATTTTTTCTTCCAAACGAAAAATCGTTTTAGTAAAGCTTGCGCTACACAAAAAGAAAGTTGAAACTTCATAAGAGTGGTGCTCTATATCTTGGCACTTATTAAAATAATAATTATAGCGAAAAATACCTATTTTTTTATGTTGTTACCATGCCTATTTCGACTTACGTTATTTGGTAACTGTTCGCGCCACTCTCATGCTACAAATCGACAGCCCCGAAACAGTATATAGATAAGTGTCAGATGGTTGTCATGTTGACATGTCTTGGTGACAGATCGTCAGTCGGACAGTACTACTCAAAAACTACTTCAACCAACCACTTTGTACACTACATTTTATTACCAATATATTTCCAAAAGTACAAACAATCTTTAATTATTTGTGCCCTTCCCGCACAGTAACAAATGCATTACTTACAACAGTAATTCTAATACGACACTTGTACGTAGTTTATGACGTGTTATTTTACCTTCGTGATACGTAGCACCAGGTTTGGTCTTTGGTTATGCAAATGCTCTTCTCGCGCAGACTGTACTAAAATATTCCCTGTACCCGGTCATCCGCCGTCTGGGTTGGGGGAGGACGAGGGGAACTATCGATTCTGTCTGCAGTTTCCATACTAAATACGGAGTGTAGACGTAGACGCCTGCTAAAGCTGTGCATATATAGTTAGACCGGGTGCCGCATTGCGAAGTTCAGTACACCTATTAACAAACCGTTCGAGCATGTTGAATTTCTACCTCAGCTAATGTTAGAACTTGAATAGCTTTCAAAAATGTTTACATGGACCATTAATATTATAATTCTATATTTGTGGAACGGTAGAAATCTGTCTATAATTGTCTACGGTTGAAGATGATTTAATTGCCGCAATCTGTATAATTTTATGTTTACGCCATAGTGGTTCGTGCAAATGTATATCATTTTATCGGAGATAAGGTATGCTGTGATCTATTCAACGATACTGGTTTTCTAAGGAAACTTTTGCAGTGATGAATGAATGAAAACGTGCAGAGAAAGCGAGCCTTGTCACGATCAACCTGCCTTGGACTATCGTATTAACTTGAATCCTTAGAGACGAAGGAATTAAATACGAGTATTAACTCATTTTCATTTGGATCTTCGAATCGGTGAGGCTTCAAAAGCCAATTGGTTTTTCATTACGCAACACACGGAATTTGGATTATTGGCAATAAATACATTTGCATATAAGATGATATAATTCACAGAAATAAATAACAAGGTTAAAGTGCTATGTTCTTTCAGCAAACTTTGAAAAAATATAACCAATAAAATCAGAGAACAAGGGTCGGCTTGTGAGATACTGGTAATAACATAACTTAATGATGACCCATGTACATATATTTACCAAAAAATGGTTTATAGTGCTTTTTAGGGTTCCGTAAACAAAGGGTAAAACGACCCTGTTACTGAGACTTCTTCGTCTGTTTATCTGTCACAAGGCTGTAGTGATTTAAGAACCGTGATTGATACATAGTTGTAGTTTTGAGGGATGATGTACTTCTCTTGCCGCTATAACAACAAATACTAAAAGCACACAATAAATTATTTTCATGAAAGATGACCGCTCTTTTTTTTCTATTTTTATTGTAAACTAGTGCCCCCCCCCCCCCCCCCCCCCGGCTTCGCACGGGTTTTTAAACATTTTTTTTCCCGGCAATTATTCGATTTTTCTCGCCTTTTAAACCTTCCCTAGACCTCCATGAACATTTCAAGACTATGATAAGATAAATCCGTTCAGCCGTTCTCGAGTTTTAATCAGACTTACGAACAACAATTCATTTTTATTTATATAGATTGTATATAAACTATACACTTAACCCTAGGTGCAGTATGAGTCCATCACATATTTATAAAATTTATTTTCGTCCGCAGAGGTGTGCAATAGCGAGGAAGTGCCGGAAGTAGAAATCATCAGCCTCCTTCAAGAACACATACCGAAGTATCGTCTGAGAGCCGATAGCCTCACTGAATTCGGAGGTCAGTATCGAATCCAATAAACCAGCTGTATCTACATCTGAAGAACGCAGTACAAAGGGTTTTGTTGAAGTAGGATGACTCTTTGTTCGTATGTTTTCGTTTATTTACTGACTGAAGGATCCTCAGCTGTGTTCCTCCAGTCGTATAATTGGACATAATGAACGCTTTGTTTCATTGTTTGTTTTGGTAGATTTTCATTATTTTAGGGCCAACTTGTAACAGTTTATTTTGTGTCTTTTTTTTACGAGTATAAGGTTGGATGCATACTGTATTTAAACTTTCAATTTAAAACTATTGTATACGGTTTTGGATTTGAGACCTCTGCAAACAAATTCAAACCGTTAAATCGTGAATGGTCAATTTTTTTGCGTAGTTCACACTTTATCTGATGTGCACGACCTAGTGCAAGTTAAAACAGTTAGATTTTTATAAATTCATCGTTTTGTATATAAACATTTTAAAATTAACTCTTATATTTCAAGAGTGATTATTATCATCACAGTATGATAATAGACCTTAAATAGACTTTAAGTTCAATATAATGTTATCTTTATCGGGGATTGGCGCTAAACGGTACTGTTGTGGTATTTTACCAAACAAAAAACTTGGCCTTGGAAAACAGTGCTTTGATAGGTATCACGCGATGAAAATGAAGCAAAATTGACTATTGTTAGATTCTTGGAATTTTATAAAATTACAAAATACATTCCAAAGTCATTAATAAAATATAGCGATGGAAATCATAGCGAAAAAGACTTCACTCGGTTGGCAGTGTGTGAGAAGCAATCACTGCTAACGGATTGTACTTGATAGTTATGCACATATTACAGCTATAATTCCGTATCATTGAGCATTTTCTCAAGAGAACATTCCACCATGCATCTCTAAAACATTTTCACGTTTTTTGCTGTGCGAAAACTACTGAAAATAAATACGCGTGCCTTCGTGACAATTTGACCTACTTCCATTTGTTCATAAATTACGAGTACCTACATAGTTTGGAGCTAGGTCAGTTCCGAAAGTAGCACGCGATCCATTTCTCTGAAAATTTAAATAGGAAATTCTATTATTTATATAGCCATTATTTATCTTTAAATATATACGCTCAAAATGATAACCTTTATTATTCCACGCAAGATTATTGTAGCTTAGAGACTTGCAGTATGACAAAACTACAATTACAATGTAATGTAAAGAGGACGGGTAAAATTGATGGACTCACCGCAGTGCCACCTTACTCGGTAGCCTGATTATAAAATCATCCGTATTGAAACGGATTTCTATGAAATTAGATGTAATTATGGTAGTTACTCTCATCGTCTCCTTTGCTCGAGTAGATTTGCCCTAGAATGCAATCTCAATCAGAATGGCAAGGTCTTAGCGAAGACATGCCATCTTAATCGATCCTTTCCGGAACGGCGTTCCGATGAATGCATTTCTGATCGCTTTCAAAGTTGATAGCATAAAAATGTATCCTGACCACGCTATATCTTTGTAAATCTAAATTTCCATTTATCAGCCGCAAGAATTTTACGAGTAATTCGTTACTATTGCTACTGTGAATCGGAACGTAGTTTGTGGTGTAGACGGGGTGCAATAACCACAACAAGAAATCGGTGGTCTGATAATGATGACATAGCTACCTGCGAGGTTTACGAATGTTTTCACTGCACCTTTATTACATTTCATGGAAAAAATGACAAGGGAAATTAGTCAATCCTCGCTAAGCTCGCACTTCCCTAATTGAAATGAGTGTGCGTGTTCCAAATTTTTGAGGCCTATAAAAAGATACGCTTATTGCTTTGCTTCCAACAATGTGGTTTTTGTCAGAAAAACTGTAACCAGCTGCACAAATAATTTATTACTCTTATGAAACATACCTGTTTAGCTGTAAACTAAGTTTGGACATTAAGTGCGTAACTTAAACCAAAGGCGATGTCTTATATTGGTGTTTCCGTCCTAGTGAGTGTTTGAGGTACGGCTTCCGGCGCAGGCGCCTCTTATGCGCTATAAATAATAGTGTCTCGCGGCTCGAGTCATCGTCCGCGGCCACTTTGCCACTTTGTGCATAAAATATGCTGTGTCTTATACGCTTTATCGCCAGTAAAATTTTGCCTTCAGTCTGGAACAAGGATGAAGCTCATATATGAATTGTTTTTTAAACCCCGACCAAAAAAAGAGGGGTGTTATATAAGTTTGACGAGTCTGTCTGTCTGACATGACATCATAGCTCCCGAATGGATGAAGCAATTTCGTTTTTGTATGAACCTTTGTGCGAGTGTTCTTAGACATGTTTGATGAAAATCGGTTGGACCGTTTAAATGTTATGGTGGATAAAAGTGGGGAAGAAGAACCGAATATCTGCAAATATACTCGAGTGGGTATCAAATGAAAGCGCATCACGTGCACATTACAAAATAATATGATTTTTTACTTTTATGGAAACAACGGTTTAGGATTCGGGGGCTTCACTTAAATAAAAATTTTGAGTATACACAAATTACGAAATAATTACTGAAAGCATTTCGTGTTTCTTTAAGTGAAACGTGTAAACTAGTGACTAGTTGTTATTCTATGTGTAATGCACCCAACCGGTCGTATGCGTGTGTGCCATCATCTGTCAGCTGTCCCTCTCATCTTAAAGCTCAGGAACGCGGCAACTATCTAACGGCCCATCCATCCTAATGATAACGCGGAAATATGAAATACGAATGTGTTGGACATGGAAATGTGATTTTCATTGCGTAAGAACAACTTGAATGGCTTCTAGTGCCTTTAAGGTTATACTGTTATTGTATAAGTCAATTATTACGGTAATTGTAATGATTTTGTGTGATAAATTAATAACATGAAGCTAGAATGTTGTTAAACTCGTCGTGGTTGTGTAATGGCGAGGTGCGGTTCGGAATGGCCTGAAATCCAGTCCGAGGTTCGCAAAGTGGTTGGGGAATGAGTCAGCTCTCCCGTGACGTCATCAAGGCCTGTCGCGAATTTAATTTATTAGTGAGATCGCATTACTCAGCCAGTGGCCGTGAGACTAATGTAGTTTTAGGGAAATTGGGTCTTGGAGGTTGTATATTTTATTTTCCTTCCTTAATTGACCATAATTTTATTATAACCAAGAAGACTCAGTACAGCCATTGCAAGGTTACTTTAAAATGTTTTTTTCTGTGGTCCTTACGTTGTTATGTTTGAAAAGAAAAAAAAACATAAAGAATGTTTTTTTTTAATCTAATTATAATAAATTATTGCATCCTTTTAATTTGTTCTAAGTTATCATACTCTTAGTGCTACTGAATATTGTATTAGGGCCGATTTGAAAGAGCTTGCCTCCATGCGGTAAAGAGTTGACACATTGCCTTAAATCCATAACACAATTTCTCCCACATCCATCATTTGCCAACTCGGTAAAGATTACTGTATACGTACTTATACATTTTACAGCCCGTACCGCTACATAGCTAAGCTACTTGTATTAAAACATGTTAACGTTACAGGTTACGAGAACCAGGACTGGTTCATACCATCGCCAGCGCTGCAAGTCAAGTCCGAAGACCTTGCTTTAACACCTGACCAGATCAGGGAGACGCTTAATTACTTCCGTGAGTATCCAATTATCAAGATCTTAACCATAAATAGGCACTAGAAAATTAAAAATCTTTATTAGAAAATGTAGATTTTAATTCCTGTATCATAGATATCAGTTGGATGTGAGTCATGTAAGAAGCAATAGCCTGGCAAAAATCCTATCGCAATGCGTAAAAATTGTTGCAAAATTCTATAAGGATTGCGTGTGACTACTGATTTTTGTAAGAACCTTGGCTTTGAATAAACCCTTTATTTTCTTTAGACATGAAACGAAAATCGATAGTGTTTTTTCACAAATGATATTTATGTGTGTATGTGTGATTCTAAGAATTTATGTGTTTTTGGATATCGTAAGTTGTGTCCCTAAATTATGGGGTGTCCATTCTATGAATGCAATAACCATGTTACAATGAATGAATAAACATGTTCTCAAGATCCATCAATTAAACAACTAAGCGACGTGTTTCATTATCTTTTTTTACGATATGCCATTTAAACAATATATCTATAAGATTTTTCTATAAAAAGGTTTGACGTATGCGTTGAATGAATGTATTATAACCACGTGTGTATTTGATGAGCATGACTATCGACCTGCTAGTTATTCATAGTCCAAGGTTCTTTCAAACAGTTCATTACAGACACTTACTAGATAATGATGATCTGAACAATTTAGCAACTGAATCTCTAACGTCACGCATATATTATACAATACTATTTTTTTTTTCAAATTCCGGATATGCCAAAACATATTCGCACGTGGAATTTACTTGGTCAATAAATTTAACCTTGAACCCATATTGTGTGATTTATACCAACCGTTCATGAAATTTTACTATGCTTGAAGATCTGAGTTTGTTCAAAAAACATAAAATATCATTATACAATGTAGTACAGGTACTAGGTACAGTTAGTTAACTGACAACCAATTTGTAAGCAGTAATTTCAAGTAGCCTGTTAAAATGTCATTGCAAATGAAATCGAGCAAATGATCGCTTTGAAGACAAAACATCGTTACGGCATGATAAAAGGAATGCTATTAAGTCTGAATATTAAAGTGTTTCGTGTCTCGTCGTTTTGACGTTGATGTTTCGAGTGTTGGTTATGCTCGCCGTCGCGGTAGGTACCGTGGCGCGCACGCGCGTTGGTTAAGCGTCCACCAGTGCCGGTTTCGCCGGTAGCCACGAGACACGCGTGTCTGGCCCCTCAAACACGGATCAATACGGAACCCATGCGCCGAATCCACCGCGCAGCCCAACGCCCCAAACGCTAAACTTAGAAAAGGTGCACCGTTGCATTCTCTCACAGTCTACACGTGCTCTCGAATATCTTAATTTTTTACAATTTTCTATTCCATTACAACGCTATTCTGGTTATAATGTCTTTTAAGTTACGTTTTCTTTTCTAGTTTTTGATAGTTTGAGTGCGGTAAATTACATTTATCTGAAAATTCGCATTCTGCGTCATCGATCGGGTGGTCTGGAGTGAGGGACGCCACGCGAAGCAAGTCTTACGAAGCGTTCGCAGCGCGCAACAGCTGTGAGCCAGATCTTATCTTGACCGTGAGACCACGAATTCACTATTTGTTTGTGTTTGTGTAGAAACATCGAAATATTAATTTAAACTTATTGTATGTAATTATTTGGATTTTGGCTTCTATTGATTGATTACTACTTAGAATGTTTATCGTATTAAATACAATAGATCTTTGTTGACGCTTTCCGGTTGGCATTCTAGTTGCTTTAGTATTACAACTAGTAATTTGGCATAAATGAAACCTTGTATTGCAAACAATGTTGTTTGGGCTTTGGTCTGCGCATGACCGAAGTGAAATCTGACCTCAGAAGTTCGAAGGATCGCACAATGTGGTTTACTGTTGGGCAATTTGTTGAGAACGTTCTTATATTGCGAAATATTTAGGTATTCCATCTTTGCATTCGAACATGCTAGTAGTTATTGTTTCGTAGTTTTAGATTCTCAGCAAATGTCAAATTCCAATGTCCTTGTTGTCCCTTCACTATAATTCTAACGAGTTTTCCGATCAGTGGCTCTTGCAGTGTTAAAATGTATTTTCCCACAGGAACATTTTCTTTTCTGCTGATATAATAGCCAGTGACTTAGGTCGTATACATTTTCTATTATATGTATTTATAATTAAAACCGTTCCTCGGTTAAGGTGTGTAAAGGTTATAGGCATGCAAATTACTTTCGTATTTATAATATGAATAGGGATAGTTTCGCCCTATTGCGGTGCCTTTAATCTTGCGTCAATTTATCAAAGGTTGCAGCAATACTTTGCCGTCTGTACTGTAATTGGACGTTCGCATAAATCTGCAAAACGCGGGACTAGGAAACTTGGTACCGCAATAGAGCCGTCAGGCGGAACGAATTAACTGAATTTCTTTAGGATTTAGCTGAACCAAATCAATTTTAAGCTACAGTTCCTAACCGTGAATTTCTTTATTTATCATTATAACGTTGTCTAACTTTTGACCTTCTCTGCTGGAGTTTAATTTGAATTTATTAAACGTTCATTGTTTAATGGATATTATAATTACTCGGAGTTTTAGCTGACAGTCTTAGAAAGTATTTAAATAATATTTTCTATTTATTTTCTCCTATATTGCCTTCATCGTTAGCATTGCATTAAATTTAGCGTTTAGGAAACTTTCTTCGGTATGTTGGTTTAGATATAACATTTAGAAATTGTTAATATGCATATTTATTAAATTGCTCTCATGCACGTTTTGGTAACGTACCAATGTATATTTACAAAGCATAGGTACATAATTATTACAAACGCCCGCCGCATTAAAAATGAGTAATAAACTCCAAAAATGTTGTTAAGTATAGTTAATTGGACACGCGTGATAAATTTAATCTGATTCATAGTAAATTATGTTTCGATGTATCAAGATCAAGGCTCATACATCTGCTATCGTACAGCGCAAGTTACTAATTTAGTAAACTGTCAGTTATCGGTGCGGTATCGGCGGAAGTGGCCGCTTCGGTCCGCGCAGTGCGGCTAAGACGGTTTCGTTGTACGAGCATGTGCCCGCAGTGATTTTACAAGTCGCGTGATAACGTTTTAAACTTTATCCGCTCCTCGTGAAAGTTCAATTATAAATTTCGGCCGATTGAAATCCACATGATATGAGGTTGATTCTTTGTGTCTAATTTAAAGTGTTCAGTGAGTTTATCGTAATTCATCTTGTGTGTTTATTTACTCGTTACATAATTGTTTCTAATGTATGTAGGTAGGTACTTAGGTTTAAACATGTTCAGCGTTTCGTCATCTTTTGTGCATGAAACTTGCTTTCGTATTCCGAATAAGGTCTAGGTCGTATTAGCACGGCCTATGTTGTTTATGCGGGTTTAGTTAAAACATCTAAGATTTTTATTTATTTTCCTTGATCTGAGGTTATCCAATTTAAAGTTAATGATAATCTTAAAAGTTTATAACTATTTGCTAAATTTTTTTCGATCTTGCTCGATAGTTTAAGGAAATCGAGGCATTCCGTCCGTAGTCCGTATACTACCCTCATAAATACCCTCTTTTTAAATTAACTCATTAAGAAATATCATAACACTATTTTTATCCAAAGAAGATTTTTAAATAGTAGGTACCTACTTTATAATACCGCATTTCTTACTGACATTTACTTCAATTGTCTAACCATATTATGTCTCAGATGGATTGATAAAAACATACGTGATTTACTTAGTTAAGCTGGAACAAAAAAAAAACTATTGTACACAAATAGGAAACAAAAAATTCTAAATTCGATCACTTAGTGCAGCCTTACTTTCATTCGTGATTCATGATACTGATATAGAGGCATGTCACGTCGCATGCTCGCATAAAAAATAGGAAGCAAAAAGTTACTTGTCGGTCTAGTAATTCTATTAGTTTTACAGCATACGAGTATGCTACAAAAACAAGCGATCTCTCTTCATTGAGCATTTACAATATGATCGGCTTATCTGTTGGTTACGCGAAGTATAATACCAACGCTTATAGTGACGTAGGTACATATATTTATTCAGTAACAGACAAGGTTTTTATCGTCGATTCGTTTCAGAGGTCGACTTGTTATATTATGATTTCTTACCTGTGTTTTCGGACGAAGGGAAACAAGTAATTCTCTGATGGTATGCATGAATCATTGACGAAATTATTAACAAGTTTAGTAAGAGATGGATTGGAATATTATATTTCGTTTGGTCATTGGAATGGATGTTTCAATTTAACTTTGGCAATATCCATCCAAATCAGTAAAAACGCAATTGATGTAACAAAATTGGTATTGTTTAATTATGACTTGTGTTATGTATACGCACAATAGGTACCTAAGCCTTTTCACGTAATTTTACTTGATTGTGTGTGTAATGACTAATGTAATGAGCGAACATTACACAAACAATCAACCAAAATTACGAGTAAACGATGCTTAAACATGGAAAGACAAAGTTTTCTTTTCGTAGTGCAAAATTTTGCAATTGATTGCAATTTGACAGAGTCACGTGCTTAAGCGACCTTCGGGCTTGAGTAGGAGTGGACTTACCTAGCGTAAGTAGAAAATTCTACACTATACGCCACCTCCGTCATACCTCAAAAACTTAACAAATGATTGCTATCAAACAACATTTTCTTCGCTATGCAGATTTTCCTGCAAAGCACTCCACTCGTAATAACTTTAATCCATTCCTTACATTCAGATGGAGGTTGTTTCAACAATTACTGTAAAACAGTTTTTGCATTTCCTTCTTTGACCGTGAAAGTATTTATTGAAATATTTATCCGGTTGACAAAGCTGGATGGAGCAAGAATGAGATCACGTCATACACTTGCATTCTAACATAAAATTGCCTCACCCATTGTTTTATTCAATTACAAGTTATACCTAGGTATTTTATGACCAGCCATAGAATGTCTTTCGATTGGATTCTGAAATATTATTCAACAATTAGTATATACATACATATAAAATAATACGCGGCTGTTCATATCTCGCGTAGATAAATAAGAAAGTATAATATCTTTAAAAAGAATATAAACTTATCTGCCAATGATTAAAAATATAAGTATGTAATACTAATTTATACTTTTGAACAATGACGAGATGTAATAAATTTTAAATAACAACTATATAAAAACTTTCTTTTTTACTGTTAATTAAATAGTTGTTAGGTAGGTAATGCTGAATTTATGTTGGGTACGATAATGTAGTTTTAATTTAAATTTAACGGAGTTATACATTTTGCTTATGTTTTAATTCAATAACCATTGTGCAATTAACTAAATTGCCCATTTCATTTCTCGATCGTAAAATATAAGTTCCTACTATCCTTCAATAAAAAATAACACAGCGAGTCCATATTATAACGAATTGTTATTCGTGTTAGGGCTTGAATCGTGTTTCGCATATTATTGCAGATTTCGTAAGAGAGTTACTTTAAAGTTAAACATCTCGCTTGACCACCCGAGCGTGTGCCGTAAGCCTAATGTAGACTAGGTATTTTCGATACATGCCTACGTCACAGTGGTCAGTGTCTCGAAGGTGCTCGCGTGAAGCACTCATCTTTAAATTAGAGTTATGCACGACTTTACAGATTTCACGTCATGGAAATAAGACGATATTAAGTGAAGTGTAAAATGGTCAGTCAGTTCTGTTTGAGAACTTGAATGTGAAACGTCCAATATTGTTAGCGACTATAGTTTGTGGAAGTGAAGGAGTGAGGGGATCGGCGTGAGGGTGGCGGAGCCGATGCTCCAGGGTCTGGCGAGTCACGGCGGAGGGCCCGGCGGGCGCGGGCGCGGGGTGCGCGGGCGGTTCGCGCGCCTCGCCGCCGCCGCTCGGCTTCGATCCCGAGCTCTTCCATGAGTTAAGCACCCTACCCGACGCGGAACTCCGGGAGTGCCTCGGCGAGTACCCGGACTTTATCTACCACGTCGCTCGCGATAGATTCGGGAGGCTCTACTTCCGCGTCATCCGCTCCTTGCTCCTTGATCGAGGTAAACGGGCAGACGCTAGTCTCCATCCTCGAACAATCCATCTCACAAGTCTACTTTCATCGCTGCCTATTCATCATCTCGCTGCTTCAGCAGATTCTAACCCAATAACATTAGCCTAGCTTATTTATCAATCTATTCACTAGTTCTCAATAAACACGCTACTAATTAATATTCACTCGATTTAGTTTACTAACCCTGACCTGCTAGTTGGTGTTTTATCGCCGTAAATGCCTTGGAGATTGTGGTTACCACTCAAGCTATTTCACAAGACTAACCCCATCATGCAACTATAGTACGATAAGCTGGTATATA
The DNA here is from genome assembly GCA_929108375.1 of Gymnoscelis rufifasciata. Lineage (NCBI taxonomy): Eukaryota > Metazoa > Arthropoda > Insecta > Lepidoptera > Geometridae > Gymnoscelis > Gymnoscelis rufifasciata. The sequence continues at coordinate 9,796,134 of OV815308.1, read as the reverse complement.
ATTTTATCTTCTGCGCCACACGCGCAGCTTCTTAATTTGTTGCCATAATATGAGAATTTCCCAGTAGGGTCGGAGTGCACTGATTACTATACGGGAAATGTGTCGGTAAAAACCGTGAAAGTAATTTCATCTTCTTGCGAGACGTAATTGCGAACAGTCAATATCCGTTGTAATAGTCAAGTTAGGTAAGAATGAGAAAACTAGCATATCTACCGCATTCAATGGAACTATTATAGCTTTATGTTCCCATGCTTCTTGTTCTGGCTACGCAGTTTTCTGTTGTACGTAATAATTAGCAGGTTTGATTGTAATAGAGTGATTACTTTATAACGTAATTTGATACTTTTGTCCTGATTAAATCCTAGTGACATTTATACGCAACGTTACCACAGAAAACTGGGTTCTCAGATTATTACCGCTGTATATAATATTGGCGACTGCTTGTAAAATTTAAAGTCATATTCAATTCAATTCATTTATTTCACTTTTGGGACATTAAGAACACTTAGTTACGTCAATAAATTATTACATACATTATTATTTAAGAACTAACTTAAATTAAAATAATCAATTAATAGTGCAGCTGAACAGTCGCTTTGTCAAAGTATGTAGAAGCAGCTGTAAAGAGGCCTTGTCAAATTTGTCCAATATGTTGTTATCACAATAATAATTGAGGGTTTCCTGCCTCTCATTTACCCTTTATAGTTTTGTAAATATTTTATTAGAAACGAAATCAAAACGGACTTGTCAGATCAATGTGCTCTGATCATCACAAAAACGGTAATCATCAATAAAAATATCAATGCGTTTGTTGTCTTTTGTGCTCGAGTGTTCCCACAGCTACAATAGAATCGCTTGTTTTGCCTGGGATCTGAAAAGGCTTATTGCCTGCACCAGTCGCTAACTGGTTCGGTCGCGTTGTGCCCGCATTTGTCGTTACTAACGCAACTTTGCCTTCGACACCTTTATTGATACAACAATCACCATACAACTATACGATACGCACATCCGGCCAATTTCTCGTAGGGATTATAAAGTGATATTGTGAGAATAACGTGTTTTCCTGGAGCTCTGCTGGACATAACATCTCGTCTATGTTTACATTCTTCAGAGTTCATAGTACTTCAAATAATCTATCGCTTATGTGATTGGCAAATCATTTAAGGACTATTACCGCTATCTTATCATATCAGTCGATCGGGCTTCGTGCACCATTCACGCTCAAGTGCTCGGACATAATAAACGTACTGTTTTCGATTTATGTTCGCGGAACGATTTTGAAAAACGTTCTTGTTTTTTGTTACAAAAATGGGACTGTTGAAAGTGATTGTTGTAATTTTAGTAATGGTAAAATAAATGAAATATTACATATAAAAATGCACGTTTCAAGGGGTAAGAGTCAATCTAAGCCCAAGTTGAATGCGCATTACTATAGCGGTTAGTGATTGATTACCAATACGTATAAGATAATAGTTACTTATACTAACTTAATTACTTTTATAAATTAATTAATACGAAAAATAAAAATATCTATATGTGTATGTCCATTATATTAAGTATATCAGATCTCTAGTACCAAGTAACACAAGCTTAGCTTACCACGGGGCTAGTTGATGTTGTGTATTTTATCTAAAAATATTTATAATTTTATTTTTTTTATTTAATTAATAATTTAACACTTGTCTAAAGGCAGTGATATTTTATATCTTATTGTACATACTAAACTAAAGAGTATTTGCTATTTGGGTGTTAATTTTTTAGTTGGCATATTAACAATCGGTACCTTTATGTTAATAATGTGATGGAGTGGTTGTAAAATTTACTAACAATTCAATTATATAATTGTAGCTTAATTAGCTTACCTACCCTTATTATCTAACTTTAAATGTATTCTAACATAATTGCAAACCGGGGTTGTTACGCCTACCAAAGTATTTGAGCCTTCAAATAAGTATTTATAATAAGTAATTTGATTTTCAACATTATTATCATTATCATTAATTATGTTGATAATTTTATGCTTTATCATAATCATACATTTCAGAAAACTATTTAGCTTTACAGTTTACAATTTTTATTTGTATTGACCAAGTAATCCATGCTTTCAACTTAAATATTATCTTTTCTAATTATAAAATGATGCTGGTAATAAAACAGAGCTTCATAAAAAAAACAAAAGAAAATAAACGAGGCGTTATCTTATAATATTACTAGCGGCCCGCCCCGGCGTCGCACGGGTATAAAATTTTCCCGGAAATTATTCGAATTTTTCTCGCCGTAAAAACCATCCTATGTCTCAAGTTGGATCGAACTGCACACGGTGTGCGAATTTTATTATAATCGGTTAAGTGGTTTAGGAGTCCATTGAGGACAAACATTGTGACACGAGATTTATATATATTAAGATAAATAAATATAGAACTTGGCACGCAATTGTACTTACATGAGTTTTCTAATCATACTTATCTTATTCAACAGTATTTGCTATCTATTCCTTTGTTAGTATTGTATTCAAACACTTGTGTGATTAAGATACAGTGGGACTGTGCGCGCGAGCTTTTTCATAACACCATTATTATATTTGCAGTTCTATGCAGCAACAGGGTGAGCCAAATGACAAAAACCTACAATGACATTGAAGCGGTAACACGGCTCTTAGAAGAAGTAAGTTTTTTTTAAATTAGCTATTAAGTAATGAGATTTTTTGTTTGAATATTATATCTACACAGAGCTCGCAAAAATATTAACTAACAATAGGGTAGTTGACAAAAAAAATATTGTTTGTCAGTTAAATTTAAAAAAAAAGGTGTGTGTGCGATGCACACACGATAGAAGTACCTCAGTAAATCGACAAAAGAATGAGATGAATATAATATAACAAGGGTAGATAATTACAAAGTTGAATTGTTTAAAAATGAAAGTATTTTGATTAATTTTATAAGATACTAGCTGTGCCCTGCGGTGCTACCCGCGTTATAATGGATGAAGTACTCTTAACCAACAACATATTTATTTGAATAAAGATTAATATTATTATGTTGATACAACTTAATTAAATTATTACGACCAAATTAGGTACCATAAAAACGGTTTTTGTGAGTTAATCTTAAAAGATACTATCGCGGACTGTTTTTTAGATCATTAAAAGAGCTATTATTCTTTAATACATATTTATTGTGTATCTTGAACCGTTTTCACGGCGCACGCAACGGAAGGCTTCAAAGATGAACAATTTCTCCCGTTTTTACACATTTACCACTATATCTTTGCTCCTATTGGTCGTAGCGTGATGTTATATAGCCTATAGCCTTCCTCGATAACTCGACTATCCAACACAAAAAGAATTATTCAATTCGAACCAGTAGTTTCTGAGATTAGCGCGTTCAAACAAACAAACAAACAAACAATCAAACTCTTCAGCTTTATAATATTAGTATAGATTTTATATTTTATTTAACATAATTATAATATTTTATAATTCATAATAACACACCACGCTGACATCTTACTAAAAAGCTGTAATACGCAGCCGCATACAGTGTACAGTAGTTTTAGCCCACGTAGTTTTCACATACACTAACACACGTTAAATGCTCAAATACAAGCAAGTATTAAACAGTGTAAATATACATACACACCGACATCTGCTCTCTCGCTCTGGCTCACTAATTACAGGCGACTATTGTATTTGTGTCTCTTACCTGTCGTTTTTTCCGTTGCATCCGGTTTGAAATCACAACGATTCTATAGAAGTTTCACTTCAAAAAAACAACTTATTTTTTCTACTTTGCTAGTAGCAAACGAAAAATCAAGACGATACAGTGCATTTTTTTATATATTGGCACTTTCTTATTAAATTGATAAAGCGAAAAATAAGTGTCTTGTATTTTTAAACGGGCTTATCAGACGGACTAAACAGTCAGACAACTAATTTAGGATATTTTGTGATGTCGTGCGCTTTTAAGGCAACTTGATAATATGAATTCCCGAGGTTCTCGCCTTAAGGACGCCGCATGACACCTGTAAATGTGTGAAAAATAGTATTCTCTCTAATAATATTTTTATATTTAGTTACCTTGAAGATTTTTATTTTACATAAATACTAGCTGACCCCGTTGCAAACGTTTTTTGCAAAATGAAAAATAGATAGTAGCCGATTCTCAGATACCTACTGAATACGCATATGAAATTTAGTAAGATTCGGTAAAGCCTTTTCGGAGGAGTACGGTAACTAACGTTGTGAAATTTTATATATTTGATGTAGGTTAAATTAACCGAATTCAAGCAACCTCCAAACTTCATCGTCGATGTGATTTGTTTCGTATGGGTTTATAGTCCAAACTTGTATTACCAAAAACTATAATAGAGTTAATGTATTCTAATGTGATGAATGCTGAACATATTTAATAATAGCGTTTCAAATGTTTAAATTTCATAGCTTATGATAATATTGTACACAATGACGTCAGTTAAACACACTGATGTTTTCTTTTCTAGGAGTTTTTTTGTCCCGTACTTAATGAAAATCACCAGTCTAAAGTAAATAGAATGGTTTCTCAAATTATTTTGTTCTACAACATGAATAGCACGAAATGAAGTACCGGTTTATATTTCAATGCGTTATTCAGAAATTATTGGTTAGTAAAACCTCACTAAGAAAAGACAAAACAATGACTTTAACCTAGACTACTTTTAAACCGACTTCAAAAAAGGAGGAGGTTTCTCTAAAACCTTAATTTTTTTGACCGTATATATATATATATATATATTTATGTATGTCCGCGGATAACTTCGTCGTTCATGAACCGATTTTGTTTTTTTTTATTACTAGTTTATAGCTTCTATACATAACTTTCTAATAACTTACAATGTTTATTGTACGTTTTGTTGTATAGCCGAAGTTATACACCGCGTATAACACTTCAGAAAATTACACGACGTAGGTTTAAGAAAAAGGAAAACCATTTCTTCCTAGCTGTATTTTATGTTAACCTTGGCTTGATTTCTCCGGTTTCCGCGATCTTCCAAAGATCCCCTATCCATCTCGTCGAAGGACGGCCTACTTATTGGTTGTCTGTTGACATCTACTTAATCACTATCCGGTCTCAGCTTGTTCACGTATACAAATATCGGATAATAAACGTAGAAATTGACGATAAGAATGCTTATCTCTTAGCAAAATAAACAAATAAATCCGTTGTCTTTGACATAGGAGATTTGTTATTTTTCTTGAAAATTGTATGAGCGAAAAGGCAGACAGATACACGTACAAGGCATTCATATCGAACCAATGCATTTAATATACACAGATACTCCAACCACTTGAGTATACTCGTATTATAAACACTCATTTCTATTGAACCTTACACCTAAAAGCCGTAAACGGCTGTTTTAATTTATAAGAAACATGTCTTTAATCATCCGTGTAAGCAGTATCATAAATAGACATTGGTTGAACTGAGAAACCTCATTTGTGTCAGATAAATTGACCTCTTCAAGTTATTTGACCCAAAAGGCGATCGACCAAATACGCTTATTCAAACTATAAAACCATTTAATGTTACCTCATTCAGAGTAAACTAACTATTAAAATTATAGATAAAAGTTATATGTTCTCCTCTTGTTATACAGAAAGAGAAAGACTTGGAGTTGACAGCGCGAATCGGCAAGGAGCTTTTGACGACTCAAGGCTTGCTGGAGGCGCGCGTCAACTCGCTGGAAGGCGACCTGCGCAGCGCCAACGATCAGATCACGCAGCTCAGGCACGACCTTAGCGTCAAAACTGATCTTCTGCAGGTAAACACCATTATTTCAATTTTAGCATTCGGAAAGTAAATATTCCGTGATAACTTCACGGAATATTTACTTTCCGAGTGCACCAGCATTAGAATAATCTTCCGTTGGCGCCCTAGAAAATAGGGACAAGGGAATCTAACCAACAGGCTGAAATTAAGAAAAAATATAACCTGGCTTAAGTCGCAGCCGGTATATATTTTTTGTCTATAAGCCTATATGGTGAGAATGGCTGTTACGCAACTTTAATTCTATATAAATCCTAAACACTCTAAACAGTCAGCCGTATCAAAAAACGAAACATTATATTTAAATACCTATTCAACGATATCACACATTTTCACTATCGTCAATCGTCATGTCTTTAGTGACATTGGGCGGACAAAGAGAAGTCAATCGACGTATGAACCATTAAAATCAGCCCAGGCGTTTGGACCCAAAGAAGTGGTAATTAATTTGTATGGTGTTTACAAACTAATTACCACTTATTTGGGTCGCGCAGTTAGGTAAAAAATGGACAGCAAAGTCTTCTTGGACACTTAATTCTGCGCTCGCCACTCCACAAGTCAAACGTGACAAGTACCGGAAAACTCCCTTATTGTGATTGAGGGAGGAAAAGTCCTGCTGTGAACTCCTACGGCCGTTAAAAACGACGTTTTAGGATCCAGTACGTTACCAACTCATACCGAAATATCGGGAGACCTATGGCATAGGGCAATATCATGCCTAGCAGTGAATGCAATCACGTCATCAGAAGGCCATCTGTTCTACGTTTCACACGTCTTGCTTATTGCTATTACAACAAGCTAGTGACATTTTGTAGGAATTCCGACCGTAGTCCGTAAATTAACTGATAAAGCTACAGTTACAACTTATTGTTGAAGTTGCGATGACTAGTTTCCATAACTAACGTGAGATTGCTCTAGATAGATCAACGATACTTGAACTTACCGTTCTGTTGACACTGCGTGAATATTTTCCTTGCTTGCTCAGTTTGAATTTAAGCTCGTTCAATGACACTACTCGAAGTTGTTCAACAGGCTTGTTTAATCAAGGAGCCAAGTTTCACTCCGTGCTTGTCTAGTTTGACTAGGATTATATCTTGAACATTTAAGAAAATAAATCAAGATTCAAGAAAGTTGAACTTTTGTACTCAACTTTTGCAATTATACTTACTTTTTTGCGCGTATATAAATATAACCATGCGAAGTCTTGGCACAAACTGCAAAATCATACCATAGCTATACGGGCAAAACAGACGTTGGTGACAGTTTGATAGTTTTGTTTAACAGCTAAACCTCAAAAGTTAATATTAATTAAAAAACAACAAAAACATATTTTTGCAACTAACAACAACTTTGCAAAAGTAAGAAGAAATCAAAACTAAATTACACGTTTTTAAGAGAGTCATGGTATTTGGATTGAAATCGACGATATCTTAATGGAATCGCCTTTTAGGCCTGACGCTGAGTTTTATGTCAAACACGTGCAAACATTTCATTTGTCGCGGACCCCGTTACGTAGCACATTAATATGAATTATGTTGTCATCAACCCTTTTCGAATAAAACTAGGTACACTAAGAAAAATGTTGATCATTATCTCTAACAAGCCTCGTGTTAGTTTTACATGACATACTTAACGCCTATAGTAAACTTACTTAACGGAAGCTTGAAATAGGAAGTGTAGTGTTCTCACAGTACAAACGAGTAACGGAATCATCAACGATGTGTTTTGTGCCGTGGACTAATGGCCTATGATACACTGCTTTATCTTACGAGTTTGTAATCGCTTTAAATTGTCTTAATCATTTAATTACTTTCCTTCATGAGCACCCCTATTTACGTTTATTTACGAGAGATGAGACCTATTAATCAAGCTGACCAAGTGCGGGTTGGTGAATGTCACATGTCCTTCAAAACTCTTCAAAGTTCTCAGAACATGCCGGTTTAATCATGATGTTTGCCTTTACCGTTAAGAATCGTTACTTTTGCTTCACTATTTTAAAGATTATTTTTTAATAATTAAAGAAAAAAATATGATAAGAATAATGGACCGTAATAGTAAGTTAGGCTGCCTATGACTACCGAAAAAAATATTTATTCATTAGGGCTATCCACGAGAGATAGCAACCCTACGTGTGAAATAAAGCCGTCATTTCGATAGAAATCCATTACATTTATTTCCTATAATTTAAATTTTCTATTACGCCATAAAATCGTGACCTTTCACTCTTCTATAAATGGTACGACGACTTTCACGGCTTTAAATTTGTTATGAAAGGATTATTATTGTTAGAAGTTAAAACAACTGTGTTTTCTCGTGCAAAGTTTTGTTTCTGTAAACTTCAGTCCCAATAGGCAATTTTCTATACGTAATCATGATAATCGCTGATATCGTATCTAAAACGTCTGATTAGTCATTCTTACCAAATGTTAATCTTGTCGTACAAATTCCTAAAGTGTGCTGAAAATGTAAGTTCCAATATTGTACTTCAGAGGTGAAAGGTTTTAGTGTTATTTTGTTTATGCAATGTCGGTTTGATATTTGCGACTCTGCCTCAAGCTGCCTGTCTATGAGTGCGGAGTCAAAAACTATCATTATACCGTATTTTGTTTTGGAAAACTTTATTATCTTGAGGCTACATTTATATAGAAAGATTTATAGAAAATTCTTTATTACACACACCAATAAACAAAAATACAAAATGATTAATAGTAAAATTAAACCTAGCATGCGTTATTTAGTTTTGATCGCTTACTTAATTAGCTAAACGAAATAATTTCAGAGTACACTTTATGTAGTTGTTAAATATTAACGCAGTATGGTGCCCACCTTGCTAGGAGGCTAGATATCACCACCCGTTAAAATTTCATGCAATTAATCAAATATCAGAATCAGATTCCGTACCAAGTAAGTTAAAAAAACTTAAAACTATAAAACTTTCATGAATTCTGATCTGTAAAACATGTCACACCTTAAAAACGATCGAGGATGCATTAACTTATCCCAACATTGTAAACAAAACAAAAAAAGTCCTAAAGTCCATTTTCGCTGTCTTCATTGTCCGTCCGTCAGGTGAAACAAAGTCCGTAAACCAAAAAAATATACCTATACCCAACCACCAACAAACGCTTCTTAAAATATAAGTTTTTCCTTAGATGGGACATACATTAAAGAGTGTCGACCGTCGGTGGCAACCGGCATTCGATTTTATATTTTTATTCAATGGTTAAGGCCCCTCCTTAACCAGTTCCGAAATTAAAATTAACGTATTGATATTGTTATTTATGACCAGGTGTTAACAAATGACACAGAGGAGACTCTGTCCCCGACGGAGCAGGAGGAGGCGTGCACAGCGGCGCTACGACGCCGCACCGGCGCCCTGGAGCGCGAGAACCGCTCGCTGCGGGAGGAGTTCAATCGACTCGCCGCCGGGGCCGACTCCGCCGAGCTGGCTGAGCAGCAGCTGCTTAGGGATATCGCCAATCAACTTTGTAAGTCACTCTATCTAGAACATTCTCTGTGTTGTATAAGTATAGTATGGTAGAGAACCGCTCGCTGCGGGAGGGGTTCCATCGACTCGCCGCCGGGGCCGACTCCGCCGAGCTGGCTGTCGTCAATCATCTCTGTAAGTCACTCTTTCTAAAACATCTAGCATCGTAGCACTTTGGAATCGATCACGGAATGGGTGCCCACCGCGCCAAGCTGACAAACTTAGGCTTACGGATATTGTCAATCTTACTTGTTAGTCATGTGCCTATAGCGTATGCCTTTGTTTGTATCTTTACAAGGTATTAAACAAAATTTTAACTTGAAACGACGGAAAACGGAAACACCATAATTTGACATGCGATTCTGTTTTCGACAAATCATGGATGTTTGAAACAAACATGATTAAAAAAATTGTTTGAAACAAATTTGATTCCGCTGTCTATTCATTGAATTTCTGCTGGAAAATACATAAAACACGAATAACACCGCGGGCTGCAAAGCTTGCATGCTTTAAAGTTTGTAGCATAAACGAAACAGCCTATCACTGTAGTAGTATATCTGTACCTAGAGCATAGTTCTTCGTGTACTATAAAGCATGACTAAGGCATAGTCGCCGGAACAATGTCCTGCCTGAGGCGCCGGAACGGATTCGCCGCTTCGCCTTACAGACCAAACGGCGGTTGGTCAGGGACATCGCCAATCAATTTTATAAGTCAATCTACCTAGACCATATCACGTCTTATAAAAATCACGATTGAGGCATCGCTTCCGAACCGTGACATACACTAAGGGTAAAAACGGCTATCACTTAACTTCGGCTAGTCTTTTATTTCAGTCATTTTTTAGAAACCCAAAACCCTATCTATCCTTCAATTCCCTAGACTTCGTAGGCCACATGGGATCGCCGTAGGACTATTGTTTAACAAAAATGATTTGTGTTGGGGTGCCGTTTCGCATAATTTGTATATGCATATTTTATTTATAAACTCTTATCACTGATACTGTTGATAGTAAATTTAGGTTATAATGATAAAACATAAGGAATTTGCTAGCGTTGTATAAATAAAACTGAACTAGTTCTTTGTCTCGATTACGGTCAACAAATCTGGAGCAAATATGTAAAATGTAGATTGTATAAATTTGAACCATGACACTTGAAGTTTCAAATGCTTGAAATTTTGAAAAATGTTTGCGTGCGATTTTAAATAAATTTGTTCGGTGTGTCGAGCTTTGCATAGAAAAGTTTTTATTAAATTGATATAACCTTATATATACAATTTCCATGTCACAATGTTTGTTGTTGTTTGTTGTACTCCTCCGAAACGGCTTAACCGATTATTATGAAATATTATATGAATATTCAGTAGGTCTGAGAATCGGCTACTATCTATTTTTCATTTTGCAAAGGAACGTTTGCTGGGGTCAGCTAGTAATAAATAAAATGAACTATTTTATTAACAAAAAAAAATACAAGATAGTAAATGATCTGATCTGTTATGTTAATTCCTAAATTATGTAGTAGTATGTTGTAATTACTGCGAGCAACAAGCAAAAATCATTATCTTTGTTACGGACAACTTACATTGGTATCAACCACATATTTGTAATTAATTACTATTTCTTATCGGAATTGTTTGTAATCTTAAGTATTATTTGCATTACCTACATGAACAGTTTTAAGGTGGAGCTTGGTTGTGAGCAATATTTTTTCGATCATTTCTAATGATAAATCCGTTTTACAGATCTAAAAACTTAATTTGCAATGTAGCGCAGTTATGATAAATATATCCAATCATTTGTTTTCATATTTTAATATATAAAGCAAACAAAGATAGTTACAAATGATTGATTAAATTACTTTATAGTTGGGAAACTTGTTTCAATTCCTTCCATTCTTCAAAAGAGGTATTTTACAATGTAAAAGCTTCTGTATTCAGTTTATCATATAACTTTTCAGAGACCGTAATTGATAATACATACCTATGTAGTTAATCATCAAGTTTTTATAAACGATGTTACCACAGATAACTGGGTTTGCTCTATTTTTTTTACGATATAGTTAAATGTATCATCATAGCTAAAGTTATTAGTTTATAAGTCATCTAAGGTGAAAATATTGTAATTTTTGGAAAATAAACTTTATTTTATTTTTATAACGCTCTCATAGTAGTGAAATATAATATATTTTGAACGTTTTTTAAAGAGAAGAAAGTTATAATGTATTATTAGATATTGATTGAAGATTGATAAGGAAGACATGAAAAACAAGGAGAAGAAACGAAGACGGCAGAATTGACGAGAGTATTTGTGGCATGGTGGCACAAGGTGGTCTAGCAGTGTGTTGTTCCTACGATTCACACCCTGTCAGACCATACTTGTTCTAATGTGTGCACTTATCTACATGAAGACTACGACTGAAGCCTAAAATATAAGAATAAGACACATTTACTTCGGACCATAGTAAATATAAAACATACATAATAAATTTAAAAACAAAGAAAAACAAAATAAACATATATAGACACATTATAATTAAACAAGAATTAAAGAAAATAAGAGAAAAATAAAGACAGTGGTTCGAAAAAGGTCGTCACTCAGCATTTGCTATAACTACCTATAAAGGTTGTTATAGCGCTGGTCTTCCGTGACGCCTACAGAAGTGAGTGATAGATGAAGTTGACATAGATAAAAACACAGAGTATATGACACAGTAAATGCTTTCTGTACAATATTTGTAACGGTGATCGCAAGACGTGAAACGACCGCTGCATGTCGCGGTCATTTCACGTCACTAAAATCAGTGAATCAGTAAATCAATAAATCAATAATAATCAATAAATCAATAAATCAGTGTGTAACCAACCAGCGCGCTGGTTGGTTACACACTGATTTATTGTACTATGTTGGGGTGCGAGGGTGCAGCCACGCACACTAACGTATGTTTACTCCTACATACATGACATCCATACACATACATAACACTTTCCTATTATTTTCCGCGGTTAAAAGTTAGTTAGTAGCTTTTGTACTTTACTACTACTGCAGCTCCGTCCGTGTCAAATATGAATAGTTGATTTTCCCACAAAACGTGGTACTTTCCCCGAGGTAAAAAGTGATCTGTATTATTCTGATATGTAAGCTATATTATTGAGAAATTTCATCAAAATCCCTTAAGTAGTTTTTACGTGAAATTGCAACAAACATACTTAGTTAGTAACATTAGGAACTTTTTCCTTTGTCATATCTAGTAGGATTATTCACTGTTAAGTTTATGTAATTTAGCCTTAAGGGTCCTATAAGGCAACTTCGTTAGGACTTTTATGGTACTTGCATACAAAAAAATAATGAAACAAAAAGTTTTACACTTACAATTTTGCCTCAAGCTTAGTTAAGATCTGTTATCTGCTACTAGAAATGTACAATGTACGTTGATTCGTGATTTTCGTAGAACGTGTACAGATTATTTTTTTATTATAATTTTCGTAAAAAGCATACCAATATAAAAAAGTGTACAATTACAAGTTAGATGTATGGTGAATTAGATGTACTTTTTTTTTTGAGTTATTTATAATCTCCGAGAAATCTGCTCTGAAAAAAAAATCGTTCTGATTTAAGTCTAAATTTACATGGTATTACCAGTTCGATACTTGCGTAGGCATACATACATTGACAAGAAATGGGAAATTGGTACGCAACCTACTCTACTCCGACCAAGTCACAGTAATCGTACTGCCTACAAATTAAACTGCTATCAGAACTTAATTTGCTTTTGATCGATGTTCGTCTTCAATCATCGTGCTTCAGTCATGTTCGAAATTAATCAGTTTTATATTATATGCCTCTATAATAAGTAATAATATGTAATAAGTATGCAAATATAAATTAATTTACACGATGACACGTTTTACGATAGATACAGAAAGAGAACGTCTGTAAAGTTCAGCGATTAAAGTATTAAACGTATGATATCACATTTTAACTATACGTTCCAAAAAAATTACCAATACCTAACCAGATTTAAAAAAACTGAATCTTAATTTTTTTTATAATTTTTATTGTTTTTCTCTGGTTTTTTATAGACGAAACGCCTACAAATTCTGGTTATTTTTGTTCAAAGCATTATTATTTAACGAAGTCGATGATGATTATGTAATGTGTGCAACTGTATATCTTGCCTTAGGAACCTCTTCCGTTGCAGTGTTAGAACACGGATTCGGTATTTTAAGACCCAATACCAGTTGCATAGTATACTATTAACATAACAGAACGTTCTTTCAGATTGTTTTTTTTTTATTTGATTGCGTCTTGTTGAATATTGTTAAGTAATTTGAACATTATCACAATTAACATAGTGTCGTCCTTACAGCTAGTGCAAACTCCGAAGCCAGTGCTCTCAGCTCGGAACTGTTTGAGGAACGGACGCGCGCAAACGACTTGCAGAATCAGCTTGACTCCACTAATGCGAGGCTCACCCTTAGCGAGAGGAACTTTCAGCAGGTAACTAGTGTTAAAGATGTAATAAGTAATTTGACGTTTTCATACAGTTATACGGGAATTGGCTCCATTATTATGTAGATTGTCTAAAAATAAGATACCTGTTTTTTATTTTTAATTAGAAAAATATATATTTTGCGTAGCGTACTATGCATATATTAGGTTTACTTGTAAATAACTAAACAAAATTGAAGTCGAGTTAGACCAGTGAACGTAAATAGATACTAATTTTAAACTCTATTATTTAAAAGTTGCGTAGATACCTATGTTTTTAATACGTTATTATCGGCTACAAAAAAATTCTTCAACTACCCTTAATTTATCTTAATCTGCACCCTCTAAGCTAAGCTATTAAGGTTGTCTAAATTAAGATTTGTCGATAATATCTTATTTAGCTTGACAACAATGTTGCTTTTAATGGCTCTACTAGGAATTTGAACTCAAATCCTGCATAAATAGTTTTTATAGATAGCGATAATTGATAAATCTTACTTTTGTTATCTAGTATAAGAATTCGTCGCGTGCCGATAAAATTGTCACATAATGCGAATTTCATGTAAAATTTGTAGTCGGGGACTTTTTGTTTATCATTGTTAATGCATTTTACAAGGATTTGATAAAATGCAACTCCGTTTAACTTGTTCATCTGTACATATTATTTGTAATTAATGTCTCCAGACGCGTCTGTCTATCTTTATGTTCAGGAAAAACTAAAAAACGACTTAACATATCTCTACGCGGTCTTCAGCAATAAGAGTAGAGTGTGTGTTGGGGAACGTGAACTAATTTAAAAAGTTTATGATTTATTCGATTTGTCTCCGGTCCGAATAGCAGAATCAAAAACATTGTTAAACTGGCTAAACTATTAAATATAAGAAATAAACATTTCGCCATAAAAACTTTTCTCAAGCTTCGTCCTTGTCATATATGTATAGAATAGAATAGTATCAGTTGAAAAAGGTTTTATCACGCGCAGATTCATATAGAGAAGCTGAACGAAACCGAAAGAGGTTTATTCTCTGTCAAACACTTTTCCTTGTGTTTAGGATTTAAATTACTAATTAAAAAAAACCCTAGTTATTGAGCGTTGTAGTAGGAAAGTGAGATTGCCTATTCCCACTGATGGCAAAACAATGAATACCGGGTCAGCTCGTTTATAATAATTTCCAACCTTATCATGACCAGTCACTCAAATCAAAGAAATGCATGAAATACTGCAAGAATGCAATACAATCTATTGTACAAGAAATACGTAATGGAATAAAGATTATGATAAATGGTTCGCGCGTTTTATAACTCAAATACATTATTATTAATACCCATGGCTAGCCAGACGACCTTCATATAAAAACAGAACGTGCACTAAAACTCTTATTATTAGGATTACCTATATCCAATACTATTCCGATAGGTACATATCATTTTATTTTTATCTTATTGCATGGTTGGATTGAAATGAAACTGAAAGTAAGTTTTTATAGCAATCAATCGAGTAGTTCGCTCAGTAAAAAATTACAGCAAAAACTATCTAATCTAATCAATTGACATTGAACATCTGTTTAAATTATACCAAAGTAGCAGTAACTATACAAAATATGGGTTGGTGAATGTCACATATTCTTCAAACTCTTCAAAGTTCTCAGAAAATGACGGTTTCCTCGCGATATTTGCCTTAACCGTTGAAAGTTTTAAACACGTGTTAAGCGTACATAGATTTTTCAAGTCAAACAATCCAGAGGCGCACTGCGGGGTTTGAACCCACGACCTTCGGAATGAAAGTTGAGTGCGCTTCCACTCCCACTTGCCAAAACTACTTACACATTATCATAGAGAATAAGAAATAGATATGACAGAATTCGCCCTTCAGACAGGCACCCATGCCCTATTTATTATAAAGTTAAGTTAAAGTAAATTTACCAATCTATTTGATATTATGTTATTTTTTACAAACCTTACCGTAAAAATATCAAACAAAAAACAGAAAGAATCATTAATTTGTTGCAGTAATTTGTTCGGATCGGAAGTTATGCGCGTGTACATACATGGCGGCGATCCATTTTTATTAATAAACATTTGTAAACATATCGAAATATCTTTTGTCCACAGCTAACTGCGGAACACGAGCACACAATACGGATATTAGATATAACTCGTGAAAATCAAAATGCACTCGCCGCTGAACTCGCCGACTACAAGGTAAGCCATATTGTATCCATATGATAATTTACTGCGGCACGACCCAGTTCAACCACACCCAAATGACCTAAGTCTAATCTATCACCTAAAGACATGTGAACGAATTGGAATGACGTGGAAATAAACAAACTGAACTCTAAGAACGAATGAAAGTTATCACGTGCAAAAGATTTTATTTACATAAAAGACATCGTCATGTCTCGCGGCCTTGGCCTAGAAACTGGTAGGTCAAACTGGTTCTTGAATATTGCATGCAGATTTTCCGTAGACGAGAAAATATTCAAACTTTTGGTAAGACTACTTATCTGTCAAAATTACGAGTGACCGTTCTTCAGAAATTATCATTTTTAGGTTTCCGTACCCTAAAGGTAATACGGGACCGAATTAATGAGTCTTCGTCGTCTGTGAGACTGTCCGTTGTTACCAAACTGTACCTCAATAAGAAACGTGTGAAAGATAGATAGTTGAAGTTTTCAGGGTTGATGTATTTCTGTTGCCGCTATAACAACTAATAATAAATAGATGTAGTAGGGGGCTCCCATAGAACAAACGTGATTTGTATAAAGTTTGGCGATGTTGCGCGAGACGATTACTTGTATGGGACCGCACCAACTGCTACTTTAAGCACTTCTAAAAAAATGAGTTTTCATTGCAAATAGTGTATAAACTGTACACGGGACCCTAGGTGTCGTATAAGTCTATCACATACTTATCAAATTTATTATCAACTAGCGGCCCGCCGTAAAAGAAAATCCCGGCAATTATTCGATTTTTTCTCGCCTTTTAAACCCTCGCTAGACCTCCACGAACATTTCAAGACTAAGATAAGATACATCCGCTCAGCCGTTCTCGAGTTTTAATCAGACTAACGAACAACAATTCATTTTTATTTATATAGATTTGGTGTCTATTCCAAAAATAGTCGTTAGTACTTTGTCAGTTTATCAACATCACAATCTCTATGTAATGTTATCAACACGTTTTCTAAGTGTCTACTAGTGACATTATTTCCTTGTCGCGTGACTTCATTATTGAATGGCGTCAAAACACGAATAAGAAATAGCATATGTACTTGTATTTTATGACTGATTTATTTTACGGAACTTATTTCGAGAATGGGTTAGTGAAGTTAATTGCTTTATAAAATAAATTTTTGTTCAATAAATATCAGCACATGCTGTGCCATGATCCCTGCTGTATTATTTAACCCGATAATGCACGTATGGAGAAAATTCGAGGGATGACGTAATGGTGGGTTAGTGCAACGTGGTTACCACGTCGATGCATATAATAATCGGAGGTGTAGGTTCGAATCCTTCGATGCTTCTAGTGTGCTGCATAAATTTTAATATACAATAGGTATAAGTATTGTTATAGTAAAATTCAAAAGTTCCAAATTGCCGTACTCGACTAAAATCTAATCTTGGCATCCATTTCAGGAGCGAATCCTTCGATTGCTACTAGTGTGCTGCGTTATTTAAATATACCATCTAATACCTATTGTTATAGTAAAATTCAAAAGTTCCAAATTGCCGTACTCGACTAAAATCTAATATTGGCATCCATTTCAGGAGCGTTACGCTGAAATCGCGGCTCACTTATCAGAAGCTCAAGAGCAGCTACGTCAGCTGCGCAAGCGCAACGAGCCCACACGCGGGCTCATGCCGAGCGTGGCTGCGGCCGCGGGGCTCCTGCCCGCCAGCTTGCACAGGGAGATGCATTCATCCGTGTACTCCGAGCTCAGTCTCGACTCGGGCATCGGTGACCCGCTTGCACAGTAAGTCAAATCAAATCAAAACGACCTCTGTGGCTCGGTGGGCGAACGTCCGCTTGAGGCGTAGGAGGTAGCGGGTTCGATTCCTGCCGGGGGAGCAGATTTTGTACGATCTACAATTTCTGGTTTCGGGTCTGGGTGTTTTCTATGTATCATATGTATGTATTTACAAAAAAAATGTATCTATGTATGTACTATATCAGTCACCTAACACCCATAGTACAAGCTCTGCTTAGTTTGAGGTTAGGTGATGCTGTGTGAAAAAAAAACTAAAACTTCAATGACAAACATATTCAATAAACGGACAAAAAATAATAAACCAAACAAAAATACTATTAAAGAAATAGCAATTATGGCATAATTATAAACGAATAACAAATTAATAAGTACAAGTTTTCGTATAAGTAAGAAACTTCAATATTCACGCTTAACACTTTGTTTGAGAGCGCATTTACTCTGTTGATTGACATGCATAAAACGCATGTTAATCAACGCAGGCCGCATTATCACGTTTTTTCATTTCAAAATGGCGGATATTTACTAGTATGTTAGGCCCTAAACAAACATGTTGGAACCCCGTTTGTTCACTTATCTCGGTGCCAAACTTTATAAAAATAATAAATAAATACCTTATTCAGAAATAACCTTTGCATAGTTCACATTGTTGAAAACACCATTTAGGAAATAATTTTCACATTTTACTTCTTTTATGTAATGTCAAAGTCAAAACGTTTATTTCCTAAGAAGCACAGGGCATACATGGACAGGTAAACTTTTAATCATTAAAACTAAATTTATAAACAAAAAATATCAAGGAAATAACATTGTTTTGGCAGCTCGCTTAAATTTTTATAATGAGTTGAGAAGCAAATAGAACAACGCGGTCTTATCAGTTTTACAATTTTGTAGTTATTACAATTTTGGAGTTCTTTCTTATAAATATTTGACTTTAACCCTTCCCTTTGTATTCTTAAACAAATATGTTGTTGTGTAATACAATATGTCACGTGTTCTTCCAGCTCAAGCATGCAGAAAGTGTTTGAAACGGTGCAGTGCGCGTCGCGGTGGTCGAACGGCTCCGGTCCGTCGCTGCCCGGGTCGGATGTCGCGGACGCGCCCCTCCCGCAACCTCTGTACCTGAAGCCGCCGAAGCCCCTCTCAAGCGACTCCTTCCTGGACGACTGCTCAGACGTGGACTCTGATGATCTTTACCCGTGAGTTTTACTGATAGAATTATAGGTCTGAAAGATTCTTGGTATTGGAACAGTGCGGTGGTCCAACGACTCCGGCATCCCTGTCAGTTAGAGTGAAAGTAAAGGAGCCGACCGCCTGCCGTATTTGTGCAGAGCCACGCACTTCACACTAACATATCTTAAAAAATTGCACTATTTAAATTTCATACCTACTTACAGCGAATTAATTGGAATTATTTTAGCGGTGGCTGCGGTGTCGGTGTGCCCGGAGCGCCTGGTGCTGCTGAGTTGGCGGCGGCGCTTCGCAGACTCACACCTCAAGAAATTAACTCTCGGCGGGCTTCCCTTGCGGCGTCACATGTGCTGAGGCAAAGGCGACACACAGGTAAGATGTACTTTTATACGAGGCTTAAGCGCATCCGTGCCGGCAGGAGAAACTACGTGCCGGTGAGGTAGGATCAAGGAATTTATAACCACAGGAAGCGAAATGAGTTGAAGATACTATGAAAACTCGTTCGACCAACATTGGCGGGGGGGTGAGGTTATTGTCCGACCAAATAAGAACGAATTGTGTGTCTCGCTCTCTTTCCTGTTGAAAATATTTCGCTATCTATTTTCCAAAGAACACTGATGACCTTTTTTATTTTATCGAGTGATATTGCTGTCAAAACTAGTCAAAACTAGGGATGCCCTAAGTTGATTATCGATATGAACGAACTAATGAATGAATTAAATTTTCAAGGTAGGGGGTACTGCGATTTAGAGAAGAAGAAGTGATTACCTAAGTAAAACATTAATAAGCATAATTTGGACAAGTTTTACAAGTGATTATACCAGTACCCAGTGTAGTAAGGGGGCACCAATAAGTTTAATACTTTCTAGGTTTTTACCTACTTGTATATTTTACGTGGATCCGTAGAGGGTATCATTTGTAGCTACTTTTGTTTTTGTTTTGAAATAAAACAAGAAATTATCTGAGTTGTTTATTTATTTTTCTTACCATTCATCTAAAAAGCGAAGATTTTAGTACTAACTAGCAGTGCCCCGCGGTTTCATCCGCGTAGTTCTCGTTCCCGTGGGAATACTGGTATAAAAAGTAGCCTATGTAGGAATAGCATCTTTGTGCAGTTTTCTTTGTTTAGTGGCATTAAAACAATTTATCGTGAAATGCAGACTGCATATTCTATGATGCTTTGTTGGGATCCATGTTTGGTGTCTCCGAACCGCTTTTACCCACTTTCTTTTTCTTGCTGGATCGGTCGGGAATCTATAAAAGTTATAAATAAAACGTTTAAATTTCGTACAGCCAATACTATAAAATAAAAAGTACTTAAATAATAATTATACCGAATATTTCCTTATAATATTGAATATCACAGGTAGCTTAAATTATCAAGTCATATAAAATACGAAACAAAAACTGTACTAGATATTTACAACATTACCCCCAATACAAAATTTCATCCAATTCGGTTCAGTGGTAGGCTCTAGTGCGAACGAAGGAAAACAGGCGCACGCACATACAGAAAGTAAAGCATTTGATTTTTTCGGACTCGTTTTACCATAGAGAATCAATCCTCAATCTCATTTTGCTACGATTACAATACTTCCATACTCACTCCGTTCGCTCGAAAGTAAACAGTTTCCTACACTCTTGGTACCTCTTACGTGATACTTTTTACCCCCTTATCTTTGTATGAAGAAATTCATTCATATCGATATTGTTAATCGATAAGGCCCCGTCAATATCGAACGAAGAACGAAGTAAAAATGGCGTGAGTGAATGGCATAATCCGTCAGATTTAAGTAGGACAGGTTTACTGTAAAATATTCATTAAAATGTAAGTCTTCATTTTAGGCATATTATTTTTCAAATTTGTTATTATTTTATTGACTTAACATAAAATAAAGCGCTAATACATTATAAATTCTTACTTACGGGTGAAAGAAAACTGCAGTTGTTCGATTGCTGTAGTTTTTACACATTAGCACTGCACATTTCGTCATTTTTCGACGTGGTGAATTCTTCGAATCGTCGATTGCAACTGAGACACATGCATCGTTTACCGAGGTCAAATTTCCCGGTTGTCGGCTCCAACTTAATATAAGAATCCTTTAATTTCAGAGAGGGACGTGAGCGAAGAAAGCGCTGTATGGGGCGCGGGCGCGGCCGGCGGATTCGCCCGATTTCGGGCACCGCACAAGCTACAAATCGTCAAACCTATGGAGGGATCCCTCACGTTACACACATGGGCGCAACTGGCTAAGCCAAACATGTCAGGTACGAGTAAATCACGTGTTTTTATATTCAAACCGTGCGTATGACGTAAAGATTTAGAAGCTAAGCGCAAAGCTCACTTATCTGGCGTCTGGCAAGGACACAGCGCTGACATCACAGTTTCATTGAAATACCATACCAAATAAACCGCAAAGGTTATTATTTGGGCAACTTTCGGATCTCAGAATAATGCCTCGTCCTGGCCAGACGCCACATCAACTTGCTTTGCGTCTTAGCTAAATTATTTACTATTTTTTGTTGGTGCACGAGGTTTTCCTTAAGGTAGCTCATCGCAACTTCAACATGGACGACTCTATGTCTCGGTGACTTTTTGTGTTCCCAATACATTGATCTTATGTTCATTCAGACGAATTTTATAAACTTAAACTAAATATAAACCTCTGCCTCAGAAAACTATTTGGGATATCTATAGGGATTAATATTTTAAAGATATTTATTGTACAGAAACTTTGTATCACAAGTTAATTAATGCATAAGAAGAGTGAAATAGTAAATACATAGAATAATAAATAACTACGTCTGTAAAGGAAATCCTAAAATTACAAAAAAATAGTCAATCTATCATTATAACATTTCATGTTTTTTTTTCAGGGTTATTAGAAGATCATGAAGGCGTTGGCGTGAGGGGCGCCCGATCAGCGGCCGCGCTCGGCTTGCGAACATACAGGCTATCAGACGTTGAAGAAGACGACGACATGCTCCGTCTACCGCAATCCAGTATGATCTACACCTTCACTAACAGCACTGTGATGCATCCCAACGATGGAAGCTTAGCTGGCAGCAGTGTCAGCAGCGTAGCGAGCAGTGGTCTCAGCAGTCTATCCAGCAGTGTCCTAGGCTCAGCGTGGAGCTCACGTATGACATCACGACGCTCTTCCGCGGCCGTATCCCCGGAACGCTCCCGTCGGGAGTCCCTCGTGATCCCTCCGTCACGACCACACTGGTCTCCAACCGCGACACCGGCTAATAGTCCGCTCCTCGGCTCCCCCGAGTCCACCCCACCCTCCACCCCACGTCCCGGTGACGCCCCTCCGTCACTCCATGCGCTGATAGCGTCAGGAACCTCTATACTGCGCAGAAGACATTTAGGTGCCGGTTCACCCGCAGGCGAAGGTTCCCCCGCGCCCCTCGCGCTGCAAACCCCCGGTTCCTTATACACAGGTTTGGTACATAGAAGTCCGATGGAGCAGCTTACTTGTTTAAAGCGAACTTTACGTTCACCAGCCGCGCAACCTCAGGACAGACTGTTCTCTGACAGTTCTGAGCCGCCCTTAGGCGTACCGGCGCCGTTAGGTTGTGGGGCGTTAGATGGCAGTCCTGAGAACGCGGGGTCTAGAAGGAATAGAGGCCGGGCGCCGAGGCCGAGGGCCGACCTGGGCACGGTGGAAGTAACAAACACGCCCGTAGTAGCACAGACGTCTACTCTAGGCACGCTCAGTCTTCTATTCGGTCGAAAAGGCGGCTATTTGTAGTTTAGTCTAAGTTTTCGTAAACTCTCATTTAGAGAGCACAGATCGCCTCGTGATATTAAATTTCTTTGTGTTTGGATCGTTATTATGATTATTTGATTTTATATTATTTTGACGTCATTTTTTTTTATAATTTTTGTTTTGTTATTTTGCATTTATGTGCCTCGGTGGGGCTTTACGAGTCGAGTCCGGTTGGTCCGGTCCACTATTATCGGATAGTAAAACTGCAGCTTTAACAATGTGGCCGGCCGATGCGGAAAGTAGTATCTCTCTGTCTTAGACATTCCTCTCATCTAGGAACTCGTTTCTTTACTATTTGTGACCGTGATACGATACAAAAATTACGAACCAAAGTGTGCAATCGCACCATAGTAGTATGTATTAGAAAAAACGATTTTCGAAAAGAACGAAACGAGTCGACAACACACGAATTATTATGATTATTTTACTTAGTACTTTGGATACTTATTGTGGTTGTTATTTGAGTTTTTCGTAGAAGTTACTGTTTAAGTGAATTTTTAATCATCCTATCAAAAAGTCTGTAGTATTATTTCATAAGGGTTGTATGTAAAAAATACTTTAGCCTGTAGATAAATATAGTGAGACTTATTTTTAGTTTTATAGGTGCTTTTATGTAAAGTATAAATCATTTTGAATAATCTCAGCGTCTTCTATTTGCTTTGTAAATCTATTTCTATTGTGTCATTGTAAATAACTGAATTTCCATTAATTTAGCAGAGTACAAATTATAACATTTAACAATCTGAATAATAATAATTGAAAGGATTATGGTACAGGAGAATTAATTCAAGTATGCCAAATTTTCACTGCTATAATACTGTTTAAACATAAGTTTGCTAAACAAAATGTCTCCTACTCCGTTCAGTTTGTATTATACGATTAGTCAGTACTAACATAGGGTCTGATAAAATAATGGTGCATGCCATAGATTAGTTAAGAATTGAATTTGATAACTGTATACTGAAGTGCAGCAAATTGTAAATGAATCCGGTGTTAATACTGTTTTCTTAACTATTTAATTGACTAATTTTAGGTTATTGGAATTGGTGCTAGATAGTTTTTATGTCACCAGTGATGAACAATTTCGTTACTTTTATTGCATTATTTTGCAAATGTAACATGCAAATTGAATAAAATGGCTACAGGAAAAAATATAAAATCAAGGACCCATTAACTTGTTATTACGTTGCTATTAGTTTCCGTACATCATTCGTGTTTTTTGATTAAAACATGAGACAGTCGAAATGTGTGTATTGGTGCGAATGGAAGGGTTAGGCTGAAGCTAGTATATTGAACAATGTTCCAAATCTTGTTCCAAACAATGTTCCAAATGTTCGAAGATTTGCTCAGCCATGGTTGCAGATTCACATCCACGATGAAATAATTACTTTCATCACTCAGAATTGAGTCAAGTATATATCCATATAGATAAACATACTACTTTAATCGAATAAGAATACTGTATCGTGTTTACTAGCTTCAGTTTAAGTAAAAGAATTGTTGGTAGCGAATTTGTCTCCGCATTTTAGTGTAATTATAAGCAAGTGAGGTAGGCACAAATTGTTTAGTTTAAGGGCAACTTGTTGAGATTTTGACGGTTAAGATAAATCGATAAATATTGTAATTATATCAGAAATATAATTTATTCTCAAGAATTTTATTTGTTTCATTCACTGGCTTTCTAAGAGCATTAAATTTAAGTCGGTAGTCGGTTTTCTTAAAAATTCGCTTTAATCAGGCACAATTATTGACCTGAACGCCAATTGTTGAAAACACGAAGAAAAAAAATAAAAAAACAATAGATATCTGATTTATCCCCATGGCAATTACATAATAGGTGTTGTCGGTGTCGGGTTGGGCTCTGTCATCTAAAGTAGTACTATAGATATATATTATAGTACTACATATATATTTATATAGTTATATAATGGAGGAAAACATTGTGTTAAGCACTCAGCTTAGAGAAGTTATAAATTCTCTAAGGTCGGGTGTATTGAGTTCCCTAGGATTTCACAGTCTTTCCTTTATGTATGTATCTTACATATAAGAAAAAAATGAAAATTCCTATGTGGTTTATCAGTCACTCAACAGTTATTATATTAGTTACCCATAATCCCAGATTAGATTATGTAATCTGGGCCATAATACAAGCTCTGCTTAGTTAAGGGTCAGGTGATGCCATGTGATTGGTCCGGAAATATTAGTTTTACAAAACGAGAGAGTTTTATCCTGAAGAATGGTACAGTCAGTTCAGTTTCTTGTAATTGGACTTTGCCCTTGACGCGATAATTTGCCAGTGTCGAGTTAAATAAAATTATAAAGTGAAATACTAGATGTTACTTAGTTCAACGCCATTTTGCGTCTCATGGTACTGTCAACAGCAGTATAAACTGATGAAATAGGGTTTGGTAAATTCAAGTCAAAAGTTACTGTCTACTGTCACCAATAACATGTCCTAAGTGAACACATTTAACTAGATTATTTTATTTTTATTTATTTATTTATTTGTATAGAACTTCATTTGATTTTTTAAACACTGGTATAACTTGTCTGGCACGTCACATTAGAAGATGTTTATATGTTATAATTTTGATCACTTAGTACTTTTGCTGTTAACTGTGTACCTAATATTTATTTTTTTCGAATGGATATTTTTATTACTGTTTACCGCAGATGGCCATGACAGCGTTAGATACAAACGTAGTGATTAGGTATTATACCTACTCCTTGCCTACGAGGGTCGACCGGCATAAACTCATAAGGTACCTCCATGGCCAACATACGATTCTTACCACATTATTATGTTAAAAAAAAAAACTTTCTAGCTGGCTACCCCAGCGTTGCTGTGGCAACAAAATCGCAAGTTTTTTGTCAA
Organism: Gymnoscelis rufifasciata; assembly: GCA_929108375.1. Taxonomy (NCBI): domain Eukaryota; kingdom Metazoa; phylum Arthropoda; class Insecta; order Lepidoptera; family Geometridae; genus Gymnoscelis; species Gymnoscelis rufifasciata. Next base: position 9,770,526 of record OV815308.1, on the reverse strand, counting down.
CAAAGGTTACCAAAAGGGAAATCATTCATTTCTTTCACTTCTTAATTTTCGCTGATTCCATCATTTCTCTTCACAATGACGGAGCAAATGAAATTCATAATCAAAGAGTTGAATACCGCTCTTGGTAGAAATTACGATTTGATAAAGTTCGATGCGTTGAATGAGAAACAACTGCTGCAGTTGCTTGTGGACTTACTGGTTACCTTCGAGGCTGGAGAAAAGGTGAGTCTTTCGCGTACCTTATTATACTATCGTCTAGGTATTAGGTACCTACCATACTAGGCATAAAGTAGAAATTCGATTTAATAAGTTAGAATCTGGCTTACGAACAATCTCATAACTACCTACCTTCCTATTTAGCTATTTCGACGGACTTTACACTCGCATACATAAATACACAGTGATTAGCCAAAGAGGATATTAAGCGAAACTTGAATGGCTGGCGCCAATAACACAAGCAGTAAAAAATATATAGGCACTGTAGATATAGGTAACACGCACGCCAAAAATGTTACCAACCATTTCAGCTAGAAAATTCCTAGGCATTTAGGCCCACCTATTCGTAAACAATTTATTTTGTGCAAATAAAGTGTTTTAAATAAATATGTTGTTTTTTAGGGTGAATGGCATTTGTAACCACTTTGATAAAGAAGCTCTATTCTCGCTTCGAAAGACTCGTAATAGATAAAAATGCTAATCTAGAATCAAGAAATTATTTTCTTCTCTGTTACCTGACTATGCTAATGCTCCACTCTGTTAGGACAATGCAGTTATATCCCCTATTGCTCGTACTTAAGAATAGTTACTCAATCTTCAGGGCTTAGGTATATCTAAGGGAGGTATTTCTGTTCACGTCCTCCGGGTGGTGCTAAGAACAGTCTCTGGTGGTAGGCTTAGGCCGCGGCTTGTCACCACCCTCCGCGCTGGGCCAGTGCGTGAAGCGATTTTTTCGTGTTTTGTAATGTGGCCCGGAGAAGCCATCTCCAGGTCTTCATCACATCTTAGACCATATCGTCACTTTACGTCTGGTGAGATTGTGGTAATGAAGGCTTATCTTACAGAAAAAATGAAAATTATATCTTGAATACGTTTATAGGCAGATACTGAAATCCAATCCCAAAAGTAGCTAGGAACCTACTTACTCTAACTTTACTACTACCACGAGCAATGAGTTGGTAATCGCTTTCCCATATTGCCTATTACGATATAATAATTACTAGGTAGGTACTTACTTTATCTATGCCTTAACGTTCTAACTATCTTACTAAGCATTTCCATATTCTTTTTACGATGCAATAACTTTTATTTTAGCTGGATATCAACGAAGACGATGCTGAGACTATATCAGTGCGACTTCTTGAGATGCTTGGTAGCGTGAAGTACCGACCACCGGCTGGGGTGGAACCTACAAGGTTTAGGACTCAGTTACTCGCTGGAGACGCCAGGACCATCCATCATGTGCTAAACTGGCTTCTTACTAACAAGGATCAAGTGAAGAACACGGCGTATCTTGCTAAGTATGTACGGTAGATGGCGTTAGTGCTAAGAGCACTAATGATATATTATTTTAAATGGCGACAATCTAAACGTCTATCATATGATAAAAAATATCAAATCAAAAAATTCAAAAGTTAAAACATCTGTTTAAAGCGTTTACTATAGATAATAGATCTATAAGGAAAAATGGAAAAAGGTAGGTAGGTTAAATGTTAGGTAAGTATCTATACCTATATATTTTATTTTATATTAGTAAATTCAATATGATTATCATTTCAGCCGTAGGAAGTCCTCTGCTTACTGTTGCAATCTGACAAATAATTATAATATATTTATGACACATCACGGTCTCACTTCAGAAAACCTTTTAATATCGTACAAGTTCGTCCATAACAAAAAAAGTATATTGACGTCATTAAATCCTTATAAAATACACCTACCTAATCTGGACATAGGATGATGGATAAAAGCATCTCAGAACAAAATTCCATCTATAGATGTTTATTTGATTACATTGTTTGGTCAGTTGCACTAAACATCTAGTTATTATTAATAAATCAATAGGTAGAGATAATAACAGAATGGTTTTTGTAAAGTAAACTCGTGAGTCTTGCTGTCACGACTGCAAACAGAAGTTCTAGTTACAGTAGCGTTTTTTCTTGTATTGGTAGCCAGATATTTCTCTGCGTGTATAAAGCAAAATTTATAGACCTTTGGTCTCACCGGTCTCATGATCGGTCAGGGACCTCTAATGTTTCGGCTAAGAATTATATTTTTTAAGAACATTTTTTTATACATTTTTAAGTTTGCATAGTTCGAGTGACAGTAGTTTTTCATTAAGAAGGTCGTGGTTTCTTTGTAACCCACAAAATTCTTCCTCGATTTTTTATTGTTTCTAAACAAAAGCTTTGACTTATTAAGTAAGTATAATAATTTTCTGCAGACAAGTATAGGTGGTGATTAATTGCTGCTTTTAAATAATTTCAACTGAGTTCATTAGATGTCTAATGAACTCAGATAACTCTCACAGACTCTCTAAATATTTTATCTACGCTCTATGATAAGAAACAGTTACTTCAGAGTTTTAGGTTCTTGGAATCTTCGGCAGAATTATTACAGCTTTTTTTCAGAAAAGCCAAACATAAATGTTAATTTTAATTAAAAAAATGTAGGTAATTTAATTTTTTTTAATTTCGTGGCTAAAAAAAAACTTGTATTTGTTGTCAACGAGATCACGATCAGAATATGATTGTTTAAAAATCGAGCCTCGCTGAGCGGCCCATTAATCTGGGGCGTTACGTAGTAAGCGACGCCCGCGCGAGCTCACAGGAGAGTCCCCTCGCTTCCCTGATGAAAATTCCTTTACTTCTTGCGGGAAATAGAAAAGTCGGAGGATATATAATATGGTCACAGTTTACGTGAGTAAAACCTGTTATCAAAATAAATAGTGACACTCGCGTTAATTTTGAAAGTAAAATTGTTTCACACTGTTAAGAGCTACGAACTGCCGGCGCTGCCGTTACGAGATGCCACGAACAAAACCAAGAGAATTTGAAAAGAACCCACCCTTCCATTGAAAGTCTCAATAATTTGTTATCTGAATGTTTTGTCTAAGAAATCAATGTAAGAAGGCAAAAGGTAAATTTTCACGCATTTCACTGCGAGCTACGAAATTCAAGGCTGACCCCGTAACGAGGCGCCACAACCAAGTGAAATTGAAAAGAACCCAGCCTTCCATTTAGAGTTTCAATAATTAGAGCGCCGGTTCGCAACAACTTTTTTCAAAGCCTACTCCGGGTTTCCCTTGACTCTCCTTCAATAAAGGTCAACCTGAGCTTATTGTTGAATGTCGAGTGGAGGCCATTATTTAAATTGTATTAGTTTTAAAGTTCGAAGGCGGAATCGTATCGGAATCTTTGAGTTACACTAAAGAACATCATTGAAAGTATTCGTTTCGTAGGATCTTGCCAGAGCAAAGTGTGTGCGGAATTAATACTAAATATAATGGCTGATTAAAAGTATTCAGAATGGATTTCCGCAAAGTAACACCTGCAATTATCAATTACTAAAGAAGATTTTAATAAATATTAAGTTTAATTTTTTGATATCAAATGAAAGATTAACATATTAGGTATATAGGTTATCTATTATATATGAATCAAAATATGACACAATAACCAGGGATGTAACAAAAATTACATCCCTGATTTTCACTGTATCACTTCTAAAACTAATGGAACATTATTATTGAATTACAATAATAAAATCTAAATTTAAATTTAAGAAAAACCCCCGATTCTAATGCCATAATTTCCTTAAACGTAAAACAACATAATATTATGTAATGTGGACGCGATGCGCTTTCATTTGATACCCCACACTAGTACATTTGCAGATTTTCGGTTTTCCTTACCCACTCTCACCCCCATAACTTTTAAACGGCACAACCGATTTTCATGAAACATGTCTAAGAACACTCGCGCCAGACTCACCTTTCATACAAAAAAAAACTAAATTAAAATCGCTCCATCCGTTCGGGAGCTATGGTGACACAGACAGACAGACAGACAGACACACAGACAGACAGACAGACAGACAGACACGTCAAACTTATAACACCCCTCTTTTTTGGTCGGGGGTTAAAAACCAATATGCAGCGTTAGGTAGGACTGCATTTTTGCAATTTGCTGAAACGGAACCTGGTAACTGAAAATCCTTGAGAAACCTCAGGAAGTGACCGGGCCATTTCTTAAGGTTGCAACATAACGTCAAAAACTCGGAACAAAAAATCAATAAGATTGTGAATAAATTGCATCATTGTATCGATATCATGTTATTCCTAAATATAAAATCCAGTTACGAAAAAAAATACTTTTTTAAAGTGGATTAATGATAATCTTCATTATCACTTGTTGTTACTTGTTGTTATTTAATTAATTTATCGATAAATCTAAAGGTTATTATAAACAAAGTTCCAATTTTTCATGTATTTGTTACGTCTATTCTTACTCTAAAACTGGGGTGTAAAAGCACTTAGTAGTTTTGAAAGTATTTGGACGCGAGTAATTACGGGTTCATTATAAGTTATTCTTACTTGTTGGCTTGTTTCACAAAGTCCAAGTAAACTAAGCAATGATTACTTATGTCAAGAGCTATCGAACTGAGCGAAATATATCTTTATTTTAAATAGTTAAAATCTTACTTACATTAGTCTTAGTTTACTCTAAGATGGTAAAACAGGTAGCATAACAGGACAGAACTTAGAATCATAAGATCATGATTTCAAGAAACGAAAATCTATCATTCTTACGATAAAACAAGACCAACAACAGTCTAATGTTGCATAGAACCTTATGTGTAATGGGAAGGCAAACCTTTATAGGATTTGGAGGTATCCTTAATCCCTTTGACATGGGGTAAGAGGGACCCTCTTTATCTATGTTAGTAAGCCTCGTCTACCTTATCGGTAGATTAACCTTAACAGTGACCGGAGACAAGGCTTCCAAATGTTTGTAAAACAGGTTGATACAATGGTAAAATAAAAATTACCATGAAACGTAGTGAGTTTTGCAGGATTTCCAGAGCACTAAGTTTCTTAGCACGTACAAGCGCGGTGAAAATAAACGAAAATAAAAGAGCATTATGAATAGAGCCTGCTGTGAAAAGCACAGTCACCAACAAATGTTTTTAAAAATTTAAATTTACGATGATTTAAAAATTGCTCTAGTTTCTGCTGAGCGCGATGACTTGTTTATCAGTAGGTAACCAAGAAAATATAAATTATTGTATCGTAAGAAAAGTGAGGTCTCGGCTCGATACAAATGTCTTCGAAATAAAATATTCTTGGAACAGAGATAGAGCCTGCTGAGCCTGTGTAACATCTGCAGTGAATGATCGGACAGATGGCTAGACTAACCTTTTTTGACAGTTGTTTCCGTAGAATGATCCGTGGAGCCGACTGTACCTACAGACGTGACCAACAGTTTTACGACTTCTGCTCAGGACCTATGTCGTTGTGTTTACGTTTATTTGTTTTTGTAACACATGTTTCCCATTTCCATCAAGGTACTTATATCCATTTAGGCTTTAATGTAATAACACTTTTAGGTACTTAAAACTACCAGACATACCGACGGATGTTGTAAGAAACAATACAGTACAAGATCTTCTGGACTTGTACCAGAATCTGATAGATGAGTTCAAGGACGTACACAAAAGGACCAGATTGCTCCAAAAAGAGAACGCCTCAGAAATTATAAATGACATCAAGGAGATGGCGGTCGAGAGGGATATCGGTGAGTAGGTATTTCGTATAACGACTCTCAAACAACACTCGTTAACAAAGCGTTTGTCTATGGTAAATTCTTCCAAACTTCAGTAATAATTACGGAGTTTTGACATCTGAATTTAAGCACAGACATAAAATATTCGACCTTGATACGACTTCGGAGTCGGTCTTCCTCGATAAGGGTAATTATTGGAACTACGTGACTTGTGTTTCAGTGATCAAGCGGCTAGAAAATGTCCAAGGTAATCTTATTGATGTTAGTAATAAAGAGGAGCTTTTGACTGCAACTAAATCGTTGAGGCTCCAACAGGAAAAAGCTAAAGAGCTGGAAAGTCAGGTATTATATTTTTGTCACTTTCTAACAAACACACATGTCAAAATTATCAATACATAATATGCTGAGTTTGTCCCCATATTTTTTTAATGTTTAATGCATTCACAATATATACTTAGAGATATTTAATTATACTTAAATAAGGAGTTTCCTTATTACTTTTAAGTTTATTTTAGTAGTAACTGTAAGCAATAAATGTTTCTTTATTCATTAAATAAATCTAATAACAAACGTATTCCAGCCGGAATCTAACAAAAATAACTTAAGTTGGCATTTATTTTTTAAGCTTTTGATTTAGTTATAACTAGGTGTTGATGTATATAACATTAGACAATAAAAGTTTAATCATTTCATTGCTCAACCACTTTCAGTTCGAAACGCAGCAATCACAGTTGAAACTGGCGTCAGATCAGTTAAAAAGATACTTAAACGTGATTCACGGGCAAAGTGCAGCTCCTAAGAACGCAAACGACGTCATCAAACACTTGCAAGAAGAAATACAGGTTGGAAGGAAACAATTTAAGTTTTAAAGCGAGCTAGTTACATTGTGCCCGACCACTCATAATCGTTTCCTTTCTAGTTAAACAGTTACCTTGTTAAGGAGAAACTGCCGCAGGAAAGTTCGCATCTGCAGAAAGAATTGAATATTATGCAGATGATTGCTATGGAACAGCATCCGTCCCGGGCTGACCTAGTTACTGTGCAAGATAAGGTAAGTCTTTCAACTCTGACATGTAATTTAAGTTTTTATAGCAATACTGGAAATGGCTTCTAATGTCGGTTATTCGATTTTCAGATATTGATAAAATGATAAATGTACCTATAATACTCGGGCGTTAGTACTATTTTGCGCTTCCTACTAAATATACTTATATGCAATCGTATGCAAGTTATATATGAATGTTATATGTTATATACCTATGAATATAAATTATACTTATTATTATCACAGATCAAAGTCAAAGTCAAAGTCAAAAAGTTTATTTCCTTTGAAGCCTATGCTTATATGGACATTACAGATTACAATATAATCTGTGTTATTATGAAGGTAATACTAATACCTAGGTGTGCTTATAGACCCCGTTTCTAAATTATCGACGTGATTCGCGGTAATAAACTGAAGTTATCTAATTAGTACAACAAAATTAGGAAAAAAAAATATAAGCTAAGGGTCCGGTTTTTCAAGTAGAGCACAATAACTAAAAATAACCACAAAATTTTACGGTTTCTGTTCTGAATCAAAGGTTTTTGTTTGTTGTTTTAAAACTTCTTAACGAATTCAATTTTAAATGCTTTTTAATGCACTTTTCAACAGCTTTAGAATAAGGTTTCTTGTGTACGTAGATAATAAAAAATCAAAAATAAACGATGTAACTCGTTTATTTTTGTTTTTTTTTAATCGTAAAAAATATTTTCTAACTGCTCCCATTCAGAGGGGTGAGGGTTGTGACCCCCACTTGTAAGGCTTTTATCGATAAAATTTAACATTCAACACGTTTGTAAAGTATCAAAAGCTCCATCGTAAATACACTGTATAAACCTGTAAATAATCGAAATTAAGATATTTTCCTTAAAAAATACTACTACGTAGATACTTAATAATATTTTTTTTTTCTGAATATGACGCAGAAAAAATTGTCTCTTATGAGTTTATTTCATGTAAAACTAGCGGCCCGATTAAGTATTGAAAATCGTCTTCCCGCCATTCGTTATTTTTTTCTCAACGTAAAAACCATCATTGAAAGAAAGAATTTTCCAAATCGGTCCAGGCGTTGTTGAGTTATGCGCACCAACAAATTTTGAGATTCATTTTTATAGTATAGATAACATACCAGTTTAATTATAAGGTGCATTCCTTATTTAAATAGCGTAATGATTTTCTTAGATAGCAGTGGTCAATGGTGAAATGGAGCAGCTAGTTCAAAGGAAACTGGCCAGTGCTAGTCCTCAGGAGGATAAGTTGGCTCCATTCCGTCAGCAAGCTACTGTGATCCGGAGGAATAAGGAAACCAGCGCAACCAGGGTGCATGAGCTAGCTGCTACTCTGAAAGAACATGAGGCGACATTGGCGGACTTACAATCGCAGGTATTATGATCGATTTAATTTTTTTCTTAACATAATTTAAATTTATATTCAGAAAAAATTAAGGCCCATCTATAACTTGGAAAGTTCAATAATATAACAATATATCTTCATTTAAATATTTGCACTTAAAAGTAAATACCATTGTACATTAATTGAATTTATGTAAAATTATCAAATATTATAAATAAATACCATATTATAAGTGCAGCAGGATTTCGACCTGTCACGTGATTGACATGTTTGTGTATATAGTAGCACGTCGGGCGCCTTCTAAAAAGTGAGGTTCATCACTTATTAAAAATCATTAAGTATATTTTTTAAACCCCGACCAAAAAAGAAGTTATAAGTTTGACGTATCTGTCTGTCGGTCTGTCTGTAGTTTATTTTCTATTAAAGGTGAGTTTGGCCCGTGTGTTCTTAGACATGTTTCATTAAAATCGGTTGAGCCGTTTAAAAGTTATAGGGGCGAGAGTGGGGTAGGAAAACTGAAAATCTGCAAATATACTCGAGTGGGGTATCAAATGAAAGAGCATCTCGTGCACATTACAAAATATTAAGGTGTTTTACTTTTATGGAATTAAAAGCATTGGAAACGGGGGTTTTTCTTAAATTTTAAATTAAGATTTTTATTAAAGACTTTATAGCAACGCTATTCTTAAATTACACAATATATTACACAAATCCCTCGTAATATCTTGAACCAAAAGCACAAATCAAAAATATTCCTTCTTGGTATTTGTTAATTTATATTACTTTATACCCTATCCGTTATTTCATTTACACGACTTTATTCTGTATCATTTACTTTGCCTACAACAAACACCATTTCCGGCCACGAAACTATTAAACTCGGCTCTGGTCTTAATCCTGTCCTGTAAAAGGAGTACATAGTACCTACTTATCTTTTGTTGAATTCTTCTTGAATCGTGAACGTGAGATAGGAATCAAAAGCTGGTTGGACGTCTGTCTTTTGAATTTAAATGCATTGCAGAATACATAAGCACCTATTTACGTTCCCACAGCTGGGACACAGGGACTTCTCTATTGACGAGAAAGATTAGGCCTTAATTCACTTCGCTTACAAAGTAGGTACGGGTTGTAAACAGCACAATGTTAGTTAATAATATACAGGGATTCATTTATATTTATAAACTATACTGCTTTTTATCTTTATACTCTACATTTTCCTGAAAAATAACATTACAGTCATAGCAAGATTTTAAATGTCGACAACGCGTTGCTCAATGTGTGCGCGAAAAATAGCAGAAGCAAAAGTATGTTAGCTGTCGAAGTGGCTAGCTTTTTCACAAAAGTGGAAACTCTCTTGACAGGGCTTTATTGAGTCACTCGCCTTTTAAACTGTGCTAAAAAGCATTTAAGGTGGACCCCGTTCTTTGTTGAATCGACAGATTGATCGAAGAGATAATATTGGATTTCAAAGAAACTTAAGCACTAGGGACAAGCTCTGTGGCCATGACGGTAAATGTCTACGTTTCAAAGGTTTTATTTTGGCTGAAAAATATATCTTATTACAAAAAAATTATAAATTCGATGTTATATTTCGGCGTACTCTAGAATCTCATTAAAATTCGGACGGGAGTTTTGTAACATATTTATGTCTACGTGGTTGGATCATTAGCGATTTTGTCATTTGGGTCGGGCGCTTAATCACGTTCCAAATTTATCGCGTGTTACGTTGATAGGTACCTCAAATAATTTTCACGGACAGCCATAAAATACTCAGGGTCCCAAGCGTTCGTTTAAAATAATATTTTCCCAGTGCGAAATGGTATCTGATGGTCATCGTTTACGGAATCGAAATCGATGTCCCTCACTGATGTAGCCTGCGTCATGAGGATCTGATAAAACGTTATTCTCGTTTGAAATAAATCGGTCATTATGCCAGGGAGTGCGATTGAACTGAGATAATGCGCGGATCCCTCGGAGATTTATGCCCAAAGAAATGATTTTATCTCATTTATTGTAGTGAATATTTTGGTAGGAAAACTCTTATTAAATTGCGCTGTCCCTCAGATGTTTCGAGATTAATGTACGAACTTTATAGTTGGAGCATTTAACGTGGAAAACGAATTGTTATTTGTGAACAAGATAAAGTGGTTTTGTTCTGTTTTTCGGTAGCGATACGAGTATGTCATGCGAAATTTGTTCTCGTTAACGTTTTCACATTGTTATGTTATCAGGTGAAACAGCTGCTCGGAGATACGGTTCTGCGAGGTGAGGAATTGAAGAAGTACGTTAATTCTTTGCGGACAAAGAGCACCGTGTACAAAAGGCAAATAACTAATCTCTCTACCTTCAAGGTGAGCTTTCATTTGCATAATGACCGGGATTTACAGAAAAATACGGAGTATGTTTGTTCCGCAATTAAAACAAGTTTTTTATCTTTTTAATTCTCTCATTCTAAGGTAGAAGCTGGCATCTTAGCAAGGACAATTCAAATTATCAGCACATCGGATCCGACAGTGGAAATGGCCTTGGTTAACCACAAGAAAATGAAAATCGAGGACGTAGATTCAGCTGATAAAGACGGGGACAAAACCGCGGAACTTGCAAAAAAGTCATTGCACGATTTATCTCAGGTAACACCAATAAAACTTGTTTGACAGCTTAATTGCTTTCCGATAACTTGGAAAACTATTAAGTATTTAATGTATCGTAACGTTATAACAATTATTTTTATTTATTATCAACGCCCTCGCATCATCAGCTTTAAGAACATACCAAAAATGTAATTGGTACTAAGTAAAATTAGCATCTGCTCACTCTTCTTAATTTCCAACATTACGGGTTTTCCGAGAATATGCGTAAACCTTTTACTCAAATAAAACATTCGTAATTGCGAAATAAAACTTTCACGGGGCACGTCGGAAACCTCTAAAATGAAGGGTTATTTAACCTCCTTGTTATTCACAGTTGGTCGCGCAGACTGCCCAAAAGTTGTCCCAAGTCCGTCAAGAGATTCAACCTCTCGCCGACAAAATAAAACCCGTCAAAGAGGACTTTCAAACAGTTCAACAACAATACGAACAAAAGAAGAGAGTTTACGAAGCTACCTCTATAAACATAACGTCTCAAATGGAACCCCTCAAAAACCAAGTGAAAGAGTTGAATGACCTATTGAATAGTAAGGAGGATGAATGGAAAAATTTGAGACAAAAAATAACAAAAGCTGAGAATTTGCAAGAAGTTGTCATGTTTGAAATGAAAAATTCCATGCAGTCCCCAAGAAAACCTTCCAGGATGGAAGCTCTTAAGAAAAAAGTCTCGGAGGTTGAACTAGTCGTTAAGAATTTAGAAGAGGCAAGTTATTATTTTTTTATTATCTTGTGTTCCCTATCCTGCCCATTAAGTGTTTGAAAAAACCATAATGCTTAGTGTAATGGGCGTTTTCGCTCATTTGGAAATAGCTAATTTCCTAAAAGATTTGTGCCCAACAGGCACAGATTAATGTTTACACAGTTTTATTTTACGATGCTTTCGTGACTTCTACTAATTTAACAAAGACTTACTTAGCTCCTGTTTTTGCAATAGAAAATTGCTACAAAGTATTTTGTAATAATATCTCTCTTAAAATCTAGACTTTTTAAACTTTCTTGACTCGGTTTATATTTTTTATTATTTATTAAACGCACGATATTTTTGATAATAAATGACAGCGATTGTTTACCTTTTGTCTTGGTAACTTAAGTTATGATTAAACGGTATGCTTAAAATAATTAATTTTCTAATCATTCCTAGAATTCTTATTGCTTCAGGCTGTATAAGAATTATGACACAATAACTAAAATCTTCGGCTAAATTGTTTTCTTTAAGCTTTAAATATTCTAGGAACAAAAAGCGATAAGTTCCCGCCAAGGCATCGTGGAGGAACAAACTCGTCTATGGGAGAACACTTTGGAACTGCTGCGATGCAAGATGCGCGCACGTACCGAGCCAGCAGCTAGACAAGAACGGATGCATATTACGCAGCACTCTCAAATGCTTACACTTACATAAACTAGTGATGACTGTCTTATTTGTGTAAGGAGCACATAGTTTTGAATTGACGATTAAAACTCACAGTAGTACCAAAAAATTGTTTTATTTATTTCTATGTTCAAGAAGTCTCCTGTCTCCAAGAATCGCATCCAGCCGAAAGATAAACAAATCAAGCTTGAAACTAGACCTTTAACTTGTCTCATTATGTACTTCCCTGCCCCGTTTTAATCTTTTTTTTTCCACACACATATTGGTAGATTAAATTATATAATTTTAAATATAGGTAGCCACGAACACTAACTAAACTCATATCTAGTAAATTAACCTGTGCTTTAAGGCCGATCCGCACACAACCGCTGTTTCAACAGTGCCGGCACGTGACCGACAGTTCCGTACCGTACAGTTCGTAAGTGTACGGCGCAGCACTGACATCACTGAACGTCACTGTCACTGACGAGTACGGATAGCGTCATACAAAATGTTCAGTTCAGTTCAGTTGTTATTATTGGCATCGTGCTTGCCTTAAGCTACGATTTGCCAGTGTCAATCAGTTACTTGAAAGTTTTCTAAGCAATACAAAAAAAATATCGGTATCCAGAATGCAGACATACAAAATGTATGCTACAACATTATTTTTCACCGACACTGATGGATACGTTACTGATCGGCACGTGTCGGCTCTGTTGTGTGCGGATAGGTCTTAAGACAGAGTGTTAATAATAGGTGTCAAGCCTAAGCGTATTGAAGTGAGAGTCAAGCATTAATATTAATATATAGGTATTGTATTTTAGCATTAATATTTTTTGGTATTGCCATTTCCGTATTTTTTTCGTATGTGGCGTAACGGCAAATGCTGTTCTCCGTGATGACGCGTGAAATATTAAGTCACATTGCTACGTTCGGTGTAATGGGCTAATGCACCGATTCTTTCCACGTAACAACATCGTGCCGAGAACCAAAAGATTACCTCCGAACATCGCATTCAAACATTGAAAACGACGTAAATCTCTACAAACATTAGCCGAAGCACGTGTAGCCTACCTATACCTATAAGTAGGATCGGCGAGCAGTCTCGACATACATAGCGATCGCCTACCGACCGAAATCGGTCGCTAAGTCATAGCGATCACATTTTAACGATATTTGAAAGTCTCTACTATCAAAACCATCGATATTTAACGGAATTGTAACGAAAACAACTGTCAACTTAACGATTTTTGCGAATTTGTTTGCGAGTAAATTTGTGAGCCCGATAAGTGTATAGCGACAATCGTTAGGTACCTACCTATCCTATCTTATGTGGAAAAGTAAGAAAAGTTATTGGAGTTAAATTTTTTAATGGCTTTAGCTTATCTAGCTTTCGATTTGTTTTCGCTCGAACATCGCCATGAAATGGTAAGGCGAAGGCAAATCGTGAGGAATCGGCGAAATAAACAAAATCCGCTTCTAATGGAAGAAGATGAGTTTCTTCGACTGTATAGAATTTCGAAAGAGATGCTGACAGAGCTCGTCGATGAATTGCGACCATCTCTTGAAAGAAAACGGCCTTACGGTCTTACTATGGAATCTCAAGTGAGTGCCTTTGTTTATAATTTGTCCCTGCCACCTCAGAAAATCCACCATCTAAGAAAGATGAGCGTACGATAATAATTAGCCTTTCTTTGATTTCTGCTAGCATTCACTTACAGATACTTAATTTACCTACTTCATTTTCTTTTTTCTAGATACTAACAGCACTCCGATTCTACGCATCTGGATGCTATCAGCTACCTATTGGTCTACAATGGGGTAGCAGTATGAGCCAAAAATCTGTGAGTCGCGTAATTCGCCAAGTTACCTTTGCAATTAACCGACACTTGCTCAGAAAGTATATCAAATTTCCCATGACCCAGCAAGAGAGGCAAGCTGCCAAAGAAAAATTTATAAATGCAGCTCAACCATTCCCATACACGATCGGAGCCATAGACTGCACACATATAAAGATTCTAGCACCAAGAGTGCATGAAGAAGCCTACGTGAGTGGACACCATGAAGGGCATTCATTAAATGTGCAAGCAGTTTGTGATCCAAATTTATTGATTTTTAATATCAATGCCCGATGGCCAGGAGCAAGACATGATGCTCACATATGGACAAACTCTCCAGTTCGTTCTACTATGAAGCGGCATTTTGATAATGGTGACCGCCATTCGTGGTTGCTTGGTGACGATGGATATCCACTGGAACCTTGGTTAATGACCCCAGTAAAAAACCAACCCCGTGGGACACCGGAACACAGATACACTGAAGCACACTGTTCAGCCAGAAATGTTGTAGAGATGCTTTGGTGTGCTCAAAAGTACATTCCGTTGTTTATCCAGACAGCGTCAGTTGATGTACCAACCGTATATTGCTGGGCAAATAGTGAATGCATGTGCTGTATTACACAACATGCGAATCAGATTTAAATTAGAAGAAATCCAATCACATGAACAACCCATAGACATAGATCATGATGATGATGATGATAATGATTCAAGATTAACGGGGCGAGCAGTGGCAGAGCGGATACATACAAGACTAATTAGAAATAGTTTTTCCTGAGTGTTTGATGAATTTGCAGCAATAAAATAAAAGACAATGTTAAATTCAGCTATTTTTATTTTTCTCTGCTAACAATTGCATCTGATATTTTATTCAATGCCTGCGCAAATAGCAGCGAAGCCTCAGCCTGCACCTTAGCAGCCTCTGCTTGCTGGGAAGCTGCAACTGCTAGCATCTGAAAAAAAAATAGAATTAATTGCTATAACAAGAAACTGAATCTGAATCTAGATATTTATATAATAAATAAACAACCAGGGTGCCCTGAAATACCTGCAGATCACATAACACAGGAATCAAACCCACAACTTCCTACACAGAACCTCGTCTGCAGTGCCACACAGGCTGTGGCAACGAGTACCTATGTAAAGCATAATCATTGTACACATTTTAAATCTGCAGTGCAATGAAAGCCTTCAGAAGTATCTAATATATAAGACTAGACTATGGTACTTCTAGCTCATACACCCATATCACACACAAACACTTGATATTCATACAACCCAAATAAGCACATTAAATAAGCAATTGAACCTATGTATTATATTTTTCGGCTTAGTTCATTTCGGCATAGTCCCATTATACAGCACAATTTTTAATCAAGGAACCAAGGTAGCCACAATAAGCTCACTTTTTAGAACTAATGTAATAATTAATTTGTAATTACTTCTATTTCTCCTGTGTCGCACCTCCACTGTTGGGGTTTCGGTTGTGGTTGGAGTATTGCCACTGTCCTCTAAAATTAACAAAGCATATAGGTGAAGTAAAGTTATGTACAAATAATACATTAAATCTATATAAGGTAAATATATATACCTATTTGTGGTTTTTCATCAAGCACAAGAATGGTTTTAATCTCATCCTTAGGGATGAGTTGAGCCTCATCACCTGAAATGCAATTACCTACAATTAGAGGAGAGTAACCAAATATGGAATACCATTTTGTTTTTGTGTTATAAAAAAAAAAGATATTGTAAATTAAAAACTTTTATTCTTATTTATTATCAGTCATACAGTTGCGCTTAACTTATTGACAGTTTTGTTTTACATATATTAATTTAAAATATAAAATTTTCACAAAAACTAAATCAACATAAAGGCACCTAATTATGGAATAGGTACCCAAATATGGACTTCTATAAAACTATGAATAATAAACCTTTATTTTTATGAGATCTACAGGAACTTTGGTCAATTTTAAGAAGATACTTATTAAGTTACTTGAAGAAATCACATATCCATGTATCGAACTCTGCACCTGCGCAATCACCATGTGCCCAGAGCCTGCACATGAGGCATTTGATCCATGTCTCTCCTTGAGTATCTTGAGAAAACAGGCTGTTACAGAACATACACTCTGTATCTTCTGAGTCAGGAACTTCCAGTCCTATAACGGCATCAGGCTCACTGTCTGTGTCAAAACGTATTTCTTCTTCATCGTCAGAATCAATGGGACTATTTTGAGACTTGATTTTCTTTTTTTGCTGTTTTCCTTTAGTTTTCTTTTCTTTCTGTTTTTTATTTTTTGGCTTTGATAATTTATTCTCTTTTTCTTTTTTCTTTTCATTACTGTCAATGAGTTGATTTTTATATGGAGAAGATGTTATTATTTCAGCATTAGTTGCTTTTCTTCCTCTATTAGAAATTTTTCTTTTTTTAACTGGTACAGGGCTGATGTTATAGGGCGACACCAGATTTAGAGTACTGCGAGCAAGCCTGGAAGTTGAGGGTTCTGGATCAAATTCTGTGTCTTGTCTTGGTGTGAAAGAAGTTCCAGTTAAAATCAAACTATTATCAGGTGGTCTTGCATCGTTTGGTACATCGTTTGGTTCTTGGTACATCAAAGTGTTTTGCTGCTTTAAAATAACCCATTTTTCTCTCTCTAACCATTTGTATAGCTTCTGTCATGTGATCTGTGTTCCATTATTTTCGTTTTCCTTTTGAACTCGAAGACGCCATTCTAAAACCAAAATATTAAATTTGAAATCTAGCCAGATGACATTTTGATATCCAAATTTGGAATAGTCCATATTTAGATCCCACGGACTGTCCATATTCGGAAATTTCAAACTAATCAAAACATATATCAGATTTTTTTACTAAACACAATCAGACAAGAAAAAACCTCTAAAACAATCAAATAAACATGTAATCAATGCATAGTCATAATATACAATATTATTTTCAATCACGTTTTGAAAGAAATACTTAGTTTTTACGTACCTTAAAAACTTTTCTCACAGCACCAAAACAAAACAGTCTCACCGCAGCCACAACGTTCGCCCGACTGACAAGTCAAAACCTGTACGCGAGTATAATGATGGAAAGAGACAGAAGATCACTGTCTTTTGCAACTAGGAGTATTCGTTTCCGAGAGATGGCGGTATTCCATTTTAGGGATACTATTCCATATTTGGTTACTCTCCTCTAGTACATTCAGATAAATCAAGTATGATAGAAAAGTACATTCAGATAAATTAAGTATGAAATTGAGAGCAACTTGCACATTTCATTTGATCTTGTGGTGTTGAAATGTTTTTGACAACTCACCTATCAATTCTATGTACTCTAATGTTGTACTATTCCCGGCCTCCAACTCACGTTGCAACTCCTGTAAAGAAAAAAATTACTAGTATTATAATATAATAGGTACTTGTGGATACACTGAATCCATTAAAATTAAAACTTACATCTTCTTCTGGCATTGAGTCAGGGCAGTTGGTGCCCATCGTGTAGTGTATACCAACAATTGACACCACTCTTTCTTCTAATGTTGTTAACTCAGGTGCTGTTGAAGCTCGGTTACCTGTTTTTACTTTTTCTTTTTTTAATTTTGCAGCTTTAATGCATGCTCGACTCTTTAGATCACGCCAAACCTGTAAGTCACAGATAAGTTAATGGAAATATAGGTACTAGGTACTAATAATTAACACATGCAATGAAACTTTGAAAAACAAGTTGTGGTATTTATCACATTTTACCGTTTGCCACTGATCCGGGGTTTTCACAGCGCCGTTTATAAGACGATTTAAGTCAGCAGCAACTTTCGTCCAAGCATTATTAAAATTGTCTTTTCCTTGAAGGCCGGCAAAACGCCTCGTGGCCAAGAAAGGCTGCGCCTCTAAAGCCGCCACCAACGCTGCAATTTGGTTGCTCGATGCACGAGCAGTCCGTGCACGTCTAAAACATTAATTCAAATGTAAAAATATGCCTTCAACAACCAAAACCAACTAGCTCGAAGGTAAGTAACAAAATTCTATTCGACACGGGATGTTGTACTTACTTCGATGGCGGTGGAGTGTCTGTTTGAGACTGTGATGTGATCGCGAGAACGGACGAGGAGGTGAGTCTCCCATCATATCCATCGGTAGTTAACGAAATTACAAGAGATGAAGGGAAGCGATTTTCTTCTTCTTTTATTCGATGGCTCTGTAAGTTTTGTTTTGTAACGAGTTTGTACCCATTGACTTGACTGACACTGACATATGAAACAACTTTGATTACCTATTACTAGTGTTGCAATGAATTAGACTCTCTAGTCCTTATTACTAAACAGCAATTATTACAAATTATCTTCTGCCTCCCTCAAACAATCAAATAAGAGACGGAATATAATTCCGTGTCTTATATAAACAAAAATATGATATGATAATGTAATTTCAACTTGATATAATAATTATTTTGCTCAATTCGTCGTCATCCAATTTCCCTAAATTTCGGGTAGATGTTATTGGTAATGGGTAATGAGCTTCATTTAACCAGACTATGAATACGGATCTTCGTTATCTTTGCGACACCTCAAGTTACGATTTTGCACGGTTTCCTAGCACAAGAGACTTGCGTTTAGCGAAAACATCGGTACAGCAAGCGAATATTTTCGTTAATATTTATCGATCGGAACTTTGCGATCGGTTCGCTATGTATGTCGAGACTGCTCGCCAACATCTGCTCGGAGATGTGAACAAAAAAATACGTTCATTTACTTTATGATGTTCGCAAATTGTATTTCACAAGGCGAATTTTATTGGATATATCAATGAAATATACAATATAATACTGTAGGTAAACATCCTTTTCTGAGCCGATTACCTACTAGCAGAAATTTGAGATAAAACTAGGCGCGAACAAATCTAATAGCCAAATATTATTTATATGTGAAAAATATATTTACACGGATTATTTGTTTAAATTTTAATGTGTAATAAGTGATAAACCTCAATTTGCTGGTTAAACTATTTTTAAATTTTATGCAGAAGAATTTCGACCTATCACCTAATGACGCGTTGGTGTAGTTGGTCTATCACGTCGGGGCGCTATCCCGGAGATGCAGGTTCGAATCCTGTGCGCAAAGGTTACGGATGTGTTATAATTTTTTCTGCATAAAGTTTAAAAATAGTTTAACCTGCAAAGTGAAGTTTATCATTTATTAAAAACATTAAAATTAATTATTAGCAAGAGCGCCGTCGTTTCCATTGAATCTGAATTGCAATTTCAGCTATGAAAGTAGAATAGTCCTTGGATTTTCTACGAGATGTCGTTACTCGGTGCTTCACTCGATAATACAAAGTGCATAGAATTTTGACCTATCACGTAATGACGCGTTGGTGTAATTGGTCTATCACGTCGGGGCGCTATCCCAGAGATGCAGGTTCGAATCCTGTGCGCGAAGGTTACGGATGTGTCTTAATTTTTTCTGCATAAACTTTAAAAATTAATTGTTTTTGAAAGATTGCAGTCGGTTATGGGATACGACACCATTATTGTTTATTTGCACTGAACATTAATATTCACTATGTACAGTATGCGTCGTACGTACTGCAAGCCCTTCTGCATACACACCACTACTGCAAGGTTACCAGTTAGCGACTCATACTTTAAAACATAAAGATATACAATAATCAGTTTAGTTCAGTTTCTTGTAATTGGACTTTGCGCTTGAAGCGACAATTTGCCAGTGTCCAGTTAAATAAAATTATAAAGTGAAAAAAAACCACAATATTCACCGCGTTGTAAACAAAACAAACCTATAAGGCATCTATCAAGAAAAACTATGACACATTCAGTACTTCAATTACTGTCTCTTTTTGACTATGGCAATTTGAACTTCTCGCACCGTTCTTGTTTCTCTTTGCGCAGAAAAAAAAACTAGTTCTGCGAGCTTACTTTTTCCTGCATAAGGCTAACTAATTCAGCATCAAATTGTATTGTTGCGATAAAATGTTCAGAAAATTACAGCGTCGTAACATTACTATCACATCCATTTCACTATCGGGTCTCAGCCGCACCCTTGAGATAAGAAATCCTTTTTATTCGACGTTTGTGAAACGTTTTTCGTGTCTGCCACTACACCGCAATAGGTATTCGAGCTTCTTGATTTTACGCATTTCTTTAGAATTGCGAATGTCAAAGGACCTTTCTGTTATACCTCAAACCGTGAATAATATGGATCCCATAATTACAAGTGAAAGGCGCCATTTCTATACATTTTTCATGATCTAATTTCAAAGGTAATAAATCTCTGACCGCGATTAGAATACAAAGTAAAATGAATAAAGATAAGCGGATTGCGCTTTGTTGTCGTTTATCATAAGAAACCATTTTATTTGCTGCTTTGTTTATTGTTTAGAAGTGGTTCGAGTCCAGAAAATATCCATTTAAATGTTTGTACATAATTCAACACATCATTTCAGCTAAAACTAAGTGAAACATATGTCAGCTATTAGGCTTATAATTGAAAACTGTACGTACGTTCTTTAACCTTTTATATGATTTGAATGCTTTCAAATATTTTATATCAATTTTTAATTTTCTATGTATCATATGTATGTATTTACAAAAAAAATATGTAGGTATCTATGTCGTTTATCAGTCACCTAACACCCATAGTACAAGCTCTGCTTAGTTTGGGGTAAGGTGATGCTGTGTGAGTAGTCCGGAAATATTTATTAATTTATTTAATTAACATGAACGCTGAAGTATCTCATATATCTTGCGGAGTTGGTTTGTAACAGTGTTAAAGGTAGCATTTTTAGGGTTTCATACCCAAAGGGTAAAACGGCAACTATTGCTGATTAAGCATGGATAAGAATGTAACCACTGTTACTTATACAATGAAAATGTAATCTTTCACTTGAAGGCTTTGGCCAAACCTGCGCGACCAAAGCGACTACGAAGCGAGAGCGGCGGACGCTTCCCCCTTAGAGCTCTTTGAAAATCTACGCAACCACAAAGAGTGACTAATATTCTAAAGTTGTGCAGAAAAAATTAAGAAGAAATAACGTAGCTTGCCAGAGCGAGATGAGGGACTCGAACCCACGTCTTCCATTATACGCATGGATGTTCTGACCAACTAAACTAACCTCGCCACTACGTCATCGCTTCAATTTCTTCTACACTTGCAACTACGAGTTACGCCTCGTACTAGCGACATCTAGTAGAACATCCTAGAACTATTCTACTTCCATAGCTGATATTTCAATTCAGATTCAATGGAAATTGATGACGCTATTGCTTATTATAAACCTTTTGTTTTTTACATAGTGATAAACCCCACTTAAAGGTTGAAACTAATATTCTAAAGTTGTGCAGAAAAAAAATAAAAAAGTTTGTAAAAAACATAAAAGGTTCTCAAAGAGTGACGTTTTCAGACATATATGTCCTGCGATACAGACCCTCCGGCGTCGCGCCCTGATTCCGGCGTTGCTGACGCGTAGGTTTGGCATAAACCTAACGTTTTTTATAAAAATTCGGGTTGTTCCTCAGTCATATTTAACCAGAACCGGTGTAGATATATATCGTATTAAAAATGAAAATAGTTAATAGGGGAGAAGAACTAATGTATTTATATATAACGGGATTTTATATAGATATTTATGCTTATCATTGATTGTCTTTTCTCCAACTCCAGTAATTAATCGTCGTAATAAAAGACTAAGAAAGAGGGTATGCCGCTTTTTCTGCCAATAAAATTGCCTGTTACCCAAATCGTTGCTTCAGTTTAACCGTGATCATGGCGCATGTAACTGTGCCGAAATATGGGGAAACTCAAAAGACAATCAACCATGGTAAATACTGCGTTATAAATTTCGATTTCTCCTAACACAAGCAAACCTTATTGCTTAAAAGGAGAAATCAAACCAACTTAAGAATAAGAAACGCAATATTTTTTTTATTTTTTAATCTAATATATAAAATTCTTCAGTCACGGGGTGCGTAATCGAACTCCTCCGAAACGGCTTGACCGATTCTCATGAAATTTTGTGAGCATATTCAGTAGGTCTGAGAATCGGCCAACAACTATTTTTTATTTTGAAAAAAAAAAAAAAAATTTGCAAAACAACGTTTGCTGGGATCAGCTAGTTATTTTTATATAAATCTAAATGGCGATGATGACCTTGATAGTTTCAAACATTGAACAAAATATTTTAGTGTGAATGATATAAACTTGCAGTAAGTAATTGATAACCTCTTAGCACATTACCAGGTAGCTATAAAAATTAAAGAAGTCTGACTATTTAAGAAGTAGGGCAAAGTTGAATAAACAAGCGTGCATTATTTCGTAGTAGCCTCAAGCAAAGGATAATTTCCCCAATTTTTCACCATTCAGTTAATGGAAATTTTCAGCTTTTAAACCTTATCAGAGGATTTATACCACCAAATGGACGACGTTGGATTTACTTATCTGATGAACTAGTTTGTTGAATACAACAACAACGAGAAATAGTGTCATGATTCTGTCTGGCTTTTTGTATCGTAAACGTGCCCATTGAATCTACCAGGTTGAATGGATTTATCAATATAATAGACTGTCTCAGAGGCGCGGTGGGCGGAAGAGGTAGCAGGTTCTATTAGAGCCGAAGTATTTGTATAGTCTGCAAGCACTTTCTTCTTGGTTTAATTTGTATAATAAAATATATCCATCTATATACTAGAAAAACCCACCAGGGTACACTCACCAAACGTATTGACGCTCTCTCTATTTATTTATAAACTACTTTTATTTTAAACCACGGCGTTGTCCGTCCTTAAAGGATTTCAACAACGTTTTTTTTTAAAAGATCACGTATTTCTTCGTAACTGCCTTCATCTAAGTAGTTAAGGTATAGAAGTCTAGATAGATGGATATAACAAAGCAATAATACAATAAGAAAAGAAAAATTAAACCCTTTAGCTTTATAATATTAGTAAAGATTTGAGTATAACAATAAGATTCAATTGAGGTTTTGCTTTTAAAAACAATTTTACATTTTATGTTAACAACGAAATTGTGTATTGTATGAGAATTGTATGTATTTTAAATAATGAAATATTCTGTGATTTAAAATGCAATCATTCTTAAATGTTTACAAAGGTAAAATGGTTACGTTTTATGTGGTATACATTAAATATGTTTGATGTTAATAATAAATTCGCCATTGTCTAATTAATTTTAATTAGCTGTGGTATACCTAACATGGTAGAACAAATAAAGTTAAATTTTAAATTTAGATTTTATATGTATATCTTTAATTTGCAATTAATTATATCCAGTATGCGTATGTTGTTTAGTTGTAATATGTTTTGTAATATGGACTCATACAACAGTTACATGTACAGTTTATATACACTTTGCAATAAAAAAAAAGAAAAATAAATAAATAAATGTTTAGAAGTGCAAAAACATGCAGTTTGAGCTATTTAAGTATTAAGTAATTAAGTATATTCTTCTATTTAAGTACTGGTCTCGCGCAATGTCGCTTAACTGTATGAAGATCACGTTTTTTGTATGGAACCCCTTTTTATATTTATTGATTGTAACTTGACGTTACACGACTACTACTACTACGACGTTGACTTCTAAGTATTCGTAAAAATAAAGAGAGATTTGTTAAAGGAAACCAAAAGACAAACATCATGCCTCAACATTTCAGCTCTCTATCTATCACGGTTTTTGACATGCAGTCTGGTGACAGACAGACAGACGACGAAGTCTCAGTAATAGGGTCCCGTTTTACCCTTTGGGTAAGGCACCCTACTAAATAAGTAAACGAGTTAAAAGTCCCGTTCATTTTCGTGCTACTGTAGTAAGATTTTTTTTTTGTATTATTCTTTATGTCGGTCGTCTTATTCTCAGATGGCTCTATATAAAAATCATATACATATTTGATAGTCAGACGATATCATTGAAATAATAAATAACTGGTTTTCCACCCCACTTTTGCCCTTATAACGTGACATGTATAAGTCGACTGCGTAGTGGCGCGGTGGGCCAAGTCTCGCTTGCGGCGCAAGAGGTAGCAGGTTCGATACCCGCCGAGGGGTCAAGTGTTTGTGTTGTACCTATGATAAAAAATAAACTATATACATAAGTATGCTTAATAAATTAAGTATATCAGATGTCTAGTACCCGTAACACAAGCTTGGAATTTTAAATTCATTTTTAATGTCCAGGCAGAGCTTGGAACTTACCATGGGGCTATAGGAATAGGGCTATGAGCATGTTGTTGTGTGGATTGTCCGGAAATATTTATTTATTTAAGAACCTTAAGTTAAAAGTCTACCACTATCTATATCACTAAATAACTCTCCACATCACTCTTAAGTTGTAAGTTGTTTTTTTTAATATTATAGACACATTTACTACTTACAGAAAAATACCCAGAGCAGAACCATAATTTGTAAATTACACCAATTTTTGTATAATTTAATAAATTACCCAGCGAAACTGAAACCCAAGCCCTTAAGGTCGTCGAATACAAAATTATTATTTTTTTCAAAAATTATACGACTTTGTATTTATTTTTTTCTTCCAGTTTTATTATTGAAGAAATCACTTGTATAAGTAGTGGCTCTCTTCTCTAATATTTACGATTCGTAGCGAACAACAAAACTGCCGCTATTAATCAAGTACAAAGGCGACTGTGGACCCCAAATCAATACCTAACCACTACACATTAATCTAATGAAGAACTGCGCAAAAGGGGACGTAATTTTTAAAGTCCAGGCAGAAGGCACTCCGCCTCACGCAATTATAGCCTGAGTGCAGCTTGAGACTTCAGTTAAGATCTAAGCCTTCTTATTTAAAAAATAAAAAAATGACACACTAAGGGTTCCGTGTATTTTAACAGTTGATACAGTTAAGGGCTGCATCACCATCTCCGAGTTCGACTATGGTTTTATTTCCTGTCCATCCCAAGGTTGCCTGGAAGAGATCGCGATATAGCGATAAGGCCGCCCTTTGTAACCTATTTTTAATTAGTTAAGGTTTTTGTAAAGTTTATTATTAATTTGTGTGGTGTACAATAAAGTGTTTTCTATTCTATTCTATTCTATGGTTAAAATAGAGAGCTATTTCGATAAGTCACATGTGACAAAGCGAGATAGCTCTTGACATATATGTCAGTTCAGTTTCTTGTAATTGGACATTGCGCTTGAAGCGACAATTTGCCAGTGTCAATTTAAATAAAATTGTAGAGTAAAAAAGATGTTACTCAGTTGAACGCCATTTTCCCGTATCAAAATCAAACTTGTTTTTGGGATGGCATTTCTTTGAATGACATATAATGTCTACTCGCTAACTAACCCAACGAACTAACTATATGGGGGGACGCAAAATGGCGTTCAACTGAGAAACAACTTTTACACTTTATTATTTTATTTAACTCGACACTGGCAAATTGTCGCTTCAAGCGCAAAGTCCAATTAAAAGAAACTGAACTGAACTAACTAGATAGCTAACGATCGAACTTACTATATTGCTTGTTTAGATACTCAGATTTGGTGAAATAACTTATTGTATAATAATTTAAACCTTGAAGAAAAAAATATCGTTTAGTAAATTTGTATTTAGTAATGCATATTGGATTATTAATTACTTTTCCTTACTTCTAAGGTAAGAGAGAGTAAGTAAGGTGCCACGTCGTGTTTAAAAATAAAATGTGTATATTGTAATTATTAAATTAAGTTTGTAAATGTAAAATACGTTTAAATGAGTACGGACGGTTTTTCCATTAATATTTAAAGCTAAAATGTGGGTTACGTTATGCAGTCCCGCAAAGTTCATATGTCAGCTTAGCAGCAAAACTGTCGAACTATTCGTTCCGATGGTCCTCCAACGAGCGTTGGCTTCGCCGCAAAGACCCTATCAGACTCTCCACTCTCCAGCCAATATCAATGGCCTTTCTAACTTCCATTCGTTGTGGCCTAGATACCGTAATGAGCTTTTGGTGAGTCAGCGAGATAGGAATTGCAATAAGTGCCGATTGAAAGGAATACTGTGAACTAATCTGGGTGAACATTACTTAAATCTGAAATTTAAATTGCGAAATTTGAAATGTTTCTTTCAACCTACCTCCAAACGAGGTTTTGAATATGTTAAGTAACTTGATGTGTAACGAAACAGACATACTTGGTTTCTTCCAAAACGTAGTACCTACATATGACATAGTTCTTAGAAAAATAGTCTATTTTTATATACAGAGTTATTTATTACGGTTTAAAAAATATTTACTAGTAATCTAGCTTCTATCTATGTAATCTAGTTTGTTTCCTATTTTAATGTTACTCAACTTTTACATCATTTCAGAAACTTGTAGCGTGCAACTCGACACAAATATTTGTCCGCTTATGTAGACAAGAACATCGTCTAAACCCGAGTAGGATGACACAAATCACACAAATCTCTGCCCGCATCAAAATATAAATATGATTATTTAGGGTAAAAGTTGTTTTGAATACATCATTTTGGCAAAATCTCCCCCGCTGCGTAACTTTTAAAGTTGTCCTCTACATAACACTGCGCCTGTCAGCGGCAGACGAAGGCTGTGTTGGGGAACTTACGAAATTGGGGAGAAATTTAACACGATTATATTTTGAACAGTTTAATTTTATGATGTATTTATATGCCTACTATGTTCTTTGTGAGAGCTACATTATATATCTATTTTCTTATTCAACAGCGGATTTTACGCGAAACTCAGATCAGATTGCGCCACTAGCACAGAAAGTTAACATTCATTTTTTTTATTTTTGTAATTTCTGACTTCCATTATCAAGTGTCTCTTTTCTCAAGATCCGTCATAGATCGTCGTCTGCTTATAGAATAGTGTTTTGATATATTTAAAGCCCAATGCGGAATCATTTTCTTAGAACTGAATTTTCGTATACACCTTTATGCATAAAAATAATCATCAGAAACCAACCAGATTTTTTTTACATTTTGCTGAGTGAACAGCAAAATGTAAAAAAAATATTTAAGTCATTTAGCAAATGGGTTTACGCTTTGGTGTATGGTAGTGGTAATACATTCAAATCGCTTTGTTCGCGCTCTGCTCCAAAAACGGTTAATTAAACAGAATAATGTATACTCATACCTTCTAGGTCTTCATGCCCTTTCATAGACCACATCGTCACTTTACATCAGGTGAGATTTTGGTCAATAGAAGGCTTATTTACCATTAAAACAAATCCTATAGCATTTTTTTGTTGATAATAGCGCGACGGACAATGTTTAAGAAAATTTCTATGACCATCGAGGCAGAGGTCGCAAATATTTGCCAAAAACTGATTTTCGTGATCCTTTGACCTTCATATCTTTTAGCCGGCACTAAATCATTGTCGATTTTACACATCTTTATTAAAACTCCGTTAAGAAAGTGTAAATGAAACCTAAAATTACTGGACTGAATCTTTTCTTATCTGTTTACTGTTAGAGTTGCACTGCAGTAAGCACATTCCAGTAATATCCTTTATTTTCAGGTGTTTTATGGGCCACTCAAACTAAATCCCAAACTAAATAGCTATCTCTTAAGAAAATAATAAAGTCTGGAAACATTACTCATCATTGAAAAACATCCATTCTGCATGATTCCTACCTATAATAAATATATACTTCCATGAAACCAAATATGTGTACTAATTAAAAAAAAATAAATGAATAAATTAGCGATAAGGCCGCCCTTTGTACCCTATTTTTAATTTAGTTGAGGTTTTTGTAAAGTTTATTCTTTTTTTGTGTGTACAATAAAGTGTTTTCTATTCTATTCTAATTCCGCAAACACTTTTCACTGGTGCTATGCGAAATAAGTACTAGATATTTCAGCCATGTCTATAAGCCGTGTTGGCCAGGTCGTGGGTTCAAACCTCAGGATTTTTCTTCTTGAAAAATGTTTGCGCTTAAAAAAAGGTGAAGGCAAACATCATTATTTCTCTCGCCAAGGGAGAAGTCCCTATGTCCCAGCAGTAGGAACATTAATAGGGTGATGTTATTGATGATAATGTCTATAAGCTGTTCTTGAGGATCGCCGCCAATCGTCTTGAACGCCGGTTTGACTTCTAGCCTCCCGAACAAGCAGGGTTCCGAAGAACACACATTTACGCTGCGGCTGGTTATACAGAAGCCAAGAGTACAACTTTGTGCTTTGTATGTTCGTTTGTAATCTACGAGAAAGTCTCCGATTCGGTCGTAACATGGGCAGTGATGCGGGTAAACAAACTGTCAACTTGGATGGGCAGCGTTAAGGGATTCTTCGAAACTGTAATTAATCCAAAATATCTCAGTGCCTAAAGACGAAACGACGAATTTACTAGTGTGTGTTGCCGATAATAATAACGTATTATCCAAGACATGGTAGTTAACTGCAGCCTTATTTCGTAATTCTCGTTTATTTTTAAAATAATTGTTACATAAAAATGAATTATCTTGCACGGAATAAGTGGTCAGATATAATTTTCCGTAGAATTCACTCTAAGATATTGATAATGCTTATATGAATAAAATTAAATTTTTCGTTTAATAACCTTTTATATACTCTTTAAAATAAATAGAAAATTTCAGACTTATAATATTAGCAGGATTTTCATAAATTAATTTAAAATTTATTACGATTAGAAAGCCCGAAGTTAAATAAAGTTGCTAATCTAACAGTAAACAATTATAATCAAATAGCTATTTGTCACAGTTATTACCTGAGTGGAATTTGGTTTCGTTATGTTTATAAAATATCGAACTTTGCGAAGAGTTAAAAGTTTTTTGGTTAGCTCATAAACTCATTACCGAACTGCCAAGCTGAGTGAACTCAGGGCTGAAAGTTAGTGTAACGTAATGACTGACAGTCGTTCCGAAGTTCGACATTCCTTGATGGCTATGAAACTTGCTACGGCGTAGCGCTACGGGGAATTTTGTAGCAACTCGCCATTGGCTTATTATCTTATATGGTTGACTCTTTATCAGCCGACGTTAAAATAATGTTAATTTAATTATGAAAGTAAAATATGGATAGTTGAAATGTAACTATTCGAAAGTTAAGCATGTTCCTAAGATAAGTCGGAGATAAGTTTTATGACAAAACAAGCAAGTTTTATATATTCTGTAAGGCTAAACCAAAATAAATCGGGTGATTGGAAAACTCGTGTAATTTTGTAAACATCAACCTTTCAGTTTGATTTATATTAAGTACCTACGCAACGAAACTCAAAAGTTTATCATTTTCATCATTTAGATGAAATAACAGAACAATTTATAAAGCCACAAAATCTCTGGAAGTTTAAACAAAATAGGTCGTCAAAGTTATTCGTACCTACATAATTTGGCATCACTTGAAGTCAGAAAATTTTGCACAAAGAAGTCTCATAAATTTATGATTTGAGCATTCAGCGGCACTCGGGACAAGAATATCACCGTGGCCGCATTGTTTACCGACAAACAATGAGAATAAGATTATACTGAGAGATAATTACACGAGGAATTAAGACATTCGTCATAATCCCTGCCTGGTTTTAAGATTATCTCTGTTGATTATATGCTTTTGATAGGTTACATCAATTATGTAAAAAAATATGAGATCGATCATGATTTGTCTTTAACTCAGAGGGTTTTCTCGTGGTCCCAGTATTTTAAAAAGTAGAAAAAATTAAGAGCTTCTGCCTTCGTGCATCAATAAAAGAGCAAATACTATTAAAACAACAAGTTGATTTGTATTTGTTGTATATAAAAAAAGTATTTTAACTTGAAAACTGTTAACTAAGTTCTTTTCACCTGGATATTAAATAAACGTTTTGCGTAATATTAGGTTACTATGTATTGGTTAGGTTAGATTTGGCGTTATCACTCACCTTTGTACTTTATTAATAGCAGTTTTGTTACAATCGTAAATATAACGGTAAAGTCACTACTTTTACGAGGAATTCATTTATTAAAAGACTGAAGCAAATAAATAATCACTTAATATTTACTAATAAAAAATATACAAATTTTATAAATCTGAAAAGTTTTATGTTTCTTTTAACGCACTAATGCCAAGAACTACTGGTCTAATTTGAATAATTATTTTACAGTTAGATAGCCCATTTATCGAGGAATGCTACTTTTTACCAAAATAAACCCAAAAATACGGGCAACACCATGGCGTGTGTAGCTATTACATGATCATTTGTATTTGAATATCCGATGACCTCAATGGCTTCGGTTCCGTTTCCGCCGTGTAATTAAACTAGAATTGCTGTAATTTACCAATTACGGCTTCGGGTCTGAATGTTTTTCTGTAAATATTAGGTCCTTACATATGAAATTGGCGTTTTTCGTACTGGCCACTTTAATCACAAATTTCTCCTCTTTGGTAAGGAATTCCAAATTCAAATTTGTACAGCTATAGACTCATGTATTTGTGCTTCGATGATCGTCATTCATTTGTTTTTTTTCTTCTGTTTTTTTCTGTTTGCGTCACTCATTTTACAAAATGGAAAACTTAAAATATCGCATTATTTACGAGTACGAGTTCCGCCGTGGCACTAGTGCTGCGGAAACAACTCGAAGGGTGAATGATGTGTATGGCGGTCGTGTTGCAAAAGAAAACACAGTTCGTTTTTGGTTCCAACGTTTTCGTTCTGGAAATTTCGACTTGCAGAACAAGCCCCGTGGACGGCCTGAGACTCAAGTTGATAATGAAGAGTTGAAGGCTATTGTGGAAGCGGATCCATCGCAAACCACGTCCGAGTTAGCTGCAGGCTGCGGTGTTAGTGATAAAACTGTTTTCATTCACTTGAAGCAAATTGGGAAGATTAAAAAGCTTGAAAGGTGGGTACCTCACGAATTGACTGAAGCAAACCGGCAAACGCGCGTCGACTGCTGCGTTACATTACTAAACCGGCACAATAATGAAGGTATTTTAAACCGAATCATTACCTGTGATGAAAAATGGGTTCTTTACGATAATCGGAAGCGCTCAGCGCAATGGTTGGATCCTGGCCAGCCAGCCAAATCCTGCCCCAAGCGAAAATTAACCCCAAAAAAGTTACTTGTAAGCGTTTGGTGGACTAGTGCCGGTATTGTTCATTACAGTTTTCTCAAATCTGGCCAGACTATTACGGCTGATGTCTATTGTCAGCAATTGCAAACCATGATGGAAAAGCTAGCGGCTAAACAACCTAGGCTGGTCAATCGCTCCACGCCACTGCTGCTTCACGACAACGCTAGACCACACACTGCGCAACAGACGGCTACTAAATTAGAAGAGCTTCAATTGGAAAGTCTAAGACATCCTCCGTACTCCCCGGACCTTGCTCCAACAGATTACCATTTTTTTCGAAATTTGGATAACTTCTTGCAAGGGAAAAAATTCAACTCCGATGGGGCAGTCCAAATCGCCTTCAAAGATTTTATTGATTCCCGTCCGACTGGTTTTTTTAGTAAAGGGATCAATGAACTACCTATAAGATGGCAAAAGTGCATAGAAAATAATGGTTCATACTTTGATTAATTAAATATATTATATTAAAAAATATTCGACTTTTTGTTCCTCCCATACAAAACGCCAATTTCATATGTAAGGACCTAATATAACAGCAGCAACAACATTTTACACGTAAAATAATTATTACAACGCGATTTGATCTTATAAACTCGAAAATTTTCGAGCAAGAAATTTTAAGACTTACATACCTATTTGACTTTTGGACTTTAAAAAAACTCTGATTATATATGAGCATATCAAACAAAAAAAAACAGCTATATTTCATATATTTGTATGAACCTACCTACTTCTGACATTTATAAAAATTACAAGTTAGGGTGTAATTGTTGAATCCTTACACGTGACCTCCGGGTGGTGCTAAGAACAGTCTCTGGTTTCGGCCGCGGCTTGTCACCACCCTCCGGGCTGGGCCAGTGCGTGAAACGATTTTTTTCGTGTTCCGTAATGTAGCCCGGAGAAGCCATCTAACTTCTAGGTCTTCATGCCCCATCATAGACCACATCGTTACTTTACTTCAGGTGAGATTGAGGTCAAATGAAGGCTACTAAGCTCCAGCATACAAAAAATAACAAAATATTTTCAATACGCATAATTTTGGCAATTATCGCCCCCGCTGCGAAACCTTTATATTATTAGTTATAATATTATTATTATTAGTTATCCTCCACATAGCACTGCGCCCGAGAAATTTTACACAATTATATTTGAACACTTTATTTTATGCCACTTCGTTATTGTGTGGGCTTTGTTCTGTAGTCGTAGTCAACATCTATTTATTAAAATTTGTGTTTTGTGGTTACGCACTTATGAAAGTAATATCGTAGGCCATTTGGATGTATGAAATATTCGTAATGTAAAAACATGATTCAATGAATTAAATTATGAATATAAATACAATTTTCTATATATTAATTTCAACTTATATAAATCACTAGCGGCGCGCCCCGGCTTCGCCCGGGTAATTATTCAAAATCGTTTTCCCGGCAATTATTCGAATTTTTCTCGCCGTAAAAACCATCCTTGAACTTCAACGAACATTTTAAAAAAAGATTTGGCCAAATTGGTCCAGGCGTTGTTGAGTTATGCGCTTACCAACACATTTTGCGATTCATTTTTATATTATAGATTAATTGATTTAACCAAAACTTGTGTAACCCTAAATATCCCCAAAACAACAAAGCAAGGAGATTAAAAAGGGTACATTAATTTATTTTTTATTTACTTCTTAAAAGGAGGAGTTTTCGCAATTCGACCTTTTATAATTTATTACACAATTAATGAAGTGCAGTTGTCTAAATGTTACATTACTTATAGCTAAAGATTGTTTAATAGCTCATATATTAAAGTCTCAGTCTATTGAATTAATTATTTTCGAGAAATCGTTTATTTATTAATAATAATAATAAAATCATTTATTCAGGTCAAATATTAACTATGGGCATAAATAATAGGATACGATGACACTACCGAAGCTTTACAACTGTCAAATTTATTTATTAACTTATGATATCTAAATACAATAAAAGCAACTTGTATTTTCATATCTAAAACATAATAAGAATACGAAACGTAACAATTAGGCTTGTTCACTACTTTCGAATTTAAGCTTCCTTTATACACAATGCTAAAAATAAAAATACCTTAGAACAAGTACATTTGCTGTAGCACTGTTCGATTCCTTATTTATACATTAATGAACATATACATACATAATGTATAATTGTCGTAGAAAATCTAAGCCACAGGTAACCCAGATTTTTTTTTTCTTTAAAGATTTAAACATAGCCTTGTACGTAAGCCTTACGAAGTGAGTACCTATAAGGTAATAAATCACCCCAATAATATAAATTTCAGATTTGTAGGATTTTAATAAATAATATAAAATGAAGCTCGACATTCCTTGATGGTCCCGTAGCGCTACGCCGTAGCAAGTACGAAACTTGCTACGGCGTAGCGCTACAGGGAACTTGTAGCAACTCGCCATTGGCTTACTATCTGATATATACGTAAGGTGGGGAAATCTTTTATGGGCAATTGTGTCCGTTTTTATAATAAACTTCCGCAGTTTATAACTGACCTACCCATTCGAAAGTTTAAGTTTTTAATTAAAAAATGTCTTTTGAAAAAAGCCTATTATTCTACAGAGGACTATATCAAAGACGATAATGCTTGGTCAGATGTAGCTCGGTTCCACTAGGATGGACAAAATAGCTAAATTTAGTTTTTTTTTTCTGTTATGTGCATGTTTGACTAGCATTTGTTTGTAAATGTTAAATGTATAAGTAACCATGTTGTACACCAATATTGTTATAATAACAACATAAGAGATGGAAGCTGAGTTGTTCTATTCGCTTCTCAACTCAGTGTAAAAAATTGAAGCGAACTGTCAAGACTATGTTATTTCCTTGATTATTCTTAGTTTTTATTTAAATTAGATTTAAGTTGACCTGTCCATGTAAGCATAGGCTTCTAAGGAAATAAACGTTTTGACTTTGACTTTGACTTTATGGTTGGCTCTTAATCGTACTATGTTGAAAAAAGCTAATTTCATTGGTAAAATAAAAGTAGACCCAAGATTATTTTATTACAAAAACAATCAATTTTTATGTTTCAATGAGTATATAAACTAGTTTCAATTGGTATTTATGAATCAAGTAGGAAAATCCATCCAACACGGCTTAAAACGGCTATAAATTATCATAGATCATCATCATCACCCTATTAACGTTCCTACTGCAGAGACACAGGGACTTCTCTCTAGCTAGGCGATAAAGATTAGGCCTTAATTCACCACGCTGGCCAAGTGCGGGTTGGTGAATGTCACATGTCCTTCAAACTCTTTAAAGTTCTCAGAAGAAAAGAGATGCGTGGCGGGGTTTGAACCACGACCTTCAGAATGAAAGTCGAGTGTCCTCCCACTTAGCCAACACGGAATTTAAGATACATTAGAACAATTTTGTACTACTTTTATTACGTAAAGTATTTATTTTCTCAATATTCTTTATGCCTATCTGATTTATCAGATAAAAAGATATTTATAAAAAGCCGTGTTGGCTAAGTGGGAGGACACTCGACTTTCATTCCGAAGGTCGTGGGTTCAAACCCCGCCACGCACCTCTGGATTTTTCTTCTTGAGAAATTTATGTGCGCTTTAAACACGTGCTTTAACGGTGAAGGCAAACATCGTGAGGAAACCGACATGTTCTGAGAACTTTAAAAGAGTTTGAAGGACATGTGACATTCACCAACCCGCACTTGGCCAGAGCGTGGTGAATTAAGGCCTAATCTCTCTCGTCAAGAGAGAAGTCCCTGTGTCCCAGCAGTGGGAACGTTAATAGGGTTAACGTTGTTCACGTCCGTAAGTGGTAACCCTCTGAATCCTTACACGTGACCTCCGGGTGGTGCTAAGAACAGTCTCTGGTGGTAGGCTTCGGCCGCGGCTTGTCACCACCCTCCGGGCTGGGCCAGTGCGTGAAGCGATTTTTTCGTGTTTCGTAATGTGGCCCGGAGAAGCCACCTTCTAGGTCTTCATGTCCCACCTTAGACCACATCGTCACTTTACATCAGGTGAGATTGTGGTCAAATGAAAGCATATCGATCATAAAAAAAAAAAAAAAAAAAAAGGGTGATGATGATGATCTGATTTATGTCAATTTTGAAACACTTATTCAGACTGCTCTAAGAAATTAATGAACAGGTTCTATGATCGAATCCGACCTAACCGATTTCATTAATATTACAATTTGTATCTCTTAACAAGACGTTAAGAGATTCCTCTGATTGTCAGAAAGATTTCGTGATATTAAAATTTGTAAACATTAATCTTACCATTTAATCAATACAATACAAAGCAAAACTTTGTGATTTGAAATTATAAAGACACAAAAACTCTGGATGTTCAAACAAAACGCCGTCGACAATGTTATTCGTACCTACATAATTTGGCATCAAAGGAAGTCAGAAAATTCTGCACTAAGAAGTCTCATAAATTAATGATTTGAGCGGCATTCGGCACAAGAATATTACCACAGCCGCATTGTTTACCGACGAACAATGAGAGATAATTACACGAGGAATTTAGACAGTCGTCGTAATCCCTGCTTGGTTTTAAGATTATCTATTGCCTTTGCATAAAATTATTTTAAGGGACCTTTCATATGCTTTTGATAGCGGTCAGAGCCAGGGATTTGGGCTGTGCAGACAGTACGGTTTATTTTGTGGTTTCTCGTTTTCCGCATTAATTTTGCAGGTACATTTTTGGTTATGACAAATTAAAAATCAAATGTAACGGTATTGTTTTTAATACAATTCTAAAGTACTTATAGCCACATACTACGCGTATTCGTTAATCTATACAAGATTGCTATTAGGATCCATGTCATCGATTTTAGCAAAATGAAAATAAAATGCAATTTTATTTTACAAAAAAGTTCGGGTTAAATTCTTAAGCAAAATACTAGTTTTTTTTATATTTTAGCAAAAAGTTTGCTAAAATCGGCGATAATGTTTGTTCTTTATTATTATTCACATTATCGGACCTTCCCAAACACATGTTAAGAATCACTTTTTCACACAAACTTTTTACCAATCACTGATTAATGACGAAATCTCAGAAATAATACCTAGAAACTTGATATATGTATTTCAGATTTTTTATGAGTATAGAGTTTAGACATCCGATTAGAACTGATTTAACGAAACTCTAACCCTAAGGGAGTGATGAAACAGGGATCCAAATCATTATGCACGTCCTAGGTTTTTGAAGTTATTCGAATTAAATTCAGTATGAAGGTTCTCTATTGAAAGATTTGCAATACTGTTTTTTTTTTTCGAAAATCTACCCTTAATTGGTGTTTGAAGTTTGTATGCAAGTCTTGTGTTTTTGAAGTAAGCGACTTGAAATTTGGCAAGTAGGTTCCTTTTAGGGTTTTTTTAACGGATTTTACGAAACTCCATCCCTAAAGGAGTAAAACGGGGGTTGGAATTTGTATGAAATTCTTATAAGACTTGGATATTTTAAATATTTGCTCTGTACCTGATGGTGACCTATTTATTTGCCATGTACTAATTAGCTAAATATAAAACTTCACGTACGGTTACGAAGTCGTGGTCGCTTACTAGTATTTTATAGACGGTTAGTAAAACTATGCGGTTAATTTGAAATATTAGTATTCAGAACATAATGAAACAACATCTCAATACTTGGCGCGTGACACACACTGCACACTATAGCGCGTGAAACAGCAATCATGAATAATAGTGTGCGGCGGGTACCAAAACAAACATGAATAATAATAATAATGGTGGTTACATCTTATTTCATACGTGTGGGTTTATAAATGGATACAATCTTTCTTTCTGAATATTCGCGCGCGAAATGTAGTAATAGTAACAGAAGATAGTGTTTGTGTAAAGGTGATCGTTTAAGCAAGTATTTCGACATCCACAGTGACCCAGAATAACAAGCTAAAGCCCAATAACCCATCCACAAACCGTTTTGCCTATCGATTCCGTGATACTCGACCAACACTTTGTGTGCAATGAAATGGAATTTTGCAATTGCATTTCTAGTGGCGCGATCCGTGTATTGTTGGCATTTATCGATTGTATAAATACGAATAAAAGTCAACACTAGAGTATCTAAAAACCTAGATCTTATCCACTTGTCGATCTTTACCAGAGAATTTGTTAAGCTAGGGGAGAGAACGAACAGGTCGAACAATCAATTTACAGATAATGGGTATTTTAATTGTAGCAATCATAGTAATGAAAGACACTATGAAGTGCTTATAAGCCAGGTGTCAAGAAAGTAGAATGATAATTTCTAGGGTTTTATGAGTTTTATTAAAATATTTATTTCAGCTTTTGATTTTAGTTTTATATTTACCAAATTTCTTTTTGTTTCCGCTTGAGACTAAGGACTTATTTCAAAAAGTTCGAGTTAGCTAATCAATGGTTAGTTATGTCAAAAGCTGTCTCGCTTTATAATATGTGACTTAGCGAAATAGCTGTATATATTAACCGTAGTCTGTTTTTCTTGGATATGGTGAAAAAGGCCCTAAGTATCGTTTGCCTACGATCAAATATCAAAGTAATAATTTGTCTTATTGATTTGTACAACTATGCTAAAATTCAATCAAAAATGAATTTAAACAATTTGATAGTGACACTATATTATTACGATATTGACTAAGTTATTGCCCTCGGGCGATGAGTGCCATCTATTGACCTACTTCAAACATCTCTGAAGTGCATCAAATGTCTTACTCCGCTAAATAAAGGAGATAGGCTGGTTAGGGCCAGGTAAGGTAGTAAATCATACCTACTAATATTATAAATGCGAATGTAAGTTTGTTTGTTACGCTTTCACGCAAAAACTACTTAACTGATCATCATGAAACTTTGCACATATACTCTTGAAGGTATTAGAAGTAACATAGGACTTTTTATAAAAAAAAATAACGAAAAAATTAATTATCCGTGCGAAGCCGGGGCGTGCCGCTAGTACACAATAAAGTGTTAAGTAAGATGTCAGTGCGATCACAGATAAAACACACAGATAATTATTTTAAAGTACTAAATAATGTCTTCTAAGTTAATTAAAGTTTTGTAATAATTTTTGTGTCAGCTCAATAACGAATTCATAAAATAGGCATTAAGTCTGCCAATATATATAAAAAAAACAAAGAGAAAATAAAATTACAATAAATCCCATTGTGCCCGATCAACTTGTTAATATTATTAGAGAAAAGTAAACTAGAAGCCTGCTGATCACAAGAAAACCCATGTGACGGGGGTCGTATTTAAGGGTTTAGGGGTGAGATCCCTAATTAAACGGGTCCCTTAGCGAGCGTCTGCGAAATCCTCATTTTTATATCCCTTTAGTTACAGCCAAATACGAGTATATAAAGATTGTAAGACATCTTTTCACGACTATTCCAGTCGTGAAAAGATGGCTGACATACGAATGAAAATATGGGAACTAATGTTTTGTTGAATAATATAATGGTGCCTACAAGCAAATAGGTCGAATGTTATTGAACTTTACTGCTTTGTGTGGTATAACTTATACTTTACTTGGAACATTTATTACATATAGCTTAGAAATATAATTAATTGGTAAGGATGTCCGTAATGCCAAGCAATTCGTTTGTAATACTTCTACCGAACGAATTAGTTGGCTTTATGGATCTACCCAGTTGGTTTCTTTATGAGTTCGAATCAGAAATTAAGAGATATATATCAGAACGCGGATGCCCTTGACAGACAAAGGGTTTAGCTCATTCAGGTTAGGTTTAGGTGGCAGACGACAGATCACATAGAACAGATATTCTTTAGAGCCAAACAGTCTCTAATTGAGACTGCGCATCGGCAAGCGTAGCATAGGAATTTGACCTGCTAGATCGATGATTTGGTACAGACTCTGGGTTCACGGTAGATGTAGGGCACGGTTCCAACCGAAATAGTTAGAAATCTGCGAGGGAGGCCTGTGTCCAGCGATGGATTTTTTACGGCTGAAATTATGAGAATGTATATCGGTATGTCGATTTTTACACTTATTTTGATAAAAATAAATCAAGCATCGCGTCCATTTGCGGGGCTGAAAGAGACGCAAGAGGTGGTGGGCACGCAAACACCCGCCCGCGCATCGCGCCGACCGTCAAAAGTATAGTCATGGGATGCGATCGAATGTAGTCGATGTTTAAAAAAATATTGTATGTTAGTTGGGAGTAGAGTTTTTCCTCGGAACGTCGCCGCGCCGATTGCGATGCAAATCGCTTTAACCTACTCGTCAGCGCATGAAAAAAAATATTGAAAAATTGTCGGAAGTACTCAAGACGACTGAAACCATGACTCTGACATATTGTGAGCAAATAACAATTAAATACGCAGACGTATTTAATTGTTATTTTTTAATTTATTCAACAATGTCACAATTGACATTCACTTTGGACAAACATAGCCTCTTCGGGTCCATAATTTTAAATACCGATATTATTAATATATTTTATGTATATAAGTATCTAATCATAAGGTTGCAATGCCCCAAAAGGGTAATGTTAGAATCTTACTACTATGTAACACCTAAATTAAGCACACCTTTCGTACAATTATTTATATTCTTGTGCAATAAAGTATTCATAATAATCATAAATGTTACCACTTGAAACAACCAGAAAATGATTATGTAAATGGCAGAACTATCATTATAATTTGGTAAATTACTAGATGTTTTATATAATGAACCAGAGAACAAGTAAATAACATAAAGAGTGTGTAACTAATTACCTTACAAAGAACCTAATTAATGTAATTTATCGATAGCTTTTTCCCCATCCCTACCTGTCATTCGCTTTTTTACTTTTGTCTATGGTCTAGCTGTCTACCTACGTTCTGCACAATGAAGTTTTAGTGATACGCGCGCTCTGCTACAACTCAAAGTATAAATCCAACAGTACCTTACTTTTGTCTGTCTATATTTCGAGTCACTTTACGCTTCAGTAATTATTGCGGGATTCATATTTAAGGGTGTTTCTATGTTTCGTAAATGAAATGTATTTATTTGCCAAAAGTATGGTACAATAATAGATGCTTCGTTTGACATAAGGTTTCACATACTTAAGCAGTAAAATGGACTGAGACATAACAATTGAAATTGAATTAAATTAATATTATTTACGATGTCTAAGTTGAAACTATACTCAAAAAATCATTAATTTTAATAATAAAAACATTGATCTACGAGCCACAAAAACAGTTATGTCGTATGTATGTATTTAAAAAAAATGTATCTTTATAGTATATCAGTCGCATAACACCCGCATAACATAGTATAAGCTCTGCTTAGCTTACGGTAAAGTAATGCTGTGTGAATGTCTGTCTGCAAAAAAATTTTTTATTTAATTTATCTGAGTATTTTTTACGTATGTATTTTTGTTACATAGCCTATAATCTGAACTTAGCTTATAATCTGAACTTTTATTCATTAGTCATACTTTTCACCGGTAAATAAGAAATTAAAAAAACGCGGGTAGCTCTGAAATGTATGACTCAAAAATAATGAACGAACTCGAAACTCAAAGATAAACATTGCTTGCAAAATGGAGCACATCTCAATCACCAAACTCGTATTGGAATATTGTGAATGTCACTCCTGAAGTTGTGATGGATGACTCCATTTCAGCACTTCCGCCGTAAGATACGAGTACGTTACTGAAGTTTTTTTAGATCAGAGGATGGATTTGGATAAATCTCTGAATTTGTGCACAGTACATTAAATTTATTATATAAATGTATGTATAAATTGAATGAATAATGAAGGTAAAACAACTATTTTTAACGAAACACAAAAAGCTCTTCTATTACAAACAATTTAGAATTGAAAAGTCAGAATTAATTGTATAAAAAAACGATTTATTAATGTGAAAATTAATTGAGTACAAAATGTTGAACTTGCGTCAGATCTAAACATTCACTAATCGAACATTCATAAGACGGAGGGAGAGAACGATTCGTGTGTCATTGTTTCCTATCCATTATGAAAAAATGCCGACATTCCCAGAGTACAATCCGTTGTTATTTTGTGTTTGATATGGTTAACCATGGATACTAGCGCTGGATAAAAGCCTGAACCCATCTGAAATAACTGTAAATCTAGAATAAAGTCCTAAGTCTAGCTAGCAGCTACGTTTGAAATAATGGCGATAATCATAATACACAAACATCCTAGAACCGCAAACGATGTTATCCCAACACAAAGCTTGTAAGAAGCACGTGTGCGTGAATTTAGATTATGCATTTTCAGCTCTTCCTCAAACGCGTCACCCGAAATACTTGTGCATACAAAACACCTCATCTATTAAACATCGTCTAAAATAAGCTTGGGGTGATTTGGTAAGTGCGCTGCTGTAATAATGTTAAGCAACATATTAACATATCTATGCTAATGGGTCTAAGCTATGAAGCTATAGTACAGTTATTGATTAATAGTTGGGAATCGCTTGACAGTTACAGAATTAGTAATGCATGAGGTTGCGAAGCGAACCTGCTCTACATCCGGATTAAATCTCGCATCAATAAAAATATTTAATTAAAGTATCATAAAATTTGACAATGGATGTTCTCTTCATTCAAAGTTGTCTGGAAGAAATCGATTTGACCAATAAACCGCCAGTTACGCATTCTAGGTTTAGCTTTTAGTTTCTTTTTGTATTGATTTTCTTAGTTTGGTGTGTGCGATTAAGCAATTTCTATCTATGTCGTATTTTTTTTAATTTATTTTGTTCTTTGGATAATCCAAGCTATTTAATATACGATTTCATGGTACGGGGTACTGAGTATTATTTATTACATTATGGATACCCCTAAATTAAAAATTGCTATTTAGAATCTCCACGGGGAGATTTGCTTCAATGAAATATGCAAGTCCAAGGCATGACTTGAATTAAGCTAAAAGTATTTTTGTCTGTCATTCATTCACTAAGCAATAGAGCCGCTCTTTATACTCCAATATATTTACTGTATCAACAATTTCGTTGGGTACAATAAATTAAATATTTTTCTAAATATTCGTCAGAAGACGTTTAAAATCCGTCTCGAATGAATTAATTAAAGTCAATATACATAGTGGTATATTTTTGCTATATTGACGCAAAAAACGGTTAACTATGACAAAAAAAACAATCTAATTGTTAACTATAACATTTTACGGCAGTTCTGAATTAAAAACTCATTTCGTGTATATTAGGTCCTTACATATGAAATTGGCGTTTTGTATGGGAGGAACAAAAAGTCGAAAATTTTTTAATATAATATATTTAATTAATCAAAGTATGAACCATTATTTTCTATGCACTTTTGCCATCTTATAGGTAGTTCATTGATCCCTTTACTAAAAAAACCAGTCGGACGGGAATCAATAAAATCTTTGAAGGCGATTTGGACTGCCCCATCGGAGTTGAATTTTTTCCCTTGCAAGAAGTTATCCAAATTTCGAAAAAAATGGTAATCTGTTGGAGCAAGGTCCGGGGAGTACGGAGGATGTCTTAGACTTTCCAATTGAAGCTCTTCTAATTTAGTAGCCGTCTGTTGCGCAGTGTGTGGTCTAGCGTTGTCGTGAAGCAGCAGTGGCGTGGAGCGATTGACCAGCCTAGGTTGTTTAGCCGCTAGCTTTTCCATCATGGTTTGCAATTGCTGACAATAGACATCAGCCGTAATAGTCTGGCCAGATTTGAGAAAACTGTAATGAACAATACCGGCACTAGTCCACCAAACGCTTACAAGTAACTTTTTTGGGGTTAATTTTCGCTTGGGGCAGGATTTGGCTGGCTGGCCAGGATCCAACCATTGCGCTGAGCGCTTCCGATTATCGTAAAGAACCCATTTTTCATCACAGGTAATGATTCGGTTTAAAATACCTTCATTATTGTGCCGGTTTAGTAATGTAACGCAGCAGTCGACGCGCGTTTGCCGGTTTGCTTCAGTCAATTCGTGAGGTACCCACCTTTCAAGCTTTTTAATCTTCCCAATTTGCTTCAAGTGAATGAAAACAGTTTTATCACTAACACCGCAGCCTGCAGCTAACTCGGACGTGGTTTGCGATGGATCCGCTTCCACAATAGCCTTCAACTCTTCATTATCAACTTGAGTCTCAGGCCGTCCACGGGGCTTGTTCTGCAAGTCGAAATTTCCAGAACGAAAACGTTGGAACCAAAAACGAACTG
Source organism: Gymnoscelis rufifasciata (assembly GCA_929108375.1). NCBI lineage: Eukaryota > Metazoa > Arthropoda > Insecta > Lepidoptera > Geometridae > Gymnoscelis > Gymnoscelis rufifasciata. The sequence goes on along the minus strand of OV815308.1, from coordinate 9,727,292 downwards.
TGTTTTCTTTTGCAACACGACCGCCATACACATCATTCACCCTTCGAGTTGTTTCCGCAGCACTAGTGCCACGGCGGAACTCGTACTCGTAAATAATGCGATATTTTAAGTTTTCCATTTTGTAAAATGAGTGACGCAAACAGAAAAAAACAGAAGAAAAAAAACAAATGAATGACGATCATCGAAGCACAAATACATGAGTCTATAGCTGTACAAATTTGAATTTGGAATTCCTTACCAAAGAGGAGAAATTTGTGATTAAAGTGGCCAGTACGAAAAACGCCAATTTCATATGTAAGGACCTAATATTAATAATATTATACTTGCAGTGATACACTACGACCACCACACACATTATATTGTGATTGTGATATCACTTTTGAAATAGGGTTAGATTCGTTTTTATGGATATTTTATCTTCCTCTCTGTAAAAAAAATATTAGTACGTCTACCTACACTAAATTTATTTTTCTATGACTAAAGCTAAAACCCATCAGTGGATGTCCTACCGATGAAATGACGATGTTGTAACGAAACAAAAGTCAATTGATACGAGACATCCCAGAAATATATTTAAGTGGTCGTAAAATTGCACGAAGCGATTTTTCACTGAGTTTCTCATACTACGAATATTTTTCTTATATCCTTAAACGGAAATTTAAACTCGCTTACGCCTGTAAGGACTGTAAAAGTACGTTTTTACATTAAAATGGGGTTAGTTTTTGTTAAAACTTTATTTGTTTTACTTCTTCTCCCCATAAACACCTGCTTCGACTGGCGCAGTTTGCATAAAAATGGGTACAAATATTTTGCTTCTCGAATACATACCTACAGAGTGGATTTTTAAGATGGGACATTACGAGAGGTTCTTTAACATTAATCAAATTAAGTTTCATGGAAGCTTTCTAGATGACTTAAAAATAATACTTGATCTATAATTGTTTTTTTTGGAGGTTTTGTCTGTTCACGTCCGTAAGTGGTAACCCTCTGAATCCTTACACCTGACCTCCGGGTGGTGCTAAGAACAGTCTCTGGTGGTAGGCTTCGGTCGCGGCTTGTCACCACTGTGAAGCGATTTTTTCGTGTTTCGTAATGTGGTCCGGAGAAACCATCTACCTTCTAGGTCTTCATGCTCCATCTTAGACCACATCATCACATTACATCAGGTGCGATTGTAGCCAAATGAAGGCTTCACGATCATAAAAAAAATCGATTACTTAAATATTTCTACTTTATATTTTTCAATATCTCTCTAATATAGCTCTCGAGCAAAATTTACTTATTGTATACGTCACAAGCCCACACTCCGGAAATTTGCTCTATATCTTGGCACATTCATATTAAATTGATAAAGCGAAATATTGATGTCCAGTATTTTTGGGCGGGCTCACAGACCGACAATACATGAAATAGAATCGTAAGGCACCAACATATTATAACAGTTTTCATAAATCTGTAAATGCAGTTTGGAATATTTTTAACAGCTACGAATGGTTGCTTAAGAATGTTTTGTTGTTACTAGGTATAACGGTAAATTGAACGTAATGTCTCGTCCCATAAATCCACTCTCTTTGATTGAAAGCCGTACTAGGTAAGATTCGCATGCGAACAATTTAGATAGATAGATAGATAGATAACTCTTTATTGTACACCACAAATAAAATACAAACTGCAAACAATAACAAGACAATACATTGGAGTACAAAGGGCGGCCTTATCGCTGTGAGCGATCTCTTCCAGGCAACCTTTGGATGGACAGGAAAGAAATAGAACGACATAGACAGTGGCGTAACGTAAAGAAGATATAAAAGGAAAATAAATAAATACCAAATAAACTATTCAAAACTATTTTCAAATAAAATTAACTTAAAAATAAACTTACATAATTCATAAACTATATCCTAATAAGAGCGATACTAAAAAATTTACTCACAGATCTAATTCATAATAAAGTGGCGGGCCATTACTGTATCGCAGCTGGGATCGATGCAGTTACGGCGCCTATCGCTAATTCAGGTAGTGTACCACGAATGGAGTCGATAAGGACAAGGCCACGGTCTGTGAAGTGAAGGGCGGACCTGACCTAGCACAGGGCTGCATTCCAGTGGTAATTTTAATTTACATCATTGTATACATAAGTGATTAATTTGGCTTAAAAGGGTTCTGGAATTTTTGGAACCTCTTTTTTTAATACATAAAACTTTTTTTATACGTAACAAGGCACTTGTTACGAAAGTCTACAACTAGTGATATCTTACAGATCGCGTAATGCTGTAAGGCCTTTTATAATAGCTTTGTTCTCAAATCACATATTTTTTATCAATAGCTAGTTCACTATTAAAAGCACCTTCTTCCATAACTGATATTTATTTATTTATTATTAAGTGGCTTTAATTTCATGGATTGCTATAGGTAAACACAAATATATTTCTCAGTTTTTTTTTCTTTGGTTTGTGGCAAACTAACAACAATAACCATATCCGAGTAAAATTTTCCAATGATTAAAATATAGAACAAACTCTGTCAGTCTCTGACAGTTGTGTATATTTATATTTTTGCCATTGGCTATTAAACCCGGACATTGTGAAACACCTGTTTAAATCCACAATATCATTAAAAAGTGTGTAGCGAAAAATTTAAGTTAGCTTTTTGAGCTCATCACAAAGTCGTTATGTCACAGTTGTCGAAAGATTATAGTTTTTGTTCGTCGGTTTAGCTCCTGGCTTTAAAACAGCATAAGCTTCGCCATGCTATTATTATATCATAAGTTATACGTCAAACATAGGTTCACGTTACTTCCTACTTGGTTTCAGTTGGAAACTTAAAACGTGGGAAACCTATGTCCAACCGTGGACACTCTACAGACGAATTTGATTTATAATTTTATACTAAGGCATAAATTAGCAAAAACACTAAATTAAGTATATTAACAACTTTCTATTATTATAACTAATACTATATTACTGTGTTATGTATGACCTTTATTGCTATAGGAAAAATTCTGTAAATAAAAAAAAAAAGTGAAACAATTTTTTTTTATTTTAATTTAAAAGCGGGATTAACTCAGGTAGTAGATACGAGTTTATAAACTTTCAGGGTATCGGACTTCGGGAGTCAAGTGTGTAAGAATAGTGTAACTCACGATAACTTTTAAAGTGAATTTCTATTTTCTCTACAGTCTTTAGTCAAAAAGAAATAACCTGAGTCCGTCCACAGAAGGCTTCAAATTACTCGCAGCTATAAATTGACCTCCGCTACTAAGCAAGGTGAAGCACCTCGGAACCCCATCGGAACTAGGAAGCAATAACAAAACACGCAACCCCCACAACCACCACATTCACGGCATTATCTCTAACAAATGAAAGGCGTTATGGACCAATAACAGGCCAGCAAACCTACATACGTGAGGCTTTACGAAAACAGTGTACGTAACTTGTGTTTGTGTAGTTCCGAAACCCCATCAAATAAGATTTTCCGGGTAAAGTTTCTCTCGTATTAAAACTCGCAGATATAATTTATGCTAACGATGCACTCCAACTTTGCGGCTGTTATTTTATACAAAAAACTGTTTTAAAAAGGATTGCGGGTTTAATTTGGACTTTACTTTTCCTGATTGTTGTTTATATTATTTACAAAGTAACTTCTCATATATAAAGCATTCCGTTTCTGCCCTACAGTTTAAAATGGATTATTATGTAGAATTCATTACATTATTATTCGTCGGTTAAGCTGCTCGGCGTCTTTACACACAGTTTAGCAATTTTGTATTTTTTTCTAAAGGGTGATTTAACTATTACTCGCTTTTTATGATATTTATTTATTTATTTCAAATGATCTTCCCACTTTTGATGTACAGTATTTAAATTTAAATCTCGCAAATTAAAACAGTCATGTTGTATAACCACTAATTACGGGTAGTTACTAATAACACAATAACTAATATAGTAGCTACCAAACCAATATAGTAGCTATCGGCGGGCTAAGCGGGGCGGTGCCGAGGGGCCTCAAAGCCTCGAGGGGTCAATTTAACAGGCCACATTTGACAGTTCATCAAAATTCAACGACGTAACCTTGTAACGGGGAACAAAATATTATCGATACTTTCTAAAGTCTCAACTGCAAAATACTTCCAGGCAAAAAAGCCGTAAGAAATAAAAACAGCAGTTTACATGAAAATTAGAAGTATCCTCGACTAAGTCAATAAAGCTAAAACCAGGGCTCGATGACTTAGCTCCGCCACTGCAGATTATGTGAGTAACCTGCATAATCTTCATATCTTTCATTTCCAGTTGCCAACATCATTTTAAGATGTAACTGGCATAAATAGTTATTTTCATACAAGAGTGCAAAGTTGCTTTTCTGAAACGTATTTGCATTCGAGTGCAACACGTAGTTTTTCAAATCTGTAAGTGAAACTAGCCTATGTTCTAGATCTAGAGGATTCATGTACCAAAAATGGTTGATTCTTTCTAGTATTTACTGGAAATCTTATATGTAAAAGACACACATACAATACGCCATTTGGCTATGGAACCCTCAAACTGAAACAAAGGACTCCAAGAAGGTTACGAGTCAGAGAGAGTCTTTTTACAAATTAAAAAGTTGCATGATCATTTCGACACCATAGAAGTAAAAATTATGTTTTGAAATCACAAACCTTCACAAACCATGTTCCAAATTCAAATTATTTTAATCTTTACAGAAAAAAAAACCCAGCTTTGCGTTCAGATACCGCAGAGCAAAAACACTCTTTCCGAGAAGTGGGGATTTATAAATTTTTTTATTAAGAAAATACACCCAAGACAAGGTAACACAAAATACAAACATAAAATAAACATGACATTAAATGTACAAAAGGATTAAATGCGATGTGTTCTTGTAATAACAAGGCATCGTAGACTTAATGCACCCAAAAACACCTGAGTGAGTAAAGTCTACTAAAAGTATACTTAATGCACCTGGGTGAATAAACTCAGGTGATTGAAGTATACTGCCCCCGAGTACAAACATCATCTCATCACCCTATTAACGTTCCCACTGTTGGGACACAGGGACTTCTCTCTTAACGAGAGAGATTAGGTATTAATTCACCACGCTGGGCAAGTGTGGGTTCGTGAATGTCACATGTCCTTCAAACTCTTTAAAATTTCCTCACGATGTTTGCCTTCACCGGTAAAGCACGTGTAAATCTCTCAATAAGAAAAATTGCAATTGCCGTGTTGGCTAAGTGGGAGGACACACAGTCGACTTTCATTCCTATGGGTCGTGGGTTCAAACCCCGCCACGCACCTCTGGATTTTTCCGAGTACAATATAAAATGAAAAAAACTATTATTCCTCTTAAAACGTTCTCCAATATTTGGCCGCATCTATATTTCATACAAAACAGCTTGTATACACAAGCGCTGCCATTTAATTTAACTTATTGGATTAAGCCATGCAAACCGACCGCAAACTGAAAAGCGAAATAATGCAATAATTCATTACCAAACAGAATACCAGTCTGGCTGTGTGTAATGGCTGCAGTGCCCACGCAGTCATTTATTCTACACTAGTAGTGCCCCGCGGTGTTACCAGCGTTATAATGGATTTTACCGCTAAATTATATTTTCCCGTGGTAAAAAGTATCCTATGTCCTTGCTCAAGCTTTAGTTTTTGTGTGAAAAGGGAAAACAGACAGAGTGACTTTCGCATTTATAGTATTTGTATGGATTAAGTGGAATTGTCTTGAACTTCTAGGAAGCCATGAATAGTAGCACTGACTAGGGAACATACATACATACCACATGTATGCAGAAGAGATTTTCAGTTAGCGACGAAAACTGAACGTATCGATACGCTCAAATTGAAAGCGCCCTTAGATATTATGCTACCCTACCTACCTAAAAGTTTTTATATGCAGTACACGCACTACAAGAAAAGTTCCAATGAGAAGATTCTCATCCATTGATCTTAACTTTACTATAGGATAAATTATTTTTATAGTATACTAACGGCCCGCCCCGGCGTCGCACGGGTATAAAATTTTCCCGGAAATTATTCGAATTTTTTTCGCCGTAAAAACCATCCTATCTCTCAAGTTGGATCGAACTGCACATGGTGTGCGAATTTTATTATAATCGGTTAAGTGGTTTAGGAGTCCATTGAGGACAAACATTGTGACACGAGATTTATATATATTAAGATAGGCTATTATATATATTCCCGCCGACGCCTAACGCCAACGCCGTGATAAAGCTAGTATAGGAATATTTAAAAGCCCATGATTATTTTAGTTTTATTGTCTGTAACGTCTGTTTTTTTATGTTAAGCGAATGTCACATCACAATAGTATCGGGTGAGTAATTAATGGCCTATTTTTACCAATATATTATTGGTAATATATTATTTTACCTAATTAGTAAAATCTGAATACGTTAGTGCCATCAACACATTGATTAATTTTAAGGAATGTGCATATATTAATAAGTTATATGAGTGACATAAGCGAATTAACTGCAGTTCTCTTTAGGACAAATCATTTAGAAATTCAAATCTTTTGATCCATTTCACTAATTTTTAAAATACTTACAACTTTATTCATAATCTGAAACGCAATAATTAATCTCCGCTAACTGTTAATTAAAGCCAGCGATTCAAATTTCTAAACTGTTTATCCAAAATTAATGTAAAAGTTAATTTGTTTATTTACTGTTAAGCATAAAATTTTAAAGGATTTCTAAGTTACCGTCAAAGGCATTTCTTACTTACTTTCATAATAAATTTAATTGAAGAGAAAATATGCAGACTTAAAAAAGTTTTGAATTTATAATCGGACCTGGTAGCCGTAAACACTGTTAATTATGTTTTTAAAATAATGGAACTAGTTTTTTTGTGTAGAAAATAATATGAAATACTCATTGCAGTTAATGCGGGTGAAATCGGATTACCTATTTAGAATTGGGGTTTTTCTTATTTTGAAGCTTATTTTGACTGTTATCGAAACTTAATAAATCAAGGTTCCTCGTAATTAATTAATGTCGTAAATAAACATTTGAGCCAGCACCACACTTGACAGACATTCAGTTGCAGATCTTACGCGGGACTCAAACCGTCACCATGCCATGCAGCCATACTGAATATTCAGTGGCAGATTATTGAACAACTATATTACGAAGCTAAATACTAAAATACCTACATTGCTCAGTGTCGAACATCCTGTGCGTGCGCGTCATCGCGAGTTATCCACCAAATGTGTCGCAATACCTACAAATACCTGGAATCTCACGCCCGCGCCAACGGAAGATTAATGCAAGGAAAACGGAGCAGACGCAGAGAGCGAGCGGTCCGCGCAGACGACGATCGATTTTCATCGAAGTGTGCCCGCTATTTAAATATTATATGCAATAATATGTATTTTCGTTTCCGTTGTCGGAATTTCTGTCAAATGTGGTTCTGGCCTTATTTCGTGACTCTGTTAATTTGTTGGAGGGCGCTGATACAGCAAAAAAATATTTAATAATAACTTTTGCAATACATCAATGTCCCCATTGTTATTGTATGTAAAAGTTCCGAGCAAAATACTCTTATATTATATACTCTACATTACCCTATTGAACTATACATATTACCAAATTTTTGTACCAATTAAATACAGAAAGTGGCTGGAAAACTCTTTTAAATAGATTCCGGTCGCAATTTTCCTCGAGGTTTAGTTTCAGCAATATCTCGGAATGCGCTTTTCATTACACAGCGGAAATTGAAATAGTTCCAAACAGTGATTTTAGAACATTTGAGCGTTTGAAACTGTTCAAATACCTAAAACTAAATATTTATTTAGCAGGACAATGCACAAATCACCACATCGCTCCACGGAAGTATTTTAGGAGTAAACTTACCTATACACAATGGGGGTCGACAAGTTGAGATTAATATTCCTTCTAATTTGTGTAGAAAAAATTAAGACAAAATAACGTAGCTTATAAGCGAAGTGCGGGATTCGAACGTACGTCTTCCATTATACGCATGGACGTGCAGCACATCCTTTTTTCTACACAAATTTAGAATATTAGATTCAACCTTTAGACCTTTAGGACTTTTGGGAAAGTTGGCGGCAAACAGCTCTGGATAGGGATTGTTGGAGGGAGTTGGGGAAGGCCTTTGCCTAGCAGTGGGACAAAATAGGCTTAAAAAAAAATAGTTTCAACCTATTAGTCACCTCGTTACGCATCTATTCAGGCTAGATTACCTTAGTCCAGTATAGAGTTATTTATAATAGAGATAACAGAGTTAGGTATTATAATATCCATGATTTTTGAATAATTTACCAAAATCATATGTTTATTCGTTCATAGTGTTCAAACAGACAGTTACTAGTGCCTAATAATTTGCTCTTTTTTTTTATTGCTCTTTCACGCAAAAAATACTGGATGGATACTGGTAACTTCACAATAATATAGCTTACATAACAGAATTACACATAGGCTTATTTTTACCGCAGTAAAATACCCATTTTCGCGGGAAAATTCAATTATTGCGAGCAAAGCCCGATATTAGTCAAATTTGGACTGGGCATAGCTGTTTGCCCAGTAAAGGACAAATGCTACTTTATATCGCGGCAAAATTGATTATATTTAATATAATAATATTAATATATTTAATATTATTTATAATATTTTCGGACTAATCACACAGCATCTAACCTAACCCCAAACTAAGCCGAGCTTGTACCTACTATGGGTTAAGTGACTGATACTTCTACATAGATACTTTTTTTTTGTAAATACAGACATACATATGATACATAGAAAACACCCAGAAACGAAACCAGAAATTGTAGATCGTACAAAGTCTGGTCCCCGGTGGGAATTGAGCCCGCAACCTCTTGCGCCTCAGGCGGACCTTCGTCTACCGAGCCACAGAGTCGTCAGATTATTAAACGGGTAAAGCCGCGGGCAGCTAGTATTATCATAATAATAAGTACCTATATTAACTTTATTTATGATCCTCCATAATTTGCCGCTGAAACTCCCTTAAACATATTATAAGTGTGTCAGTACGCGTCATATTAAGAACTTCGCACGCACTGAATAATCCGGCTTAATTAAAATGGAAGGGGTGACAAGGCGCAAGTATCTAACTTATTAAGCCAATAATCGCCTGGCCTTGCCTGTACCCTGTCACATATGATTACGTTTTCTTAAGTAATATTGCAAGTATAATGTTACTGATAAATAAATCTGGGGGACGGCAGTGCCCCCACCAAGTCGAGCAAAAAAGCGTCACGGCCGTACCATCCTTTTCTCGAAGCAATTCAGGCCATTTTCGACCCCCTATAACTTCGTTGCGGATAAAACTAGAAGACTGAAATTTTCAGTAACCATGCAGGATTGTAAAGACACGGTATATTTCAAATGTCATTCAATTTGAAAAAGAAAATTATATGGACATATATACAATAAGTACCGAGAAGGTACCGAAAAGGAAAAAAGTAGAACTGTCTACAAAATACAAAAAGAAATGAGATCCCATCAAAAACAATACTTGTCAAAAAAACCAAGTCGTGCAACTCAGTTGTTCTGCGGTAAAAAGTTGTGAGATGGCCAAGTCTCGATATATTTATATTAACATTAACATTTTGTTTTTATTTTAGGAAAGAAGTTGTAGAATTAATGCAGGGTGTGGCCCGCATGGGCAATTAGTAATTTCTACTTGTTAACTATTATTAATAATTTTTTTTCTTTCTTTCATTATATTTGAACTGTGTACTTGAAATGTATAAATATTTTAACTTTATTTTTAAGCGTAAAAGTGTAATAACTAAATTGTATACCTAAGTTTATAGTAAATTGAGACTGTGTGAAAAAAAGAAAATTGTATAATGTAAACCCGTTATTTGGCCTTAAGCTATAACAGAATATGTATAAACAATTTAATTAAGGGCTGTGGGTCTTGTTTTGAAATAAATAAATAAACCGAGTTGCGCGACTTGGTTTTTTGACAAGTATTGTTTTTGATGGGATAGATATTGACATGACAAAAGCCGTGTTGCCTAAGTGGGAGCACACTCGACTTTCATTCCGAAGGTCGTGAGTTCCCACCCCGCCACGCACCTAAGCATTTTGTGGCGTAGGCAAACTTCGTGAGGAAACCGGCATGTTCTGAGAACTTTAAGAGTATGGACATGTGACATTCACCAACCCGCACTTGGCCAGCGTGGTGAATTTAGGCCTAATCTCTCTCGCTAAGAGAGAAGTCCCTGTGTCCCAGCTGTGGGAACGTTAATTGGGTGTTGACGACTTGACAAGACTCCACAGAGCCTGGCCCATCTAGCCATAAGCATGTTTTCTAAGATTTGTGAAATCAAACTATCGAAATAATTGATTTTGGATCTTGTCTTGTTTTTGTAGTTTTCGGTAGTTATATTTTTAACTCAAGATAAAAACATACGACATTCATACTTCCAACCCACGTTTTACCTCTTAGGGAAAAATATCGTAAAATATTTTCGTTAGCGGACGTCTTCATGCTATGGAGAACCTACCTGTTAAAATTCAAGTTTGTAGGTGTCAGAGATTTCATGATTAATCAATTAATCAGGGAGTGGTAAACAAGTAGGTTTTATATACACCCACGGCACTTGGAGGGAAATAACCATAAATATTATGTATAAAATTAATAATAGAACAAGAATTCACGTTGATTAAAAATAATTAGAATTGCATTCAAAGATTCTATAAATTTACTAGTTGAACGGGGAATCAAACCCTAATTGTAAAAAATCAATGTGGTATGCCCATATTTTATATAAAGACTCGAAAATAGTGTTACAGCAAAGCCTGTATGTATGTATAGTAGGGACACACAAGAACAATAAAAAAAATATATATTTCTTTCAATAATGTGGTACCAATATAGCCGTTTTCACCATTTGCTCCAAAATTTGCAATATCTCAATCTAAATATTTTATTTATTTTTTCTAAGGGCCCGTTTGACGACTCCAGAATTAAACAAGTCAATGGTTAAAATATTGAGCTATCAAGGCAACTGACTACTGTCAGTGACTGACTTTATATTAGAATGCAAACAATATTATAGTTCTTATAATCAAAAGTCTTCTAGTAAAATATTTTGTCTTCAATACACGCAACAGTACCCTACGGTGTTTCCCGGGATATAATAAATTCTCCGCGAAAGGACTCTGCGCTTAAATTTAGCATTAAAATAATGTCCTAATCCAAGGTATCCAACGACAACCAAACAGACATACATACACTTCCCATTTAGAATACCTTCGACCAATGCCTTAAATGCCGACTTAAAAATGACAAAACTCATACAATCCATAAAAAAGAACCTTAATTAAAATCTGCGTTTCTGTTATAGAGCGAAGAACTGAAGTTTTAAAGAAAATGTTCAATATAAAAGCGAAAACTTTTACCTACCACTAAAGTTACTTGGAGATTTATTATACTGGTCAGTAGAAATCAGTGTTCGATATATTATAGCAATAAATGTTACAATACGATACTTTAGATGTATTGGTCCATTTGTTGTGTGATAGCGAGCCTGATACTCGTGTTATTTTGCCAAAAACCATCGATCATAGCTAACGAGATTCGGGAGTCTGCTACACCCACCCTTCACCCCAGATTGGGAACCCAGGAACGTAAAGAGTATTGGTACACGTAAACCGGCATCGATTACCGCTAGACAACTTACCTATTCAAATATTCCAAGACTTTTAAAGCTTGGCATTCGAGAACGTTTGCTCTTAAATTCATCGTATTTCAAGCACTTTGGCTTTGAAATGCTTCAAAGCCTGATCGAGGTAATGGCAATTATGAAATCTCTTAACGGATTATCGAGATTTTAAATAAATCTTGTAAACGAGTAAGATATCCAACAAGGAGATTTCCAGGTATTTATTTTCTATAGTTTATTTTATTCCGGCAAGAAAAAGCTCAAGAAGGTGGTGGTTTTAGTTAAGGAAGTGGTGTATGTATGTTTTACAAGCTCTTGCCGTTAAAAACTTCTATAATAAAAAAAAAGGTGTGTGTGTGCGATTCACACACGATAGAAGTGAAACTTCAGTAAATCGACGAAAGAATAAGAAGAATAAAAAAAAAGTGTGTGTGTGTCAGCTACGACGCACGATTGGAGTCTACTACTTACGAACTATAATAATTATGATATATATCGAATAGAAAAAAAGGGTAAATGAACGCATCTGCTAAAATGATAAGAGAAACAAACATATAATCTGTAATTATTCGGATTATTTATATAACTTCAATAAAGCGTACCTATTACATAAAGTATGTTACAAAATAATATAAATAAAATACAGCAATACCTCTTTGCGCGATACTTCGTAGTAAGAAATTTAAATAAAACATTGTATTTGTGTCTCTTACCATTTCCGTTTCATCTTTTTGCATCCGGTTTGAAATCACTACGATTCTATAGAAGTTTCACTTCAAAATATATATATGTAAGGTAGTTTTTTCACTTGAACAGAACCTACCTAGGTTCATAGAATAATAAATTATTACGTACCCTACATTTATTTTTTGTCACCAGGGCAAAAAAGAAAAATCGGTGATATAATTCACAGGAAATTTTATCATGAACCTTATCCATCGAAGGTATTTGCTCAGGTTTTTCTTGTCGTCCTTCCACCCTATAAATATATTTGCGAGGTTGTGAGATTGAAAGTACTGAGTAAACAAATACCCAGCTATATTTACTCAAGCCAAGCCTAGGAAAATAATGCTACTTTAACTATGGCATGTTTACTCACATTTATTTCTATTCGTCAACGGTAGTTATATGGCACATTCAATACAATATTGGGATTCAGTCGACGTGTTCCCCCTTGCCAGAGAGATTGTGGACGTGTATTGAATGCGAATAAACATCAAATGTATGTCGATGTCATCTTTTGATTAATTTGCCTCAGCGGGTCTCAATCCGGCAATATTTGCTCCAATTAAGTCATTGGCTGCCATAAAGACCGTAACGAAGTTTCGTTCACCCGAGCTGCTTTGTTGATAGAACGTGATTCGTTTTTATAGGTCAATCTCTGTCATATTGGTAGTTCTACTTCATAAATTTTTTTCTATTCAAACGCTTATGCAGTTTGATTTTAGAATTTTGGCATGATCGACTATTGTTCTATTGTTCGAAAATACCGAAGCGCGAGAGCCGATTTGAGTGCACTTGCTTTTATTGAAGTGACTGACTGACGCGACGGTTTACTGGTGGTAACGGTTTTAGGCAAATGAACGAAAATAAAAATAAGAAACGCCTAATGGCGTTACTTCCATCATCTCGATTCGTTTCAACAAGGCTCAAAATAAACTTTTGGTACTCATGGAATTGTTTATTATTTTATGGGCTTTGTTGTTTCAATCCCTGAAACAGCGAGGACTACAAATGCTACATCATAATAACCAGATTTGTAATTCCAACTATGGCGAGGGCTGTGAATTACGTTTCTCTCTCTGATTGCGTTTACCATTTGAGGCAATTCATGATGAAGCGCCTGATTCCGTTATAATTTGAATTCCCTAAGTTTATTATACTGTGAATACGTCGAAACTTTGGAGTAGAATAGGATGTGAGATGAATGTTTGGGATTACCATATATTAGTAACTGTGTATATGTTATTATATCCGCTTAAAGGCTCGTTCAGACATAAACGTCTTTTGGCTTAACCCGATAAAAACAATGGCATGGATACACTATTTCCTACCTATATTATAAGTCCTCTTTTTTACCGACTTTCAACGTAAAAAGGAGATACTGAAGTCGAAGCGTATTTTTTCTTTGCTTTTGTTTTGTGTGTTACCTTAGAAGTTTGAGCTCCGTTATCGGATTTCGATGATTCTTGTATTAAAATGAAAGCCAAAAACAAAGTGCGCGACTAGCGACATTTTACATAATAAAGGTTCAGTTGACTATTTCGCAGGGGGTTGATAGTTTGTCCTATTACAATCTTATAACAATCGTTAAAGTAGTTCTCAATGAAAACCGACCTTAATCTAATTATGTATACTAAATCTGGTCGGTCCTAGGTTGGAATCTCACGTGGTTTTTGTGTGATCTTTTTTTTACTTTTTGTGAAGTTTTTTTTTCTGTTTAACCGATTTAAAAAAAGTCGATGGTTCTTCATCTGTGTGTATTTAGGTTTTCAAGTTATTGTGATATTTGTTATTTTGTTTGATGTTCGCGATTTAAACCGACTTAAAAATAAATAAGAGGTTTGAAAGTGGCGTATATTTTTTATTCTCGAGTTATCTTCAACGGCTCATGTGTATACTCAATAATTCACATTATTTGTAAACGAATAGTTGATTGCTTTTTGTTAAAAATCTACTTGTGTAAGTAAAAACTGTTCAACAGAGATTTTATTTTGCAATGAATGGCTCTTTAGTAGACCGGGCCCGCTCTAACCGGCCCCTCAGGCCCACTGTAACTCGATAAATTAAATAACGTCATTTTAAATGTCGAATTAGTACTTTAGCACTTTTTCTAATAATCCTTATTCTTAATTCTATATCCCTGTGAATTAAGATATATTTTTAAATAGAATTCAGAAAACTGCCATGTCATAAGATTTCCCGGGAATTCAAAATTTTAAGTAAATTCCTTCAAGATAAAAGTGCATTTTCCAAGTTTCATAAAATGAGAATTTACTACACTCGCTTATTAGGAATTTATGAGTATGTAGGTAAGCATTTTGCTAGTAATCCTATGCTGATGAAGCGATGACTGCAAGCTTTTCATATATCAAGATTAACCGATTACCCTATCAGTAATAAATTGATAAAATTTCGTATCGATTTCATAACCTTCATAGTACTTACATAACAGCTTTGTAGCAATTTTAAAAGTTGATAAGTTCTACGAGGTTAGATTCTACATGTGTGTGAGTGAGTGGGTACTCACTCACACACATGTGACAACTCTAATAGGGTTATTGGATTCTTTATTGTTGCAATATTCAATTAAATGTTGCTGTGAAAATAGTTACCCACCTAGAGATACACCTGGAGCATTTACTTATACATATAAATAAATAAATAAATATTTTTAAATATTTCCTGACAATCCACACAACAACATCTAGCCCCGTGGTAAGCTCTTAGCTTGTGTTACGGGTACTAGACATCTGATATACTTAATAAAATATACATATGTACATAGATATTTTTTATTATACATATTAAACACCCAGACCAAGGAGAAAGTGCTTGCAGAACATACAAACACTTGACCCCTCGGCGGGAATCGAACCCGCTACCTCTTGCGCCACAAGCGGACTCTCGCCCACCGCGCCACTGAGGCCAGTCATATATAACAGAACAACGAGGCGAATTATACTAACCAATAGGCGTATGGGTGTAACATTTCGTCGAGCATTCGAGCAGCACACACATGGTATATCTAAATGTTACGGGTAAACAAATGCTGACTCGCAGTGGCTTCCTGCACACGATACCGCCACCGCGCCGCAACGCTCCACTTTACCTTCTGCTCTTTCCTTCGCGACGCTGCTTACTGAGCTATTCCTTACTAGCAATATAACTTGTAATATTACAAGCAATGTTTCACTAACAGCCGTATAGTGGACCGGTAAAATTAGGCTTTGCAGTGCGGTGGCTGGTGGCGGCGCGTGTGTACAGTGGAGCGGTGCGGTGGCGGCATCGTGTGTAAGAGCGCTTACCGAACAGATCGCCGAGCATTCGCAGAAATAATAAACTCTTAAAAGATAGATGCTGAAAGATATTCTCTAGTGCATCACTTCTCTATAGTTATATTATTGTTGCAATAAAGTGTTGCAATACCAAATCAAATGTGCAAAATATTATAAGAAATTTCACTTATTCTTGGTATTCCAAAGTCAAAACAGCCATTTCTACTGTAGTGTAAAGTGTAGCACAGACTTTTCAGTAAAGTAGAAATGGCAAGGTCTTTATTAAAACTTAGAGCAATATTGCATTCACTTTACGAGCTCTTGTGGGGTGTCAGACAGAGTCGCATAAAGTGATAACTATACGACTATTCGTGACCAGGTAGGCTGTTTGTAAATGAAACAAGAAACAAACTACGGTTTCATGCTGGTTCATGCAACTGATTGCATTCCAACAGGTATTGTCATGGATTGATTGAAAATTAAACTGTAACTGTAAGCGCCCAATTTCGAGAGAGCAAAGAGCTCGTAAATCACAATCACGGTTTAATCAATCCTATTTATGAACACAGGGGATCAAGTTTACTGGTTTTTGCTATGAAAAACATATAAAAGTGAAACCGATCAAATACAAATTTATTTTAAAGCAACGGAATCTGTTTGAATACGGCTGCGGATACTGTGAGAGCCCACCTATAAATAAAATATATTTATACAACTTATTGATTTCAGAAAACACAACATAACACAACTATCACAAATTGCAGACCTAGCTGCTCTACTTCTAGTTAAGCAAAATTTCTTGTTGCGAGAATAAAATTGAAGAAAACTTGTTCCATAAGTTTGGAGCAAACTTGTTTAAATTGTAATTTAACTTGAAAGAGATTCAATAACAGAATGTATTTTGTGTGCAGAAATTGAAGTGTATGAACATTAAAATTCTATGGCGAAGATCTGACGGAGGTTGCGGGTTTGATTCCCGTTAGGAGCCAGTGTTCTGTGATAGTTACTACTAGAGCCCGCCCAGCTTTTTAATGGATTTCCAGCAAATATGTATTTTCCCATGTCATGTGTTTGTATATATTTCAAGTTTTAGTCAAATGCGTCCTATCTTTTGCGCGTGAAAGACTACATCCACCCACACAATTGCATTTTAAATATTAGTTAGATTCAATATGCATGATGACTACAATAAAAAATAGTCAACTTATAATACTGGTCACTTATTTTTCGTATTATCAATTTAATAAGAACGTGCCAAGATATAGATCATCAAAGAAACGAAGTGACTTTTGACGAAATTTAGTACAAATCGCTCGAAAACGTTACGACACGCGAAATCGTCTTGATTTTTCGCCAATGAGATTTTTTTAAATAATTTTAATGGCGGACAGATTCTTATTTAACCTAATATCAGCCATTGTAAAGTTAAAAACTACAGATAAAAACTATCTAGTAGTTTGCAAGTAATCCTACTTTAAAAGCCGGTTTTTGTGTGAGAATAAAAACGTTGATTCCGAGTTAAAAATACTACTAGTACTTGATGCTTTAATGGTCTTGATACTTAAGCCTTTAATGGACTGCACTATCAAAATAAAATATTTCCTTAAAAGGGATTTTTTACTAAACTGAAGTAGGTACGCATCGTAATATAAAAACATCCAGATAGAAAACCGGGTAACCTATTAGGCTAAAGTACACGGAAAACATGAATAACACATTTCGTGAATCCCCAAACACATTTTTTTCTCGACTTTATATTTTTATGTTCTGGGATGCTGGTTAAGGCTATAAAGGGTGTTTTGTTTTGCGCTTCCATGTGATGCTATCGCACTATCTTATTTCCTTACTCGAGTAGTCGAGATACGAGGATAATTTGTTTGTGGGGATCCCTTATTTTTATTGTAGATTCATGAAGATAAATATAGAGATAATGTAAGTCAGAAAAACACATCTACGTTCGGTTTATGGTAAACAAATATAGTGAATAATAAAAACAAGGACATAGGCATAAGCTTACCGCCATGTTGATATCGCATTAATTCCAACTGGTGTACCTACTGTATATATGACAATATGTTAGCGAAAGCAAAGACAAATATAAACCTATATAACTACATTGAGAACATAAATCCAGATATAGGATTTATGTTCTCAATGTAGTTCTATGTGTATGTCTATGTCGCATAATTATAAATGACAGTCCCTCGCCGCGTTTGTCGGTCTTTATGAGTCTTGTAAACTCAAATATAAAAAACAACAATATTCGTAACAAAAAAATAAATAAACAAAATGTTTGAACTTTTGCTTATTTATTTTTTGGTTTTGAATATTGTTGTTTTTTATATTATCCATGGCAATGGTTAGTAGCAATCACATTGTGTTGCGCATAATGGCAAAACAACGATTGCCGGGTCGGCTAGAAATGCTATATTAAGAAAGGAAAACATGTTATTCCACGGTAAAATCTATTATTACTTTGTAACATAATATGAGATAGAACACATATAACAAAATAAATAATAAACACCACAGGACACCAGTATAAGTATATTTGTTCTTCGCTTATGGAAGTAGGCACATACATGCGGCTGGTGATTGTGCCCAATATCGGTATGCGAACTATATTTTGAAAACCTATTTCCTTATTGCTGTGGGTACCGGCTATACGTCCGTAAAATCCGTTCGGTAGTTGTTGCGTGAAAAATCAACAAACACGTTCACTTACATATTCACACACATCCTCACAAACTGTCGGCTTGTACCAATATCGGTGACCAAACTATATTTATATTTTATTATTATTATATGTAGGTACATACTACTACTAATTCTATGTAGGTAAAAGGCTAAGGTAGGTTAGGTTTTTTTATTTATCATATCGGCAAGATATTACGGCACACGTTAAGGGTTAAATCTGAAAAGAGAAAATGTGTAATGTGTGAAATTACATGACTAGTAACTAGGTTATTCTGAGCTTAAAATCTGTATTCTACAATTTTAATCTAGATTAACACAGCTTGCTACTTTGCAGCGGAATACAGAAATCCATTATAACTTTAGTAACACAACTGGCCGCTGTAAGTACAAGCATATTTGTTCCACTAAAGCCCTAATTCGTTGTTCTAGTGCGGTGTACAGGCGGGGGCCATGTTTGTGTAATATCGTATGATGTGCGACGTCACTTTGCGGGATCAATCTCATGTCATTCATCACTCGTTTTTCGCTTACGGAAGTACATACGAGTATACGGCCTGTGCGGCTTGTATCAATATCGGTATACGAACTATATTTATTAAAAACTATTTTGTGTTCTCGATTCACTTGAATATAATCGAATAGAATAGAAAAATCCTTTATAACACACACCATTATACAAAATTTTTAAAAATTAAATTAAACTTAGCATGCGTAATAGGCGGTCTTATTGCTTAAAGCAATTTCTTCCAGACAACCTTTGTATGGAAATATTATATCAGGAAGTTTGTGGACACACATGTGGGTTGTGGTTGTGGGTTGTGGTGGTGGCACTTGAAGTGGTAGTTTAATGTGTTCTTAATCATGAAAATAGGCCAGAAGTTTGTCCGGCACGGCACTAATGGGCTAAATGTTGGAAAATAAAATGTGTTATTAGTGTTTTAGGATATGGGTCCAAAAAGATTAATTTTACAATATTGATAAGTTCTTTTGATGTGTTTGATTAGGCTCACAGTCATTTCGTGGTCTCTACGGGAACGAATCATCAAAGTTGATATACTTAGAAGAGCTAAGGTATATGACATAGCCAAGCGGATGGTCACATCAGTAAATTTTTGGGTTGGCCTACCAGCTATCTATCTATTCTTTGCCCTAGCAAATAGATAGATGGCCGTTGAGTTAAACAAATCTGTAATGGCCGCTGGATCGGAAATCCAATAACTTAGATGATTAGTAGGGTGTTTGTAATGTTTAGTATAATAACAAAAGCCTAAGTCAAAATGCCTGACCAGTCACTGACAGACAGGCCGACACAGTCGCCATAGTCGAAATCGGCTAGGACACATCATCATCATAATGATTTGCTAGTTTTCGGTAATATTGTAGTAAGCCACATAATAACTGATAAAATAAAAAGAGATCAGAGGCCAGGGAAATACCACGGAACACGGCTGAAATAATAATATACCATATTATCTAAGAGTATACAGGCTGCATACATTCATTTTTGTCAGTTAAATTGTAAAAACAAATATCACGTAAAAATACGACCCGCCAACAAGCTAAGTTTCCTTCATTGCACATTCACTTTTATTAACGTAATAAGCATACATTTGTATTAATCTTGCAGAGAGCGTGGAGGGACGCTCAACACGTTTTCCCGATTATTCACCCTGGGGAATTTTCCACAGAACATGACATAGAGGAATAGCTATTGCGTAAATTTGTTCTGATAAATCTAGGAAGTTGTTGTAACAACTTCGAATTTTCTACCATTCATACTTACTATACATAATGTTCCTAATATACATGCCTGTTTCCTATCTCTGAGTAAAATTAGTCAATGGCTACAATATAGAGCTCTCAAGTCAACTGTCAGTGTCTGACTGACCAAGATTGCTCTATATTTTAACCATTTATTTAGGGTAAAAACAGACCCTTAACAGACAAAGTATTTTTTTCCACGCATAAATATAATAAAATAAATACATTAAAACTATATTTGAGAAACGGTGGTCTTAACGCTAAAGACCTTTCTGTTAAGACAACTGCTGGACATAGGCCTTCCTTAATTATCTAAAGCTACTTCGATCGAAAGCGGCCTACAACTAACGTAAACCAGCACGTAGGTTTGACTAAATCATAATGTTCATCTTGTTAGTGGACGTTCTATGGGCTGCGTTTAAGGGCTATCTCTATTCAAAAACATTTAGACCCCAACGGCCATATTCTCTTTATATAACCTACTTACTGGCCCTTCAACGAGCTAATCCGCAATGTCTATGGTTTCTTTAGGGGATCGATAAAAATATGGAGATACGAGGAGGGACAAAGAGTTGAAATGAAGATTAACAATTTTTAATATGAGTAGAAGCTTACATAAATGCCAATATTATGAAAAAGGATTATTAGATTAGCATTTACAAGCACACGCTCATTTTATTCGCAAATTAATTTTGAATAACTTAATTAAGAAATTCGTGTTATACGCAAATTTGCATAAAACGTGCGTGTTGAAGGCAGTTCGTATATTAAATTACATGTACGTCCATCTAAATCAGGATGTGGTGTGGGGTACTAATTTGATTTCAGGGTTTTGGATTTCGGCTTTCCTCAAGTAATTTGAAACGTGTTTATATGTAAATTATTATTAGCTTTTATATAGTTTAAATTAACTTTCCTTGAATGTTTAGGAAGTCATTTTATTTAGTTTTTATGGTAACTTGTTTCATTTAACATTACTTAAAAGATCAAGAAGTTTGATTTAGTTTTTTTTATGATCACGGTGTTGCCGTTAGTTTTTTAAGATTTTCCCTTGGAAATAAGTTATTTTGGTGCGGGGAAAGTAACTTCTAATCTTGTGAAAGAACTTTTCAAATTGGAATAGTAGATAAACCGAGTAGTTCTCGAAGGAAAGAAACAAACAAACTTTGGTTACATATACAAAGCCTTTTTTCAAGCTTTTTTGAGGCAGCAGAAAGATCAAATCACAAGTAGGATAAAAATGTTACCAATGTGGTGGGTAGGTAGGTATAGGTATATGTAAATGCACTAGTAGCACCCGCGGTGTTATCCGCTTTATAATTAATTTTCCCGCGAAACGACATTTTCTCGCGGTAAAAAGTAGTCCTTTCTCAAGCTTTATAGAATTTAAGTACATAATTTCATTTTAATCGGTTCAGTAGTTTTTACGTGAAAATGATACAAACATACACAGTTACTTTCGCATGTATAATATTAGTATGGACACATAAATACATAATGTTTTACAGTACCGTAAGTTTATTGAAAATATTTATCGAAATTATTTTACACGAAACGAGCGAGATATTTATTTATTAGTTTATATTTATAGATTGAACAAAAAACGAACAAATTCACGAGTGCGATCTGTCATTACCATACGAAAATAAGAATATAATAATGTTCTCGGAAACACCGGAAGCTTCTTGAAGAAAAGCTTTCACCACATTTTAAATAACGAATATCCAAAGTTCTACCCATAGTTTTTTTAATTATAAATAGTTATAATAGTTTACTATTATTATTATGTCTATTAGTTTTTGTGTCATCTTAAGTCATCTGATTCAAAAACAAATTTAAAAATTCTTCTAATTAGGTCAGGTAATAAGGTATTCTTGTATGATTCAAAAAAACATTTTACGGCATCGGACAAAAATATTTTTATTTAAGCACTATTACAGAATACGTCGTTTAAGGTCTCAAAAAGTTACTCTGTTGAAAGTAAGAAGTTCTATAACAACGTAACAGAGTCTAATTTCCAACCCTTCAGAATGTAGGTCAATGTAGTCGTTAAGCTTAATTTTGCTGTTTTATTTTCTTCACAGCTGCAAGGATTACATAATCATATGTTATGATAACTAGATTTTTTCCTTTTAAGCAGGGAGATTTTTTTAAACTGACAGCTGGCAGCTGGACGGTCAGAGAAGCACCCCTATTAACGGTTTGGTGGATACCACGTGTCCTTGAATGAACATTCTGGTTTTTCACCGTTAAGGCACATAATAGTTCCACAATAATCATTTTACTATCTAATTTGTGACATCCATTAAAACAATTATATATGTTTACTCTGTAGGTAATACAAAACGTACGTGATAGATAATCTCTGTATGAATTATCATACTGGTTGGCAAATGCTTCTCCCATATTTATAATAACACCACATTTCCTATATTGATTAAAAGATTAACAATACAATAACATTTCGAGCATATTCGATTTACTGGGACTTACACCAGTAGGATTAATTTCCTTTGCAAAATTGAAAACGCCCGATGTTCCAATTAAATTTTAGCCTATTCAATATTCCGCTAGTATTGAAGGCTAACATTTAATTTAATAAATTGATCAAGCCTTTATAGCCACCGCTAATCTCCGACAAAAGATCGAAGGCTTTATCCACAAATATTTTTTATTGGTTTGGATATTTGTCGGCGTTTTGGCAATCAATTAAAATAAATGGATGAAATAAAGTTAAGCCGCCCATGACAAACATAAACGATCCATCAAAACAGCATTGCACGTTAAAGATATTAATTTATTGTCAAAAAAGTATTTTATCAAAATGATTGAGATCTAGTTATTTTTTGTTTACTGGGTATTTGGACGAGAGGGACTATAATATTAC
Organism: Gymnoscelis rufifasciata; assembly: GCA_929108375.1. Taxonomy (NCBI): domain Eukaryota; kingdom Metazoa; phylum Arthropoda; class Insecta; order Lepidoptera; family Geometridae; genus Gymnoscelis; species Gymnoscelis rufifasciata. The sequence continues at coordinate 9,704,267 of OV815308.1, read as the reverse complement.
TCTTGTAATAAATACTCAATGCTGCTAGCAGGCGATATAATTTATATATTTTAGAACATTCTTATTTTAACGGATTGTAATAGTGTTGTAGCGTCTTGATTTTAAGAAGCATCATTTATAAAAAAAAGAAAAATATAATACTTCAATAGCTGTCCGATATATGGAGAAATCTTGATAATCTACTGATATCAATCTTATTCATTTTCGATTAGGATGCCTTCAGTAATAATCTTGTTTTCACGATAACCTCGTGAAAAGTCAAGATTGCTTTCAGATTGATCAGAAAATGATGTAAGGTAGGTAAGAAAGAAGGTTCCATTGTTCGTACGTTTTACATAATTATTTCAGAAATCGTACCCATCTCATGAATTATTTATATATGCCCGGCCGGAATCACTTATGGGTTCATTTGAATAGTTTCAAAGCGTTTCGCGGGTTCTTGCCTTTGAATTTAATTGCACGCATGTTTTGTTTGGCGACAGCTCAAGTCAAGGTTGGGTTAATCGAGCTAACTCTAAAGGCGTTTGTTTGTTTTGTAAATTACACATTAATAACAGCCGTTTGGTCTGGTCAAATTGGTTTTATTTTTTAAATAAATTTAATGAAAAGCCTGAAATCACAATGTAAGCGGGCAAATATTTGCAGAGGCAATGGTGGAGATGCTCATTATTGTTGAAAAGCTGATTTTATTCTTTATTATATCAAAAATTATATAATTTTGGAAATAATAAAAAGCCAAGGCAGCGTTTACCAATAATGTGAATATATCCGTTTTTATACCGTAGGGTACTCTCATGGCGCTCTCCTTGGCAGTCATTTTTTTTAAGGAATAGATCATAGCAATGCTTTAGTTAGGAGTTACATTTCTTTTATTTAGGTACCTATAATAATATAAAGATTAATCATTCGCTTTCACTTATGTTTTCTTTGTTCTATTCAAAATAAAAGGGGAGAAAATAAAAAAAAAGGCAACTTGAAATATCGTACTTTGCCGTAACCTACCTTCTATTTTGTTCTTTTTGTATCTTATTTCAACAAATTTTTATAAGTATTTATAGTTAAGCCTAGTATTAAGAAACCTATTCACTGTTTAAAAAGTTGTTGAATAAACTATGACTATAATGGCACAGGGATTTGTGAACCGAGCCCGTCTGTCGGCTTAGTTATTATAAAATAGATTTCAAGATGTTCGGTACCCTAACCGACCCAAGCCGGTATTCTTAGAAGGTACTTAAGGTACATAGTGCCCTTTGCCACCATTAACCTACGTCCATTAACTAATGGATGTAGCCTCTCAATAGCGCTGGGTAAACAACTTGCCTTGACTAAGCATGCATTATACTTCTACCTTCCAGTTGTTTTAAGATTCCATTTTAAAGTTTCCTCGCCTGCGAAATTCTGTAAATATATTTTGTGCCAGTTTCTCAACTGTCAGCCATGCTGTATTTGACGTTATTTTTATACATACATGAAAATCCGAAAGCTTTTTGGAAAATATTTGAGGTGAATTTCGAGTTGTGGTTACGATACAAGTCTATACAATTTAATTTGTATTTCATACGTGTCTATCGCACTTTGCTTGTTACCTTTGTGAATACTTTTTTATTACAAATATCTTAGTCAAGATATTAAGTTTTACCATTAATTTTCGTAAATAATTAAGATTTAAGTTCCCTTAGAAGTCAAATTGTAATTATTTTGTAATGTACACATAATGAGCTTTCATTTGAGATCCCACTTAAGTTAATTGGCAGATATTTAGTTATTCTTCCCCAATACCACCCCCATTACTTTAAACGGAGCTGATGCCAAAGACAGAGAGACAGACACAAAATTAATAACACCCCTTTGCATCGGGGTTAAAAATATATTGAAGTAATTTGATGTTAAGCTTTTATAGTAAATCTAAAAATAAGTATACAAGCGAAATCATGAATAAAATATAGTACCAAATCTAAGACATTCGCCATTGTTTTTCCATTATGTAAGTCGCTCTGCCATTACGGGCACAGCATATAAGTACCTAATAGCATTACGCGTAAAGGTACCTAGTACTTTCAGCGAAATGTTATGATTGACAGAACCCAATATGGACATAATTATTATGGGCAAGGAAACTCCTTGGTAGCAGTGGTCACTATTATTAGTACCAAAACGTTTGTTATATGAACATAAAAGTATACATCTGCTTTCTTCTGCAACAATATTTTATATTCAAACTCTACTTCCGTGTTTTTCTCTTCAGATATCTAAATCAAAACAATTCCAAGATACAACTAGATTAGCTTCAGAACGAATTGCGAGAAGTTGAAGATTACGTAACAGTTTCTATTGAAAGCTTATTCAGAGAGTCGAGGCTCGAACGCTTTGCAAAGTGCACCCTTCGAAGAACTACTCCTCAGCAATTCATACCTAGCGAGCGCCCGCTGAAAATATTTAATTGCGAAATAGCTCAGTTGGTCTTTTGGTAACATTTTAACTGACGTTGTTTCTGCATTGGAGCTTATTTGGATGCTGCTTTTTATTTTTGTTGTAATTGGATTTTCATTTCAAAATAATATTTGTTGACTAAACAGTTAACCGTGTTTGTTGAATGTTGACTAAACAGCCAAAAAGTTTCACAGAGAAACTTTAAATAGATGATAGTATTTATCTAAGCGTACCTATTGAATTCATCCCTGGAACAATAAAAATGAATTCCTACTCACAATTTATTTATTTCTCGCCGACCGAAGCGACCAAAACGAGATCCAAAATACCTTCATTTTGTATCTCGTTGGTTGTACGAGTGTTATCTTATATTCGGTTCTTTAGCGAGAAACTGCCTAGGCAAATATTTCGTCGCTTAACATACTCGCGTCGAGAAATGTGATGCCTTAGGTATCAGCGCGCAACGGTTCATGTAGCAGTCTCTGCTCACTGAACAGTGCTCGGCGCTTTTGTCGCTGACTGTACGTACATACAATGCTTGCGATATTGATCACGAGCCTGAGAGGGCTCGGAATAGATAATGGATCTTTTGGTTGTGGAAAGTCATCGCTCCAATATGTACTTACGAGTATCGAAAGAAAATATTTTTGTTGAACTTATAATAGCAAAGGTTACGTTCATTAAGCTACTGGTTTGTGTCGTCGCTAGATATAATGCCTCTCAACTTAGCCGCTTATGGATTTTCCTGTAGGGTTATTCTCATTGTAACCTCATGCTCAAGTTATATCTATACGATATATAATTAAAATTGTTTCAAGTTTGGCTCGTGCAGATGTCAAACAGTAGAATTTGAGATACATTATTATAACATCATTGAAATACCTTTATATGTAGTTTATGTCTGCTATCTCTTAAGCACTTTTTCGACTTACGTTATAGAGCTTGGTAATAAATAGGTAACACATTCTATATCAAAACCCTATCATAACAATACCACAGATTAAGCAATACTCTGAAAACTGAAGCAAATTGTATGAACATTCTTCATCTTTTCAAATGCAAATCCAATTATTAAAAATTCCAAGCTGCATTCAAATTAGCTCTATTGCAGAAACAACGTAAATTAAAATGTTAGCAAAAGACCAACTGAGCTATTTCGCAATTAAATCTTTTCAGCGCGCGCTCGCTAGGTATGAATTGTTGAGGAGTAGTTCCTTCGAAGGGTGAGTGGGTGCACTTTGCAAAGCGTTCGCGAGCCTCGACTCTCTGAATAAAAGCTTTCAATAGAAACTGCTACGTAATCTTCAACTTCTCGCAATTCGTTCTGAAGCTAATCTTGTTGTATCTTGGATTTGGTTTGCATTCGATATTTGAAGATAGGAAAACACGGAAGTAGAATTCGAATATCAAATATGTTGCAGAATAAAGCAGATGGATACTTTTATATCGTTTGAATTCAATAAAGAAGCTTGACTGACTTTTAGGTTTGAATTCGGTTTGGAATTTATTTCTATGTTATGTTTTTAAATAGCATTAAACATGTTTAAGTGTGTTACATAAATAAATTATAAAAAAAGCGCGATACTTAGTTCCCATAATAATAATACAATTTTGACAGCAGCCGTCGAAATATTATTTTGTATTAGAAAAACGCTGTCATTAGAATCTAATGATAATTTCACCTATCCTTTGGACGAATAGTGAGAGAAACGCAAATTTCCAAACACGAGTACCTACGACCGAAAGTTGTAAATGATTGAAAATCGAACCTCGTTAGAACTAGTCCGAACTAGTTTCAAAGTGGCTCTGGAAAGACCTACCCTTGAAAGAAACAGGTTACACTTTGACATCAAACCACTGTAAAACCACCTTAAATTGTTGCTTTGCCTCGGTTTTCTGCGACAAGGACTACTCGAAATGCCCCAGTTCCGCGCACAAAAGCCTTACCTCGTCTTGCCTTGAATCGTAAAGGATTGGAATACCTAATGTAGTGCACGTTGTATGTAATTTCCGAAGTAAGTTTCTTTTGGCCTTTATTATTGGGAACACAGTTGGCTCAGCGAGCAAGAAGTTTTTTCTTTTCATGCTTTTTTATTCATAAGAGCTCGCTGAGAAACTCGAAAACATTTAGGTCGTGGCTGTAGTCCTATGGGTATCAAGTTCAGACAACAGCACTACAGTTTCTGCACATTTATATTACTAGCAAAAAGTCCAACATTTTAACATAAATACTAGTAGTCCACCATTGAAAAAAAATGTGTTTTGGCGGCCAGAGATGATACGCATGTCAATTGACAGGGTCAATCCTAACGAAAAAAAAGTGTTAGTGAACGCAAACCAAATCTAATGTGCAGTTTCTAAAATATTAGGGTTTCAAAACTATAAAAAATCCGCTCCTGCTCATCACTGACCCGGTCCTCATATGGTCACTGTCTGCAACGTTTTGCACTATTTTATTTGTTTATTAAAATAGCCTGCTTCTCAGCCTCCGGGACAAATAGCCAATGGTTATAATTTAGAGCTATTATGTCAACGGACAACTGTCAGTGACTGACTGACCGAGATTGCTCTATATTTTAACCATTGGCTATTTTAATCATAGATGGTGAATGAAACAAGCGCTAAGTGTATAAACTGATAAAATATACGGAATCCTTAGTTTATGAGTGTATATCAAATTTATTATTAACTAGTTATGCACCCGCAGCTTAGTGGTTTTTATGCTTTACAAAATCAAACAAGAACGAGGAAAACAGCTGTCTATATCTGTGTCAAATTTGTTCTAAAACGCGCTTCGCTCGCAATAATAGTTGTTACCGCAAATCTGATATTTAACGCGGTAAAATGAGGCCTATGTGTTATTCCGATATGAAAACTTTATTAGTGTTTCATTTTTCATTAAAATCCCTTTAGGAGATTTTGCGTAAAAGAGCAACCTACACACTCACACACTCACAAACTTAGATCCTTACAAAATTTCTCGTTTTTAATATTAGTTAATCGTTTTTAATAGTAATATTATTAGTACGTTATTCTTAAAAGATGTTTCCTTCAGATACATTTTACTGCAAACCTACATTGTAAAACAAGTTTTATCCTCTGTAAGAGGATTTTTTTACGTCTATCGTGAATTCACACTATCTTGACAAGACCATCAATCTTATATTCTGAAGTTTTTTAGGCCGCGAAACATCGTAGCTGAAAAAAGTTTTTCCCTCTGTTCTTATCTATTTCATATTGTTGTTGTTTGCGTGAATGGGACAATACAATAGCATGATGTAAGTTTTCTATTTTTCTAAATAACTTTTAATTTAATAGGCTCACTCTATAGAAATGTTGACCCTCATTATGTGTCTCTTATTCAAATACATCTCTAAACCGTTTATTTATCTTTCTGTATAATGTAGATGGCCATTAAACCCTAGATTAAGGTGGCCATTAACGATATGTCTGTTTGGAATGCTTCTCAATGGAATACTTCCAAACGGAAATACTCCAAATTAAAGGCACACTCACTAACCTTCCATTTGAATGTGTACGGGCATTGTATTAATCACTTTGAACGTAGCATGCTTTCGTGCATATCGGTCACTTCCACAATGGATTTTTTAAGGCATGGAACCGCCTATTGTATTTCGGTAAAAATTAGAATAAAACGTTTTCATTTTAATGTTTATAAACATAAATAATTTATTTTGGCTATGTTACGATAAAGATAGCTTTATTTTAAAATTATGTACATAGAGTTTTTCAATTATTAAAAAGAATTTGGTTTCAACAACTTTTACAAGTTTAGGACATACAATAGGTACCAGTTTATATATTTGGTTTAAAAACACACAGTATTGCCCATTCACTGACAATCAGGACGGCACGTCCAAGTGGGATAGCTTACGTTTTTGTTATTGACAGTCGACCGCCAACGACGTCCGCCGCTGGATTAGATGCATAGAATTCAATTTGTTCTGTGGTTATGGTATGTGTGGGTTGGCCCGTGATACCCAAAGGCGTTATTCGTTAAAAAGAGCAGCATAGAGAAGGCGGTCTTATTCTCTGGGGTACCCCAGATGGGTATGTCAACGTCGGACATCTACTAGATTTCCACTAAATGGAAAGATGACCTTGTAAACCCTGCGCGTGGATATAGTCCTACGGCTGAAATGATGATAATTTGTTTGTGGTACAACAACACAAAGTTAAATATGACGTAGACTTGGCCTTTTATCGCTGCAGCGAAGTGACCTTGTCATTGAACAGCGGAGTGTGTCGGCGCGACCGTGTGATTAATGAACGCTCCCTGCACATTATTTCCGCTGTGGTGATCAATCACAGCTTACCTGTTGCACAACTAAAATCTAAGGTATCAATATCGTTTCCTGGATATTAATACGACAGAAGCTATTGGTTGGTGGTGGTATTTGAGCGGAATGCCTTTATGAGTGAGGAATTCGAATGCGCGCGGTTAGTTAACCGAAAAGTGATTTTTAACAATATGCAATAGATTTTAATTGATTTTTTAAGTGTCTAGTATCATCTAAGTGACTCAAATGTATTGAAAATAATTATCGCCGTATTCGTCCCGTGAAAGTTAAATAATGCCCGGCCAATAAAAAAACACTTTCGTCCCAGTTTCTATTCCTCATTGCGACCGATAGAGCCGGTAGAGTTATTGCCTCACAATAATTATAAAAGTCGACATGTCTACCAAATATTGAAGTTTACTAAAGAACAATAGGTTCATATTTTCAACAGAGTGCTGAGTCTAAGTTCCACAAACGTTTTCGAATGACTTTACTATCTCGTTAATCGAGCTAACGAAATTCGAATCGAAAAGCAATGGCATGCAAGTTGGAGTTCATAACGACAAAAACTATACGAAAGCGTTCACTCACCGTGAGCATAGTTAAATATTTTTGTTAGGGTGGTAGCATGACGTCATCAAATCATTAACCGGCCAAATTCAGAATGATATTTTTACTAGTATTTTGTTTAGAAGCAGCTGTCTTTCAAAAATGTTATGATTATTCTGTGTTTTGTTTACGTTTGAAATGAAAACTTTCGTTCGAGTAGGAAGAAGTGGCCGGCCCATAAATTAATAATAAATTGAAACTATGAGTTAAACAGTCTAAAAATGAAGACAAGTTCATGGAGCAGTGAGTGTTTGATAATTTATTTGGTGTTTAGATCGATTTATGTGAACTTGTTTCATCAACGAAGAAAAAACTAAGTTTATTTTGTTTCTAGGCATGGAGACCTCAGACAAGTCAGACATTGGGATGAACCTGTGCCATCAAAATCATATGTTGCCCCAGTCCTAAGCCCCAGTCAAAGAATTACTGTAACAACCCCAGTTCACAATATTGTGGAAGCAATAGAAGGTAAGACTTAACTTTTCTAAGGATAACATAATTATAATGTTAATAAGATTATAATAACATTAATGTATTTTTACAGATGCCCATGCACTCTCTCCTTTAAGGCTCTGTGAAGGCAATCTAATTCGGACTGAGCCTGCTTGCTTTGGGCAAACACCGCCTTGCCATGCAAGAATTCCTTGAAGAATTTTGAGGCTAGCACAAAATTTTCTACAAGCTGAAGAATTTTGGAGAAAGTTTATAATAGAGTAACATAAGCTTGAGGAGAGAGCAAAATATGATTAGGGAGATGGAAGCGCAGAGCCAGAGAGTGGCAAGCAATAGGAATAAGAGTTTAAGATAAGTTAGATAATAGACTCTGTAATGATTAGTTTATATTTTTGTAAATATAAGTAAGTATATTAGTTTATAAATTTAACTTGTCAATTCTGACTGTCTAATTAGGTAATAAAATAAAGTTCATCTTATATAATTTTGTTTATTTATTGATTGTCACAATACAATATCCTTAACCTTATAATCCTAAGAACACTTCTATAAATAGCAATAGTACATTAACACAATATATCACTGAGAACTACATACATATATATATCACACACTATTTATCAGTCTTCTTACTAAAATTGGTCCGCTGGTAGCTCCAGCTCCTTCCACATAGTCATTGTAACCCGGTTCACTATTTAAGTTTCCTGGAACTAGAAATGATTAATTGTAACATAAATAGGTATTTTGTTATAATATAATATGAAATATTTTACCTTAACTAGACCCACCTAAATCTTACTCGGACACCGAGTAAGATTTAGATCAATGCCAAGATTGATAACTATGTTATGCAATACTGAGTATGCTATAATAATAGAAGCATATTTGAGTGGCTTGAAGTGGATGGAGTGAACTCCATCCTTGTCAAAGCACTTCCATCTGTTTTTCAGCATTTGAAAATGTATTTTCTATTATTACTCTAGCCCTCATTTGCTTGTTATTATAATTGGCCTCTGGTGTACCAGTATTTGCATCTAAAATTGGAGTCATTAGCCTGGGCGCTGAGGGTATCCAGAGTCTCCTAAAAATAAATAATTATGTAAAAGATAGAATAGTGAAAGGGATCAAAACATAATGCATTTTAATAAATCAAGTAGGTACCTAAAGATACTTTACCTATATAGAAGCCAGACCATTTCTCTATTTTGGTGCAGAGATTGAATTTATATAATCAAGTCACTGTTTTCCCATACAAAGAATCATGCTTTGCACCTCCAAACTTAGGGTTAACATTTAAAATGTTGTATTGATCATCACATAGGTAACTGAAAAAAATATCATTGCATTGTTTTGCTACTCAAATTGGCTTTTGTATGAACCAGAAGCAAAAAAGAAGAGAGCCGTGAACACCTGCGAAGAACAAATTAATTAGGTGTCGAAACTATAGCTAGGTACTTTTTAATATTTTAATTAATAAATAACAAAAAGTACATAATATAAGTTCCAACAAAACGAGTTGAGAGGACCTTAAATTCGTCAATTGTTTTAATTCTCTGCACAAAAACTTAAAAGCTGTCTTTGTAAGACGATATCCAAGCGAAAAAGAAACGTCCGGCCATAATTTATTTGTAAATATTAATGACTTTACTGAATAACTTTGCACTCTCACCTCTACTCACTGAGAAATTCTAAGTGAATGCTAGACGAATACTTTTTCGAGCGCGTTTACTATTCGAATGTCAAAAATGGTAACACGAACTCGGGAAAATTTTCAAACAACCAATCAAATGCGTTAACGTTCTCACTTTCGAACGTGAGCGTAAACGAGTCGACGATCGACGGTCGATAGTGAATCTCAAACTAGCAAATTATGTTTCTCAAGTTTGCCACAAGAGGCGCTGTTTCGATCCCATACAAATTATAGTTAACGTTCTCACGATCGAGAAAGTTAACTACAATTTGTAAACTCAGACTCAGCACTCAGAACACAGTTATTCACTAAGGTACATGAGTTATTTCAAAACAGGCTAAACAAGAAATAGTTTTGAGACCATTAATCGAATTAGAAGACAAAACAAAATCTGTAAAACTGTAAAGAAGAATGCGGGTAAAAGTTACATTTTATTCATACATTCAAATTTACAGTTAGTACCTAATTCAATACAATCTGTAGTAGGTACATAACTCCTGGAAAACTAATCCGTTAAGTGTAGCTTTGATAGTAAATTGATTTATTAAAGCTGAAAAGATAGGCTTCTTCTCTCAGGCTTTAAAGTCTAGATAAATGCCTTAAACTTTCGATAGTAGTTTGCAAGTCATTATTCAAGAGTTGAAAAAGCTTGCAGAGAAATTCACTTTCAAATGATACAAATACTTTTCAAAGCTCGTCCTATGATTACACTTAATGCCTAGCCTGAAATCTTGTTGTAGCCAGTTTTATTTATTTCAGCTGTTTTCGAGGCGACCTGTTTGAGGTGAAAGATAAAAATAACTTGCCAAAGTTAATAACGCTACTAGCTTGATAACGATTTGATAAAACAGGGTATGGCTGATAAGCTTGGTGAATGTTTTACAAAAGGTTTCCTTGAATAATAGATAAAAGGTGTCATATAATTTTAGGTTATTACTTGCTAGGTATATTTTTATGAATATTGCGCAACAAGATTATACAATACATACATACATTTGATCGTTTCCCTTCTAATATTGAGTCTTTAACCCTCGCTTTAACGCGGGGTGCTTTCGGCACCCCACGCATTTATCAACGTAAAAGCGAATTATAATTTCTTTAGTTATGCATCCGCTTGTTTCAGCACCTTCAAGTGACCAATAAACGCGTCGAAACAAGTCAAGTGGCAAAGGCTTGCTGTATGAGGATTTCTGAAAGTTTCCGTGGGGTGCTCACGACATTCTGCGAGCCTTCGTACTTTTGCGGGGGTTATTTTATTAACAAGGTTTTCAACTGCTTATGCCATAAAAGGCTAATTTATAAAATACTAGCTGACCCCAGCAAACGTTGTTTTGAAAAATGAAAAATAGATAGTAGCCGATTCTCAGACCTACTGAATACGCATATAAAATTTGGTAAAAATCGGTAAAGCCGATTCGGAGGAGTACGGTAACTAACATAGTGACATGGAAATTTAATATATTAGATTGTAGAACAGTTATAAAGTTGATTGTAAAATTTTTTTTATTTTTTTATTTCCACATTATATAACTATGATAATTCAATTAGATAAAACTTATGTAATATAAATCAAAATGCGTATTAAGTGGCGGGGTGCTGTGGGAACCCCACATGAGGTCTCACGAGGCGTAAAACGGCGCGAGTGGCAGAGGGTTAAGACAAGAGAGTGCATAGGTATCTCTTTTGAGGCGTCTCACTTAACTCAATCGAAGAGCGAATCGTGACTCATGTCTTGATGTTAAAACGTTTACTCTTTATCAACTCTAGTTCATTACTTGACTAGTTTTTGAAAATTAAGTCTTAAGTCTTCTACAGAATTATCTAAAAAGAATAAAGGGCTATTCATGTGGTCTACGCCTCGCTCTGATCGGTCACTACTATGTAGCATTTATATTTTTGCACTTTAGAAGGGGTTTAATGGTTGATGCAGGTTAGATTTAGTGTTACTCTTATGGAACCGGCTAGAATTAACATGTAGGGAAACCTGCATTTTATTATAGACGCTTTTAGTGATGGAGAGTGCATTTGTTACTAACCCCACAGAAACAGTTGTTCCGCAAAACTTTCAAATAACATTTTTTGTTGGGTATTTATCCGATTTTACGTGCGTAATTTTTATTTTTTTTATTATCTCAGTTTAAAACACTATCAAGCTACATCTTTCATATTATCTTCTTATTTTTTAGTTAATCCTTTTGGATATTGGTCCCTCGGCATAGGAACAATGATTTATTTTGTTTATTTATTGGAAAACATATGTGTATTATGGATGTAAAAACCCGTGTTGGCTAAGTGGGAGGACACTCGACTTTCATTCCGAAGGTCGTGGGTTCAAACCCCGCCACGCACCTCTGGATTTTTCTTCTTGAGAAATTGATCACCGTTAAACACGTAGTTTAACGGTGAAGGTAAGCATCGTGAGGAAACCGGCATGTTCTGAGAACTTTAAAGAGCTTTAAGGACATGTGACATTCACCAACCAGCACTTGGCATGCGTGGTGAATTAAGGCCTAATCTCTCTCGCCAAGAGAGAAGTCCCTGTGTCCCAGTAGTGGGCACGTTAATAGGGTGATGATGATTATGATGATTATGTATGTACTGTGTACTGTGGTGTTTATGTAGGTTATGGCTGAAATCAGACGTACTGCAGCACACACAATGTGCAACTGTTCATTCTTTGCAACATATATTCTCTGTATTATATTGTAACTGTATTATTTTGTATTTCTTTGTTTTTCTATATCTTTGTGTGTCTGTAGTCGGAAATAAATGTTTTTAATTATTAATTTCTCTCGTCAAGTAAGAAGTCCCTGTGTCCTAGTAAGAACAGTAAAGTTCGACTACAACTTTTATTACCAGGTTATTTTCTGAAAGTTTTGTCTTAAAAAAGTTGTGTTAGTGAATACCTTATAGTTATATCACTATGTTAAATGCCAGGACGTTTTCCCCGTCTAATAAACTAGACTGCTAACGTCTACCTCGCATTTAGGGTACAATTAATGGTTTTTATAATCGCTATAATAAGTAGTCAGTTCCCCGACCTCACGTTATTGTGGAACAAAGGGGGACTTGCCTTATTTAAGCTTTTGTTCTAACCCGTTATTTATCAAATGAAGCCCCATTTATATTTATAAAAGGATTCTGAAAGGACGGTTTTTGCTACCATAATGATGTCCATAAATAATTTTAGTGTGTAGTTAAACGCTGCAACTAATAAAAGCAGAATCGGAATTGTCTATTTCATCTGGAAAGTAGTTGAAGTGTCTTAGGTAGGTACTTTAGTTTAACGGTTCATCTGCGCTGGGTAAAAGGCAGTAAATCATTCGTTATCGCGTTACTGGACAAGCGAGTTTTATCTCACAAATGTTGTAAAATAGTTTCAAACCCATAATGGCAGTTTGCCAGAATTTACTGCAACTTCACATCGATGGCTTTCTTCTTGGGTAAATTGGCGGGTCTAATACTTTGTAACTTTGTTCAGGGTTTGTTTTTACCAGGGTTTCGTTGGTTTCGTCCCTTGGAACACTTTGTTTCGCCAATTTCTAACCAAAACTTTTAAAATTCCGCTCCAATTTGTTCCTATTTGAAACTTTCTGTAAGAGACAAGAATTGAATGATCTTGTTTTAAAGAAAATACGTAAGGAAACTTGATAATTTTCTTATGTGATAGCTTGGGTAGGCGGTATGCGGCTTACTTAATTATTTAAAAAAGAGCATCCGTGGAGCATTGTAATGTTAAAAATTTAGCCATGTTTGGTTTAAAGAAGCTCCTCATCATCATCATCATCATCTCAGCCGTAAGACGTCCACTGCTGGACATAGGCCTCCCTCAAAGTAGTTTTGGCTGGCAGCGGCCGTGGGCCCGCAGCCTTCACCAGATCGTCCGTCCATCTAGTTGATGGAAGTCCTACGCCGCGCTTGCCGATCCTTGGTTTCCAGTCGAGAACTTTTCGGCCCCAACGACCATCTGTTCTGCGTGCTATATGGCCTGCCCACTGCCACTCAAAGAGCTAATCCGTTTGGCTATGTCGCTGACCCGCGTTCTCCTACGAATCTCCTCATTTCTTATTCGATCCCGTAGAGAAACCCCGAGCAAAGCCCTCTCCATAGCGCTTTGAGCGACTCTGAGACCGATTGTTCATGAGACCAATAGCGAAGCACCACTGGCAACACACATTGATTATAGACTTTCGTCTTGAGGCACTGCGGTATATTCGATGAAAAGACGTGTCGTAGTTTTCCGAACGCTGCCCATCCGAGTTGGATTCGGAAAGTAGCTCTTGCTAGGATATATTTACCTCTTTAATACTACATAACAAAAACAGACTAAAATAAATGTATTTAATTGATAATAATCACAACTTGTTAATTTATCTGCAAATAAGCATTAGCATATTTGTTAAGGTACTGCTTATCTGCAGATAAATTAATAAGCTTGCCTGCCTTGTATGATTAGATATTAACTTTCCAAACTATACTTTGATAATGCCACTTAACAGAAGCATTAATTATTTTTTAATATTGTTTACTTCCATAATGATATGTCTATAAATTTAATCTTTCGAAATATATATATTCCATATTGAATGTCTATTATATTAAGAATATCAGATGTTTAGTATCCCACACACAAGCTTAGAGCTTACCACGGGGCTAGATGTTGCTGTGTGAATTGTCATGCAATATTTATTTATTTTAGAATAGAATAGAATAGAATGTCTTTATTGCTTCAAACATGGTATAAAGGTGATAATAATTACATATAAGGTCCACATGTTTCACTAAAAACTAGCATGAAATAATTAATTAAATCTAGGATAAATGTCAAAATAAATCATTAATGTCATAAAAAATATTTTCATTCAGCCATTTAAATAGTTTTTTCTTAAATACCTATTTTGTACCTATAATCAAATACTTAAGGTCACCATCTGTTCTGCGTGCAATATGGCCTGCCCACTGCCACTTCAAAGAGCTAATCCGTTTGGCTATGTCGGTCATGTCGGTATAATCGGTCGTCGGTAAGTCGGTATAATCAAATACCTTAAATGATGGATATGTCGAGGAAGGCCCATAGGCCCTCGAGTGCACTACACATATCTGAAAAGATGACGATGTCCTTTTTATTGCCGCAAATATTGAATAATTTACATTTAGCTCGGCCATTGACATGAGTGAAACGACTTGATAATTTGACATTAGACGAAACTCCAAGTTCTTAAATTGATTATTCTTAATTAATTGACTCTTAGCTTAAATGGTGCTCTTGCAATATTCAGGCTAATTGGTAAGCTGCCATGTTGTCACAGAGCATTTCATACAATACCTATATTCATATCAAATTAAGCTCATAACACAAATGAAGAGCTAATATTGATTTAGGTAGGCATTAATGGGTTAATCTATGACGTACTGCGCTGTACCCATATTGCTCATTAAATTATACGAGTACAGAATATTGAACGAGCTTTATTTCAGAGTAATGAAATTAAATGTTCTTACAATACTCTTTATTGAACACAACATGCAACCAAACACAAAAAGATAAAAATGTACAAAAATTGTGAATCAATGGGCGACCTTATCGCTGATAGCGATCTCGAACAGGCAACCTTGGGATGGTCACAAATCATCTTCATACTTTAAGTAAGTAAATAGTATGCATACGTTTGCTAAATCGCTTTCAACTAACTAGCTGCTTTTAGGATTCCGTACCCAAACAGTAAAACGGGACCCCTATTACTGAGACTTCGCCATCTGTCTGTCTGTCTGTCTCTCACCATCATCATTATATGATACATCCTTATCACCAAAACCGTGATAGTCAGAGAGTTTAAATTATTTGGGGGATTATGAATCTCTTTTGCCGCTATAACAACAAATACTAAAAACATATAATAAACTAGCGGCACGCCCCGGCTTTGCACGGGTAATTATTCAAAATTGTTTCAAAATTATTCGAATTTTTCTCGCCGTAAAAACCATCCTTAAACTACAACGAATATTTAAAAAAATAAATTGGCTATATTGGTATAGGCGTTGTTGAGTTATGCGCTTAGCAACACATTTTGCGATTAATTTTTAACCCCCGACAAAAAAAAGAGGGGTGTCATTGTTTGACGTGTCTATCTGTCTGGGACATCATAGCTCCCGAACGGATGAAGCGATTTCAACTTAGTTTTTTTTGTTTAAAATGTGAGTTTGGCGCGAGTGCTCTTAGACATGTTTCATGAAAATCCGTTGTGCCGTTTAATATTTGTGGGGGTTAGAGTGGGGAAGGAAAACCGAAAATCTGCAACAATCTCGAGTGGGATATCAAATAAAAGCGCATTGCGTGAACATTACACATTATTATGGTGTTTTTCTTTTAAGGAAATTGAAGGATTCGCATCGGGGGTTTTTCTTATATTTTAAATTTAGATTTATGATTTATAAGAAGATTAAGGTAAGAGAAAACATACTATTGATTGCAATGCTCAAATTGGTGTAACCGACAACAAACATAAACTTGGTTCGGGTCAATTGGTGTAACGTTAGTTTTTTGAAGAAAGTTGGTTTTATATTGGTGTATGTGTGGTTATAATTTTGCGTTCAAGCTAAGAATTAGTGTAAGAGCAATGCTGGTTTGCCAAGATACATACACCAACTTAACCTTCTTCGGTCTTATGAATACAACAATTCGACTTATGTAAATGGATCACATACCTACTCAGTTACAACATAATTTCGACGGAAGTCTGCAAAATTCACAGATAAAATGTGTTGCGTAACTGTATTTTTTTAAAGCTAGAATTATATTATTATGCTATTCGAAAGAGCAGAAAAAAACTAAACAAAACTGTATACTCAACTTATTTTACGTGTTTTGGTGGTTAACCCAATTGAACCTGCAACCGACGATATGTACAATATCTATGCTATATGCTAGGGTTTAGTTCCGAAAATAACTTTTTGAATGGGAATAGTTACCTGTTAACTAATTATTAACTACTAACTAAGCGACAAAATATTATCAAGCGACAATTTTTTGTATTCCGCACACGACCATTCAATAGGGAGCCGACGACGCGACGCGGCAGATTATTTCGTGATCTTAACCCCGCTTATTGTCACAAAACTATAATAGATAGAGATATGATGTTAAGACGTTTTTGTAGATAATGATAAGTTCTACAAAGTTGTAATACATCACTTTGTTATTTATTCAATAGTTTTCGCAGCATTCGCGATTAAAGAAAGATTTAAGGTTTCATTTTTCAAAAAAATCACTTATTTTCACAAAACTATAATAGTTAGAGATATGATGAAACGACGTTTTTTGTAGATAATGATAAGTTCTACAAAGTTGTAATACATCACTTTGTTATATATTCAATAGTTTTCGCAGCATTCGCGATTAAAGAAAGATTTTAGGTTCTTTTTTTTCACCTTGGGTTACATTATCGGAGTTTGGTAAGTAATCATATTATTTTTGAAAACTAAATATAGCCTCTGTCACTCAGGGATAGTGTAGCTTTCGAATGGTGAAAGAATTTTTAAATCGGTGCAGTAGTTTCAGAGCCTATTCAAGACAAACAAACAAACAAAAAATCAAACCTTTCCTCTTTATAATATTATATAGTATATAGTATAGATAAATATATAAGGTCCTCCTATAAATAAATATATAAGGTCCTCCTATACAACATAGGTGGTTTTTATAAAGTTAATAAATAAATATTTCCGGACCAATCACACAGCATCACCTTATTTCAAACTAAGCACAGCTTATACTATGGGTGTTAGGTGACTGTTATACAACATAAATACATTTTTTTTTGTAAATACATACATATAATACAAAGAAACCACTCATACCAGACCCAAACCAGAAATTGTAGATCGTACAAAGTTTGGTCTCGCGGCGGGAATGGAACCCGCTACCTCCTGCGCTTCAGGCAGACTTTCGCCAACCGAGCCACAGAGGTCGTCGAGATCCACGGAGTTAAGTTACCGTTGCGGGAGTTACAAGTACTAGAGTGGAATGGGCAGCTGACCGCTCTAACTCCATTTTTAACCATTTTTTTATTGCAAAAAATGTGTTTAAAAAAAATTAACAATTCCGGACTAATCACACAGCATTACCTAACCCCAAACTAAGACAGAGTTTATTCTATGGGTGTTAGGTGACTAATATACTACATAGATATATTTTTTCGTAAATACATACTCATGATACTAACTTAGAAAACACCCGAAAAAAGAAACTAACACCCAAGGTTTACTCGTAGCATGAGTCGATCTCATACCTATTAAATTTATTACACCTAGGCTAACGGTTCCGCAATAAATTATCATGCTGCCAATACTGCCAAGGCTTATGCACAATTTAATGCCAGTTGATATTAAGCTTGTTCCTCTGGTTAAATAAGCTTTGGGTTTTCTCGCTTACAGTATTTCTCTGTTTAACCTAGCGTGGAAATGCACTTAGCGTAGCGTATTTGCTTAGTCATTTGTGGTTTTGGCGTGCCATATGAAAATAAGGGACAAATTTTAAACGAAAGCTTCAAATGTTTGCTCGTAATATGTAAAAAAAATTAAGAACACCTTAAATGTAATTCCAGTCCTGTTAACTTTTTCCTTATTAAATGTATTAGGTAAATACCGGGTAGCCCATGAGAATTTGAAATGTAATTTTTTTTTAATTAAACAAAAAATGCGCGCGATAATGGCACCATGATGTGGTGGCGTGGTAGTACCAGTTATATCTGGGTATGTTTGTTTGAGATAATTTTACCGAAACTAAGATTTAGCTACCATTACGCGACTTAAATTTCGCAAACATCGTCATTTTCGCAACTCTAACAATACTCCACTTGGAGTATTAAACGAGTAATTGGACTTTAGATAAAACATTGTTTAGTTGACAAAAAACATCAAAAGTAGCGATACAGTAAATTCGTTAAAATCCAACTTAGTTTACACTTAAGCGTTCCTGTAGTCGATGCACACTTGCCCAACACATCATTATAGCCGATTGTAATGCAAAGATTACATCTTCGCCCATGGAATATGCAGTTACTACAGGAATTATAAGATAATGACTGGATCCACAGACAAAATGTAGTCCATTGTCTCCTAAGTAATTTCTTGAAGAGGAGATATTCCCTGGTAAGCATGTATTTATTCACCAACCCGCACCAGCGTAGTGAATTAAGGCCTAATCTCCGAGAAGTCCCTGTGTCCCAGCAGTGGGAACGTTACTATGATGATGAAGTATAATTCTAGTAATAATACTAGAAATTAGACCCTAATCGACTTTTTTATGGGGTAATCTTTAAATTAAATTGTACGACATCAAGTCATGTTTAATTGATGTCCTGATAGAAAATATTCAACGAGAAATTGTAACAGATTACTTGCCGCTCTGACTGCGCTATGCAAAATTTTAGACTTCGCGCTTCGGTCACAGGAATATTACGATTGTAACAGATTCCATTTAGATGTTTTTTTTTAATTTATTTATTTACAACTAGGTATATAACTAATATACATCTATTTGTAAATAAGCATTTGGTAAGGTAAGATATAATGTACCTATAAGCATTCTTAATGATATCCATACCATCCATCTGTTAACCTTCATTAACTTAAGTTTTCACCATCTTCATCATCACCTTAATAACGTTCCCACTGCTGGGACACAGGGAAGGCCTTAATTCACTACGTTGGCCAAGTGCGGGTTGGTGAATGTCACACGCCCTTCAAACTCTATAAAGTTCTCAGAACATGTCGGTTTCATCACGATGTTTGCCTTCACCGTTAAAACACGTGTTTAAAGCGCACATAAATTTCACAAGCAGAAAAATCTAGAGGTGCGTGGCGGGGTTTGAACCCACGACCTTCGGATGAAAGTCGAGTGTCCTCCCACTTAGCCAACACGGCTTTTAGCTTAACTTAAGTTTTACCTTAACTTAATTCCAACTACCTTATACATATTCCGGAAATGCAAAAGTAAGTTTCTATATGAATTTGTTTGTTAACTCTTCAAGCTATATCTACTCAATATTCGATCCTCCTAAAATTTTGAAAGTATAAGCATAGTTAGTAGTAGGTATAAAGAGGACAAAGGCTTTGTTCCGAACGTGATTGTAGAATTTTAACGACTGCAAATTCACACAGGCGAAGGATTAATGGTAAAAGTTAGTACAGTATAAAAACTAATAGGTATAGATAGTTTTTCGTTTTTATTAAACTCGGACGACGAAGCTTCTCTTTTGAAGCGAAAAGTTGGACGACCTAGTTAGATGTTCTGACCAACTGCTCGCGAAACTTTGATTAAAAAAATTAAAAGGCTTCCAGTTACAATAGGTCGACATCAGTTATACCTACCTATTGTAACTGGAAGCCTTTTAATTTGTTTAATATGTGAAAAAAATAATATGAAAACTATTTTTTAGCATTGAATGTTTCAAGATGTCTCAAAGCTTCCTGACCAACAATTTATAACTAGATTAGATAGATACTCTAAGAGATTAATGAACTTTTTTGAATGTAAACCATTCTATAACATACATAAACATGTCAATTGTACTTTGTTTATTTCGAAATTTTGTGATGAATACTTTTTTTTTCTAAGACATAATATCCATTGAATAAGTTTTTATTTATTTGAATTATTACGATTCGAGGACGTAATAAAACAATGATTATGTTAAACCAATGACATTCAATGCAATAACTGGCATGACAATATTATTCTGTAACTTTCTAGTGCTACTAAAAATGAATTTCCTGATTATACTGTTTTTGTTGTAGGAAGGAGTTTTTCTAGAGCTGAGGTCGAGAAAGAAGATTTTTTTCCTAGTTAAAGACTATTTCTTATCAAAATAACGAATTTATGTTTATACACTTTATTCCAACTACCTTATACGTATTCACACAATATTGTGTGAGTTCCAAATGGTTCTATTCCATTGAACTAAAAAGCCATACGTATATTCGGCCTTAGTATTAAATCTACATCGACTTTTTACCGATTTTGTATGCCTCTAGACCGACTTTTGTGTCGCGTTGTAAATCAACCACCCTGTCGAGCCGAACCAGACCGAACCTAAAATATTGAGACATGAAATATATTTTATAGGATGTTTTTTACTCCAAATGCTCACGGTTGGTGATCATGAGCTGAAATTTATTCAGGACCGCCTGTGCCCAGCATTAATTTCCATTTGACACAACGGAGAAAGTGCCGGACAAACTTCGTAATTTTCAACTTTTTGCATACAAATCTAACACGAAGCAACCAAAGTTCGCAACAGAACAGGACTAACGAACAAATACTTTCGATCAGGAAACATTTTGCGATTTCGAATCTCAAAGTAAATGCAAATAATTATTTTATGCTGTATCAACATTTAGAATGGAAGGATAGAAGAATGGTAGGTAGGAATAGAAGGTTGGTTCAGGCGTGGATTATAAATTAATCTATTTGTTTAAGGGAAAGGAGGGCACAGTGAATCAAGGGTCACAGTGTATCAAGGGCCTATATTTCACTTACTACGTGACTTGAAGGTGGACTATTCTTTTTTTGAGAGTTTTTTCAAAAGTGAATGGTCTTACTATTCTGTTTTTTATTAATTACTAGCTGACCTCAGTAAACGTTGTTTTTGCAAAATGAAAAATGGATAGTAGTCAATTCTCAGACTTACTGAATATGCATATGCATATAAAATTTCATAGTAATCGGTTAAGCCATTTCGGAGGAGTATCTAACACTGTGATATGGAAATTTTATATATTGGAAGATTTATCATTAAACAACAATTTATATTATTATTAAATATATAAATTGTTGTTCAAATGTAACGTAGGGTTGATTTTTTCTTGGAATTTTGTGATTGATTCTTGATTGATTTTTGTTCAACAATTATCGTCATAATTCTACTAATCCCTAACAAATTATACATAAAAATTCGTCCTGTAATACTACTTATTCTTGAAAACTGCTTAAAAACTAAGTGTAAGCTTAAAAAAAAGTAAAGTAACTCGTAGAGTAACTGGTGACCACCGCCCGCCTTCGTGCGCTCTAATGCCAAAATATGCAAAAAATTCAAATAATGTAAGGGACAATTGTGTTTTAAATTGAATACTTGTAAAAATACAGTGTTTATTTCGATAAAGATTAATATCATGTAAAAAAACACCGTCGCAAGAACCTACTGTATTCTGCCAAACATCATTCTTGTGAGTCTTTAACAGATTTCACCGACCACAGCGCACGCAGCGGAAGCTAGTGTCATAGAATAATAAATTACTACTAGTGTGAAGTAAAAAACCAACCAGATTTAAAACATTGTTCTTCATTGGTGCTCCGCTCCTATTATTATTATTATCTTCTTCTTAGTCGTAACCTCATGACTGAGGGACGTGACTATGGCGTCTCATCAGCTTCGTCACCACTTCTCTCCATCGACTCCGGTCCTGAGCCAACTGTATTGATGCTTGGAGAGTGTTGTGTGGGTCCACCGTGTAGGTGAGCGGCCTCGACTTCTCTTTCCTTCCACACTGCCAGTAATTATCAGCCTCTCCAGGCTGTTTGGGTCATTATTATTATAGGCTAACTAATACTGGAAAATGTTTTCAAATCGGAACAGTACTTTCTGAGATTAGCGCTTTCTAACAAACAAACTCGGTTGAAAAAAGGGTTAAAAAATTTCATTTTATATGTTCTTTTCTTATCTGTTGGTTATATTGGAGAAAATTGATAGGTAATCATTATACAAATTTCACTGACTAAACAATTTACAGATTAAGCTACTTTGTAATTTGCAGTGGAGAAACGTACCCAAAGAAACAATTATCTGAGCAAATAGGTACCGAGCGGAAAGCCGAGCAGAGTCAGAGGCTTTTGTTTATCGACAAAGTTTTGGACTGAAGTTTCCCCAAGATTTATGCTTCTCAAGCATTTCCGTTAGCCACAGAGATTTCAGTTTGACACACATACCTACACTAGTATAGCTATAGTTCTTTATTGAAATAGTTTGAAGTAAGACTGGAATTCATAGTCACAAAAATAATCTTTGATTACTTTCAATCCTACTACTATTATAAAGGCGAAAGTTTGTAAGTATGGATGTTTGTTACTCTTTCACGTAAAAACTACTGAACCGATTTAAATAAAATTTGGTACACAGAATCTCTAGAGCCTGAAAAATAACATAGGCTACTTTTTACCGCGGGAAAACGTCATTCCGCGGGAAAATCCATTATAACGCGGGCACAGCTAGTTAAGGAATATATTGCCTAATAGTTAACAGATGCAGATGTAATCCTTGATTGAAAGGAATCAGATATTATTTGCGACTATGCATTCTGGCCAAAGTAACATAGATTTTAAAAGTTGCATTCAAGATTTTGTATATAGCCGTGAGTCATTCTAAAATAATCCACTTATATTGACTGTTGTTGTTGTTAATGCAATCAGAAGTAATTTGCTTCGCTTTCCTAGCAAGTTCAAGTTATTATAGGAAACGAGGCCATACAATGTTATTACCAAGTTTTGTTTTGATAGGTTAATGCAGTGTCTTTGTAATGGACAAGCAAGTTAATTCGCAAGTTAGTATACAAGTTGGACGACATAAAGCTTCAGCAAATGACTGGTCGCAGCGACCCTACTGGTTTTTATACTTATGATAATACTCTTCCTAGTTAGCAACAATATATATAAATATATATAAATCATTTATTTCAGGCATCTAAGGCCCATATAAACATATACCTTATAGACTAACATAATAATAACAATACCTGCACACCGTCGCGTCGTCTGACCACATAACCCAATAGGTAATAGGTACCTACAACTGACGCCGTAGTAACGATATAAAAAAATGACGAACACTATACTCGAACCTGTCAGACATTTTGTTTCATGGGACACCAACTGGATTCCATCAACTGTTGCTGCTGTCATGTTCGAAATATGACGTGTCGTGGCGATATGAAGCGACAACACATCGTCTGTGGAGACAACACATCGTCTGTGGAAAAAGCTAATGGTCAGTAGGTACCTGGTAAAAGCGATAATGAAGCTTATAAGTTTAGTAGCTTAAAATTATATACTAGCTTCAAACTGCGATGATGACTAAGATTGCACTACAGACGCCCACCGATGTGTTTTTTTTTATATTTGTTAAGCCTTCTGTTGACCACAATCTCACCTGATGTAAAGTGACGATGTGGTCTAAGATGTGGCATGAAGACCTAGAAGATGACTTCATGCCGCAAGTTATCATGCCGTTGGGCTATAGGTACCGAAAGCTCAACAGAATATGCAAAATATATATTATTCAAAAGTAAAGAAACTAGGCTGCTGCAACGCGGAAGTCTGAGGCACTGACATACGATAAATTAATTACATTCATATAAATGTTTATATTATATGGTTGTCAGACTTGGGTTCTCTCAAGCCAGATCATACATAAACTTCAAGTAACCCAAAGATCAATGGAAAGGAGTTAGCTTGGAATAAGACTGATAGACCGCGTTAAAAACGAAGACATACGAAGAAGAACTGGGATTATCGATGCGGCTGAACTGGCCTGCCGACTTAAATGGCGATGGGCGGGACACGTCGCGCGCACGCTGGATGGACGGTGGAGCGAGCGCGTGCTGCACTGGTTCCCGCGCGACGCGGCGCGACCGCGGGGGCGTCCTCGCCGCCGCTGGCGCGACGACATCGTGGACTTCGCCGGATCTACATGGACTAGACTGACCTCGGAAAGACCATCATGGAAACTGATGGAGGAGGCCTTTACCCAAAAATGGGTTTCCAATAAGAGACAATAAATAATTTAATGCATGATTCATAATATAATTTATATATCATTTTTTAATTAGAATTTAAGTGCAAAAAATGTTTTATAAGTTTGAATATTGTAATAAAGGGCTTTATTATTATTATGATTCTCTTTATTTCATTTTAAACACGTCAAAAATATATTTTTTACATTAGATTACATAATACATAAATTATATAAAACTACCTACTGTAAAAAATATATCAAAACGGAGAATCACTGGTCACGAAGCTAGGCTCAAGCGACCGGTGACTAGGGCTGTAGAGAGAGGAACTTCCTGACGATACGCGCCGAGTCCAGAAGTACTGCCTTCTGAATCTGACCCTTGATCCAGCTTCCCAGCGAGAGCCTCTGAAGGTGTTGGTCGAGACTCTTCGCTATTAGGCCGTTAACGGACACGACTATAGGGACGATAATCGCCGACTCAACATCCTACATGATGACAATCTCGCGGGCCAAGTCATGATATTTGTTAACCTTATCATTCTCAGCCTTCACGAGATTGGCATCATGCGGGATAGTGACATCAACAAGTATCGCTTTCCGCTTTAACCGATCTATCAGTACAATATCAGGTTTATTCGCTAGAATAGTCCTGTCTGTAATGATAGATCGGTACCAATAGAGCGTTGCACGGCCGTTTTCGAGAACTGGCGGCGGTGTGTATTTGTAGTACGGAACCTCAGGTCCAGTGAGGTTGTATTGAAGAGCAAGTTGTTGGTGGATAATCTTGGCAACTTGGTTATGCCTGTGCAAGTATTCAGAGTTGGCAAGATGCGAACAACCCGAAAGTATATGCCTCAGGGATTCCCCTGGAAGATGGCACGCTCGACATATGTCGATTGTGCCATCTTTCATGATATATTTTTTGTAATTGTTCGTCTTTACCACCTCATCCATAATTGCACAAACAAAACCCTCAGTTTCCCCAAAGAGGTCACCAAAGCGCAGCCAAGTTACCGAACTAAGGAGATCTACATTAGACCCTGTTAAGGCCTTGTAGAATCTTCCATGCAACTCCTTGCTCTCCCATACAGCCTTCCTGTCCTGAGTGCTCATCACCGCGGGTTTGCGCCAGTTCTCGTAAGCCAACGAGAGTGGGGTAAATCCCTTGTCAACTGCTACCACCGTACGATGCATCTCGCACTCGGTATTATGAATTAATTAATTATCACACACATAATTATTATTATTATTATTATGAAATGTTTATATTAAAAAAAATAACTATACCAAAACTGAAATGGGCGAATAAAAATATATTGCTCGACTATTCAATTACTTAACTTAAGGAGTTTAGTAATTGTATAGTAAAAGTTAAAACCGTGGCTTAATTAGGTAGTTGTCCCAACTCCGGCGAGAAAACGATCGGCTATTTTCTCGTTTAAGAAACGTACAAAAGATATACATTCCTTGTAAACAAAAGAGATACATATACAAATAGTTGATCTCTTACTGTTTACACTGCCGGCGAGGACTCGCTTCACTAGTTTGTCGCTGAGAGATAAGATCTAGGAAAGCTAACACTCTCTCAGCAATACTCGATTAGAACTCACGGCGAGAGAGCAACCAGCGGTTGTGTATCCGAGCTTCACAACTATCGGATCCTTGTTCTTCTTCCATATGGCTCTCCAAAGTTCTCTCGTTTCTGCATTCTAGCTTTACTCGCTAATAGTTCATCGATGCCGGTGGGACAAGTCTACTAATGTAGTGTACTAAAAGCACCTGGAATCACCTGGGCGAATTAAGTCTACTAAAGTAGTGTACTTAATTCACCAGGAAGCACCTGGGTGAATAAAGAATACTAAAATGGTAGACTTAATGCACCCGAAAACACCTGGGTGAATAAAGTCTACTAAAAGTATACTTATGCACCTGGGTGAATTAACTTAGTTGAATTAAGTATACTGCCCTGTGCCTTAGCTTTTACAATAGGTGTAAGGCGAGTGATATATTACACATTTTTTTTACATACCAAACATAATAGTTATTAATATGTATTATGACGCTGACATCAAAATAATTACAGCGTTGAGTCGATTCCATTCCATTTACCATTTATAATATTTATACTTGTTATTGTTTTATGGCTTGAAAGCACAAAACATCACCTAAATAAACGAAAAGCCCGCCAGAGGGTTATCTGATGAAAGTTTAAGGAACTGTTTTGTTTTAATGCCTTTGTACTGCATACATCATCCTGTTGCCCCAAAAACTTCACCCCGATTAAGCAGTTGGATAAAATGAACTGTTAGACCAGTTAATTAGACCAGACCGCTTACAGCCAATGGTGAAAACAATTTAACAACCTTTAATATAACTGAAGAAATTTCAAAACGAACAATAATAACGAACATACATTATTAAGTGATCCCAGATGTTTGAGCTTTCAGAGCTGCTAATAAAATTATTATGCCTCGTGATTACCACTACCTAAGTTTTAGTAACTACGATTCACTACAGTAAATTCAACTTAAAACCGTGGCTCAATTATATTTATACACACGAATTGAGAGGGGTAATATGTTAGCTATAACAGAACATTGCCCCAATAATATTTTGGCTTGAGATTGTATTCAGCGATGCCAAATGTATTCTGGCTTGAAACAAAGTTAAGATCCTATCATAAACTAAAAAAAACTTCCTAACCTTTTAACCTATTTGGAGCCTATACATCAACAATTACCAATCAATAATTGTTGATCGGATTAACGGTTGGCCGTTGAGGCTGAAAAGTCCTTGGCTGGATTTCACGTATCGGCAAGTGCAGCATGTCCTTCTACTAGTACTCTATAAAGACTGCCTGTTCACGGTGGATTAATACATAAACTATAGATATATATAATAACTAAAATAAATATAAATAAAATATAATAAATATATATATAAACTATAGATATATATATATAACTATATATATATATACTATGACTATATATTTTAGCTTCTGACCTTCATAACTGGAAAGTGTTGAACGAGGCCTACGTCGAGCAGTGGACGTCTTACGCTTGAAATTTTGATGGTAAATATACTTACCATTAAACCTTTTCTCAACCTTAACTATACTAATATTATAAATAAGTGAGATTGCACGTTTTTTCGTTGTTAATCTCTAAATCTACAGAATCAATTTAATACACAAATTATCTAAAGCCTAATTATATAGATACATAGGTTATATAGAGTACGTAGGATACTAACCGCGGAAAAACATATTATTTTGCAAGAAAATACATTATAACGCGGGTAACATCCAGTCTCCATTATCAATAATCATAATACATATTTTATTTACCACAGAAGCACACACATAAATCTTACAGACTCAAATGGAACACACATTTCAAAATTAGAATGTGTTTATAATATATAAAATAGTCAATGTCACAGTGTGAGTTACCGTACTCCTCTGAAACGGCTTAACCGATTTTTACCAAATATTTGTATGCGTATTCAGTGTGTCTGAGAATCAGCTAGTATATATTTTTTATTTTGCAAAACAACGTTTCCTGGGGTCAGCTAGTCTTATATATAAAATTCACCCGTCACAGTGTTAGTTACCATACTCCTCCGAAACTTCTTAACCGATAATCATGAAATTTTATATGCATATTCAGTAGGTCTGAGAATCGGCTACCATCTATTTTTCATTTTGCAAAACAACGTTTCCTGGGGTCAGCTGGTCTTATTTATAAAATTCAGCCGTCACAGTGTTAGTTACCATACTCCTCCGAAACGCCTTAACCGATAATTATGAAATGTTATATGCATATTCAGTAGATCTGAGAATAGGCCAACATCTATTTTTCATTTTGCAAAACAACGTTTGCTGGGACAGCTAGTATATATATATAAACACAAAGTGAGCAGGTACGCAAATCTACTATAGGAGCATAGTAGAATTACTATTCTTAAGTTACTCTGGTCTAAGCCTAACGTGAGACAGCTCCGCCGAAACGGATTAAGAACGGCAATAGGAGCTTTTATTGTGAACCCGGCTTATAGAATTAATAGGTCTTAATTCCGTTACATTTGCTGAATCAACTGAACTGAGCGAAGCTTTTAGTCCAGCAAAAACATTTGTGTTTTCATGTCGGATTTGGGTAAACTTACGTGGCTGGCCCGGCAGCGTTATCTATGAGTTAATGAGTATAATAATCAGATATTAGATGAGGCATTAAGTCCTCCTCTGTACATTGTTTTTTGTGCACAAGGTATAAATATAATATAAATATTCATAATGGAAGAAGCAAAAAGTCTTTATAAAAAACGTAAATCTGCAAAATTGTAAATATCTTTAAAAAAAAATTGAACCTAAGAATGATAAAAAGTTCGAAGAATGAAGTTGTTTTTTAAAAACATATCACCTACATATTTATGTATGGCGGATGTAGCTTTTTAGCGATAAGGTCGCCTATTGTACATACACACTTTATTTTTTAACGTTTTCTTGTATTTATATTATCTTGTGTGTAAAATAAAGTGTTTTTGTATTGCATACTAACCAAGTTCTTACACTAATTAAAGTATACCAAAGAAACTTTGACTCCTATATAGGATATAAGGACACAAATTTTCTAAATATAATAAATTATCAAGCCTAACATTGTTACATAAACTTGGGACCAACTTAAATTTTTTTGATGCACTGTCTGTCTCATTAAAATATGTACTTACTAAACATTGTAGGTCATGCAAGCACTTGTTTTAGTCTAGGATTTCTCAATGTATAATGTTAAATAAATCATATATGTATAGGCCAAAGTATGTAAGTTTTAATCAGGGGTTGGCTTGTTGCCAATGTTACAAGTAGCTCAGAGTTGTATGCGGTCTTTATAAAAGCGGCCTGGTATTGACATTAATGTCCTTAAGAAGCATTTAGAGCAGAGGTTCCCAACCTTTTCTTGGTTAGGGACCACTTTTACATTTTTCTTGCTAACAAGAACCACTTTGAAGGCACAATAAAAATATACTGTAATTTTATCAATCTGAAATTTTTATAATAAAAACTAAATAGGTTTCATACACAGAAAACTTACGTATTACTTTTTGTGATTCACAGCTTGTATCTTCTTCACTTGGTCATGGACTAAAAACAAAACTTGTTTACTTCATCTATGACTTGGTCAACTATCCTAGGAATAATATTGTTACTCAAAGCTACACGCGCAAATCATCACTTGCTTTCAAAGTGCCTTGTTTTTAATAACCAACAAAGTAGAAAACACTCACAAAAATAAATTGTTGAGAAAACCACAAAATAGGACAGGTCGATTTTTCGGAGTTTCACATAAAAAAAATTTTTTCACACCAAAAACAATCTTTAAATTTTAGATTTATTTAAGTCGTTGTCGAATTGTTTGTTTCAGGAACCCTGCAGTTGCATATATAGTTTATATCCATAAGCTATGCCAAATTACCATCATCAACACCCTATTAACATTCCACTTCTGGACACAGGGACTTCTGTTATATCTCACCAAGCTGGCCAAGTGCGGGTTGATGAATGACACCATGTCTTTCAAACTATTCAAAGTTCTTAGAACATGCCGGTTTCCTCACGGTGATTGCTTTCACCGTTAAAGCACGTGTTAAGGAGCCCATATTTTTTTTTGAAAAATATTGCAGAGGTGCGCGGCTTGGTTTAGACCTACGTACGACCTTTGGAATGAAAGTCGGCTGTGCTCCCACTTAGCCAAATTACCATAATATAGTATTTTCGTAGTTTGGATATCTATACTTTCTGATATATAAGAGTCTTCATTATACCACATTTTATCTGTAAATTACTATGCAACTGTAACATGTATTATTATTGATTATTAATTCAGCTGACATTGTGGTCCACGGACCACTGATTGGGAATCACTGTTTTAGAGACATGTCAGTGTGAGGGGTCTGTTGCCTCTACAGAGACCTGAAAATAGGTCAACTGATTGTAAGCTGTGTGCATTAAGCCAGCAAAATATTGTCGAAAAGCTACATTAATGTGCAGTGAATAATAAGTTAGCCAGCTCCTGTTAATGTCTAAACACCCAGACAAAGGAGAAAATGCTGTCAGAACATACAAACACTTGACCCCTCGGCGGGAATCGAACCCTCTTGCACCGCAAGCGGACCTCCACTCACCGCGCCACTGAGGCAGTCAAGTAGTGTATATTATATTATACAAAATATCTATGTATGTATGTCTATTATATTTAGTATATCAGATGTCTTGGACCCGAAATTCAGCTTAGAGCTTACCACGAGGCTAGATTTTGTTGTTTGGTTTGTCCAGAGAAAAAAATTATAAGTTTTAGCTGTAATTTTTTTATAAGATCATATTATAAGAAGGGTAGGTTGTTTGTTAGTTTTGAAAATGATTAAAAAACAGATTCGGCTGCGGTTACGTTACGCCAGCAAAATATTTTCTTAATTAATGGATGTAAAGAAATAAACATAGCTCATTAATTACTTTATTTTGACAAGGCAAATGTTACGAAATAATTTGACGTTTTACGTGTTTTTGTATTTGCTGATTAAGATTTTTTGGGCCTGTCTTTAATTAAAAAATAAAAACAATTCACAGTCTGAAGTTATTTTTAACCCCTGACCAAAACAGAGGTGTTATAAGTTTGACGTGTCTGTTTGTCTGGCACCATAGCTCCCGAATGGTTAAAAATAAAGCGAAATCAGTTTAGTTTTTTTTTGTATTAAAGGTGACTTTCACGTTAGTGTTATTTATTAGCAGGCGTCGGAATAGGTAGAGTTTATAAGTACCAAATGATATTATAAATGTCATATACGCTACTACGCTAGTTTAATATGGATATGCCTTTTAATTTCGGGTTTGATATAGTATATCAATCCCGATAATTGCTAAAACTTATTTACGTACTTCGAACTCGAAACATTACTTTCATTCAAAAATATATTTAGGAATATTAATATTATACAATAATATACAAGTATGTAATTGATTCCTGTCCAGTAAGTCAGAAAGCAATTATTGTTTCTCAAGACAGTGTGTAGACAGCGTTAATTTTATTTATTTCCATTTCTATTGTCCAAAATCCTACCGCTACAAGGTGGGGTGCGTCTGCTTCGGTGCGTTTAGCGTGCGTGCGTTTAGTTTTGGTATTGGATTTTTATATTTTTGACCTTTGCTTTAAATTCTTTACGCCTAACCAAAACCTACAAAATATCTTACTAATTTAACATAATTAAAGTTTGGGGCCAACTACTGAAGGAAGGCCAGGTGTTTTACTCTACCTACTTAATTTATGTTTTACATACAAACAATAATATCAATAATATTTTTGTTTTAGAAGACCTGCCTGATATCAATGCCTGAAATTTAGAAAATATTTTATCAATACCCAGGCATTAAAAAGGCGTATCCATGTTATGTTATCCTAGGTATTTTTCGTCATGAGGTACTTAAAAACTCTACCTGTTCCGACCCCTTTTTATTAGACATGTCTAATCTATCGCAAAATCGGTAAAGCCGTTTAAAAGTTGTGCGGGGTGAAAGCGGGGAAGAATAACCGAATGTGTACAAATATGCCCGAATGGGGTATCTAATGAAAGCTCATCACATGTATATAAATGATTTTTTACTTTTAAGGAATTAAGGTTTTGCAATTGGGGTATTTTTAAATTCTAAATTTAGATCATTGAGTCTTTAATTTTGGATATAAAATGCTGCATTTTAGTCTTTGGTACTACGAGCATAGTACGATACTTATGCATAGGTATATAAAGACTTTTGGGTAAGTCTTAATACAAATACTCAACCCTATTTCAAAATTGATTGTGTCAGTAAGTGAAAAGAAGACCTGTATTTTTTTATGTCTGCACTTCGTTAAAATTCTACAAAACACATCGCGATGTCAACAGCAGAATAAAAAAATGAAATAATATATACTTCTACAGTAAATTAAGTCAAAACTTACGGACTGTTGTAATTTGTTATAATCACATTTAATTCGATCCTCGGTGTTTTTATGATCATTTTCTTTTGACCTTTGAAAATTTATTTTGTAATTGACACTTTAGTATAACTTGTAACATCAGGTACTGAAACTCACTTGAAGATGTTTTGAAACGTTGATTTTGATTACTTACTTTTGTTGTTGACTGAACATACATAACGAGGTGTTTACAAAATGAATGCAATAATCGACAGTTTAAAAACTTAATATTCTAATAAATATTCCTCATGAAATGCCTCTTTAACAAAGAAAGCGACCGTTTATTTCTCAATGATAAGATTATATGACTAGGCTTATATCTTTGGCAATAATAATAAAAAGGTTATTGTTCGGCCACAACATATAAAGACAAGCTACGAATCTAATGGAACATTAAAAATATGGGCCACTCCATCGTTAAATGGCGCTTTGGAGTTTACGGTCAATACACACCGCCTTTAGGGTCTGATGAAAACGTGATTATATAAAACCTTATCATTTGCAGAGGCCTTAGGTACTTGGCAGGTTGTATTACACTGCGTCGTGGCGCGGTGGGCGAAAGTCCACTTGCGGTGCAAGTGGTAGCGTTTGATTCCCGCCGAGGGGTCAGTGTTTGTATGTTCTGCAATCACTTTCACCCAGACAGTGGCTGGGTGTTTTCTATGTATAATAAAAAAAAACTTTATATGTATGTGTTAGTATATCAGATGTTTTACAAGATTAGTGCTTACCACGGGGCTGGATGTTGCTGTTTATTTAGTTCTGAGGTACTTTTTTACAAGCTCTTATTTAGTTGGTAAGAAAGGGGGATATGAGATCCCGATGTTTTACTGTAAAAGTCTTGACAAATATCGCGGTGTCTGATTGAGATGAACATTTTGCTCGCTGATTTGAAACTGATACTCTAGTAGTATCAGTTTTACAGGTGTTGAAAAATCTGGTAAGATCATTTTCTGATACGATCAGTAATCTATGATATATCTACATCCTGTTTAATTTATATTTTACTCTAAATATAGTTATGCATTTTTAATTGTATAAATATCGTTTATGCTTGAATTACTTATCTCAAAGAATATAAGTAGAAAACTGTAAGATTGTCTTCTAGTCACCTGACTGACACATTATACAGCCCTATTTCAGAAAACCGCGCAAGTGAAATTATGTGGTATATCAGTTTTATTTCCATTTTATATGAAAATCCAGAGCATAAGCGATTTCTCTATTGAGCAAGTTTCAATAAAGTGAGATAACCGCCAATTCCGTTTTACCCTAGCCAGGCTCTAGGGAGTGGGAATGAAATCATCGTCCATAATTCAATATGCCCTTCAGAGATTGGTAGATCACAATCGTGTCTATCAATTTATGATTCGAGATATGGCTCCATGATATCTGTGCCGTATGGTGCCTGAATATTATCACACACATTTTTGACGTTTTAGTTCTTTATATTATGCTCGTTTTCAACCTTTCTTACTTTAGATATCTCCCAGGAGTTCCGTCTATTTGTTTATCTTAACATGACTTTTGAATAAAAGCCGCAGCGTAATACTAAGTATTACTACGTGTCCCTTTTACGACGTCGGCCTCAAGGGACTGCTCCCGTCCTCTCATTTTAGTTAGTCAGGGTAACGAGAAAAAACATTGATTGCAGAGTACTGAAATTGGGTGATTTATATCATTCTGAAGGGTCAGAATGAAGAGGGTTTTCATATAATGGGATGAGACAGCAAACAGTGTGGACAGTTCTATCTTGTTAATTAAATCATTGTACCTATGTCAAGTTTAGGGTTATAGTAGATAAGCTTTCAAATCTAGGGGCTTATTCTATTAAGTTCTATCCCTCTGCTGGGCAAATCCCATGGGGATGTACATCAGGTAGAAATAAAATACATAGACTTCTAATAAAGAGAATTTGTGATTTATTAACTAGATAGGTTCCATTATTAACATTAATTACGTACAAAAAATAAAAGGGTGTAAATATATCTCTGAAAATGTAACAAGGTAACCAACATAAAGGTAATGGGTGAACTAGACGGTCAGTCAGGATGGGGCACTACGGGGGCGGGGCGCGCCGGCGGCGGCGGCGGCCGCACAGCAGGCGCTGGAAGGCGTGCCGGAACTCCGGGCTGAACACCGTGTAGATGATCGGGTTTAGCGTCGAGTTGAAGTAGCCCAGCCACAGTGACAGCGACATCAGCACCGGCGACACCTCGCAATCGCACGTCGGCACCAAGATCGCCAGCACGAAGAAAGGCAGCCAGCACGCCACGAATGCCCCAGTTATTATTGCTAAAGTTTTCGCGGCTTTTCGCTCGCGTTTTGAGTCCGCTGCCTCCTTTGGTTTTCTTTTAACCAGGGTAGGGTAGTAGGCAGCAGCGACGGCGCCGTAGCCCGTCGTAGGAGGGTCCGCCTCTAGGCCGTTCGCACAAGATTGCTTCTCGGGACTCGTATTATTGGACGAGACATTTGTGAAGCCTGTAGTAGTGGTCCCCTCGGAGATGGTGGGCAGCGGGCGACCGATGACTGCGACTACTGCGGCCGCGATCCCGCCGCTGCCACCGGCCGCCACTAGCGCGCCGCCCGCGGGTACGGGCGGGGGCCCACCGCGCGCTGTAGCCCCTCTTCGCCGACGTATTCTTTTCCTCGCGGTCTGATATATTCTCCAATAGAGTATCAGAATAATTAATACTGGCACGTAAAACGACGACGCCGTCGCAAATATTTGGTAGCCTATGTCTTGGCTCACTACACATCGTAAGTCCTCAGATACACGGCGGTTCCAGTCCGGGTCTTTCCAGCCCAACTGCGGTGCTATGCACACACCAATACTCACTGTCCACACACACACGATCATCAGCGCCGATCTGCGGGGGGTTCGCGCGTGGATATAATCAATATTTGTTACTGCGCGATACCTGCAGACAAAAACATTTCTGAGTTAATGTTACATTCTTCTAAAACTCAGATATTATTGCAGACTGAGTTGCGCGCGCGGTTTGACAAGGGTTCTTCTACTTCCAGTTCCATTTTGAATGAGAACGGAAGCGTCCATTATACAATATATCGTCATAATATACGAGAGTAATATCCGTTTTCAAAATGAATGGATTAATCAATGAACTTTGTATTTACCTGTCAAGGGCAATAGCGACGAGATGTAATATAGAGGCTGTACAGCACAGTACGTCTCCTGAAGTCCACATGTCGCAAAGTTGCGGGCCCAGCGTCCAGCGCTGAGCCACCTCGTACACTGCCCCCAGCGGCATCACCAGGCATGCCACCAACAGGTCCGCCACCGCCAGTGACAGGATCAAGTGATTCGCCGCACTGCGCAAGTGCCGCTCCAATAATATTGCTGCTATCACGAACACATTACCTAAAACAAATCAAAATACTGGATAGCGACGAAGCCAATAATCCGAGAAGGTAAACACACTATGCGTCATCGCTTAAAACGTCGAATGTTGGCGTTATCAAACCATTAAAGTGACTGATGTGGTCCGTAACTGTCTATTAAACGTGCCGATAAAATCATTGGAGAAAATGTAAAGAAATTGCTGCGAGTAGTTTGAAATATGGTTCGTTCTCGCTGAACGTTAGCACGTAAGTAGTCCACGGATCGGCCGGATAAAATGTATGCTATTACGAGACTATGTAATAGATGGACCGGATTGTAGAACTGGAAATATCTACTCGCTTCTCGGGGATAATGGAAATTTTATACTGAGATCGATTGAGCTATGTCGGGAACAAAGTTGCAGCAGGGTCGAAGTTATGCATGGCACGACCGAGTTTTCTGAATGGCGCTATTCACATTCCAGTTTGGCGACGTAAACATTGGAAGTCGGATATTATTTTCAGGCGGCGAGTTTAGCCTTAAGTTGAGGTAACCAAAAACATATAATTTTGTCATTGTTGTACCATAAAGGCATCTATAGACTGTTTGGGTTAGACTCTTAAGAAAGGCGGTAAATCATATCATGCGAGATAGAAGCTCCGAGTTACAGGAATTGAGATTATTGGACTTGTTTACCGACTAAACATACTTTTATCTTATCCGATTTCAATAAAGGACTAAGTGCAGAGGCACGATAGATGTGGAATATTGTAGCGTAGTCTACATGACCTGAACGGTTCTTTTGTCCAAGAGGATTGTAGCAAAGTTTTAGAGCATCATACTAGGATTCGCTGACTTAGTAACTTAATAAAAGCACTGCAAGAGAGCACTGTTATAAGTCAAAAATTCGAAAAAAGGGAAAAAGGATATCGGTAAAAGGCGAAATGACATGGCATATGTATTCATAGGCATATCGGCTAATAAATATGCATTAATTGTTGAATAGAGGCGGTGAATCGGCATCTAAATATAAAACGAAACAACGAATTAGATGGACGGTTGACAAATCAAATTAGATTTAGAACACTTCCAAATACAAACAAATCTAGATATTTCGAAAGGTTGTGTATGGAGCGTAGTATGTTTTATTATGTATGGTCCGATGATAGTTAATAATAGATTTAAACCAGTTTATAAAGTTTGACTGACGTTATACCGTGTCAGTCCCGCGTCCTTGCCATGTCTAGGCCTCGTCTGGGCTGAGGCTCGGTAATCAAACCAATCCTATGTCTAACGTGTTTAATCAGACTAGTATCAAAATATATTTATCAGGTTCATATAAATGAGGTATACATACCAACTACAGTAGTGAGTATGAGCAAGCCGAGCACGACGGCCTTGGCAGCGGCGCGCACGAGCGCGGCCGGCGTGTCGAAGGGCGCGGCCGAGTCCCACCAGGTGGCGTTGGGGAGCACTGTGACGTTCCACAGCGCGTCCCACTCCGTGCCATTGAAGGTGAGGTTGCGAGGCCGGTACAGCGCCTCCCAATCCACCGGGTCCTCGTCCGCGCCCGCCATGCCCTCTCACCGGGACTCCACCGCAACTAAAATAGATTAAAAAATTCAGTGTCGTTGCTACTGCTTTGTTGGCGGAGCGTGCAAGGTGTCAGCCTGCGATACAAGAGGTAGAGGTTTCAAATCCTGCCGCTCGAAATATTTTCATAATGAAATGAGGCTGTTTCAGGAAACCTGACAGAAGTAATATTTCTTAATACGACTAGCCACTGTGGCTGAATGAGAGAGGAGGAATGAGACTTGACACCATTACGTCTTACGTTACTAACCGATTCGCTTAAATAGGTACCTTGCTACCACGTCCTTGATATTCCCTTCCTAATACATAATTCATCTAATATCAGTTTATTCAATCAGGCAGAAATATTAGGTACTCTGGTGTCAGTTCAATCATACAATACCTTATCCATAACAGATTAGTAGAAGCCATTTCTTATAAAATATTTATAAAAAACACAATCTAATTTTGATAAATTCTTCCAAAATTACGGTCTATTTATTAGGGGAAAATGAATCTATGAAATAAGAAGAACAATCCAATAAAATGCTTCCGTTAAATTAAAGTAATTTTATTAAGGCAAAATGAATCTATGAAATAAGAAGAACAATACAAAAAAAAAATACTGGAAACAATATCTGATAATTTTATACATATAAATATAATAACCGGGAAATCCACATAACAAATAAAAAAACCATTACACAAAACACGTGAGATTTGAACCTAAGAACCTAGAAACGACTTAATTCGGTTAAATAAAATGGGGCCATTTGTAATTTAACTTCGAAACTACTTCACTGATTGTTATAAAAATAAAACAAATTGCAAGCAAAAGCTTTAACCTTAGAAAATAACCATTGACATTTCGAATTGTTTTTGGAGCTTAAAGTTCTGAGGTTACAAACATTAAAAAAACTTACGCATCTAATTGAGCACCATAATTTTTCGTTGTAAGTCGGTTAAAAGAAGTCGATCGCTTACTGAAACACATCTAACGACGTGTGAAAACTTTTCGTTATAGGAGACAAGAAATGAAATAACTTTCTTAGCGAATTTCGGTACATTGAATATGTAACTCCAGGGAGCCAATATACTATCCTCGTGTGAGTGAACAAGTCTATGAAGACAAAACAAAGTTAAGCGATTAGTTTGCTCAAATAAATTTGTTCAACTTCACTGATAGAAGACAATACTAAACTATATACTATATTATGTTATCTGTGACTAAACTTATCATGTTATGCCAAGTGTGAGTATAGTTGCAAATTATAGTTGACTGCCTCAGTAGCGGGGCGGGCACAGGTCCGCTTGCGGCGCAAGAAATAGCGGGTTCTATTCCCGCCGAGGCGTCAAGTGCTTTTATGATCTGCAAGCACTTTCTCTTTGGTCTGGGTGTTTAATATGTATAATAAAAAAAAGTGTGTGTGTGTCAGCTACGACGCACGATTGGAGTTTACTCCTTACGAACGATAATTATGATATTATATATCGAATAGAAAAAAAGGGTAAATGAACGCATCTGCTAAAATGATAAGAGAAACAAACATATGTCTGTAATTATTCGGATTGTTTATATTACTTCAATAAAGCGTATTACATAAAGTATGTTACAAAATAATATAAATAAAATACAGGGAGACTACGAAGTATCGCGCAAAGAGGAGACCCCGAGAATGAGATACGCTGTGTAATGTATGTATTCCATCTCATTCTTTTACACGTTCAATCCTACAGATATATTTGTTTGTCTCTTTCTACGTAACGCCTCAACTTTTCGTGTTACACTTGATTTTACTCCTCATAAAATTTCCGTACCGGGCCTTATAACTCAAATCGTTTCTTAAGGAGTAAGTTCCAAAAATATCTAAGCATGTATTGTATATGTCTATTATATTAAGACAGTATAAAATATGTCTAGTAGACGAAACGCAAGCTTAGAGCTTACCACGGGGCTAGATGTTGTTGTGTGGGTTGTCCATCAAAATTTATTATTATTTAAAGACAATCATGAAATCATGCATCAATTTGAAAAGGTCAGGTCAATTCAAAAACCACGAGGTAGTTTTTCGTAAAACTCATTTATTATTATTACACATAGGTTTCCAAAAAGGGACCCTTATTTCCCTTGGTAATCGAAACACACCTGAACGGATAAAACGGTATCTGCAATTCTTTTGGCTGGGTATTGTTTGGATTATTTAATAAGTAAGTAAAAGGAAGTTTAGCGAAAATAATATTTTTGCTATTCAGGTATTATGTCAATGAACCTTTTTAACTTCTCATTAGATAAAATTCGTCTTGGATTTAGGACGACTTATATCGATTAATGTGTTCAAAATTACGAAGATAAAAAACTGTTTTTACATTGTAAACCAGGCAATTTTTTAAATGATAGTTGAACAATGATCCCTACAAACCTAACTATGCTGCAATGAGCTGCATTATTTTTACAGGCTAAATTTTCAAAAAAAATGGAAGAAGCTCAATAAAAATAATACAAATAAGAACTATATTACCTATCTTAAAGTATTTGTAATCTATCTGATTTCTGGTAACTTATCTTTGGTTGAATTGTTACCCTTACAAGCAGAACAACAATACTTAAGAACTAGATATAATATCCTGAGAAGCTATCCGGAAATAAGGAACAATATTCTGAGATAGCAGTGTATTCTTTGTACCTTATAATAACAGTGTTCTCTGCGTCATTACCCCTATATTCAGGGACTCAGAGGATTCACTAGTGTCACCAGAAAACTGTTGGAAATTTCTACAAGTACTGAAATTGCTACTATGAATATTTTGTTGTTTTGCTTGTTTGTATTTTATTTTGACGTGTCTAAGTTTTGTAAAATCAAACAATGAAAATAAATGATGAAATTGGTAACGGGCCCAGTCTACAAAATAAAAGTAATTGTTTCATTAAAATTGTTTAGCTATTTGAAAGATATGAAAAGTAAAAATTTACCGTATAATTTCCTGTAAATTTTTTTTTTTTAATTATTATAGCATTTATTACAATTATTGTGTTTAAATTGGTAACGGGCCCAGTCTACAAAAGAAAAGTAATAAATTAAATGAATTAAATCAACCGTTCCCGCGGGGCTGATTTTTGTGGGCTTGATCTTCTAAAGAGCAGCAGGGATAGATGCATCATCTAATTTTAAAATTAAAAAAAAACTTCGATTCCAAAACTTTACTTTTCTTAAAAGTCAAAAATCATATACAAAAATCATTTAAAGGCTGGAAGCAGACTTCGAATTCGAACAACAACTGTTAATTTTGCAATAATCGTCTAGCCCTGATAAGGCCATGACTAAAGTTTGTGGAATAGATTGTCATCTGACAGATTATGCCCCGAGGATGTAATAGATTAATCAAATAGCTATTCTACTTACTGCTTGTCTCGTAATCCGAGAGAGAGCTTCGAGCCTGGTTCAACATCACCGGGCTTGTTTATTGCCGCTCCAATCTGGAACAATGATAATGATCATTAATAAGACTGAAATGGCAGTATGCTGCCAGGGACCAATTGCCACTTCGTTCGGTATCTATGTATAATAGCTATAGCAATACTATTTAAAATGATTTGTGGTAACTTATAATAATTTATGTGATTGGTGACGATAATCTTAGAAGATACCAGCTGTATGATTTTGTTGAGATAAATAATAGGTTGGTAATTTCATATTTGAAAATATATATTAGTTCATGTTTAGATAGTTTTGTTGAAATAAAAAAAATATATAGAATAATTTTGGATCTTAGCTATTCACTAATCATAATTATTGTTTGTTGTCAGAAATAAATGATTGTTTTTATATGTATCTAATGTATATCTGAAACTAAGACTGGAGAGTTATATTTGACGTAATGAGAATGGGGTCCCAGTACCTACTTGTGATCTTTTTTTACTAGGACTTCATAATTCTAAACTAATGGCTGGCGGAGCGACGATTTGGAATGAAAATGTTAAACATGTATTAGTTTTAAAATTATGCTGTCCGTAAAATGTATCTTCAGCTATTTCACTTTCAAAACTAGCGTGAGTGACACTAACCACTTGTAAAACGGGTTTTACTCACGTAAACTATTTATATATTTATATCCTCCGACGTTTCTATTCCCCACAAAAAGTAGTCGAAACTCATGAAACGTCGGAGGATATTATAATTTATAGTAACAATTTACGTGAGTAAAATCCGTTTTCAAAATGAAAAGTGTATCTTTTATACAACATTTCAGCTCAATTGGTTAAAGATAACTACTGCTACAAAATTAAGTTGCAAGATTTGCCCCAAACTAACAGAGCAAGTTGAATAAAAACTTAAAAAAAAGCAACAAACATTATAGTTAGTAAATACATAGAGGTACATTGAATCTCTAATTGTCTAGATAATATAGCGTTTGGGTTGACGATCTTTTTGCTTTTTTTTTATGTAAAGTAAAATATTGAATACAGTTATTTATTTAAGCTTCAATCTATAAACGTGTGTGTAACTTTCTGAGCGGGTTATTTGTAGGAATTTCAGTAAGTAAATAAACATGGCTTTGCATTATTTTCACAACTGTTTCCGTTGTTCTTGATTATCAATAGAATGTCAAGGTTTTTGTTCAATAGTACAAAGCAAAAATAACTTTCTCAATTCATAACGCTGTTAATTATAAACTTTGAAACCTGCTTAAAAGTATGTTTGCTGTTCTTCAGCTCTGGCCTCTAAATTGAAGCAACGCAATAGCTATGTTATTGCAGCTAGTTGGACAGATCAATAAATTATAATAACTTATTTAAAAGGCATCATCATCACCATATTCACGTTCCCGCTGCTGGGACACAGGGACTTCTCTCTTGGTGAGAAAGATTAATCCTTAATTCATCGGGCTGGCCAATTTAAACGTAAAATACATTTTTTAAGCTTAAGTTCTTGAAGCATAAAAATATGAATTCACCTTACTACATTTTTCTCCATGAAACAGGTATTGATGATTTTTTAATGTAGCTTCCAAAGTTGTCTCTATAAAACTTTTACGGGTAAAAATGGACGGGTGTTTTAGTATTTTACTTGAAAGACTCGCAGTGGCTTGTCAATAATAAAATTTCAAGCAAAACTTTTCTCAACTACATTAATTGGCTCAGCTAAATTAATAATTCGGATATTTTCCTTTTCTTAAACATGTTGTCCTTCACACAGTCCATGTATGTTTTCTTTGTCCAATTCCCGCAAATCCATCAGCACTCATAACTTACAACCCTTACAATATATAGATAACAAAAAAAAAACATTCTAATTATATATTTATACGAAAAATCAAGACGAAACAGTGTATTAAAGTCCCGCGTGACGTGACGTTTTTGTGTGATTTGTTTAAATTTATATCAATTTAAGCTTTCCTGAACTTTGATGCTCCATATCCTTGCACTCTCTTATTAAATTGATTCCTTTTAAAGAGAATAATTATGTGTTTAATATTTTTGGATGGTATAACAGACGGACTAATTGGCTT
This sequence comes from Gymnoscelis rufifasciata, assembly GCA_929108375.1. NCBI lineage: Eukaryota > Metazoa > Arthropoda > Insecta > Lepidoptera > Geometridae > Gymnoscelis > Gymnoscelis rufifasciata. The sequence goes on along the minus strand of OV815308.1, from coordinate 9,661,566 downwards.
TCTTTTATTATATTCTGTTATGTATTCTTTCTTAAAAGCTGTTGGCTGTTGCCTTGTAAATAAAAATACCTATTTTTGGAACGGAGTTCCTTATCGCGCGTTGTGAAAGGGGGCTAGACGGAAAAAAATCTTACGAAAAGTTGTCACGACACGACACTTTCGACACGAAACTTTTTGAATCACAACATCTTTTGATAAGCTTAATTTCGCCCCATCGCCCCATTTCCCGTCATCGACTCTGTGGCGCAACGGTAGCGCGTCTGACTCCAGATCAAAAGGTTGCGTGTTCAAATCACGTCGGGGTCAATTCTAATTGCGTTTCCAAAATTTCGTTTTGGGTAAAATTCAGTTTTATTTGTAAGTTATTTTTAGTTAAAATTACATTTGAAAAAAAAAATATTACAATTCCTTCACTAATTAATTGAAAGGAACTTCTTTCCATCTGGGTGTCCCTTGACACCTCTCAAGTTTTTTTATGTAGTCATAATTAGCCTGTTGGAGATTTTAGTTGTGAAAAATCTGTCAATACATAACAACATCTTGTAATCTCCTACAGTCTTAAGTGGCAACTCTTGGTAAGGCTTCATGCCTTTTCCATAACCTCTCAAAATATCCGTTACCGACGCTATCTCTCAGAGACAATCTAAACCGTAAAAGTTTTAATGAGGATTGGAAAAAGCTTGTCGCAGCACGGGGTGCGCCGTATTGAACCCGTGCCCTTTAGATCACTCGAACATCTGGGTCAGTTCCCAAAGGACTGCACAGTACATCGAATATACAATTTTCGTGGATTAAATACTTACCTGAAGGTGCACTTTACAATACAGGGTTAAAAAAACAATGTGCACCAGAGGGAAACTACTTTAAGCTATAAGCTAGCTATTTTACTGAAAGAAAATGATCCTTTATTATTTAATAAAAAACTGAATTTAATAGGAATCAAACCTTCGATATACAATATACGGTTATAGAGGTATATGTGTATTATACATATACCTCTATAACCTCGCTGTTTTATCAAATGAATCCGTAAGGATTACTGTTCGGTATAAAATAAATTGATAATACTTTTCTTTAAAAAAAATAAAAATTAAACTAATAGGTACCTGTAAATGGTTTTAATATCTTTGAAATCAGTGTTTTTAAACAAAGCACTTCACTTTTGAAGTTATTGTGAGTTAACCTTGAATGGATAGGATTTTTGGATAAAACAAGGGGACCCGAGTGAAAGGTATAACAAATATAGATCATCATCATCATTTCAGCCATTAGACGCCCACTGTTGGACTTGTTAAGGTTGTGACATTAATTTGATGTTATGTGTAGATTTGTTAGACATAATTTAATCTTTTTAATTTGTTTTGCCTATTTTTAATTAATTTTAACTTGTAATTTAATGGGTTCTATTGAATTAGGTTATACCTGTAATGATAGAGCTCCATGTATTTGAAAATAAATAAATAAAAATAAATAAATAAGCCTCCCTCGAAGACGACCAATTACTCCGATCGGTCGCTATTTGCATCCACCTTGAGCCAGCAAGTTAAACCAAGTCATCTATCCATCTTGTTGGTGGTCGTCTGCGTAGGTAGTTTAATATGTTTTTTCTTATGTAATCTTATGTAAACAATATATTTTTAACGCGTTTGAAATGAAATAAAGAGAATAATAATAATAATAAATCATTTATTTCAGGCATCTAAGGCCCATATTAACATAAGATCACAAAATATCATTTGACATTGCTCATTTGCTTGCCAATCCTATTGATGTACCTACCTAAGTAAAGTTTCTAACCGTATATTACAAAAAGTTGCTAAGTACCCTTATTTTACGGACGAGTTTGATAAAAGCGACAAACTTTGTCTGAATCAACCAAAGCACTGTATAATTTAGGGGCAATCAATTCGGAATAAGCAACTTTATAGCAGCCATCGTTTGCTCGCGCCAAAATGGCTATTGCTAATTAATTGGAGAGAGAATTTTAATACTGAAGTTGTAAAATGCTTAGAAATACTCAATGTTGTTGTAATTATTCACACAACAGCACCTGAAAGTAAACTAAGGACAATGGTACTTCATTGAAACATTAGATTCAGGTAGGCAGGGGAGAAACGCCCTGACCCAGAACAAAAAATTGATGATCGCACAAATTTTGGTACCACGGCGGGAATCGAAACCGCAACTGGCATCGTACCAGCACAAATGGTGGATATTAGCCCGCAAAGCAGATTTTGAAAAAAAAACCTTTACCAGATATTTTGTCTACGTGAGACTCGGCGGTTTTAACCTTAATTAATTAATTGATGCAGCGTCAACAAATTTCACCTTTAAATTAAAGTGAGTGCTTTGAAATACTTCTCGTTTCCTAAACCTATGAGCTGATTTTCAGTGGGGTGGCTGTATTTTACATTATTTTCATACATTGTCAGTAATAGCCAGTCAGATAAGCGATATCAGAAGATTGAAAAATCAGCTCCAAATCTATAAAAACCAAAGCGCTTTTGTCCATTAACTGTATTGTAACTGAAACACAATTCATCATACCGAATTATGTTATTTGACAATCTACATTTGATTTAGCACCGAGAATGCGGCTGGCATATTCTGCGAGCTAGTGCGTAATATAATCAGAGCACATTGATCGAATGACTGGTTGTATCTAAGTACTAGCTTTTGTTTGCTACTTTGTCTACGTGAAAATAACTAGATTAGAATTTTGTACCTTGCAGGATGGTTTTTCAAGTAATGAATCTCACTTAGATTGAACTGCTGAAATTTGCGCTGAATCATTATACATATATCACTTCGCATTAATTAAAGACACTCGCGGGACGTAAACCCAACGGAAATCTGATCGATCACGGATTTGTAGCACCAATTCTTTAACTTTTTAAATTATCATGGTTTTTAACAATACTATGATTTAAAACGGGTAACATACCAGTTGTTTCCGTGATCATGGCGCTTGCAACAGCGTCGAAATATCGGAAAACTCAAAAACCGTCAAATCATGGTATGTTACCCGTTTTAAATCATAGTACCAATTCTTTATTGCCTAAATAATGGGAAAAACAGGTCTTGAAAAATTTCAGAAATCTAAGTCGGAAGTTTAATTTTTTTAGGCCTCGAAAGTAAAAATGAAGATAGCTCTTGTTCTATTCATTTGTTCATCTGAGTATCTGCCCATTCGTCCAACTGTCACACCTAAAATCTGCCGACAGCACTGGAGTAATTGAGTTGAAAAGCTTGCCAAAAGTCGGGGCAGTATACTTAATTCACCTGAGTTAATTGACCCAGGTGCATTAAGTATAGTATATATTATTAAGTATCAGTCATTGACCCAAAGACATGTATTGAAATTTGTTGGTACACTGAATGAATACTTTTAAAATTATAAATGAGCAGTTATTTCAATGATTAGATTAATATAACCTTTTTTCCTCGGATTTACACAAAGTGCGGCAACATTAGCGGCCTTCTGCGAATATTCATGAAATCGCGATGTGTGGCCGGGTACATCGTTGCAACGCGAAGTATTCGGGCGAAGACGATGTTTGACGTGGGCGTGTCTTCAATCTATACTTATATTATAAAGCTGAAGAGTTTGTTTGTTTGAACGCGCTAATCTCCGAACCTACTGGTTCGAATTGAATAATTATTTTTGTGTTGGATAGTCCACTTATCGAGGAAGGCTATAGGCTATATAACATCACGCTACGACCAATAGGAGCAAAGATATAGTGGTAAATGTGTAAAAACGGGAGAAATTGTTCATCTTTGAAGCCTTCCGTTGCGTGCGCCGTGAAAACGGTTCAAGATACACAAAAAATATGTATTAAAGAATAATAGCTCTTTTAATGATTTAAAAAACAGTCCGCAAAAGTATATGTCTATCTTTTAAGATGAACTCACAAAAACCGTTTTTATGGTACCTAATTTGGTCGAAATAATTTGTTTAAGTTGTATCAACATAATAATATTAATCTTTATTCAAATAAATATGTTGTTGGTTAAGAGTACTTCATCCATTATAACGCGCACTAGGGCAGGGTAGGGCAGGTAGCAGTGCAGGGCACAGCTAGTTAGAAATAAAAATTCTATGACGATTTTCTGATGTCTTACAGATAGAAGTCTGCAACAAATTTTATCGATCACGTTTCACTCTCACTCACTCATTGAATATTCCTAGAGTAGCAAACTTATACCGATTAGCTCAAAAATATACCGAAAAATTTACGTGCAATTTCAACGAAATTATTGCATTGTAAAAATAATGTATGATATGACAATTGTTGAGGCAAGGGCGGCAATAACTATTCAGCCTATACCTTGAAAATTAGTAAATCCGCCACTGTCGCGTTTACCCGTTCACGATGAATTTAGCTAATGCAACACGAATCTATGCCCTCTTTTTTTTTTTTTTTTTTTTTTTTTTTGATGTAGCTAAACCATTACAAACAAACTTATCATTATATTAAAAGCGAGAGTTGCCTAGCTGCAATGTAGGTAATTTGATAACTAGTACCTATTTGACAGCTAGACAACATCATTGTCTGACCTAGAATTGGGTATATTGTGGTTACGCCCATAACATTGGTTTGCGGTCATCAGACTCAAAATAGAAACATTGACCACAACCGACTTGCCCGTAACTATCAATCAATTTTAATAGACAGATAGGTCCTGTCGTTTAATAATATGTACCTATGTCAATGTTGAGATGGCATTATGACAAACTATGGTATATTTTTTTGCAATATTTGCGCTTTGCATAGTTTTTCACTTTATTATATCAGTTTAGCCTTCTTCATTCTTCAAGGTACATAAAGGTATTCTTATTTTACTATGACATTTGATCTGTTATCAATACAGATTATACAAACATCTAAACATTAATTCGCAACCCTCGTGAACGAAATTGCTAATAAAATAGTATTTCGTAAATCATGTGACTTGCAGAAACATCTGACAAATGAGGAAGACGCTATTTAGAGCGGCGCAGCCATCTGTAAAAGCAGACCGTTATTAGCATAAACGCCACATTTTGGCCAAAATACACATCTTAGCCATTAAGGAATGTTTACATCGACCGCTATTCTATTAACTTATCGTATAAAAGAGGATATCAAGTCTCGAGATGATAATTACGGCAATTGGCGTACGACCGGTAGCAATCGTAGTTATGTGTAACTGTCAAATATGTGTAAAAAAGTGTTAACTTATATGTTTCTAATTATATATCATTTTAAACCAGGGATAAAAAATATAATGTCCTCTGAAGACAAATTTAATTTATTATTATTGTACCTATTTATTTATTATATTTTGTGATATATTCCCGCAAATTCTTGTGACTATTGTGGTTGCGGCAGAATACCAGCGTTCACTGTTAACTCCAGTGGACATAGGGCTGAGCCGTTGCCCTTTTACTGCTGTTAGCACACACGTACCTGCTCACCTTGTGTTTTTATATATATATATATAAATATGTTTCGTAATTTAAAAATGTATGTTGATTTTGGGTATGTATTATTTTTGTGTGTTTCTTTAGTAAATAAAATTATGTCTATGTCTAATCTGTGACTTAACTTTTTTTGGGAACTTTTACTGTCTAGGCTTTTAAGCCTATAAAAGTGAAAATGGTTTCTACGCAACTTTAAATCAATATATATCCTAAACGGTCCATCAAATAGATTTTTTAAATAAAACTATATATGATTTCTAAATACCTATTCAACGGTGCCAATACAAAATGGCATCCATTATTCGCCCTAATTAATTTTCACTGACTTTAGGTCTTTAATGACACTCGCCGGATAGAGAGGAATCAATCGACGTATGAATAAAAAAAATCGGCTCTGGCGTTTGGTCTGTATATTGCTTCAAAGGATACATAGTCTGATAAGCATATTACCACTCCTTTGTGTCGCGCATAAGGGAGCTTAAACTTTTTAAAATACGGGTGTAATTATTGACAAAGATGAAAACTTTGTACGCACCTCTTAAATGGAGTTCCCATGGCCGTACTCAGCTCTTTCATCAAATAGCGCTGAATAGCTGAGCTTAGCAATAGTAATAGTGCAGCCTTTTTTTTTAAGTATATTATAAAAAAATCTATTTATCTCATAATAATATTGTCACGCAATTTTCTAATGAAAATAAGAGCGGGAAGTATATCAAATTTTAAATCTCAGACAAACATCGAGATAGGTGAAATGAAATTTACACGGTAATAATCACTATAATGAATAAATACTTTAAAATAAGGCTTGTTAAAAATGTTTGTTATTTGGACGATGTGGTGAAGGAAAATAAGAAGTAAGCTGAGTAGTTTTAACCATTTCTAAAGATTAAAGATTATGTAAGCTGGAACAAAACATTACAGATGTATCCATCTATGTATGTCTTTTATATTAAGTATATCAGACCCGTAACACAAGCTAAGAGCTACGGGGCTAGATATTGTTGTGTTGATTGTCCGGCTGTATTTATTTATTGGAGTTTACTCCTATAGAAACGATTTGAGTTATAAGGCCCGGTACGGAAATATTATGAGGAGTAAAATCAAAAAGTGTAACACGAAAAGTTGAGGCGTTACGTAGAAAGAGACAAACATATATATCTGTAGGATTGAACGTGTAAAAGAATGAGATGGAATACATTACACAGCGTATCTCATTCTCGGGGTTCTACCTCTTTGCCTTTGAATACCTCGTAACGCGCAAAGAGGTATTGCTGTATTTTATTTATATTATTTTGTAACATACTTTATGTAATACGCTTTATTGAAGTAATATAAATAATCCGAATAATTACAGATATATGTTTGTTTCTCTTATCATTTTAGCAGATGTGTTCATTTACCCTTTTTTTCTATTCGATATATATCATAATTATAGTTCGTAAGGAGTAAACTCCAATCGTGCGTCGTAGCTGACACACACACACTTTTTTTTATCCAATACATTATGTCTAGTAAGTAGTATACAAAGTAGAAACTATTATCTCAATCCAATTATGCACAAAATAAATCTCAAAACAATTCCTTACGTATAATCTGGGTCAAAATCTTCGTTATTATATAGTATGATTCTGATTAATATCAACGTCATAATACAACGCCACGCATTAGCTGAAGAGCCCAGATTATATTACCATGAAGTGGGACCTAAACATACAATGTTCTCTTGTGCATTCTATTTGGTAGAGTGCGAGTATAACATTAGTTTGAATAAAAGTGTTGTATATCTTAAATTATGTATTCGGTTCTCAGTAATGGTTTTGTGATATTGAGAGCATAATATAAATATAGGTACTGTAATATCAAAGAGGTTTCGGGATTTTGGTATACGTAGGTACACGTACGGGTGAATATCCAAATTATAAAATGTTTGTCTTTTTTAAACTCGACATAATATATTATTACGCCTCTTATTCTTTAATTGGATAACCTAATTAAATATATATTTTTTTAATTTTATGCTCAAAAAGATTAAGACACATCCATAATCTTCGAACGCAATGAAAGTGAGGTTTATCACTTATTCAAAATAATTAAGATTCAATAGGATATCATTGGAATATATATCTGGCTATATGACTAAACTTGCTACGAGTATAAGCGTTAGTTGATTTTTAACAACAAACAACCTACTTTTAGTTTGGAATAATATTAATCTATAATAATAATATTACTCGAAAACTAAAAATACACATTAAATTCAGAACCTCCTTTTTTTAACGTCGGTTAAAATAACAATGTTCGAAAGATGCGCGAACACTAAACAAAAATTACAATCACAAATTATAATAATAATTCTCAAACTAACAATACAAGCCGAATTGAGCGCCTTCTCCTTTTTTTGGAGTCGGTAAGCTCAACATATGAGGTGTAGACATAAATAAAAGCAAAAACAAACATACACGTTAAATTGTAAATCTTTCTTTGTTCGTTAAAACGGTTGAAATGCATTTTAGCCAATAAAAAATAGCCCTTCCATTGAAAGATTTATTACCAATACCATACAATGTTGTACTCTATAAAATAAATCATAATTTCATCGCATAAGATACAAAATAGCATGTGCCGACTCATTTCCGTTTTCTACGTTTGATGTTCATAATTATTTATGCTGTAATTACTGGAAGTGGACTTCAAACGGCAATAATTATCTTTCCCATCACATTAGAAACCATTGTTTATTTTAAAAACGACCATGTCATAAACCTTTCACAGGAACTGAAGTTTTTGAAAACTTAACAAGAAATAAAACTTTTTATCGTACAGCTTGATCGGGAATCAGTTACGGTCAATCCATCTCTGAACAAAAAAGCTGTGTTGGCTAAGTGGGAGGACACTCGACTTTCATTCCGAAGGTCGTGGGTTCAAACCCCGCCACGCACCTCTGGATTTTTCTTCTTGATAAATTTATGTGCGCTTTAAACACGTGCTTTAACGGTGAAGGCAAACATCGTGAGGGAACCGACATGTTCTGAGAACTTTAAAAGAGTTTGAAGGACATGTGACATTCACCAACCCGCACAGGGCCAGCGTGGTGAATTAAGGCCTAATCTCTCTCGTCAAGAGAGAAGTGTCCCAGCAGTGGGAACGTTAATAGGGTGCTGATGATGATGAATACATCTCTCTCGGATGAAACTCTGTGCAATAATAGTGCTCCTGTGAGATTAGCGAATAAAATGTTGTTGCTGAATTATAGAGTTATTAGCTCTTCATAGAGTCGCTAAAGCCCAGGAAAGGAACTTCAATACCTTTGTGCTGAGAATTCCAGAAAAACACAAAGACATGTTCCTCTCTCACGACTATTGGCCTGCGGGAGTCGTATACCGACGATTTAGGGATGCGTTCACGAAGAAAAATCCCTAATTAGTTATAAGTTAAATTTCATAGTTTATATTAGTTTGTAAGGTATTTATTTTATGTATACGTGGTTTGCGAGGCATTACTTTGCTGTAACAAGATTCTGAAGTGACGTAATTGTAGCTACGTTCACGTCAAACATCGTCTTCACCCAACAAATACTCCGCGTTGCAACGATGTATCCCACCACACACATGGCGTTGACACGAATTTTATTAGGCCGTTAATGTAGCGCTATTATGCCAAGTTTATTATTAATTATGGTGTATCACATAGAACAATTTAGTATAGAACACATACACTAAGAGTACAATTTAGTATAGAATATAGACTCAGTTGTGGAGTTAACCCGGCGAGCGATAGGTTTAATAGACCCAGGTTCGCTATTTATTGCCTTGCGCATGGAAATTAGTTGTGCATCTACTTAGATGAGGTGCGCGGGATTAGGTAAGCAATCGTTTCCTATCTCGTTACAGTTCGCCGATGATGGTTGGAGGTGTTTAACTTGCAGCTGGGTGTATTACACCCACACCGCACTCCGTGTCACAAATTCACGTAAACGATTTTTATGCTATATATTTTTAGGTTAAAGAGTCTTGTTAATTTGTCAAATTAGCTGACGGCGTTGATTCTAGTGAAAATTCCTGTATAAACTTAGAAATAGATAATTTCAGCCAAAGAAAGTAGTGTTTTATTGGCCAGAAAAAAAACATTTGGATCTGAAAATTTAGAAAAGCGAAGATAACAGTCTATATTTTACAGAAAAAAATATGCATGCAATTGTTTTTTCATTTAATGGTTACCGAAATGAGCTGGTAGAAAAGTCTTTAGTTTTCTTTCGTTTATTATTTCTTCTTTCTTTAGAAAAGGCTATTTTTTAAGCAATAAATGCCAACGCCAATTTTTTTAACAAGTATTCGTTAAAAAAATTAAGCAAATTTGTTTCTACTAATAATTTAATTATTAATTAAATATTAGTAAATACAATCATAAATTAAATATCACGAACACCTTAAAATTCTAGTCCTTCATATGGGTGTACTACACCTAATCTCAATGTAATAAATATTAACCTGGTGCTCGCTGGGTTAAACTCATGAAGAAACGCTAAAAATATTACATGCCTTACGAATTTTAGGATTTAAAAAGACGTCAAAGACTATTTCTTCAAAACGGTTAAAGACAAGAAAGATTCGCAGTAAATTAAAAAAAAAACAACCTTCAACATAAGCTTGAGCACCCCTATTTTCTTTCCCACTGCTGGGACACGGGGACATTTCTCTTGATGAGAGAGATTAGACCTTAATTCCGTTCATGAGTGCAGTTTTTTTTTCTTCCCATTCTTTGCTCTATCCGATTGGGTGAATAAAGTGTCAACTGTCAACTTCTTCTTCTTTTTGTTGGGAAAACTTTTTTAGTTTTGTATGTTTTTTTTTTTTTTTTCTCTATTTATTGCCTATTTTGTTTTAAAATATCTATTAGAAGTTTTATGTTATCATTTTTAGTCCATTTTATTTGTTTTTGTTTAATTTTATTACTTTTTATATCTTTTTTTATGTTTAATATTAAGTTGTCGCTCGTGATGTCTGTGTTCAAGGTCTCGTCTGAAAATCAGCGCACCTCCGTGCTTTAGAGTGTGGGGTTGCATTATGTTGAGGCGGGGCCTTTTGGCACATCTCACAAAATGTTGCTGTTATTTGTTGTGTTTCTTTGTTGTATTGTATTTTGTGTTGTGATGTGTCAATAAATATTTCTCTTTCTTTCTTTCTAATTCACCACGCTGGTCAAGTGCAGGATGGTGAATGTCATAAGCTTCAAACTCTTCAAAGTTCTCAGAACATGCTGGTTTCCTCACGATATTTGCCTTCACCGTTAAAATACGTATTTAAAGCGAGGGCGCGGCGTGGGTTTGAGCCCACAAGCTTCGGAATGAAAGTGTAGTGTGCTCCCACTTAGCCAAAACCAAACCCGCTAAATATACATAACGCATAACTATGTATTACTTTTTTGTCATTTTTATTATGATAAGAATTTTAATCATCTTCTTAATTTAAGATACTTGTCAAATTCAATAGTAACTATATAGAACACGTGCTATCAAATAAAAGAATCATACTAAATCAAAATTTTCTGTTGATTTTTTTTAAATCGTGACAGGCGTATGATGCTACATATTTCCAAGAGTCACCCAAACTATCAATATGTTCCCTCAAGGATTATAAAACGTCCTAATATTTGCGATACAGTTCATAAAACCGTACGAAACACTTTCGCAAATCAAACTGTTAAGTAGCCATACCATAACATTTGATGGCTACCATAAACGAATCAACAAGCCCTCAAAGCAGAGTTCACGCAGCGTTCCCCAATTATAATAAATATTAAAAGAAGTACCATAGCTTTCTCGGTACCCTATAAATTACCTTCAGAAAACTTCTCCTAAAAGCACTCACCTCATTTCGAGCCCAGCGGGACACTAGGATTACATACTGTGTATTAGATTACACTATCAATCCTACTAGAGATCCAAATAAATCTGAAAGCTAGGTCTAGAATTTCTAATACTCTTCACGTCACCCCTTTTGTCAAGCTGATCTAAGATAATATTCTACAAAAACACCTGGCTTCAAACATTACTGACTACATATCGTAGATAATTTCAGAACTTTGAGACCATGCCAATCTATAATAAATTAAAAAAGGATTATGTAAAGGCACAATATTTCTAACACTGCGTTTGTTTCTGGTTAGATTCCGGTGGTAGTTGAGACAATATGAGACGCAGGGAGATAACAATAGCATTATTGTTATCTCCCTGCGTCTCATATATACAATTATAACAAACTTTGTTTTAAATACTCAAAAAAATAAGATTTTTTGTTATTATATCTTAAAAAAAAATTAAAAATTATTATTACACTCAGGACAGGATAGTTTTATATTCCATACTAATTCTAAATATGTTACCAATAATTTTTGCATGGATAGTAAATACATATTTATAACAGTTTTAAGAATTTTCTAGGACATTAATCAAGTGCTCACAAACATGCTGTCATTCGCCTAATGATCTAGTTGACTGAAAACACACGTATACATAAATAAATAGATTAATGATTTAATTTGGCCGCTTCTTCAGGGCCACGCTGTATTTATTTGGCAATCAGTTAAAATTATTGTTATTGATATAGCGTTTTTATTGCTGAAACACGCAATAAATAACCCTGGAAGTGCCCGACCACCCGTGGCTCTTGGCAACCTCTAGTTGTTTCTTCCATCAACGTCGCACTGGAAAAAAATACAGAGAGGGCCGCAAAATGGTCGTTAAAGTTTTTAACATATTTTAACAGTTTTTTTTTGTTGAGTCCTTAATGACTTAATCTTGTCTGTTATCAAATCTTGCAACGTAAAATGTAACAAACTTCCTGGTTTTCGATTTAAATGTCTGAAAAAATCAGATGTCTTGTACCCCTAACACTGTATAAATAAATAGATGTTGTGTAAATTGTCCGGAATTATTTATTTATTCAATAATTCTCGATACCTATTGAATGTGTGTAAAGATCGTTTGAGGGTCTTAGTCAATCCATTATCGAAACGCAAAATAAGTTTTTTTTAGTTATTTAAAAGCGTTTTGAAATGTAGTCTACGTATTTTCTTCTCATGTTTTTTCTTTGTTTACTAGTCGTAGCACTCTTTACGTTTATGAATTTTGAAATGCTCCCAAAGTTTTAACGCAAAAATCCACTTAGCGACCCTATGTCGGGAAAATTAGTTTATAGCCTTTTTCGTTTTTCTTGCTTTCAAGAGTGGTTAAGTGTTAGAACGTGGTTTAGGTGGAACGGCACACGTGCTGCGAAAACAGGATTACTACTACACAATTCATTACGTTCGAGTATACAGGTTTAGTTTATACTCGTACCTAGATTCACATATATGTGACATTAAATTAATAGAGCTGATAAAATACGTTTTACGTATATTTTACATTATTTATTTATTGTAATCATTATGTTTTATTTTTATATTATTAATATATTCATTGTGTTAGTATTTATTAAAAATCTTGGGTATTTAGCAAAATCCGTCGTCTTTAGTTTTTCTCCAGTCGATACAAAGGATGTCTGGAAGAGATCACATTAGTGATAAGGCTGCCCACGGTTACACTTTTATCTACATGTATAAGTTCTTAAGCATTTTTTAATATTAGTATTTCAATAATAGAGCACTTGTGTTCCCCATATTTCTCTACGCCGCTGAGACATGGACACTACGGGAGAGTGAGAGGAAGAGGATAGATGCTCTGGATCTTTGGTGCTGGAGAAGGATGCTTGGGGTATCGTGGACTGAACACCGTACAAACGTTTCCATACTCCAAGAACTCAACATCAAGCAGCGTCTATCCTCCATCGTCCTAGCCCGTATTCCCACCTTCTTCGGGCACGTTTCTCGGCGTGGGGATATGTCCATAGAGCGTCTGGTGGTGCAGGGTAGGGTTGAAGGTACCCGTGCGCGAGGCACGGTCGCCCATGAGGTGGACAGATCAAATAAAGGCAGCAATGGATTACCCCTTATACGAATGCGCCAGTCGAGCAGCTGTTAGGGAGGAATGGAGACGAGCCGTGAAGCGTGTCACAAGTGGAAACTTCCAGTGATGACCATGACCACTCTGGAAAGAGTGTACCGATTAAGACGAAAGAATTTTAATAATAAGAATGAATGTGTTTGTATGCGCTCGGCTACGTAAATGTGCAATATAAATTAAGTTTAAATCAAATATATGTTTGACTTGAGAAAATTTCGTGAAAGCAAGTAGCAAAAGCAAGATGCGTATTGTGAAATCACATTGATTTTCGCACAATGCGAACTAAGCCCCGTTTAGTATTCACCATTATACACAGAGAGACACGAACACATTTTGATGAGGGCGAAATGCAGCGGCACGACCATATTATGGTGCGCATTCTGATGGAATCCTTCGAGCGTTTAATATCGCAATTAGAGCGTGTTGTTGGGCGGCTGGGCGGCTGAGTGAGGGCGGGCGGCATACGTAGCTTAGCCGGTAGGACCTCGCACCATTTCTTATAATTAGTTGGTAATTCATCTCTTCACAATAAAATACTTTTCTGTCTTTTTTTCTGCGCACTATAATTGGTATTTGATCCTACTGGAACTTATTTATATGAATTTCGAACACTTAAAATACATCTATATAAAATAGATGTGGACTATTGGAAGTTTTAAGATCTAGATGAATTTTACTAGTTTATTATGTCACGCCTTTGTTTTCAAGATTTCTCGCGGGCGTAAGCTATTTTACCCTGGAACGGATTGAAACAACGGATAGTCTGTATGGAAAAAAGTCTGAGGTTCAAGACATGTGAAGAACCATTCTTAAGAGCCATGTCATCGATTTAAGATATTATAATAAAATATTTTTAAAATATTGTCCAATGAAATGATCGTTCAATAAGTACAATATGCGACAAAGATCTAGTGTTTCTCATATTATTAACCTAAATGGCTGATACAAGTAACCCCTTTCTAAGTCAAGACTAACATATTTTTGTTGTTTGAGACCCTCTGCAGATATTGCTGAGGAGGCGGCCTTCAGAAAATACGTGGTATTTGTAAAATTGTTACCTATATCTGAGAATACATTATCAATAGTTTTTTAAACAGAATAGTCCTATTTTAATTCCACATTTCTAAATGGTTTGCAACGATGCATTCAAATTTATTTCACTTACCGATACAAAAAAATGCCCTTAAGTAGAGATGATATACTCATCATAAATTTAATTGAGACAAAGAGAACAAGTCCAGGAAAGGTGATCACGAAAATTTGTCTATTTCATTTACCATGTTAATTAATATCATTATAGATTCCCAATTAAGACATTGTTCAGACTCTCTGTGATATACATATTTTTGCCAAACGACATTAATAAATTGTATCTATTCTTAGCATTGATTGAGTTAATGAAATCACTTGAATGGTTCCGAGTTCAGTCTTACGGGAAATGACTTCAGATTACTCAATGAACACGCTTTTTCTGCAGCAATTAAATTATTTTCTATGCAAATAGCTCTTGAGATAATTTAACTGTTAATCTAGCATAAACTCGTTATGACTCATTACGCAAATTATGCGTTAAAAGTAATAAAGTATTAATTATTGCAAATAAAATATGCAGTGTATTTTGGGTAGATTTGTCGACCTAGCTAAGCTTTAAGAAAATACCGAGCCAAGTCATCATTTCGGCCATCCAAGTACTTGATTATAATAAAGCAAGGATGGGAATCCAGTGACGAAATCAATTATCCATTGGTATCCGTTACAATCAGCGTAAAATAATCAAGTCTAATAATAAAACTAATTTCGTTGAAACCTCAATCATAGCTTAAAATTTTAGGTTTTGTTTTGCTGAGTTGACTAAAATGCATAATAGAGCTAAAAATGGTGTAGTTTTGTTTTCACTTTGCCAAACAAAACCTAAAATATTGTTATAGTATAATCAATTTTGTTCATAACGTCAATAACGTCATAGTCCAAACAAAATATGCAGCATTTTCACTACGTGCCCTAGCTAAAACCTGGCGGCAGGCAGAGTTGCAAGGGAGGCAAGTCATGTTCCTTGAATTTTAAACAGGCATTTCAATCGATTTGCATTATTTTTACTTAACAATATTATAGCAGCTACAGGCGAGGTGAGGCGAAACGATGTACGATGTTTTATTACTGACTGCGACGAGTGAATACTCTATAGGAGAATAAGCGAAGTGAGAGTACTCTATTATATAGTAGTTTGACTTGACTCGATGTTGTCAACGTTACCGCAGTTGCCTGTCTATGTCTGAATGTTGTGTCAAGCTGATCATCGGTGCCGAGACATCGATGCGTAGTAATTTGTATGCATGCTAAAGAAACGTTTAGAATAACGCAGCGCTAACTACCATTTCTTGTATTCATGTCACTCCTTTTGAGGCGTAGGGTGAGGGTTTTAGGGCGGTTGCCCTGCCCATGGTCTGCGATTTTTTTAAATGTTTGTTACCACCCTCCGGGCTGGGCCAGTGCGTGAAGCGCTTTTTTCGTGTTTCGTAATGTGGTCCGGAGAAGCCATCTTCTAGGCCTTCATGCTCCATCTTAGACCACATCGTCACTTTGCATCAGGTGAGATTGTGGTCAGATGAAGGCTTATCAATAATAAAAAAAAAAAAGTCTTCATTTGACCACAATCTTACCTGATGCAAAGTGGCGATGTGGTCTAATATGGGCGATGACAGTGTTTCCATACAAATTGCTAACCGCTGAGCTGTCAGCTGAAAAAAATTTTTTTGATTACCACAGACGGTGCCATGATGTACCCATAGTATCTAACGTGATGTTTTTTTTATCATAAATAACGGTACGTCGCAATAACGTTATTTTCACGCGGTAACAGATGTGCTGTTGTTGTTTAGATTAAATTGACTTTTTATAGTGAACCTGATAATCGTACACTTTTCACTTTTACCTTGGATTTAACTTTTTGTTCTCAATTATAAAATGTATACTATCTGTATGGTTAATAAGTCGCCTATGAAGAATGGTCGTCATTGCGTATCAAATCGTATCATTAAGTTTTGTATCGGCTTTGTATCAATCCCCTTGAATGCTCTTTAGCTTGAAAATAACCTGCGGGCACTTATATAATCCATAACTACTGCAAACACTACTTAACCAACATAAACACAAAACTTAAAAGTTTCCAATCTCGTAAATGTCTATTTTAATCTTAACATCTTAACCTTCAGGCAAACTAAAATGGAAATAACTAAAGCAATTTCGGTTGAGAGCATCTATGAATATGCTCAAGTCAAGCTTGAGGAAACATTGTTAGACGTAGTTTCACAGTTATAAGGGATTTGTTACTTTTTGAGATTGCATGAATTTATATTTGACTAGCTGACTCGGCAATCGTTTTTATTTCCATGAGCGGTGTCATGGATACCTATAAATGAAATATGCTTTCTAAGTAAATGCTGATTTTTTTCTCTTCTCATTCATCAATTATTATCATAGTTCAACTAATTCTCACACATTAGGGATGTGTGACAAATTATTGTCAAATATTCGCCACAGGGACTTTTAAAATGAAAAAAAAAAACATATTTTATAAGTAGATTGCTATTTTATAAGGAGCCCACCAAATACCTGAGGCGCGCAGTATGGTAACTCTGAGTAAAAGGCCTGCTACACTATCCAACCCCACCACCAACAGCATAAAATGGCGTTCGGATCCGACCATCTAGAACGACATCGGATGCGCTGCTCTTCCGATGATACCTACGAAATTTCGGTCGGCAACCGGCTTCCACTCGATCCATTTTCAATTCGGTTGGTGGTCGGAATCGGTATTTGCCATTTAACTGTGACCACCAACCGCCTACTACGTTTCCCTCTGCCCGCACCTTGACACCACGTATGCGCGCGCTACACAGATCATATATTGCTGCGACGCGACGTTATTTTAAAACTGCGATTTCTCCTAAGATATTCATTGAATTCAAATAATGTAAAGGACAATTCTGTTTTAAATTAAATATTCGAGATTAATAACGTATTTATTCTAGCTACGACACAAGCTGCTCTTTGCTCTTTCCATTTCAGTTAAATGTTTGAACCCACTTCTCACGTTTTTTATTTTACCGATTTGCTGTAGATTAATTAATATACCTCTATAAATATTTCCGGACAATCCACACAACACCATCTAGCACCGTGGCATAGAATAATAAATTTGTAAGTTCTTGAGCTTGTGTTACGGGTACTACACATCTGATATAGTTAATTTAATAGACATACATACATACATATTTTTTATTTTTACTAGAGGTCCGCCCCCGCTTGTACTGTGAATTTAAACCATTCTGTTGTGAAAAGTGTCAAATAAATATTTTTATGTTTTTTTTTTTTTTTTATTCTTGAACCCACTTAAACACACGTTTAGGAGGTGCGAATTACTAACACACTTACAGAAGATTTATATTATTATATATTAAAATATTAAACACAGATATGCCTCAATATTGTAGGTATGCTTACGTCAAACCTGCTGCAAATTCTTAAGAAGTTTTACACGGACCGGCTTCCATAGCCTTCAATTCAGTATTATTTACCTAAGCAGCTGGCCTCCCTCGTGGGTCATTTTTCAAGTCGAAGTTGCCCCGGTGAAAGCGGTTAAACCAGTTACGCACAGTGCGTTCATTACTCAGTTTCAGCTGCATTAATGCCACGTCGGATTCGTAAATTACTCTAATTTTATCCTAATTCATACTAACGAAAATAACTGCAATGAAAACAACTGCTGTAACTGTAACAATAAAATCAACCGAGCATCATACGTCAAATGCCTATTTTAAAATTTAGAATGTGATTTATGGTTTTCGAATGAAAAAAGTTTTGCTTTGAAATTTTCACCATGCAGGTTAATTTGTGATTCAAAGAGGCCAGCATAATAAAACGGCAACTTTATATTTTAGCCCGTATTATTTATTATCGAAAATGACATAACTTTAAGTATGGTTTTGTAATCTGGCTCATAAACTATCCATACGTGTCCGTCCACTTACTAATAATATAAATGGTAAAGTTTATGTTTGTTTGTCACGTTTTGTTGGAACAGTTATCCATATTGTACTTTCCTGAATTCCTGAACCTAGGTTACTGTACTGTTACTGTTACTGGCTTAGGCTTTTTTGGATGAATTATCAAGTTATTAAGTCTACAATCTCGAGAAAGCCATTCTGCGCGATATCGGATGATGACGGGTATCTTTTCACTAGGTTGCCACAGGAGCCAGAAGAAATAAGAGAAGAACCATCTTTGGAAACGATTGAGAGGGTCTCACAACAAAACGGCTGAATGGATAAGCATGAACTTTGGTATGGTGATGGATTATATATTCATTGGATTAGTACATATGCGCGAGAAAGTTTATCATAACCCGGGTAAAACCGCGGGCACTCCTATATGTACAGTTATATTTAAATATGTCACACTAATGATAGATGTAATATAATAAATTTGATTTGATTGTTTTATGTTCCACTCATAAGAGAGGCTCTTTAACGGAAAATCCTTCCGATTACTGGTATGCTGTTTTTCTATTTTGAATTCGGTTAAGGTACTTCAAAATACAACGAATAGTGGCACTAAACGTGTAAGTAGTGTTTCGTAATGTGGCCCGGAGAAGCCATCTAGGTTAGATACCTTCTAGGTCTTCATGTCCCATCTTAGACCACATCGTAACTTTGCATCAGGTGAGATTGTGGTCAAACGAAGGCTTATCGAGCATTAAAAAAATGTAGAATTAAATAAATAAAATATAAAAAGCATGTGAGTGGTATTCACCATAAATGTTATCCATTCCATTGCTTAAACTATGTCATGGCATACTTTAACCGAATCCGTTCAGGAATTTCTACGTGACACACATAAAATAATATGTATTTCTATCTACTTCTACTCAGTAGGTATATTCCCTCACACTGGCAATATATTTTGCGTTCCTAAGTGTAATTTATTCAACGAACCTATTCTATTGTTGTAGTAGAATATGTATTTTTAAATGGCAATAAGTGAAATGAATGCCCTCGCTAGTGCAATAAGAAATATAATAGTGTACATGCAATTTGTGAAATATATTCTATTCAGGGTTTATAGTTCTGTTTACTCGCCGAATGAGTCACAGCATGTCGTTTACTTAATTAAACGGAATAATATTATGTATTAAAGGTGAAACTGGGCTAATGCCACATAAGGAAAAGTTATATTATTGTTCATTTCATGTAATATTTTGATCATTTTCTTAAAGTAGGTATAGGTACTTATTAATCAAATATAATGCGACTCCACATAGGTGAATTACCTATTGTCAATTATTATTACACAAATCAAATATCAAGACAAAAATATTTCTTTAATAGGATCTGTATATTAATTATGGGATTTCTGTTGTTGAAGAGATTTTATTTTATTTATCCTTTTTATACAGACATTATTGGCAAAAAGCAAATTATTTCACAATGCTGTCAATGTCACTTTAAAGTAAAAATAAGATATCTAAGTATCTAATAAAAGAAGCCCCCACTCACCCCGTTTCGTTAAAACCCCGCCCGTTTCAATAAAAACCCGTTAATTTGCCAAAACAAAAATACAAAATACATTCTTTTCAATGGAATATTTTAACAGCGTTCATTGTACACAGTAACTCGGTATCATATATAAAAGCGGTATACTGTTTTATTTTCATGTCAATATGATAAAAACAACCCGAAGACAGCAATACTCGTAAAACGTGTTATCTCCTCACATTGCCAAGAAGGGACAAACAATCCACAAAAGAAATAAGATTAGCGAGTTCGTAAATGTAACAAATATGGTTTACGTTAAAGTGTTATGTTTAGGAGTGTTTGTTAGAAAAAAACGGAAGTTAGCTTAGTTTTTAAGTAATTTGTATCCTTCACTTGGCACATGGCTGCGATGTTCTAAGACATGTTCGTTCGTTTAATCTACAGTCACACTGTTTAGATTTATATCTCATAAGCCGGTAAATCATGGTAAATATTCCGTAATAGTTTCAAAAGTGATATCTTTGAATTATGGAATACTCTTTGTTTGTATGTAGCACTAGCAACCTGTCGAGTCGAGTTTACATTAACTATTAATTTCTAAATTTCCGAGCATTGATAATAGACAAAAGAGTTTATATTTTTTCATTGTAATTAACAGATCACAGTAACTAGCCATTTAAAAAAAATATATCTATTGGCATTTTGTGAAATCGTATGATACCCGTTTCAAGTTTTAATCATTATCATCATCTTGCCCTTGTCCCACACTATTTGGGGCAGGCAAAATAAGTTTTAATATACAAGCCAAAAAAAATCTAGATAAAATGAAGTTGGCATTCATAGCTCTTGTCTTTTGTTTCTCTTTAAAAATGACAAAATCTATTTATACTGAAATTAGTTTGCTATAGTTACAAGGAATTATGCATGAGAAAGGAAGTCTCTACGTGAAGAACAATCCGTTTTATTCTAAACTTCCTAAAAAATCGGGGTTATATTAGACAGTTTTATCTTAATAATAAATAATAACAAAACAATGAGTCTGAAATCTATCACAACAAAACTTAATTTCGGCTAAGTGATGAATGGAAAATAATGACGAAGATTAGGAACAACAATGATAAACGGCCAACGAAATGAGGACACGAAAATTATGGCGCGAATGAAGCTTTGTATAAGCCAGATTGCCAGAAAATTGGCCAAAAATTATGTTTCAGGGTGCTTGTTCCTATTGTTTGGGAATATTTTTGACTTTTCTCGTCTAATATACTTATGCCGGGCAGGAATTGTGTGTAACCGTGTTAAAAATAAAAGAAAGCTTCTAGTCGACGCCCTTTCAAAAAAAATCTCTGTGATTATGATGATTTATCTTTATTAAAAATATGTTGCTTTCAAGTTGCCCCATTTTAATTTGACAAGATTTCATTAACTTTGTCTTTTGGTAAGAGTTTCAGAACAATAACACTTCAAACTCTGCATATTTCGCTCTTTACAGTTTGAAACCATAAAATATTATAGCAGCATTAATTTAGAATACCTAACGTGATGTTTTTGAAAAACTTTTACAAGTTATGTTTATTCATTGCAGGAAAAACTCGAATATTGATGTAGAGGAAAGTTCTTCTATCCGGTGTCTCCGCAACGGAAGGAAACGAACTTCCGGCCTCTAAATTGATTGCAGCTAGCAGTTCAGCTTCATCGGATGTGTAACATACACCATACCTTATGAGGTTCATTTTAGTTGTGTATCATTGGATTACATATAAAAAACGTATGCGTCTCGGAACACATGACAGAAGTCATAACTTCAAATACAGCTCCGGATAGCTATTTCCCACCAGATGCTATCGCTCTGAGTAAGAGTGAGATGGGAGGTGCCACATCGACTGGTGCCGTTATGCGGTAAGTAACTATTAAGTTTACCCTCCCGTTAAAAGTTATCACTCTAATAAATATTCTGTGATTATTAAAAAACACTGAGGTGCTCAACAAAACTAAAAAAATATATATTTTGTAAAAATATAGGTACAGTATGCGTCTAAACCTCTTTTGCATATAAACTACTACTGCAAGAGGGCTACCAGTTAGAGACGCATACTGTACCGACACCGATTATTATTAAAAGTGGGTATTAGTATCTAAATCCACAAAATGGGGTAATCTGTGTCTTTTTTTTTGTAATTTTCACAAAACCAAAATCATGAAAAATCGTCGTAATATTATAAATGTGGAAATTTGTAAGGACGTACATATGTAAGTAAGTGAGTTTCTTACTCTTTCTCGCTTAAACTACTGAATGGATTTTGATAAAAATTCACAGTTATATAGCTTACATATCAGAATACGCATGGGTCACATTTTTACCCAGCTAAATTACCATTTTTCGCGGGACAATCAGCGATGACCAATTTGGATCAATTTTTTTACGGACATAGCTTTTCACCCACTAAAAGACAAAAGCTAATTTTTACAGCGAGCAAAAAGCTAGTATTAAAGCGTAAAAATAAGATTGTGTAAACAGTTTGTCTATTAAATGCGAAAAATGTTATTAAAAAATATTTTGTTCTTAAAAAGCTGCATATTTTCCTCACGGAAAATGTTACTAAAAAAATATTCACGAGTTATTATAATTAAAACAAATAGCGTTTACATCAACAATTGACATTAAAAAAAAACTGTAATCTGTATCCGAATTGAACTTTCGAAGCACGAAAAGGAGCCCATATAATTATATCTTAGTTTTTAGGCACCTATGTATTCAGTACCAAAGGTAATCCCAATTGAACACTAATCAATATTTAAACGTGGTGCTCTTGTAATATTTAATTGTATACAGATTCAGTGTTTACACTTTTTCAAGAAGTTTGATTGAATAGATCAAGCTTTTAGAAGTAAATTCGCGTTCGAGAAAAAAACACAAGGCCCGCAAATACGAGTACATAGTTCACGACACGGTAAGGGAATAAGTAATGTAACACATATTAATTATATGGTTGAATAAAACAAATTCACGACCACAATTAATGGTATTTTCTCACGTAATGTTGCCATTTCTCTTTTAAAGACGATTTATTCTGAAAACGCAAGCCACAAGAGTTGGTAATCCGCTTACCTACGAGTATTTCGGAATGCCACCGCTTATTACAAACCATCTTTTCTTCATTGTGACATTGAACTCGGTCATATAATACTATCATTATCATTCAAGTCGAGAAATTTGGTGAGAACGGTACAGTCAATACCTTTTTTCTGATATTTGTCCATTATTTCAAGAAAACATTAACAAAACACAGCGATGGGCCCTGAAAACTTTAAACTCTGAATTTTTATTAAATAACGAGCAGTACGCCCCGGCTTCGAACGGGTTTTAACTGTTAAGAAAACCAGAGAATGGAACTACGTTTTTCAAGAATTCCTTTTTGTCAAGGAATTACGTCCACGATTAAAAAGTTGTTGACTGTAAGAATTAAAACAATAATGGAAATATGGCTACTGTTGATATAAATAGTGTGACAAATATACTGTTTTATAATCTCTTTGGTGATAATCCTCAATCAAGAGGGAATTCTTTTCTTACCTACATAAAGGTTACAAATCAAAAAGTAATTTGACCTCAGATCAATCAACTCTTTGCTTTGCCATTATGTCAAGTGAATTGTATTTAGGTTTTTTTATACCGCATTATTGTACACGTAATTATGTTACACCGTGTAATTAAAGATTGATTGAATGAAAATACAATGCCTCTCGCAATCCTAAGGTAATTCCTATATTGGTATACCAACATACCATAAATACCTACATGCCCATTGCCCACCAGTAGCTATCCAAAAAAAAGTGAATAATTATATTATTTAAAAAAAATGCGTAGTCTATAGATACTGAAATCTCAGAGTACAGCAGCATTGCCGACTGAAAATCTACTGTGAAATACGAACATGAATAAGAATAAGTTTATTTGCATTATTCATGATTATTATCGTGGTTTCAGCTTGCAATTGTATAAAATATTTATTTTTATGAGTTACATGTTTACTAACTGTTGTCGTGAACATTTATAAGAGGAGGTCACATTGTATGTTTGTCACACGGACAATACGTCTATTTTACAAAAGAAACGTAGGTATTTATGAATAAAATTGAAGTGAGGTAGATAAAATATTTATTCTGGTTTGGTAGACGCCTTTTACAACTACCGCGTACAATTTTCAAAATTCTTAGAAGTATGTTGATTTTGTAGAGTAGCAGAGCTCAACGGATGAAATTTAAACAAGCTAAAGATGTTTATCGCATCGTCTCCGTCAATATACGAGTAAGTACTGCCAAGTTGGGGAGACTCACCGATCAAAACGTCCGTGATAGCTTCGCTTATGTTTTGTACCCAGAAACATAACACACTCTTCGGTCTCCAAAATGAACACACACACCGAGATGCTCAGAATTTAGAAGTGTCACCATATGATTAGTATTGAAGATTGTAGGAACTGACATCTGCATTATCTCGCTTCAGAGCGTATTATCCTATTACCTAACTAGACCAAATCCTTGATTTAACGGAGTACTGAGGCTTTAGTGTGACGATGTAGCATTTCCAAGAGCGTACTCTACCAGTATTATTTAATACAGGCAGAGTACGCGATTTATCAAACTCAACTCTAAGTTTGATCTAAAGTGCGTATTTGATAGCTGTCTTTAGACACCCTCAATCTGTCTAGGTTGACTTGAACTCAGTTTTTTATGAAGTGATAACTTATTATGGGAAGGTGAACAGGTTTGTCACGTAACGAGTGTAACGGTGCCAGTTTTTCTGGTTTTTCATTCTCTCTGACTCTGACACAGCCTTAACCGTATATTAAATTCTCAGTCACGTTAGTCGTCGCGAGATGCTTACGGTTTTCTGTTAACAGCTCTTTTTATAAGAAGACATACTATATTTATACTTTCTAAATGTGTAACTTAAATGTACTAACTTATATTCGTAGCACCCCAATTTATACGGCCTTCTAATATTAGCTCTTATACCAATCTGTTCTTGAAGGTACAACAGTTCTGAAGCTAACGAGTTTGTACGAAAACACTTGTATACAGTGATGTTATTTATGAAACAAATTATTAACAAGTAAGCGAATAATAAACGAGATCAAAGCCTCAACCTTAATTATACACTTATTGTGTTATTAAAACAAATTGTACGAATCGATACGAGCCCCGATTAAGGGGTTAATTTGCTGATGCCTGTGACCTGATTATTTATAACCCTTTACTGGATGGGGTCGCAAAACAGCAGTAGGTAGGTACTTTTTCTTTTTGTGGCTGCTGTATCTGTGAGCTTTGATATTATCACATACCTGAAGATTTAGGATATCATATACTAAAACTCAAAACTCTATTATGAGATTTCACAAAGGCGAATTTACATCTTATTAATAAAATTCACCTGTCACAGTGTTAGTTACCATACACTCCTCCGAAACGGCTTAACCGATTATTTTTAAATTTTATATGCATATTCAGTAGGTCTGAGAATCGGCTACTATCTATTTTTCATTTTGCAAAACAATGTTTGCTGGGGTCAGCTAGTTTGTTTGTAAAATAAGTATTATTACTTTTTATATTTGTGTTTTACCCTATGTTCAAATCGTGCACATGTTTTAAATGATTAATTAAATAATCAATCTATTGTATTTTATTTAAACAAGAACAAATATTCTCTTAACTCGATTTCATAAACAAAAGATTGGTAATATTTCTCAACCCTGCGCTCTCCTGTCTTACCACATGATCCTTTGACCACATATAAAATAACATAGTCGAAAAAAATATATAAAATTTTCTGGCAAAATTTTAAATTGAATAATGTTTTGAATGTAAGCTAAGATTGAATATAATTTGTGTTCCTTATTGTTTTTGTGTATTAATATGTTTATATATACTTCATTTGGTTTTTTGTTCTTAGTATTAGGTTTTATGTCATTGTTAAAATATTATGAGTAACACCCAAGTACAGTTGAGTTATGTAAATAAATATTGAGCTTGCTGTGACTACCTGTAATTTAGGAAGCACTAGTATATAATTTAGTATATCGTATTCTTAAGTGTATTCGAAAGTGTATTTTCTAGTTTGTGGTCCTATTAAATAAATAAATGAATAAGTAGTAGTTACGTAGTAATTTACAATTCAGTGGTTGTTGTTACAAATATTCCATTCAATCAACTGTGGTTTGAGCAAAACATAATTACAATAATGCGGGTAATTTCCGACCAATTGGCTTTTACGAACATCAATAGGTTAGGTAGGTACGAAGCGTAGGTAATTCGTAGTTGCAAGCGTAGAAGAAATTGAAGCGATGACGTAGTGGCGAGGTTGGTTTAGCGGTCAGAACATCCATGCGTATATTGGAAGAAGTGGGTTTGAGTCCCGCATCTCGCTGGTAAGCTACTTTACTTCGTCTTCATTTTTTATATTAAAATTTAGAAAATTATCAATAGTTCATCTTATTCTCGTTCACTGATAAACTAGGCACCACCTTTGTTTGACTAGACTACTCCGTAGCCTAGAGAAGTAAATGACAGGTTGCAAACAGGCGCCCCGACTACTTAGCCGCAGACTGAAACTTGAAACCGCACTGGGGCAGCATTTCTGTTTAAAGCGGGTGGCAGTACCTTCAGGTTACCGGTTTCAGTGATTGGCATACTATTAATTGATCCAATTGGATGAAAATTAGTGAAAATTAGTGGCTTTGGGTTTAAGATAGGGTCTTGTCTGACTTGGAGCGAAGTGTTCCTCGTACACTATAACACGGATAAAAGACAATTTTCTCTGTTCCAAGACCCTGATATGACAATTTATGGAAGCGAACTTAATTTACACGGCGAGCACACCGGATGCCAAGTATTTTAAAGAATGTGGGGTGATAGTGCGCGCAATTTCTAGCGGCATGGTGTATTCTTAACCTAAAATTAGCAGGAAAATGGGTTTTGATGCCACGGAAACGTCACAGGTACTTACTTTCTACTCATGAAAAACAAAGCTTTACATTCAGGAACGTTATAATTGTTAAAAAAATAAATAATATGTAATCGGTGTGTTCATTATTAGTTATTAATTATTAATCATTAGTCTGTGCTGACTGTACTGATTAGACTTTTGAGTAACTTTATAATGTTTCCTTTGCCTTGATTGAAAGGGACTTACATCCTTGGTACCACGTGATACTATAACCTTAACAAATTTGATATCAAAATTAATAATAACAAATTTAATGAAAAGTTTTTAATGAATGGAATAACTGCTCACCAAAAATAAACATACAAAGTAAGTATCTTAAAAGCATCTAATAATGAGGTTACCTTACCCACATTAAATAAAGGCAGGTGTTGACATAAGTAAGCTCTAGGGCATGAAAGGTGTAGTTTGGTCTACCCACATTTTATTGTTTACCATTTCGTCAGCTTTGCCCCCTATCCCAACCCTTTATCCAACCAACCTGTATTTGCCTTACTCGAACACTGTTTGTAAAACTTTACTCTCGCATATATTGCTCCCCCAAGCTCTATACTATGAAAACTATAAGGTTTACCCTTTTCATCAAAACAAGCAAACTCTAAAGAGAACTGACGGAACGCACAAAGTTTGAAGGAATTTCCTGTGTATTAATCGCTTAATGTTGTAGTCTTACCTGTAATTATTTCAGTAAGACTGAAAGAGCGTGTCAGGAAATGGGAAAACTACTAGTCAAGTTTAGATTGTATTTCCACAACATTGACACACAATTTTGTATAAGGAATGCCCTTTTTAATATTCATGACAAAAGAGTACCAACCATCCTACAATGGGTATAATGACTACATATTTTGTTTAGTTCGCCTAAAAGCCCGTCTAAAAATACTGGAAACCTATAATTCGCTAACGTATTTAATAAGAAAGTGCCAAGATATAGAGCATTTCAGTTCCGAAAAGCCTCCAGTTTTGACGTATAAATTTTGTACCAATCGCACGAAAGATTTCCGTAACGCGAAACTCTAATGCTTAGTGCATTGGAGGTTCGCGTCCTCTTGAATATTAATTTTGCAAGAAAAATGAAAGAATTTATACACACATTGAAACTTTAATTAAAACTCTTGCCAAACTGCACGGCCGTTAATTTTCGACATACCAAACTAATTTAGATATCCTAGACCAAACCTACAAGAGAATGTGTTTTTTCAGTGCTATGTTATGTTACTTTTCAGCTACAGCAACTAAAATTAAATACCAGTTCAACCGTGATCATGACGCATGAAATTGTGCCAAAATATCGAGGAACTGAAAACTCAATAAATCTTACCATGATTTATTGAGTATATCTCGTTATAAATCTATAAATCTAAATAGAATCACTAAATAGCATAACAAATTGTAGAACTCTAGGGTACCTATATAAAACCGTTTTTTGTGAATACCAAATAAATGCGAATGTAGCATAAAGACGCAATAGCACCATATAATGTAGCTTACATTGATCATGAACATGCAGCATTGAACGTTTTTTATCGATTTCTTAAAAATATGGTTTTCTATTAAATTTATCTTTAAGGTAACTTCTGCCTAAGATTTTGTCTTTCCCTTTTTTGTGTCATATTCATCATTATCATCGTAATTTCAGCCGTAGGATGTCCACTGTCGGACATAGGCCTCCCTCAAAGATTTTGACTAATTTCAGCTGGCAACGGCCTGCATCCAGCGTGAGCCCGTAGCATTTACCGGTTCGTCCGTCCATCTAGTTGGTGGGCGTCCTACGCTGCGCTTGCCGATCCGTGGTCTCCATTCTAGAACTTTTCGGCGCCAAAGACCATCTGTTCTGCGCGCTATATGGCCTTCCCACTGCCACTTCAAAAAGCGTAATCCGTTCGGCTATGTCGGCGAACCGCGTTCTTCTACGAATCTTCTCATTTCTGATTAGATCCCGTAGAGAAACCCAGAGCAAAGCTCTTTGAGTGACTCGGAGCCCATTCATGAGACCAATAGTGAAGCACCACATTTCGGATCCGTATGTCATCACTGGCAACACACACTCATAAAGACTTTCGTGTTGAGGAACTGCGGTTCAAATATTGGTTATAAATATAAATCTTATATACTTAAATATCACCGTGTCCGTATCATGGTATCATCTGTCATGGCGGTGTCGCCTTGCAGTGTAGGCGACCGATGAACCGTCGAAACGTGACCCTTTCGGCCAATGCTGTGCATTCAGAAACGTCGACAGATGTCGATATAGTTAACAATGATATATTATGATATATATAGCTGATAAGCTGCAAGTATTTTCATGTTTTCGTTATCCGTCTATTCCCGCTCCGCAATTTACAATCGGAAAGGTAAACATCCAATAAAGGCACAATAAATAATCCAATTTCATGTAAGCTCGCTCCGTAGCGTGTGCATATATTTGTTTTATTCGGGGAATAAAGGCCTAGTCCCACTCAGCTGGCTTTATAAAGGGTAAATTATTAGAACGACAAGAATGTTTCAAAGTTGGTTCAATTTTACTTACAATAAAAAACAATAAAATCATAAAACCGTCTTGCACAATAGTAGAAAAAATTGTAGTCTGTCCTCATCTACATAAAATTTATTTCTACTAGAAATAAAAAGGTGGTATGTGCAAATTTTATTGCTTTTATCAGTTTGCTTAAATGTTTTTCAGATCGTTTTGACAACTCAGGATGCCTGTATCAATTTGTCGTTGACTGTTCCTTATTTAAAATATATATTAGGTACTTTATTAGGACATTTTTAACTACGGACAATGCCAAACGTTGGCAACGGCGAATCTATTACTATATTTTATTTTGCAAACATTATTATCGTCTACCATTGAGTCTGAAATACAGTCCGCGTGAAGTACCTTTATTATATTTATCTTCAAAGAAATCCAACATCAAACATTTTGTTTAGGCTATCATTAAAATTTAAGGACGTGTTTACACCATTCAGCGTTTATTTAAGCGAACCTATCATTATTCACGCTGATAAATATAATTCACATTTTATTATTATTTACTGAGTCTATGAGTACGATAACTATACATAAGTCATAAATGCCATAAATTTAATCTGAAATTTGCATGCCAAATGCCCTGTAAGCTAGTCAGTTGTGTGTGCCCCTATTTACTGTTTACCGCAGAAGCACAGCTGTTAACAGTAAAACACGTATTTTCACGTAATAAACAACGCTGCACCTTAAACCAACATTTC
This sequence comes from Gymnoscelis rufifasciata, assembly GCA_929108375.1. Lineage (NCBI taxonomy): Eukaryota > Metazoa > Arthropoda > Insecta > Lepidoptera > Geometridae > Gymnoscelis > Gymnoscelis rufifasciata. Next base: position 9,631,330 of record OV815308.1, on the reverse strand, counting down.
AGGAAATTAAACGTAACATCCTCATTTCAGATACATGATATGAATATGGTTACACTCATGTCAGTATTGTGCTGTCATCTGATAGGTGTTTTAAACTTTTGTAATTAAAGAATCAAAGTCTATCGGCCTTCTCGTGTTATTATTTGGACTAACACATTTACTGTAACAAGCTTGTGGCGTAAATATATACATTCAGTGAAATCTTATAAAATCGTTATGTAACGTTAAACTTTCGTTTTTGTTTGCAAGAAAAGGAAATATAGGTGAACTGTTTAGACAAGTTATTTTCTACCTCTAGAGATTTAAATTAACAAAATTGGTGCAGTTGAACCTGAGATAAATAAAATACTTTTTTAAAACATACAGTTAAGAGTGTTCCATTTAATCTGCTATAACTTTATTAGTTTTGCTTTGACATTTTTTTAATTAGGCCATTAGGTTTTAAGGGAGTAAGAGGAGGAGGAGTTTAAATAAATCGACTTCAACATCTTTATGTTTGAATTAAATAATCTCTTATTTTCTTTTAATAAATAATCAGTAAATTCTATCTAATTAAATTATTTTGTAATGTAGTTACAAACTTATATGTTATGTTTCTTTGTATTTATAACTTTCAATGCGATAAACGTATATTAGGTTGTAACTGCGGTACTAGGTACAAGGTTTTCATTTAGAAACGGCATTCGTCTTACTAAGGGCACAAAGATACCTAGTACTAAAACAGGGCTGATATATCATATATGTATGGTTATACATGGTGTGACCTCAAGCCATGTTACAAAGAACACTGAATAATTTGTTAAGACAAACTTTCCCTAATTGTTAATGGCGTGATAATTACTCGCGATGTTATTTAAATCCTCTGAACGCCAATAAAGGATATTAATTGGGATCTATTTTTTTTATCTTTCTTGTGGTTTTAGATTAAAACAGGATGGTTAATTTTATAATACATTGTTTGTTTATGACCTCTTTATATTTTATCTACTCAACCATAATTCTTTAAATTTTCCATTCGAGTTAGTTTAGGACGTTGGCTACTTTTCATCCCTAGATAATATATAACTCCTATGAGAATCACGAAAACGACTCCACAAATTCTCGTGGACGAAACCGCCAAAGATCCTACTTGGTACTATTATACGTCAACATATATTTGGTGTTACAGTTTTTATTACAGTGGTATATTTTGTTAATTTTGGAATAAATATCCAACCTCTTCCACAAATTTTTACTCTACATAGTTTCCCAAAATATATTCGCGTAACACGCATCTTCGATGACGGAAAACATCTTACGAAACGGCAATCTATCATCTAGAAACGTAACGTAATCCATTGAGCTTTCCATACCATTCAGATAAAAAGCTGCCTGAAATGGAATGTTTGGTGTAGGTGAATCTATTATTCATTGCGGAGGTCCTACGTGCTCATCGGTCATGGTTTATGCATGAACCCTAACAATGCCCAGTGCTCACCTAGCCTCAGGTTTTACCCGAGATTAACTTAGCTTGTACTACGCACTGCTTATGTTTTTGGTAAAAAAACCTCATGAACCCGAGATATCTATAAACTTTATTATCCATCCATCCATTCTCTCCATTCTATCATCGGTCGCACAGACGTACGATGGATCTACCACCAACCATCCATCCACCATAATTATCATCTACGCTTCTGGAACTATTTTATACTGCGCGCCGCTAAGGTGTGGGATTCTCTCCCGATGTCTGTTTTCCAACGCGACTACTTTTAGGACCCTAGTGAATATGCTTTTTCTAGGAAAACTTGTTCCATCGTTGACCTTGTCTCTGCCTTTTGGCTAGACTGTCATAAGTCTGCCTATTTAATAATAATCATTAAAAAAAAGAAACAAAACTGTCACGGCCAAGTTCATTTGTACTATAACATACATTTAATTCCTACTTATTTACTTAATATATGAAAAATATGAATTGAGAATATTTTATTATAAAAATCAGGAAGTAATTTCATATAAACTTTACTACATATTATACAATAAAGTGTAATTATAATTTAAAAAACCGAAAAGAGTTGTAAACATTATGTGCTACGAAATAAAAAAGGGTCATTAAAACTTTTGAAAAAAGATAAGAGTTCCGCCATCGAAATTGTATAATGACAGTAATTACATGTAATAACTTCAATACAACACTAAAATGTTTTATAATTTTCCTCGTGCCGGAACGATATTATTTATTCATTGATCATTATTACTTAGAAACAGAAAATATAGAACTTTAAATAACTTGTTAATCCTCTAGCTTCATATATTGCACCCACGTATTCTTATCCATTCAAAAAAAAGTATTGATAAGGCTGTATATATACTATCCTTTCACGTTCACCTGAACTTTACTTGACATCATGTTTTATATTGGTATTAACTAAGTATTTGCAATTTAACATGAAGTAGGTATCTTGCCCTGATATTTTTGATGATTTATTAGTCTTAACACGATTGTGTCAATACAAAAACAAAACGAGCTACAATTATTATTGTGACGATGTGATATTTTATTATCAATAAATGACTATTAATGGCGCAAACATCAGAACTGCATTGAACTTTATAAAACATATTTATGCTATAGCTACGTCTGAGGTTTGCGTGTCAAATGATTGTTCCAACTTGTACGTAATTGATCAATGAACCTCTCTTATCTCCGTGGCGTTTATTTATAGCAGTCAAATTTACCAATTTATTTGTGAAAACCAAAAATGCAAGCCATCCCAAGACATTCCATCTCGGGCTGGGTGGTTGAACCCTAAATAAGACTCAATTCACAAGATCAATAGCCTTGCTAATAATGCTAGTTCAAGGGCAACATTTTGTGCCAGACGTACCAAATGCTTTTAACACCCTTATTTAAAAACCCTTTGTGAATATCATGGATTTAAACAATAATAAGACTTATGGTTAATTTTGCATGATTTCGGTGGTTTTGGCATAAATATACAATTTAATAAATATTTTACAGCGACACTCCTCTGAGTCATTTTTTATAAGTTCGAGAACCACTTATTGTCGATTGCAACTCGATTGAGTATCACTCATTATGACGTAGGTTTGCTTGGAAACAGAACTATATAAGGTCATAGACTATTTATTTATTACTAAGAATGTTTACCCTCAATCAAAAATGGGATGTTAGAGTTAAACAAATATAATGTGTGCCCTTAGAGGAACAAAGTTGGATGGTTTTGCGGTAATTTTAATCTAAAAACTACCATAACGTAATTTTGCAAATTACTGCTCTGTTATTTAATGTGCTGTAAAATACATCAATTTCCAGGCTGTGCAATCCCACTGTTCAATTAGCTCTAAAATAAATGTTACAGTTCAAATTTCTTGTAATGGCACCCTACTAATATGAGGATGCATTAGTGTGTAAGTGTTTGTGACTCTTTCACGCAAGAACTACTGGATGGTTTTGTTGAAACTTTACAATAATATAGCTTATATATCAGAATAACACAAAGGTTACTTCTTAAAGCTGTAAAATACCGTTTTTCGCGGGAAAATACAATTATCAAGAGCAAAACCCGAGAGTCAAATTTGGCATGGACAATAATGGACATAGCTGTTTTCCAGTAATGGACAAAAGCTACTTTTAACAAAATAAAAATGAAAAATATATATATATATTGTAACGCGGGCAAAGCCGCGGGCGGGCATTAAAAATTAGAAAATAATAATTTTAGAAGCAAATCGATGCACATTTATAGTCTTATTTAGAGTCTGAAATTCAATTACAACGCAGACAATTTAAATTATGAATAGGAAATGTTTGGAGGAATTATTGTGACGTAAATGGCCAATAACGGAGAAACAGATGGGCTATCATATGACAAGCTTCCCATTTCCAAATATGTGATCTTATCGGAACCTAATAAGAGTAAAGCCTTTCCATCCATCACTACGGAGGTGCTTAAATTGATAAATCGTGAATAGGCATGATGACTACATAAAAAATGGTATTCTGTTATAAAGTATATTTGTCCGTTGTGTCCCGAAATACTTTTATATATTTTTTTTACTTTATCATTTGAATAAGGAAGTGTTATAGAGCATCAAAGTTCCGGAGTGCGGACATGTGACTGCGAAAATAAGTACAAATAAAAAAAAAACCTTTTGCAGCCCGTGATGAAACGCATGTTAATCGACTGAGTTTGGTTTGAGTTTCACTTTGTTTTTTTTTAAAGTGTCAAACTAATAGTTATGTTAAGCTCCATAATAAAACGTCAGAACCCCTTTAAAGGACTTGAACCTGCAATAACATTAACATCATTTACTCATTTTAAAGTCTGATCTTACATTAGAATAAACAAATTAGCAGATAAATGGGCTTATTAACTTACTTGAGTTTATTGAGTGAAATTCCAATTCACAGAATGTACCAGTAGCTACCTACGTCAAAACTTATCGTAAAGGTCACGAGCTACCCGTGAAACAAAACAAAACGGCCTAAAGTTAACGTCCCATTAGGTACACGTCGATTCGATCAACTCTGCTTAAATTCGGTTACTCATGCAGAAGATGATTGGATCGCTGTAATCGATTGAGCTCTTTATAATGTTCCATTATTTTATGTCCTCTTGGATTTATATATTACTAGCTGAGACCTGCGGTGTTACCCGCGTTTAAATGTATTGTCCCGCGGAATTACATATTTTCCCGGGATAAAAAGTATCCTATGCTACTTTTAATACCTCCAAGAATATGTGTACAAAGTTTCATGATGATCGGTTGAGTAGTTTTCGTGTGAAAGCGTAACAAACAAACTTACATTCGCATTTATAATATTAAAAGTATATATATATAGGATTTAATATATGATGTACATCTGATCCTAGCAGATCTGAGTTAATTGTGACGAGCTCAGTGGCCCGGTGGATGAAGGTCAACCTAAGGCTCAAGAGGTTGCGGGTTTGATTTCCGCTTACGATCTACAATTTCTGGTTACGGTCTGGGTGTTTTCTATGTATCATTATGTATATATTTTCAAATAAAAAATATATTTGAAGTATAAGCATAATCTGCACTAACCTATCAGTGTCCGGCGAAACAACTCCTTCAAATATATTATAGTATTGTTTATGTATATATTTATATGTATGTATATATATATACGTATGTAATTTATTTATGTGCATATGTAATACTTGCAGACTAATATATATAATTATAAATATGTATAACAGAAGCATAGTAACGGGGAGAAGCGCCCATAAATGCACCAGTATCGGGGAGTTGAGCTGCTGTCGAGATACGGATCCTCTGAGATACAGTCACTGATTAGTTCAGAAGGATCCGTAGCCTTGACTGTATGAAAAATATGACTCGTATACTTGGTGCAATTAAACCTAGTCTAGTTTAGTTTTAGTATAGGTCGTCTGTAAGACATCGTACAATCGGTAAGATGTACATTTTGTAACTTTTTACAATTAAAACCATTTTTATTTTTTATATTTTTATATCAGTAACTTAACACCCATAGTACAAGTTCTGTTTAGTTTGGGGTTAAGTGATGAATTGATGATGTGTGATATTATAAAAAAAAAATACAATTTGTTTTTTCATAATTGTATTGAAATTAAGGACTATTGTCCCTACAAGTGTATACTTGAAACTTATTTTCAAGTATACACTTGATCCGAGTACTTCGATAACAATTATATTGATTTATGAAAAGTTGGCAGAGAGCGAAAGTCGGTCCACTAGGGATTGCTATATATTGTACCTATAGCTAAATAAAATACGTAGACGGTGGAGATCGGCTTTGTCGTGAGGTCCGGTGAGCTCCAACTCGGCAATTAATCAACAGAATGCGACAAGGAAAAAACATTGGCGAAAAAAATTGTAGCTGCCTGGTTTCCCGTGACATATGTATGCTTGCGAACCTACGGTACTTCTCTGAGCGACGAGAGTTAGATGAAATAATAAATAACTGTGACCAAGTCAAAATCATTTAGTACGAAAGCAATTCACGCAATAGTGAAAGAATTTTTCAAATCGGACCAGTAGTCCAAGAGATCAACGCGTTCAAACAAACTCTTTAGCTTTATAAAATTAGTATATATTGGTTCAACTCCAATGAATTATTTGTGTGACATAATTTCAAGCAAAAACTAAAGGGTCGTTGTAAATTAACAGGCATAAATTTGAGCGAAAGTCAACAAAGCGAGCAAAAAGGGAACTAATTTAGGGGTGAATTTGTATTAGCATAGTTAATAGTTGTATTTTGAATCTGAAGCGAGATTACGAGACGAATCAATTATATGATTTATCTTCGAAATTTTACAGAATATTAACAGAATAAACACACGACAAAACAACGTAGCCACATAGCAACGACAACGCAACCACGTTTTCAGGGGTAAATGTTGCATATAAATTAATTAAGATTATTCACACATACCACATCTTGCTGTCGTTATCGACAATTGTGTTGACACTGACGTTGTGGCTACGTTGTTGTTGCTTTGTGGTTGCGTTGTTTTGTCGTGTGGTTTTGCCCCTAACTTATGGTTCTGAGGAATAGATGCTCACAAAGTAATATCTGCATATAATATATACGTAGCTTAGACAGCTCAGCTAAGAGGAGCGTGCCTCGCTCGGCATCTCGTTATCCGAACACGAAGATTATTACAGTTCTTGTTCATGTCCAGTGACTGTTTCTATCTTCGATATACACGAAAATTTGTGATTTTTTAATAAAAAAATTGCAAGGATGAGAGTGTCACGTGTCAGAGGACATTTTTGCACTTCCAATATTTCACTCGCTAGGCATCCTAACTCTAACTAACTTAGTCATTTATCACAAACCAGACACCACACCAGAGTCCATGTTGACAAATTAGTACTTCGATGGCAAAAAAAGGAATCTTAAAAAAACGGCAAAGTTGGTCGATGTTATTAGTCCTAAGCTATAAAACTATCTGCCACAAACTATCGCAAACGCAAGGTCTCTACCAACTTTGTAATCAAATTTATGGAAGTAGCTTGTACAAAAACGTTGATTAAAAATGCTTTTTGTCCATCACCTCTTTAAGTTTTGCTGTAATTTTTAACCCAATATCAATTAACTCACTCTTTCTTTGCTATAATGATGTATTATTGACATTCTAATTTTATTAATAATTTTTCATCTCAGGATATGTTTTAATAAATGTATTTGAATGAATTTATGTAATTGTGGTTAATGATTTACTTGATTATTATTGTTGTTAGTAGGTATATAGGAAATGCTATGACATTAAACCTACCTACGCTCATACAACTATTACATTGAGATGGAAATGTTGTTCAATAGGGTGGATAACAAAAATGCATATTTTAATAAAAAAATCCCTATTAATAAAATGGAGTGCATCAGTTTTTTCATTTAACATTCGAAGGATTTCCATGACAAAAAAGCCGTTAATATTTTTACGAGAGCTAAAATACGTCTTCGAATATCTACATGTTTCGTAACGAAATTCCGTACATTGTCAAGCGACGAATAGCTAAAATTCTATTGCCTGCGGTCTCCAATACAACCCCTAAATAGCGATACATAAGATGTTTGTCATCAGAGAAATTTCTTAAGGAATCTTCAATACGGTCGCTGTTCATTGAAATTCCTTTCATATAACCAAAGTTTTTTAGCAAAATTATACGACTAACAAAATCCCAAAGTGACCTTTCTTTTATAAGAGTTTCATACTTAGAAGAACAAGAAGAGTATAAATATTTTAAATTTCTCTGAACAGCAATTGTCATAAGTTCAAATGATACCTAGTAGCGTACCGCTCGCTGCTTTATTGTGCCGGGGACCAGATTTATATTTTACTGTAATTTTAATGACCGAGGCCACGCGTTTGAACTAGAATAACATATGGTGTTACTTACACCTGGTACCTATATAAAATGAAAAATAAAACGCTCATGGGAACCCTAAGAGCCTTAACCATCAGCAGTTTTTTAGGCCTTTGTAGTCGTAAAATCCCATGTTACGGTCTTTATAGGTAGGCAATAAGATATAGAAATACAAGAGCATATTGCAAAAATACAAACAGTTTTATACTTAAAGGACTCAACACAAATTATAACACAACAAGTAGAAAACCGTTCGTAAACAAAAATACAATAATTTTAAACAAAAAAACGTACTTTGGTAAGAGGTTACTGATAAGTGTTATGCCGTTTGCCTTAAATTTTAATCTGATGTGCACCAAAAAGGATGATCTCAATTTGGTGTTGGTGGCCACCAAACACCAAATTGAGATTATCCTTGTGTAATTCATAATCTTCTAATACTTTTGAAAAAAAATCGATCAAAAAAGAGGGGTGTTATAAGTTTGACGTGTCTGGGGCATCATAGCTCCCGAACGGATGAAGTGATTTTAATTTAGTTTTTTTTTGTATTAAAGGTTAGGCGCGACTGTTCTTAGATATGTTTTATGAAAATCGGTAGTGCCATTTAAAAGTTATAGGGGTGAGATTAGGGAAGGAGAACCGAAAATATGCAAATATACTAGTGTAGGGTATCAAATTGAAAGCACATCGCGTCCACATTACATAATATTGTTCCCTTAAATGTTGTTTTACATTTAAGGAAATTAAAGCATTGAAATCTAGGTTTTTCCTAAATTTTAATTTTGATTTATGAAACATATATCTAAGCCTTATAATTAGGTAATGTACATAACTGGTTAGTAGTTGCTCGAAACCAAATTGCAATGACTTTAATAGAAGTTCGATTTGTGTTTCAATTTATCAAACTGCCAGGCGGCGGTTGCAACCAAAATTGTATTTGTATTCGATCTCCAGTACTTCAAAAACTTAATTATATAAATTGACGTTTCAAAGTTGAATTGAAACATCGAAGTTAACTTAAGTTTTTAAAGTTGGGTTCAACAACAAACTTTACACATAAATATTTACGTGAAATTGAGTATCACTTTCATCAAGTAACTAAATTCGTGCGGTTTCTTCTAGGACTATTTTAGGTTGTATCTTGTTTCTAATGATAATAGCTAAGAATACCTAATAGGTACTTTATACAAAATTATTTAAGAAACATTTAAGTTTACATGTAAGTTAGTTATTATATTTAGGTAAGACATGAATTAACAAGTAAATATAGCGTAGCGAAAATATAGGTATAGGAGTATAGGTGTTTTCATAAATTGTAGATGAGCGAGCGACACGGCTAATATGCTGCTAAAATAACCCTATTAGTTACTCTTTATGTTAAATTAAATAACGTGATTCCGTCATGGCGACTTCAAAATCTGCAACTTCACAACTTGATTTGCTGTGCTTTGTAATACCGCGGTTCAACGATAAGCCGGATTGTCATTACGATACGTTCTTTAATATGGTGGTCTATGTCTATATAGCCGCATTGTACTGTGAATATTGTAGGATAAGTTTGTTTTTTTATGTAAAACGACGAGCTAGCTAGCGAGAGCACCGCGGCAGCTGCCACCGAAACGTCAGAAATCCTGGTTTTAATAAAGTAAATGTAGTGAAAACATGTTCAAGGCGCTCGCAGCGCCACTTGTTTTGAGAATCGGTGCTATAACAGAACTATAAAAAAGGTGGCAATATTTGTATTACAAAATGGCCAGCCGTGTTGTATTACCTATGCATTCAATTCGGCTAATTATTGAACCGCCTCTGTTTTACAAAATGGCGCTGTTTTATAAGACAAGTGGTAATGTACAACGGCGGATTAACTCACACAATACCTATGCATAAACTACTGCAGTTTATATCGCACAATAGGGCGACAATTGGTTCTGTTCTTTCAAATTAACAACAGGCAATTTCACATTGTTCAAATCACTCCCAATCCGAGCAGATCTATTCAATTGTTCTATTTGTAGAACAAGGCACGTACCGTCCCAGCCTTAGTCATGGTATTAACAATCAGCATCAAAGGCAAACCCTACAAGAGACAGTGCTGATAATAGTTGAGGCGTAAGTTGGTCAGTTCGAAAGACATTATCATCAGTATTATTGTTTCAAATTTATCTGAGTATTCACTAACTTTGAGAGATTTTAAATTCTTTTCAAATAACAAACCAGATAGTGTGTAGGTACTGGGTACAGAATTTTTTTTTTTTACGACACAGGTGCACAGACATACCTACATTTAAGGCCTAACGCTATGTTACAGGCGCTGACGCGTTTTCATAGAATTGACTAACACTCATAACATTTTTGATCACTTTTGTAAGTGGCCTTAAATTTAAATATTTAAAACTCAGACTATTCGTACATACCTACCATTTAAAATGTGGGGAATATATGCACTAGAGTACTGTTTGTCATATTCTTAGCTATTCATATTTGAGCTAAAGATAAAACTCTGATATTTATAATTTCGTTACTAAATCTTAATATCACATTATTTGTATTTAAGGCCATACAACACAAAACTCAATTTATTTTAACACTGTAGATGACATAATAATAAATACACAGGAAAGAGAAAATAATACCTATTGAATCTGACAACAATGTAATTAAATCTAGCTAATTCTTATATTTATGTCAGTGCTTGCTCCAGAACAGAGTTTACTCTGACCTTTTTGTGACTGTGACCTTTTTGAAGCCTCACAATAAATGCTACGCTTCAAAAACGGAATAGCACAGATTAAAATACATAATGTAATAAGGCAAAAGGCACTCCCTGCGGCAACAATTCTCACGCCTAATTTAGTTCCGTGACGGAGTTGTACGTGTTTCAGCATTCGGACGCAATAAAGTGGAATTTTAAAACGGTGAAATACGATCTCCATTCTTATTTTGCAGGTTTTTTACGAAACTTGCTGTGAAGGTATTTTATTTCATGAATTAGTAATCTACTTTTTAAAAGCTTAGCTTGTTCTAAACTTTGTAACGTTAAGGCAAATGATTTATAGATATTTTAGGATTCTAATACTAAAAGAAAAACCATCTTGATCATTTGTCCATCTTTTTGGAGTAATGGATTGGCGATGGCATTAATGGACTAAATTTTATCACCTTAGCAAAATTTGTGAAGCTTGAATTTGAATACAGCTTGCAATAGCATATATTACGCTTACCTACATTTAAATTAATGGTAATTAATAAACAAATTTGGAATGTATTTAAATGACAAAGGTAGTAAGTAATCTGGTGGATTTGGATGACATAAGAATGAACTGGATATTGACACGCCTTATATCAATTGAGGGACTTAAGACTTCGTTTCCGTAACCTCTGTTCAAAAATCATCAAGCACCCAAGGTCACTCCGAGAAGCCTGCGAAGACCCCAGGAAACTTCTACGCTTTTGGTCGGAGTTAGGCTGGTTACACTAGCGCCCGACACCACGCACAATATACCACCTCGAGTCTAAAAGCGTAATATCAGGGCCCCCCTAACTATCTAACTAACCTCTGTTCAAGAAGTTTTTGGCTACAACGGCTATTATTTTGGTACGTAGATCATGACAATAGGCATTAATGTTGAAACACGTCAAATGGTGCTATTGCTTACTGTTTGAAATAATGAGACCAGTTCATAACAAAGACGGCACCACATTGTTTACATTTATGTAATTTCTAAATTCGTTAATGAAAGTTCAACTGGATAAATCGGGACAAATTTCGGAAGTAGCTGATAAATATGAGTTCACTGTAACGAAGGCCACTGGGTTAAATTATCGCTATCTACTATAACCGTCTCCTTCAATATACTTTAATATATGTATGTATTAATACCGGAAGTAACTCAACCTCTTAACGTTCCTTCGGTTGCCCGATTTGAGTGAAAGTTGCCACCAGAGTTAGCTGGAGACGTCCTTACTTGAATCCCGGAAAAGGATGGATATTATTCTCCGCGTGAAATCCCTTTCGCTTATCAAAATCTATTTGAACTCGCGCAAAGCCACGTCAAATCGTTTGGCTGTGGAGTTATTAATGGATATATCTAATGGCATTTCCAATTTCAGGATTACAAAATATAAAAATTACTATTATACAAATAAATATGTATATTATATAATAAATTATATTTCATAAATATATTTTTTCAGTTTATATTCAGCAAGAATAGGTACCGATTATGGTCTAGAGTCGAAGCAACTTGAAACTATCACATTTACGAAGTACTCTACCGAAGGCAACCCCTGTCACTCACTAAAGTGAAGAAACAAGAAAAACACAAAGGTCATGTTACCTGAGTTTTATTTCTGAATTTAGCTCTACAAACATTAAGATTACTGCTTTTTTATGAGAATGTGTTTTACTAATACCGTGCGAGCGTAAGTCAATAAATCGTATTTTTATCATAAATCGTAAATCGAGCGGCATCAATTATTTAAAGTTAATACGCGGGGCGTAGGCAGTAATAATGTGTATTAATATTAAAGACATTAAAACGATTCAAATAGGCTAATGGTGTAGGTTAATGGACGTTAATATGACTCCGTAACATTATTCCAATGAGTTATAAAATTAAATAATGTCGGAGGCAGTTATGAGTCGAGTTGATTGTTGTTTACATGCATAGCAAATAATATTATCTGTTTACATTTTGATTGCTTGTAAAAATCATAATTCAATTTATTTTGATTTGTTACATTTTTGAATTCATTAATAAAGGTCATTTAATTTATTAAGTTAAAAATACTGTGAAGTACGTAACGACCAATCAGAGCAGAGCACGTCGCTCGAGTGGGGTCGAGGCGCCATCTTTACTTAAGAGTGGCTGACAGTATTTTTGGGAACATTACTTAGTGAGACACGAACGGATCGAGTTGGATCGTTGGGTGTATTCGTTGTTTAGAAGTGAGATTGGTGCCTTGAACTCGCTGCTCGGTTGTTACAGTGCATTTTATTTGAAACATTTGTAAATAGACAAATTGTCGATTAAATTCTTATAAAACAGTGAATATTGTGTTTTGTGCTCGCATTTCACCCTGATGACGCCCACTAAACACGTTACCGCTTATGACGATCTCGTTAAGAATAACGATTCTCCGACATCAGAAGTGGGATCGGTGCAGGCACAAAACGTGAAAGAGCAGCTATCGGCGAACTATCGCTGACGTGCGCTATTCGAAACGCAACAATTCAGCATGAGGCTTCTCGTGAAGGCACTTTCCAACCCACTGAAGCACGAGGACAAGGACATCACGCTGCCTACATTTCAGCCAGACGAGGCAGAAAACGACGCGCGGGCCTGGTTGGCGACGGCTGACATCTGCTTATTGGATCGCAGCATACAGGGAAGTAAAATTAATTATCATTCTTTGTAAGGTTATGATAGGTTCGGCTGCAACGTGGTTTTCTCAAATAGCGTTTCCAGATATGAAATGGGTAGAATTTACGAAATTTTTCTCTTGCGATTTGAGACCTTAAAAACGCGTGCCGAGTCTGCGTTAAAAATTATTAGTGGTAAACCACATGTCTTGCTGCATATGCAAGCCGTTTGTTTACATTACTTATGTCTTGGTGGGGTAATTTAGGTAAAGAATAAATGGTATTATCCTTAATACTAGCACTAACAAACCACGGTTACAGCGTCAACATTTTTTTTAAAGAAATATCTACCCGCAGCAAAATGAAACGTGAAATTATGGCTTTTTCTTATCGTAAAACGTAGTTAAACAAGATAACAAACGCCCTAGGTTAAGTTCAGTGAATTTGATGTTTGGAAAACTTGATCATAAATCTTTTGAATGTTTCAGCCGACCACATGACAATCAGCAAACAACTACGACCCCTGATCGCTCCAAAACAGACGTTGTTACGAGGTTCCCTGTGATTTGCTACAAGTGTGGAGTTGAGGGTCACGTGACATCGCGTTGCACAAAATTGGGGCCTAATGCAAACAGCAGCGCGCAGCCTACTGCCGCTACTAGTACTGTCAAGAGAGAGGACGTGTGCGGTATGAAACCTGTCTTCGGTACAATTACACAATTCGGTGAGCAGTTTTCATTTTGTTTTGATTCCGGGGATGATTGGTCATTAATTAAAGAAAGTATCTCTGGCAGACTTGTTGGTACATTGCAAAATGCAATTGTTACTTTAATTAGTGTAGGAAAGACTAGTGCGTGTTGTCGAGAAGCTAGATGGCCTCGATGTTCACATGTTGATGAAGTCTTTTTTTTCGTGAGCTTCGGCATAACGTTTAATGGTAGTTGCGACTAGGTCTACTTTGAGATCCCGATGTATGTCTGCATTTCTTATGTACCACGTAGCGTTCACGATACTCCGAAGTGCTTTATTTTGAAATCGTTAGACAATCTGAATATTGCTCTGTTTGGTACTGCCCCAAAGCTGAATACCGTACGTCCATATTGGCACAAGGACTTGCTTATATAGCAGTAATTTATTGTTCACTGATAACGCAGAGTGTTTTCCAAGTAACCAGTACATCTTCTTATAGCGAAGCCCTAATTCTTAACATTACTTCTTGACATGAGCTTTCCAGCGAAGCTTTGCATCTATTGACATACCTTAGTATTTTGCTGTATTTTGGTATGGTATTAATTTATCATTGATGTACACCGGATTATAGTTTGGTCTTTTATTTGTGAAGTAAATGTGGACTGACCTTGACTCATTTAATTTAATTCGCCATTTCTGAGTCCAGTTCAAAACAGTGTTCACTGCTTTTCTGGCGCTTTTGCATGAGTGACCAGTAGCCATTATGGCTGTATCATCAGCAAATGTGGCAATGATATTGTTTTCTAAATCTAGAATATCTGCAGTATAAAGTAAGTACAAGACGAGGACACTTACTTGTGGCACTCCAGCTTCAATTTTCCTTAGATCTGAGTAAGCGTCATCTTAAGGAACTCTAATCTCATTCTTTGGGTAGACAAGTCTCTAATGTATCTCTAATAACAATAAACAGAAAATTGCTTTGGGAATATAATTCGTATTTTATGTAAAAGCCCTTTATGCCAAACTTTATCAAACGCCTGCGCTACGTCTTTGAAGACTATTGTCTTCTGTGCAGACTTTTCTTTCTTCAAAAGTATTTTGTATTATTTTCGTTATTCTTTGTACATGGTCTTAGGTGGAGTGTTTTGCCTGAAAACCAAATTGAAAGTCCGGGATCAACTTTTAATGGGGTTAATGGGTCTGTTGAGAAATAGTTTGGGCATAATTAGTAAAAGAGAAATAGGTCTGTATGATGTTCTTTCATGTTCTGGTTTTCCCGGCTTTGGAAACATAATGACTTCAGCAACTTTCCACCTGGTACATATTTAAGCCTAAATGCCGCGTTTATGAGTGTGGTAAGCTTTATTATGGCCTTTCTATTAAGATTTCTTTAATTAATTCGAATTGAAGTTGGATGATACATTTTTATAAACAAAAAAAAAATCCATTAGGTCCGGTATTTTGTAAGAACCTGTTGGCCAGTATGTCGGCTTTCCTGTTGATAAAACCTCACAATTCATCTCTTTAGATGTGTATTATGTAACGCACAAATATTAGCTAGATTAACTCTTGGCAGTCTTGACGCTAGTAGTGAAGGTCATGGCGCGATGTTCCTCCAAATACCTGATACAAAGCTACATCCAGTCGAATATTATAGCAAACGCGCAGCACATGCAGAGTCCCGATGCCACTCCCTCAGTCATTATGTCCCAACCGAATTGGATCCATTCCTGTAGAATGCATTCATACTATGTTTCTTTTGATTATGTGTCGAGGTAGTATAACGGCGAGTTGGCCGATATGTTATGGCGAGGTGGCCAAAATTGTAACGGCGAGTTGGCCGATATGTTATGGCGAGGTGGCCAAAATTGTAACGGCGAGTTGGCCGATATGTTATGGCGAGGTGGCCAAAATTGTAACGGCGAGGAGGCCAATTTGTAACGGCGTGGTGGCCAATTAGAAACGGCGAGGTGGCCGATATGCAATGGCGAGGTGGCCAATTTGCAAAGGCGAGGTGGCCAATTTGCAAACGCGAGGTGGCCAACGTTGGAGGGCGAGGTGGCCAAATGTAAAAGAGGGCCTGTTTTGATTTGATGGATTTTACTTTTTACATTTTGTTTGAGGCTAACATCATGAAACTTTTCTATAAAGGCAGTTGAAGTTATTTGGTCAGGAGTGGCCGAACGTTACTAAAATGTTTTGTTTTTTTTGACAGATGATGCGCGGCCTTCATTATCACACGAGGGCGTGTGATATGTCAGGATGGCTGTGTCGGAGGCAGTTATGAGTCGAGTTGATTGTTGTTTACATGCATAGCAAATAATATTATCTGTTTACATTTTGATTGCTTGTAAAAATCATAATTCAATTTATTTTGATTTGTTACATTTTTGAATTCATTAATAAAGGTCATTTAATTTATTAAGTTAAAAATACTGTGAAGTACGTAACGACCAATCAGAGCAGAGCACGTCGCTCGAGTGGGGTCGAGGCGCCATCTTTACTTAAGAGTGGCTGACAGTATTTTTGGGAACATTACTTAGTGAGACACGAACGGATCGAGTTGGATCGTTGGGTGTATTCGTTGTTTAGAAGTGAGATTGGTGCCTTGAACTCGCTGCTCGGTTGTTACAGTGCATTTTATTTGAAACATTTGTAAATAGACAAATTGTCGATTAAATTCTTATAAAACAGTGAATATTGTGTTTTGTGCTCGCATTTCACCCTGATGACGCCCACTAAACACGTTACCGCTTATGACGATCTCGTTAAGAATAACGATTCTCCGACAAATATATAAATTACGCCTGAAATAACCTGATGTTGCTAATTTGATTAGAAAATTAAGCCAAAAATGTATATACGTCTATCATCATTTCAATGATTATAAAGGAGGTCAAGAATCATTTTAATGGATAGAAATTAAATAATAAAATAGAAAACTTGGCTCCAAAATATCACAATTTTGATTTCAATTTCAAGAATTTAAAAATATTACGATTAAAATGCATTTGTATGTTAGTGTTTTAAAAACTTTAAGATGTAGTAAAGTTTTTTTACATATTTGGCTACACAACTCAAATATTTTTTACACCGCAGGTGCTCAAAGTTAGCAGTTAATAAATGTCAGAAAAAAAATATGTTTATGGACTTCTAGTTAACTATTGTCATACCTCCTAAGTATAGTTGAGTTCTGTAAAAAGTAACATAGAAAAACCATTATTAGAAGACACGTAACATAGGCCTTAATAGCGGACGTGGTCTCAACTAATATGAGAAAACTGGGATTTTTCTTAATTTAACAAAATATTGGTAGTTGTCAAATTATAGAGAATATATTTTTCCTTTAGGCTGGGAGACTCGTCCCCCGCCCGCACTCACTCGTGAAGGATTATCCACCACTTCTGGGAAACCCTGTATACGCGTAGTCTTATAGACCCCCCGTGCGAATTTAATATTATGATTAAAAGCTTATAACGTAAAACAACATTCAGATAAGAAGTTCCTCATAATTTAATTACAACATGATATAGTCTTTTAATAATAAAAAAAAATTAATATATTTGTTTTGTTTTAACCTTGTGAAGCTTAAGTGCTATTTATACTTAAACTAATTACCCACTTTACTCGCAGTCGGGTAAAAACCATTAGATTGATTTTCTACCAAAACCATACCATGTTATTACTTTGAATAATCACTTACGAGTATCACCAAATAGCAGTTGGAAACATCCTTAATGCAAATGTTAAAAGAAGTAAAGTGGCGCAGCTTTTGTAGAAAATCACCCTTGCTCATGAAAAACATTATAAATTCTAGCATATTTCTAACTGCCCTATTTTTGCTTGGGTACCTATTAATATAATAATAATACTATAAGCCATCCTCTTGGATCTATACAATACAATACTCTTTCTTGAACACAACATTATGTACAATAAAACACAAAAAAGATGTACAAAAATTGTAAAAAAAATGTGATTGTTTGTGATTTATTGTATTATTTCCTTGATTATTCTTAGTTTTTATTTAAATTAGATTTAAGTTGACCTGTCCATGTAAGCATAGGCTTTTAAGGAAATAAACGTTTTGACTTTGACTTTTGATCTATCTTGCATCATCATCATCATTTTCATTTCAGCCAAAGGATGTCAGCTGGACATAAGCCTCCCTAATAGACTTTCAGTAACTTCGGTAGGTAGCCCTGTAACCTTCACAAGGTCGTACGTCCATTTAGTTGAACGAAGACCTTTTGTCTTTCAGTTTCTAAAAACCGCATAAAATTCGTTGGGTACGTATTTGTTTGAGTTTTTTGTCTTTTGCGACTATACGGATAAGTATGGGTAGGTAATTTATTGTAAGATGACCTATTATAGTGATGTATATGAAAGCACAATAACAGCCACAACAATTACGTCTTGGTTCACATATTTAGTGAGAATGAGGTGAAATTGTGGACAAACTAAGATTAAAAATTTAAAAAAAAATTGTGATGTGTTGGTTATAGTAAATGGTTTTATTTATCAGTAAAAAAGTACTATCAGCTGTCACCACCCGTAAAAGCGCGTAGCAGGCTGTACTACAAACACGTGTAAGATTACCCTGTATGTTAGTTTGTTAATCTTTAACTAAATAGTTATAATCATATAAGCTGTAGGACGTGCACCACTGGACATAAGCCTCCCTCATAGACTAGTCCAGTTATTTCGATTAGAGGCAGCTTTTACCTTGTAACTAAAAAGTTTTAAGTTTTAAGAACTTTTTGAATCTGTGATGAAAAATACATTGTATTTTATGTAGAAGGTAATTTAAATGGATTCTTTCATTTCATACCATTTTTGCAAAAAGTAGCTTGTAATTAATTATTGGTTTATTATATATTATATATGGAGATATATATCTATTTATATAAAAATGAATTGTTGTTCGTTAGTCTGATTAAAACTCGAGAACGGCAGGGCCGATTGAGCTGATTTTGGTTATAAAATGTTTGTCGTAGTCCAAGGTAGGTATTAACGGTGAGCAAAAATCTAATAATTGCTGGGATTTTTTTTTATAATTACCCGTGCGAAGCCGGGGCGGACCACTAGTTTATAATAAAGGAAGTTAGTTTTTGTATAAATTTTAAAAGTAGGGAAATAGGGATAATATATTTTTTATTTATGACTAAAGTAAAATGTAAACAATCTGAAAAAGAAAACCTTTGTTAAAATTTTAAGGCCATTGCACCTAATCACCTTCAAACTTAATTACTCATTTATAAGACGCTTTTGAACAAATTTAAATGTAATTTGTTTTTTAAAGGTTGAACGAGCTTTCTATAAATAAGCCTTTAAATAAACATATGGCGGAGTAAATAAAAATGTATTGAAATCATCAGAAATATTGTTGACTGATCGGATCAGTTGTTGTTTACAAATTGTGTAGGGTATCAGTATTTTGAAATGAAACAGAAGTGATGCTCACATAAATAATAAATTTTCATTTCGCTGAAAATCTTAAGAAAAGTTTGCGTCTGGTTTTTGTTTTTGTCAATTGTTTCACACATGCAATTGTATTTAGAATGCTAGTAGTTTTCGTCTGCATAAATTATTGACAATTAAAGTTATGAATAATTTATGTAGACGAAAACTACTTGTAATTCACTTCAATACCTAAGTAAAAATTAGCATAAACATAATAAATAATAATGAGGTAGGTAATTAAAAACTGCATTATTTTTCAGCGGATTTGCATGCAAATTCATGTCTCAATGTTAATTAAATTTGCTAATCCAAGCGTAGTAGTTAAATCATGTTACGCTGTAATCCATTTTCAATTAATTATTATGAACCTTCGTAATATATTTGATACGTATAATAATTTGTGTTTACTATTATTTACTCGTGTTGACAGTTTTAATTATAGCGTTTGAAAAATGATTAGAAAAACGCAGCATTCAAAATTAAGAGTTCACTACTAAACGTAAACACATTGATAAATTTACGTAAAAGTACGTACCACAATCGGAATCCCGGTGCATCAGCCAGTGGGCCAGTCTGGTGGTAATTTGAAGGTTACTACACTACTACAGTACGTGGGCGTCAGCGGCCGTTCACCCCAGCAACACTGCACGTAAAATTCACATAACATAGAAATCACAGATGGAATGTACTAATGGTGTTTTCACATAGGATTATTGGTGTCGAGAGCGTTGAATTGTTTACGAGCGTCGTGCGAGTTCCCGCGGTACGCGTCTGCCGCGCTCGGCGCGCAACAGATAGGTATAAGGGAGAACTGGCGGTCGGTCGTAGCGAGCGCCGCCGCGCCGCCGGGCTTTAGGCGCGCGCCTCTACCGCCCGCCCCGCCGCCGCCCCGCCCCGGAGATCCTTCTGACGTCATCCCCAAACCTCCCGAAATCCTCGCTATCCAGAATACTCACGTATAACTTACTCTTGTGGCCGCTACAGTTTTCCAATCTCATCTTATTAGGGTTCGACGGTACGTTTGTAGCCACTTGATACTGTTACGGATTATTTTTATATGCAAGAAAAGCGCGGGATTTGTACCCTCGACTTGGAAGTTCTTCAATAAGGATACAAGTTTGTGAGACAATTGTAGAGGGTTATAGGTTCGATATAAGAATATATCTTCTTTGATGATTTCAAATAACAAATCCTATGGAGAAAAAGGCGCGTTGGCTAAGTAAGAACACACTCGACTTTCATACCAAAGGTCGTGGGTTCAAACCCCGCAGCGCAACTCTGGATTTTTCTGGGTCTGGGAAAAATTATATGCGCTAATAACACGTGCTTTAACGGTGAAAGTAAACATTGCGAGGCAATCGGCATGCTCTAAGAACATGGAAGAGTTTGAAAGACTGTGACACAATCACCAACCCGCCCTGTAAATTAAGAGTGGTAAATTAAGTCTAATCTCTCTCATGAAGAGAGAAGTTCCTGTGTCCCAGCAGTGGGAACGTTGATATGGGTGCTTATGTATGGATTTTTCGTGGGACATTACTGATTCAGCGTCCTTTATTCAAAAACAACGCTGCGTAAAATTTACTGAGTAAAATTGTGGAGTGTAGGTAAGTAATTGTGTTGGGTCTGTTTGTGTAGGTACGATTGTATGTTATTTATTCGCCTGCAAAAGATATGTGAGAAATCCCCGTTCCCGTAATGAGCACTTAGTTCGGTCTTGTTTACTGAGGGAACAAAGTCAGCGACGTGATCTAATTTAAGCGCGTTGTTACAAAAACCGTCTGGTCTGAATCTGTTCTAAATCTAGAAAATTGACTTCGTCTGGGGTCTAAATAGGGGCAAACAATATGTCTCGGTACATATTGTTTGAGTACATGTACGTGTTGAGAATGAGCGTGTGTTCACGACGGCAGTTGGTTATAAACCGTCTTTGTGAAACATGATTTAGTCCACTTAACAGTTTGTAGCCCTCGAGACTCCAACTCTCGCCTATTGTCGCCAAAATAATACTTCCGATGGTCGTTACTGTACTGAGTAATATATAACTGATATTTGTTCAGGTATTTATTCCCCTTTGAACGGGTGCGTCGCTTCAATATTGTCGCTATTGTGGCTCTCTCACTCTTCACAAAGGCTATTATGTGTCGCACTAATTACTATTATCAAACCTGTGTTCCACGTTGACAGAACATCAACATGATTTTATTACTGATGTGATTTGACGTTTTTGTCACATCACATCACAGATAACAGGGAACTTGGGTTTGTTAATTGACTGCAAATAAAGGTTAATTCTTTTCGAACTCCGCTTCATACATAGGAAGTTATATTTTATCTTTAAATAGGTCACGAGATAAATTACCTTACATTACATGATTTAGTGATCTTTAATATTTTAAAACTGGTTATATTTAGGTTAAGAACTTGGTTAATACGGTTTAAGAAACGACATTACGAGTATTTTAAAGTTTTTAATGATTTTTTTAGTTGGAAGATTATTTTGGCTATAAATCTAAATTTATTATTTAAGAAAAACCCCCAATTCCAATGCCTTATAAAAGTAAACCACTATAATATTTTGAGATTTAAGAAATACACGAGTATATTTGCACTCTCACCCCCATAACTTTTAAACGGCACAACCGATTTTCATGAAACTTGTCTAAGAACACTCGCGCCAAACTCTCTTTTTATACAAAAAAACTAAATTGAAATCGCTTCATCCGTTCGGGAGCTATGATGTCCCAGACAGACAGACAGACAGACAGACTCCCCTCTTTTTTGGTCGGATGTTAAAAATATAATAAATATACCTAAGATTCAAATTGTAATTTAATTCAAAAACTAATATTGCATTGATATTTTTAGGGTTCCTTACATAAAGGGTAAAATGGGATCCTAAGACTTCGTCTTTTGTCTGGCTTGACCAGGCTGTAGGTATCTCAAGGACCGCGATAGATAGCGAACTGAAATTTTGAGAGATGATGTATTTTTCTATCCGCTATAACAACGACTACTAAAACATTTCATAAATAAGTGGGCTCCCATACAACATACGTCATTTTTATAAAGTTAAGCAATATTTATAATAAATGAAAGTCATGTGACGAGAAGAGCGTTAGATATTAATGTAGATGAATATGTGTGAAGAGGTAGGACGAAGAAAAGATGGATGGACTGTGTGAAAGATGACATAATGTAAGAAAGTGAGTGTTTAGATTGCGGGTGATAGAGGGAAATGGAAGCAGAAACATGTTGTGCCGACCCCACGTAATGTGGGATAAGGAAGATGATGATGATGAATATTTATTTATTAACGCTGTGCCAGGCCAATATTTGAATAGGTGACCAAAGTCAAAGTCAAAGTCAAAACGTTTATTTCCTTAGAAGCACATAGCCTACATGGACAGGTCAACTTAAAATTAATAAAACTAAATTGCTTAAATAACAAATATCAAGGAAATAACATTGTCTTGACAGTTCGCTTCAATGCTTTATACTGAGTTGAGAAGCGAATAGAACAACACAGCTTTATCAGTTATTACAATTTTGTGACCGCTCTGACTACATCATTTTGCACATTAGTATTATTTTTTTCTTTTTTTAAATGTGTATAAACTGAACTTATACATAATCCTAATCGATTTTAAATTACGAATCAAAGCTTTAATTTTGTTTCAATTCGAAAATGTAGCCTGATTGCTGTCTGTAGAACATCAAGTAATTTGTAGTTATACCTCTATAATGAAATGGTGCCTCTGTACAGTTGATTATAGTACCTATTGAGCGACACCATCTTCGCGTGACTCATTAGAAAATAATTATAGCTCTTACTAACAAGGGCTTAGATTCGCCCTTAAAGTTATTGCACTTAACCTGAATTGAGTTGATTCAGAAGGTAAATCAAATTGGTTTACTTTGAACAAGAATTCAGGTATTCGCAATTAGTTTTAAATATTTGGTTACTCAATCTATAATGGGATTTAAATTAGTAAATTTTAACCAGATTACGTATCTATACTAATATAATAAAGCAGAAGAGTTTGTTTGTTGGAGCGCGCTGATCTGAGGAACTACTGGTCCAATTTTAATAATTACTAGTGGCCCGCCCCGGCTCGCACGGGTTTTTATTCAATTTTTTTCCCGGCAATTATTTGATTTTTTCTCGCCGTTCAAACCTTCCCTAGACCTCCACGAACATTTCAAGACTATGATAAGATAAATCCGTTCAGCCGTTCTCAAGTTTTAATCAGACTAACGAACAACAATTCATTTTTATTTATATAGATTTCACTGTTAGATTGTGTAACCAAGTCTATTATCGAGGAAGGCTCGTATGGCTTATGGGCAAGGTAAGCTATAGGACTTTTCACTAGAAAATACGTCTTTCCCACGGAGAAATTCATTAAACACGGGCATGACAAGCTAGTAATTTATAATTTCTCATACCGGGTCTCAGTGTTTTCTATATTTCAGTAAGTATTTTATAATTACTTATTAGTTAATGTAATGGTTTTCGGGCTACAACAGGCATGTATCAGATAAAGATCAGTAAAAAAAAACTTTAATTACTTAAAATAATAAGTTTAAACAGCACGCCAACTTACATCTCAATACCTGTAATGGTTGGCAGGTAGAGAATGCCTTGGCATTAAGCCCACCTTTCGTACATTGTTTTGTTGTCCAATAAAGAATTAAATAAATAAATAATATTAAAAAAGTATCTGTTTGGTTATATATTGACTAGTAAAACTCTTATTATGTTTCCTATATTTTTCTGAACAATTTGTGATACAATTTTGCCTGATGAGTGGATAATTTGAAAAGTATAATGAAGAAATAACAATAAAATCAACCTGCACTAAGCCCTTTATTTTGTAAAAGAAGCATTGGTGAAATATCAAATATAAATAATATTTAAATGTTTCCGGACAATCCACATAACAACATCTAGCCCTGTGGTAAGCTCTAAGTTTGTGTTACGGGTACCTACTAGTCATCTGATAAACTTAATATAATAGACATACACATAAAGATATTATTTAATATACATATCAAACACCCAGACTAAGGAGAAAGTGCTTACAGATCATACAAACATTTGTCCCCTCGCGGGGATCGAGCCCGCTACCTCTTGCAGCGCAAGCGGACCTGCGCCCACCGAGCCACTGAGGCAGTCAAAGACAAACAAGGAGTTAAACGAGATCTCTCCAGTACCTTATCCTCAATACCCCTAATACCAATTTTAACCAGTGGGAAACTGCACACGTGCAATATTCCGCAACACTGATTTAACCACTGCCGGCAAATTCAATTTCACCATTCAAGAACTGAAGAACTGTATGACATTATCGGCCATTATAAAATATAGCGGGATTATTTTCAACTGCAACATATTCTATTTTCGCTTCGTGAAACTGATATCACATTCGATTAGTGTTTCCAGTAACTGGCAACATTTGGAGAATACTCTGAAAAATATAGGATCAGAGAAGGGTTAAGCTGATCAGGCATTTGTAGGTGTGTCTGTTACGAGTAACAAAATATGGTATTGCGCTTCACAATGACAATAGCTTTATTACGATTACTTGCATGTTGCACATTTGCTGACTCAGATTCTATTGGTATTGCGGTAGAAGCTTTAGACGAGTATGTAAGGAAATTTTCGCTGCCTCGCCCAGCCCCAGTGTACATATCTTGACATATGTAAGTGTACTTGACTGACACATAAACTTGCAACTTTGAAACTGCATAAAGTGCATAAGTCAAATTTGATGAGATGAGATGAGAATATTTACAACTAGTGTATCTGTGATTAACTTGTATTACACAAATTATTAAAGAATATTGTTGTTATATCTTTTTTGAAAATAACTTATCAGAATTATATCCCTGAATCAGTAAAATGTAATATGGATGTTTTTTCAGAAAATTTAAAAAGCCAGATAAAAACTGACTTGTAGGTGTAGGCACTCGAATGCGGTCTGTTTCGTTTATATCCAGAGATGAAATGTGGAAAAATTACCTTTATAACCACTTGAACGTTTGAACTTGAAAATTTTACCCTGACTTACGTCCATGGTACAAAATGGCCACACGAGGTTTAGCTCTTTTGGTTTCCGATTTATTTATTATCTATGACGCCAAGTTGCTACCCATCGCACCAGATGTCACTGGAAAAAAACGAACGCAAAATGGCGTTGAACTGAGTAACATCTAGTATCTCACTTTATAATTTCATTTAACTCGACACTGGCAAATTGTCGCTTCAAGCGCAAAGTCCAATTACAAGACACTGATGTCACTGTCAATAATTATTCTACCAAATTCTACGTAAAAAAACCATACCTGGCAACAAAAATGATAAAAAAAAATATTATTACAACAGAGAGAGACTAAATTTTCCGATTTGTCTTTAAATAATCTGTGTAATTTGTTTCATATAATGTACTTATTAACCAACACCATAATGTTGAATGTGCCATTTCAGCATTATGTGTTGGTACATACCTTTTGTTGTAGAAAAATATTGTATAATAATATATATAATAACAACGTAAGAAATGAAAGCTGTGTTGTGTTGTTCTATTCGCTTCTCAACTCAGTGTAAAAAAATTAAGCAAACTGTCAAGACAATGTTATTTCCTTGATTATTCTTAGTTTTTATTCAAATTAGCTTTAAGTTGACTTGTCCATGTATGCCCTGTGCCTCTAAGGAAATAAACGTTTTGACTTTGCCTTTTGTTTTGACGTTGTCCGTGGATGTTGTTACTTTGCTACTGTGCACTCGACGTATCTGCGCAACCATATTTCAAGAGAGTATCTATCAGTTGTCTAATTATTTTCGAACTTTCCTGGATTCTGACGAGAGAAACGGAAGCTACCTTTTATAGGCGTAGCAGGCACAAATTAGAAACGATGACTAAAACGTTAGAAAAGTCGTCTAGATTGACTCATGTTCATAATGTGATGGGTGCGACAGTTTACAACAAAATACCAGATTCGGTGACTGAGGAGGAACCCAGTGACTCCATATTCAAGGCCAGATGAACAAATATTTTACAACTATAACGAGGTCATTATGGGAATGGTTTTTAGCTTGTAAAAATAATTTAATTTAAATTTTTATTTTATTTCTTCTTCGTTGTTTTATTTGACATCTGATAAAAATATTAATTTATTTTACTTTCATTCGTAACCATTCTGTATGCTGAATTGACAATACTTCTATTTTATAATTGGCTTCTAGGAATAATCGCGACATTAGATATTATTAATATTTCGATTTAATCGTTGTATTTGGAAACAACGGTAAAAACCAAATTGCGACTTAAAATTTATATGATCAATAAATGACTATTATAAAGACTAAAGATTACCAACAGAAGTAGGAGTTGATCCCTCAGATTTTGGTAATAGTATAATAATGTCTATAGAATCGATGATATTACGTCTTTCGGCAATCACATTACGGACTCGAGGGATATAAATTGTACAAACACAATACCAGTGATGGATCTAAGGCCGGGACCGAGTAGAGTGCTTATCTGAAAAACTTTAGTAAATGTTTGAGTGCGTAGCAAAGGGCGTGACCTTTGTCATTTCAATAATGATCCTACAGCTTCGAGGGTAGATTCTCGGCTCTCGATCATTCGAGCATCACAGGAAATGTCAAATAGTAATAGACAAGGTACTTGACAGTACCTATCTGTGAGATCGATGAGTTATCGAATTCGATAATTATGTCGCCGGGGAAAAGAACACCCGCAGGCTGATTTTAATTTACGGCTTTTTTCCGCCGGAGCCAAAAGAAGAGCGATTAATTTTATTGTAACTGTTTTATAGTAGCTTATAGTAATTTATCTTAATTAGTGGTTAGACAGAGAAGTTTGCGACGTAGGGGGTAGCGAGTTCGATTCCCACGGATGGACGTGCCGAGACACTCGATAATCGAGTCTTGATGTTGCAATTTATGATTTTTATGTTGTACACAAAATAAAATGTAGGTTACAGTTACTAAATATTAAGAAACTGTAACTTTTTTAGGAAATAATAGAGCTCAACTCGATTAAACTTTAATATTATGAAACTAAACATGAACGGTAGAGAATGTTTACCCGTGGTCCTACCTCAACATATTTTATATGCAAGCTTTGCTTAACTTTCCTTTGAAGAAAAGTAAACAAGTCTGAACTTTCCATGATACCTTGTTGAAGGAACCGCTTCCTTTTAATTTGTTAATAGTTTTTCTCGATAAGCTTACTCAGTGAGTTTCTTCAAATAACTATTATAATGTGAAATGTGAATACGGCGTGCGTGTTTCACCAACTCCGAGTGAAATTATAAAATATGAGCTATTTTGTTCAGTCCCATGTGGCAAATATTAACATTCCCACTGCTGGGACACAGGGACTTCTCTCTTGGCGAGAGAGATTAGGCCTTAATTCACCACGCTGGCCAAGTACGGGTTGGTGAATGTCCCATCAAGTTCTCCAAACTCTTTTAAAGTTCTCAGAACATGACTGCTTCACGATGCTTGCCTTTACCGTTAAAACACGTGTTTTTAAAGCGCACATACATTTATCAAGAATAAAAATCCAGAGTTGCGTGGCGGGACTTGAACACACGACCTTCGGAATGAAAGTCGAGTGTGCTCCAACCTAAGCAACACTAGCTATTAACATAACAAACCATTATTTAGTTTACTCAGATTTTGTGAAATAATGGTAAAGATAATTAAATAAAGTGATTTGGGTCACATAATCACCACATTACGCATAGTTAAAAATCAGAGCTGTCAAGCTCTCGGATTAATATCTAGTCATATTGAAATAATTATAATAATAAAATTCGTTTATTTCCTCACACAAACCTTAATGATTATGGATACAAGTAGGAATAAGGAAATCTATATGATTGAGTAATTTTACGAAGTCTCTTATAAAAATAATGCTAGCCGGCCTGTTCCGTTTTTCCACAGAAACAAAACCTTACTCTTAAATCACTCTACCTATTGCTAAAAACTGCATAAAGATCCGTTCTGTAGGTGGTTTTTGAGACTATTGTGAGTTTTCAGTTTATATTACGTACTTACGTATTATAAACTTAAGTCCCACGCCTCGTCTGTCTGTCTTTATAGAATAGAATAGAAAACATTTTATTGTGCACCACACAAATAAAGAACAAACTTTACAGACTTTAAAAATTTTTAAATTAAAAATAGGGAACAAAGGGGGGTCTTTATGTTCGGTAAAAAAGTACTTCTCAAAAGCTACAAAACTAATCTTTCAGTTTACACGCACAAGCAGGGTAATTTAAGAGACTAGTTTTGATGTATAATTTGTTAAGAATGTGTGAGAATTAGTTGAATATTGATGATAATTATTGAACGGGTCAGGAAAACTCAAGCTTTTATTTCGAAAGTTTTGTTTATTTATAGGTATCCATGGCAACTGACAGTAGCAGTCACATTGCGTTCCGCATGGCAAAACAACGATTGCCGAACATGCGCTGAGCTGATTTCCAGAACAACTACAAAAAAAATGCCGTGACACCTAGACTTATAATCACTGTAATCGCGTTTCAACAAAAATGTACTACGAGTAAAATGTTTCTGTTCACAACTCGTATAAACTTTGTATACCTTCGTTATGCATTATAAATAAATGAATAAACATATTCGGCAAATCCACACAAAAACATATAGCTATTATACTTGTAACTATGCAGTGTTATCTAATTAACTAAAATTTAAAGCATTTTATAATTTTTTCATGACTCTTCGTCCGCTGTCAGTTCAGTAGAAATACTTTGTTCTGATTTATGTCGTATTTGTCCCGTGAATGTTCGGGCCACTTGAAAAATCCGCATTCGTACCAGTTCCTATACCTTGTTCGTCCTGTTCATCATTATCATTTAACCTGTAGGACCTCCCCCGTGGGACATAGGTATATTTTAATGACTTCCGCAGTTATTGCCGTCAGAAGACTTGACGATAGAAAAACCCGGTATCTTGGTTGGATTTATGTATCTTGGTTGAATGACTCTGATCCTATTCATAAGGCCCTAGTGAAACCGTTCTGGTGGTGTGAGTTTAATCAGACTGAAGCCTTCAAGCCCCTTGTCATATTTTATCAAAACCAACCACTTGATATGTTTATTGGTGTGATAGTAAAACCCAAAGGGTCCGTCCAATGTGTCACACGAAATTATGACAAAACTTCTCCTGGATTTACGACATCTCTAAATAGAACGGACGAAGAAAGTTTTTGCATTATGGAGGATCAGTTTTACTGGTTCTTACGATATTAATTCATTACGAGCATTATTAATTATTTATTATTATTTAAAAGCTTTATTTTTTTTTCCGGACTAATCACATATCAGCCTAACCTAACCCCAAACTTAGCTGAGCTTGTGTTTTGGGTGTAAGGTGACTTAAATACTACATAGATATTTTTTTTAGGAAATACATACTTATGATACATATATTTCTAAATCATCAATAATTATATATTTTATTTTTTTAACCCCCGACCAAAAAAGAGGGGTGTTATAAGTTTGACGTGTCTGTCTGTCTG
Source organism: Gymnoscelis rufifasciata (assembly GCA_929108375.1). Classification (NCBI taxonomy): domain Eukaryota; kingdom Metazoa; phylum Arthropoda; class Insecta; order Lepidoptera; family Geometridae; genus Gymnoscelis; species Gymnoscelis rufifasciata. The sequence continues at coordinate 9,601,357 of OV815308.1, read as the reverse complement.
TCTGTCTGTCTGTGTGTCTGTCTGTCTGTCTGTCTGTGTCACCATAGCTCCCGAACGGATGGAGCGATTTCAATTTAGTTTTTTTTGTATGAAAGGTGAGTCTGGCGCGAGTGTTCTTAGACATGTTTCATGAAAATCGGTTGTGCCGTTTAAAAGTTATGGGGGTGAGAGTGGGTAAGGAAAACCGAAAATCTGCAAATATACTAGTGTGGGGTATCAAATGAAATCGCATCGCGTCCACATTACAAAATATTATGTTGTTTTACGTTTAAGGAAATTAAGGCAAGGTAATCGGGGGTTTTTCTTAAATTTTAAATTAAGATTTATCTTGATTATGTTGTGACGCTCTCATATCTACATACATATTATAAATTAAAGTCGCCTACCACCTCTTTCTCTCCGTCTCTCACGATAGTCTCAAAAACCACCTACTGAACTGATCTTTATGCAGTTTTTTATATTACGTAAGTACCTACGTAATGTAAACTGAAGTCCCACGAACGATTAACAAATATGAGTATTTTATTGATTTATGATGGATTCAGCTTAATTTTATTCATTTTTATAAGTAGATACCAACATAAGTCAACACGTTCAATGTATTTTACAAAAAAATAATAAATTGGTATAACTTAAAAAACTACAAGTAGGTACTATATACAGCAGTCTTAAGTAAATATAGGCTTCGATGTCTAATGGGAATTGTTCGTAGGTTTGAATAATTTCAGTAGTATTTCTGCAGGCAACAATTAAAAAAATACGTTATTAAAATCGGTAGGTCCGGGTGTTAACTTAATGAGGCCACTGACTGAGTAAATTATAATTTGGGGAGCGCCCTAATGAGCGTAATGGGTGAATATGATTTAGACACGATCCCGAAGAATAAGCAGGTAGGAAAATGTATAGATTTTACTGGTAAAATGTTAATGGCGATATCAGCGAGCGAATTTTAATGAGCTAAATAATGCTGACATTGAACTGCATGAATCTTGTTCATTTTGCATAACTCCGCGGAAAAGCGTCACCGAAACCGAAATGAATGAAAAACCATTCATTTCGTTAGGCCTTTTTAATTGTGCTTGTCACTATAATATTCATATTCTTCAAGGTTAAAAAATAAGAAATTTTACCGAAAAATTACACACTCAGCGGGTACATAAGCACTTAAGTTTCCACTGTTGGGACACAGGGTCATCTCTCTTGACGAGCGAGATTAGGCATTAACTCACGACGCTGGCCCAGTGCGTGTTGGTGAATGTCTTATGTCCTTCAAACTCTTCAAAGTTTACAGAACATGCTGGTTTTCTCACGATGTAAGTCTTTACCGTTAAAGCACGTGTTTAAAGCGCACATACATTTATCAAAAATAAAAATCCAGGTTCATGGCGGCTTTTGAACCCACGACCTTCGGAATTAAAGTCCAGTGTGCTCCCGCCCAGCCAACACGGCATCAATAATATTGAAAGGTGCTGTAAATGGACTAGGTCAGGTGCGATTCGCTGAGTGCTGTAACTGGACTACATTGAAAAAATATATACCTACGTCGACGTAATACTTATTTAATAGAAACTCTCGATTTGATTTGGTTTATTGGTCTTGGTGCAATACAATCATGTAAACTTCTGAATAAGCTTTGATGTTTTTTTATAAGAGTTTTATACATACGGATTTCTCGTAGGATTTTATACCAAACCGGTTTTAATATTTAAGGAACATTTCTTAACCGTCGTGCCTGTATTTTACGTTCAAACTGTTACTGTTGGAAAGCCGTTGAAAGTTTATAGTCTCTCTGGAGGACTAACCGGCCTCTATAGGTAACGATAATTTAAAACGATAAATTTTGATCGCGAAGGACAACTTTATGAATTGGCCAAAGCCAGATGTTATAATTTACTTTTCAAATTTATAGTCATTATTTTATATCACCCTTGTCAACAAAATAAATAACTTTATTTTAGATATTATCCCGAACATAAAGACCCCAACGGGTTACTTTCATTCGTGAATATGTATTGAATTTGTTTTTGTAGTTAGTTACAACAAGCATCGAAATAGTTTTGTGATAAATAAACAAATCAAGTTTAAAAAAAATATATGTATGAGATGGACTCGTACAACTCGGGTTCCATGTATTGCAGTAGTTTTTTTTTACACTCTAAATAACAAATATAAACATTTATTTAAAAAAAAGTAGTACAAACAGTTGCAGTCAGAGCGGTCACCCATCATAGTACTGACCTCAACCAAGGTTGGTTAACTGTATAAATAAAAGTTAAATTATTAAAGATCGATTTAGTATAACTTGTTCAATCGAAAGGGGTTTTCACGCAAACTAATCAGTTTAGAAAAAAAAATGATATAAAAAGTTTTTCCTTTAAGTTCTAAGTATCGGGAGCCCCTCGGGATAAGGGATTGATTCACAATTTCTGTACATTTTTTATCTTTTTGTGTGTGTTATTATTTTGTGTTCAATACAGAGTATTGTATTGTATCGGAAGCCCCTAAGTTTTTTGTTTTTTTGTTCTAGTATTGTGGAAAAAAATCTTTATGCGGTTCATAAAATACAACTTCTTACCAAGTTTCAACGATTTATTTCTTATAGTTTTGTAAAAAAGTGGCTGTAACATACGGGCATGACAACAAGACATCACGAATCATCGGGTTTCGTTTTTGCCATTTGGTTACGGAACCTTTAAAAGTGATAACAAAAGCATCCCAAAAGTATTTTTGCGATCTGGGATTAAAGTCCGCATTCCGACAAATCGCGTCGAAAATGAACAGAGATATGACGTTAAACGGCCCAGTAGCCGAGATAACATCTGAAAGCAATCAGGGTATAATCAGAGGCGTATTAGCCGTCAACAGCTGAATCACATGAGCGATGCTAATGGCATTGTGTGCGGTCAGCTTGCTATCAATAAACTGTATTCGATAGTCGATAAAGCTTAACTCGGGCTTAAATAATCCAATACAGTCTAGCGCGAGCATTAACTCCATTATCGTAACGTTTTCAATTTACGTTACAGGAACTACATGATGGGCTCAGTATCGTAACGCAGGACGTTGCATGTTTGATTCATTGGGGCATATTTTTAAACGATGTACAACTTCCGTTTCAAGATTTCAATGTATTTTTACTGGTATACGTATGTATATTTCGTCACCCAGCGAGAAGGCGACGCGGCAGACCTCGGCGACGATGGCGGGACGAGCTTGACAGTTTTCTGCATGACTGGCGAGAAGAGGCCGGAGATTTGTGGAAAAAATGGTGGGAGGCCTTTGCCCAGCAGTGAGACACAGGGGGCTTATAATAATAATACCTCTTGTATATTTAGGTATGTATAGGTGATGTTCATTACCGTTTCACGCTTCAGTTACGGAATCTGATCTCTATACTAAGATTATAGAGCTGAATCTGACCCGAGTTTGTTTGAACGTACTAATCTCAAGAACACGTCGTAAGAGTTGAAAAATTATTTCATAGCTAGGTAGTTCATTTATCGCAGAAGGCTACATTTTGCTGCGGGATAAGATGTTCCCGCTGGAAAACCAAAAACACGAGCAACGCTGTGGCCTATAAAGATAGTCTAAACACTACCGTACATTTTGGAACTAGACAAACTTTAAAAACAAGCATTTAAATTCTAAATTTTGTTTAAATATTCATTAGAATAATAAATAAATTAACAACTTAATAGAAAGCGACATAATTAATAATTATCTCTAAATCACTTGAAACAAAAATGTCTTCTAGGTCTTCATGCCCCATCTTAGACCACATCGTCACTTTACATCAGGTGAGAATGTGGTCAAATTAAGGCTCAACTATCATTTAAAAAAAAATCAATTTTCGTCACTGGAATTTTTACATATTTGTACATGATGTCACCATACTTACTGATGGAATTTCATAATTGTTTCGATTTTGTTATTTCTTGTTCTTGGCCAGCAACCATCGTAAATAACGCTGATCACTTTCCGAGGTTTCTCAAGAATTTTCAGTTATCGGTTTACAGTAACGTAAACCTAACGCTTCATCGTGTGTTTTGTAATTAAATAGTAAAATTTCATTAGTTTTAGAAAGCTGCTGTGAAAATCGGTGCTGTAAACGAAATACTACAATTACTAGGAACAGGTTGAAACAGGCTCTGGGGTGCAAGCACCCCACGCGAGTAATTACGTATTAATGGACCAGGAGTTTAATTATAATTTATTGCATGGTTCGAAAACTATTGCACAGAATTATGTATTTACATAAAAATGGATTAATACAGAATACAGGTTTGCATATAATTTACAGTGTTTTAGGTAAGTGACATTTAATAATTCAATAATGAAATGGCTCTACTATATTAAATAAGCCTTAAAAAAGACTCTGTAAAAGTACAACGCTGATTTTCAGGTACCTACCTAATTTGTAGACATTTTCTGAATTGAAACCTTGTTGAGTGTTCCAAATATAGCCTTAAAAAGGAAAGGGCGTTAATTGAATCAATTATGTATTGAAAAGGTAACAAAGTTTGAAAAGGCCAATTTTTGGTAGGGATTGACAGTACCTATATCTATACGAGTATAAACTCTATCAGCATTATAAGAGCAAGTATGCCATTTCTCTGTTGCAGATAATTTGGGAAATGGCATTGTAAAATTGTTTCTGGAAGGCAACTTTGCAACAAACTAGTTTTAAGCTTACATCTATTCCCATATTTGACATGAAATAGGTGCCTACTCAATAGTTGACAAATTTTGGAAAACTATTTTAATTGAATCTTTATTACATGATAAACATACCACATTATTATTTAGATAAAAAAATTGTACCTGTTATTACAATTCAATAATGAACTTATATTTGGCCATCTTGCATCCATTAATCGAAATGGCGTTGTCGTCTTCCAAAATCGTTTCGTGAATGTGAAACACGTATGCCATTTGTATAGGCGTCGTCGTTCACGTTGGAATATCCAAAAGGATTCATATCCATACATCCGATCCAAATGCACGTCGCCCGCGGCCGACTGTCAATGACAAAAACGTAATCCATACCGTTCAGATTGCCAGTGAATGGGCAAATCTGCGTCCATTCATCGTAGCATTCAGCGAACGGTGCTAGCCAAGAAGAAGCGTGCATCTTTTCGTTGCTTATAAACATAAAAATAAAAATGTTTATTCTGTCTTCGTAGCGAAGTACAAACTTGTATTGCTGCCATTAAAAAAACATTATAATAACTCCTCCTTTTTTTCAAAGTCGCTTAAAAACATACAAAACAAACAGACAAATTATCTTTTCGAAAATAAATGATGGCGCGTACGTCCAAATGAAAAGATTTCAATGTGGCTATAATAATTTCGAGAAGTATTATTCCAAACAGACACTTTTTAGATGGGCACCTTTTTAATAAAATCTACTTTTTTTTTAAATACTGTGTAAGTAAATAATATTTACTGTGAATCAGTAACAATTTGTTTCATATTTTATTGATAGTAACAATACTACTTTATTACCAATTTACAAAACAAAAAATTTAATATACCTTACATATAAAAGTGTCACAATGGGCGGCCTTATCACTTAAAGTAACCTACATATTTACTTAGTAAAGTAATCAGGAAAATGTTATAAATGGTATCGTCGCCCTTCTTTGAAAATTCCGATATTAAAAGTTATCTTAAAAGAGACCCAATTAAAGTTTAATTTAACCTTTTTGAAGTAATATTGCTTTGACAGAATAAGATTTGAATTTCAACATAATCCAAAAATAGATGGCTAAATTTCTTTAACTATTTTACCTTAAAATTATAGTCTAATACTCAATATACAATCAATATAAATATATAATATACTCTCTGCTCAAAAAAGGCTTTTAGTGTAGGAGACGGATATGCTAAAAAATTTCTGAATACCTACATACATCATCTTAGTCGGTCACCCTTAACAGAGAGGTCATGCGCGAGGCAGCTTAGTAGCTGCTCTTGCAATGGGGCGCCCATGGTCATGGTGGACTGAGTGAGTGAGTGGAGGATGAGGTCAGACCACCTTGTTGAAGAGCGACCACGACACCTCTTGCTCTCCATTATGCCCTATATATATATTGTATCTTCAATATAGTCGCATACCTACTGTTAATTCGCTTTACCAACAGATTATCATTCGACCAGAGATATCTAATTTTAATCACCGTGCACCAATTCTTGAATAACACTGTGAAAGCTATTATTACACCGGTATACAATATCGAAAAGTATAAAGTTGGTAGGTGCCAGTTAGAGGCATTAGGCGGAATAACGATGTAGGCCGTTAGCAACATCTGCTACCGCAATAATACCTCCTCTAATGACATGCACTCCTAGTAATCCGTACCTGGGAAGACGTTGTGTGTTGTCTGGATAATATCTACGTAGGTACGCCTATTATTACGGATTGCAAGCATCTGCTGGGAAAATTCAGAGAAACTGACCTACATTTTGTAATTCTCGTTATGATATTATTACGAAACATGACAGGGTTTCCAAACAATGCATATTGAATTATTTCATAATTATGATGCGTTCAACGAAAGTAACAATATTACAGTGCACAAAATTGTTAAGTGAATACAAATACTTAAATAAACCTGCGCGATAAATCACTTTTTGCCTTTTTGTAAGTAAATTAATAATTGGATGAATGCTCTAGCGCCACTCTAAAATTGCCTTTAAATAGGTAATTCAGTAGATACTGGTCCTAAAAAATAAATTATATCAGGTAGCCGAGAGGTTTAACCCTTAATCTGCTGACACCTGTCTCACAGACGCAAGGAATTATAATCGGTAATATTAGAGCGCAAATAAACGTACCTACTTGTACTTCCCTGTACCTTTTGGTCTTGTTCCTCAGTACCATATAAGTCGTCGTTGTGGTCAAAGATGTCACTGGTAAGCAAAAAGTTATTATGGCCCGTCTGAGAGATGTGTGGTATGTACGAGGTTACGTAACTTTTTACAATAGTTTTTTAGTTTGAAATGGCTTTAAATTATATTGAATACCGAGTGGAAGCAGTTCAGAAGACAGATTGTAAAAATCTTATCAATCCGTGACCCTAAAAATATTACAACAGGATTTTGAATATAAAAGACAATTACATAGACTGCTATAAAACATTAAGGCTTATGTCCTGCAATGTTAATATGGCTTTGTTTTAGTTTTAATATGGTATGTTATTTATTATTTTTAATTAAAACTATAGACCTAAGTGCCTATGTTGTGTAATTATTTAGGTACGTAGGGTTTTTGGAAAAAAAAATTGAATTTGTTTTTTTTTTTGAGATTATAATATAAGATGTGTCTGTAACTTATTTGCTTAAAAAATATTTGATATGCTCATAAGGAATTTACATTAAGGTTCCATACCTCCTATCATCCTTAAATTTAACATGCTACTTTACTTTGACTCGCCCGTCTGTAAGACGTATGGTAGGAGGTTGTGTGACAAGAATAAGTGGTGAGGGTTAAACATCAAACTAAGCTCAGCGTAAAACCTACTAACATGGTCGTAACTCACGTCAGACATTCGTTTGTAAAATACATAAGAAAACGTTTGATATGTTTATCACGTCCTTGCTGGCATGCATGAAACAAGATACCAGGCATTCATACGAGTACGAAACAAGCAATACGTTTCGCTGGACGTGGCCTTCCATTCATCTTGCTGTTCCGCCGAATCAGACTTGCAATTGTACTCAAATGCAATCCCGGAATAACATTCTCGAAACAATATTTCAGTGTGAAATGTGAAATTGCGTGATTTAGGTTACTCGTTTAAATTATATTTAGTCTATCTTGTTTATGAAAATGTACATCAGCTAATAAATAACTATAAAAACAAAAAATGTTAAGTGATTTTTACGTTTGTATATTTTGCAAACGCCATCCTATTTACATGTTGACCGAAAATTCCGTTAAGTTTTCAAGAAATGCACATACATAAGTATTTAGTTATTTTACCTGATATGTATTCTAAACCGTGTGTTAGTCATACCGGCTTGCCTTAATATATAATTTTAATTAGTAAGTTACCTAATTAAATTGGAAACTGGGACCGGTGATGATATGAATCCGGGGCACGGTCCTACATTATAAGCCTTATATGACCAGACTGCGAGTTCGAGACGCTGAAACGAGAAACGCACAATGAAAAGGATTATATCCTTGTGAAAGTTTAAATTATTATTTTATAAATACTTTACTAACTACCTAACTATTATGGCTCAGCGACCCAAAGTGGATCTTGGCCTCCGAAACGAGAGATTTCCACCGGTCTCTATCCTGCGATAGCTCTGACCAGTTCTCAATCCCGAGCTCTAGTAGGTCGGCCTCCACCATGTCCTTCCAGCGATATCTGGGACTACCTACTGGGCGCTGTCCAATCTGTTGTCCAAGGTATGCTCTCCATACTCCCCGATCCTTCCCAATTCTGACCAAGTGGCCGAGCCATCGGAGTCGGTAAAAATACTTTACACAATTACCTAATTTACTTAACACTTACAGAAATGAAATGAAATACATTTATTTTGTTACATAAACAAACAACAGCACAGAAGACAGCATAAACAAACAGACACAAGAAAAAGAACTTAAAAAAACACAAACAGATAATTAGCTGCCAGGCTGTGCTGCCATGTACCAAAAATGGAGCAGTCTCAGCTGAATGCCACTCCGCTCCCCGAGAGAGGGATCGAAGCAACGCTGTTTACAGATCCTAAAGAGATTGATCCCACACTTTACTTTCCGCTAATCGGATCTTCATCTCCACACATCGCCTAGCAGGACGTAGTTTATTAAATCTTGAGCAACGGAAGCCCGATCCATAGATGAAGTTGGAACGGTATGAAGCCTGAGTTAAACCAGCCTTCCATTTGTCACTTAGTTCGAGACTCGCCCCGGGCGTATCCGTCTGCAATCAGAACTTTGCTGATCTGAAACGGCAAAGTTCAGCCAACGTACTGACTTTCTAGTAACAGAGATTAGATTTGCTTAATCGCAACTTTACGGGATCTGTTGTACCCAAATAGCAAGGGCCATGACGCTCAGCTCTGTCTGCTATACATATTATCAAACTTGTCAATATATGCAAGCGCGTGTAAGCACTACCACTATCACTTTCACCTTGATACCCTATCAATGGAAATCTAATCAATATTCTATTCGAGATCCTATTGGATGCTTTATGCAAAATAATAACAATTCTATTATAATACCAGGTGATATATGAAGTGTATGTATTAACTGCTTATGTTTGGGTCTTTAGTCGTTTCAAACAGTGAGCTGTCCTGTCTGAAGACCACTTGAATCTTTCAAAAAGTTTATGTAGTAGCTAGATTACTATTTTGGCAAAAATCTTTAATAATAAACTTTAGTATGATTTCCAAGCAACAAAAAAGTGATCCTATTCGCCGGGTTCTACCCTAAAATCTTAAACACAACAGTCAGCTTCAGTTTAATACGATTATTTATTATTATAATTATTTATTAGCCATTCCGTTCCATTGCAGGGCAAAGGCCTCCGATTAAATAATAATACGATAAGGTTACAAAATTACAAGAAATAATAAGGTTTATGTTTTTTGCCATTTGGCTACGGAGCCCTAAAAAACTCATTCTAAAGCCGTATATGAATATATTAAATTCTAACGTGCAAAATCGTTAAATCGCAAACCTGAAATTTAATTTCAACAAATATAATTTACTTAACTCGAGAAGACGTGTCTGTAAATTAATTTTACGACTTTGGAACTACCACCACTGAAGTTGTTACTTTGGGACAAAACCATTAAATTAATTTATAACGTCCCTTCTCTATCCATAGTCCCTTGAACGAAGGTCGTAACAGATAATCAAAATGAACCACTAACTAAACAAGAAGCCACAAATAGTTTCTTGTCAAATTAATTTCTACATCTATGCTAGGCAGACCTGTGTCTTGGACCACCTTTTCCAACCGACGAAAAAAAGAAGGAAGTTCTTAGTTCATAAAAAATATCTATATGTATGTATGTCTATTATATTAAGTATATCAGATGTCTAGTACCCGCAACACAAGGTAAGAGCTTACCACGGGGCTAGATGTTATTGTGTGGATTGTCCGCAAATATTTATATTCATTATGAAAACGGGTATTACATTAATAAGTTTTCAATTGAATGTGTTATAGAATGTTGTTCAATAGACCATAAATCGCTAATTATTGTAGTAATATACCGACCTGACCGACAAATTGAGCAATTCTTTAAAACTCTAGATTAAGATTAAGAAAATATTATTATTTATCTCCCGTAAGTACGCCAACAAGCCCGTAATTATTACTGGGGACTTCAATATTGACTGGTTCGCCAAAAGTAAAGATTTGTTTTACATTGCTAAGTGTTTATACAACCGTAACCGAATGGTGGCCAAGAAATATCACAATACCTATATAGACACCACCTGCTTGATGGTCTGATATGATATCAGGAAGTAATTAGATTGCGAGACACACAGGGTACCGAAACAATTGGGGGACTATGGAGGACGCCTGTACTCAGCAGTGGGGGCTGATAAATGTGATGATGTTCATGACAACAGGCTGATAAATAAGATGATCTTGATGAAGTGTTATGGAACATTTGTCAGTTTTAAAAGTAGCAGGATCGCAATCGGCGTGTATTTTAAGTTCTCGAGTTATTGTGATTTTTTTATTTTGTTTTGTGTTAATGCATTTTTTGGGCATTTTAGTTTTAACCAACTTCTAAACGAAAGATTTTTTTTTCTATATACTTAACTAGAGAACTACTTTACCGATTCTTATAAAATGACCAACATGCAATCTACAGCTTTTATTCCAAAAAATCTAAATTTAAAATTTAAGAAAAACCCCCGATTCCCATGCCTTAATTTCCTTAAACGTAAAACAATATAATATTTTGTAATGTGGACGTGATACCCACACTAGTATATTTACAGATTTTCGGTTTTCCTTACACCCATAACTTTTAAACGGCACAAGCGATTTTCATGAAACATGTCTAAGAACACTCGCGCCAGACTCACCTTTCATACAAAAAAACTAAATTGAAATCGCTCCATCCGTTCGGGAGCTATGGTGACACAGACAGACACACAGACAGACAGACACGTCAAACTTATAACACCCCTCTTTTTTGGTCGGGGGTTAAAAATAACCCATAATCGGTTTAGGGGGATCAGAGTTCTGAGAACAAATACACTGAAACAAACAAAAAAAAACAAAATTCTCGAATTCAGAACCTCCTTACTTAAAACCCTTAAATATTTTATTTTCCGTGTTTTATTCCACCACAACATAAGTCATTTTATTCTAATTCATTAGTATAAGTTGGATTTTGAACATCAAGTTTCAAAGTCCAACAAACAGTCAAACCGATTTCAAGATAATTTACACCTTTGCTATAAACATACAAAGACAAGGTGTTAATTATATTATCATCATACTTTGTTCTTGAAGGTGGGTATACTTATTATTCTTACCATAAAAAGTCTTTTATATAAATTTAGACTATAGACTCATACTACACCGGGGGTTCCGTTTACAGTTTATACACAAGAAAAAAAGTTTACATTACTTGATGTTATTATAACCGGAAAGTAACAATATGGCGTCATTAAAGATAAAGAGCACGGAATGATGCTGTTCACATTTCAGATGGAAAATTCGATGTATTGGTGAAGTGACAAGGGTAGGGCTGTCATACTTGAGACTCTGAGATATTATTTGAAATTGTACCTACTCTTAAGCTTCGATCATTTTGTCTATAACGTCGATGATCCTTAAGATAAGTACACAATAATGTCATATCACAATCGAGTGTGTGCCTTCAAATTTTATCGGCCTGGTAGTTACTTCCGTTTCTATTTTAAGTCAGGGTTTCTATTATAGTATAGTATGATAGTAGAAACTTCGAAAATTTGACAGCTTAAAATGACGTCATCGCGTCCATGATCGGTTCCGACCTTCTAGAATGCCATCGGAAGCGACACCAGGCAAAGCCCATTGGAAGAGCTGCTCTGCCGATTATACCTACGAAATATTGTTCGGAGAACCGGCTTCCGTGTTGGCTAAATGACTTACTGAACTTACTCGACTTTTATTCAGATGTACGTGCACTTCTGGATATTTCTACGGGAAATATTTATGTGCGCTTTAAACACGTGCTTAAAGGGTGCAATGAAGGCAATCACCAGCGTGGCGAGCTATGGCCTAATCTCTGTCGTCAAGAAAAAGTCCCTGAGACCCTATTAACGTTCCCACTTCTGGGATACAAGAACTTCTCTCTTAGTAACAGACATTAATTACAATTATTATAATTGGTCCAAATCAAATACATTCGCACAAAATATCTGTTTATAATTTTTATTAAGTATAAATTTTTTTTTATGCTGGATAAGCCTTAGGCTTTAATTCACCACGCTGGAACAATTTAAACCTTCAAACTCTTCTAGAGATCTCAGAGCATGCCGGTTTTCTCACGATGTTTGTTTTTTACCGTTAAAGCACGTGTTTAAAAGCGCATATACATTTTTCAAGAAGAAGAATCCAGAGGTGCGTGGCGGGGTTTGAACCACTTAGCCAATCCAACATTATTTATTTGATAAATGAGATAAAATCGTGTGATCCACGTGTAGAGAAGAAAATGTTTCGACCTACGGACGGTTGTTGAATCAAGAGTTGTGTACTCAACGAAATCAAGTTAGATTCAGGGTCCGATGGACCAAGCAAACACTTCAATCGTTTGTGGTGTGGAAGGTATTCATTACTGACACTCGTGATAGAGCACTAATTCAATAGGATTTTTAGGAGGAGAGCTCCTGACTCTTATGTAATATGATTTTCTACTTTCGACCATCAACATAATTCGTAATTCTACATTATGCACAAATTTAACATACGTTTTCAGTTTTATATCAAGTTGGCTACCTTCTCTTACACCACTTACTTAGGCCTAAAAATCACCATTCACATTTAAGGTCGTTTTTGTATAAAAGGTGTAAAAATAAATTATTTGTATTCTTATAAAATATTTAAACTGGCCACATTTTGTGGGGAAACGCAAAGCATTCTTGTAAAAATACTTTACAACTCGAGCACTGCTTCGTGTTAGATAGATACCTATGTAAATAGAAAAGTTAAATAAATATTGCCGGTCAATCCACACAACAACATCTAGCCCCCCTGTAAGCTGTAAGTAAGTGTCAAGGGTACTAGACATCTGATATATCTACTTATATAATAGGTATACATTTATAGTTTGCAAAAATTAAAACCCTATTATTCTCTTTATTTACATTTGGAGAGCAAGCAAGTTCAATTCGTTCGTAACCTTTTGACTGGTTGATATCATAGGTCACACACAATCTCACTTTAGTATTCTGAGCTACCTATATATGTCAGAAAAAGTTAAAAGACATCAGTATCTTCATAACCATCAAGTAAGTCAAAAGCTTATAATCGACTTCCGGAAATCAAGTACAATCAACAGCAAAAGTAAGTGCTCAAAATTAACGTTTTAAACATCTTCTACTGTGACCTGCTAGATGTAACAAGTTATACCAAAGTGTAAATTTAAAATGAAGTTTTGATTGGTTAAAAGAAAATCATCAAACTAACACCGAGGATCGATCTAAATGTGATTACTTACTTATGACACGTTGATTGTTCCTCAACTTTTAACAAACTACAATAGTCCGTAACTTTTGACTTAGTTTACTGTATTTATTATTGTGGGGCCCAATTTATATTTTGGGGAATTTCATCAGGTTCTTTTGCTGTTGACTGTACTTACTTACTTCGGCTTGGGCGTGATTCGTGCTGCGAGGTTTTTGATTCGCAAGAAGTTGATATTGTTGAAGATATTTGACAGTAAACTCATAAATGTACAAAGAGAATAGACATGACATCTTTAAAAAATATGTCATGGTTTCCTTAGAATTAAAGCATTTATCCATTTTATATAATCTTTTTTTAAATAAAGATTTCTGTACAGATTTAATTACATTAAAAAATTTACTATTATTCATTTATGGACAGGTACACATTTTCATAAAGCATTTTTCAGATTTTATTTTTAACTGTTATTCTTTTCGTAGAGTTCGTCATTTTTTTAACACTTTATATGGGTTTTAAATAAATACCGGTTGTTATTACCTATTTGCAAAGAATAAAATCCAAAATGTTGAGTATGGAATTATTTCAACAAGGCAAAAATGTTCATGTCAGTCAGAAAGAAATATCAGTTATTCTTTTCGTAGAGTTCGACATTTTTTACAAAACATATTAGGCGAATGAAAAAGAAATCTCCACATAATAAATCATAAATCTTGGAGACCTTCAAGCAGTTAATAAAAACAACACAACAAAAAAACTGTTCCTAATTAAACAAAATACCATATCACAATGTTTTAAACTTTATTGTTATAAGTTCCATTCCAGAGCGCCCGAATCGCGACCAATCTCACATCGCGCCAGGCCCTTTTTTATTAGGCTGATTTTTATGGAATATGGAAATACTGTCAGCGCTGACCGTTGTCACAAATAACCAATAGTACCTTTTTTATCTAGAATGAAAGCAGTTCTACTCTTGCTGGCTTGTGCGGTGGTAGCCGTCTGTGGAACAATATGCACTCGTAACTTCTGTGACTCGGTGACCTGCGACCAATCTATCACTCCGACCAGCTGCTCAAGTTCGCAGGTGTACCAACCTAACGGCAGCGTTTGCGGTTGCTGTCCAGTATGCATGGGTCTTGTGGGTAAGCATGCCAATTTCTTGTATTGTATTTCTTAATGTGAAAAACTACTCCCACACAATAAAAAACCTTGGTATTGCATGCGATTCTAAGAAAATATCATTCTTCTTTCTTTCATTATTTATTTATCACTTAGTTACGAAATACACATTATTCGAACTTATATTAAGAAAGGTTTATACGAACACAGGTTCGTTTTATGTTATACACAGATATAACACAGAAATTCGACGCAGAAGAACCAATTTTTCATTTTATATTTACACAAGTGTATATTAGGTACCTATTTTGAAAAACCGAACTACTTTCCGAACACTTGCTTTGTGCTTCGATTGTCAATAAAATGTTAGAGAACATTTGGTATTAGCTCACTGTTTTGACAAATATCTATCTACTACATTCTACTGGCTATTGGCGCCGAACACGAAGGTGCTAGACACTCGGACAGAACTAGCCACTGGAATTCGATACTAGATAAGCGCGCACAACTTACTTCGTCGTATTTAACCAGTCTATGACATGCAGTCCACTCTTTTATTCGAAGATTAAATCCTCAACACTCATTATAAATCAGATTAGAATAGTATACTATACATCCTATTGTATGATAATTTGTTTTTCAGATGAAGGAGGTAGATGTTACAATATGCGCCGAGATCCACCACCCGCTATCTGCCGCGAGCCTCTCGTTTGCTACAATAAAGTGTGCACCAGACCAGAAGATTAGAAATGGATTTAAATAAATGTCATAATATTTTATCAGCAATATTTTATCTTACGCTATGCTCATTTAATTTTAATCTTATACGCTATGCTCATTAATTTACAGGATGTGTCGCTAATAACGGATAATCTGTAATAAAGCATATTTTTATGTAATTTTACCCACCGTGTAAAAATGATGATGTTTTTAGTTTTTTTTTTATTTGGCAAAAATTTACGCACACGCTGTAACTATAAATTTTCACATTGTAATGTGACATTTCAACAAATTTGTATTCATATTTTTGTATACTACTCCTAGATACTTGATTAATTTAATTTAATTACAAATTAAGTTAATCAAGTATCTATATATCTATATAATTATACAGAGGCGTTACTATCGTAAAACATTACTAAAATAACCGGATGATAAATTATTAACGACACTCAAAAGTTTATTTATTCAACATATTCAATATATTTACGGAAAGAAACAAAATTTAACAAAGTACTGGAATTAATCTAGTCATTTTTCTTTGCAAATTGCTATACCGTGACATACCTACCGAATAAATATTTATTTGGTATTGCAAACTATTAAATCAATAATGACGCGTGTAAAATTATATAATCTTACACGGGTCATTTTATTATTTGGTTTTTGGCCGGACTAAGTGAAACTCTAAAGCCGGAAAAAAGGCAAAAAAATAAATATAAAGACCGGTCAGACAAAATAAATTATTGAATTACTCGAGTATTCTGAACAATTTGATTTTATGATTCAATTTGTTCCAAGACAGGGAAATTTAATCACTTAGCATATTTAAGAAAATTGTACCTTCTCGTTATTTATCTTGCAAATGAAAAATAAAGACGATCATCCTTCACCTACCTGACCTTACCCTACGTTACGTTCTAGGTTTGTCCCTTTCTGTTAAATTAATAAAGCGAAAAACATGGTGTCCAATTTTGGAACAGACGAACTAAAGACAATAACCTTTTTATGAAGCCATTTTAGATTCAGTACTGAAACATACAGGTGAAGCTAATATAAAGCGTGTAATAAATATGTCCAGCAGCGGACGTCTACGGCTGAAAACATGATTCATATACATAATAGTGATTTAATACTAACAAGTAAGTATATATAGATTGTAATATTGTGATTTTGCCGCAATAAATGGACGGACAAGCCGGTAATTTTTTTGCCGGACAGCTACTTCTCTAGTAGACAGGTATAGATACACTTAATAGTATCGCATATTTAAGTCGCGCAGTTTGGTTGTGTTTTTCAAACAATAATGTGAGTAACATTTAATTTTATAAACTTTCAACAATATCATACATGATTAAAAACCTGTTTTGTTAAGTTGTAGATTACGAGTCTAAACATAATCATCATTATGTATCTTAATCGGTTTCTTAAATGAAGGTCTTTCTGTTGACGGGGCATTATACCAAAAGAGTGTCAAGTTTTTTTTATCGGAATACTGTCTTATGGTTTCTCACTATTTAGAAAACATTTGGGTAAAACAAGCATCAGAATTCACAATTATTAAGGTTCAAGAGGAAAAACATTTGTAACGGGGGTTTGCTATCAAATAAACCATGTAGCTAAAAGACATTACATATACATCTAACCATTTTTTTCATCCCATCACTTTGGAAAAAAATATTTTAGAAACCTTAATATCATTTAATAGACCTATCCATAGATACCTCTATATGTTTAAAAAAAAAATTAAGTTTCTGTTCTAAGCATCGGGAACCCCAAAATTTTTAACCCTTGACAAAATAAGATGGGTGTTATAAGTTTGTCGTGTCTGTCTGTAGCATCATAGGTCCCGTACGGATGAAGCCCGAAAGGTGACTTTTGTGTAAGTGGTCTTAGCTATGTTTAAAACTGATGAGGGGTGAAAGTGGGTAACCGGAACCGAAAATTTGCGCATAAAAAAATAATATGATTTTGATGTGAAAAGATTCTTAGTTAAGTTTGTCTAGAGGATAATTATAGATCTTTTTTGAGGCTAGTTTAACACTAGCTTTGCCCGTGTTTTTTATTTTCCCGCGGGATCATCATATTTTCCATCATCCTTTTCAAATCGGACCAGTAATTATTATCTTATTCAACCGATTTGTTTTACAAAAACTGATATTTTTTTGAAATATTCATACTACATCATCATTTTTGGCACAAACAAAGCCTAGTCTATTCATAAGGCTTATTGCGAAGCAACACATTTCGGATCCAACCAAATTAAGCACTTATAATGTTGTAGGATTTGGTATGTTTTACAATTGTTGATCCGGCGTACATGTTACATGTTACCGTGTACAATATAAATATTTACAGCTTCTCTTTTTTTTCTAGAATGAAAGCCGTTAGTTTTTTCGTACTGGCAATGATGGTTTGCTCTACCTTCGGTATCGTCTGTACTCCAGATTACTGTGACTCAGTGAAGTGTGATCCCTCCTTCACCGCGTCTAACTGCTCCAGCTCACAAGAATACGATCCTCGCGGTACATTTTGTGGATGCTGTCCAGCATGCCGCACTCTTTTAGGTAAGATCTTGAACAACAGGCAATCACCCATGGTGATCTGTCCATCACATTTAGTGGACAGATGATTTGATAATATATTGTTTCTAGTTGAGTGAGATAGCGAGATAATCTGAGATTAGCACGTTCAAACAAACTTTTTCGCTCTATAATATAAGTTTAGATATATATGTAAAATACCTCTCTTGTAATTGGCCAAAATGTTATTTTAACGTGGGAAAATAATACTTGAGAAAATACATTTTGGGTATCTCTCTTATGTAAGGTGTAATCCGATGGAAACTGCTGAAACTATACAGTTTTAATGGGCAAAAGCCTATTAATGAGACTTCGTCGTGTGTCTGTCTGTCACCAGGCTGTATCTCAAGAACCATAATAGATAGTTTAAATTTTGAGGTATGATGTATCTCCTCTCTCTTGCTGCCCTAACAACAAATCCTTAAAACACATAATAAATAAATACATACGGGGGCTCCCATACAACAAACGTAATCTTTATGAACTTTTAATTTTTTTACTTATTTTTGTTTTTGATGTAATTTTGTTCACTAAGTGTAATTTAAATCCATCTCATACTTATCAAATTTATTTAGAGTTAAATTAAAAATCTCATGAGGTATGATTTATTTATTTATATAATATTTTTTTTTAGTTTTTTTTTTAGTTGTACTAAAGTATCAGCTCTAAATTATGTTTTAATTTGTCAAAAGTAAATGATCATAATAACACAGGTTCGAAATAAATGTAACCACTTACTTATGCCAAGTATTTGTTCCTTTACTTCAAATAAACTACAATCGATAGTAAATTTTTATTTTATTTATTTTAGAAATTATTTTTGGAGCTTATTTCATTAGTTAATTTTGTTGTTGACTGTGCCATCAATGGTACTGTGGCAATTATTGTTTGCCGTCGTCCCATTAAATCGTTGGTACCACTTGATACCTACATAAATAAATAAAGAGGACTGTGCATGTGTAGTTCTGAAATCTCTCAGTTCCCTTTAGAAGGAGCTCTATCCGCGTAATTAACATGGTTAAGCTAATGAGCTAACATACCTACCTATATTTAATGTTAATACAACATGATTTTAAACTAAGACTCAATATTCATACAAATTTACTCTATTAGCATCTCAGTTGAATACGGTTTAGTTTCATCATCATCATAATTTCAGCTGTAGGACGTTTATTGATGAACATAGCCCTCATAGATTTTCAGTAATTTTAATTTAATTATTATAAAATTAATAGTTCCTTCAATAAAATTTAAAAAAAAAACATTATTTATTAATCAATTTCCTCCATGTGGCATAGCCTTGGGACTACCTGTAAGTACCTATAGTATGGATAAGTGAAACAAATTATATTTTAATTTTGAATTGTTAACTTATAAATTTTTAATAGCTTGGAAAGACAAAAAACGTCATTACACGCCATCTTCATTTTTCATAGTGCATAAGCATAATGTAAATATATATATGACAAATGTTGTTTTTTCCTAAACCAAATAAGACAATTAAAATTGCAATTGCATCTTTGTATTTACGTTATCCAAAGACACAGTTATACATAAATATTGTATTTAAGATTCTAACGGTACGCCAACTGTTTATAAAATCCGTGCTTTTGAAACAAAATAGTATTATTCCCCCCGAAACTAAAGTAAAAAGGCGTGGGGTTGAACCCACGACCTTCGGAATGAAAGTCGAGTGTCCTCCCACTTAGCCAACACGCCAATTTATTTATGATTTATATTTATGTAACCATATAACATATTTGTGTACAGTATATTTTATACATACAAATTTATGAATATAGTAAAATAATTTTTATATATTTATCACACCTACCAATGCATATTTATATAATATATAATCATATTTCACATTTTATGTTATAAATATTTTATTTACAATTAATAATTATGTTAAGTTGACATATTTAGTTAAGTTATAATTACTTAGATTTTTCACAACAAAAATTTTATCTTTATCTGTCAAATGTATCGGATTACAACATGTTTTATATACAACAGTCGTAAGCGGAAATTCGTGGTTGGGCTAAGGTTGATAAGACGCGTGTAGGTTGCTCAACCGTGCAGGTTTCAGTCTCCGGTTTCATGGATTCTATACCTGTACGTTTATGGTGATTTTTTGTACAATCTCAGCTACGTAGTTAAACAAAATAAATATATAATACGAGTAGCATCTGTTTTTTCTAGAATTAAAGCAGTATTTTTATTTATATGAGATGAGATGTGATGAGTCTATCACTCCGTCTAACTGCTCCAGGTCCCAGGAATATCGTCGAAACTTTACATAAAATTATATTTTGCTTCTCTTCAAAAATATGACATATTTCCTTTGAGTAGAATAAAGTAGCTAGCTAAAAGATTTCAAGAACCTAGTTTCCCTCCAGAGCCCACTTATTTTTCACCTTGTATATACAGAATTTTAATTTTCAGATAAAGGAAGCAAATGTTTTGAATTACGTGGTGCACCAAATTATCCCGTGTGCCGGCCGCCATTTGAATGTTCTGATGGAGTATGTGACAATGCAGATTATTGATTCTCGTATTATCAGAAACAATGACAATTACTTACTAAATAGTCTATTAGATATGATAGAATATCGTAAGCATTCGTTTGTCCTTGTCTTCGTCATTCATGTCACTTTGACATTTGTGTAGTTTCAAAAGAGACTAAATTCACGCTTATTTAGACAGCTGTTCTATCTTTTTTTGTAAAATTAGAGAAAAATGCAAATATTTTTTTTAACTCAAAGTTAGAGCAGCCTCAACTACAACTAAGACTTAGGTTGGTTCAGGTCTTTTAAAATCTTAATTATAAGATTAAATGTTGCATTACTTATAAAATTGTGTTTTATTATCATAACCTTGAGCTAAGCAATGTAAAATACGCGAATACAGAATAAAAAAGAAACACATATACAAAATAAACATAACAAAAACCATATACAATGTGTATTTTCGAACCTTGATCAAACGAAATGTGAAGGACATAATTTCGTTCACATTTCGTTTGATCAAGGTTCGAAAATACACATTGTATAAACGAAATGCAGGGTACCTAGGGCTAAAGCAGGATAGAGCTATTTATCTGTCTGCAATCTGAAGGCTACAGTAAGGTTACACTGTCGTTTTTTTTGTCAATCTATCATTAATTTATCTATAAATGTCGGTTAAATATTCTGCTAATATTTTTTTAAATATCTATAGAGATCTTTTAATTATGATTCTATCGTTTCCTATTTATTTTTTGTGATGCCTAGGTATAATCGACCATTATTTAGTTTCTCATTAGGTATATAACTAAAGATGTTTAGGTGTTTTTAAGATAATATACCTAATGTATGTACAATAAACGTCAATAACTGCTTACCAGTTAGTAACGCATACAATACATCTATTAACATACTAGCTACGTCAACGTTGGACCAGATGAGTAAATATTATGTCACTCGTATGTTTTTGTTATATTATGAAATTAAAACATTTTAAAACACAAATT
Organism: Gymnoscelis rufifasciata; assembly: GCA_929108375.1. Classification (NCBI taxonomy): domain Eukaryota; kingdom Metazoa; phylum Arthropoda; class Insecta; order Lepidoptera; family Geometridae; genus Gymnoscelis; species Gymnoscelis rufifasciata. Next base: position 9,579,767 of record OV815308.1, on the reverse strand, counting down.
TTAGATTCAATTTGAATTGAGCATTCTTTCTAACAAAAGTAATTTATCTATCTTATTGGACCGAAATTGAGAAATGACCGGGATAGAAATTGAGTCACAAAATCAGCCTTCTTAATTTTTTTTTATTTCAGAAGACTTCTTAAATTATTATTTTTTTGCTTTTAAATAATAAAAAGTTTTTAAAATAAGTCAAATATAACGGTTCAAGACAGAAGTAAAATTAAGTGTTTTCCTTGCAATTAAAGTTAACATAGGCTTTAAGACCAAGGTCTCGGAGACGACATTTGGTTCTCACAGCCTCACACTTGTAACTTAGAAATATCACCACATCTTTTATATTTTACAACTCAACGAACTCCCGTAAAAGCCTTGCTAATGTTTGCCTGGTTGACATTTCATTTTATTGTTCATGCTGCGTCCTGACAGGATGATATGCAAATTGGCACTCAGTTGCGGCGTGGGTCCGACGCAATTTCATTACTTACATTAGGGTCCAGCGGTGATTATACTAAAGGTCAGATTCAAATTTTTAGCATCATGGAAAATGCAAGTAACGCATTCCATTTTCTGTTTCAGAAATGAATTGAATTATGAATCGAGAAGAAGAAGATAATAGCATATTAAATGTCTACATTAATAGAAATCCGCTGTGGCGACTATATATATATTATGTGCGATTTCAGGAATCTAAAGGTACCTAAAGTATTTAAATATATGTAGAATTTGCAAAGTCACGGTGGTCCGCTAGTGCAACGGAATATTCACAACGAATTCAGATCAGATTGAAGCTGTATTTTACCGACTGTCAGCGAAAAAGGAGGTTCCATATTATTTTATTTTAAGAAATGAAAGGAAAAACATTTTTTATTATAACAGACTTCTAAAGTTTGGAGGTGGTTGTGAAATGTTTAGTTTCTCGAGGTATCTTCAACTAGTATTACATTGTTCGCAACTAGTATTGAAAATATAGGGAACTGGTTTAATTCAAGGAAGGAGAGGGGGTAACATTCTTATTGACCTGTGCCGGAGCCGACGGATTGAGTTAACTCAAGAAATTATATTTTGCATAAAGGTCGGTTGTTTTTTATTAAAAATGTACTTGTGAGATTTGCAAATTTCTCCTGTTATTGACCTTTAAGCCGAGTTGATCAGCCCCGACGTTCATGAATAGTTCTGAACTAATTTGTTTGTATTCGACGCCAGATTGGATCGCCTAAACGTTGCGGCTTTGAAGTCATCAAAGCGTGTTGCTATTGAGCCATATTTAGTCTGCATTTTCAGTATTTATAAAATACACCTAATTACTCATATTACTCAATTTAAACTGATGATGCTGTCCTCCGTTCTGATGTCGGTTTAACTAAATTTGCCGCAAGTGCGCCCCTAAACGACTATTTGGTGTGAAATGTATGAATTTAAGTTTGAGTTTGTAATAACCACCATACCAGTTTATATGTAAAAAAGTGTTTGCTTGTTTTGACAACAGCAAAAATCTAGAAACAATCATAATTTGTATAAAAAAAAAGATGTCGGTTTAGTTCAATTTGCCGCTAGTGCGCCCTTAAACGACTATTTGGTGTGAAATGTATGAATTTAAATATGAGTTTGTAATAACCACCATACCAGTTTATATGTAAAAAAGTGTTTGCTTGTTTTGACAACAGCAAAAATCTACAATCATAATATGTAAAAAAATTGCTGCTTGCGGCTGAATTGATTTCTATTCTACTTATTAGGGTTTATTTCCAGCTTCCTTCTCTGGATTTTAATTGTATATATATTTTTTGTATGTATGAATGCTATAGGTTTGTTTGATTTGCTAAAATCGATGACATACAAATACAAAATGTTTATTTTCATTAACAGTGTTTACAATTTTACACAACAATATTGGAGACCTTCTGTTAAGAATGGAAATATTTGTATTAGAAGGCACGGTTCCTCGTATGGCAGAAAAGATATTCGTAATTATGAATAACAGTTAATTCAGTTAGTTCAGTTGTTTAACTGTTATGAGACCTTACCATACAGACCTATAGTCATACACCCTGCAAAGGAGCAAAGTTAGGAACTTATTTGGTTATATAATATGTAGGAATGTTTCACAATAGCTAGTTATTTTCAAGCCACCTGCTTGACTGCCTCAGTGGCGCGGAGGGCGAGTTCGATTCCCGTCGAGGCGTCTGTTTGTATGTTCTGCAAGGACTTTGTCCTTGGTCTGGTTTTTTAATATGTAAAATAAAAAATATTATGTAAGTATGTTTATTATAATAAGTATAGCAGACGAGCTTACCATGGGGCTAGATGTTGTTGTGTGGATTGTCCGGAAATATATATTTATTTAAATCTGTCTTCGAAATAAGTATCTCTGGACCCCCGATAGAAGTGATTAAATAAAAAGCGTCTGTCTGAAATACGGCTTTGGGTTTGAATGAGAGAGATGCCTGCAGCTGCCATATGCATGAGAGAAAAGGAAGCCAGACCGACAGCCGCCATAATGCGTGTCGTAACGAAGCGGTTTAACCTACCAAAGAAAGTTATGACAACAGAAATTAAATTGGTATAAGAGTTTAATACAAAGCGCTTATTTCAATATTACAAACGGACACTTTGTATTACCTTATGGAAGAAGTATTTAAGTATAGATTTATTATAAACTTAACCTCTGCTAAGTAAAGTTCAACCCAACCACAACAGGGACTTTCATTGCGGTTTCAGACCTCGTTAATGTAATTAATCCAGGGCTTGCATTAGGAATAATAGTAACCGTGAGACGCATTACTAGAACTCTATTAAGGTAAATCACTAAAGCTGCTTGTCAAATCCACCAAATGTGTTTTTTAGGGTTTCGTATTTAAAGGGTTACACAGGGCCACTGTTTGTCTTCGTCTGTCACCAAGCTGTATCTAAATAACCGTGATTGATATATAGTTGAAATTTTGATGAATTATTTATTTCTGTTGCCGCTTTAACAAACATATAATAAATAAATATACATGTGGGATCCCACACCATAAACTTAATTTTTTTAATGTGAAGCGACGTTGCGCGAGGTCAATACTTGGATGGGTGACCGCTCTTAATGCATCTTTTTGCACTTATTAATATATATATTTAAATGGAATAGATATTGTTCAATAAAAATGCTTGTTGTTATATTTTTGATTTAATTAAAAACAAATCGGTTTTTATCAAATGTAAACTTTAAACCATAAAAATCTGCATTCAAATATAAAGCTTTATAAGAAATAAATTGCATAATATCGTTTACTCATCGTATTTAATACTTCTACTGATTTTAGCAAACAAAATCGGATATTAGTTAATAAACAACACGCCGATCGTTCGTCCCAGCGCCGCGGCGCCGGCGGCACAGTTGCCTGTAGGTCTCCCTCGCGTAACCTTCAATCGAGACGCGTAGGTATAGCTCGCGATTCGACCGTTTGTATGAAGTTGGAATACTGTTTAGTATAATATTGCGGTCTGATGAAATCGTCATTGCAATATGTTGTAGCACAGTTGTCACCCATAAAAAAAAACTTCCAACTGAGTGAACTGTGCCAAGGGTGGTATTTGCTATACATGTTATTTCCAAAAATTTTGCTTTCTAGCTTTAGTTATGAGTACATAATAATATTATTTAACTTGACACTGGCAAACTGATGCTTCAAGCGCAGAGTCTAATAATAATTAAAAGAGTAGGTACATAATGTAGTTAATCAAGCAATATGACAATTCATCCGATTTATACCCTCAAATACCGTTACTTATAAATTGGTTTTCAATGTCAATAACTAAAATTCTGTTGCCATGTTGTTAAAATGTTTTAATCGTTGCTTTTCTAGATAATGAGTTCCGTGAACTAAAACAGTTCACAAATAAGATAGTATTTAACAAGTGTAAGTCGACGTTGTAATTGAGAGAAATTTATTTATTTTAGTTTGGCGACCTGGTTTTAACTTATTTTCCTATCTTTGCTTACGCATTGATTTGGCTTTTTAGGGTTTAGCCACGTTTAAATGTATCCTTGAGAAAATAGCTTGCCAACACCATATTATATAAATATACTAGCTGACTCCAGCAAACTTTATTTTGCAAAATGAAAAATAGATTGTAGCCGATTCTCAGACCTACTGAATACGCATAATAGCATTTGGTAAAAATCGCTAGAGGCCTTTCGGAGGAGTACGGTAACTAACATTGTGACATGGAGATTTTATATATAAGATACGATTACCCGAAAAAGCAATTTGCAGCAGCGGGTTCATAATATGGATTTTAGAGAAAGTTTACTAATATAGGTAGGTACGCTTTTCACCCGAGCGAAGAGGGGACAGGGCGCTAACTACATAATCAAATTATAATTCTGATGATAAAAATCCAGTAAGTTCAATACTGGATTTTGCTGTAAGAATAAAATATTAAGCTTTAATACATTGTATCGTGTTGATTTCACGTTTGCAAGAAAAAATAGGTGTATAATATTTTTAAATAATCTAAATAACGGTAGTTTAGGAATTATGTAAGTTTATTTTTATTTTTAAGTTAATTTTATTAGAAAATAGTTTTGAATAGTTTATTTGGTATTTATTTATTTTCCTTTTATATCTTCTTTACGTTACGCCACTGTCTATGTCGTTCTATTTCTTTCCTGTCCATCCAAAGGTTGCCTGGAAGAGATCGCTCACAGCGATAAGGCCACCCTTTGTACTCCAATGTACTGTCTTGTTATTGTTTGCAGTTTGTATTTTATTTGTGGTGTACAATAAAAAGTTATCTATCTATCTATAACGGATTTTTTTTGTAGGCATTGTCATTATGGGGTACTATTAGTGATGTCCAACAGTGAATGTTAAGGCTGAAATTATAATGTTGATATAATAAGTGTCAAGTGTTTGTGAACGGTACCCTAATAAATAAGATGTCTAGATATGGAGTAAATAACAACTGTATGCAGGGTAGGTAATCTTTAAGGTTATCACAATTATATTGAACAGTTTGCTTTGACGCATTTCGCTACAGCCAATCAGTTTATACTTAAACATCAAACGATCAAGTAAGTTTTTTTCCTATACTATTAAAAATATGTTCAGATTCTCAGGTCAGGTAGCTTCCAAGCTGCAAAAGTTAGAACTAGTATTTAATTTTAAATCTATATATAAATGCGAACGTAACTTTGTCTGTTTGTTCCTCTTTCATGCACAAATTGCTGGACTGATTTAGATAAAATTGAGTACACAATTTTTTTAAAGTCTGAGACCTTTCTCAGCGGGAAAAAAAATCTTATTTTTTACATAGGATACTTTTTACCGCGGCAACATGAAATTCCGTGGGAATATCCATTATAACGCAGGGAAATACGAGTAATAATTATATGTATACACCTACAATTATTTATTTATTTATTTCAAAACAAACCCCACAGCCCTTAATTAAATTGTTTATACATATTCTGTTATAGCTTAAGGCCAAATAACGGATTTACATTATACAATTTTCTTTTTTTCACACAGTCTCAATTTACTATAAACTTAGGTATACAATTTAGTTATTACACTTCAACGCTTAAAAATAAAGTTAAGATATTTATACATTTCAAGTACACAGTTCAAATATAAAAAAGAAAGAAAAAAAAAATATTAATAATAATATAAAGACCTTTGACCAGCTGTGGGACAAGGTTAAATAAAATATATATATATATATTTACAATGTATGTATGCATACATTTTTAAGTATGAGACACCATACTCCCAAGTAAAGTTTTAGTAAAGTTTTTCCCATGTATTTTTTTAACCATAAAGGCTTCTTGAGCTAACTGGGAGCCCTAAAACGGATAGTAACTTTATCAGACAAGTATTTATTTAGGTACAATTGATCCCAGAACCCACAAAATTTCTACAATTTATATAATCAAAAGTTTGCAGTCAGGTCAAAACTATTCTGAAATTTAAATATTTAGAAAATTAGATAAGCAAACAACAAGCGTGAACGTCAATGTGCTTAAAATCATTTAAATGTATTCAATAGAAGTAATAAACCTTAATATAGAATATTCATATTCTTGTCTGTGCATACTAAGGTTGATAAGAATTATAATATTGAACTTCAACATATCTATTAGGGACCTAAAGTTTTATGTTTTCTTTTATTTTGCGACGAGGAATAATAATTATTGGTACAATTATTAATTGCCCAGATTGTCTACAAGGAATATAAAATAAATATTTATTGTATGCATTATTACGGGGCAACCTTTTTAATGTATTGCATTACTTTTTGGGTTCAACGCGCCTTGACAATTATACTAAAATTAGAAAAAAATCCACAATCGATGTCCTTCAAGCTTAATATTAAATGTAATTATGTATTTCCTCTTATAATAAAATTTGTTCTCTCTTCTAAGTAATCTTATGTTTGCAAAGGTAGTAACAGGTTTTAACTGTTTAGACAACCGTAGATGTACCATGCCCCAGTTTCACCATTTAAAGCTACTAATCGAGTTTTATAAAACCTAGGTTAACCGTTGAAAAACGTCAATCAGGCAGTAAATAGAGCTTAGCCTGATCTGATCACTGGTGATAAGCCAATGGTGGTTGCGGGCTAAATGTCAATGAATATGTCTAACAGAATGAAAACCACTCTCGTACTACTGGTTCTGGCGTGTGCCGTGGCTGCTGTCTATGGGGACCTGATCTGCGGCAGGTCCTACTGCAGCAAGAACCCCTGTGTTTCCCCAATAACCCAATCGAGCTGCAGCAGCCCGGCCGTTTACAAGAGCCAGCATGCGGGCATGTGTGGCTGTTGTCCAGCCTGCGTGACACTCCTTGGTAAGTGTTTAAACTGACGACTGATTTAAAAAAATCTATTATATTTATACACTACTAACAAATGTCAGCATTATTCGCTTGCCCTTGTGTGTGCCGACGCACAACATGTTTTTCTTTCCATTTTCCTCTGTCAGTCGTCATCTCAACACTCACTCCTTTCTTTCACATGTCATCCTTCACACAGTCCATTAATCTTTTCTTCGGGCTACCTCTTTTCACTTACTAATATCAACAAAGGTAATACCACAAATTTCTTAAATTCTATGATGCAAGTATCTACTTCATGTGTACAGAAATAAAGATCTAATTAGTAAAGATTAATGTATTTAATAGTGAATATTTGTGATACATATGTATATAATGTTTAAAATAAATGATTTATGGAAGTAGACTATATCAATGTATGACTATATCTACGGTTCCTAAACAGTTACTAAGTAAGAATCCCAGAAATATTTGACACTCTTTTAATCAACGGTGAAAAGGGACGTGAGAGCTAAGAGCTTATATATATAATAAAAATAACTATATATGTATGTATGTATATTATGTTAAGTGTATGAGATGTCTTGTAAATGAAACACAAGTTTAGAGCTTAAGACGGAGCTAGATGTTGTTGTCTTTGTACGAAATTATTTCTGGGGGCACGGGAGTGCCCCCACCAAGTCGAGCAAAAAAGCGGCACGGCCGTACCATCCTTTTCTCGAAGCAATTCAGGCCATTTTCGACCCCCTGTAACTTCGTTGTGGATAAAACTAGAAGACTGAAATTTTCAATAACCATGCAGGATTGTAAAGACTCGGTATATTTCAAATTTCATTCAATTTGAACCAGTATTTTAAGAATTATAACGGGTCAAATTTCGTAATTTTGTCACTCACTGACTGACTCACCGATCATCAAAATTCTAAGGCACTTCTAGCAGACCTAGAAGCTTCAAATTTGGAATATAAGTAGTGTTTGGTGTATGAATCTAGGAAAAACTAAAAAATCTAGAAAAAACCGGTATAGAGGGCGCTGTCGTACGTTTTCTCGAAGCAATTCAGGCCATTTTCGACCCCCTGTAACTTCGTTGTGGATAAAACTAGAAGACTGAAATTTTCAGTAACCATGCAGGATTGTAAAGACTCGGTATATTTCAAATTTCATTCAATTTGAACCAGTATTTTAAGAATGATAACGGGTCAAATTTCTTAATTTTGTCACTCACTCACTGACTGACTGACTGACTGACTCACCGATCATCAAAATTCTAAGGCACTTCTAGCAGACCTAGAAGCTTCAAATTTGGAATATAAGTAGTGTTTGGTGTATGAATCAAGGAAAAACTAAAAAATCTAGGAAAAACCGCTCTATACCGGTTTTTCCGTTGTAGGCGCTGTCGTACCTTTTCTCGAAGCAATTCAGGCCATTTTCGACCCCCTGTAACTTCGTTGTGGATAAAACTAGAAGACTGAAATTTTTAGTAACCATGCAGGCATTGTAAAGACACGGTATATTTCAAATTTCATTCAATTTGAACCAGTATTTTAAGAATTATAACGGGTCAAATTTCTTAATTTTGTCACTCATTGACTCACCGATCATCAAAATTCTTAGGCACTCTAGCAGACCTAGAAGCTTCAAATTTGGAATATAAGTAGTGTTTGGTGTATGAATCAAGGAAAAACTAAAAAATCTAGAAAATACCGGTATAGAGGGCGCTGTCACAACGCCACGTATATACGAAATATGTACTAAAGTAATAACAATGCGAATTAAAAATAAATCCAATCTAGACCGGCAAAAAGAAAATTATATGGACATATTTACAATAAGTAGAAGGTACCGAAAAGGAAAAAAGTAGAACTGTCTACAAAATACAAAAAGAAATGAGATCCCATCAAAAACAATACTTGTCAAAAAAACCAAGTCGCGCAACTCAGTTGTTCTGCGGTAAAAAGTTGTGAGATCCAAGTAAATCCAAGTCTTCAAATTTCGTCTCAAAATTCTTTAATGTTTTATATAAATATATTGAGACTTGGCCATCGCACTAAATAATTGATTTTACACGTGTTTTCAGGCGATTGAATTAACACGTGTTTTCAGGCGATGGCCAAGTCTTAATATATTTATATAAAACATTAAAGAATTTTGAGACGAAATTTGAAGACTTGGATTTACTTGGATCTCACAACTTTTTACCGCAGAACAACTGAGTTGCGCGACTTGGTTTTTTTGACAAGTATTGTTTTTGATGGGATACATTATATTTTTTTTCATGAGCAATCAACGTCAAACAAATGTGATCAAAAACAACTTTTCAACACATCTAGAAGATGTGTGACGTGTCAGATGTAACAATTTATACCAAAGTGTTTAAATGAAGTTTTAATTAGTAAAATTTTCATATCAACACCGAGGATCGAAATGTACTCAATAATGTAACGTGTAGTTACTTACTTAGGACACCTTATTAGTTTTTTTGACTTCTAATAGTCTACAATAGTCAGTAACTTTTGAGTTTATTTATTGTACATGTGCATGTATTATTCTGTATCTATTTCACAGTATATTGTCGTTGACTGTAGAGGTACAATCTAGAATTTTCCATCTGGCTTAGGCTGGAAACAGTACTCGACCGACCTTCAGCGCTGACCGTACGCGCGTACGGTTAAGCGAAATGTTCGAAGCTGTGTGCGATTCATAGACTTTGATTGATATAGCTAAGTTGACCGACGCTCAGCGCTGACGGTCAGTCGAGTACTGTTTCCTGCCTCACTAATTTATATCATTAAAAATAAAATCAAGAATCATCAGGCATGAATCATTTTCTGACTGAAGACATGAAACTTGAGACATGACATAATACGGCCTGTATTGGGTCTAGTCAGGTATGTTGGCTGCACTCTATATTATGTATCAAATTTAAAGAAAATTAGATACCTTAAATTTATTTTACTTCTAGTTTTTTTGAGTACCTATAAAATAAAGTCAAAGTCAAAGTCAAAACGTTTATTTCCTTTGACGCATAAGCATACATGGACAGGTCAACTTAAAGCTAATTTAAATAAAAAACTAAGAATAATCAAGGAAATAACATAGTCTTGACAGTTCGCTTCAATTTTTTACACTGAGTTGAGAAGCGAATAGAACAACCCAGCTTTCATCTCTTATGTTGATATAATAACAATATTGGTGTACAACATGGTTACAATTAATTATACATTTAACATTAACAAAATGCTAGTCAAACATGCACATAACAGAAAAAAAATCAAAATTCAGCTATTTTGTCCATCCTAGTGGAACGGAGCTACATCCGTCCAAGCATTATCATCTTTGATATAGTCTTCTATAGAATAAAAGGCTTTTTTCAGAAGACATTTTTTAATTAAAAGCTTAAATTTCTGAATGGGTAGGTCAGTTATAAACTGCGGAAGCTTATTATAAAAACGGACACAATTTCCCATAAAAGATTTCCCAACCTTACGTAATCTAAATGTAGGGATTTGTAGTTTATTCTTATTTCTAGTATTAATATTGTGAAAATCACTCTTTTTTAGAAAATCTTGCTTGTGTGTGTACAACAAGTTCTCATAAATATATTGTGAAGCAACAGTCATAATATTTATTTCCTTAAATTTATCACGTAAGGAATCGCGTGGTTTCATTTTATAGATTGAACGCACAGCTCTTTTCTGAAGAATAAAAATAGTTTGAATATCAGCTGCCGTTCCCCAAAGCAAGATACCGTATGACATGACACTATGGAAGTAACTAAAATAAACAAGTCTCGCGGTGGCTTCATCAGTTATATATCGCATAGTCCGTACTGCATAAGCTGCTGAACTAAGTCTACTTGCAAGAGCATTAATTTGAGGTTTCCATTGAAGTTTTGAATCAATATGTAGCCCTAGAAACACTGTTGAGTCAACAAGATCAAGCGTTTCATTATCTAATATTATTTTTATAGGACGTTCTCTGACTGTTGGTAGTTTAAAATTAATACATTTCGTTTTTTTCGCGTTCAGTAACAAATTATTAGCAGTAAACCAATTAAGTACGCTAGACAAAGAATTATTTACGTCGTCAAAGTTATCTTTATCTCTATCTACCTTAAAAATAAGAGAGGTGTCATCCGCAAATAAAACTATGTCACATAGGTCCTTGGCATAAAAAGGAAGATCATTTACATAAACTAAAAATAAGAAAGGTCCTAGAATCGATCCTTGCGGCACGCCTAGTTCTATTTTAGAGCCCGTGGATCTTTCAGTTCCAACTTGTACTATTTGGATTCTATTTGCCAGATATGACTTAAGAAGGTCTAAAGCTTTACTGCAAATACCGTAATGTTTTAATTTATTTAATAACGTAACATGACTTACACAGTCAAAAGCCTTCGAGAGATCACAAAATACACCAATAGCATTTTGTGATTTATCCCAGGCCCCTAAGACGTGTTTTAGTAGTGCAGCACCTGCATCATTAGTGGATCTACCTTTGGTGAAGCCAAACTGGTTATTATGTAATAATTTGTTAAAATTAAAGTGTTCAGTGAGTTGATTTAAAATAATTTTTTCAAATATTTTACTCATGACAGGAAGCACTGATATAGGCCTATAATTGGCAGGGTCGTTATGACTGCCAGATTTAAAAAGAGGGACAAGCTTACCATGTTTCATGAGATCTGGAAATATACCCATCTCAATACACTTATTAAAAATATGAGCTAGATATGGTGCAATGTCGTAAATGATGTTACCTAGAATTTTTGTTGATATGTTCCAAAGGTCCTCGGTATTTTTTATGTTAAGGGACTTGTATGTTTTCACAATATCGTCAGTGTCAACGTAACTGAAATCGAAACTCGGTACACATTTATCAACAGATAATTCTAATAAATCTACAGCCTTTTCGGCGGAGGAGTTTAATGATTGGGTTACAGTCTTAGAAACGTTACAAAAAAACTTATCGAAGGCATTCGCTACCTCTTTATTTTTAGTTAAAACGGTGTCATTTATTTTTAATATAATATCTTTCTTTTGTGGCTTTGACCTTCCAGTCTCATTATTTATAATATTCCAAGTAGCTTTAGGTTTATTAGTAGAACTTGTTATTTTGTTTCTAAGTAAGAGAGATTTAGCGGTATTGCATACTTGTTTAAACAGCTTCGAATATTTTTTTACGTATGAAAGAAAAGAGTCGTTATGTAACATTGATTCCCTGTCAGAATAGAGTTCGTATAGTTTATTCCTGCTTTTAAAAATTCCTGGCGTAGCCCAGTCAGTGAAACTAACTTTTTCTCTAACCTTACAAAATTTAATCTTAAATATATCCTCGTGTGCCCTTGCAATAATTTCGGATAGCGAAGTAAAAAGATCATTAGGGTCATCAATATAAGGTAATGAGACAAGATTATATGCTATTTTACTTTGGAAAATTGAGATGCGAGAATAAATTGTTAGAGTCCCCAAAACAGTTATATTAAAAATTACTTATTTTTTGGACTAATCGAATTTAATATACTGAAATAAAGACGTAGTTGTTTGCAGTTTATTTTTAAATCCCTCCATCTTGTATATTTTGATAAGTAATGTTATCACAATTTGACACTGAGGTCATAATGGGCAGTGATAATTATTACTGAGGAAAGTTTTCTGAACAGTTTTGTTATGTGAAAGTAAAATTGATGGATTTGATAACGTTTCCATTTCAATTTTATTGACAAAATAGAGTGCCGGAAGCGATATAAGTTGTTTTCTTCAAAAGTAAAAAGTTAAAAATAACACATACAGTCAAAATAGTTAGTGCAATAATCTTAATAACTTTGAAATCCCTGTGTTAGTAATTTATTATTCTATGCCTGTGTAATCATCTTATAGTGCTAGTAAATATATCTTATTATCTTTATCTTCCTTTTTTTGTCATTAAATATTTATTTATATGGGTGTTGATAATATTAAAAAACTTCAAATCGTATTAATATGTTGTTTACTTATACGACAGCCTACCTTTGGCGTAGAGGCTCTACGCAAGCTTAATCGTAGAAGCTCTACGAAAGGTGAGCGTTTTGTACGCTACGGGAAAGATCTACCATGTTTCATACTATCATACTATCAAATAAGAAATAAAAGTAGAATTTTTACCATTTAATAATAACTGAATTAGGAATCGAATCAGGCAACCATTAATAACAAATCGTTTCCATATATGTAAAGCGATTTGTTACTATTGGTTCTCAATAGAGGGCATTATAAGGAATTTAAAGTTAACTTTTGCTAAGTTAATTATGTTTTTTTTTAAATAAAAAAACACAAGACTGTACTACTCGCTGATTCTTTAGAACCCTCTAAGCAATATGTGCCAAAGTTGTCCATACGTCATCAATTAATTAATTGTATTTTTTTTTGTTACCAGGTGAAGGTGCCGGATGCAAGACGTACGACAAGGAACACGGTGCCACCCCCACCGCAGTTTGTCGGGAGCCCCTCAAGTGTATCAAAGCTGTCTGCACTAACGTCCCCGCCAGAAACAAGCCTTAAACATAGTCCTACATTGTTTTATTCTATTATTCAAAACAAAACTGCGAACAAAATGCCATTATTTCATTTTATTAATCATATGTAGCCCAGTTTATGTTTTCAACTTTTATCAATATAAATTTTTCATATTTTATTAATATAAATTAAATATATTCACATAATGGAGTACATTATTTTAGCTTGTTGAATTTCATACAAGCTATGGCTGTAGCTACCAAGGTGCTTTCATATCGAGTCCACTAACAGATCGATCGCAGGATTGTCGCTAGTATTGGGTACATTAGCCAAATAAGATCTAGACATTGCTAAGAAAATCACTGTAGCCAGAAAAGGCCAGGTGTATTATATATTACTTACTATCAGATTTTTCTATCAGCTTGCAAAACTCCGAATTATGCTAAAAAGTTTACATGAATATAAAATATATGAAACGTTTACATAATTTGAGCCGTTAGGTACATATGTTTGCGATTCGTTGATTTTTATTTTAGAACACACAAAGCGAGTTTGGGCCTTTTAATCAAACTAAAATGTTTTCAACGCTTAACTACTTTTAGCATTTTACAACCGTTGACATTCTGCAACGAGGATTCGTTTTCACCGGATAAAAACTGTTACCAATATTTCAATTTTGGTAGTTGAATAACTTGCGAAACGAAAGTGGATCCAATTTTGAAGCAAATCACAAAAAGATATTTTCAGGTCGGAAATTTGATGGTATTCCACGTGAATTTCTACAAAAAGTATAAAAGGTTCCCAAGGTTCCATAGATATTTTTGGGTAGGTTATCGCAATTTTTTTTACAATGAACCGATTTTGATGACAATATTACAATCTTAATAATTCTTAATTTATCTTTTATACCTAAATGACATTCATTAGCTTAAAATGACTTCCACACGATCCATTTTCAATTCCATCTTAACCATAGACAAGCAGCTGTCGGTGGTCAGAACTATAAAAAAAAAAAAAAAAAAAAAACTTACAGCTAGTTAGTATGTAATTTTATCAATATAAAACAATACACTTATAAGCACACAAAGGTCATTAAAAAGTTTTTAAAAAAGTAGTTAAAAGTTAAAAAGTTCACATATTATAAACAAGGAAAAGAAAGTGGAATCGTAAATTCCCGTATAAGTGTGACTAGAAGGTAATTTTTGAGCTATATTCAGTCACTGAAGCTGGATTCTCAATAATAATAGTCAAAATATCACGCTGTTTTGTACGTATTTTAAGTAAAATGTAATTCATTTGGACATAATTCCATTGCAGAATGATGGGACTCGGCATTTCCGTCCCCGCTTTTATATATAATTTATCTGAACATCTACGCGTCGTTGTGAAAGGTTAACATGTTTCGTGCATAATTAATTTATATACATCCTGAGTAACAAGATTATGAGAAAATTAAGCATATTGTATGGGTAACCAGGTATGAGATCACCTATTTTCGTGTGTTCTTAAATAATGGGAGTGCCTGATAAGTAGATACTTAGATAGGTAAGTGCTTGTTAAGTGCGGAATGCTTATTAATAATCCAACAATCCACATGTTATATCAGCAAATATTATGTATCACAGAATGGTTCCCCCTAAAAGGATCTAAAAAAGTCCTTAATTATTTTATATGGCTTTCTTTTAAGGTTGGCTCACCATAACCAAATGTCTTAAATAATGCACAAGGTACTTGCGAAGGTGTTTTTTTAAAAATGATATTAATACTTATCGAAATAAGTATGTTATTCATTACAAGTATTTATTTTAAAACACAATTATCCTTTACATCAGTTAGAGTCAAAGTCAAAACGTTTATTTCCTTAGAAGCACATGGCCCACATGGACAGGTCAAGTTAAAATTAATATCTAAAACTAAATTGTTTAAACAAAAAATATCAAGGAAATAACACTGTCTTGACCTCCTCCTAGCTTCGTCTTGACAGTTAAATGTTTATTTATGGATGTTTTAGTTTTATTTTGTTTACAATATTTATATTACGATGGAAATAACAACCATTTATAGATTTGACTTGCTTGAAACTTAATACGATCTATTAATACTTTTTCACAATAAATTAATTCACTTCAGTTTTTGGTTATTTTACACCAAGTCTTGACGATTTGTCGTTATTTGGAGGTGTCGAACAAGGTGAGTAACACATACATATTGTATGAGTTATTGTTGAGTACCTATTTAATAAGGTATATCTAAGTCCTATAGAACGGTCTTGAAGATTCAAAACTACACAACTACCTATAGTTTTAATTACCTACTTCAGACACGTCGCAAACACTGTGTTACGAGCCTATTGTAATAAACGGAAGAAGTAAAATAAAACAGGAAAGGCAGCGAGCTTGGAACAATGCTTGCTCATAAACTTTTTATGTATTTTCATTTACCGAGCCAGAAAGGTTTACCGCCGCTACTCAGAACTTGATTATAATGTAACTAAAAGTGGACCAGGGCACGTAGCATTTATAGATACTTGATCACCTACTTACGGAAGGAAAATAATGAGACAAAATGGTCTTAATTGGGAAAGAAATCTTATATTGATCGGCGTCCACCTAAGCCAATTCGTTTGTTACCAATATATTTTTTCCTGCAGAATAGAACGGGAAAAGATCATACTACTGCCAAATCATTCTATCTTTTGCATGTTTTTATTCATACGTCCAGATTCCTTTATTTAGGTTAGGAGCCATGTATAAGTACTTTTTAATGTATTACCATCCTTTTGAATATTTAATCATGTTTTACGTGTCTCATTTACAAGTAAACAAATACGGTTAGATAAGACAAGATAAGATAAATATTCTTTATTGCATTAAAACACAAAACAAAAATAAGCACTTAAGACTATGTGACAAATGGCGGTCTTATCGCTGAAGAGCATCTCTATCAGACAAACTTGAATGTATAGGATTATTGGGAAAAATAAGGGGACCTGTGTGCTAGATACGAAAGTATTTGGAGTATTCTACCTCTAATTACAATACTAAGCATAAGTAAATAAATGTATTATTGTCACTAGTATTCTTGTAATGTTTCACTGGGTGAAATAATACGTCTATATCAATGGCAGTTTGACGTAAATTAAAAATATTTAACATTCACCGTGATGGGTGTTTATGCTCTAAGCATCAGATCAGACTTCCAACCATAAATAACTTCGTAACATTTTTATATTTAGGTACTGTGACACTGCAAACTGTATAAAAATGCAAAACGCACTGTGAGTTCAGTTGGTTTCCAACCAAAACTAAATAAAAGTTCCAACGGTTGAAAACTACCACAAAAACTATGACCCAAACCCTGATTTGAACATTTTTTAACCATCACAAATCAGAAGACAGTTGTTTATTATTATTTCTTAGCTAGTATTAAGCAAAATCATTACTTTGATTGAATGTTTATTTTTCCTGTCATAGCTGACAAACGGCTAAAATACCTATATACTGTTATTTTTATATAAATAAATAGTAATAAATTTAATAGTGAGACGCATTTGAAAACATTTTCGCATAATTTAAACTTATCGTTACGCTATACAATGTGTATTTTCGAACCTTGATCAAACGAAATATGCGGATACACGACATAAATTTATCGATAAATATAGGATAAAAAAAAATTATATGTTAGCTACCTTTTCAAAAAAAAAGGACAATTTAAATTTTTTTTAAATGAAAACTACTTCATCTGGTTTTTTCTTCGTTACTGTTTGAGTAAACAGTTTTTTTATTCGGTACAAAAGCATATTAGAAAATTAAAAACAAATAAAATTGATTTTAATTTTATTTATGATCTGTAACTTTTAAACTGGATTATTGAGGTGTACTTTTTTGCATGTTATTAATTGTAAATGTTATTAAACTTCATAATTTAGTTTACAATTCTCTTTTCGTTGTCATGTTATTAGCCATTTGAATTAGGTACTTTCTGCCTTGTATAAAAATCAACAGCCACCAAATAATGTAATAAAACAAGGCAAGATAAAATGAAACGGCACGAAGCCTTTGCCCAATGAGACTACTTTGAATAAAATACACCGTTTACTCAAACAGAAAGGAAGAAAAGCCTTGATCCTAAAAAAAATTAATCGGCTTTTTTTTAATAGCCAACATCTAATTTTTTTTTATTCGGTATTTGTCGATAAATTTATGTCGTGCATCCGCACATTTCGTTTGATCAAGGTTAGAAAATACACATTGTATATTATCAAAACTTTTGGAAATCTTAAGTTCTTTTTCATTTATCATCGATTCAGCATTGAAGCAACGACTGAGAAAGGCAATCCAAGATACTCCCATAAAGATTAAATATTTGGGATGAAGCGAATTGCATCAACTGTGATCTCCTTTTTTCAATAAAATAGACCGTTCAAATATGTTTGTAAACTTATATACAAAACGTGTTTTTATGTTAGAGCCAAATCTGATCATCGTTATCGTAAATCGTATAAAATCTGGCTTCAGGCAGACCGCCAACCCCGGATTCTGTGCTGTATGGCAACTTGATTCTTATATTTATTTAAATTGTGCTTATCACGGTAAGCCCAAAAGTGATTTATTATTGACTGCATCTGTGGCGCATGGGCGACGGCTTGTTTACGGCGCAATGGATAGCGTTTTCAATTGCCGTCGCGAGATTAATGTTAAGTATTTGTATGTATGTTCTGCAAGCTCTTTTTCCTTGGTCTTGGCGATTTTTAAACAAATATTAAATAACATTATATGTTTATCTCATGAATTGTTATAACATATTGAGTATAGGTGGGCGAATGTCCGCTTGCAGAGCAAGAAGTAGCGGGTTCGATTCCCGCCGAGGGTAAAAATTTATTGTATGTATGTAGCACTTTTCTCCTTGGTCTGGGCATTTAATATGTATAACAAAAATATATATATATGTATGTATATTATATTAAGTATATCAGATATCTAGTACCCGTAACACAAGTTTAGAGCTTACCACGGGGCTAGATGTTGTTGTGTAGATTGTCCGGTAATATTTATTTATTTATTTATAGATAATAATAAAACCACAAGAAAAGCTTAGTTTAACACGGGACTAAATTGCTATAGGGAGTGTCCCGCAATATTTATTTAATATGTTATGTGTTTAGATGGACGGACGATCTGGTGAAGGTGATCACGGTGGATGCAGGCCGCTGCCAGCCGAAACTACTGGAGATCTTTGAGGGAGGCCTATGTCCAGCAGTGGACGTCTTACGGCTGAGATGATGATGATGATGATGTTATGAAATAAGTTAAGAACGCTGTAGTTACGTCGTAATTTATTATTCTATGGCAGTAGCAATCTAGATATAAACATCACTTGACTGCGCAGTAGATATTACTGATGTAACTTCATTATTTCCACAAACAAGATGTTGTAAATTAAAATGACGACAATTGAGTGCAACGGCATCCTTTGTACTCACTATCAGTAGATGCCCACAAATTCTTTAAGACACAATAAGTACATTTAAAAAAAAATTCGTAAGGAACGACGTCATTACCTGAGTATGATATTCCGGATATATAAACCTATACGAGATTCGAAAGGCCTCCAAACAGCTTATGAACCACTAGGCATCAGGTGAGGACGGATTCACACGAAAGCTTCGAATGATCGATCGATATTATGTTTTTTCATTGGACTTTCCTGACTAAATATTTTTAATGTTCTAACAGGAAGCTTATAAAAAAACTGTACACATTTACCCCAAAAATAATTTGCCTAGTTTTTACCCGACTGCGCAATGCAAAGCAGTGGTAATGTGTTTAACATAAATGATGTATGTACCTATGTTCCTTTGTCCCACCATACAGGCCAAACGCCTATACCGATTTCCGTGATTTTTTTTTATTTTTTTTATTATTGATAAGCCTTCATTTGACCACAATCTCACCTGATGTAAAGTGACGATGTGGTCTAAGATGGAGCATGAAGGCCTAGAAGATGGCTTCTCCGGGCCACATTACGAAACACGAAAAAATCGCTTCACGCACTGGCCCAGCCCGGAGGGTGGTGACAAGCCGCGGCCGAAGCCTACCACCAGAGACTGTTCTTAGCACCACCCAGAGGTCACGTGTAAGGATTCAGAGGGTTACCACTTACGGACGTGAACAGACAAAACCTCCAAATACCAATTTACACGTCAATCGATTCCTCTTAGTACGGCGAGTGTCACTAAAGACATAACGTTAGTGGAAATCCCACATGGCGAATACTGGACGCCATTTTGTAAAAAAATATGTCAACTTATGTCTTTTATACCGTTTAATAGGTATTTAAAAATCACATTTAGTTTTCGATATACTTTTTTATTCAGACTGACGGTTTAGGAGCTATATCGATTTAAAGTTGGGGAACAACCATTCTCACATTGGCATAGGACTGTGAAAATTCCCAAACAAGTTTAGCCATAGGCGGGATATACTCTTTATAAATTGCAGCTTGTTTAATCTGTAAGTAGGAATTAATAAGTGTTCCCTTTTTCTCGCGTTCGTCTAATACGTTGTACTTACGTCACTTTTATTAAGGACATACATTTGCTTGTTCTTGTGGTTGTACATCAAGTTCTTAAAATGTATTAATGTGTGTGAATTCAGAAATATGTTGAGCATCTCGATTAACAGACGTAACGGACTAGCGACTAAGTTAAATAATTTATGACCAGGTCATGGAACACACACAGCCGAAATGTTCTTGAAATGAAAAATGGGTGTCGCTATGCACAACATAGGACATCCACTAACTAGATGGATGGATGACTTAGTAATGGCCGCCGCCGGTTCAAGTTGGATGCTGTACAGGTCGCATCCAAAGGATAACAAAAAAAAACAACAGTTAAACTATGCGAGACGCCTTCCCTAAATATCCCTAACGAATTTTTACATCACGCTATGATAATTAATTATTTAATAATATTGATAAAGATTCGAGTATTGTTTACATTTAAACAAGATTATACCTTAACCCACAAAATCGTGTAGATAAATCACGGCTGATGTACCTACTACATGTTTTACAGCTCAATAGTTTAATCTATTTTACTAATTAAATCGAAAATATTTTTTTTATTTGTGCATTTACATATTTTTTATATTTTACTACGTAATTATTTTAACATGGGACTATAAATCTACTTCGACTGTTACCTACCAACATTTTTTTGTCATTGCCGAAAACCTATGACCAATCCCATTTATAATTTCACGTGCATTAAAGATAACAGTTTTATCAAAGCATAGATTAAAAGTTACATTGTAAGAATATATATTAACATTTTAGTGATTAATAACAGATATATTTTTGGTCGTGGTATAGGTAAATACTAGGAATGAAGTGAAACTAAAATAAACCCAGGTCATTAATAACTTATATCAGTTTGATTTGTTATTGTGTACGTGCCAAATCCAAAGGGTTCGTGTTATTATCTTTTTAAGGTTAGTGGAATTTAACCTTAGATCTGAAGCTATCAATGACCAGTGAAACATAACCATCTAAGCTACGTATTGCATAGATAATAGTTGTCAGTCAGTTCGGAATAAGTGCGTGTGCACTTAAAAGGGTCCAATTGATAAGCTTCTAATATGTTCAAACACCTACCACCATCAGTCGATTTGTGAAAGTCAACAACGACACGCGGCGTGCACGGTCTAAATATTACATACATAATTATCTGCTTCGAAATCATGATATAAGTGATAAATTAAATAATTATATGTTAAAGGGATTCTATTTGAATTGAAATACTTAAGGTAAGGACTTTATGGTTTAAAACAGATTATTTTGTGGTATTCCTTAAATGTGATTTTTATATTCTTATTAATAATTGCTTTTTTATATCTATTATTGGCTTTGTTTTTCGGTAAAAAATGTACTGTGAATAACAATTAAGTGAAGTGCCATTGAACTTGTTTAGCAAGATAAAATTGTTAATTAAATAAAATAAATAAATAAAATTCTGGACGCTGATTGAAATATAATATTAATAGTTATAATTAAATATAATTCTGTGCAGTCCAGCATAATTGCTTAAACACTTACGAAGGAATTATTTTTTTCTACTATTGGTCATCATAGAAGGTAAAACGAGTTTCCATAATAAATGAGAAATAATAAATTTTACACAGCTTGCACCAAATTAGTTGATCCGTTTATTCTATGCGCTTTCCAACTAATTATACACTGTCAACAAAATCTATAAATTCTAGATAACTACGAGTACAGCTTTTTGCGAAACATAGAAATAATATTCAATTCAGATATGTGTTTGTGTAGTTACTTAATTTAATTTAACAAAATATTTAATGAAAAGTTTTGCTAAACACTACGTTCTTTCAAAAGGGCTTGCTCCAGAAATGCCCTGCGAGTATCCCCTTACGTATAAGTATGAAGTGAGAATAGTATCGAGTGTCCCCTACAATTTTTTCCAAAAATTTCCTGTTGCCGCTCGAAGGGGACGCGCAGGGCATATTTGAAAAATAAATAACAAATTATCCCCTGTTTCATTTTATGAAGTACAATCAACGTACCTACTTATAATTCACATTTTAATTAAACTTAATTTCATAATCAAGCCGCAGCAACTTGAGGGACAAAGATTACCTAATACAAAAAAGCGACGAATTGATAACCTCCTTTTTTGTTGAAAGTCGGTTAAAAATAAAACAATATACAATTTACAGCGACTGCGGAAATGGGAGAAACTACACGGATACCTCGCAAAGTAGCGAACGGGAACATAAAACATGATGAAGGAAAAGTCAAGGACCCAGATTTTATGATTCGGGAATCACCATTGACCAACCTTCTGAAGGAATCTGCTAATATACGAACTATCTACCACATTTTTGTTGTTATACTGTTGCTTCTGCTAGCTGAGACTATTGTATATGACTTATTCGAGACTGGAACGTGAGTATAGTTTATAAATATGTTAGTTACAAGGTTTCGGAACTTCTTTCTTCTTCTTTTTAAGTTTTTTTTTGTAATTCCAACGAGTCAAACGTTAATCGTAAAACCGCAATTTAACAAAGAAAAATTAATGAAATATTACGCATAGGTATGTAATTATTGCACACCACAACAATAATGACGTAGCAACTCTTGCTTGTAAACAAAGTTATTTTTGTCTCTCTGTGGTGCATCTCGCTATCGGATAATATAATACCAAATACAAGGGTGAAACATTATTTTGCATACAAAACCGTACAAATACAAAATACAAACAAATTTCTACATTTGACGTTTACCTAAAAAATGTAGGTTACCTCCTGTACACGATTCGTTAACGGACTGCAGACTGATATTCATAAAGCAAAAGCTCAATAAAAATAGTTTCTATCCCTGACCATAATTTATGAGCATTGTCCTTCGTCCTTAATTTAATTCAACGCTGGTTGCGCACTTACTTGGGCGTAAAATAGCGATAATTTTGTCTAGACTCGCAAGCTGTGCAAATGCTTCTATTCATAAGCGTTATGGAACGGTCATTGCCTGGCTGAAATAAAGCTTCTCGTAACTTTTAGTCTCTTCCGATTTTACGAGTCAATACGTGAACCCCTGCTGATCGAATTGAGTTTCCGAAGGAGATCGTGCAGTTAATTTCAGGGTTCTATTCTTCAAAGGTAGCTAGGTGGTGTCGTAAGCACCTCTAGACAACGTTTCCATTATGTGCGAGTTACCTGAACGAAGTGATATACTATATTACACAGTATGTTTCAAAAGAGGTATCTAATTTATCTCGGATCGCTCAGAGAAATGATTTTGTTGATAGGAAAACAGATCACTGCTTATTGTAATACAATGAAGCATTTGTTTAATAGATTTCGCACCTGAATTATCATCATCATTATGAACTTATTAGAGTTTATTGCAGTATTAGGGGATGAATAATCATCCCCTAATTCGAAATTTCACAACGTCTTTGGCTTGCCTTCTACCGGCGACATTCAACAGATCTTAAATTTATCTAGCTTATGTTTGCCTAACTCTTGCTATTAAAGATATATATTTTGACCTAGATAATATAATAATAAAGGAATAGTAGTATGTAAGTATAAGCAACGTTAAAATTTGTTTATTTTGGTGCTAAAATACGATGCGCGTAGAATGTGAATTGTGAAAGGTATTTCCGTGGAGAATATTTCTGGTGACTATTTGGTTCAAATCGCTTACGTCTTTTCAGAATAAAAGTGGGCATACAAACGGTAATCCATGGTTTTGGAGACGTGTCTCGCGGGTTGAAGCTTTGGCTGTACATGTTCGTCGTCACTTTGGGGTTCCACCCAGTGCTTGTCATCTATGGAGCGGTGGGAAAAGTGCTTCGACACAATGCTGGTAAGAAAATTTCGTACGTTCTACATTATAATGAGAAGAGATGAAATAATACGTCAAAAAGAAGGTTAGATTATGAGTGTTGATTATGGTACGACGATGTAATTTTTTATTTTATTGGTTCTTAGACATTTCTATTTCTACTAAGCATATAAATATTAATAAATGTATATTGCCAGACAATCCACACAACAACATGTAGCCCCGTGGTAAGCTATAAGCTTGTGTTACGGGTACTAGACATCTGATATACTTAATATAAAAGGCATACATCTATAGAAATGTTTTATTATACTTACATATTAAACACCCAGACTAAGAAAAAAAAATTATATGAATTTATGTAATTTTCTGATGACCTTGGCATATTCTTATTAATTTAAAATCCAATGTTATCGGACAAGGCACTTTGTTATCTTTCCTAAGTAATATGGTACGAGTAGGTACTTATTTAATCTAATTCGACTAGACAGGTAGTTATTATGAAAATCGCTAATAACCCAATTTAATTTAAAATGAGTATTTGGTCTACGAGAAAAAATGTACAAGACCTATAATTAATATATTTTCTTTGCATTTATTTATTGAATATACTTACTTATGGGCGGTGCAGGTCCAAAATTAAGATCGACGAAGGACTAAGTAGGCCGACTTCGATGGGTACCACATACCAACTAATCGCTTTTTGATAATAACGGTGTTGAGGCGTCTTAGGGATGCGAAGATCCCATCTACATCCGCATACTTGCTCAAACAATTAGTTACAACACTGAAAGTCCTACTCCGCTACATCAGGGAGTTGGGCTGGTTGGGGCCTGGTTAGGCAGGTGGATGGTGGTGGTGGCACAAACCACTCCTAGGCGAGATTTCAGTGCAGATCTCAGTTCCCCCATTTAGCATTAGAATTAGCCACGAATTATATGTTAAAATAAATACAAAGGTAGGTAAGTATCTCTAGTCCGTAATGGACACCTAAATAGGATATATAACTTTTTGGGATCATGGTATTAAGAAAATCATGATTCACAGCGTCATTTTTATAGATAATACAGGTGTATTATCTATAAAAATACAATATAATCTGTTGCAGCTGCATGTGAATGATGTATTGATTACTTTATCTTAAAGGTATTTCCGTTTTTTATGCGAATAAAGCAATAATAATTAAACTAGTATTCCACACAGCTTTCTCTGCGTAATACCTGAATATTTATTATATTTTACTTTCGCTTCAACGAGAGTTCAACCTACTACCCATTGCGCCGCAAGCGAACCTTCGCTCACAGTGCCACTGTCACAGGCATCCAAGTTTGGTTTTACAATTTATTATGAATATTCATCATATTATGTAAAATAACTCAATTGCAAAATATAAACAATCAAAACATTTCCAAAACAGTAAAGTAAAAAAAAATTATCTACTTTGTTGAAGTATATGTATATATTTTATGCCCTAAAAACTTTGTTACATTCATGATGTGACCAAATTCTGATATTGATTAGACCACGCATACACACACCACAGAAATACCTACAACTCAATTTCAAATGCCGATTCTAGCCAATTTCTTTCGGCTACGACAACAACTTTTTTCTGCTACAAGCATAGTGATTTGTCGTTAGTACGCCCTAAATGAGCTTATTAACTTAGCTAATTATAGCTTATTTAAATATATCACAATAGTCTAGCTACACTAGCGACAGCGGTTTTGGCTGGATGATGAAATGTGTTACAGTTACATAGTTTTATTCGGTTAAATACCGAATAAAGTAGGGATTTATTCTGGGATCTCATTTAAAAATAAAATGTATAATAAAAACAGGTTACATAATAATATCCATATGTATAAACGAAGTCGGTCGGATTTCGATTCGATTCTAAGGAAGAATAAAAAACAGTTAAATAGTACTTTTTTCAAGAGTTCCCGAGTGAAAAATAAAATTAATCTGCTTAATTAATCTCACTTCCTAAATAAACTAACAGAAAAGGAGCGCTGTTCACGACACCAGTCCATTAATCTTTCAACGCACACTCCGGTTAAAACAGTAGCGATGTATCAAAGTTCAGCTGCGAACTTAATGGGAACCGAG
Source organism: Gymnoscelis rufifasciata (assembly GCA_929108375.1). NCBI lineage: Eukaryota > Metazoa > Arthropoda > Insecta > Lepidoptera > Geometridae > Gymnoscelis > Gymnoscelis rufifasciata. The sequence continues at coordinate 9,553,975 of OV815308.1, read as the reverse complement.
CCAAATTTATCTGGGGAACAACAAACACTGCAGTCTTGCAAGTAAAAACGGGATGTTGGCAGTGCAGGCAGGGTTGCCTGACCGAGTTATTTCGAAAGGCTGACTCACACAGACAGTTCTACGACGGTTATACTATCAATACAGTATTCCAAGTTCATACAAACGTTCGAAACGCGAGCTATACTTCCGCGCCTCGATCGAAGGTTACACCAGGGATACAGGCGGCAGTCGCGACTGTCCTGCATTGTAGAGCGGTCGGCGTGTTGTTTTTATCTAATATCCGCCCGAGTTTGTTTGTAAAATAAGCACAAGTTCCTATTTAATGACGAGTAGAATATATATGCGATTTAGTTTTTATTAAGCTTTAAATGAGAATTTTTGATGCTTTAATATCGTATATCTACCTAAGTACAATCACAAAACGAAATGGTCAAACGTAGTTTGACTACGTAGATATAATAAAAAAGATGGGCAGCAAGATCGCATGGATAGGGTCCCGTTGCAGCTGTTGGCATTTCGGCAATTTCGACCGATTTAGAATACTGTTAAGAAAATTTACCGTGGTTCTACTTAAGATCCGTAGCCCTGTATTAAGAAAGCCGCACTGTGCAGCACCTAGGGTTAGCTTTGTGTTAAAATGAAGCGAGACGGGGATTTTCTGTCAAATTTTAGTGTTTCAATCGAAAGGATATTTTGTTATGAACTATTTTTGCGGGGGTTGTCCATCAATATTAATTACTAGATTTCCACCCGTGCCTTAGCTTAAAAAAATTCCCGCGGTAAAAAGGCCCCTTTTTGTGTCATAAATGTAAGCTATGTGTCGTTACTGTGAAGTTTCATCAAAATCCCTTCTGTAGTTTTTGCGTGAAAAAGCAACAAACACTAATATTCTCACAAACTTTCAAGTTTATAATATTAAAAGGATTCTTATGGGGCATGTGGTTTAAACTATGTCTCATTACATTACTTTGCATTATAAAACCCATTTGAATAGTTTATTTGGTATTTATTTATTTTCCTTTTATATCTTGTTTACGTTACGCCACTGTCTATGTCGTTCTATTTCTTTCCTGTCCATCCAAAGGTTGCCTGGAAGAGATCGCTAACAGCGATAAGGCCGCCCTTTGTAATCCAATGTATTGTCTTGTTATTGTTTGCAGTTTGTATTTTATTATTGGTGTACAATAAAGAGTTATCTATCTATCTAAAAAAGTAATTAAAAAAAAAAAAAATTATATTTGTATTCCACATTGACAACTTAACATCTTGAGCAAACAGTACATACGTGTGTAAGTAGGCAAAAATATATTAATTTTGTAATAGGTAGGTTCAGGCAGCGCCTAATTGATATAATCGTCTAATGATCGAATGATCTGGGCAAAAAAAGCTTTTAAATTTATCGCCTTAAAGAGCTTACGAGCTATTTTTTTTTATCTTTGGTTCGTCTTTTGTTTCTGTAGTGTTTTATTATTTTTAACTAAAATTATGTATGTTTGTTAATATGTTGGAGAAACAAATAAAGATTTTCTATTCTATTCTATTCTTTTTTGTTTGGACAGATCACTTTGGACACTTGGCAGGTGTTATATGAAACAATAGAAGAGAGATATATTTTGACAACTTTGGTCGATCATACACGTGGCCTGTCACTGCGTTCAATCGCGAAGAGTGGAAGAAGGGAGGGAGGCCTCTGCCCTGCAGTGGGACAGTATGGGCTGAATAATAATAATATTAAACACCCAGACCCAGGAGAAAGTGCTTGCAGAGCATACAAACACTTGACCCCTCGGTGGGAATCGAACCTGGTAATAATTGCGCCGCAAGCAGACTTTCGCCCACCGCGCTACTGAGGCGCCCGCCTCAGTTATACAAAAAAAACAATTTGTCTAGACTGTATCTTATTTCAATGAAGTACTTGGTATATTTTGCATACATGGATCTAAGCTGGGTCAACGGAATATTTACAGTATTTATCGTCAATTATAATTGAAAAATATAAAAAAATTACGCCTTTCCGCCGATCTAATGATTGATAAAATTGTTGTTTGAGCCACTGATTTATGAATACACGTGTATATATAGTAAGCAGGTTGCTTTTCGCCCCCACATCCAAAATCCCATACATTTGAGCTTGTTCGTAAACTTAGGGAAAACTCGAGAACAGCTGAGCTGCAGACTTATATGGGTTTTGATTTATTGGACAAAGCTCCGTCCCGAATAGTAGAATTAAAAACATAATAAACTTTGTGAACAAATATATCGATTATAAAATGCTTGACAATGCTAGTCAACAAATAGATTTTTAGGAAAATTACTTTCCAATCATCATCATCATCACCCTATTAACGTTCCTACTGCTGGGAATCCAGAGGTGCGTGGCGGGGTTTGAACCCACGACCTTCGGAATGAAAGTCAAACAAAGTTTAACAAGCCGTGTTGGCTAAGTGGGAGGACACTTTCCAATACTCGCGCCAAATTTTGTAACACACTAGCGCTCGGTTTAATGGACCGAAACTTTGAGGACGTTTTAAAAATAATAAAACATAAAAATTCATTATCCCCATAGAACTTAGAACATAACAGTTTTGGAACTCTGTTACCTGTACTGTCCTGTACCTGTGCTTAATTTCTTCAAAGTTTATAAAGAATGTTTCGTTGCAAAGTTCTGGCGAAAAATTTCTGTTTATATACAAAAGTTGCACCTATACTCGTGTTGGTCTCACAGACCGAACGAGGCCATGTAGGTATCCAACAAAAGTGAAACATACACTGAATTTAAGTTACAAAACCACAATATCACTGTGATAATAATTAAATACTAATCAATTGTAAAAGTATGACATAGACTTAAACTACAATAAGGATTCCATGTATAGTTTTATAGTTTTGTTTTTACAAAAAGTGCTTAAATATTTAGTTATAGCAGTTACCCATCCAAGTACTGGCATCGTGCAACAATGTTTAACCTTATAAAATTACGTTCATTGTACGGGACCATAAATATGTTTTTATATTGTTTATATACATCATCACATAACAGAAATACATCATCCGTCCAAGTTTCAAACGAAGTTTCAGCGAAAGGGTCCTGTTTTATCATTTAGGTACGAAACCCTAAAAAGTGTTTCGTCGGTCTCACAGACCAATGCACGTGTTTCTTCCTAAACGTTATAGTAAAGGCTCTTCAGGGTCTGGAATATGTATATTTTACAAAAATCCAGTATTTAAAGATTAGCATATTTGTTCTATGTTAGCTTCTTGTTTTATTCGTCTTTGATATGAGGATGAAAGGTGGATACGCTTTTCTGAAAGCAAGGACTCTTTCATGTGTGCTCTGTACTTTGTCTAATTGGAATGCGAACCTTTGTAAGAGCTCATTGCTGAGAGAGGAGTAGGCTAATGGCTTGGTGGATGAGTGGCCACTCGAAGCTTGCAAGAGTTCTTTTGATTTCTTCATAATAGAGCTAGAAGAGGTTAATTGCAATTTTTTTATACCTTTATGTTGCATTATGAAGATTAGACGAACGATTTTAGACATAAGATGCAATATTATTTGCGATTGGCTTATTTTACTCACGAGTAATCAAAATTACAAATTATCAAAAAAAAAAATTGTATGTGACTGTATTAGGTATGCTATTATATACTACTATGATGTGGCTATGGGGGCTATGGCGAATATTCGTGTGAACGCGATGTGTGGCAGGGTATGTCGATGTTAAGCGTGGGTTTGGTTAAATCTAGGTCACTTCAGAATATTGTATCGAGCATCACGCCATAAATCTTTGTCCGCTAATCTAGACACGAACATCGCGTTAACACGACTTTTCGGCCGCTGCTGATGTAGGAATAAAAATAATTTATTTGCATTAAACATGAAATTATACATGGTGGTAAATTTTTAAAAGTGTTTTACATGTTTTGCCAATACTGGCGTGTGTAAATTTTTGCATTTTTGTTTATAATTGCACATTGATCACCTAATAATAATATATATAATGTTTCTTTTAATTATAAGGTTTGAGCCCAAGCGTTAGATTATGATCATAACGAATGAATTCATAATATTTATTATTATTATTAAGACCCACCGCTAATCGCTTATGACTAAAATTGAACTGGTTTTTTGATCAAGACTTAAACTTAGCTACACTTCGATAGGGCAAATCAGTAAGTATTTTAATTACTTAGAAAATAAGTTTTAATATAAACACAACCACAAGCAATTCCGTAACACATGCTTTAGAGCTTACCACGGTGCTAGATGTTGTTGTGTGGATTGTCCGGAAATATTTAATTATTTATTTATTTAATATAAATCATAAATATCCAATAAGTTGGGCTTCGCAAGAACAAAATTCCAAACGACATAATATCAGTCCTACCTGATCTTGAAATTAAGAGCAATATTCTTTTGCCGGTTCAAGTAACTTAGTACAGTCAACAGCAAAAGATATTGATGAAATAGGGTCCCAAAATAATATATACAATAAATGAAGTCAAAAGTTAATGACTATTGTAGTTTATAAAAGTAAAGGAACAAATAAAGTATCATAAGTAATTAATCACATTTATGTCGAACCACGGTGTTGTTATAATCATTCACTGTTGACTAATTAAAACTTCATTTATAACTGACACTTTAATATAGCTTATTACATCTTGCACGTCACGCTAAAAGCTGTTCTGAAAAGTTTTTTTTTATTCCTAACTTTTGCTATTGTCTGTACTGTCTACTGAAACATATTCTTCTGTTCATTTCGTTTATAGCCAAACTTGCTTCATTCGATACGTTGCAATGTGCCTACCAATTTGTCGGCTCACCGATTTTCGTGTACGTTCCACTGTTATTGCGAAAGCTAATTCGATATGAACTTGTAACTTTTATCGGGGAATATTAAATTCCTCATGCAAATAATTTCATATTCCTCGATGTTAGACGGTACCAATTCATGTTGCTTTTTCTACGAAGAGTTGGTATCGGCAGATGGAATGTTTTGCCCCCCCCCCAAAACATTCCATCTGCCGATACCAACTCTTCGATAATTAGCTTCATAATTAATATCGAGAAATTTAAACAGGTATTTCAAAATTCCTCGATGTTAGACGGTACCAATTCATATTGCTTTTTCTACGAAGAGTTGGTATCGGCAGATCGAATGTTTTGCCCCCCCAAAACATCTAGAAAAATATTCATATTCATTCATATTCTCTTCGTAGAAAAAGCAATATGAATTGGTACCGTCTAACATCGAGGAATTTTGAAATACCTGTTTAAATTTCTCGATATTAATTATGAAGCTAATTATCGTCGGTTTATATCAAGGAAGTTAACAGTTAAGCACCTCTTATGAATTTATGAATTTAATAAGTAAAGTAACGAGCATCAAAGTTCGAAGTGGAGGCGAAATTTAAAATAACTGCGAAAAGTAAATCGCACGGCAGTCTTACATCACACGAAACTTTCAATGCACTGTATTATTGAATATCACATGTCCTTTAAAGCTCGTGTATAAAGCGCACATAAATTTCTCAAGAAGAAAAATCCAGAGGTGCGTGGCGGGGTTTGAACCCACGACCTTCGGAAGGAAAGTCGAGCCTCCCACTAGGGCCAACCCGGCTTCTTGATTATTTGTTTGGAAGAAAAAATAAAAAATAGGGCTAAATGTTTCTTAATAATGTTAATAACGGTCTATCTTTTATTTTTTAGTCATCTATACTCTTATAGAATAATGAATAGTTTATTATTTCGCCTATGTTATCATTCCCACCGAACTTCGTTAGCCATGTACTTGGAAAATAAAAAAAACGGTTAAATCAAGGAATTTAAAGAGGTGCTTTCAACTCAGGTTGTATTGAGTTAAATAAGCAGGAAGGTATATAAACGTGCCTCTAAATATGTATAAATAGGTAGTTTTGTTTAATTTTAGGCAGATAAATGACTGGCCTTGAATTACGATTATGATTATTACTCGTAGAAAGATTTCATAATCCTAATCTTCTGGATAGATAACCTTCTGTTGGCTATTACACATAATAAAATAAATACTTAGGTATGCCTACCCAATTATAGTATTTCTGAGATAAAAGTATTGAGGACGAGGGAATCGCTATCGCTAAACGTTTATTTATTCGAATGATGTTTAAAGAATAGCTTGGAACTTTTTGCAATTACAAAATGTTAAAAATATGTACAATATTTTACTTGTAATTGAAGGGAATTTTATAAATGATAGGTAAGTACTTACCTACCTAATTGAGATTGAGTACAAAACTTCTGGTCAGCTGTTCGCCCACATCAGACTTTTTGTAGGAGAAGGTCAGAAAATCGGGCCGTTTTTCCCTCCATATTAATATTTTTGACCGTATTTTTGTAGTCGTTGCACTTTTGCTATCAGTAAGTACGTATTATATTTTTCCTACAAAAAATCGGTCACTGATTTAAATGACGTGGACCGAATACCTTTATCAGTAATGATGACTTTACCATGCTTCCTAAAGGTCCTCCCTCACCAGGAGGTAACGTTACTTTACCTTATTGAGGGGGATAGCATGGTATTGTACTGCGATACGTCGAATCTATAATGCAACATTTCACGCGAATGCCCTAGGTTAGTGAGCACTTTAACCCAAATTCATATTTTGTAACTAAAGTGACTTTCTTTATATACCTATTGCTATTCTACTAGTGTGCTGAAATGATATGCACAAATGTTCTGGTGGCTCGCTGAAACACGGTAATTTTATCTATATAGATAGTAATTAATACAGATAGTATTACCGAGCTGCAAGGCCGATGTTTATCACATTTTTTTTGCGAATAAAAGTACCTGCCACTTTGTTGTTGAATCGTATCTTATCGTCTTTTTGGGCTGTGTTGCACTTCGCTACGTAGGCAAATTAAATAGGTACCTACCACAAGTATATTTATAACTAAAAATTAGTCTCTTAGTAATCTTTTAGGTTAAAAAATAAGATTCTTTTGTTGAGTCGAGCCGCGGACATCGGCATAAGTCCCTAAGAATGTTGTCCCATTCTCCTCCCTTGGATGCAACCATTTCCCAACATTTCCGATACCAACTAATTTAGAATAATTTTGCAGATTAGGTACTCGAAAACTTATATATTACGCGAAATTCCAAATGGTGAATCTCCTTCAGATTTTATGCCGTTTTTAGCAATAGAGTGAGTAAGAGGAGGGTGTAGATATTAGATTTCAAAAAGGTTTATACACGGTGTGACACGGTTGACGGATCAGGTAAAGCTGAGAGCTAGGTGACTTTAATACCTGTCGGTTTAACCTCCATATAATGGTTCCCCTATGTTTTCTGATTTTGGAGATAATCAGCTTTTTATGTTTTTGTATCACTGACTTGGTTCACAAAAACTGAGAAAAATATTCTTACTAGAGTGGGGCCGGTGCTTCACTAAAATAAATTTATTACTTTAGGCTTAATATTAGTACCATAAGAAAAGACTTTAAAATACTTTAAAATTTTGGGAATTTTATTGAAAAATTACAAAAAAAATATCATATTTTATTACTACTATTTGAAAAACTATATTAGTAATCTGACTAATCACCAACAAAATTTTGTTTAATTATGATGAGGAGTTCACATAAAAATAACCTATAATGTTCGCAAGTACCACATTAAAACCGTAACTTTCTAAGAAGGCCAACATAGGCCTTTCTCTCTCCTACACCTCGTTTTGACCAAATTATTATTCGTTCTGGCGGCTTCTAGACCCAAAATAAGACCTTAACTGACTTCTTAAAACGGAGTTTAGTAAGGAATTGGCTGACACACAAACCTAGCTGCTACTTGAAAAATATTTCATATATTTATTTAAGAATAATTAAAAGATTTTTTGTAGAATCTATATTCTTCTCTGGCTTACCACCCGTTTATATAGCCGATAACATTCGTAACATAACATTTCATGCTGAAAGTGCGGTTCTAATATTCTAAGCTACTGTTAAGTTTTTGAAAAACACTGGTTTTTTTTGTAATGTGGTCTTAATGTTTGAACAAAATTCTCAAATATTACGTTAAATATTATTATAATTTTTTCTTATAGTAGTTTTATTAAAGCAAAAATGTATAAATTGATTCCGGCCAGTATTCAGCTATGTTTATGCCAAAAATCACGGCAACTCTGGCAACTCTGGTATGAAATTTGTTTTCAAAATACAAAAAACCTAAAAAACCTAGTATCTCTTAAACTATAAAAAATCTGGGAACATACATAGGTGTTAAATCGATAGATATTAAGGTCACCTATCTCTCAGCTTTCCGTGTTACACCGTGTATGTATGAATGGTAAATCGCTAATTGAATATGTTAATAAAGATAATTCAGCGATTATTATATTGGGTTCATATTGATGTCACTATACTACTTACAAGCCTCGGTTGATTTAAACCCGTTCACAAACTCAACATTTCAGAAAGAGACCATCCAAAACCTTTTAATATTAGAGGCATTTCAAACTTTTATTTTCGCAAGTTCGAACGTCCCCGTCGTGTTCTAATTCTGTCATATTCCCAGGCTCGCAGCACCTGTGGCAGATAGTTGGTGTGCTCGGGTTGTTCGGCACACATTGCATCCTGCTCGCCCGCCCGATTTCGGACCTGAGCAGGGAACATCTGGCGTTGGGATCTTCGGTGGCAGTCACCTGTGAAATGGTATGATTTCATATTTATAAGATACTAGCGGCCCGCCCCGGCGTCGCACGGGTATAAAATATTCCCGGAAATTATTCGAATTTTTCTCGCCGTAAAAACCATCCTATCTCTCAAGTTGCATCGAACTACACATGGTGTGCGAATTTTATTATAATCGGTTAAGTGGTTTAGGAGTCAATTGAGGACAAACATTGTGACACGAGATTTATATATATTAAGATTATATTTTTAAGTGATAGAATATTTCATTATATGTAAAAGCTGAAGCTGCTGGTTTTATTGAAGTAGGTCAAGCATTGAAAAATTGGGATAGTTAAAAAAACGCAACAGCTTGTAAAAAAATTGTTTTGTTCTCAACTCCTCACAACAACAACCAAATTACAGCTAGGTATTTTAAAGCTGTTGATACGTTTGTCCTTATTTCCAAATGTTCATATACGTACCGACCTACTTATTTCATTTTACTACTTTCGTTGAATAGCTGCTTAAGAATCCATTTTTGCCACAAAAAAGCGTTATTGCGAACTGGAAGTAATGTTCTCAGTAGATTTTAAATTAGTTATTCTAAGTTCATCTATATTCCAGTCAACATTCCGACTTCAGATTAGCTATTTCAATCGGATTAGTCGGGTCAGAACTAGTAGTTATAAATGAACCTGCCAATATTGAGTCGGGCTACACAATGACTCACAAAGAGCTTTCACTATACAAATAGGTTCGTTAGAAGGGTGTTCTATCTCAATAGTAACTAGGATATCGAACGACAAAGTTTGAATCTGGTGTTGCATACTGTTATAATATTAATTGGCATGAATTCAAAGGATCTTCTTTGAACATTCAACGTCTAGTTTGCACCATACATTCAGGGACCTAGCCTCAAATGTTGGCTATAAGCCACTGACTTTCGGTTCGCCTCGCTCTCCCATATATTTTTGTAACAACTTTTATGTCGCTCACGTTACCCGAGATAAGGGTTAAGTATTTAACTACGTGCCTTCAGCGCCAGTCGGTTGCTCATAATGAGCTAGCAACTAAGTAGGTAGGTATATCAATCATAATGGTGATTTATGTGAATATATTTTATTTAAGTGGAAATAAATGAATTATTATTATTATTATTATTAAATGAATTATAATTATTATTATTATTTATCGAGGATGCAGTTTTAAAACCAGTGTGTTAATTGAGGGAGCACTTGTCCAATAAACTTTTGTTGCATTATATTATAAGTAGATGTGTATTCTTTGTATGTAATCCTAAATAAATAAATCGTAAATACGTTTCAATAGCCTACTAGAATTAGATTTTTTGCTATTTCTAGTGAAGTTTACAGTAAATTTAAAACTAATTTTGCACACTTATCGGGTATTAGCACTCACCCTCGATATTTTAATAAGTTACGAACATCACATTCGGTTTTACAAAGTTTCCGAAAAGTCGGCATGTTGTAATAATGTGTCATATTATAGAAACTAATATCACCTATAGGTGTGTTATTTTAAGTGTACTTGTTTAAGGCCCTGTTAAATACCGACTAGTCTCATTGAAATTGTACCTTTATTAAGTAAATACCTCTCGTCTCGTATATCTACAACACTTATAACTTAGTCTCGCATAAATAGCATATTGTGCCATGGAAACTTTCAGTTGCCTTGAGTTTCGTGTCTAACTAGAACTCAACTTTGCGCTACGTTACACGATCCTCACGTTTTCTGTAATTTATGAGATGGAAGCTGGAATTAATATGTAAGAAAAAATAATTAAAGAGATGAAAGAAGGTAAATTATACATTCACCAGTTGTTTTGTTAAGTGAATTGGCATACATGAAAAATAGGTATTGTGTTAGCCCGTGCAAAAATAGTGGACACCTATTTTTTGCTTTATCAAGAAGTGCCAAATATGTATAGAGCACTAAAAGCTTGTGACTTACAAATAGACATAGACATCGTTTATTTGCTACAAAGTCGTACAAGAAAACACAAATACACAACTAAGCGGTAAAGACATGGTACAAAAAAAACACATTAATTATACAAACAAAAATACACAAATTGCTTAATAATGCTCTGTAGCAAATTTACTACAAATCGCACAAAAGCCTTACGTGAAAGGAAACTTCAATGATTGTATCACTGTATCGTCTTGATTTTTCGTTTGCAAGAAAAAATAATAAATACTTGTATTTTTTTTTAAATAATCTAAATGACGTACTTTTTAAACTGGTTCTAATTTCGTTACTTGTATATTATTAACCTAATCAAAAGAATTGATTAAAGAAAAAGAGTAATTGGTATTTAGTTTGAATAATATCTAATTATTTATCAAAGTTTACCGCTCTAAACACCTGACGTTAAACCGTTTTAATTAGTATGTATAACTTCTGTTGTTCAAAACACTGTCAACATTTTCTGTGCTTATGGTCATTGTTTACGGGTATATGGCGGTTTATGATGGACCTGAAAAGCCCATGAAATACCGTCGAAAGTGAAATGTTACATAAATCACCTACCCTTGTCAGTCCGGCAGTAAATAACTGGGTGACGCCTGCCGCTGACGTGGCGCTACCAGAGTACCTCTCTGTTTTGGCCTAGGGCATTCATTCTCATTAGTGGCGTCACTTTAACGCCTGTTAGTTATTCAGGGAAGATATAATTTACAAGTAATTAGGCCTTCGCTTAGTTTTTTGTTCATTTTTAATATGTTGTAGTATTCACACTTGTCTTTAAGATAGTAAGGTTGCAGTTTTCAGGAAATACAGCTGATTTCAATGTACTTATTATAAATATTTCCAATATTATGAATTATATTTAAACAAAACGACTTGACGATGAATAAACCGTTTAATTCGCAATTCCCTACGTTTGAATCGAGCCCAAGTCCCGCGTCTTGTTATAGAATAAATGCATCGGTAGACGGGTCGTCATTTGCACGATAATTATGCAATTCGCTATCAGATCGATTACGGATGTCATAAAGAAGCAAACATCCAATGACATTTTTTTAACCCCCGAACGAAAAAGAGGATTTTATAAATTTGACGTATAGCTCCCGAATGGATCAAGCTATTTCAATGTGTTTTTTTTGTATTATTTGTGAGCCGTTTTAAAGTTGTGGGGGTAAAAGTGGATAAGATAAAGAACCAAATGTGTGTAAATATACTCAAGGGGTATCAAATAAAATTAATTAATAAATAAGTAGTAAAGTAGGTACTATTTCAAAAAATGTGTTTGTGCTGTTAAAGCACTGTAGAATAAAGGTATGTGTGAACCATAACACCTTTTTAGTATTTCTCACAGAATAAAATAGGATTAAAAAAGTTTTTATCAGCATAAGCAGTAATTTATCCCGTAAATTTCTTAAAAATCCAACATTAGCTTTGAACTTTTTAAAAGTATCTAAAAGAACTTATTGACACTGCAAAAAGCCTTCATTATTAAAATATTATGAGTTGATAGGTAAACGAACGACCCCTAACTTTGTTTGGACTTTGAAAGCTCTATTAAATGAACTTTAGCTAAAGAATTTAATTAAGTTTTAAGCTCACCTGTGAATAAACTTGTTATTAGTATGAAAATTTACATTGAAAGATGTTAACCTCCTACTATAATAATAATAATTGTTCAGTGCAACGGTAAAGGTCGGTTTATATCTAGATTATCTAGCCAATATTGCTGACAAGATTTCCTTTTTTCATTCAAGTTAAAAAAAAGTGTCATTTGTGTTTAATTAGAGTCAGAACAAGTGACATCTAACTTTATCAGACAACGGCAACTGGCTGATAATAATAAACTTATCTGTCAAATGGTAATGTCAAAGTCCTAAGAGCATCCACATTTCATTTCGACATTAAAACTTTTGTAACTCCAAATAAAACTTCGTTTACGTCATAATAATAATAATCGATGTTTCTATAACATCCCGGATTAACTGTGCGTTTTTATAGTTACCTAACGACTTATAACTTGCGTCAGTTGCATTGCGTTGCGTTAAGTACCTTTTGCATTCTGCTATTGGCAGGTGAAACGGAAAATGGAATAAATTTCTATAAACGACAAATGGGTCATGGTTTTACTTAAATATAAATCTGTATAATGTTATGTCTTTAGTTTTCATAGGACACATAAATAATGTGGTTTTTAACTTAAATTTAACCTAAATCGCGAGGCGATCAACAAGATAGTGTCATAATTTAGATACTACGAATTAGACTTAGGGACCAAAGTATTTAAAATTATTCAAAATCTGGCAGGCAAGAATATCTACCGCGGTGTAGTACCACACAATATCTACCGCGGGTGCCGCGGGCTCCGGTTATAGAATGTTGCTCTATGTACCTCTGTAAGAAACCTGACAATAGGCTGTAGTGTTTTGTAAGCACCAAGTGTGGCAACGCCCTATTAAAATGTTGAAGAAGCTCAAGTCCTATAGTGGTTATACTACCTCTGAAGAGAATCAAAATGCGGTCCCACGATTCGTACCTGTTTTCTCTGGCCTCTTAGCCGGACTATACCACAGATATTTTCTCTTTAAGTACTTACTTATGTTCAATTTGTTTAAGTTTTTTGTATTTTATTTTTGACGTTTCTAAGACTTGTAAAATCAAACAATAGAAATAAATGATTTTGTATCTTGTATGTTTGACGTAATTTTAATGAAAAAAATCTTACTGAAAAATTACAGTTCTTAATAATTAACCAGCGATCACACACTAGGCAAAGCCTAAATCGTGGAGATCAATTATAAAATAAACAGATCTGATAATGTGAGAATTTTATCATTAATTACTTTGACTTTGCGTCTATTGTTACAGTTTCGTCTGGCAATGAAGATTCACGCTGTTGGAGTGTCGTGTGGTCCCCGAAGTTTCGGGGATGGCTTACCTATGCCAAGTTTCAAGCACTACTTGTACTTTATTTTTGCACCTACTCTTTTGTACAGAGACCATTATCCCAGGTAAGTACATCATATTTGATTTGTTTGGTTTCTATTATACCCGCCACAGTTTTATTCGCGTAATTAGGTACGTAATGATGTGCAGTTTTATATAAGGGTGACTTTTTAAAACACAATGTGTGTAGGTTTAAGTAATTTAATCGTATCTTGCAAGAAGATTAACGTGTAATATAATCACGCTGAATGAAGGTAAGCACTTGTTAATATAACACTACAATTTGAGGCGGTGAGTGTATTATTGTCAAGGCGTAGCAGGTGAGCTACGGCGTAGCACATTCGTAGGACCATAAATTCGTTATTCCGTAAAAAAAATCGATACTCTCGATTGTCTCGACAAATTACGAATAGCATAAGCATCCCTATTTACGTCCCTACTACTGGGACACGGGGGCTTTTCTCTTTGGTGGCTTGTATTTCAATTTAAATACATATTTATATTATTACCAAGGGATTAGTTTTATTTTGATTGGATAGGGGAAAATTTTATATTTTAAGGGATAAGCTTTAATTTAAATATTTATAATAAATAATTATTATTTATTTTGAAATTTTTATTATTTAAATTTAACGTGAACGTGCTTTAACGGTGAAGGCAAACATCGTGAGGAAACCGGCATGTTCTGAGAACTTTAAGAGTTTGAAGGACATGTGACATTCACCAACCCGCACTTGGCCAGCGTGGTGAATTAAGGCCTAATCTCTCTCGTAAAGAGAGAAGTCCCTGTGTCCTAGCAGTGGGAACGTTAATAGGGTGATGATGATGATCTAAATACAGTAATTTGTGTACACTCACTATGAGTCACACCACAATTAATGTCAAACACAAGCAGCAAGCAACTTTTATCGTCTTATGCATAATTTTCTATTAAATCTATTTTAAAATACTATAGCTACCATTAATTTGTCTTCATCGATCACTTTGATATTTGTGTTTATTGTAAAGAGACAGCATTTATTTTAACTAATAGGTACATTTACAATAATGTCGGAGCACATAAACAATAGTTCACTTTTTGCCTGTAGATCTTATCTTTTTCGCTATACCAGTAAATGGTGTTCATTTCATATTCTGTAAGTAGTTTATCCTTTCGGCCAAAATGATAATAAATTGGATTTCGCGTGCGGGAAGCCAGTAAATCACACAGCGTTACAAATCATGGTTTATTTGGATTCCAGGACGAAGCAGATTAGGTGGGGCGTTGTAATCATCCATTTCATGGAAGTAGCTGCGATTGTTTTCTACAACTCTTTCCTTTGGGAGCGGTTTATTCTTCCGTATTGGTCGGATTACGGAAAGGAAGACATTGTAAGTTTATCACTACATTACCAGTTATCCCTCTACGAGTATAATGTTATTATACCGGCGGCAGACCAAGATTGAGACGGCAATATGAGCTGTAGTTGTGGAAAAAAGGCACTTTACCCAGCAGTGTGTCGATATAGTCTGAAAATAAATTATAATTATCTAACTGGAAAAAAAGTTTATTATTGAGAGACTTGATAAAAATGCCTTCATTTTCTAATCTATCTTATTAATTTAATAAAAGCGTTCATCAATTGAGTACCTACAGAAGCAAGAAATAAGCTATAAGCAAGAACATAGGTACTTTTACATTAATGTGGCATCAAATTGAATTACCTAAAAATAGATGAAATGAAGTATCGAGTACCATTTACACAGAACCTCTTCGAAACATTACGATATTTTTGCGTGATCCAAGTCCATAAACACGTAGCTCCTTATTACAATTTGTAGTTTGTGATATGAAGTGCAGACTATTTTCAGCAGTTTTGTATGTAGGTAGTTATTAGGTTTACTTATAAATCATAGAGGCCTTAGCATGTATTTTGCACCATGGCTGACATGTACTTCATAGTTGGTACCTAATTATATTGTTTCTCAGTATTTCCTTGTATTTGTCAATTTTTTACTGTATAGAAAGTTACATGTTTGATTCACTTAAATGTGAAAGTAACTCTGTTTTTCTTTTACGCAAAAAAACCATCGAACAAATTTAAATTAAATTTGGTATACTGATTCTCTAGAGCTTGGAAAGGTCAAAAGCTATTTAAAAGGAAAAATGAAATTTTGTGGGAAAATCTATTATTACGCGGGTGGGGAACTAGTTGTAATAAATAAATGACTTAGGGCCTGTTACACCATCTCCGAGTAAAATTACACCGTGGTTAAAATATTGAGTTGTTTCACTCAGACACATATCACAGACTTAATTAACCATTGACTCGTATTGTTGACCTAACTAACCATTATTTACTTGGATTTTGTGAAATAAGCCTTAAGATTTTTAATGAAAACATGTTTCTTAGCAATTTTTTAAGCTGGCATTTCCAATATTTTAAGCGAAACATTCCGCACGAAGGTGCTTACCTTAACTTGACGGGTTTATTAATTTTAAGCTGATGATTAATGGTGTTTTAGGTGGAAGCCAGCAGCATCGTCCGGGCAATGTTTGCGTGCATATTACCTGGGATAATTTCCTTCCTCTGCGGTTTCTACTGCGTACTCCATGCTTGGTGTAACGCGTTTGCTGAGATGATGAGATTCGGAGATAGATTGTTCTATGAGGTAAGTTTCAGTTGCTGCGTCAAGAAAGAAAAACGAAAGCATTATTTTTTTGGAAGTTTATGTCCTACCTTAAACTTTGAAGGTAAGTAAGATTTTAAATAAGGGAAGTCCATGTTTTATAGCATGTTATAGTAGTAAAATAAATTTTTATAACCTTTGTTTACGAGGTTTGTTTCTAAAATTTACAAAAGGTACTGGATGATCATAATACCTTCTTACTATAGATGTTTTGGGTGTCCTATTTTACTTTTAAGCCAAACTAAATGAAAACGTTATCCCTAAAATAATAATGTTTGCCAATAGGTATGATGACTGCATAAAAAATACGTATTTTTTTTAGTCCGTCTCTCAGCCCTTCAAAAATACTGGACACCTATTTTTAGTTTTTTTTTTGTAAGTAAATGTCAAGATAAGTACCATCTAAGTTCTGGAGTTGGGGCTTGCGTCGTTTAAATTTCGTACAAGTAGCACGAAAGCAATGTTATGCAGAACTTCAATGCATTGAATATTCTTGATTTTTCTTATCCAAGAAAAAAGATAGGTGTAGTTTAGTATTATTTTTTAAAATTTAAATGATGGACTAATTATTTTTTTAATCATCAACCTATCTCTATTTTACCTCACTCAGATCTTATTAACCCCCGACCAAAAAAGAGGGGTGTTATAAGTTTGACGTGTCTGTCTGTGTCTAGTTTTTTTTGTATGAAAGGTGAGTCTTGCGCGAGTGTTCTTAGACATGTTTCATGAAAATCGGTTGGGCCGTTTAAAAGTTATGGGGGTGGGAGTGGGGAAGCAAAACTGAAAATCTGCAAATATACTAGTGTGGGGTATCAAATGAAAACGCATCGCGTCCACATTACATAATATTATGTTGTTTCACATTTAAGGAAATTAGGGCATTGGAATCGGGGGTTTTTCTTAAATTTTATATTTAGATTTATTTTCTTTAAATTAAAATGTGTCTTGCCAGTATGAGCGCTAGCCAAGTCCCAACCTAGGCTTAAGGCAAGTTATCCTATAAAATAATTTCAAGATGTTAAAACCTTCTTTGTTTCAAAATATATATTTTGTAGAACTGGTGGACAGCGTCCAGGTTTTCGAGCTACTACAGACTGTGGAACCGAGTGGTGCACTCCTGGCTGCGAGATTACATCTATATACCTTTGGCTCCAAAGCTTGGCCGCACTTGGGCGATGCTTACGGTGTTTTATGTAAGTATATATAGGTACAGTCCTCCACAACGATTTTGATGACCGCGACCCTTGCATTACGCACATTCTCTTATGGGCTCTCAGATGACTAGCCCGACCAAATTTGGATTTAAACAGTCTGCGACTTGCGTGGCTGTCAACTCGTTTTAAGTGGCTGTAGGAGAGCTTAGATAACCTATCCCCTACTACTTTTCTACTCTGAGGGACTTTCTCCTTGGTCCCAGACCAAGTGTTTAAATTTTTATTTAAAAACAACAATGCAACATGAATGCATATTTATACATCATATGTCTAGTATCTGCAACACAAGCCTATCACGGGGCTAGATGTTGTTTTGTGGATTACCCTGAAATATTTGATTGGCGATTCTTCCAATTAAATGCATACGTTCACTACGACGATTGTTTCAGGTGTCGGCCATAGCGCATGAAGTTATACTAGCGCTATCCTTCGGGTACTTTTACCCGGTACTACTCGTTCAGTTTGGAGTGCTGGGAATCATCATGGTGCCACTAACATCCGTCCTTGGGAAGAAGTTCCCTAACACGCTCAATGTATTCATTTGGTTTACATTGTTTTTAGGAAATGGTAATTATTGTTGTATATCTTCAGGATGGAAGTAATTGATGGGAGCTGGTGGGAAACTACTTATATTTATAAGTTAGTTTATTTTACTCAAAGGAAATATTCCTTTATTTTTTAAAGGAAAAAAACTACATTTAAAGATTTTCGATAGGTACTACATTTAAATACTTTCTTTTCTCGTCCGATTCGAACATAATAATCTAAAAATTAACCAAAGTTTTATATCTTAAGAATCGGTACAATTTACTGTTCAGTATAAAATTTCTCTAATAAACTTGGTCTTTTAAATACAAATACATTTTTTGGTAAAAATGAGATACCTCCTCCGGTTCCGCGTACAGTTTATACACAATTTGCAATAAAGAAAATAAGTAAAGAATGTTTTCTTAGTTAATTTAACCATATTTGTGATATAACTTTTGTAGATGATATGATGTCTGTCTGACCGGGACGCTCGACACAGCTAATTTTCAGTTTTTGTTGAAATTCAGCTTCATTTATTTTATGGGACTGTTAAAACAGCGAGGGTAAATTTTACTTTGAAAATACAGGGTGTGGCGTAATGAGTGGATAATCCTTTACCCACGGTTAGGGGGCATTGCGACTGTTCAGAAAATGATAATTTGTATTCAGTAAAAGTGTCACGGTTTTCGAGTTATCAGGCATTTTTAATTTTTTTTTTAAAGTTAGACCTGACCTACTCTTTTAAGTACCAAATTTACAATACAAAGAATTTACTCAGTCTGTTTTCTGAATAGCATTCCTAGATAGTGGTGCTATCAAATGTAAACTACCAATTTTGTACGATAGCCATAGTTTTTTCTATTTTTGTTTTTGAACGCAAAATTTGTGTTTTCATTTTATTTTTATCTAACTTTGGTATCTCGTGGTGTAAAAAAAATGTATGGTGACATGAGTGCCCAATTAATAAATAATTAGCCGATTTCATTAGGATTCCAAAATGGTATAACATACGATATCTCTTGCTCTGAATTAAAAAAAATAATGATTTTAAGATGATTAGAGGCATTTTTTGAATTTACAAGATAATTTAAAATTGATTTCATTTTAATAATTAATACCAATGTTACAGCTAGGAACTGTATGAGAGCGTGTAAATGAAACAAAAAGTCATCAAAATTACATTTATTAAATTTATTTACAATAAATGTTCGAATTGCCCACCGTAAGCTCGAATGCATGCCCTGCACCTTCTAATAAACGATCGCTTAACATTTCGGGCATGCCCCGTTTGATTTATGGTCTCCGCTGCCCTCTTTATTCGCTCCTAAAGTTGGTTAATGATGAATATGGTTTATTTGTAAATCATGTCTTTGAGGTACCCCAGTAAAGATGTTCCTGCGCGAACATCTCGACGCCACATTTCCCGGAAGATGGATGATGAATTTTGATGACTTTTTGTTTCATTTACACGCTCTCATACAGTTCCTAGCTGTAACATTGGTAGTAATTATTAAAATTAATTAAATTTTAAATTATCTTGTAAATTCAAAAAATGCTTCTAACTCATCTTAAAATCATTAGTTTTTTTAATTCAGAGCTGGAGATATCGTATGTTATACCATTTTGGAATCCTAATGAAATAGGCTAATTATTTATTAATTGGGCACTCATGTCACCATACATTTTTTTTACACCACGAGATACCAAAAGATAAAAATAAAATGAAAACACAAATTTTGCGTTCAAAAACAAAAATAGAAAAAACTATGGCTTTCGTACAAAATTGGTAGTTTACATTTGATAGCACCACTATCTAGGAATGCTATTCAGAAAACAGACTGAGAAAATTCTTTGTATTGTAAATTTGGTACTTAAAAGAGTGAGTCAGGTCTAACTTTTAAAAAAAATAAAAATGCCTGATAACTCGAAAACCGTGACACTTTTACTGAATACAAATTATCATTTTCTGAACAGTCGCGATGCCCCCCAACCGTGGGTAAAGGATTATCCACTCATTACGCCACACCCTGTATATTAACGCAATTTATCAAAATATTTTTATAGAAGAAGCTAAAAGATAAGAAGTTTCCTTCCAGAGCCCATCGGTTTTTTCCAACTTGTATTTATTAGTCGATAAAATCCTAGTTATATCGTAAAATTTTGTGAGGATTTAATTGTGTTTAATGGACTTTCATGCAAACACTACTCAATGGTTTTTGATGAAACTTCATAATTAACGTAGCATAGACAGGATAATGCAAAGGTTACTTTTTACCGTGGTTAAACACATTTAGCACAAGTTTAGCATGGACGGCTGATTTCGTTAAGGACAAAAGCTACATTTAACCGCGGCAAATCTAGCTAGTGTTTCCATTAATAAAATTAAAAAATGTTAGGCTTTTAATTTGTGATGTTATAAATTTATGAATAAGGCAGGACTGTGATTGGTGCTATCCCTGAGATAATAAAATTATAGATGATCTAGTTATGTAGGTAGGTACCTACTTCTTCATTTCCCTCAGGTGCTAAACCTTATGTCCGTCATCTATATCCATCTATCTGTGTTAGGACGTAGGTACCTAATTAATAATTCTATGGGATACACTTACCTACTTATTCCTGACCCTTGTTGGGATCAAAATAGAGCGTTAGGTAGACAGTTCTTCTTCACACAATTTCGCGCAAGGCCGCGCAAGAATATTATTATAGTCAGTTCTTTGGTTTTTTTTTTCAAAGAAAACAAAATTGAAGTCGCCTTTTTTTCTTTTGTTTATTATCTACCTACCTAGAAAGAACACTAATTCAATTATTTCCTTGTATTTTCAGGTATTCTTTGGAGTCTTTACCCTATGGAATACTTCGCCAGGAAAAACTGTCCGGCATCTGAAAGCGACAGCTTCTTCGTACCTAAATCGTGGTCATGTCCGAAAGCTATTTTTAAACCAGACTGGAGCTTCAAGAATCCATTCCAATAATTGGGATAGGTACTTTTCACTACAGTTCAGAAGAATAATTATACGATACGAAATTAAAAGAAATAACTTGTCTGTAATAATTATATTTACTTTGTGCTTTCAAAGGCTGGTTTTATTGTGACGCGTTCTGGCGTAAGTATTTTATTGTACTGCGCTGCGTCACTGTAAAACTAGAATAAGTTCGTTAAACGTTTCCTTGATACTTTTTAGTTCTAAGTAATTGACAATAGTATACTTTTGCATTGTATATTAATGATCATTTAGAAAAATATTAAATACGAAATACAGAACAAAACCATGACGATTAAGTGTGTATATATTGATAGAATAAATATATGTAGGTACTTGCCTTTTCTACCTTATTGATTACAAAAATTAAGGAATTTAATTATAAAAGTTGTTATTATTAAAATATACTTACATAGATAAAAATCTATACTTGTTGTTTCATTCATTATTCATTAAATCATTACACATGGAAGTATGCATCAACCTAAACAATCATTAGGTATGTAGATATGAGGTACTAGACAGTGTGGTAGTAGGTACATAACACGTAGTGATTATATCCTCTCTGGTAGTACTAGACATTCAATATAAATAAAAGAAAGAAACCTAACACAAACAACAACAACAACAAAAGAATATATTTTTTTAATAATTTAAAATGAAATTATTAAATCAAACGAGTTTTTCTGCGAGCGTGTGCGAAAAAATTGTATTTTTCTATGTTCTATAGGTATAGGTACCTATATGTTTTGTAAGAGGTGAGTGGTCTTACAATTTATCACATTTTTAATCAGTTTTGAAAGGTATTTATTTAATTTCTGCATATGTTTATTACTTATTTATTGTTGATTGTTTGGGTTAAATCTTTATTCTCGTGCATGTAACAGTTTTTCATATTGGTGTAGATATGACAAGTAGGTACCTACCGCTACAACGATATTTCAATTTTAGCAGTAGGTACTTGACACCCTTGATTCTAGAACTAAAATTCTACTGCTGCTATTTTGACTTATTTTTTTATTGCTTTCAATTATGAAAAAAATATTCACGCAAATGAAATCAGGAATAGGGGAATGGGTAGGTATACAAAAATTTGCATTATGCATTTATGTCACTTTATGCAGTTCCAATGTTGCCGGTGCCGACCTATGTGTCAAGTACCCCCCCACACATATCTTTATTAGGTTTAATGTATACTAAAAGACATTATTAATTGTTGAATAATAAGGGTTTATTCTTAGTTTCTATTAAAATATGGAGATTACATTCATACTAGCCTAGTAGACTAAAACAGTAGTAATTAACATTAATAGTAATAGTTGAATCCAAAAATGTATATAAGCAGTTCTAAAATGTCAGTTATAAATTACAAGGGCAGTTACAATTATAGAACACTTATTGGAATGTAGCTATCTCTCAAAATTTAAGTATTTGTGACTGATTGTGATTGCCGATGAAAACAAGGTTTTATATAAAATTTATTTTAATCTCGAAAATACACTTAATAAAATTATTAGTAAGACGCGGCACCCAATGTCTTGCCTAGCACTCTCACAATGCATGTTAGAATCATAAATGCTGCTTAGATGTAAGAACTCTTTTGCACTAGGATGCTTACTGGCTACTATCACGTCATTAATGTATTCAACCATTTAAATTGTATGTTATTCAAGGCTTATTATTATTACTTTAATGAGTTAACAGAAGATAAAACAATATTGAAAACAACTTGTTGTTTTTGTCGGAAGTACGTACAGACAGTAGTTTCAAAATGGTAATGAAAACTAATAACAACTTGGGTTATTTAAAGCCATTGGATGAACATCAGTTTTTTGTTTCTAAAAGTCACAAACACAAGCAAGTAACCTCCTTTTTTAGGGTTTATGGCATTTGTAACTGGCGCATACACATTCCAGTAATATCTGATTCTATCTATGTATTCTGATGGTTAATTTGTATCTCTACATTAAAATTCTACTTTGTGGCATCCTAGTGTAACTGGGTTCTTAACAAACTCATTTCTTTGGTGAATTTAGTTTAAGTCTTTTCAAAAAAAGTTTTATCCATTCTCACTTCCATCTTGGTCATTCAAGGTATCCTAGCCTTACCAACTAATTATCCTAAGACATAATAACATACTTATGGCAAACTTATCACTTATTTGGACGTGTGCACAATTAAATCATACAGGTTAAAATTGCAACAAGCCATAACATACTTACTAAACTAAAAATAGAAAAACTTTAGAGTTGCAGAAAGCAGAATAGGGGCCGCAGATACAGTTATTTAAAATTGACACAGATTACATTTACATTATAAAAAAAAAAATTTTTTGTAAGTTACTTTGAGATTAATAAACGTTTTTTAACCTGAATTCCGCTTACAACAAGAATTTTAGTATAAGGATAATATGTCTAAATTTTCAGAAATAAACATGACTCATTAATAAACGAAAGTATTATTGAAATAATTTACCATTGAAATGGTGGACTGTGTCAAGAACAATTTTTGTTAAAACAATCAAATTTAAAAATAGTTTCCAGTTAAAGTACATCACATATTATAATAAAAATTGATTGAAAAAATAACATGAATAAAAATGTGAATTATCTTAATATAGAAATAATTTGTGTATGATAACGCCATTTAAATAAAATTATATTCCTATTATGAGTTTATATGACAAGTGATAGTGAATGTGAAAGATACATAATAAATTCGTGTTTTGTAAATTGTGAATGAAATTAAACTGCAGGTGAACGATCCAATCCTTTGAAAAGACTTGTAGACATCCTGCAATTAAAACACACTGTTATTATTTTTTATTATTATTATAAGCCCCCTGTGTCCCACTGCTGGGCAAAGGCCTCCCCCCATTTTTTCCACAACTCCCGATCTCCGGCCACTTCTCGCCAGTCATGCAGAAAACTGTCAACCTCGTCCCGCCATCGTCGCCGAGGTCTGCCGCGTCGCCTTCTCGCTAGGTCTGGGTGCCACTCGGTGGCTATCCTCGCCCACAGCTCTTCTGGCATACGGCAGACGTGACCAGCCCAGTCCCACTTCAACTTGGCGGCTTTTTGAGCTACGTCTGCGATCTGTGTCTTGGCGCGCAGGTCAGTGTTTCGGACTCTGTCCGTACGTTTGACACCTAATATGCTGCGCTCCATCGCACGTTGAGTGACTTGAAGATTGGACATTTGACATTTAGTTAAGGACCATGTTTGCGCACCGTACGTGAGAACGGGGAGAATGCATACGTCCATTAATTTGCGTTTTAGTGATAAGGGGAGTTCCCCTTTCATTATATCGCCCATGGACCAATAGCTCTTCCAGGCATTAGTTGTTCTACGGCTTATCTCTTTACTTTGCCTGTCTTCGAAAGAGACTAATTGGCCCAGGTAGATATATTCGCGGACGTACGCAAGCTGTTCTTCATCCTACGTTACGTCGGTCTCAACGCAATTGGTCATGAGCTTGGTTTTTGCTCTGTTCATTCTAAGTCCAATCTCCAGACTTTCCCTGCTGAGCTCTTGAAGCATTATCTCTAGTTCTGAAGACGACGAAGAGAAGAGTACTATGTCGTCGGCGAAACGTAGGTTTGTCAGCCTTTTTCCGCCGATGACAACACCTCTCTCCCGCCACCCAACCGCCAGTTTTCGGAACACTTCTTCAAGGGTGCTGGTGAATAATTTCGGTGACAAGGGGTCTCCCTGTTTAACTCCTTTAGTAATTTTAAAAGATGGACCAGAGGTTTGGAGTTTGATAGAGGCTGTACTATGAATATAAATGTTTTTGATAATGTTTATATATGTTTCATCTATTTTCTGATTTTTTAGTGCTTTAAATATGGACTCATGGTATATACTATCGAAAGCCTTTGTGTAGTCCACAAAGGCTATATATAAAGGTAAGTTAAATTCGTTAGATTTTTCTATGATTTCGTTAAGAGCTTGAAGATGGTCTGTTGTGGATAGTCCGCGGCGAAAGCCTGCTTGCTCCGCCGGTTGCTCTTTATCCAGTTGTCCGGATATACGATTTTCAATAACTTTAATAAATAATTTGTATAAATGGGACACAAGGCTGATCGGGCGGTAATTATTAATGTTAAATTTGTCTCCTTTTTTATGTAATAAAATTATGTTAGAGTGGCAAAATTTTTCCGGAAATTTACCTGTCTTTAAAATTGTGTTGAATAAGTTAGTAATATAGGGTAGCATAGTTTTCTCTCCCACTTTCAAAGCTTCTGTACTGATGCCGTCCTCTCCTGGTGATCTGTTGTATTTCATCCGTGTGAGTGCTTGGTGAACTTCTAAACCGTTAATATGGGGTACTGTATCAGAGCAGGTATGAATAGTGGGACGAATTGTATTTTGTGGGTCTGTGTAAAGTTCTTTATAAAAGTTAGTACACATAGTCATGACTTTATCTCTGTTCTGGTAAGTTCCGGTTTCATCTTTCAATTTAGTGATCCAAGATTTACCTATGGACGAACCTTGTTTTGCAATCTTAAGAGAACGGTTATTTTCCAGCGCTATTTGGAATAACTGCGTATTAAAATTTCTGATATCTCGTCTTAAACTACGTTTTACTTTTTTATCTAATGCTCTAAACTCCGGGCTATTAATTTGTGTATTGTATCTTTGTTCTAATAGTTCTATAGTTTTTTCTGTGAGTTTTTTATGTTTTGTTTTCTTATGTTTTAATTTTGTACTTGCTTTTTTAATACAGTTTTCTATAATATTAAATTCTAGCTGCGAGTCTTCTTCGTCAGTTCTTAACAATTCAAAACTATTTTTTAATTCAATATTAAAGTCGTTTTTGCACATTATTAATGTTTCCTTTGAAATTCTTTTGATATTATTTTTAATAACTTGATGTCTATTGATTTTGCTGTCTAGTCTAAGAGTAGCTCTTACAGGCCGGTGGTCTGAACTAAATTTTATTTTATTAAGTGGCTGGACATTGGTTATGTTCGTCTGTCTTGGAGATAGTATAAAATCTATTTCGTTTTTGTATTGACCACCTGGAGATATCCACGTCCATCGGCGTTCGGGTTTTTTAAAATGGAATGTGTTATTTATTTGTAAATTTTGTCCAAATGCGAATTGAATAAGACGCTCCCCGCGTTCGTTCCTGTTACCTAATCCGAAAGAGCCCAGAATATGATGGTTATCAAAATCCTGTCGCATACCGATCTTTGCGTTAAAGTCGCCCATCACCACATTCCATGTCCCTCGATGTTCGCTACATGCTCTATCCAGTTGGTCATAGAACTCTTCTACATCAGCATCAGAGTGAGTTGATGTAGGAGCGTAGCATTGGACTATGGTAAGAGTCTTTTTGTCACATATTTTGAATTTTAGAAGGGCGACTCGATCTGAGTATGCGATGAATTCGGCAATTTGGCTTTTCCACTTCTTGGCGACTAGAAAACCAACTCCATACATATTGTTAGATCCAAAGTGGTAGAAAATATTGTCTTCGCGTTCGATGGTGTTTTCGCCTTCTCTCCGCACTTCCGATAATCCAAGAATATCCCATTTAATGTTTTTTATCGCTTCTTCCAGTTCTAATAGTCTTTCCTCAGATTTAAGTGTTCTAACATTGTAATTGTAACATTCTAATATGTTCTAATTGTAACATTATAACATTTAAAACACACTGAATAAAAAAAAATGCAACAAGATTAGTATTGAAGGTTTGTGGGGTTCCATACCCAAAGGGTAAAACGGGACCCTATTGCTGAGACTTTGTCGTCCGTCTGTCTGTCACCAGGCTGTATCTAAAGAACCGAGATAGCTGGGCAGTTAAAATTTTATTATTAAAATATACATATTTCTGTTGCCGCTATAACAACAAATACTAAAAACATTCAATAAATAAATAGTAAGGTGGCTTCCAAACAATTTGCATTCTCAAGTTAATGTTAAAAATAAAAGATATACCAACAATGTAGTTTTATGAAAGGAAATATAAGCATACTCACTTCTGAATCATGTGCTGATAGATGTAGCTTGGGATGATAGTAATGTTAACAACAGCAGGGCATTTTTCAATAACTTTACTTATGTCATTATCCGGCATTCCAACCACATTCACTGTGTTTACTTCCAAGAGCTGGTGATCAGTTAGTACTCCATTGCGAGCAGCCGACGAATCCTTGACAAGTCCCATTATTTTGCCATCCTTGAACTGGAAGCCAACATGGCCCAAGGAATCTTTGTGCAGGGTAATTGTCCTCTCAAAAGGCCTATAAAGAAAACAGGTCATAATATGCAAATGCCTATAATGATATGGCAATAAATCATTTGTGTTTCAATGATAACTGGGTAATTTCCTAACAAACATTGCTGTTATCAGATAGATAAATGCACAATGTTTAATTATTACACACATGACAATAAATAACCTATTGATATGATGTGCAATAATAAGTGTTTGAATTTCAAATGTACTACTTTATTTGTCATTGATAGGTCAAATCAATTTACAAACCTGTCACGGACAGCCATCATAATTCCATTGACAGGAAGATTCTTCAATAGAGAATGAGCTTGGTCCATTGTCATGCCAGCGCAGGCACGATTGTTGATCTCTAGAATTTGATCACCAAATCTCAATCCAGACAAAGCAGCAGGGCTATTTGCAGCTACATAGCACACAAACAGGCCACTGTTGATAGAATGCAGGCGAAGTCCACATTTGCCACTTTTGTCTTTACATAGGACAACTTGTCTAATAGCCTGAGTCACAGTTGCCTTTTGCAATGTTAGAGATTGTGAAGAAATTGGGGCAACCAAATTAGCCACTGCCCCACTTGACTGTACCTGGAATATAATGATATTCATAGATTAGTAACTTGTTTCGCAACATTATAACAGCCAGATGACTCATCAATCGGTTGAAACAATGTACTACTTGAATAAGTGTGAAAACTTATAACAAAGATTACATCAATTAGATAGGAATACTTGTACTATATTTTGTACTAGGGATAAGGAAAAACCTAGCATGATGTACCTAAGGTGAAATATCTACTTACAGTTTGCACTTGATATTCAGGCATGTTTTGAGCAATTACGTCTGCAGATAGCTCAAGACCCATGTAATTACCAAGGGAAGGGTAAACATTGGCACTTGGTGGAGCACTTGGTGCTGCTGGTGGAAGACTATACATAGGCGAAGGAGTTGCCTGAGGCTGATATTGGGCCACTTGAGCACGAGCCATGGTATCAACTTTCATATCCTCGAGTGAAGGGTAGAGCGACATTTTGGTGATTTATCAAACACTGTTCACAGTAAGCACTAACTTTGCAAGTGAGTCGTTTTAACTTTGATGATAAATACGGAAAAACCAATTTCTCAGTCACAATCGTAACCACAAAAAGTGAGTCAACCACAGAGACGCAAATAAATAAATAAAAGTGGGGCGAGACAGGAAAATCACACAGCAAACAGGCAGGCAAGGCAAGGCAAGGCAAGACATAGACAATTTGACTGTTAAATAAGAACTTTGACTTTGATTGTTAATTCTAAATGACACAGATATCACTGACTGACCGGCCGGGACAATGAAAAGACAGGCTCAATAATTTAAATGAGCATATTGAGCATAATGACGACATACGCAAAATGGCGTTCAACTGAGAAAAAACATCTTTTACACTTTATAATTTTAATAACTCGACACTGGCAAATTGTCGCATCAAGCGCAAAGTCCATTTAAAAGAAACTGAAACTGAGCATAATGTCAACAAAGTCACGTAAGAAATCTGTCAAAGTCTCTTTCATTTTATTTACCAAAAATTTTCAGCTAAAATCCGAATCAAATTGGATTGAAATTGAAATGAAATAATATATTCGTATTTACCATGCCAGCGCAAGTTCATGGATAGGTTTTGTATTATTGTGAACCATTAATCATACTATCTATAAACTTAAATGGAGTCTACAACCAAGCAACGGAATCAAAGGTAAGCATTCTTTGGACTCTTATTAGACTCCAAACTAAAAATATTTTTTTTGCAATCCAGTTTCTTGCTTGAATTGATTATTTGGTATAAAAATCTTGTTTCAATTAATAAGTATTTTCAGTCTATTCACCCTTCATCATATAACCATAAACTAAATCTTGTAATATGTACTGCTATTGTATTTGTATAGTAAATAATATGTTTGTTATTATTTTGCAGCCAGTGCCGAGAATGGGAGCGCCAACGTAGAAATAAATTTAATGATGCGATAAACAGACTCGGAGATATTGTAAAAAACATATACAAAAATAATGAATCATTGAGTGAGAATGATGTGGGTAAAACTGGTGACAATGTTAAATATCCTAAAATTGAAATTGTTCAGAAAGCTATAATTTGTCTCACTAATTGTGCAGAAGAGAAAACACAGCTGAGTAAGTTGGGAAAATACAATGTTAAACCAAGCTTAAACCAAGTTTTGTCCCATTAGGAGGTTTTATTAGATCCTCTTTCTTTCAGAAGCGGAAATTTTGGCGCTCCAAGTTAAGCTTGAAACTGTTAAAGATGTCAAGAATCAAAAAGATGCTTCAACTCAAGTTTTCATGGAATTAAATAGGAGGCATAAAGGTAACAAGAAAATAACCATATGTTGTTTATCTTAAAGACATTCTATTTACATATATTTTTTAAAGAATAAGATTGTACTTATTTATTATAAGTACTATTTATATTCATTTATTTATTGTTTCATGTGGTAACAATTCAGGTGTTACATTTTATATATACCATTAACATGAGCCACTTTGGAACATTACAACTGTTACTTATCTAGTCTAAAAAGTAAATTAATAACCATTGCAATATTAATATATTTTACATTTCAGGTATAAAACATAAGTTAGCAAAGAAAAAACCTATTCCATCCAAATCACTGGAGCTAGTTAATATCAGACCAGCTGTGACAGTAAAAAATAAACCAAAAGTAAATATTGAAAGCAAAGCAGTAGCCAAGAAGACAAAAATACAAAATGCTCCAACACAGAAATTACCTACCTTGGTTCCTCAATGTCATATTTTTGACAAAGAAGGTAAGGCCTTAATTAGCTTTAAATATTTAGGGGATGAAGCAAATATTTTTAACCAATCACCAATCATAAAGCTACATGTTTTTTCATTATTAGGGTGATTGTAAGAGAGTCATTATCTTTGCACTCAGCTAAGATAAATGACTCTCTTATCTATTATGCATTCTAGGTTTTGTTTAAATTCTTATTGTTTCTTTGTTTGGTGTGTAATAAAGTATTTTTTTTATTATACTTTAGTACCTTCTAAAGTATTGTTTTGCTTCCATTATGATCAGGCAGCTTTGACCATCCAACCAACCATCTCATTGGGGGATTTCCGACTCCACTCGATTACCTTTAGTCCCCAATATTCATTATATTCTACTGTATGGGCACTCCCACTGTCACTTTCATAAACTTTTGACACCTACATACATTGTTTGGAGAAAATTAAGTTAAGTAGTTAAAATCGGCTTGCGAAGTGTAAGACGTCATCCTATGAGATAGATGAATAGATGAAAAATTTACAAAAAAATGCAATAAGTTTAATCCTAAAACAGTATAATTATAATGTATTCATAGTTTCAATTCCTATTTTATTTTCAGGTAGTGAAAACACAATAGTGGTACTGCCAGCAACACCTTACCTCTTCCCGCAAAGACCATTCCTGCTTCCTTCCATTCCCCAAGCAATAGTTGTTGTAGATCATAGTTTACAACCAAACAAAGGAGTTCCTATTGTAAGTAGAAATGTTGGTGATATTACTAAAACCACTATGGTCAATATTCTTCCAATATCCGCATACTCTAGACCACTATCTGCTTCAAAGCAGAAGAAAAGCAGTGTCAGATTAAAAAATAACGCTAAAAAACCTGCAAAGAAAATTAAAGACACAGTTATAAATGTAATAGTTCCAAGTAGTAAAGCGTTTGGTCCTAAACCAGATGATGGAACAATAGTCAGTAATAAAAAAAGCATTGATAAAACAGAGAAAGAAATGATTACTGAAAAAATACCTTCTTCAGTTAGTGATACACATGAACCTGATAAAGCTGAAACTTCAAATGAAAAAGATAAACAAGTTGTTATAAGCGAAAAAAATGCTAATGTTGAATCTAACACAGGACTTGAAGCTATCAATGTTTCTTCGACTAAAGAAAATGTGGTTGTTACTACAGTTGTATCCAACACTGTTGTTATGACAAAAACTGTAACTACATTGTCGAACGTACCTCCAGTGGTCCAAGAACCTTCTAAAACAGATGTCTCAATAAATTCCTCAAATAACACTCCTCAATTGCCAGTAGAAAACAAGGAAAAGGAAAATAAACTGCGAACCATACTTGATTCATCTCTAGACAATGTTGTTGATGGTGGAAATGCTCGATTGGAACTAGCAGAAGAGTTCTTAGCTGCTTCACCGACAGCAGCATTCCTTATGTCATTTCCGTTGGTCAGTGGCAATAGAGCAGACAGTCCGGCAGAGGAAAATCCAAGTACAACTCAAGCTCTTATAACAAATATAAAAGAAGTATCCCAAAAACGGAATGATTTACTATCCCAACACAACACCACTACAATTTTTGATAAAACTAACAGTGACATAAAAATTAAAGCGAAAGCAGTCGTTACCTCCGCAGCTACTAAAACGAACGAACCTGCAAATGTGAATAATGTTCTGAAACCACCAGAATCTAAAATCTTACCGTGTGTGACAGAAAATCCGTTTTTGAATCTACCCATGCCTTCACTTGTTTCTACGACATGCTCCTTAGCAGAGACTACTTTTGGATTAGAATTTGATAATAATATTATAAAGCCACCGTTACCTCAAACAACAAGCAACAGTAATATTTTTTACAAAAACGATCCATTTAGTACAGCCAAAAGTACAATATACAGCACAAGCAGTATATCTTCCAATCACGACTTTAATGGAATTGGTCTCTACCCATGTGCGATGGAAAAGTATTCAAAAAATAAATCAGATTTAACGAACCTAGATGAGAATAATGTCATGAAAATTGGGTCTTCCCGGTTGACATACGACATAGATCTTGGATGGTCACATAAGGGATTTGAATTCTTCAGTTGCACTTCCGGCTCCACTATTGGAAAGGATAATATAACCACAGTCACCTCTTCTACGACATGTTGTACCTCATATAATCCTTTTAATCCAGAGTTCCACGTTCCTCTAGTATCTACGTCAAGTAAAAAAGACGTTGCCCCTAGTAAAACGAACACGACATATGTCGAGAGTCTTCCAAGTTTTTATTCACAGCACAACTTATGGTCCGATGACACATTTTATAACAATACAAATGTGGCCAGAAGCTTACCGTCGAAACAGCAAAATTATGCAGTAACTTCAGAAAATGTTCAAGGCATTTCTAATGTAAAACTTAACATCCCAAAACATTACGAAATTAAACCTAATTCGGAATCCAATGTAGATACCAGAATAAAATCCACTAACACACAACCCCATAACCAAATTATAGAAAAATACAAGAAATCACCGAGTAAAATGCATATAAATTGGATGACATCAGAAATAAGACCTATACAAACTGCATATAATCACACTATGCACGCGGATACGAAAGATACGCACAAAACAACATATAATCACTTGGACCATATCACCAAAAGAGGTGACCATAATGACACGAACAATTACTTTCCACTGTCTATGCAAATGCATAACTTTCCTCCACAACCTGCTCAAGAAGAATTCCAAGTTTGGCCATCAACAAGGCCTTTGGGAACAACAGAAATTAGTATCGATCCACCTCCCATAAATTTGCCCACATTAGTTGGTGATTTGGCGCTTGGACCTCACGATAAAAAGAAAACCTTAGACCCTTCAAACAGAACTGCTGTACCCCACCAAGATCTTCAAAACTGTAGTAACTTTTTCTCAGTAACACATTTAATGAACAGATCAAGCGAGAACTTGCCTTCGCGGTACCAACCCACACAAGTAGATGCATCTAAACCTAATATCAGTAAACATAACATTGGGCATTATTCAAATGATAGCAGCAGAAAATCTATGACAGTGCCGCGAGTTGAGAACAATGCGCAACCGTACATTTTCAACAATCCAAAACTGCCACATTCATACGAGCACATGTCCCAATTTTCAAATAACACTAAACCTAAATCCAGTACGAAATCTGATAAGAGTAACAAAAGCCAGAAGAACAATTATTCGACAGAATCTCTTTTGCGCGGAGCGAGTTGTTCTCAAAAGATACAGGATAACAGTTCAAAGTTCCTCGTACCTCAAAAGTATAATGATTTCAACACAGCGCCGGAGAGCGGAGTAGCGCAAGTGTCACATTTTCCGTCCATAATAGATTACACAGATAACAGCTATTCAGCTCAACAGTTTTCCGGTACATCGCTGTACAATACTACTACAAACACACTATCCAATTCATTTTATACTAACTTCATGCCCGGAAGTAGCAATTTGATGCCCAGTAATTACACGAGTGGCCCTTTTACTGGTGAATTTATGGATTACAACCAGTCTTCTGAATGTAACTTCGCGAATCATAAATATGAAGAGCTGAAAATGCGTAATAACCCGCCTATTTTTCAAACTGAAAAAGTTCCTACTAATTACAAAAGCTCGCGACGAGAATCAGCTAAACATAAACTGGACTGTTCTAAGAAGGAATCCAGTAAAAAGTATCAAAGTAAAAGAGCCAAGCTAAACAGTGACGTAGAGGAATGGAGTGAAACCTCTCATACTCTTTGGCAAAACAAACCTAATAAGAGGAATCCGAATTTGATGCCCGAAGAGCTACCATTCCCTAACTACGTTAGTAACCAAATGCACTCCCAGTATCAGCCAGAATTCTTCAACAGCCATTTGATGCCGTCCAATATGCAGGCTGTGGGCAACACTGACAGATCACTATCCAGCATCCCTATCACATCGCGTGCCAACTTCAACCTCAGCACCATATTTCCTGAAATCACAATGGTAAGTTAGCCTAAGCCTTTTCCACAAAAAGTAAAAACCACGTACATGGCTATTATTTTTAATATATAATAGCCATGAATTTATGTATAATATAATTTTTTAAAAGTTTTTTTGTTGTAATTTGATTTTGACAGTAATTTGTATTCGTTAAACTTTTTAAAGCAAAATCCTTATTCTGAATCATTGAATTCTGTTACATTGAAAATCATTCATTGTTATTTTGTTTCAGAAGGTGCAGTAACTAGATATACGAAGAATATAATATGTTTTCAGCTGTAATCAGTATTATTTCAGCTAAAATGTTATGAAAAATAAGCAAGCTATATAAGGTGTTATTATATTTTAATAAAATTATCAAGAAAGAAGAATATTATCTTATTACCTTATTGTGAGTATACACGATTAATGTTAATTTGACTAATTTTCTATCGATTTTCTAAGAAAGTGCGATAAATTAGTCATAAATTCTCAGTAGATGCCGTTTTATTGCCAAAACTTGGTTAATTTTCTGAACTTTTTATTAATGATTCGGCTTCCGAGATTTCCGGGCGACTGCGATAGCTCAGTGATTAATGAAGTACTGTCGCCGGATTTTTCTGTTTTAGCTGGAAATTAATTGAACTTCATTATTTTCTATTATACAAATATTTTACTTCTTCCATTAGGTACACAAACGAACGCAGCCAAAAGTTTAAATAAGGCAACGTACGGTATCGAAAAGATACCCACCTCACTAAAATAATTAAGATTGTATTACGTGATAAAAGTTCCAAGGTACGATCGAGAAACTATAAATTTGCATAAACAATGTATTTATCACTGTAATTATTTCTATAGCCTTAAGCCAAAACAATATCGGCAGATTAAAAAGTACACTGTAAACCTGACCTGACGGATGTAGGATAACATGTTGACCCTATTTCTTACGTTTTAGAGGTCGATTTTTGTAGCGAGCTGATACATTGCCCTTGAGCCGAAAGTAACATACTCAAAGTAGTTTTATTATTGAGATTACGATGAACCGCCTATCTCTAATACTAGCGGATAGCGAAAAACTGGGTCATAAAAATCTAAAAACGGTTTGTTTTTTTTTTGTTTCTTCGCGCTAATTTTCTTTACTTACAATGCATGTATGAGTATCATTGTAATGTCAGAAAAGCATGCATTTCTTGCATAACGTTTACGAGCATTACCTATGTGTCAAGTTCTATATTACACGAAGCCCGTTTTCCTTGACCGCACTCCGATAATGTTTGTTATTCATTCATACATGTTTTGTTCGTAACTGTCTGTTGACTTTCGGTTGATATGTTAATTATCACATACATATATTTTACAATGAAGTTCCTATTAATATGTTTAAAACATTAATAAATTAAAACATAAACGATCGATTGATATCGCAATAAAAACATAATTAATTAAAATGTATTGATTTTTTTAGATTACTTAATTGCAATATCAGCAAAATAATGTTTATTTCATGGTCGTCTGTCAAGGCTTTGCACATTATAAAGTGCTGGTTTTAAAGTAAGGATTTGAATCTACATATCAAATTCCTCGTGCTTAAATTGAATGTGGTCGAGACATATGTTATACAGATGTGAAACAATCAAAGCATACGGATCTTGTTCTGAGCAGCCTCGATGTGTCAGATGAGTCATAAGAAAGCAGTGCTTGAGTGACGACTGACGAAGCAGACATACCTCCGTCATTGCAATAACACTTCACTCAGCATTTACCATTTCGCCAACTTTGAGACTTTGCCAGTTTGCGATCGCCTACCGACGGCGAAACACGCGTTGCTCTCGCGAGCTTTTGGCCAATCGCGATCGCGGAAAACTTTTCGTTATGGCGGGAAAAGAAATATAGTTATGGAAATTGGGAAGTATTTAACCATCTTGTAAATGGCGAGTTCAGCATCTCATTAAAGTTATTAGTGCAAATTATAGTGAAGTGAAAGAATGAAGGCTGCAGCGGTAATGGTGAGTAGCAATGCAATTGCATTATAAAAATCTTGTTTATTATTAAGAGTAAGTATATTTTAATTTTTTTTAATATTAATTATAAAAGTTAAAAACCTTCTAATGTCTGATAAAATTTAGAAAAAAAAAAATAACGAATTCTCCTGTTTTGCATTAATAGGTTTATGATATTTCTATTTAATTGAAAATATAATTTCCTGGCAAATATATTAGTATAGAATATATTATTTTTATAAAAATGTTTATAATTAAGCTAAGTATTTAATTAAAGTAATTTATTAAGTAAGTTTAAAAAAAAATATGATTATAACAGACTTAACAAACTTAACAGTTAAAACAGCTATCAATCAATGTATTGGCATCAATGACAACACAGCAACGTGACGCTCATGGAAATGAGCATGTGAATTCTTCTAAGAAATGTAGAGAGCACGGTTCAAATTTTATATTTAATGTTACCTTAAATTCATTAAAAAAACCGAATACGCTATGCTATGCTATGCATCTTGTAATCATCATCATCAATCCATGTATTTAGAGGAATAACAGTCAATTGACTATGTAGAACATAAAACTCGTAGATTTTTAGCTACGAATATCAAGTGAAAATTAATTTGGGTAGTTAATGAACACGGTAGTAATCTATTTTTTCGGTAAAACGTTAGAACCTAAAAAATATGTTACTCCAGGTGGTGCAGCGTTGTGAGCAAATGGAAGCTCTCATCAGCATTGTCGAAATAATCTCATCGTACTAATATTATGTACGCGAAAATTTTGTCGGTGTGTTTTTAATTCATTCTTTAAAACACATGAAATATGAGCTCCAACTTATATTTTAGAGGTCGAGTAGTAGGTAAGCCTAGAAATAGTTAAAATACATTATAGTAGAGAAATTACATACGCGTATTTTCGATTTTTATAATTAATGTATGTTAGTTATTGTATTCCTATTCCTTTTTATTAATTACACATTTCATATTTTAATTTGGACAGGTAATTTGTTTACCACTCAGCATGATGGTACAGAAGCAAATATCTACTGTTATGAGCAGCTTTATTTATAAAATTCTATTAAACAACTACAACTAATATCGCCATACAATGTAACCGTTCAGTCTTTTGTGCGTCATGGGGGCGTATAAACACGCCCAAATTAAACCCTAAAACCATGTTAAACAAGACATTAATATGTATCGAGCACATGCGACAAGAAGGCTGCGCCGGCGCCGGCGCGGGATCCGATCAGCGATCAGACATTGTCCCGATGCGGGTACAATCGCACACTAAGTGCGGGCTGATGTGATACGCATACCAAATTAACACTATCTTGTGAAATTTGTAAAAGGCGAAAAGAACTATTGACCTGTGTAGGTTTTACTCGAACCAGTTGATAGTCGATTTGTAGTTAAATTAGTTTTTGTTTATTATTGCAATAATGGAAAAAGATTTCAAAATGTCCCAAAAGTTATTAATTTAACCACACTAGACTGAGTTGGCAATGCGTTCTGTTTTTTTTTAATTTGAAACGTAAAATTTTTAAAAGAGAATTGAAACAGAACGAGTTAAATCCAATTCTTAAGAATTTCAAAATCATCTTGATTTAATTTTAAATCAAAATATACCGTATTATATATTGTCAAAATGTAATTCTTGCTCTGAAATAGCTGTGTCGTATCTACCGAAGAGTTTTTCAATAATAGGCATATCTCCAACAGAAGTACTTTCGTAACTTCAACAACTACCCTATTTGTGTTTCTAATTATTTTATATATTATTATTGTTAAAACTATGCTATAATATTGTTACATACAAATTTAATGGCTATCTTGTAACTGCGTTTAATCAAAGAGCGTAAATAAGTTATTTTATTATAAATAAATAAATAAAATAAATAAATAAACATGTATTCTCTGTTAAGTGAACTGTATTGTTCTTCTGAGAATAAATATCTTT
This sequence comes from Gymnoscelis rufifasciata, assembly GCA_929108375.1. NCBI lineage: Eukaryota > Metazoa > Arthropoda > Insecta > Lepidoptera > Geometridae > Gymnoscelis > Gymnoscelis rufifasciata. The sequence goes on along the minus strand of OV815308.1, from coordinate 9,516,024 downwards.
AAACCTAACTTGGACGGTTTAAAGTCCTTATTAGAAGATTAAAAAACGTCCCTAAATTAAAATATTGTAAAGTGTTTGATGACTTTAAAGTCCGTAGGTAGGTAAATTAGTCATGGCTCAGTTGCGGTTTTATTACGGTACGGAGAATTAAACTAATTTAGTAGAATAAACCTTTGATCATCATTTCCGCATAAAAAAAATTAATGTTACACTGTTATATTGTAAACACTATTGTATTATCATAACTGGAGGAAGGAGTTTTATATTAAACAGAGTTAAGTATACATATATCATTTTAGAGAATAAATTATATTATTGAAGAAACTCGGCCATAAAGATGAAAAAGGGCATAACTACCTACTTATTAACATAATTATCTATGATTTTGAAATCGGCTCTAGCATAAGATATAATACCTTTTAAACTAATTAAAATCCATCTTTTACAAAGAGTTTTAATTTGCGACCTTATATAGCCTTAACTAAACCACCCGTTAATTACGGGTAGGACAGGACTAGTTTTCACAGCTTTACCTTTCACAGATTACGCATATCCTAAAATATACTATAACAAATATATGTACCATAATTCGGGCAAAGTCACCGGACGAAAAGCCAGTTTATACTATACTAGCTTTTTACGCCACGGCGTTGCCCGTGTTATATGGCTTCTCCCGCGGTATCAACGTATTTCCCGCGGAAAAATAGTAGCCTATAGACTTCTTCGATAAATAAGTTATCAAACTCTGAAATATTTTTTCAAATCGGATCAGTTCTTGAGATTAGCGCATTCAAACAAACAAACAATCAAACGAACTCTTCAGCTTTATAATATAAGTATCAAGCAATCCTAGAAAATGTATCATTTATCAATGGTTCTCGCAAAAATTGATAGAACAAGATGCTCAGGCGCCGTTGTCGCCATGACGGTACGAGAAGCGGCAACTATGTCAATGCCGTTGCACTATCGCACTCTTATCGACCTCTTTGGCGTACTTATTGGAAAATTACGTATTTACACGAATTATAGTCATTTTCGTAATTATAGAGGTCGAACGTGCAGGAAAATCAAGGCCTCGTGTTTAATAACAAGTTAGTTTGTTTATAATTTATCGATATTCAATTATCGTTTAGGTTTAGCTCCTTTATCTAAAATCCCATTTATAGCCTGGTATTACGATTTTTCGTGTTTCGTAATGTGGCCCGGAGAAGCCATCTACATTCTAGGTCTTCATGCCCCATCTTAGACCACATCGTCACTTTACATCAGGTGAGATTGTGGTCAAATGAAGGCTTATCTAACATAAAAAAATAAATAAAAAAAACTGTTAAAAGAAATCTAAAATGTTGTTTTATTATTTTATTTAAAAATCTTAAATCTTATAGTGTTATTCCTAAGTTTTATCTTGGTATTATGACCTAAATAAATGTAGCAAACCTTTTTACACGTAAAGCAATTAAAAGAATGGTAGACATATTTCTAATATTGTATACCTGTGCAAAAACAGTACAATTAGGGCTTAGGTATTTCACAAAATCCGAGTAAACTAAGCAATGATTGATTATATACTCTCTGCAATGATTAGTTATGTCAATAATACGTGCCAACGGTTAGTTATGTCAAGAGCTATGTCGCTTCGTCACTTATATTACTGAGTGGAATACTCGTAGCTCTATATTTTAACCTAATTTTATCTCCGATACCGTCAAAAGAACAAAGAAGCTAATCTTTATGCGCATTTTAAAAGTGGGTGTGTTCTAAAGTACTACAACGAACTTCAATTAGCTTTGCGTTTGTTAAACCGAGACAAACAGCCGGGCATCCATCACTGACAAGCGTGGAAATCTATCACTATGCTGGCGGTGTTGGCTCTGCTCCTCCATGTGACTACTTACGATAAGAACAGTTTTAAAATCACTGGACGAGTATCCGTAATACCACTACTTAACATTTATGTTTGTAACAGACACATCTTTTAGCTTATGGTATCTATGAATGTGAAATAGGAGATAATATATTTATGGATCTAAAATTAAACAATACAAATTTTAATAACTCCACAGCACAAACTTTCTCCTTGGTCTGGGTATTTAAGATGTATAACAAAAAAAAACTATATGTATGTCTATTATATAATATTAAGTATATCAGACGTCTAGTACCCGTAACACAATCTAAGAGCTTACCACGGGGTTAGAAGGTGTGTGGATTGTCCGGAAATATTAATTTATATATTTATATGTAACTGTGACTTTTAAGCTAACGCACATCTGGCGTTAAAAAAAGGGCACATGGCTGTGGAAGCTAATTGCTAAATAATGTCTGCGGACAAAATGCAGCTGAAATAATCATTTAAATGGATGGTTGGAAATAATTCAATAATAAATAGGTACCTATAGGCCTTTAAACATTTTTTTGTAACGCCTAATCGCCACCGCGACTCTTATAACTACTTTATGCAATATTATTGGTATCAGATAATTATAACTCATGCCGACATAATGCTAAACTTTTAAGAAAAAACACTGTATGGAGATTGTTGACACTATATTTAAATTATTGAAGTAAACACTATTTTACCTATAACTTTTGAAATTATCATGGTTTTACAATATTATGGCTTAAAACGGGTAACATACCATGATTTGACGGTTTTTGAGTTTTCCGATATTTCGACGCTGTTGCAAGCGCCATGATCACGGCGCTCAAATTCCGTCAAATCATGGTATGTTACCCGTTTTAAGTCATAATATAAATACTATTTCACATGTTTTTTAAATAAAATTTTTAATAAAAAAAAATCCTTTGTCTTCTTTTTACAGTCAAAGTATAATGAGTCTGTGCTGTAGAACAAATTGCTTTTGTTTCAACATTTTATTTCTATGAAAATCTTGCAACAAATTAAACTGCACTGTCGTTCCTGAACTCACGAAAGAATAACCTTCTGTTTTTTGTCAGTTCAAAATGACTTAATAAGGTTTTGTTTTGTAAGGAATAAATTCATTGATGTCTTTCTCGTAAAGCTGGGTCCACACTTGTATCATTTCGGTGTATCACGATCAGGCGTGTCGTATCGAGTATCCGTATCATAAGTATGGACGCTTATTTTATCCATGTCGTATCGTTAAGGCATATCTTGTAAAAACGCGTCCATACTTATGTGTATCAAGTCACCGTATCGACTTTAAATTTACAAATATGGACGCTTCATTTTTTCTTCCGAGCCTTGTGTCAAATATTATGAATATTATTATATTATTAAATGCCCATTATATTATTGTATCCCCTTTGATGATCGCGGAAAAACCGACACAGGATGGTTCGGGGTGTATCACGTATCGTATCACGATACAGTATCAAAATACGTCCATAACACCGATTGTGATACGCGTATCGGATACGGGGTGTATCAAGTACGCGATCATTGCGGATCGGGCCGTATCGGATACGGCATGTATCATTAACGTGTATCAGCTTGCGTCTAAACTAGCGATCATGATACGCGCCGAGGATACGCGACGGAGATACGATACACCGAAATGATAAAAGTGTGGACCCAGCTTAAAATACACGGTGTTTTTTGAGGGAATATAGCGTTAACTGTTAACTGATGGATTTCCTAAGATAAACTTTTGATATCTCTATTTTTTAAATATCATTGCTTTATTTTTTATAATTCACCAAAATGCCATAAATGCAGACAGAACTTAAGTAAAGTTGCTTTGGAAATAATTTTCCACCGTGCCTGGCATAGCACCAAGAGGCCGAATCTTATAATGTCCTTTCTGTATCTCTGTGCCAAGAAATATGATAGATAGATAGGTACTCAGTTCTATTAACTATAAAATGACTGAATTGACAAAGGAAATTGTAAGGAATGATTTTCGTGCCCTTTATAGAACTATCTTTATATTTTTTACTTTACGTATTAAGTTTTAAATCTTATGAAACGGTAGATAAAACTGTATTATAGCTTTTCAGAAGTTTTGTCAGTATTAATGCTATTTTTTGCAAAATATGCTTTAAACACACATATTGATTAGGGACACTCACCCTAATTATTATTCAATATTCATTTATTGTCCTAAATAAACATAAATTAATAAATTATTTATTTTACATCATAGCTAATTCCGCTTTCTTTTTGAACTTTGTTAAAAGATCCTTGCTTCATAATACATAAACCCATATTTTTATGATTCTCTCCGACATAACCCGGTCATAGTTACACAAATATCTCCCACGGTGCTATATTTAAAAAGTTTGTACGAATAGGATGAGCCCTCCCGTCTAGCAAATGTCAACAAGATTGTTATTTGTCGACTCTTGCGAAAATTTGAAGGGATTGTCAAAGGCGGAAGCTATATTTATAAGGTTTCTAATACATCTTTATATATATAATTCTTCTGTGAGTGTGTATGTCACTGAACTTCTCTCAAACGACTGGACCGATATTGATGAAATTTTTTGTGTGTGTTCAAGGGGATCTGGGAATGGTTTAGATTCACAATACGGTCAACTGGATATTGTTTTTTGAGACGTGGGACAGGACAACGTCTGTCGGGTCGACTAGTAGGTATATATATATTTATATAAGTTATAAGGCCTTTTCAGGGCCCTTTGCATGCCTTCCTCATAAATGTAGCTCTACCTATTGCTAAAAACTGCATAAAGATCGTTCAGTAGTTTTAGAGTTTATCGCGAACATGAGGACAGACAGACGCGTCGGGGGACTTTAACCTTCTATAATATAATAATGAATCGCAAAATGTCAAAATAAGCGCATAAGTCAACAACGCCTGTAACAATTTAGACAATTCTTTTTATTTTTATGTTCTTAGCAGTCCAAGGATGAATTGAAAAAGGAATAATCAATTTTAAATAATTACCCGTGCGAAGCCGAGGCGGGCCGCTAGTTTATAATAACTATTGATAATCTAAGCGGAAAGCACTTAGCGCCCAGGCGTCCGCTATTTACAATATCATTCTTGATGGTTAACCAATTGTGCTCTATTCAGTAACCATAAGGACAACAATTTAATAAATATGTTTACAGTGCCAAAAATAAGTAAGTATTTAGGTTATAAAATATATAAATATTTCATCGGCAATATGCCTTATAAGAGTATACCTAATCGATACCAACAAAATTTGGAGCGATACTCATATTTTTCGGAGTTCTTACCTAATTTTTACCTTCCTGACCTTCGAAGCAAGCGTCCGATTTTTAATATAGGTAGATACCAATTGGTATCTACTGTCATGAGTTTGAAGATCCATATAGTAGGTATGTAGATACCCAGATCATCAAGCAGCACACGTTATGCGAAGCTAAATTTAACGATAATTATAACAACAGTAACACAGCTGGTGGGATCATCAGCAAACAGCTTTTACGGTTATAGGTGGTCATCAATTTTGATACGTCAATTGAAGGGTCTCAATAAATTTGGCTCCTCTACCAACGAAATTTTATAGACGCATAGTGTATGCCCTTACTTTTGGTAACTATATGTATGAATTTTGCAAATAAAATAAAATTTACCTGTCAACTTGCCAAACAGGTTCCATGCTCGATTATCCAGTTGATGCTTTTGCGCAATCCGATGTGACGAACACTTGTCATGCTTCGAAAAAATAATACATAGAATCTCCAAGGACTGAATTGTGTCATTTGTTTCTGAGAAATAAGGTTTCAATATAATTATTATCTATATAAATAAAAATGAATTGTTGTTCTTTAGTCTGATTAAAACTCGAGAACGACTGGGCCGATTGAGCTGATTTTGGTTTTAAAATGTTTGTCGTAGTCCAGGGCAGGTCTAAACGGTGAGCAAATAAGGAAAAATTGCCGGGAACTTTTTTTACCCGTGCGACGCCGGGGCGGGCCGCTAGTTTAAAATAAAAGCTTCCAAGTGCAAGTCGTTCTCGCTCACCGACTGTTCCGTATGAACCTATAGGTATATTTAAATAAAAGGAAAATACGTATATCTATAGGAGCAAACAATTTTAAGATTTTAGCATTTTCCCTTTATTTTTGTTATTGACGTTGTTTCATTTCGTACCAAATTTCTTTGCTTTGGGTTTTTATTCCTTGCGAGTAATTTCGATCAAAAAATGCGGCTTAAATTGCCTTGATTGCATTGACATGAATTTACAACTAACGGGTTATTTTTTATGCGTTGTTTCTAAAATCGTATAAAACACTAAAATTTGCGTCATATATTTAAAATATATGATGCATTCTAGACTGTTTTATTCGATTAAAAAAAAACAAAAATAACTTATTACTAGAGACAGGACTTGACAGGCGGACAACATAGTGATTCTATAAAGGTTCATTTTTTACCTTTTAAGGTACGAAACCCTTTAAATATATTTCTAAAACAATAATGTTACTTGCAATAGGTATGATAAAATCCTCGCATAACCGTTTGCTTCATCAAAGCTTGCAATATAAGAGTTTCTTTTCAAATCTAGAAGCAGAACACAAATAACTGTAGCCAGTTGTGTTGAAGATACGAATTTTATTACTATTACGAATAAAAGCGCTTATAAAATATGTGGATGACCTATATATTTGAAACAAACCGAAATAATATCATGCATCGGACTGTATCGGCCTTAGGCTGCCCAACACCACTTCCGATTTCATGAATAGGAGTATAAGCTGTTAAGCTGCAAATCGCGGCACTGTCCTAGTCGATAGCGTGTGTTTAAAAGTTCCTTACTGGCGCTTTACGACGTACAATATTGGAAAAATGTTTGGTGCACATGTTCCCCACACGATTTGCTACTGTGGAAATTTTAAATTAGGGTCCAACTTTCTTTAAACATCGTTTATCTTCTGCGCTATATTTTCAACTTTTATTGCGGCTAAATATTTTGTGCTACTAAAGTTTTAGATAGTAACGCATTTTTCATGATTCAACGGAAACAAATGCCTGTTTTCGCTCATAAAATATTTAGTAGGAAAAGAATGTTGAAAAATAATAGGTATTTTTGTTCTACAGTATATTTGGAGTTGGTGTTTCCTTGGAACGGCTACGGTTACGTATGGCGAGAAATTCACGTTGGGTTATTTAACTGGATCACAACGCCGTGAAGGAGACTACAGCTACCAAAGACCAGGCAGAGTTCTATCAGGTAAATTATATATACCTTAATTTTTTATCGGAAATATTGGCTTTAATTCTTAGCAATATTTTTCGACATCGATGTATGATTTAAATGGGTCTAACCCCTAAACACTATTAATACTTAATGATAGGTTAATCAAAATCTATTCATCATAATTTCGTATTGGCCTAGTAAGCAGATAGATACTTATATGTACCTCTATATTGTAACCTAAACATCAGTAATGGCAAATTATCAAAAGCAAATAGATAAATCAACCAATATTACGCTGTTACTCTACATAGAGCCGAGTGTTTGCTTTCCGATCAAAGATATGCTTGTTTATTTTACTCGCAGATCGATCTGCAATGCCCCACAAAGATAAATGCACGCCAGCACTTGGCAGGCGCGTACGCACTTTGTTATATAGCGATAAATCGTTTGGCAAATAAACAGCAAATGTATTTTCCTTAGAAGCATTGATATAAATATTACTTCAAAAGGGATGGTGATTGTTTTAACAGAACACAGAAACATGGTGAATGTTTTTATTTTGTCGGTAGAATAGGTATATCTACATTCCCGTAAAAATATAAACCATTATCCATCAAACCTGCGTGAACAAAGCGTACGGTGGACGCTATCCATCCTTTACTATGCTCACCTACGCGGCCACAAAGTGAAACGCATTCAGGCATAAAAGTTCCCGCGTCGCAGTCGCTTTCCGACGCTTGGAATGGCCGAAGCATATTATGTTCTGACTGACCATTTGCATATTTATGGATATTATACTATGCGATGAATGAATATACCTTGATGAATAGATACCTGATGTTAAATACTCTTTCTAGAATATTCTTGATTATCTATGTTTATTTATAAATATTTCAACAGGGGCAATATCCATGGCGGTTGATGAAGTAAATGAAAAACTCCTGGGACCTATGGGCCATTCCATCGACTTCGTTGTAGCTGAAACCTATGGGCAAGAAGAAGTTTCTATAAGACAGGTGAGTCAATTAATAGGAAAGTTGACAAAAAAAAATGTTGATCCATCATTTAAATTATTTAAAAAAAGTGACACCTATTTTATCTTATTTCTTGCAAACGAAATATCAAGATGATAGTGCATTGAAGATTAGCGTGTCGTTACGTAATAGTGCGATTTGTACTTAATTTATACGTCATAAGCCCTCACTTCGGAATTTTGATGCTCTATATCTTGGCACTTTCTTATTTTATTGATAAAGAGAAAAAAGATGTCCATATTTTTTAATGGTTTTTCAGACGGACTAAACAGAATACCTTTTTTTATTTAGTCATCATGCCTATTATGCCTTCTTTAATCACCTTTATGTTCTCATTCAATAATACATAGTTTAAATTGAGTGCAAGTGTTTTGATAGCACATTTTAGTATTCATCACATAACACACATAAACTACGAATTTTTTTACATAGGTAATTCGTTCAGTAAAGAAAATTTTGTTGAATAAGACTAACTTTTGGACAGAAAATATGGCTACCATAATAAATCATGTTTTATAACCCTGGATTTTAACATAAACTCTGGGAGGCAAGATCTCGTAAAAGCTTTCCACTTTAGTACTTATTGGGCCATTTTTTCCAATCGGTTGCAAAATTGCTTCTGAATCGAAGGGCATTCGCGCAGTGTCCATTTGTCTATTATTCTTTCACAGTTTCTGAACACAGATTCAATTCGGAGAATTGCCATAGAGAAATATGGAATGGCTACCTTATCTGCAGGCCATTCTTAATAAAATATCGAAGTTATTGTAATTGAGTTTGTCTATAGAAATATGGACTGAGGCAACTCATAGGGATTCTGTATAAAATATTGTTTGAGTTATTTACTATAATATCTACATAAACCGCATTACACGTTAATGCATAAGCTAAGGTAACTTTTTCAGCCCAGATTCAGAAACCTGAGCTGCATGAGCTATACAAATGGCAAAGCTTTATAGCATTAAACGTTTAAACCTATGTAAAGGGCAAATTATCTTACCTTAATTTTTATCAAGTTACTGATTATTTTGAATTCCTTGATTACGAGTAGATTAATAAATCTAAATTTAAAATTTAGGAAAAACCCCCGTTTCCAATGCCTTAATTTCCTTAAATGTAAAACAACATAATATTATGTAATGTGGACGCGATGCGTTTTCATTTGATACCCCACACTAGTATATTTGCAGATTTTCGGTTTTGCTTCCCCACTCTCACCCCCATAACTTTTAAACGGCCCAACCGATTTTCATGAAACATGTCTAAGAACACTCGCGCACCTTTCATACAAAAAAAACTAAATTGAAATCGCTCCATCCGTTCGGGAGCTATGGTGACACAGACAGACAGACAGACAGACACGTTAAACTTATAACACCCCTCTTTTTTGGTCGGGGGTTAAAAACAGGCCCTAAGGTACTATGTGTTTATTTTTCACTGGCCTAGATTGATGATTTGCTAAGGCAGTATGAAAATAAAATACTATTGTACGAATGTTTGAGAGATTGCGTGCATGTGACAGAACAAAACGCATAAATTTAAAATTTAGGCCCGAATCAAATTTACGACTGTTTCCTGCGAATAAATTATAGAAGAATCGCATTGAGGATGCGGAAACAAGCTAGCCAGCTCATAAATCGTCAGTCGTGATCGTTGAAGCTTTAATAAATCGACAGATCTATGTGTCTGAAATATTAATTAGTCACAACTTTACACAAACTCTGTGCCACCTTTTATTGAGAATTCACAAACCGATGCTGTAAAGAACGTTGTTTATGGAAGTTATGTAATCCAGATTGATCCGTTTAATTCTAAATATATAGTTACATTATATTTATGCCACTGAATGGGAACCGAATTCATGTAAGTGAATTGTGTGCATTTGCAGTGAAGTTAATTGCATTTTGAAAATACAAATTGAAACAGGCTTTGCATGGTTAAGTGAAAGGTTAAAGCAAAATGTCTGGAAACGAATGCGTATAAAGTATAGAGTTCTGTGTTTTGATACTCCGATTTTGATATTTGTTTTATTTGTATAATATGCTAATTTGCTTGAAAATGTCAAAAACACGAATTTTGTGTGAACTACATCACTATTTCTGCCGCAAGACGTACACTGTTTGTAGGTATCCCTCAGAGGTTATAAGGTATTTTGGTTAAATCTAGGACTAAGTCATTTTTGTTAACCATTTATTCGGTGGACGTCCTATCGCTTTTCCAATCCGCGATCTTCATTTCATAAACTTTTCGGCTTTCACGTTCAAAATTGTATTTCTTTATCTGAAAGTGGACTTAAAATAAAGATTGATAGAAAAGAAAAATTTGCCTTTGCGTTCATCTTTTTAATTTCTCATTTCTTTATCGCTTTAATTTTACAGTCCACTTGCTAATGTGAAGTGTATTGTAACCTACAATGGCCCCCATAACAGTTCGAGCGCGTGCTTTATTCACCCGAGCATCTTATTAACTTAATTCACTCCGCTTCAATCGACTTGGCTTGCTCTGCTCACATAATGAAACATTGCATGATAAGTATGCAACTTGGGAATCTTGTCTTTTATTGCAGCACTACAAGAGGCAACTGACTTATCAACCCTTACTTCGGTCAGTGACATACATTTTCGTCCGTCCCACATAGTATAGACAAAATAGAATATTTTTATTCTGTCGAAATAAATTGTCGTTAACATCAAAATGAACGTTTCGTTAAAATTAGATCATCATCTAGGTAATGCAACATTTATGATAAATATTGTTGTAATTGATGTCTTGTTTTTCTAACTAGATTTTCCTCGTCTTTAACAAACAGGACAGGAAAGCAATCGTGTCTATTATGTGTTATCTAGTTGGGACATTACATAAGATTGATGTATTTTGTAGAGATCGTAAAGCGAGGGTTGCGGCTGGGTTGATATAAGTGCATAAAAGCCTTAACCATAACTTTATTGCTGTGACATCACTTGCCCGAGGCAACAGTTTTTTTCTTATCTCGTTTTACCACCTTTTCATTGATATAGTTTATAAGGAGTTTATTAAGGATCGTGTGAAAAAATAAGACCTTGCCGTATAGCCCGAGATCCGGCTGCAAGATCGTAACGTTCATGGTTATTATTTATTTTTAAAAGGCATATTAACCTTGATCGTTTTTCTTGATTGTAATTTGGAGATTGGAAAAGATTTGATTTTTGCAAACCGTGATACTTATTATGGTGTTAATACTTATCATAATTATATTTTCCTGTTGGTATCAGCAATTGTTATTATCTAGTTTCAGAATTACACCAGAGCACATTATTCCTCCATGTTTTATGCATGTATGATCAAATTAAATACCTAATCAACAAAATGCATATCATTGGATCTCAAGCTAATTTTAATCTGAAATTTTGCTGATAGCGGAGAAAGGAAGTTTACTAATAATCTGAATCTTATGAGGCCGTTGAAATCTCAGATTGCCAAGATTCTGTTCATCCAGTAAAATGTTATAGCGAACCGTACACCTACCGTCATAACATAACCATTTTATGAAACGTTTATTACGCATCTTCCTTAAAAGATTCAATGAAAGCTTTTGAAAGTTAATCTGGATCAGCATTGAGGACGTGCCTTTAAAGATGAATTTGAAGCAAACGGGCGACTAAAGCACTCATTATTCTCTTCTTTCAGAAAATAACTTTTGTAATTGTCATTGCAATATGTAATAATGATTTTATCGTGAAACTAAATTATTCTGTTTTATATTGACAGAACCATTAAAGTAAGTAGGTATTTAAAAATAAATTAGGACAATCCACACAACAACATCTAGCCCCGTATTAGTAATCTCTATGCTTGTGTTACGGGTGCTAGACAGTTGATATACTTGACATAATAGACATTCATATTTAGATTTTTTATTATATATATTAAAGAGAAAGTACTAACAGGACTTAATCTGGCTGGTTCGAATCCCGCCGAGGTAAAGTGTTTGCACTTCACCTCGGCGGGATTCAAACCAGCTACCTCCTGCACCGCAAACGTACCTTCGCCCACCGCGCAACTGAATAGTCAATTCTTAATAAGTCAATTTTTATAAGCTACTTGGGTACTATATGTGTGAAGTAAAACATTTTTTCTTTTCTGTCTGTTCTAATAATTTTGAAATCATTCCATAAATGAATTGTTTTAGTGGTCTTTATTTGCATTATCCTTTTATAAGGCGGTCTGAAGGATAATTATCTATTGTCTACCTTTGAGCCATTAGCCAGCTGTTGAGACTCATAATACGGTTTCAAGGTTAATTGTCAACTAAAATTAGTTATCTACTTTTCTCGAAACGGTGTCAAGAAAAGTGGCAGTAGAAATAAGCAGGACATGCAGATAAAGCGTGGATACAGACTATTTCAAACATCGGAGTCCATCATACACTAAGTTTTCGGCACATAACGCCATTATCTCTAAAGGAGGTTTTGTCTGTTCACATCCGTAAGTGGTAATCCTCTGAATCCTTACACGTGATATCCGGGTGGTGCTAAGAACAGTCTCTGGTGGTAGGCTTCGGCCGCGGCTTGTCACCACCCTCCGGGCTGGGCCAGTGCGTGAAGCGATTTTTTTCGTGTTTCGTAATGTGGTCCAGAGAAGCCATCTACCTTCTAGGTCTTCATGCTCCATCTTAGACCACATCGTCACTTTACATCTGGTAAGATTGTGGTCAAATGAAGGCTTAACTATCATAAAAAAGTACATTTTAAAAAAACGTTACGGTTACGTTACGCTGCGTTAAAATTAATAAAAAAACCGACTTCAACAACTAAAAAGTATTTATATTTAACCCCCGACGCTATACAGGATGTTATAAGTTTAACGCTGTCCATCGGTTGGTGGCATAGTAGCTCTTAAACAGATGAACAGATTTTGATTCTGTTTATTTTGCTTGAAAGATGAGTTAGCGGAGAGTGTACTTAGCTATGTTTTCTTAAATTCGGTTTACCCGAAAACTCGAAAGACAATCAATCACGGTAAATTTCCCGTTATAAATTTAAATAGTATTGATAACCATGATATTTTCAAAAGTTATATAGTAAAGAGACACTTGTGTAAATGAAGCCTCGCTCGCTTCCTTTGTACAAAACTTTCATACAGAATATACGGAATCGAAATCAGTTCATCCGTTTGATAGCCACGATGCTACAGCCATACTAAAAGATACACAAACACCACCTCCTTTTTGTGTCAGGTGCTACTTATAATTGCGTAAGTAAGAAAAACATAAATTAGCCGTACACAAACTAAAAAATTACGTCTACTAAAATATGTTTTTTTTTCATAAAATCATACAATTAAGACTACCGGTCCAAACTAAGTAATATTTTTATGAGACCAAATGGTTCTCATTTGGTCCCATAAAAATCAATATAAATAAATATGAATTTTTGTTCGTTAGTCTGATTAAAACTCGAGAACGGCTGAACGGATTTATCTTATCTTAGTCTTGAATTGTTCGTGGAGGTCTAGGAAAGGTTTAAAAGGCGAGAAAAATTCGAATAATTAACGGGGAAAAAATTTAATAAAAACCCGTGCGAAGCCGGGGCGGGCCGCTAGTATATAATAATAGTGACAGTTCTTTATCGAAGAGTTAAATATCATCCCTTAATCCATTATTAGCAATCTATTTTTGCTTAAATGCAGGTTGCATTTGTTTGTCCTTCTCGATTACTTACTTCAATATTTGTATTTATTAGAAAGAGACAAAATATTTTTAACTCAAATGGGCATGTAAAATATTTTGTAAAAAAATCCAGCGGGTCGACGCATGACGCTTAAAATAACGATTACGCAATTTTAAATCATAATTTAAGATCATCCCAATAGTCTAAAATGTGATCAGTTTTTCCTTTACTTGAGTAAATCCTTTCTACTTATTACCTTCTTATTAAATAGTTTGGTGGCCACCACCCTTAGACTTTAGAGTAGTGGCTTAAAGGAATTGAAACTCTTGAAACTCTCATCTTTATTATTCCAAAGAGCTAAGACCTCTACTAATTGCTTCCACCATTACGGTCGTTCGAGTGTCCTCAATGATAAGCGCTAATTATTCCACATTGCAAACACCTCGTTACATTTTTTAACGACTAGCTCAAACGTAATTTTCAGTGGATCATGTTTTCTAGATGACTTGCTTTCATTTATTGTTTTTTGTAAAGAGCCGTCTATTAATAACTCTAAATATTAAGTAACTTCCCTACTAAGTAATATTATGAATAGATCAGCTAGATATATCTTTTCAATCACTACATTGTTTAGGGCTAGATATTTATATTGTTTCTTTAATTTAAACTGCTTCTATTTTTCAAGTCACTTATCAACCAAGACTTATAATAAAGAAATCTTACCTCCTGGCGCCATGTTTATACTATGTACAAATGCAAGTAAGTATTAATTATAATCATGATGGGCAACTGCAACTTAAACCGGAATCAGTCCAGCCATTTATAGTATTTATGATCCGAACCTACATCGATATTCACCGGGTTGATAATAGAATCAAACTTATTTTATAATAAATTTCGTATATTTTTATAAACTAATTATATAAAAATTATATCAGCATAAGTTTTCTTTTAAATAATCAAAAATATTCTGTCCGGTTTTTTTTTTGCTAACCCATTTTTATTATATGTATTTTCTAATATACGAAATTTATTATAAAATAAGTTTGATTCTATTATCAACACGGTGAATTTCGATGTAGGTTCAGATCTTCTACTATTATAACATTATAAGATACTAGCTGTGCCCTGCGGTGCTACCCGCGTTATAATGGATGAAGTACTCTTAACCAACAACATATTTATTGGAATAAAGATTAATATTATTATGTTGATACAACTTAAACAAATTATTTCGACCAAATTAGGTACCATAAAAACGATTTTTGTGAGTTAATCTTAAAAGATAGACATATACTATCGCGGACTGTTTTTTAGATCATTAAAAGAGCTATTATTCTTTAATACATATTTTTTGTGTATCTTGAACCGTTTTCACGGCGCACGCAACGGAAGGCTTCAAAGATGAACAATTTCTCCCGTTTTTTACACATTTACCACTATATCTTTGCTTCTATTGGTCGTAGCGTGATGTTATATAGCCTATAGCCTTCCTCGATAACTGGACTATCCAACACAAAAAGAATTATTCAATTCGAACCAGTAGTTTCGGAGATTAGCGCGTTCAAACAAACAAACAAACAATCAAACAAACAAACTCTTCAGCTTTATAATATTAGTATAGATGAGTATTAAAGGTTGGAACAAGCAACCCAATGTTTCATTCTTTCTCTCAAGTTGACATTTTAACAGATAAATACAAAAGATAATATAATAATTTTACATACATTTAAGTTTTACATTACGCAACAATACATAGCAGTGGTAACTATTTTTTTATTTATTACAAAGTAGAATCCATATAAACTAGGTTAATTTGTGCTTTAAAGAAAGGGAGAAACAATGAAAATTAATATTCCAACGTTTACGCAAAACAAAGATCCACAGACAAGCGACAAATTGCAAATACTTCTCTAAACAATTATGTGTAGCATTTGGATACAAAGAGTCTGTAAATTCAATGCAATGCAGTATAATATCTCTACACACAATAAAGGTAGGTTGACATGAAATACTTACTTGTGCTATTATTTAACTATAAGTACATAGTTCTGTATTTTGTGCTATGGTTAATTCGAAAGCCATAAACTTAACATACCTTGAAGATATTATATTTCATAGAGGTCAAGGGAAAATTATATCTATTTATTAAACTATTGTTTAAAAATAATAATTATACAATAGTATAGACATAATTTACTAAAATCACTATTAAAAATATGTAGTTTATGAACAATAAACCAATAACTAATAAATTAGTGAGTAGGTACAATAAAGGTTTATTATTATTTTATTTCATCTTCATCCCCTCCTCCTCCAATTTTAAATCACTATTTATAAGGGAGTTCTTTTCATTCTAGGATAACTATGTCAAACAGCCCTAACTCGTAAAATTAAATTAATAAATGCAAAGCCATTTGGAATTTTCCGCTACCCAATAAAACTCAGACTTGGAATATATTGGTTAGATTTTTCCGCTCATTGCTGAAAAGTTCTCAATTTAAGAACTCGTTATAATAGCATGACATAAAACGGGTACATATCCTGTTCTGACGGTTTTTGAGTATTCTGATATTTCGACGCCGTTGCAAGCGCCATGATAACGGCAATAACTGAATTGTCAACATCGAAATAAAAGACTCAGAAAGAGGGCAGACCGGTTCGTTTGAAAATAACCGTCTGCCAAAATCACAATAACAATTCAGTTATTGCCGTGATCATGGTGCTTGCAACAGCGCGTCGAAATATCGTAAACCCAAAAACCCTCAAATCATAGTACGTTACCCGTTTTAAGTCATTATTAAAAACCATGATAATTTATAAACTGCCTCAGTGGCGCGGTGGGCGAGAGTCCGCTTGTGGCGCAAGAGGTCCCTCATTCAACGATTCCCGCCGAGGAGTCAAGTGTTTGTATGCTCTGCAAGCACTTTCTCCTTGGTCTGGGTGTTTAATATGTATAATAAAAAATATCTATGTACGTATGTATATTATATTAAGTATATCAGATGTCTAGCACCGTAACACAAGCTAAGAGCTTACCACGGGGCTAGATGTTGTTGTGTGGATTGTCAGGAAATATTTATTTATTTATTTATAAAATCAACTCGTTAAAAGTTTCGCATTATCATGTTTATATTAGGTCCTTACATATGAAATTGGCGTTTTGTATGGGAGGAACAAAAAGTCGAATATTTTTTAATATAATATATTTAATTAATCAAAGTATGAACCATTATTTTCTATGCACTTTTGCCATCTTATAGGTAGTTCATTGATCCCTTTACTAAAAAAAACAGTCGGACGGGAATCAATAAAATCTTTGAAGGCGATTTGGACTGCCCCATCGGAGTTGAATTTTTTCCCTTGCAAGAAGTTATCCAAATTTCGAAAAAAATGGTAATCTGTTGGAGCAAGGTCCGGGGAGTACGGAGGATGTCTTAGACTTTCCAATTGAAGCTCTTCTAATTTAGTAGCCGTCTGTTGCGCAGTGTGTGGTCTAGCGTTGTCGTGAAGCAGCAGTGGCGTGGAGCGATTGACCAGCCTAGGTTGTTTAGCCGCTAGCTTTTCCATCATGGTTTGCAATTGCTGACAATAGACATCAGCCGTAATAGTCTGGCCAGATTTGAGAAAACTGTAATGAACAATACCGGCACTAGTCCACCAAACGCTTACAAGTAACTTTTTTGGGGTTAATTTTCGCTTGGGGCAGGATTTGGCTGGCTGGCCAGGATCTAACCATTGCGCTGAGCGCTTCCGATTATCGTAAAGAACCCATTTTTCATCACAGGTAATGATTCGGTTTAAAATACCTTCATTATTGTGCCGGTTTAGTAATGTAACGCAGCAGTCGACGCGCGTTTGCCGGTTTGCTTCAGTCAATTCGTGAGGTACCCACCTTTCAAGCTTTTTAATCTTCCCAATTTGCTTCAAGTGAATTAAAACAGTTTTATCACTAACACCGCAGCCTGCAGCTAACTCGGACGTGGTTTGCGATGGATCCGCTTCCACAATAGCCTTCAACTCTTCATTATCAACTTGAGTCTCAGGCCGTCCACGGGGCTTGTTCTGCAAGTCGAAATTTCCAGAACGAAAACGTTGGAACCAAAAACGAACTGTGTTTTCTTTTGCAACACGACCGCCATACACATCATTCACCCTTCGAGTTGTTTCCGCAGCACTAGTGCCACGGCGGAACTCGTACTCGTAAATAATGCGATATTTTAAGTTTTCCATTTTGTAAAATGAGTGACGCAAACAGAAAAAAACAGAAGAAAAAAAACAAATGAATGACGATCATCGAAGCACAAATACATGAGTCTATAGCTGTACAAATTTGAATTTGGAATTCCTTACCAAAGAGGAGAAATTTGTGATTAAAGTGGCCAGTACGAAAAACGCCAATTTCATATGTAAGGACCTAATATTATGCCCGCAGGTTGCTGCTTTGTGGGCTGCCAACGTGTCCGCGTTCATCGGCCCGCAGGAAACTTGTGTGCATGAGGGTCGCATGGCTGCGGCCTTCAATCTGCCCATGATCAGCTATGTAAGTTTTTTTTAAACAATTTCTGCAGCTTCATTTTATGAACACTTTTTTTAAGTCTGCGATCTAAATATAGGTGTATGTCATGCGATGAAACACCTATGTCACAGAAAATTGAGGCGTTGTAGTATAAAATAGTGTTAATCATCATCATCACCCTATTAACGTTCCCACTGCTGGGACACAGGGACTTCTCTCTTGACGAGAGAGATTAGGCCTTAATTCACCACGCTAGCCAAGTGCGGGTTGGTGAATGTCACATGTCCTTCAAACTCCTTTTAAAGTTCTCAGAACATGCCGGTTTCCTCACGATGTTTGCCTTCACCGTTAAAGCACGTGTTTAAAGCGCACATAAATTTCTCCAGAAGAAAAATCCAGAGGTGCGTGGCGGGGTTTGAACCCACGACCTTCGGAATGAAAGTCGAGTGTCCTCCCACTTAGCCAACACGGGTTAATAGTGTTAATACTCGTAGTAAAATATATTAACCAGTTTATTGTAGTGTATCTTATTGATGAAGATGTTTAAGTGCATATTCAGTTTCTTGTGTAAACATTTGTACTTTCAAACCATTTTTAAGTTTCTTGTTCAACAAAATCGGTTAAGTTTGAAATATTTTTTACTTGTGTAAATTTATATACAATCAATCAATAGGAGTAATACAAGATCCAGGCCGACCACCGACCGATTTTTTTAAGGTAAATTCTTGAGTCCTATGTTCAAGGCAAACAACTAATTTAACAATCCTGAAATATCCGTAGATCAGATGTTTAGCGCTATGCATGTAGAGCGTCGGTCGCGAGAATGCTACTTTGTAACTAATTGCTTCAGCGGAGCGCTGTACGCTACGGCGCGGCGGCGACACAGAGTTACGCGCCATAGCGTATACCGCTGTGGTGTAGCACTGTATGCTACAACGTAACATTTAGTAATGCTACGCTACGTCATCAATTGCGGAAACAAAATTATAAAATCTACATACATAGTTAGTTTTATTGCAAACAATAGTTTTAAGTGTTTCCACCCAAAGTTAGACCCACAGTTTTAGTTAAACTTGAGAAACATTACTCTGTGGATCTAAAAAGATTCTCATTCTCATTCGTAAAGATCCGAGCATAGCTTACTTATTCAGGAGTAGTGAACCGCTACATTTCGGGTCCACACGTTATCGATGCTTAAAAACTTCAGTAGTGAATTATACGAGAAGACCTTAAGAATAATCCCGAACACTTATTATAAATCAGAGAACCCATCAGGTATATAAATAGGAACTAACTTGGAGGTGTCTCTTTTGCATTAGGCACAATGCATTGCATTATGCAACATGCAATTTTGTTATGATAACAATAGAGAAATAACAATTATTGTAATTTAGATGCTGTTATGGGTAAATGATGTGTTAGTGTCCTCGGAAATTAAATTATTGACACAGCTTATTGTTTACGTATAATAATTATGATGAATATAATTGTGATCTTGAACATCAGTGACTTATAAATAGCAAATATATATGTATAGCAAAATTTATTGGGATTTATTGATTTAAAAGGATTCTTTGTGAAACGTTCAAGCATAAATGTCATTCAAGTTGAACTAAAAATATTATCATAATGTTGATTAAAAAACAGAACCTTTTTTAGTTTCGTAATTCTAGAGATTAGAGAGACCCTAATTATGCAAACATGAACGACTGTCATACATTAAATTCTTTATAAATTGAGTAAAAATGTGATACATGACAACAGTAATATAAAGATTATTAATTACATAGCACATAAACTTATTAAGTACAATTCCATACAAAACCCTTTGCATATCAGTTCTACTTCCAGTCTACCGGAAGTACTAAAACCTTGGCCCTTAATTCACTATGTTTACGAGCGTGTTTATGAATCTTCAAGCTTACCCCAAAATACGTGAATCATCACATAAATGGAATGTTTCCAGCTCACGGCTCTGTAAGTTGCACAAAAATTTTGCCACTGTAACAACCATATAACAAAAGTGATAAGGCAGTAAGCAACCCCTCCACACAGCCATAGCGTGGATTAGCTATTAAACCGTACTGAACACCAGGACAGGACGCCCACTGCTGGGCAAAGGTCTAACTCAATGATACAGTTCTGAACGCATCTATTTGCGAATTTGCTAAATAAAATGTTGGTGTTTCTTACATAAATTGTCTAAACTGTTGAATTACATGAATCCACCTTGTTGGATGTCTTAGTGTATGAGTCCGAGTCATACTTATCAGTTTCACTGTTCGTTTTAAGATTTTCATTGCTGGTTTAATTTTAATTTCACAACACACTAGCTCAGGATACAGTAGCTCAGGAGTTATCATGAATAAATATACTTTTTCTGAAAAAAATAGTGTCTACGTTGGCCTATTTCAATTGCTAATATACAGTGTGGTAGGGTAGTGGAATTTCAAGTTTTCATTTACGTTCTTTTTTTATTGATTAATTGTTTTTTGAAATTTTAACTTTAATAAAATCGGTTTTATAGTAATTTACATAGTAGCCGCCAGATTCTTACCATAAAATACGCCACAGGCAAGTGCCAGATCACAAACTTAACTATAAATTCACATTTAACGGACTATTAAATCTCCGTAGATGTCAATGAGATAATGTCTCGCTTAATGCGTTACAACATTATGTACTAGTTCCTACAATGGCAACCCATTGTAGGGACGAGTACATAATGTTGTGGAAGTAGAAAGAAATCACATTGTTCCTGTAAGTAGGTATAATAATCATATTTTTTCTATACGTTTATATTTATTTTGACTCAATTTTTTATAACCTTGATAAGCTCTGAGCTTATCTATATTACGGGTACTAAATTATCTAATATACTTACCTACTTTAACACATTTTTTATTAAGGCTGTGCTGGTAAAGTAAAGGCCATTATTCCCAACAATATCCGGCAAGACCCCGTTCGCCATAAGCTTTCCCAGAAGTACAGAAGATCGTTTCGCCAACGTTTAATAATACAATTTGACTACCGCAGTGGAGCGGTGGGAGAGGGTTCGCTTATAGCGCTAGAGGTGGCGGGTTCGATTCCCGCTGAGGGGGCAAATTTTATAAGTATATTATATTAAGTACTAGTGCTCGCCCCGGCTTCGCACGGGTTTTTATTCAATTTTTTTTCCCGGGTATTATTAGATTTTTTCTCGCCTTTTAAACCTTCCCTAGACCTCCACGAACATTTCAAGACTATGATAAGATAAATCCGTTCAGCCGTTCTCGAGTTTTAATCAGACTAACGAACAACAATTCATTTTTATTTATATACTTAGATAGATATCTAGTAACCGTAACACCTCGAGCTTATCACGGGGCTGGATGTTGTTGTGTGGATTGTACGGAAATATTTATTTTATTTTTATGAATAAATAAATCAAATTGTTGGGGCAGTATACAATACAATACTCTTTATTGAACACAACATAATAAAATACAAAAAAAACATAAAAACGTACAAAAATTGTGAATCAATGGGTGGCCTAATCGCTAATATATACTTAATTCACCTGAGTTAATTCGCCCAGGTGCATTAAGTATACTTTTAGTAGACTTTATTAACCCAGGTGTCTTCGGGTGCATTAAGTCAAATTTTTTTGTAGACTTTATTCACCTAGATTCCTTAAAACACTCGGGTGTCCTAGTCCAACTTGATATTGGTGTATTTATTCAATTATTTTATAAACTAAAATGTATGTCAGGGATGTTAGAATTTATATTCAAATTTTTTGTGTTTTATTGACGACGCCAAATCTTAAAAATAGTACTGAAGATTAAATACTGATTACCTTTTACATGTGCAAGAAAGGAGTGAGTGTTGAGATGACGGGTGACTGAGAAAAATGGAAGGAAAAACATGATATGCCGATCTCACGTAATGTGGGATAAGGGCAAGAGAATGAAGTTACTGATTTCAGCTTTTTTTATTATTAAAAAACTTTCTGTTTAACAGTATTGCCGGGACGTAGCCAGCTCCAACAAGCGCGTGTACGCCACGTTCGCTCGCGCACGCCCGTCTGACATCGACATCTCGCGCTCAGTCGTCGCTGTACTTCGGAATTTCAATTTCATGCATGTAAGTAACTCCACTATTTGTCACAATGAATGGAATTCGTTTGACTTCAGTGGCTTGGTGGGCACATGCCTTAAGGGGCCGATTGCTGGCCGGTTCCTTTCGATGTAGCAGATATTGGTATGGTTCACAGATTCGAGTGCACCGCTAATGTTCTAGGTATTTAGTTCAATAGATAGCTCTTATCGCCCAATGAGAATTATTGCAACGAAAAGTCGTTTATATCGTATATCGATATTGTGGAATCTTATAAACAAGAAACGGAAACTCTCATCCGTTTCGGCTTCGCCCCGTCGTTCAACCTTAACGTTAGGAATTCCAATATCCAGTAAACAATACCTCTTTAATTTTTTATTCCACTTGCACTTTTGCTTTTGTTTTTGTGCAATCTTTACGAAACTTCGAAATATTCAAACTACTGAGGTTAGGGGTCCGCTTTTTTTTGTCCCAGGGCCCTTGGTCACTCAGCTAGGCCACTGTTCACAAGGTCCCACTCCGGAACTTTGATAGAGCATCAAAACTCCTATAGATTCCTGGGATACTCTTGGCACTTTTTAACAAATTGGTACAGCAAAAATATGTTTCACATAGTACAGTCAATTGTTTCGAAAAATATTGGTTACCTGGAAAGTTATCCGAGAGTTTTGAAAATCGGCAATATTGTAGTTTTTAGTATAATGATGTTTTTTTTTACTTTACTTTACCGTAATGCCATGAGTACGTACCGAAACACTTTGCGCTGCTCGTAAAGTCAAATCAAAATCTATACAGCTGACAATTTGCAAAACATCCGAGAAACTTTGTAGTAAACAGACAGATTAAACAATATATTGTTTTTATGTATTTATTATGCCTATTATCTCGTTTTAATTAGGGTTCCGTGCCCACTGTCCCGTACTGTCTGTCTATCACCAGGCTGTATCTCAAAAACCGTGATAGATAAATAGTTGAAATTTTGAGGCATCATGTATTTCTGTTTCCGCTATAACAAAGATTAAAATCACATCTATATATCTATCTATATAAATAAAAATTAATTGTTGTTCGTTAGTCTGATTAAAACTCGAGAACGGCTAAACGGATTTATCTTATCTTAGTCTTGAAATGTTCGTGGAGGTCTAGGGAAGGTTTAAAAGGCGAGAAAAAATCGAATAATTGCCGGGATTTTCTTTATAATTACCCGTGCGAAGCCGGGGCGGGCCGCTAGTAGTAAATAAATATGTATAATGGGGCTCCCATAAAATAAACGTGATTTTTATTAAGTTAAACTACTTTACGAGAGACTTTCATTACTTGGATGGGTATCCGCTCTGAGTTCATATTTTTGCACTCAAAATGTTTTGTTTAATGATATATTTTTTGTGTTTTTTTATTACAATAATACGTAAAATAAATTGTACACGGAACCCTTAATGTAGTCTTTGACTTAATTATTATTGAGAAGGATTAATGAAATAAATATGCGATGCTCCTTAAAGTATGCAGCATTACAACACACAGCACGACGACGTTCAAGATAAAATCTTAGCTTGCCAATTAAATTTTCTTGTTAGTGGAATAAGAAAATCGCTAAGTTTATTATGGCGCACTAAGCGGCGCTTTAACCCGATAAATCTTGCATGCAGTTTAACTGCTTCTAGATCGTAAAATGCAGACAATTGAAGGAAGAAAACCCAGTAAAATCCAGGCTTTTAAATGCTTTTTGATTTCCGGATTCTCCTCGTCTCAACATTCTAGGCGTCTCAACAGGCTAGACAGTTTGTTGCGATCAACAGTAATCCATTACAGTGCAATTATAGTGCAATTTAAATTTGAATATTATAATAATGTGACAAAAACATTTGTGTCTTGAGATGCCTTACATAAGTAATAACTTCAAAAACTATTTTTATTCTACTCTATGTACTATAATGTATGCCTTTTAGAGAAAGGGAAGCTGGACAGACTAACATAATAAATAAATATTTCGGGACATTCCTCACAACAACATCTAGCACACACAGTGGTTAGCTTGTGTTGAGCTTGGTTCTAGACGTCTGATATACACACTTAATATGTTATACACACATATATCGCCCGCCTCACTCGCACACTCGCCTATAGCCGAGCTACACAAACATCGGAACTACGCGCTCACTCCCCGCGTCTCGCTAACTCGTTTCTAGTTCTAGCTCTACTCGTTGCCGGTGGGACAAGTTCCTAAGACTAGCATCGTTTCGCGCATTACGTGACAAACCGATTCACCCTCCCATAACTGGTTATAACTACAAAATATTGAGAACTATTTATTTTCACAGGTTAGTTTCATCTACCTCAAAGCACCAAACCACGACTTCTCCAGACTAGCACTCGCCATCATAGCGGCTGCGAGGGAGAAGCAGATCTCAGTTCGCACGATACAAGTGTACAAAGAGCCTTATTACTACGAGAACAGACGGGAGAACTTTACGCGCAACCCCTTCCTAGATATTGTACGGGACACTTATAAGGATACTAGAAGTGAGTAACTGCATTTCGCAAGGGTTTTTTGAGTAGGTACATGATGGCTGAGGTCACTGCGGTATAGGGAGTTAAATTGGAAGTCTCCTTAAACCTTTAAAATCTTCGGGATAAAATATAGCCTATGTCCTAATCCAAAGCACCTATAACCCATCACAAGTTTAGCTTTCAGCCAAATCAGTTCGGCTATTCTGCCGTGAAAGAGCATCCAAACCAATAAATCATTCGCTTTTACAATATAAGTTATATTGTTTCGATTAAATCGCTTTTGCATCCTCCGCAAACGGCTTTGCCAAGTAATCTGCTCAAAGAAGGCCTAAGTCGCGCTTGCAGATCCACGAATGCTATTTCAGAGAGCTAATCCATTCGGCTATGTAACCTGTATAGTTGTAACTTTTTATTTATCCATGTGGCTATGTACTAATCATGTTTACTCGTAACTTTTGCTTTCATGAGTCGTACTACCTCTATATGTCGAAATGCTGACTACTGTTAGTATTAAATAACTTACTACTTAAATAACCTATTGAAAAGTAATTACTCGTATTTTAGACTTCAGTCAATTCTACTGTTCCATTTATGTGAAAATTGTTCGTGATTATTTAATGCGATATTGTCCAATTAAAATCATAAAGGAGCTATAAATATAGCAATAGTAGCGTTTCATCCCTATTTTGACCTTTTAATGTAGGTATGGATTCTATGTTTGACTGACATACGTAGAAATTAAATATTTAAAGGAAAAAAATTATGTTAGCATTTTATGGCAAATGGTCGTTGCAAATATGAACCATGCTAAAAATACCAATAAAATATGTTTTTTTTCCGATGATAATATTGTGTTTGATTTAATTTACGTATATTATTTTTACAACAAATGTTTTTTTTCAGTATACGTAACAGTTGGGTACTACCACGATCACATTGGTCTGATGCTAGCACTGGACGCAATGCAGCTCTTAGATTCTGGTAAGTGCAATTTAAACTTTTTCAATTTTCCATTTCTTTAACTTTCGGAAAATAGAAATACCAAACAAAACTTCTCGCAAAGAGACGAACTTTCTTAAAATATTGTGACGTCATTAGACTTTTAAACTGGAGTACAGATTAAATTTTTTTACGGTTAAGTTTAGGTAATAAATAGATTTACGGCATAACGGGCTTTGTTATGTCCATGTTATTTTTTTTATAATTAGAACCTTTTACTACAGACTTAATGTCCATGCCTTATAAATTAACTTACCTAACATTAATGAGCTTACCATTATTACACACTTATGATTTATGTAGAAGACAATCATTTGTACCAATTTTAATGGTCAGGCTAGTAGTTATTATAATAATATACTTAATAGTAATCACTAATAAAACACCAGTCCGCGACCCTATAAGCGCCATTTAATTTTTACATCATTTTCAGTACTAATTTTGTGTAATATTATTATTTTATGCTCTTTTCGTGACCACCACTCTTTAGACCACGACTATAGGTAAAAATATTGAAACATCTATTTCAAACAAACCGTTATGTAAATTCTTGTAAATCTCGAAAATGTTGTATTCTTTTTAATAAAATAAGAAACTTACTATCAGCCGCATCCAGGAAAATACAAATCCCTAAATCCCCGGTCTGCAGACTCATGCACCCAGCTCAGAGCTCGACATCTCGAGACTTTTTCGCTAGCAACGTGTATGATTTCCATAAGCTGTCTGATATATTTGTGTAGATCCGCCTTTGTTTGCTCGACAACCCCCCATTATCCGCGAGTGCCATTCACACCATTTCATTTTAACAGATATAAATTGATGTCGCTGTTTCTAACAATTGAAACGTGATTCTGGGTGGAATGGAGCGTTTCAATTTACTAGGCAGTCTGAAGCCGTTGGGCTTCTGTAGATAATTGCTGAGTTTAATGTTATTGATCGTCAATTACGATATCTTATTTTTACCTAAAGTGTAACATATACTAAGACAAAGTTTACGGTAAAGGAATCTTGCTTAGATACAAGCTATTTTAAAAGATAATAAAAACATTACCTTTGTATTAATTAGTGCCTCACAAACTTTTCTATGCCGATTTCACAAGTTAACCTATGTCTCTTGAAATATAACTAAACTAGGTCACTATTGGTGCGCTGTGCCTTTGTAAATGGCAAAATTTATTCGTACTAAAATGTCTAAAACCTATTAACTAAATATTTTAGAATTTCATGGTAAGCTTGTAATTTTAATATGTAGGTACTTGCGTACTACACGCGAACTGCCATTTTAAAGTAGCTTAAGTCCACAATGACGAACAAAATAAAGCCTAAGCCCTACTGGACCTAGAAAAGTATTAAAAATCCATCGGTATTTAAACTACAGCCGGCTTAGCACCAGGGTTGTTTTAAATAAATATTTTTTTCCAGACAATAAACACAACATCTATCCCCGTGGTAAGCTCTAAGCTCGTGTTACGGGTACTAGATATCTGATATACTTAATTTATTAGATATTTTTTTGTATACATATTAAACACCCAGACCAAGAATAAAGTGTTTGCAGAACATACAAACACTTGGCCACTTGGCGGGAATCGAACCCAATTGTTAGTGTATAAAAAGCTTTCTACCCCGACGTTAAAGATTTATTTAAGACTTAGTTGCTATTTTATTGACGACGAAGAATGTTAGACACCCAAATATCATTTTTGAAGCCCTATTCATAGATACACATACGGGTGTTAGAATTTTGATAAAAAACATTGAGTTTCAGTTACATGAATATTTTTAACCCCCGACCAAAAAAGAGGGGTGTTATAAGTTTGACGTGTCTGTCTGTCTGTCTGTCTGTCTGTCTGTCTGTCTGTCTGTCTGTCTGTGTGTCTGTCTGTCTGTCTGTCTGTGTCACCATAGCTCCCGACTGGATGGAGCGATTTCAATTTAGTTTTTTTTGTATGAAAGGTGAGTTTTGCGCGAGTGTTCTTAGACATGTTTCATGAAAATCGGTTGGGCCGTTTAAAAGTTATGGGGGTGAGAGTGGGGAAGCAAAACCGAAAATCTGCAAATATACTAGTGTGGGGTATCAAATGAAAACGCATCGCGTCCACATTACATAATATTATGTTGTTTTATATTTAAGGAAATTAAGGCATTGGAATCGGGGGTTTTTCTTAAATTTTAAATTTAGATTTATGTATTCTATATATTTTTTTGTGAAAATCCAGATGCGGTTCCCAGAATACATCTACTTACTATTACCAAGTTTCAACAAAAAAGTATTTCTTATAGTTACGGGATAAAGTGGCTGTGACATACACGGACAGTCAGACATGACGAATCTATAAGGGTTCCGTTGTTTGCCATTTGACTACGGAACCCTGAAAACAATGCGGGAAAGAGATGCCGCATTTCCTGCAAATGCAAAAGTCATATTTGTCCAAGGTAGAATAGAAAATAATTCACAGTGCTAATCCAGCTGATGGGATAACAGATTAATCATAGCCTGCAGACATGAGTAGTGAAGTAGGGAAGCTAATATAGTGTAAATACAGTTGATAAATTACCCTTGACATTATCTACGCGTGCGAGTATGATTTAGGGTGCGATCTCTATTTTTGGCTGGAATATTAGTACGATTCCTCTATTATTTCTTATCTATTTATTTATTTATTTAAATAAATAAATAAATTATTTCTTATCCTCTCTTTAACCCGACTTTCTAAGAAACCAAGGCGTCGATTAAACCAACTTCGAAAATGAGAATGTTCTATGTGATACGATTTTTAGTTTTTGTTTGCTTCATTTTTTTGTGAAGAGATTTTGATAAATCATTTTGAAAATTCTGCTTCTTGGTGATCTTCTATGAGTATTTTTTTATCTATAATTAATTTACATTTAGAAGACAATAGATAAATATGTGTTTATTTGTGTATAAAATGTTAATTTTTTTTTAATTAAATTAACTTGAAACTATTCATACTAGGTTATTGTTTTAAGTTTTTATATAATTTTACTCGTACAAACTGGTTTGTGGAATCATATATTGCAACCTACTAAAAATATATTGTAAACAACGGCTGATAATTTTAGCCGCTATACAAAATTACCTGTTACATAATTGATAGATCTGCGTTATACATTCATCAGGGAATCTAAACAAATTCTCATAAAACTTCATATACTCGTATCAAGGCTGCGTAAACTGATGTATCTATAAATAAATTAGGCGGAATATAATCTGTTTTAATAATTGTTTTAGTTAACTATGCTCAAAGCTACGTATTCGATTTCATAATTTTTCTCGTTTGAAACATGTGTATGAAACTAATTGTATGATTACCTACCTCAACCAATCGTAGTATTTTTGTAGGATCATTAATAGAAGGTGCTTAAGTACTAACGAAGAGTTTGTTAGTGTGGTTGCATACACACAGTATATAATACACATTATACAGTAATCTCTGGAAGTTCTGTTCCGATGCAGAATTATTTTAGTATTTAATAGCCCATTCATTAAGTAAGGACCGGAAAATCCATAAATTGCTAGCAACACTTGCGAATATAAACCTAACCTTGTTTCACCGTACGGCCTTTCATATACTATTTGAAACCACAATAATCACAAAGTTTGTTTTAATCTGGCATAGGTAGTTGCGTCTACGGGAGTTGCGGTCCGTAGGCACGTTCTACCAGAAGTAATTTGGTTTAAAGCTCCGTCCCAACTATTAGCAATTAATCCGATCAGCCGCCGGTCGCCACGTTGTTTGAGAATCGATATTTTGGGACGGATAGTTTTCTAACTTTGCCCTGTTAGTGTACAACGTATGAAATTTATCCTAATTCGAATATTAAAAAATATGTAACCTTAGTTACATATTTTCGTTATTTAAGAAATATTATTAATTAAGTTTCATTTCTGTTTTAAATTTCCTTGTTCAAAGGTCAGAACGCAGCTGTTGACCGCGATTTCGTTCGTAGAAAACTGTTTAAGTGTTTGGATTCATAGGGAAAGAGGTTTCCCAGATACAGGCTTTGCCTAGTTTGTGTATTAATAAATTTTGTATCACTATGATAGTATAATAAACATTTCTGTATTTGATTCGTTTTGAATAGCAAATATTTCCGTAACTGTCCATGCTGATGAATTATACGCATTAAAGATGATTTAAAAAATGCTCTCTTAAGTTACAATTCGACGACATCCTAAATAGTTACCCACTATTAGTAACTAGTGGAAAACTAGTGGACCTAATGAATTAAATGGAATTTCTAATTCCATTTCATTTATTGGACCTAATGAGTTAAATGGAATCAGAAATTCAATTTAATTCATTAGATAATATGTACCTACATATCCTACCTAACCTACTTTGCCTTCAACCTATATCTTCTTTGCTCTACCTCGAGTGTTCTACAATAACTTAATAAAAACTTGTTAACAGGTGAATACGCAGCAATAGGAGTAGACGTTGAAAAGTACGAGCCAGAAGAAGCGATCCGGTACTTAGCTGGTCCGCTGCGGAAGGAACCGGCTGCTAGAACTCTTCGGGCATTCAGGTCCTACTTGGCTGTGGCACCGTCGCCTTCGCCGTCCTACCCGGCGTTTGCTCAGGAAGTCAATAGAAGACTGCAGTTACCGCCGTTCAATTTTACGAATCCGTTACTGGCGTTTGGAGGGGGGAAAGTGGTGAGTTGGATGTTTTAGCTGTTTAAAGGCAATTTCAATTTCACCATTTCATGCTACAAATCGAGTTTTATTGAACCAAGTTCAAACATTGAAAAATTTTAATTTGAACTCAGTTAAGCTGTAAAATAAATTAAGAATGATCTGATCGCGTTTATAGCCAATGGTGAAATTGGGGATCAGTATATCTGTTGTATTTTGTGAGATAATGAATGCAATAGCGCTAAAGAGAAAAAATGCATAATTATGCAACGCAATGATATTATTTCGAAAACAGACTGTCTCAAACCTATTTATTTCCGTTTAGCAAAGCTTATGACAAAATAAAAATACTATGATTTTGTAAACATTGGAGGCACTATGTATTATACTATACATATATTAGGTCCTTACATATGAAATTGGCGTTTTTCGTACTGGCCACTTTAATCACAAATTTCTCCTCTTTGGTAAGGAATTCCAAATTCAAATTTGTACAGCTATAGACTCATGTATTTGTGCTTCGATGATCGTCATTCATTTGTTTTTTTTCTTCTGTTTTTTTCTGTTTGCGTCACTCATTTTACAAAATGGAAAACTTAAAATATCGCATTATTTACGAGTACGAGTTCCGCCGTGGCACTAGTGCTGCGGAAACAACTCGAAGGGTGAATGATGTGTATGGCGGTCGTGTTGCAAAAGAAAACACAGTTCGTTTTTGGTTCCAACGTTTTCGTTCTGGAAATTTCGACTTGCAGAACAAGCCCCGTGGACGGCCTGAGACTCAAGTTGATAATGAAGAGTTGAAGGCTATTGTGGAAGCGGATCCATCGCAAACCACGTCCGAGTTAGCTGCAGGCTGCGGTGTTAGTGATAAAACTGTTTTAATTCACTTGAAGCAAATTGGGAAGATTAAAAAGCTTGAAAGGTGGGTACCTCACGAATTGACTGAAGCAAACCGGCAAACGCGCGTCGACTGCTGCGTTACATTACTAAACCGGCACAATAATGAAGGTATTTTAAACCGAATCATTACCTGTGATGAAAAATGGGTTCTTTACGATAATCGGAAGCGCTCAGCGCAATGGTTGGATCCTGGCCAGCCAGCCAAATCCTGCCCCAAGCGAAAATTAACCCCAAAAAAGTTACTTGTAAGCGTTTGGTGGACTAGTGCCGGTATTGTTCATTACAGTTTTCTCAAATCTGGCCAGACTATTACGGCTGATGTCTATTGTCAGCAATTGCAAACCATGATGGAAAAGCTAGCGGCTAAACAACCTAGGCTGGTCAATCGCTCCACGCCACTGCTGCTTCACGACAACGCTAGACCACACACTGCGCAACAGACGGCTACTAAATTAGAAGAGCTTCAATTGGAAAGTCTAAGACATCCTCCGTACTCCCCGGACCTTGCTCCAACAGATTACCATTTTTTTCGAAATTTGGATAACTTCTTGCAAGGGAAAAAATTCAACTCCGATGGGGCAGTCCAAATCGCCTTCAAAGATTTTATTGATTCCCGTCCGACTGGTTTTTTTAGTAAAGGGATCAATGAACTACCTATAAGATGGCAAAAGTGCATAGAAAATAATGGTTCATACTTTGATTAATTAAATATATTATATTAAAAAATATTCGACTTTTTGTTCCTCCCATACAAAACGCCAATTTCATATGTAAGGACCTAATATTATATTACTACGTAGGATATAGGTTAATGGAAAAGTTCTATCAAACTGAATGCCTATATACTAAAGAAAAATTCGTCAGTCTACTATAATGCCTATGCACTTAGACAAGCGTTGTGTATGTATTTTTAATCGTATCTTGTGTAAAAAATTCCGATTTTATCAAAATTATCATATAGATTTGAAACTAGACCTCAATATTCTTATGACTACATCAGTCACGAACAAAAGTTTGGTGGTTGGTTGAAGGTTTAGTGTGTTCACGTCTGTAAAAAAAAAACTTTCTCTTGAGAAATAAAATAGCAAAATAGATAGTCTTTAGAAAAGATTAAAACAATACAGACAAGGGAGTCCTTACCCGTTTTTACTTACATAATACAAAATTAATTATTTAGTTATTACAATATATTTATAAGCAAAATAGGTCCATGCTGCTAAGTGCATTACTACGCCTTATCCATTTTCTAATTTTGTCGTGACTGAAAGTTGTTAGTCCACTTTCTAGATCACACGCGAATCGGGGTAGGTAAGTGTGAACAAATACTTGAGTACTTATGCCGCGTATGTGTCTATTGGGTTAACAGATGCGGTTTTCACAAATATAACAAGTTTTTTTATTTAAAATCAGATATGCGAAATATACTGAAAAAGGGCGCAAATTATATTTAACAATAGAACTCAACTATAACATTTGAAATGGAAAACTTTTCTCTCCCGGTACAGAAACGACATGTCTCAAAAGACATACAGAGCGTCAGAGCTTGGTGAGTGATATGTGACCCTTTATATTTTGAGGGAAAAGGCCCAGGAATTTTCGCACCATTTCCATTTGAAATGATGAAGATGCTCATTCGCAAAATACTGGTTATGTTAAACCTTATAAAATGATATCTCACGGACACGGACACGGACAGACAAACCCCCCGACCAGCCAAAAAATACAGAATAATGTACATTTACTTTTGCTTTTGCTTTTGCTCGCTCCGGAAGGCAGCATTAGCGTAAGCAGTAAACAGAGAATTAAAGTGTTTTTTTATGTATATGAGGTTAGCAGTTTTATCTATGACGTGTCCTTCGAAGCTTGATGAAGCAGACGAGGAATAGGTTAGTATAGAAGGTCTCAAATACTATAAAACCCTACAACAGAAGAAAAAGTAAACAAGAAGATGATTACTGTATGTTTTAGTGACACCATGTGCGCTGACTTTCGCGTAATATCCCCTATTCAACCTAGCACGTCATTAAGTTCCCCACATAATGGTGCTTTATTCGAAAGTTCAACCTTACCCTGAAACTTCTGTTCCAAAACCTTTTAAAATTACATCTAATCTCCTGTAATTACATTCCTATTAACTGCTGTAACTATTATACAGTTTTCCTCAGCGAATGAATGCTTCAACTCTAATTAAACCCACGCCTGACACGGGTGTAGAATTCCCGACAGAAATAGTAACTGCAGAATTATGCATTCGACATTTCACTTGGTAACATGGCCATATGATCCTGAGCTATTTCACTAATAATAATATAGACTACCTCTATAATGGAACTTTACCTTGTCATCATGTTATTGCAGTCGTTGCTGCTATTATGCTTATATGCTTATGCATTTTTTTAACCTACAGTTGTGGGTTTTTTTGTTTTGTTTCTAATCTTGATGAAAAATTTAATTTGATGCTGTTATTAAGTTCACTTATGTTTCAGAAGCAATAAATACATTAATTTATTCATTCATTTATTTGTAATTTAATTTGTTCTCAGACAGCATATTCATATTTTTATACTAATTCCGTGTTTTCTTTATTTCGTCTTTCTCTTTCCGAAACTTTGTAAATTATTAAGTTAAGGGTTACTTTAATTTGACATCTTTGGTTGTTTGGGGTTGTGAGGAAAACAAGACGGCTAATGCTTCGTATAGCGTTAGTTTTTGTTTCTATTACGACACCTTATATCTATACTAATATTATAAAGCTGAAGAGTTTGTTTATTTGTTAGAACGCGCTAATCTCAGAAACTACTGGTCCGATTTGAATAATTAATTCACTGTTATATAGCCTATTTATCAAGGAAGGCTAGGCTAGTTTTAAAACATGGGTAACTCCGTGGCGTGAAATGCTAGTACCTTAAATAAAGAAATGAATATGAATAATATATTTTGTAACCATCACTCCGTGATTCATTTACTTACATACATTTTACTTAATAGTAAGGTTTTTAAATCATAATAAGTATCTTAGCTCACAGAACGTGGTGATCGTTTTAACCATAGAAGAACACTATGAAAAAATACTTTCGTATTATTTTCGGAAGTTTTATATTTAATTATGTAATTAAGTCCCATATTGCAGATCTTGAAAGTAATTTACTTAAACAGTCTAGAAATGGTTCTCGTAAAGCGACGGGAAGCAAGGGTGCGGTAATCTGATGACAAAAATCCAATTAGATCCGACAACGGAATTGCTACGGGATTTCTTTTGTGCACTGAGCCATAAAGCTTAACTTGAATATCTTTAATAAGGCGAATGTAGCAGTAAACATGTCTTAGGATAAATACCTCATATCATAGTAAAGGGAAGACAACGTTTAGGTTAAAGATATAGAGATTGTCTTTAAAAATAAAATTATCTTTTGATTATCACTAGTTAGTTTCACTTTCATGTTCTTATAAAATTTATGTAGTTGTTATAGGTATGCAAATACTAGGCATATATGACCTTCATTTACTAGTCGCCAGAAATTTCGTCTCAAAGTCCAAATCCAAATCCAATCTTCCAAAGAATTACGAAGTAAAATCTAAAGAAGCAAAGAATGGATTCTAAGCTCATTCATAACAAAGGTTACGTACAAAGAGCTTATCAACAAAATCTTTATCTTGCTGGGATCACATGTACAGTGCGTAATATGTTCCCGACCCCCCCGGAGTATACACCTTTACAAAATAATTAATGAACATCGTGTCGTTGCGATGCAGGTACAACATTATTATGTCAGTGTTGGCGCGATTTATTTACAGCGCGTCTCTCTACCTACATGCATTCATCAAGAAAAATAATTACTCTGAAGCGAGGTTCAGAGCACGTGCAGTAGAGAAAGCTCTTTTCCAAAGTATTTTGAACAACGTATTGTTCCAATCCTCATTGCAATTTGTGAAAGAGATCAGCTGATCTTGTCTAACACTGCCATATAATTGAGGTTAATGGGAGTATTAAAAGAACGTCAAAGCTGATCTTTTAATAGCAGTTTTTTAGGTTTACATCTTAAACTATGGAGAAAACGGTTTCCGTAATGGTTTTCTGTAATCTAGTTAGAAGACTCCTACAGAATTTGAAACATAGGTATCCCACGGCAAGTAACGTGTTTCCCATAAACAAAAACTTTGTAGTTCCTAATAAATTAAGCGTTTTTATGTGAAGCTTTTATGACCTCGTACTAGAAAAATATTAGAGCTACTCTTAAATCCTAGTCACGTACTGGAGCCTGACTTTAAAGATACCGTCTCGTAAAGAACAGTTTGCTTCTCCGCTTGTACTCATAGTGGCCAAATCTGTGTGACACATTTTATGGCCTGCCTCATGACTTATATTGTCTAGTGCATGTACCTGCGATGAATAACTTTAGAACTGGAAACTGAACATCGGCAAACAACAATGAGCTTTCATATTTATTAACAAGATGGCAAAGATATTTTGAAAATACAACTATCACGATGGCGAAATTTGATATTAAACTTCATTAAAAGTTGGAAAAGGAATGACTGTGCTCGTTTGTTTGAAATTTAGTTTTAGTTTTGTTTTCACTGTAAAAGTGATTAATTGAACTTTATTATGAACTAGTGGCCTGCCCCGGCTTCGCACGGGTTTTTATTCAATTTTTTTTCCCGGCAATTATTCGATTTTTTCTCGCCTTTTAAACCTTTCCTAGACCTCCACGAACATTTCAAGACTAAGATAAGATAAATCCGTTCAGCCGTTCTCGAGTTTTAATCAGACTAACGAACAACAATTCATTTTTATTTATATAGATAATCGACAATTATTTATATTACACTATCTGAAAATCTATACGAATATTATAAAGCTGACGACTTTTTTTGCTTGTAAGGTTGAATTGCTATTCAAGCTAGTCAGACTAGCTTTTCACGCCACTTTGCTCGTGTTTAATAGATTTAAAAAAAGCGGTAAAAAGTAGCCTTACTCAATAAATAGGATATAATGTGTAAGTGTATTATTCAAAATGGGACCAGTAGTAGTTCCTAAGATTAGCGCGTTTAAACAAATAAACCTTAGCCTTATAACCTTTATAACATTATTATAGATTACCGATCATCTATACTAATATATAAAGCTGAAGAGTTTGTTTGTTTGTTTGAACGCGCTAATCTCCGAAACTACTGGTTCGAATTGAATAATTCTTTTTGTGTTGGATAGTCCAGTTATCGAGGAAGGCTATAGGCTATATAACATCACGCTATGACCAATAGGAGCAAAGATATAGTGGTAAATGTGTAAAAAACGGGAGAAATTGTTCATCTTTGAAGCCTTCCGTTGCGTGCACCGTGAAAACGGTTCAAGATACACAAAAAATATGTATTAAAGAATAATAGCTCTTTTAATGATCTAAAAAACAGTCCGCGATAGTATATGTCTAACTTTTAAGATTAACTCACAAAAACCGTTTTTATGGTACCTAATTTGGTCGAAATAATTTGTTTAAGTTGTATCAACATAATAATATTAATCTTTATTCAAATAAAATATGTTGTTGGTTAAGAGTACTTCATCCATTATAACGCGGGTAGCACCGCAGGGCACAGCTAGTTATTAATATTTTTATCATGATTTCGTAAATGTATATGTATATAACAACAAAGTATCATTTTATCGGTTATTAAGTAATAAATAAGTAGATTCTCTCCTTCATAGGATGGACATATTATACAAAGATAAATTTATCACTTTAATCAAATATTTTCCTAAATATTTAATGATTAATGGTTTTTGTTAAATAGATCCCGGTAGAGGCAGCTTGGCTTCACGACTCCGTGTGGATATACGCTAGAGCATTGGCTGAAGCACTTAGAATTGGGGAAAACCCCCGTGATGGGAGGGCCATCGTCGAACACATGAAAAATACAACCTACAGAAGTGTTATGGGGTGAGTGTATATTAAATTCTATAACCCGTTATACATTTTAATGCTTAGGCTAATTTTAGTGCCTCGCTGACCATCGGTAGTCGTAGCAATCTGTACGAAAAAACTGTCAGCGCTGAGAGGTCGGCGTTGTTCTAAAATGTTTCTCTATCGATTATACAAATTGCTTACTTACCTATAAATAAATAATAAATAAATAAATAAATATTTCCTGACAATCCACACAACAACATCTAGCCCCGTGGTAAGCTCTTAGCTTGTGTTACGGGTACTAGACATCTGATATACTTAATATGATATACATACGTACATAGATATTTTTTATTATACATATTAAACACCCAGACCAAGGAGAAAGTGCTTGCAGAACATGCAAATACTTGACCCCTCGGCGGGAATCGAACCCGCTACCTCTTGCCCCACAAGCGGACTCTCGCCCACCGCGCCACTGAGGCAGTCGAATATATTTTATTTTTATTTTTCTCTAAATGCGTGTTGGTTAACTTCGTAGTCAATAATGTAGTGTTTTCATTTCAATTTCAGTAAGTTACAAATTATTATTATATGATAGCCGTTTCGTTCCTATAACAATTGATGAGTGAAAATTTATACGAACAAAACATTTTTAGGCATAAAAGTTCTCGCATTTATTTTGCATTAGAAATACAACAAAGACACTGTCCTGTCGGAATGTTTCGTTTGTTTAACCTTTTTACACATTCATCATCATCATTAGCCCATTTGCACCCACTGCTGAGTATAGGCTTCCTCCATATTTAGCTATTCTTTTCGGTCCCTCACTAAACCGATCCGAGTTGTTCAAATAAGAATAATTTATTATAAATAAAGATTTTATTTATTGACTTCAAATCACAGCTCCCAGTCCCGAGCAAGTGATATTATATTCCAGATTTATTTATTCTTATTGTATTGGTAACATGGGTTTGACAACTAAAGTAGCTGAATAGGCCGCGACACAATTTTCACAGCGTAATAACGAAATAACAGTTCAAAGTTACAAATACATATATGTATATTATTTATGTTACCAAGTTAAACCTATGCTATGCTGACAAGAATAACAATATGTACCTATATCAAACTTTGGTATTGAATTATGTGTTGATAAAATAACTATATCATGAGTTATTTTATCAACACATAATTCAATACCAAAGTTTGATATATTGTTATTCTTGTCAGCCAAGGTGTCACGCTTAAACCAACTTTCAGTAATCCGTCACAGGTGCTAATTGGAATCACGTTGCTCGTGTCCAACGAACGTGATATGACGGATGACAGTTTTCCGACAAACTACTTCCAGATTGATGTTGAAGCCTTACCGTGATTTATCTAGCCCTTCCCCGCGGCACGGAAAGTTCTTGAATGGAGGGCGTCAATTACCAAGTATAGCTTAGGATGTCCGTAGATTTAAGCCTCATTTTCACTAAGGTAGAAGTCGCGGAGACAAATCGCTCGACATTAACTCTGTGTCGTCTCTGTGTTGGTTATGGGACAATGTCTCTCGATATGTGACTCGTTACATTAGCTTGTAGTGAACAGAAAGTCTGGTGAGTTGTGGCTAGCGACTTCCTGATCCCCACTAGCAGTCCCGCAGAATGTACTGTAAATGTCCCGCATGTGAACAGATAGACACAGAGTTAAGAGCCAAATTATGTCCCCTAGTATAAATGAGGCTTGACGGATATATTGGTCAAAACCTCAGTTTCATAATGGATTTTGAAAAACTTGATATAACATGGTTCTTTTGTCTAGGTACTGGGTACATATGGATGACAACGGCGACGCAGAAGGCAACTACACTCTATTGTCCATGGACCCTAGCAAGCCACCAGGTCTTTATCCGGCCGCAGTTCTACATAAGCGGACA
This sequence comes from Gymnoscelis rufifasciata, assembly GCA_929108375.1. Taxonomy (NCBI): domain Eukaryota; kingdom Metazoa; phylum Arthropoda; class Insecta; order Lepidoptera; family Geometridae; genus Gymnoscelis; species Gymnoscelis rufifasciata. The sequence goes on along the minus strand of OV815308.1, from coordinate 9,476,715 downwards.
CCGGTACGTATCTTAAGGTTAAGGTTCTCCATCGTTACATATAGACACGATACAGATTATTTTGACTACTCGAGATGATTCAATTTGATGATAAATATACCTTTGATGGTGATAAATTACCATAAATTTTCTATTCGTATTCCTTTACCAAACATGTCACAATTATCTAGCACAAAAATGTAAACAACATCATGACCAAAAAATCTGTAGTTTTTTTATCCAACAAAATCTGCAGTTAGATATTAAAACAACCATGTGTTAAGCCTGTTATTACACACGGCCTGACCGCCGCACCAGTAATTACTCAGAGAAACCTGCTGCAGAATATTGATCAATTTATGAAGCATCAATTGAATTGTTGAGCAGGTGCTGCGGCTTTGCTAATGCTTCGCCGATAATCTACATAAATGGATTACCATGTCGCCCTATCCAATAATGTTTCTATAATGAAGATACAGATTGTGGACACGAGTATATGGCTTCGTTGTAAAGCTCATGGAAAATATTGTTGCTTAACTACTCATAAAGGATTCTTTTGGTAGACTAACACATTTAAGACTTTTCTTTAAAACATAAGTTTAATAACGGTTATAAGCTTAATGCAAGCCTTTATCACAAAACTGCGATTTTACTTAATTACCCATGCAAGGAATTATTAAAACATTTTACTTTTCAAACTCTGAAACAGCCATGGCGGTGAAACCCGTGAAAACTTGGCTATTTTTCAAGAAAAGCATCAAAGTATTTTTATCGAAAGCCTCAAAGTAGAAGCCTTAGCAGTTCGGTAAACCGACAAATTGAGTTTATTCTTCACGAAATTAAAATTCGCCGCTATTATTTTCAAAATGACTACCGATTGTCACCCAAAACAAATTGAGTAAAACCAAACTCGTTCGTTATTGGTTTTCGCTCCGTTTAATAAAAGTTAGTAGGATATAAAAATTGTAACATAGGAAGTTAATTGAAAAGAGGCTCTTTTATAGCGGTATCGGACATGACCTGGCAGAAGGTCTTAGAGTTACTGACTTATTTTCAGAATTGAAGAACGATTCTCTACCTCTACTATCTGGTTCTGTACTGTTCCGGTGTTTTTTATAGGTTATTTTTGTCAATGATTTGTTTTATTTAGCCAGCAAACCGAGAAATAAATTCTGCGAAACAATTGGAAATTTCTCGAAACAAATAAATCAGTTCTTTGTCCCTCGATCGAGTGTTTTGAAATGATAACAGTAAACCCCATATTTCCCTGCATCGGCTTGGAAGGTCCCTTTTTAATTGAAAAGCGTCTGAAATGTAATTGTATTAAATCCTATAGAGACCCCGTCCAGTAGTTGAATTTACTATCTAAATTGAATTGTACACGTTTCATCATACGTTATAATTGGAAGGGATTCGGCGTGCTCAGTGGAATACTAGAGCGTATAAAGCTTTTTCGTAATTGAAAACTTTAAATAACCTTTGGCATCAAAAGGGTAAGATTTTCTTTCACTGAAGTGTATAATGTATATGGGCATCTACTTACAGGGTTTTAAAGAGCTTACATCCATATTATCAAAAGAAGTACATAATTGAGCCTTTTGTGTAATTATTTAAACATATAAAATAGTTTTGGTAAGGTAAAAAAAAAATTTACTAAGGTGTCCAACTAGATAAGACCGCTTCTTTTGCATCTCCTTCAGTAATTAGTTTCAATTTGCTTTAATGCAGTCTAAATATTTTACTTCAATCATAGCATTCACACATACAGCGTAACTATACTAGCTAACAAGTAAAAGCCTCCACACTACTTACTTACTCGTGCGTTTTAATACGATCTGTTCCAAACCATGAACCCCGTTACAAGTTTAAATAAATAAAATCGCACATTCCAGATTACTGTCGCCATAAATTCGCAATCCAGCGAGAAAAACTACCGGGATTTATATATGCTACCGATCCTATAGAGAGCTGTATAAGACGGGCTGTTTCACACTCGTAAATTCCCTCGTAATAGTCCGATTCGCAAACTCAGTTACGCACAATCTGAACGTGTATGGAATGCACATCGTTTAACTGCGTTTACGTCACTTTTGGCCACGAAGAGCAGAGCCATTGCCAAGTGCTTGCTACATTGAAATTATAGGCCCTGCAGCTGAAACTCCTAGATATAGTAATCTTGGAATTGACTGCTCAAAATGCAGATCGTGAGCGCAATTTTCTTTGGCAATCGCCAGTTTCTGATAGACATTTTCTTTGCGCGCTGTGGATTTGCTCCCGTTATATATTTTATTAATAATTTGCATCATAACTGTGCAGATATTTAAAACCATGATCTTACAAACAAAAGCAACAACAATATATTTATCTTAATAGGCACTATAGTTTTAGTGCAACAAATTTGTTTCCAAATTTACCCCGTAAACGAAATAAAATGATACGACAGAAGGCATATAACCTACTCTTCTATAAATAGGTGATACAAAACTATTTCTTTTATATCGCAAGAATAGGGCTTCAAGCCAAACAACCAAACATTGGAGCTTTTAATGGTAAAATATTATACAATTTATAAATATCACCCACACTGCCAAGAGTTGCACTCGAGTACCATAGCTTTATTTTAGCTATAGGAGTGGAAAGTAGTATATGTATAATGAACAAAGTAAACAGCTTGTCTTCAGCAACCTCATGTGAATTATCGCCTTAACTCGCAGCAATTCTTTTAAGTGATAAATTGCAGTTCAGGCCACGACAAACTTCTTGTAACTAATGGCTAATACTTTACATTCTTTAGAAGGAACATGATTGAATAGGATATACGAAGTTTATTTTTGTAGCTGATTTTAAACAAAATCTAAGGATGTGATAGAAAATACTGTACACGATAATTTACCTACAATATTTTCATTTTGTGTTGCGCAATCTCAGTTCGCCAAAATGAATAAGCTATCAACACAGTTTGCGCTATAATCCCCAAATTACCTGTCGTAAAACTATCGGCACGATCCACACATTTACAGAGTTTAAATGAAATGGATTTAAACATGTAGGATTTGGGTTAACCCAAAAATAAATGTACTAAATTATTCACAACAGATCACCGTCGCGATCTAAAGTTTTTTTTTATTTGCGACTATGTTGCAGTACACTAATTACAAGTACTACAACAAATTTTATTTTATTTGTTGTCACAATGCATTATCCTAATCTCTTATACAGGAAGTGCGATTTCTCCGAGAGCTGAAATGGCCGGGAGGAGCGCCGCCGCTGTCCGAACCTCCGTGTGGCTTCCGGGGAGAAAAGTGCGTCAGTAAGTACTATACACAACTATATATTACATATTTACAGAATATTATTTCCACACAATAATATCATACACAATAACACCTGCCAACACGAAAAAAGAAAATAATTTCAACCCGTCACCCGAAAACTCCTAAATCACGGCGCCACGCATGCTACGAATGTAAGGTCAACAAACAAAATTCCCCTTTGTTCATCAATATTGGCTAACGAATAAAATGTTTATTGTGCAAAAAGCTTTTCCAGTTTCCACGCGCAACATGTGGCCGGGAACATTACATTTCCTTACCCGTTCACTTATAAAAAAGTAAATAGGCAGTTAAGTGCAAGGTTTGTACAACTAAGTAGGGTGGCTCGTAAAAGCTTGTGGTTAATGAGAGTGTGACAAGCGATGTGGCTGCCATCGGGCGCACGCGACCCGCTGCGCACATTAACTGCCCACACAAAACAATGCTTAGCTTTCCCAACACGAGAAAGGCTTTAGACTAGAACCACAGTAGCCGGTATAGTGCCATATAGTACCTAAACGCCTGGCGACAAGATTAAGCTGAGTGCCTTACATTTCTAGACGTTAATAGAAATAGCAGGTCCTCTTATGTTTTAAGAACACGCGTGCTTTTAAAAGTTTGTGCGGTACTTTAAGCAATAACATAATGTCCCAGTGAAAGAAACTTATATGTTTGCATGGGCCCATAGTATACAGGAATATTCTAAAGAAACTGAAGCGGAAAAGGGTCCAATATGGTCCTCTAACTTTTCAAAGGACTCCAATCCGAATTGCGCCTTGATCCGATTGACTGTGTTTTTTCTCGAATTATTTATTTACTAAATAAACATCATGTATTCTAAAAGCTATTTCATTTCATCAATATTTTCCATTGACATAGTTTGTCTCCCCCGCTTTTGAAAGACGAATTTGGCTCCAAGATGTTGAACGCAAACATTTTATTAAAAGCTTCTTATTTCCCTGTCAAAGGCAAAGCCGGATCTTGTTAAAAATATAAAATAAAAAGCAAACTAGGGCAGTTTTTCTATAAGGTTGATGCACTTATAAATTGTTGAGAGACTCGGAAATAGAAAATATGAGAAAAAGCTTAATATGTAAATTTGAAGATTGTAACTTCACAAAGTCTTCGGTATTCAACTTAAAACATAGGACGAACTTTAGCGTTCGTATAAACTCCATAATTTCTTTTCGGCTTTAAGTTAGCTCAAAGGAAAAAAGTTCAAAGGTAAACGAAGTAAAGACCATTTCAACTGCCGTTTTTCCTTTGCAGTTCCAGTTAGAAAGCTGGGATGAACTTATTCCTACAATCTACTAGCATTAAAGTTCAGGATCAAGACATTTCAAAGCAAAATCCCGACACAGACCTAATGAAGCACCTTTTGACTGGAACTTTTAACTTTTTGATTTAATTACGATTTGGAGCGAAATAAAGTTAGAACTTTCGCACACGTGTCGGGAATGGCTAATATTTTCACATATATTTAATTTATCTGCTACAATTTATATAATTTATGATTTAGCGTATGATTTACTACCAAAGTAAAAAATAACCTTGCAGTAATTTTACCTAATTTATTGTTTCTTGCCGCCGAGACGCTGGATTGTCATATTTTGATCATTTCTCATGTAAATTATAACCATCATTTCCTATGGAAATTTCGTCCATATACTTCCCTAAACCAAACGTAAATGGGCTCATCTACATATTTGATGAGTATGTACACGACGTCATATCCAGGATAAATGTTCGAAGATTAGAAGAAATATGGATATCTATTTTTCGCTGTTTCAGCAGAATGTTGCTGATAAAGATTTATATTTCGTAGGTCACATAGGAGCTTGGGCGTTGGGTGCTTCGGGGGGCACGTTAGTGTTGCTGATTCTTGCAGCACTAGCCTTGTACCGGGGATGGCGGTACGAGCAAGAACTGGACTCTCTCCTCTGGAAAATTGACTTCAGAGACTTACACTTACCCGATGAAGAGCAACAAGCGAACAAAATGAGTAGGTAAACGATTTATATTGTTGTTTGCATGTTAATTTTTGTTTAAAACGATAATTTAAACTTAAGTCAGCGAGTTCAAATAAAGATAAACGTAAAGATAAAGAAAGTTTTATTCATGAAACATCTGCATTTACAAAACTATGTTAAAAATACTAAATAAACAATTACTTGCTTGGGGTTCGAGTAAAAAGCCTACTCAACCTACAATAACGAACAATATTGACTTTAAGTTGGAGTACAGCTTAAAATTCAAATGTCTCGGGAATTTCAGCATTTCATTTCTGCCAAGTTTCTAGAATCTCTGTTGATAGTATCGTATAAAAATTGCTATGTCTAATTGTCTACCCTTGTGCTTATTCAGTTATTTTATTTAGTTGTGTTAATGCGTAGGTATCTACTTAAGTGAAGAGTTTATCTTTGCTAGACGGTACTACAATCTTAAATTTACTAAAATACCTTGTCATTAGACAGGAAATTAATGGCATGTTGTTTGTTTATAGTTTTGTTTGCACGCTTTTACTTAGCCCTTTTTAAATAAGATATATAAATTAAAAATGCATGAAAAAAGGTAAATACGTGTGTTGCAGGTATAATATAATATAACTTATTAAGTTCTTAGATCTTTTCACGTATTAAAATTATTGTCGGTGGTTTCTAATGATCGACTACGTGATTAATGACTGATTTTAAAAAGACTTATGAAAAGTATTTCGTGTCTAATAAAACAGTAAAGTTATCTTTAAGATGAAAATAAGTTTGGAATGAGAATAATGGAAAACTTAAAGACGAAACGAGGAAATAGATCGCTTTTTTCTGTCCATATAAAGCTTTGGCCGAACCTGCTCGACCAAAGCGGAAGCGGTTAACTATTGTTCATTGCACGTCTATGCGACCACAAAGCGGAACGTTTCCAGGTAAAATTTCCCGCGTCGCGTCCCTTATCCCGCGTTGCTGACGCTTAGGTTTGGCCGGAGCCTTGTATGATACAAAATATACTGCCCACTTTTACCCAGAGTCGGTTAGTCAAAGGATAATTTCAGTGCATTGCATATTTTCCAAGCAAATTGGTCAGAGCTAATTTTTTCCAGCAAGATAGCAGCGCTGGGGCGATTACGAACACCACTAACAACGTCAACGTCACTGAGAAGAACGGAAGCACTGGTGGGGTTCGCTCCAGTCAGGTAAACAATAAATAAGTTATTAATTATACCTTGGTATGAGCTGTATTTAAGTCATGTCGAGACGACGTAAGAGTAACGCTGCGCTTGACAGCGTACGTCTCGAAACGCCCAATTTAAAGAACTTTATAACGTCTCGAAACGCCCAATTTAAAGAACCTTATAACGTTGTTTTAAGAGTCATACCCTAAGTATTGATGAGAAAATGGGATAATAAGTATCTCTATTCTCGAACGGTACCTAGGTACCCTATTTTTTTGTATTTGTCTTGAATGCTATTTTCATTAATTTTTAAAAGTCACAGTTAAGCCTAAAACCATAAAGGAACCTATTCCCTGTTTTGTTAGTTGTGAAATAAACTATTCTATTCTATCGGAATATAAATTAATGGTCCTTTACCTTGTGTCTTAATTTCGATCCCTCCTTATCATACATGTGTTTATTTTCTACCAGGTGTCACTCAGCTCCAACCCTGACTTGGACTTCAGATACTCGGCAATATTCACGGAAGTGGCCCTGTACCGAGGAAGGCTGCTCTCTGTGAAACGAGTGAGGCGGCACCACATTGACATCACCCGAGAAATTAAGAAGGAGCTGAAAATTGTAAGTTTAGCTTCGAAGTACTATTAATGTGTGTTAATAATGATTCTACATATTGCAGATAATGCACACATTGTGTATTAGCTTTATGCTTTCACTTTTTTAATAATTACCCAACGCGATGTTTTATTGTCGATTATTATAATGTTATTTGAATGTTAAAAATAATGGTTTCATTGAATTTGTCAAACAACTTACTGAAATAAATTTAACGTCTGATAAGTATGAGATTGACTCATACTACACCTAGGGTTCCTTGTACAGTTTATACACATGATGCAATAAATAAAAAAACACAAAACCAAGAGAAATCCATTTCTTAACGTGCAAAAGGATGCAGACATAGCGGTCCCACCTGGCAAGTACTGACCTAGCGCAACATTGATTAACTTTATAAAAATAACGTTTGTTGTTTGGGTGCCCCCTTATTTATTTATTTCTTTTTAGTATTTGATGTTTAAGCGGGCACAAAAATACATTATCCCTCAAAATATCAACTCTCTATCTAACACGGTTCTTTAGATGCAGCCTGGTGGCGGACAGACGACGAATTCTCAGTAAATGGAGTCCCGTTTCCCGTTTAACCCTGTGGGTACGGACGCTTATAAGAATCGGCGCGCGTTGTATAATTTTCTTCTTTCGAACCATTATTAAATACTTATTAACCAAGTTAATAAGTATTTAATCATGTTTTTTTTCCTGAGCTGTGTTATGTCTAACTCATAATCACTGCCTATCAAACTACAGCTTTCCCTAGTCTTTTTAAAAATAATGACAATGTTATTTTTTAAAGAAATAAATTCTTACTTCAAAGGACGAATCTGTATCAAGACAAAGGCGCTTTTGTTCCAATTAACTACGAGGTTGTTGCCATAACTAATTGAAACTTCTTTATAAGAACGGTTTATTCTAAATTAATATAAAATACTTTGTTTTTATTTTCATAACGACTTACGATACAAATCATAAAATAAACAGAATTTGGTTACTACCGGAACATTTGAACTTAAATATAATATTTATCTTAAATATATCAGGACTACTAACACAGCATCACCTAACCCCAAACTAAGCTGGGCTTGTACTATAAGTGTTAGGTGACTGATATACTACATAGATACCTTTTTTTTAATTAATGAATGAAAATCAGAGTTGTATGTTTGTAGGTACCTTCCAGTTCCTTATATTGACAATCTATTTGCATTGATCGTTAAGAAAGCTGTGTTCGTTTCTAACACCAAATGATGCCTCAATGTGACCACGACCGCTCTGTCAAGAGTGTAACGACAGAGAAGAAGAAGAATTTGCATTGATAAATAAATTAGATATACGTATGAGATGGACCCGTACTACACTTAGGGTTCCGTTCCGTGTACATTTTACACACATGCAGTTCCATTAAAAAAAGAACAAAAAATATATATATATATTATCTCAATTCAGAAAGTTCACTTCCATCGAATAACACATCTTATAAGTAAGTGTATTTCCCCAACTGGGAAACAAATTTATCACTCAAGAAAATCCCGAGCAAATCCTTTATCATTCCGTAACCGTGTTTGCGGAAGTAATAACGGAACGTTTACTGGAATACCGTGAGCCTCAAGGAAGCTGAGGCATAAGGGTAGAACAAACGAATTGTTGCTAACTTGGATTTGTCCATTGATTACCCTTGGGCCTCTTGTAGGATGCTGGAGTTTAAAAAGTTCAGTTTTCATACAAACTTAAGATACCGACTAGCTTTCGTGTAGGGAATCTAGCTAAATATTTTGCTTCAAATGTCTAACTGTGCTCTATATGAAGGTGTATATTTCATTTATTAACTTAGATTTGCGTTAAGCTGCTTTTAAGCTAATTTTAAGTTTTGGGATGTTACTTCATACTACTCGTTGTTATGAAACATGGGACTTATTTCTAGTTAGGTATTTCTGTTTTTCGAAACATGTTTTATTTCATAAATGTCAATTAAAATATATCATATTATATTTCTTAAAGAAACGCATGTAGGAAACGTTTATAAATAAAACTAGCTGACCCCAGCAAACGTTTTGCAAACATTTTTATTTTCAAAATGAAAAATAGATGTTGGCCGATTCTCAGACCTACTAAATATGCTCACAAAATTGCATGATAATCGGTCAAGCCGTTTCGGAGGAGTTCGATTACGCACCCCGTGACACGAGAATTTTATACATTAGATAAATAATTCCGGTCAATCCACACAACAACAACTAGACCCGTGAAAGCTCTAAGCTTTTGTTACGCGTACTATTCATCTTATATATGCTTAAAATAATAGATAGATATTTTTTTATTATACATATGAAACATCCAGACCAAGGTGAACTTTCTCCTGTTTTGTAAGCACTTGCTTACAGAACTTACAAACACTTGGCGGGAATGGAACCCGTTACCTCATGCGTCGCAAGCGGACCTCCGCCCACCTCGCCACTGAGGCTGTCATTTTTAAGCATAGTAGTTTTCTTATAGGATTTATTTCTTTACAATAGGTACCATGCTACCATTCATGGTATTATAGTGCCTAAAATAAGAACATACTATACCATTACCATATTTACCTTACATCCCATTTATCACTTTAATTGCACCACTTTCTTTGATTCAGTGCAAAGAAAACAAACAGGCACATACATAGGGAACATTTATTCAAACAAATGTAGTTACGCATATAACAAAGGCGCTGACTGAGACAAATCACTCAATTCTCCCAGATTTGCCGTTATTCAGGTAGGCGGGCAAATGGCTATTTTTGTTTACCGTTGTAAAATATGATCGTGCAATTTACTAGAAATATTTCACTGTCTAGACAATGCTTTCACCAAAACCGCTTATTTACAAATTAGTAATAATTCTTTCCGCACATAATGCTTTCGTTCGAATGTTTATGAATTATGTTTTTTTCAACAAGTTAAATATTATGTGGCATATCCCTCGTATTTGTAAAGCATTAGAAGTTTTGTTGACCTTCTTAAATTTGTTACCTTTTCTTTCTGAGAATATATTGGTTTATAGATAACTGACCCCAGCAAACGTTGCTTTGCAAAATGAAAAATAGATAGTAGCCGATTCTCCATAATCTTACTGCAAGAATAAGTTTTTTTTTTTAAATAATGCAAACTATATTCAAAACCTACAATAAGATTTCTTGACTCAGACTGAGTCAAGAAATCTTCAGTCAGTCTGAGTTTTCAGGTTGGATTGGAGAATGCAACCTGAAAACTGATTGAGTTGCTGTTTGAGTGTTCCGATGCTTTGCGGAAATTGCTCGACACTATTCATTACAAACGCAAATGTATAAAGGGGTTTTGAACCTTTTAAAAAGATAAAGAAAACATTATGGTAAATACGAATAGACATTCCGTTCAATTCAAAACAAATTAATTCGACCAACTTCAGAACCCCTTACTGCCAGATCAACATTAAGTGATCTAAGACACAAGTCCAAAGCTCCCGTAACTTGTCCCTTGCTTGCATGATTGCAGCTGTTTCATAGAGGATAATTTAAACTTAGCCGCCCGAGTTGAGAGGCTTACGACATGTCAACAAACTTCTTGAAGTAAGTTGCTGAACAACACAAGTTATAACACAGTTTTGATTCGAATTCTCTATGAACATTCTACTTGTAGTTGCACTTGTACCTACTAAAGTATCAGCAATATTTTTAATTTACTGTTCATTAAAAATGAGTTAGTAAATTAGAAGAAAAAGCCGTTGTAACTGACAACTATTTTGATAAAGCGGAGTGGGGGTTTTGTCCAAAATAGTTAAAGTACTTCAATTAACTTAACTCGTTATTCGATCGGAAACCATCGAATTAGTATTGATTAGATACTTATACGAGGCTGGTAGGTAGTTTATATACATTTAGGTAAACGTTTACAGCCAACAATAAGAAAAAATAATTAAATATTCGTTCAAATCTTTAGTCTAGTGGTTATTTTAAGCAATTTAGGTGCAACTACAGGTTTTTAACAAAATGCTCGGTTCTCGAGTAGGTACGAAATATCAACTTTAAACTTCATGCTTTCATCAAAATATGATTGCCACTCCGACAACGTATGAAATCTCCAGACAAACCCCAAGAGCGCTGCAAAGCAAACGTTCTCGAGAATAAAGTAAATAAAGCAGTTTGTTCAGGTGCAGATAAGTACTAACTTACTGTTCCGAGCTGCAGTGGAGCGAAACTTCAAATGTCTAACTGGTTCTAGAGCGAGCACCCTAGAGTTCTCTATTTGAGTTTTTTTTTCTAGAGTTTACCTTTGTGTTTATAAAAAGTATGACAGATTCGTAAAATTTAATACGCGAATGTATTAAAAAAAAGGTAATTGATTTGACACTATGCGTTGAAGGCAGAATAAAGGCTAGGTTAATTTGCAGATTGCCTCAGTTAGCGGCGTTTGGCAAATGTTCGCTTGCATCAGAAGTGATATCGGGTTATAGAAGCATCCATTTTCAAATTTATTCATGGGACTTAAATAATCGTTATTTATTTGTAGTGTGTAAAAGGAAAAAGCTAAGGTATAAAGGAAGGATTGAAGACAAGCGACCCATATCAATGTGTGAAAGAATTTTCCAATTAATTTCAGCAGCTGCCTTCACGCCAGCCACGTGCAGTAGGTATTAACTTCCATAAGTTTATCGCTATTGCACGTATACACTTGACACCTGGATTTTTGCCTATTTTTTTCCACATGATATATCTACAGGACGACCTACGGCCATCCATCGTGGAGTAAAAGTACCCTTGTAGACTGTATTGTAGTATCTATATTGTAGTGTAGATATACACATTTACTGAAATGAGGGTTTATTTTTAGTTTAACAATTAAAACTGTTTTAAAATCAACGTAAAATCTTCTTTCAGTAAAATTGTATATCAAAAAAGGTAGTTTCGCACCACGTGACATGGCCTTGATTGCCCTGTATATTTATTTCTTAGGAATATCAACTAGAAATGACACAACATAGAAACCTACGTAAATTGGGGAAACACGTTAAAAACCATATTGTGACTTACAATTATTTATACTATCAATAAATTACTATATGACTTTTTACCTAATAGCTTACGAATAAAATACAAGTTATTTTTGATCCTATTTCTAATGCATTGTTATGATCTATAAGTAGCCAAGGTAAGCAATATTCATGCAACTTTACTTATCCATTTCATAATATAGTTCATACTTACTATATTACATAGCCTTCGAAACAATAAACAAAATAGAAGAAACTAATCTAATGTAAAAAAATAACAAACAGTGACTTCATTTCGAACTTTTCTATGTATCATATGTATGTATTTACAAAAAAAAATGTATCTATGTAGTATATCAGTCACCTAACACACCCATAGTACAAGCTCTGCTTAGTTTGGGGTTAGGTGATGCTGTGTGAGTAGTCCGGAATATTTATATTATATTATTTCGAACTACCTCATAGCACAGGAGGTTAAACTCCATAAAGTAAAAAAACTGCGTTAATTATGTAATACTTCCTTTAGGTTTTATTAACTGATTATAATTTCTGTTGAAACTTTAACAACAAATACTAGAAACACATTATAAATAGGTAAATATATCGAGGGTGCAGTTATAATATCCGATAAGTGTGCAAAATTAGTTTACATTAAATTTAAATATCACTAGAAAGAGCAAAAAACTCTGAATCTTGTAGGTATTATTTGCATTTATCGGGTTTTAACACTGCACCCTCGATATAATGGTGCTCCCATACAAGAAACATTATGATTATAAAGTTGGGTGACCGCTCTGACTGCATCTATTCGCACCTTTAATTATTTTTTTTAAAACTTATTTTGTTTTTTATTTTATTGCAAAATATAGGTACATAAACTGTACACGGAACCCTTCGTGTAGTATGAGTCTATCTCATACGAATTTTAATAATCAATTATCTACCTACTCATTAGGTAAAACCTAAAACTAGTACACAATTTATTACAATGTTCAACACAAGCCAATACAACGCCAATGCTACATAATAATTTATGTGCATTTTGGAATGTGTGCAGCAGTTTCCTTATTTATGTGTTGATCTGCTTATCTAAACTGTTTACATTCGCCCACAGATGCGTGATTTGCAACATGACAACGTTAACGGGTTTGTGGGCGCGTGTATCGAACCACCGAATGTGTGTGCCTTGTCGGAATACTGCACTCGAGGCAGCCTTAAGGTAAGATTACATTTACAGAAGTTTAAGGACCTGTTTCAAAATCTCCTGGTTAAATATCAAATGGAAACAATATTAAGCTTTCAAGTCAACTGACAACTGTCAGTAACTGACGGCCAGAGTTTGCCCTATATTTTAACGATTGACTATTTTACTCGGAGATCGTGAAACAAGCCTTTAGACTTTCTATCCTAAAGAAATTTTTTGTCCCTCGTAACATAGCCAGGGAAACCAAATCTTGTAAAAATTATTTAATCTGTGAAGATAAGAACAACTTCAAAATATTTCTAATTTTCAAAACTTTCCAGCTAACCCTGGGTTTGATATAAAAGTCCTTAGGGTCACCATCTCCGAGTAAAATTAGACAATGGTTAAAATATAGAGATACTTCGCTCAGTCATCAATTACAAAGTATCTCGCTTTGTTGACTCGCTCTTGACATAACTAACCATTTAGACGTATTATTGGCATAGCTAACCAATGCTTTGTTTAATCGGATTATGCCCAACAAGCCCTAAGATAATGGTGACACGGAACATACCTACTAATTGTATTGCATTGTTTCAGGATATTCTCGAAAATGATGATATAAAGCTTGACAATATGTTTCTGGCGTCGTTGGTGGGTGATATTATAAGAGTAAGTGTTATTTTTATTATAATTATTTTGTACTATTGAACCGTTACGCAACTTTGCGTACGTTTAATACGCTTTTTTCCAGCAACAACTATCATACGAAAGTAAGTAATACTTTCGTAAAATATTGGAAATAGGTGCTGTCGCAAGACGTAGATCGTAATCAACGAATATAATGTTTACTTTGAAGATAACTTCCCGATGTAAAACGTACCTACGTATTTTACCTTTCAAGTTAAACTTACTTGATAGGTATAATTTTACCAAAACACAATTTAAAATTTAAATTAAATCTTAAACTCATTGAGACGGTTATAATTGCTCAGGAACTTTGATGTTGGGAGGGAAAGTTCTTCAACAATTTGAAATTAATTTTAGTTTAATTTCTTTTCCGCTAGATTTCAACGATATTGAAAAGTACCTACTAACTAAACTTAGTCCATTCCAAGATTTGGATTGCATTAAAGTAATAAATATTTATTTATTTGTCTCAAATTTAATAAATTTTAGGGTCATTTCAAAACAATACCTAAATACAAGGCTGTAGTAAAATGAGCTAGCGAAAACTGAATGTTATAATAAAAATAAGGACCCATTGCTGTAGATATTTTATTCAAAATTGATGAATTAATTACTGCATACGCAAGATTGGTACAAATAGATGTCATCATGTATCTACAAAAAAAAGGGTATGTTTAGCCCAGCTAATAGCCCGTCTAAAATATTGGACACCTATTTTACGATTTATCAATTTGATAACGAAGTGCCAAGATATAGAGCATCAAGAATAAGAATAAGAATCATTTATTTGCATAAAACATGAGTATACAGTGTGGAAATTAAACTCAGGCCCTGGAGGGAAACTACTTAAAATCCTTAAGCTAGCTCATTTTACTTAAAGGAGACATTCCTTTATTTTTAAAAAGAAACAAATCTGCATTAAAATATTTTTTTAAACTCGCTTGCTTCGCCCGGGACTCGAACCAACTAAAATTTAAAAAAATAAACACTCTTTATTTTATTATACTAATCGGTAGTATTAATATTCAGGATAAAGTTTCTGTAACAAACATTTGGTCTTAAAAATAAAAATAATCGTTAAATCTAACATCAACTTTATTTTACTATCAATTTTGTAACACTTAAATTATTTAACTGATAAATTGTTCGAAATGAGCCCCGTCGTTCCGGCTACACAACATTAGTCGCCGTTGAAATTCATTTCTTGTAGCCTTCAGCAAAGTGTTGTGGTGTATGCCCCTGATAACATTTTCTACCGCAATCCTTAGCTCTTGAACGGTTTCATAGCAAGTTTCATAAACAACATTTTTTACATGACCCCATAAAAAGAAGTCCATGGGCGTCAGGTCTGGACTTCTTGCAGGCCATCTAATCGTACCGTTTGTACCTATCCAGGCATTGAAATTTTCATTAAGGTATGCCCTGGCAATTCTGCTGTTGTGGGCAGGTGCACCATCTTGTTGAAAAATGATATTATTTCGTTCCTCTTCTGGCAGAAGGTTTAATTGATTTTTTAAAAGCTCTAATATTTCAATGTATTTTGCTGCATTCAGATGTCCTTCGTAAATGTGCAACAAAACAACCATGTTACTTTTGATTCCACACCAAACATTAAACGAAAATCTGACCTGATTGTTCGTTTCACGGACACGGAATGGATTTTGACGAGACCAATAATGATTGTTATGTCTGTTATACATTCCATTATTACTAAAATTTGTTTCGTCAGACCATACAATACAGTCCAAGAAATTTGGGTTGAGGGCTATTTCTGTTCGAATATTTTCACAAAACTGTAATCTCCTTTCACTATCTCCGGGATGTAGTTTCTGCACCAATCGCCCATCACGATAACATTTGTATTTGTATTTTTTCAGAACTTTAAGTATACTAGTATGGTTGATGCCTATCTCTTGAGCAGCTTCCCTGCTTGAAGCTTTCGGGTAACACTCGAAGTAGGTTAAAATGTTTAACTCAACATCGCTATAGTCCAAATTTTGTTGCTGTGGGCGTCCAGTCTTCTTTTTAAAACTTCCAACGGTCAGTAAATTATTCACAATTCGAGACAAAACCTTTCTAGATGGTAGTTCTCTGTCTGGATACTTCTCGCGATACCACTGCAGAGCTAAATCGTAGCTCTTGTTGCAAACAAAGTAAGCTTCTAATAAATCGAATTGTTCTTGATACGCCATTATGAGATAATTTAATTACGTAAGGGAAGCAACACTACTTAAATAAAATCTGTTGATAAAAATCGTTCGAATTTTAAAATTATTGTCCCGCCTCGCAAACAAAGTCAAACGTTCCATTTTTAAACTTCTCCACTGAACGCCTCGGATCATGTAAGAAGGAAATGTGCATAGAGGTATTACCACCATTGAACAATTTTCTTATCGAAGATTTCAACAAGGTACTTAACGATAAATAAGCAAGCGTGTACTTCATACGAAGTCTTTGAGTGTTGGAGAGATAACAGAACTGTTACGTGTCTTTTACTTGTTAAAAGTGAACAGTAACCAAATATTTTTTAGAGAAACTTTATCCTGAATATTAATACTACCGATTAGTATAATAAAATAAAGAGTGTTTATTTTTTTAAATTTTAGTTGGTTCGAGTCCCGGGCGAAGCAAGCGAGTTTAAAAAAATATTTTAATGCAGATTTGTTTCTTTTTAAAAATAAAGGAATGTCTCCTTTAAGTAAAATGAGCTAGCTTAAGGATTTTAAGTAGTTTCCCTCCAGGGCCTGAGTTTAATTTCCACACTGTATACATGGTGGTAAGATTAAAAAAAAGTGTTCTACATGTTTTGCCAATCCTGGCGTGCAAATTTGAGAGGAGGGTTTCAATGCATTTGGTCACAAATGCATTGTGTGTGTGTGTGTGTGAAAATAATTATGTCTGTCAAATATTTCCTGAAAAGGTTTATTGAAACGTATTAATTTCGTACAAATCGCACGAAAGCTCTACTGCACGCGAAAATGCAATACACGGTATCGTCTTAATTATTCGTTTGCAAGAATATTAAAAAAAATAGTGTATTTTTTTAAAATAATCTTAATGATGGACAAATTATATTTTTTTAGTCATCTACCCTATTTTATTATTATGTACATTATTTTCTTATTACCTATGCATTAATATTGCTTGTCCTTGGTCAGGGTATGATATTCATCCATGAGTCTCCCCTACAATTCCACGGTGCTCTACGTCCGTCTAATTGCCTGGTCGACGCGCGCTGGGTCGTCAAGCTGGCGGACTTCGGACTGAAAGAGTTCAGGCGAGGCGAGCTGCCTCCGTCTGAAGCTACGGCGTTTAGAACTCATGTTGAAAGTTAGTACCTTAATTACTATGATTACTAGCTTTATCTTTATGCCATATATAAGTATATTTATTTTAACTCGCCCACCTGAGGGAACTTTCACTTGTCGTGTGTGTGGCCGAGCGATCCTTTCTCGTATTGGTCTTACAGCCACGAATAGCAAGTGCCGCCGCGATGCTACTTAAATCATATCTGTTATAGATGCAAAGGCCCATTATTATTTTTAACTTTATACAATCGTGATTGATAAAGATAGAAGATAGAGAGATAATAGAAGGAAACTAAGTCGAAATAGATCTTCTAATGCTATCTGTTTCATTTTCTTTGTCAATTATGTGCATTTATTTTTGAAATTTGTATGTGTGTGGACAACCTGTCTGATTAAAGAAACTTTTTATTTTTTATTTTATTTATTTATAAACATATTATTGACTAGCTGACAGCCCAGCTAGTTAATATTTTTTCCTGCGTAAAAAGTAGATTTTGTCTTTTACTGAGAAAACAGCTACGTCCGTACCAAATTTGCCCAAAATCGGGCATTGCTCTCAATTATTAAATTTTCCCGCGAAAACCGGTATTTAGCCTTTGTTTAAAAAAATCGCATTTTAATACTAAGGTAACTAATAATGCGGGAGGTACATAAAACTTTGTTGATGATGATGATGATTGATGATGTAAAACATGATGATGCAACTATATGTGAAATATTTCTTCGAAATCAAGAGAATATATTCCTATAAAATTAAAAATATAATAAAAATAATTTATTCAGGTCAATATAAACAATGCACTTAAATAATAGAATACGATGACACTACCGAAGCTTTACCACTGTATGGGAGTGTCAACGCCCAACTCCTGGATTCCTCCATGATTTTATAGTACTTAGATAATTATTGAATTTCCTATGAACCAAAGGAAAGGTGTACGCTTCATTATTTAAGTACAAATTAGCGTTTATAAGATCTGACCTTTCCAGACAGTTAATTTTTTCTCCTTCAGATCTCGTTTATCTATCCCCCGAACTGTTACGGTCTTGCGGGTGGGGCAAAGAAGGCCTAGCTTCGGAGGAATGGCACCGCGGCTCCCCTGAATCCGACGTGTACGCGTTCGCGCTGGTGCTGTATGAACTGCACACGAGAAGAGGGCCTTTTGGAGCGGACGCCCCGCCCGCGCCGACGCTGTTAAGACGACTGGCGAACCCAGACCCGGTGCCTTATAGGTAGGTATGTGTCGTAGTGATTTTAAAACTTTAAGGAGGTTTTTCCTGTTCACGTCCGTCAGTGTTAACCCTCTAAACCCTTCACGTGACCTCCGGGTGGTGCTAAGAGCAGTTTCAGGTACTTAAGTCCAGCAGTAGACTTCCTTCCAGTGGCATCGGACGACCGAATATATAATACTGTACACATTTATTCAGGCCGCCATTAGAACCCCTAGCTGGTCGCTTCGACTGCGTGCGCGAGTGTTGCTGCGAGTGCTGGGCAGAGGACGAAACTCTACGACCTGACTTCAAGGCGATACGCACCAAGTTACGGCCTCTTCGGAAAGGCATGTAAGTATAATAAATATAAATAATTAATTGTTAGATGAAAGATAAAAAGGTGCCGACCATGTTATAAAGTAGGTACTAAGAAGGCAAATAATGCAAAATCATATTAAATACATTTCCCCAAAATACCCTCATGATAAGCACACCAATACAAACCCTATGTTGATATTCGTGTTCAGGTTTTGAATAATCAACGAGACTCCATATTTAAGTTAAAATTTATTGTCCACCAATTATAACATGTTTATACTGTAAGGGAGTAGAGGCGACTGGCGACGATAGCGCAGCGAAATGCTAGCGTCAGGCGAAACTGCATTTGATATTCTGTAGCTGCCGGGTACACCTATAAGGACATTGTCAGAACATATTTGGATGATTTATTAAAAAAAACCTTTCATATCTGAGCGACGACTTTTAATTTTCACTTTATTTTTTTTACAGGAAACCAAATATCTTCGACAATATGATAGCGATAATGGAGAAATACGCGAACAATCTAGAGGCTCTAGTGGACGAGCGTACAGACCAACTACAGGAAGAGAAGAAAAAGACTGGTATGTTACTTATATCCTGTATTAATAAAATACAAAAGTCGACAGCATTTCGAGGCATTTTTTGTTATGATGCCACGTTGTGCTGTTGTGTAGGTTGATTTTGGTTTAAAATTTACATATACATGACATAATTATACTTCTCTGTAGCCTGATCGTAATATCATAATACTTGTACCTATACGTTGTTGTTATTTTTGATTTAGAGCAATTTGATAGCTTTTATTTAAAGATATCACTTATGTGATTTAATAAAGATGTAGAATTGGAATTGCTTTCGTTATTATTTATTAGGCTTATGACGCCGCGTTCAATTGCTTTGTGCTATACACTGGTTTTCAATAATGCCTAATAGCATAGCATTACTGAAAACCAGCACTTCAGTTAATTCCTTAGCTCTTGCAGCATAATGATGAGTCGTTACCAGTTTATGAATGTTTTTTGAAAGGTTGTCTGCAAGAGAGATGCCGCTTTTTAGCGATAAGGCCGCCCATTGTACAGTATGCGTCTCTAACTGGTAGCCCTCTTGCAGTAGTAGTTTCTATGCAAAAGGGGTTAACAGTTAGCGACGCATACTGTATGTACAATTGTTTTTTACGTTGTTGTATTTCTATATTCCTGTGTGTATTAATAAAGTGTAATTATATTTGTATTCCAGAGGCTTTACTAGAAGAGATGCTGCCAGCGCCGGTAGCAGATCAGCTGAAACGCGGGCGGCGCGTGATGCCCGAGAGCTACGACTCCGTGACGATATACTTCAGTGATATCGTCGGCTTCACCGCCATGTCGGCTGAAAGCACGCCTTTACAGGTAGCTTTCCTTACATACCTGATATTTAATATAAGAACATTTTTAAGGTTCCCGCTCGACTTAACCTATTTAACCCTTGACCAAAAAAGCGGGGTGTTATATAGAGGTACTAGCGGCCCGCCCCGGCGTCGCACGGGTATAAAATTTTCCCGGAAATTATTCGAATTTTTCTCGCCGTAAAAACCATCCTATCTCTCAAGCTGGATCGAACTGCACATGGTGTGCGAATTTTATTATAATCGGTTAAGTGGTTTAGGAGTCCATTGAGGACAAACATTGTGACACGAGATTTATATATATTAAGATAAGTTTGACGTGTCTATCTGTGGCATCATAGCTCTGAATCGGATGAAGCGATTTATATTTGTTATTTTTTTATGAAAGGTGACTTTTGCGCTAGTGTATTCAGATATGTTTGATTGAAAATCGGTTGCGCCCTTTAAAAGTTATTGAAAGTGGGTAAAAAGAACCAAACATCATCAAATATACTCGAATGAGGTCTCAAATGAAAGTGCATCACGGGCACATTACTAAATAATAAGGTTATTTAAATTTAGATGCTACAATTAAAAACAAAAGGTAAAGGTAATTAAAATTTTGGTTGCAATAGAAACAAACATAAAAGTATTCTTTTTGAATTTAGTTAAAGTGAGTCACATTTACATAAATATTTATATAAGCATACATTACCAACCTGATGATCTCTTCAGGAACTATATCAGATTTACTAGATCCTACTTTCCTTTGAATGATTGTTCTCCATTTCAGGTGGTAGATTTCTTGAACGATCTATACACGTGCTTCGACTCGATATTAGAAAGTTTCGACGTTTATAAAGTTGAAACAATCGGCGACGCTTACATGGTGGTAAGTAAAAAATAGTTAAATACGGTCTTGACACTCTCAAATCCGTTTTTAGGACAAGGCGTGTTTCAAAACGTCGGGCGATAGTTCTAAGATTAGGAATACAATTTCATACATTACTTGATCCACATCTACTTCGTGAAATCTCATTTGAAAAAGGATGTCCAAAAACCTGAATGAATAGGCTTCTCACATCAACAACAGCAAAGCAATAAAGTTAATGAAAAATGGCAATATATTAACGGACGGGTTTAACGAATGGGCATGATTTGTGTCTAGTAATTTAAAGTGCGAGTTTTTTCGCGTCAATATGTACTCGTATTATGTTTGTAACGCTTTGACGCTGAAACAGATGAAAAATAAAATACCGAGATCACCAGGAATACACTGTTGTTAAAATTTATATTGAAAAAGTGAAGCTTATAGTACTTCACTGGGAAAATTGCTTATCACACAGGCAAAGCTACGGACCGGAAACAAGCGCAATAAAAACAGACAAGTGTATGTATGTATAGTAACGGAGGCAGGATAGTAGGTTTAAATAAATAAATATTGCCGGACAATCCACACAACAACATCTAGCCCCGTGGTAAGCTATAACTTGTGTTACGGGTACTAGACATCTGATATACTTAATATAATAGACATACATACATAGATATTTTGTATTATACATATTTAACACCCAAACCAAGGAGAAAATGCTTGCAGAACATACAAACACTTGACCCCTCGGCGGGAATCAAACCCCTTGCGGTGCAAGAGGTAGCCTCTTGCACCGCAAGCGGACCTCCGCCCACCGCGCCACTGAGGCAGTCTTCAGTTTAGCAAATTACATTATCATTCATCATCTCGGCCTTTTAACACTGCTGAACATCGGCCTCCGTTAAAATAAGGGGATTAGACTTATTCAGGTGAGGTAGACTTGGGTCTCTAAGATGGTGATTTTTTATTATTAGCATTAAAAACTGTCTCTATCTATTGCGACACATTAATAAACTTACATAAAAAATAAGCCTATTACTACAGCTCGGCAACCTAACCATTCTAAATTACATAAATGCTAGTTCAACGACTAAAATTACTGCAAATAACTAAATAAACAATATCGATTTTAACTATGTAGCCTTACTTTTACAGTAATTAAAGAAGAAAACAGTTTACAAATCACGATCAACAGCAATTAACAGCGAAGGTTAATAAATACATTCATAAAAAGAACAGTTTACAAATAAGAAAAGAATCTAATGATACAAATAATTTAAGATGGTGTTTAAAACCCCTTGCTCCTTTATTTGCTAATTTGTGTAAACATGATTGTTTGTCAGGTGTCAGGGTTACCAATCCGCAACGGCATAGTGCATGCAGGCGAGGTGGCCTCTATGGCGCTGGCCTTGCTAGCGGCCACTCGCGCCTTCAGAGTACGGCATAGGCCTGAGCATCGGCTGCTGTTGCGTGTTGGCATTCACTCAGGTACCTTGTTTCAGTATCCCTTACAAAGCGATTCATAATTAAAGTTAGGTACCTTCTCCTAAGTTAGTAAGCACTTAAACTGAGTGGGCTTAGAACACTGCTGCTTTTCATACCGCCAACAGTACACTTTGATCGATAATGAGTAAGTACCTCAGACCCTAAATTCGAGTTAAGAAAAGTTGTGAATAAAAAAAAATTATTAGTTCAATTGAGAAAAAAAAACACTCCTCAGTTTAAATTAATTCATATGGGACGCAAAGTTCTTAAAACTGATAATTGTTTGCAGGTCCAGTATGCGCTGGGGTGGTGGGACTTAAGATGCCTCGGTATTGCCTCTTTGGTGACACCGTTAACACTGCAAGCCGTTTCGAATCCACGGGAGCACGTAAGTTACTTTTCTGTTAATCATTATTGAGGTTACGTGAAATAATAATCTAGGCATTTTCATAAGCGTATTGTTTTACTTATATATAATTTCTGTTTTCAGCTCTAAAAATCCACTGCAGTTCCACGTGTAAGCTTTTACTAGATAAATTAGGCGGTTACGTATTGGAAGAACGAGGTATTGTTTCTATGAAGGGAAAGCGTGACCAGGTAAACCATTTTTGTAAATATATGCGTTCTATGGCTCAACTAAGGTTCTTAGGGTTAACAAATTGGAACCTAAATATCGCCACTAAGTGCCGGATTTAATACCCTTATAGTAATGCTATAATGAGCCCAAGTGACAATGAGCTACTTAATAATATTTTCTATTCCATTCAATAGTTCCTATAAACTTTAGAGTGCTTACTTCTAAAAATCATTATGAGCATTTATATGATTTGTATAATTTTCAACTATGAGGACTCGGAAAGTTCGCTAGTATGATATATCTTAAAGCTAAGAAATCAGTCAACAGTTTTCTGCACTAGTGACCTAGTGACACTAGTGATCCTTCAGCTATTTCATTTAATCCAGGTAACATACTGGTTGCGTGGGGAAGAACCAGTCGCCGCTGCGGCGCGCGCTCGCCGTCGAGCCCAAAGAGAAGACCAGCCCAGCGAGAAGCGCGGCCAGAGAAGCTCCCTCAAGACCAAGAACTGGAAGAACCAAGTCGGCGGCCTCCACCGCTGCTGCAGCCTAGAATCCCCCAAGAAACTGCGCTTTGCCTCAGGGAATCACTTAGAATCTCATACGGATAATGTGATGCATCATAGGAGCGATGAGTATCTTATGGAGGTGAAAATAACTTTTAAATCTTCTATATAAATAAAAATGAATTGTTGTTCGTTAGTCTGATTAAAACTCGAGAACGGCTGAACGGATTTATCTTATCATAGTCTTGAAATGTTCGTGGAGGTCTAGGGAAGGTTTAAAAGGCGAGAAAAAAATCGAATCATTGCCGGCAAAAAAAAATGAATAAAAACCCGTGCGAAGCCGGGGCGGGCCACTAGTAACTAATAAAACTTAAACATAGAAAAAAATTAGTACGTAATTGGACAGAAAAATATTTATTCTGTATCTGTGTCATAACTAGACTTCAATCAATGTTGCCAATGCTGTTTGCCCTCAGCGATAGGATATATTTAGGTGTTAAAAATTAATTATTTTGGTATTTGTTGTAAGTTTTTAATATTCATTAAATGTTAGTTAATATTGCTTTTTTTAACTTATCCTTTATTATTTATTTATTTAACCTTCCCTCTTCCACAGGTGGTAGGCGAAGGTCGTCTAGCTCCAGCCCAGCGCGGGGACCTGCTAGAAGCGCCAAGTCTGCGACACGAATACACGAGCGTGTCCTGTCCCATCATAGAGCATACAGAGTCTTCCGCCCCACCGCCCGCAGCGGCTTCTTGCGTGCCGCTCATAGAGGCCCCGGCCTGCGACATCAAACTAGTTATCAACGGCTGCTCGTCCGACGACGGTGCGGGGATACCACTTCTCGCTGATGCTTAGGATGTTATCTATACACGAGCGTGTCCTGTCCCATAAAAGAGCATACCGAGTCGCCTACGCGCCTAAAGAGGCCACGGCCTGCGACAACTAGTTCTCAACTGCTGCTCCTCCGACATCCTCGATACAGCTACTCGCTGATGCTTAGAATGTTATGTCTTATCAATAGACCCACACCAGCCTAGGAGAAAAGTGCAAACCGGAACCAATTTGTAAACACCTAGACCCACATGGATTAGAAGATGAGAGCGCAATTGTCTACTACTGAAACGTCTATATCGTGACTCTGTCAGTTTCAGATACGCTACTTTAGCGAAAAAAAAGCACAACATCAGCAGCCACATAATGTTCCCACGGTGAGCACTCTAAATTGGAGCGAAACTCCTCTGATATAAATCTACAGCTCATTATCGAAAAGAAAATGGTTTCAAAAGTTGACGGATTCTCCAGTATGAGATAAATTCTATTTATACGCAACACAGATGGTCTCCGGATATAATGAAATATATGAAGAATTTTAAGGGACTATGCATAAGCACGACTCTGATATTTACTGATACTTTAGCATAATGTGGACTAGTCAGTCAGCTCTACTATAGATAAATGTTTTGTTGGGTTGAATTAAGCTAATTAAAAGCTCCAGTTATTGTTTTACTTATAACACAACTGGAGTGTTTAAATGAGTCGGATTACGTTGATGTGCGCAACAGTATGTTATGATAGTTAAATGTATGAAGCAAATGGGTAAACTCTTACCCATCGCCTATTTATGTTATTAATTAATTAGCAGTAATGTGATCTACGTCAGTATTATTAAGAGAAAATCTGTTCAATAGAAATTATTTAATAACATTAAACTCTTATTTCACAATTGACGGTAACATCGTTTTACTTACACATATTATTTACAGCAGCGGTTCATATACATACATATTATAAGGTAATTATTATACATTGCTAATCTACGAAGTAAACATTGTTGGGAAAACATTATGGGCTATATCACTTCGTATAACGGGGAACATACCATGATTTGATGATTTTTGAGTTTTCTATATTTGACATTGTTTATGCCATGATCATGGCGCTTGCAACAGCGTCAAAATATCGTAAAATCAAATCACGGTATGTTTCCCGTTATAAGTAGTAATATGTCAAAAAAACATGATAATTTAAAAGATATTATAGGCTATTATCCTAGGACGTGACTAACGTGTTCTCAACCATAAATGTTACACCGACTTGTTTATACGGCTCTATTAGAAACCGCAGACAAAGGACACGTAACACAGATCCCTGTTCCAACATTCGCCCATCTCATACCATAAGAAATTCATTACGTTTCAAATTATGGGCCATTGCACACCACGACTTTTAACCATTACCACGCGTTAACATGATGGCTTTCTCAAAATAACGTTCACCATTGAATTAATTGCATGAGAGATCACTACACGTTCGATTGCTTAAAAAACGTGGTGTGCAATTTCAAAAGCTCCTTTTGCTGCGATATGTCTCCTTTGTCAAATTCCAATCACTTTGAAACAGATATAATCATACACAGCTATCAGACGGCGGACTCGCGATCTAACAGAGGCGGTGCGCGTCGCAACGAGGCGCTCGACCCGCGCGGGGCTCCACCGAAGAACCCTAACAACCACGACCGAATAGCAAAACGGGGTAGCTTCCTATCCCCCTTAGTATCCGCGATATTCTCCAAACTGCGCCAGCGTTTGTAAAACTCGATGTAGGAAGCGTCGTGGACTTTGCGGCGCGGTCGGTCGTGTTTGTTGTACAGGCTGCTTTTGCGTAGGAGGGGGCTCGTTTCCTGGCGTCTTGGGAGGTCGTCGGTGACTATGCCCACGATGGTGCCGTTGAAGATCGGGTCACCGCAGACTGTGGCTACTCCCTCGCGTTGTTCTGTGTCGAGCGAGCGCGTGGTGTGGCCCCTTCTGAGGCGGGGAGTGGCAATGGCATCCAACGAGCGAGCGCCGCGAAGAGCCAGCCCGGCCGCGCCGGCAACTGACCCGAGTGAATCGCAGTCGCCTTCGCAGGCTGTCGATGACGCAATTGAACTTAGCGCGTGTCTGGAAGCATGTTTATTTGTCAATATTGGATTTTATGCAGAAAAAGAATAAGACACATCCTGTGCGTGCGAATATTGGATTTATCGATAAACGGACACATGAGGGGGTTATCTTAGCCCTTGTAAGAGAGCCATTAAATTTAAAAATTAATTTGATAACTATGAGATGGACTTATACTACACCTTAAGTTCCGTGTTTATACACTTTTTGCAGTAAAAATTGTGTTTTTGGTATATTATAGCGCAATAGAAATACATACTCAAAATTTTAAATCTCTATCTATCACGTATCTTGAGATTCATTCTGGTGACAGACAGACGACTAAGCCGCAGTAATAGGGCCCCGTTTTACCCTTTAGGTACGAAACCCTAAAAAATGTTGTTCTTATAGATTCTAACTGATGATGAGTTCAATGTTATCATAGATTCCGTATTATTTTTGTGTTTCAATTTAAGCGTTTCGTAAGGTACCGCTCCGGTGTCGAAGTTATAAATTGAAAGCATAAAAAAGACCTTAGGCATAAAAGACGAATAAGTCTAATTTATGAAACATGTAAAAAAAATGGTGAATTAAACATAATTTGCTCAGGCACTATACTAAACATATTTAGATCATAAGCAGATATTTTCAGTGCATCAGTAATATTGATAACTGAAAATATTAAAATGAAGCCGGACAAAGACAAGAAGCTGTTGTCTCCACCACACGCAAGCCAATAATGTTTGATGAAAGAATAGCCCACAACGTTTTATGAGAAAACACCACAACAAAGCATGTCACCCACATATAACAGTTATAGTAACAGCCACACCAGTACTGTACTAGCACTTACAACAAAGGACGTGGGCGCTGTATGTCGTTGCTTGAGAGGGTGATGCTGTTTGCTTCATTCGCCATCGGCGACCTAGCAACCATTAAAATGTATAGTTTCTTACGCTCTCCATCTATCTATGTATCTCTACCCTTTGTAAAATTGCACAAAAACGCAACAGTGATAGTATAACCGCAGAATAATGTAAGACTCCTCTTTTTATCCTCTCACTCCTCTTTTTCGCTTTTTATCCTATCTCTCTTTCTCATCTCTCTCTATCTCTCCCCTCCCTCTTTATCATCTCTTTCTCCTCTCATAAGATATATACAATCTCATTCTCATTCTTTACATAGATACATTATAAACATTTGCGATGGAATCATAAAGAATTTTAGTACTAAAATCAGTCAAGGGTCCCAAGTGCGGCTAAAATCTCAATATCGTTGTAATGTTACTTAACATACCAGTATGAAGAAACTGTTACATGCACGCGAATACAACTTTAACCCAAGCAATCAAAAATAAATAAGAATAAAAAATATTCAGATATTAAATAAATATCTTTCAAAGTAAATTATAAATATGACAAATTGTAAGACCACTCACCTCTTACAAAACATTTAGAAAACATATTACTAAATCAACGATGCTCATACGAAATCAATGACTGCAGTGGGACGGAATGGCCAATAAATAATAATAATGATGCCCATTAACCAAAATTGTGTTTACTGGTATATTATTCATAAAACAAGTCCATTTCAGTTTATTTTGTTTAATAAATAAGCTTCTTAACATCTATCTAAAGTTTAAAGTGTCTAGTACTACTACCACACTGTCTAGTACTCCCACATCTACATCATACAAGGAAAATGTTACCTTGGTCTTGCAGAATCGGCGCGTATCCGTCTTTGTGACGGCGGCGTCGATGTAGCGACGGGCGCCGGCAGAGAGCAACGAGACCCGCGTACTTCTGTGCTCGCTATACGCTGTCTGACACCGCCTGGGAATAACAACGTATGATGTCATAAATACATCTATATAAATAAAAATGAATTGTTGTTCGTTAGTCTGATTAAAACTCGAGAACGGCTGAACTGAGTCTCTGGTGGTAGGCTTCGGCCGCGGCTTCTCACCACCCTCCGGGCTGGGCCAGTGCGTGAAGCGATTTTTTTCGTGTTTCGTAATGTGGTCCAGAGAAGCCATCTACCTTCTAGGTCTTCATGCTCCATCTTAGACCACATCGTCACTTTACATCTGGTAAGATTGTGGTCAAATGAAGGCTTAACTATCATAAAAAAAAGTACATTTTAAAAAAAAACGTTAAGGTTACGTTACGCTGCGTTAAAATTAATAAAAAAACCGACTTCAACAACTAAAAAGTATTTATCCCCCGACGCTATACGGGATGTTATAAGTTTAACGCTGTCCATCGGTTGGTGGCATAGTAACTCTTAAACAGATGAACCGATTTTGATTCTGTTTATTTTGCTTGAAAGATGAGTTAGCGGAGAATGTACTTAGCTATGTTTTCTTAAATTCGGTTTACCCGAAAACTCGAAAGACAATCAATCACGGTAAATTTCCCGTTATAAATTTAAATAGTATTGATAACCATGATAGTTTCAAAAGTTATATAGTAAAGAGACACTTGTGTAAATGAAGCCTCGCTCGCTTCCTTTGTACAAAACTTTCATACTGAATATACGGAATTGAAATCAGTTCATCCGTTTGATAGCCACGATGCTACAGCCATACTGACAGATACACAAACACCACCTCCTTTTTGTGTCAGGTGCTACTTATAATTGCGTAAGTAAGAAAAACATAAATTAGCCGTACACACATTAAAAAATTACGTCTACCAAAATATGTTTTTTTTCATAAAATCATACAATTAAGACTACCGGTCCAAACTAAGTAATATTTTTATGAGACCAAATGGTTCTCATTTGGTCCCATAAAAATCTATATAAATAAAAATGAATTGTTGTTCGTTAGTCTGATTAAAACTCGAGAACGGCTGAACGGATTTATCTTATCATAGTCTTGAAATGTTCGTGGAGGTCTAGGGAAGGTTTAAAAGGCGAGAAAAAATCGAATTATTGCCGGGATTTTTTTTTAATAAAAAACTAGTATACGTGCGGTATATACATATAGAACAGACTAGTAGAAAAAGGTTAAGTCGTCAGTTCTCCCTCGCTAGCGGGCATCTCTCTCGTCTCTTAAGAGTGAAGTCCCTGTTCCCCAGCAGTGGTAACGGGTGGGTATGTAAAGAGCATAACTGATAATAATTTGACTGTTAGTTCATTCATCTTCATTCGGTCGGATCTATAAAGTTCCTGATGACTTCCTATTAGCCAATGGCAAACCCTTGAAAAACATACGCAAAGAGGTTTATGCATCTACTAATTGGCAGCTTGAATTAATATGAAGGCTATCGGTTTTTATGCCTATTAGTGGGCGCCACACGAGTGGCGAGAGTTTCTCAGGCAATAAACTAAATAAATATTTCCGGACAATACACACAGCAACATCTAACCCCGTGGTAAGCTCGTGTTACGGATACTAGACATCTAATATACTTAATATAAAAGACATCATATATAGATATTTTTTTACTATACATATTAAATACCCAGACCAAGGAGAAAGTGCTTGCAGAATATACAAACACTGGACCACTCGGCGGGAATCGAACCCGCTACCACTTCTCTTAATGCTTTCCCCGCGGTCGCACGCAGTGGCCGTCATAGTTCATTACCAATACTAACCCCCCTAATGCGAACCAGTCAAGTAAACATGTGTTAGATGAAAAATAAATATCGTTAGCAATCGTTTGTCCTTATAACTTTGGTTTATCTGTATGTTAGAAAGATACAAAATTGCTTACACTTGGACAGCTTTTACAACTTAACATTAAATCTGCAACCTGGTTCTAACCTGCCCACATTGAACAATAATATCGCGTGACTAATAATATTAATCACTTGGCTCGGTCACGCCACATTGGAGATTCAACAACAGGGTTTACCTGAAAGTGATGGATGCCTAGAATCGGCTAGTCTCGGGCTTCGTCGCGGCCGACGGAACAGCGGTCGCTCTTCGCCTTCCACCAGCCTCTTTTGTATAGCCTTCTCTGTCGCACTCAGCAACCAAAATGTTTGTACCTGCGAATAAAAACACATTGATACTTAATAAGCGGCACTTGGAAGTATTATTGACATGAACGATATAAGGCTAATGATGTTATTCCAAAATATTGTCAGATAATCCCTAAATATTAAAGAATGCAGCGCCATTTGCTTTAACTATTCTCGAAGTCTTCGGCATTCAGTCGGCATTTTAAATAATAAGAACAGTAGGGTGAAGCGTAAAAATGTTTTTTTAGTTCTGAAGATAGCGATTTAATGTACAATATTGCGTGAATACTTTCAATAATACGTATCATCGATTTGAAGTATAGAAGTCTCAAAATTAAAAAAAAATGTGTTTGCTTCACCCTTCTGTACAGTAAGGAGTTATGAAATCAGTCAGTTAATTATTTAAAAAAAATATAAGTTCCGTTTCGAGACTAGGCTGAAGCACAAGAAAATAAAATCTCACAACCTCACTACTATACAGCAATACCTTCTTATGCAAAATGGATAGCAAAGCTGTCTAAGTTAGTATGAATTTTGTCACTTTCTAACATACACAAATGTCAAAGTGACAAGGACAAACGAAAACTAACGACATTATATTTAATATAGGTATAGTTGACTATTTCGCATAAGAGGGTTAGTGTATACAGTATAGCAGTGACATAAATTTACTTTTCCGGCAAAAATTACTTAATAACTTCAAGTAGCATACATTAAACTAACCTGTCCTTTCCCTTTAATCGGTATCATGCCCCTAGGTTCGACGACATAGCCGCCCAGTTTGTCCAAGGCTTGCTTGCAGCTCGGCGATATGTGTATTTTCAATGGCTCCCCGTTGGATTCCATACGAGAGGCTGTATTCACCGTGTCACCGAAGAGACAATACCTCGGCATAGTTAGACCAACTACACCTGCTACGACGGCACCTGATATTAAAATAAAATTAATGTTTGTACTAAATACATAGCCATTCCGTAATACTTTGTTTACAGTGGGGGAAAATGTTTATTTAACATTGTTGACGATTGCTTCATGTACAGGTAGTGGATAGTAGACATTTCGTAAGGAAAGATTGGCTCGTGTTACAAAATTCTGAAAAGAACCCAAAGTCGGAAGACGACCTGTATGACCGGTTCTGAAGTGTATCAAGAGTACCTACCAAGAGATTAAAGAGGCCCATATCGCGTGTTTACAAAAAAAAACTATTCTCAGCAAGACTCCAAATGATCTTACCAGTATGTATGCCAACTCTCAGTTTGAGTGTTTCGTTGGGCCTGTGGGATATTTTGTGACTTTTCACTGCATTCAATAATTCCAGAGCCATAGACGCGATCTCACCGACGTGCCTGTCGTTGTTTCTGATCGGAAGCCCTGATACCTGAAATATATCAGCAATTCTAAACACGCAATTCTTCATAAAATACCTTTGAACTGCGACGCTAATGTAGTTTTTTTTTCAGTTTTGTAAAATATGCATTTACATAATTTGTATTGTATCATATTCATGGACAATATGTCCCATTAATTTAAGGTATCTTTTATAACGTCCCCAGATGAAGTGAAGCGAATTCGACACCCATCTAACAGCACTGAGGCGAGGCTTTTGAGACTTAGGCTGATGCCCAGGAGTGGTAAAGTAAAACGAAATATTATACTTACCACCATATAAGCATCCCCAATCGTCTCCACCTTATACACATCATAGCCTCTGATGATCCTATCAAAAACCGTGTACAGGTCGTTCAGGAAGTTCACGACCTGCAGTGGAGTGCTTTCAGCCGACATGGCGGTAAACCCGACAATATCGCTGAAGTAAATGGTCACAGAATCAAAGGATTCCGGCTCTACACCTTCGCCCGTGGTTAAGCGGCGTGCAACTGACCTGGAACAACGCAAAGTTATCCTTATTTAACGGAGATAGAACCAATTTCTGATTGCTATCTGCTAACTTAACTATTTAGCAGAATCATTCACATATTTAAAAGTAAGAAATTCTATTTATAGCGCTCTGACTTAACTACTGTTGTGCAACGCATAAAAACCATGCGATTTAATTTACGTACGAAATCTACCGTGACATGCTATTTTATTCTACTTTACTAAGGTATGTGCAGATAACTATATAAATGATCTATATAAACCAAAGGTCAATATAAATAAGTATATCTATTATTATTATCTAGTGTCACCTTTCAGTCAGAAATTTCTATATCCATGCGCATACAGCACAAACCTGTAAATATAATTATTCTGCGGATGTTAATCTTACCATCACCGGAGACAACTAAAGATCAAAATAAAACAATTTTCGAGGCAGATTCCACTACTTATCGGTACAGAAAGTTGATTCTTAGTACGGAGGTTGTCGTGGTAAAGTGTAATCTACAGTTATTTCCCATCACCGGGCGTAAAACGATTCCCACACCCCAAGCAAGCTCTAACTAATCTACTCAAACGTGTTAATGAAACAAGTGAGATTCTCGCCACAGTGCAAACTGCAGCTAGCACCTATTCTGAAAAACATCGATAGTTGGTACCCTTTCTCGAATAGCATGCACAAAAATTGAACAGCATTCGAGCTAGGAGATCAAAAATCTTCAGTTTCAAAGAATAGGCTTCAAAACCAACACCTGCGGTGTAAGGCAAACCATTAACTACAATCACCAATAGGGAGTTAATTACCTCAATACATTTTCACGATATAATGGATTCAACCTCCAAATCTGGAAAAGAACACAAGTACAACAAAGTGAATACATTGAGTTTTAGAGTATGTACGACTGTTTTACACCAAGTCCATGTCGATGGTACAGCGGGTTTAGTAAATGAAACAACTATAGGTACGGTAAAGGACACATTTTATTATTAGTTACGATTTAATGAATTCTTCACTCTTTCTGACGACTTTTTAGACGAGTGCACCTAACCTGATTTATCGGATATAACACTTCAAATACTTTATAAAAAACTGTTACAGAACATGTCAAAATTACTGGACCTGGAAGTTATTCTCAATAGGCATTGATACCTATTTTTCAGCAAATAAACTTTACGCTTTATTTTTATATGATGATGACAAAAGTAAGAGTATGAATAAATAAATAATTTGTTTTAATAGAAAATTGTTAGTTTAAGTATCTACCTAATCAACAATCTATTAAACCGTACCTTCAATACCTTAATAAACCTTTCCTTTTATCGAAGATATTACTGTACATCTCAACGCCATATACCCGCAAAACTTACATAGAATTTATAAGATGTATACCTACAACTTCCATCATCGGTTTATTATGTTTATTATGTATTGTTAGTTATGAAATGTAACGACTTAGCCAGAAAAACATTTGAATTAA
This sequence comes from Gymnoscelis rufifasciata, assembly GCA_929108375.1. Taxonomy (NCBI): domain Eukaryota; kingdom Metazoa; phylum Arthropoda; class Insecta; order Lepidoptera; family Geometridae; genus Gymnoscelis; species Gymnoscelis rufifasciata. The sequence continues at coordinate 9,442,875 of OV815308.1, read as the reverse complement.
ATAAATTCTATTTAAGAATATAAGATGGACTCATACAGAGGGTTCCGTGTAATTTAAGAATTATTTCCACTTTTTGTGATTGAAAACACAATAATTAAAAAATAGAGTGCAAAAATAAGATACGAAAGAAAGCTGTCAGCGGTCACCCATCCAAGTGCTGACTGCGCGCAACGTTGCTTAACTTCACGTTTGTTGTATGGGAATAAGCCCCATTTAAAATTCATTTATTATGTGTGTTTAGTATTTGTTAATATAGCGCCAAAAGAAATGCATCTTCCCTCAATTTTTTAGCTCTCCATCTATTTACTATCTACTGTTCTTGAGATACAGCCAGGTGAAAGATGGACAGGCAGACATAAAACGAAGTCTTAGTATTAAGATCCCGTTTAACACCTTGGGTACGGAACTCTAAAAACAACCCTTCAAATCGTGTGTAAAAATTCCTTACCACCGTGATGAGAATTTTAAAAACGTACTTATAACTAGATCTGCATTCAATTATTTTAAAGGTACTTTTACATCTTTGAAGTTACCTTCAATGGGAAAAACTTTTCAGTTATTCTATATATTGAGTTCAAATGATGTGCTAACCTTTATTCGTCAATCTAGAATCTATCTTAGCCTGCTTCACAATCAGCGAGTTAAATTAGTTAATGGTTAAAATATAGAGCTATCAAGTCAACTGACAACTGTCAGTGACTGACTGGCCGAGATTGCTCTATATCTAAACCATTGTCTAAGTTAACTCGCATATTGTGAAGCGGGCCTCTAGGCAGGTGAGATCTTAATTTAAATGATGTAAATTATGACTAGGTCATGTCATTCGCTTATCATAGGGCATAGCAGACTTGGACCGAATGTAAAGCAGTGCGCACCTCCCGCGCCGTCCAGGTATGACATACAGTGTTGTAATTGCGTCTTTAATACACCAATCTTACAGAAAACTGGAATTAGTGCTATAGTTAAGAATTAAGCGGACCGCTTAAGACTAGACAGTAATGTACACAGGTTATTTATAACATGTACATGCAATTAACTAGACCACCAAAGCTTGACTTGCCTGAGCCGACGGTGATAAACCATTATATCTTGTGAGTATAGAGATAATTTATTTGAGCATTGCACATATTTACGGGCATAACACATTAAAACATCTATCTGTGTGACTTTTGTCATCGAAAAGCAGCATTTATTCAAGAAATATAATTGTTTCATGTAAAAAAGACACTTCCCTACTACACAAGTTAAGTTATCCTTAACATCTTCGTAGATCAAACTTAAAATGATCAGCGTGTGAGATAGTCCCATAGCCTGGCATATCAACATGTCATCCTTGCATTTTTATATTACCCGAAAAATATCCATATTTTTCCGACTTGAAATGAAATCAACCAATTAATTTTTGGTTGAAAAATACTGAATAAAACTTCGAATTGAATATAACGTTTCACAATTATTTTAATGATTCGGAGGTATAATCGATAATTTTTATTACCTTTGTAAAATACTAGGGTATCAAGTATTTTATTTGTGATATTGATAGATGATACATACTTTGGTAACATCCTATGTAGTAGGTCTTCCGTCTTCTGTTTCTCCTCGATAAGCAGCCTCGTTCTCTCGTTGACTAGTTCCTCCAAATTGTTGGCGTATTTTTCCATCATATCCATCATTTGGTCCATAATGTTCCTTGATCTGAAATTAATATACACCAAGCTTTAACAACAACAGGTCAGACCTCAGTAATGGTAGGAAAAACAATATATAAATAAGTCATAGACATAGTATTTTATTGATAACATTTATGTAATTACAAGTAGGTTTCAACAAAAATTAAATTAATGCATAATAATTCAGATAATCATAAAAATCATTGAATTCATAAGAAAATCGAATACACTAATAATTCACAATTATAATACATATAAATAATCCATTTAAAACATCTAATTAATTAGTGTTTACATGTCCTAATAAGAAATATCAAATAAATAAACAAAATTGAATGTCAAAAAATCAAATAAAACGAAATTACAGATAAATAAAGTTTTTCTGTGGTTAGAAACCATACAAAACTTTTTTGTATTAATATTGTTCTTAATTTTTTTTAATAATTGTTTTATAAATTTTTAATCGATATAATTTACACAGAATTCCAAAATATATAATAAAAGGTCTTTATCCGATATCATTATTAACATTGTAATATTTTCGTCTTCAATCACGTTACTCAAAACGCTACTTTTCAAAATGGCGTTGGTATGCCGGACATAATAATATACATCTACCTAGATAATGCAAATGCATGAACCTGTAGTGTCCGAACCCCGACCAGTGCGTCGAGGTTGGTCGCAGCTTACTTAAGACCACCGCGTCTATTGTTGCTGCCGGAAGGCCGCAAAAATGATTAAATAATCTCTGGTGGTAGGCTTCGGCCGCGGCTTGTCACCACCCTCCGGGCTGGGCCAGTGCGTGAAGCGATTTTTTCGTGTTTCGTAATGTGGCCCGGAGAAGCCTACCTTCTAGGTCTTCATGTCCCATCTTAGACCACATCGTCACTTTACATCAGGTGAGATTGTGGTCAAATAAAGACTTATCGAGCAAAAAAAAAATATTCACATTATGTTGCCGCGTTTGATCTGACTTTGACTTTGTGTGTTAGGAGACTATAAATATCGGAGTAAGCAATACTGTCGCGCATCACTTCGACTTCATAGTACAGGCAAAAGTTGGCACGCTTAGTTTCAATACAAATCGCGATACTTGTCTTATCTAGGTAGATGCAGGCCTGTGGTATGCTGCACTGTGAAGAAAAATAAGGTGTCTTACACCGTCTATACCGGTAGCAGATTTCCAACACCTGACGTCACACGCGTGCTATTTGGAAGCAACCGTTTTTGCGCACTTTTGGCAATTGCAATTTGAAAATTATTGAATTTCCATAATTAAGTTTGTTTTTAACTTTTTTTTTAATGTTTTTTCAACGAGCCTTTAACGATCTCGCATAATTAATTTGTATAACAACTTACTGATACTTGATTACTGTACCAGATCACAAGAAAGACTGAACCGTCTTATTAATCTTATCTGATTGAAATTGCGACAGACATGAGTGATGGTTTAAAAATACTTAAAAATTCTGTAATCATGGTGACTCAAAATCACTTAGCGGTTACAAAACGTGGTTCAAGGAACTCGTTTCCTGGTTTCACTATGCTATACATAAAGTGTTGCGTACCTTCGTAAGTAATCATCTGAACAAGCTTTTGAATCATCTAACGATATTATGATATATTTAGCGGTTAGTGTAACTCAACGCAAAGTATCAATTTACTATGTATCTGAAAAGCGGAATGTGCAGGACAAGGATATACTGTTGTCCTCTTGTTTGAAAAAAAATCCAAACTAGTGGCCCGCCCCAGCTTCGCACGGATTTTAATTCAATTGTTTTTCCCGGCAATTATTCGTTTTTTTTCTAGCCTTTTAAACCTTCCCTAGACCTCCACGAACATTTCAAGACTATGATAAGATAAATCCGTTCAGCAGTTCTCGAGTTTTATCAGACTAACGAACAACAATTCATTTTTATTTATATAGATAGATAAAGGATAGTTTGAAACATATACTCACTTTCCCGATCTAAACTTCTTGAGGCGGCTCCGTATAGTGGGGAAGTCTGGCCGCGCGTTGGGATCCTCGGCCCAGCAGTCTCTCATGCAGGACACGATGAACGCGTCCTCAGGGGCTGCCTCGATAAGTGTAGTGTCTGGCCGGAAATAATCCTCTCCATCCATCTTCGGCCGCTTCAAGCGATCTATAATATCTGGAAGGAAATTGGACACGTGAGATTTTTTTTCCCATCCGAAATATGATTGTCTGCAAAAAACACCTGTCCTCAAAATTATTAATTCTCTATTGTACACAAACATATAGTAAAATAAAAAGTTAATACAGTAAACACTATGAACAAAAGACGAGCTAAGTCCTAAAAGTGTTTTCTTAAAAAACCTCGTCATTATGGTATGTGCTTACAGTCATAAAATGTTGCGATATAAATAACAACTACCAAATTATTGAAGATTACCCAAAAACCACTAGGTAAATCCTTATGAAAGTATATGTGAACAATTAGATGTAGCACTAGCTTTCAAATAACAATGTAGCTTAGCCCCACGGACAAAAAATTTTAGAAAGTTCGAATTCTCTGAAGTGACTTGTAAACTTGATTTTTACCAATAAATTGACAATCTGACTATATAAGTGGGAAAACATTATTCTTCTTTAGTGTTTGTGTTGAGTGACATTTTGTGATTTTGTATCTTGTATAACGAAGCACTATTTTTTTTACACTGACAGTGATTTTTACAAGGCGAAAATCCATAGAAGGAAAAGAGTGTAATCATTATCATTTTTATCACCTTTGGGTTCCATAGCTGAGACCCCGAACGGGCCCCGTCTCGCGATAATCTCGTAGAGTATTATTCCAAATGCATACACATCTCCCTTCTGAGTGCCACCCACCGTGCCGTTAGGGTTGTCCAGCTCCCGCAGCAGCTCCGGCGATTTCCATAGCAAGCCTGGGGAAAATCAGATACATAAAATATGTAATGCACACGTTTAAAAGTTTGATTTGATTTTTCTACTTGCCTATTTTTTAAAAGATGTGGAGACTGCTACTAATCTTAATATATATAAATCTCGTGTCACAATGTTTGACCTCAATGGACTCCTAAACCACTTAACCGATTATAATAAAATTTGCACACCATGTGCAGTTCGATCCAACTTGAGAGATGGGATGGTTTTTACGGCGAGAAAAAATCGAATAATTTCCGGGAAAATTTTATACCCGTGCGACGCCGGGGCGGGCCGCTTGTTGTTAATATTCGCATACAATGATATATCCATGCAAAACATTTCACACACTATACAATTTTACAATTATTATTTATTTTTAACTTGCGAACTAGCAACCAGTTAACCCGCCCGGAATTATATTCACATTGACTATCATTAAAATCGGATAAGTAATTCTATGTAGAAGAACCATTTCATTTCTTTTCTAAGTAGATGAACCGTAAAAATACTGTACTTCTGATGATAATATCACAAGTGATTTACCTCTAAAGTATTGATGATCTCCAATCAAATCGTTTTCAGCGCAATATCTTAATTCATGGAGGCCGAAATCAGTAACCTGAAATGTTAATTAGTCATATAAATCCGGAGAGAGGGTTTGAACTATCTCGCTTGACCCTAATTTTTCTACAGTGATTCCAATAACATACCTGTAACATCCATCTGGATGTGACAACGCAATTAGATGATTTGAGATTTCCGTGAAATATTAACGGGGATGTGTGTATAAACATCATACCCTGAAATTAAAAATATTTAGAAATCAGTACTCAACTAACAATACATTCTTTTAGTATTACTACATTAATTTAATCTATAAATATGGCATACCTTTATGAGATCATGAATTAGCGAAGATATAAACATTCTATCCAGTTTTATATCTTCATTTTCGATTATATCCTGAAAAAAAAACAAGTACATAGTATATAAAGCAGTACGTATTTTTCAGTCGTTTTCCTATACCCAGCAGTGGGTGTAGTCAGGCTGCGGATGATGATGATGATGAAGTCTTATTACGGGCCAAGATATGAAGATTTCAATTAATGCCGTGACCATGGCGCTAGCAACACCGTCGAATAATCGGGAAATTAAAAAACCGTCAAATCTTGGTATGTTCGCCGGTTATTATTGTTAGAAACCATGATAATTTTTAAAGTTATATTCCATAGTGTCTCAATTGCTTTAGTTTTTTCATTATAGGTATTACCAGAGTGTATTTTAGTGTTGGTAAGTATAAGTGACTCACATACAAGCTTCCTTTGGCACAATAGTCAGTGATGAGTAGTACCCTCATAGGCTCAATCACAGCTCCGATGAAGGAGTTCAAATTGTCGTGACGCAACTCTCGCAGGAGCCGCATCTCTTTCATAACGTCTCTTGATATGTCCTGAAAATGAACAAAAATTGAAATTCAACATCGACTTGACCCAACAACGAATTGACTACAGCTTCTCTTCAACGCTTGATGGTGGATGATTCAACAGCTGACACAGTTTTAACACGCCATGATCATTTCAGCAGTATTTTACAGTGCTAAACATCAGCATCCCTTGAATTCTGGTTATTTTGGTGGGAAGTTTTCACTAAATCTTCCGGCTATCTTATTAGTAGACGACCAACGCATTTTACGGTCTGCATTCGAGGCCCTTTTGGCCGAAATGACCATATGTGTGATACTTATGCTAAAAGATGGAAATCAAAACATGGTGTTTTAGCCAGCTCGATTAATGTATCTATTTTTAGAAATGAGATTTCTCACGGTCCATCCATCTTTCCATCCAAATAACTTCATGTGAATTTACAACTTACTTTCTTTTTGCAGAATTTCAACTCCTTTATTCTGACAACATTTCCTTTGTACTGCGCAGTGGTTGTGAAAATTTGAGTGCAGCATTTACTTTCGCATGATATGCCACTGGCTAAACTTAACTGCAAAGAAATACACAGTTAGAATTTTTATTTTGTCGTATTGTTTTAAATATAATGAAATTGTCATTTAAATAAGGAATTTAAATTATGATATATGTAGTTAGAATCAAGTTCAATGAACTTAACACTAGTTAGAATTTTTTTTGTCATTTGATGTACAGACACACACAACCGCTCATTTTGACATACGGTATATTAGCTAGCAATTATCAAAAATATAAATATACGTAACATACCTTACTGGGCGAACAGATCAAGCCACCGCCCAGATAGCCCGCGATCTCGCACGGATCTATCTTCCACAGCAACCCCTCAATCTCCTGTTCTATCTTCCACTTGCGGTAAATGCTAACTGTGACCACTAATGCACAGAACAGCGTTACAGCTAACGTGCCCGCGACTATAAGAGATGTGATCTGCGAGTCGTCTTTAGGGCATTTCTCGTTGTTAAACCCGCAAGAAGGCTCGTCTTCGGGTTTAACGCCGTCGGGCCAGTCGATTGGCTGGCGAGCTTTGTATTCCTGCAAAATACGCTGGTTAATTTACCATTACTAGACTGCCTCAGTGGCGCGGTGGGCGATGGTCCGCTTACTGCAGTTAAAGCAATAGGGATTTATATAGAAGAAATGTTTATAACATGTGTATATTAATCTATATAAATAAAAATGAATCTATATAAATAAAAATGAATCTATATAAATAAAAATGAATTGTTGTTCGTTAGTCTGATTAAAACTCGAGAACGGCTGGGCCGATTGAGCTGATTTTGGTTTTAAAATGTTTATCGTAGCCCAGGGTAGGTCTAAACGGTGAGCGAATAAGGAAAATTTGCCGGGAACTTTTTTTACCCGTGCGACGCCGGGGCGGGCCGCTAGTTTATAATAAATTACCCGAATCATTAAAACAATTAAATGGATTTATTTTTAAGAACAGATTATGTAGTTGGTTGCTTGACAAATGTTTCTATAATGTGAATGAGTATTTGAATTATGATGATAAATGTATGTAATTTTTTACTATGACATCTTTAATATAATTTTGACAAAATATTTGCACGCCTGCTTGCAGGCTGAATACAGGGACATAAACTATTATTTAAGATCTGACATGTATTATTAATTGTGTATTCTCGCAAATAAATGATTTCATTACTACGCCCGATTACCGCCAACAGGCCTAGTGACTACATATTACTTACATATAGCACTTTCTCCATGGTCTGGGTGTTTAATATGCATAATAATAATATTTCTATCTATGTATGTATATTATAATAAGTATATCCGATGTCTAGTTCCCGTAACACAAGCTTAGAGCTTACCACGGGGCAAGATGTTGTTGTGTGGAATGTCCGGAAATATTAGGTCCTTACATATGAAATTGGCGTTTTTCGTACTGGCCACTTTAATCACAAATTTCTCCTCTTTGGTAAGGAATTCCAAATTCAAATTTGTACAGCTATAGACTCATGTATTTGTGCTTCGATGATCGTCATTCATTTGTTTTTTTTCATCTGTTTTTTTCTGTTTGCGTCACTCATTTTACAAAATGGAAAACTTAAAATATCGCATTATTTACGAGTACGAGTTCCGCCGTGGCACTAGTGCTGCGGAAACAACTCGAAGGGTGAATGATGTGTATGGCGGTCGTGTTGCAAAAGAAAACACAGTTCGTTTTTGGTTCCAACGTTTTCGTTCTGGAAATTTCGACTTGCAGAACAAGCCCCGTGGACGGCCTGAGACTCAAGTTGATAATGAAGAGTTGAAGGCTATTGTGGAAGCGGATCCATCGCAAACCACGTCCGAGTTAGCTGCAGGCTGCGGTGTTAGTGATAAAACTGTTTTAATTCACTTGAAGCAAATTGGGAAGATTAAAAAGCTTGAAAGGTGGGTACCTCACGAATTGACTGAAGCAAACCGGCAAACGCGCGTCGACTGCTGCGTTACATTACTAAACCGGCACAATAATGAAGGTATTTTAAACCGAATCATTACCTGTGATGAAAAATGGGTTCTTTACGATAATCGGAAGCGCTCAGCGCAATGGTTGGATCCTGGCCAGCCAGCCAAATCCTGCCCCAAGCGAAAATTAACCCCAAAAAAGTTACTTGTAAGCGTTTGGTGGACTAGTGCCGGTATTGTTCATTACAGTTTTCTCAAATCTGGCCAGACTATTACGGCTGATGTCTATTGTCAGCAATTGCAAACCATGATGGAAAAGCTAGCGGCTAAACAACCTAGGCTGGTCAATCGCTCCACGCCACTGCTGCTTCACGACAACGCTAGACCACACACTGCGCAACAGACGGCTACTAAATTAGAAGAGCTTCAATTGGAAAGTCTAAGACATCCTCCGTACTCCCCGGACCTTGCTCCAACAGATTACCATTTTTTTCGAAATTTGGATAACTTCTTGCAAGGGAAAAAATTCAACTCCGATGGGGCAGTCCAAATCGCCTTCAAAGATTTTATTGATTCCCGTCCGACTGGTTTTTTTAGTAAAGGGATCAATGAACTACCTATAAGATGGCAAAAGTGCATAGAAAATAATGGTTCATACTTTGATTAATTAAATATATTATATTAAAAAATATTCGACTTTTTGTTCCTCCCATACAAAACGCCAATTTCATATGTAAGGACCTAATATTTACTTTATTTTATTATTAATGGGTAAATAGATGCGCTAATTGGTTTGTGGGAACTGCACTGCTATCTCTTTAATAATATAATGGAATAGTAGTAGGAGTTTTAACCTGACTTAAAAAATAATTGTAAATTTAGCAAACTTTTTTACAAATTTAACAAACAAACAGCGGAAGCGATTTAATACTAAGCATATACATTTATGTTCGTATAATTGGTCGCAACAGAAAGTTAGAAAAAATAGTATTTACGTTCCCACTGCTGGGACGCAGGGTCTTCTCTCTTCACGAGAGAGCTTAGGTCTTAATTCACCACGACGGCAAAGTGCTGGTGAATGTCACATGTTCTTCAAACTCTTCAAAGTTCTGAGAACATGCCGGTTTCCTCACGATGTTTGCCTTCACCGTCAAAGCACGTGTTTAAAAAACTATAGTCACCGGAAATTCCTTAGAGCTTTGCTGAAAATGTCCTACAGGATACAGGCTGTAGCTACAGTTGATCGGTGCTTTATTGTGCGTCGGCCGCTTGAAGGCCAGCAGAGAGAAGTTCCCTTCTGAATCGGCGCGCTCGTCGAGACGTATCGACATTCCCGATATACCTGAAATACATGTTTTAATAATGTCGGATTTAAGCTGTCAAAATTTCGATTTATGTTTTACTTAAGGGTGTCCTAACAGTTTATCGGGGTAGCGTATGTAATGTGTACCAAAAAGGTCTACTTATTCTCAGGTAACCTTTTCATTTGATAACCATATTGTAAGAGTACATTCAAAATTGCTTATTTTGGATTTAAAATAATGGGGGTTTCTCTAAGTGATCGAATCAGGAATGAGGAGATATTTAGAAGAACGTGGGTCAACGACATAGCCAAACGAATTAGCTCACTAAAGTAAATCTTTGTGTTCACTTTTATTTATTTTACCAGACTCTGTTTTTTTTTTCATTTCTGTTAACCTAATTAACTGCTAGCTCTTCGAATGTTTCAACGGAATACCAGCGCAGGCTTCACAGTCCGCATTATGCTGAGTTAGGACCTTATGCAACTAGAAACATTTATATATTCCGTAAACGTTAGTAAGTAGTCAATAATAATAATTTATTGTCACTATTTCTCTGCATGTGTTTATATGTATTGAATTCTGAATAAATTATTTTGTATTTTGCTTGTATTTGTATAAAAGAAGCAATGGGCAGGCCATGTAACACGAGAGATGATGATAAATCAAAGTTAAGAAACTTTATAAATTTTCCTTAAATATAATAATCTTACTTCTGTACGGAGAGCTCTTGATCATTTTCTCAATAATTCTGGAACCATTGGTGGCTATTTTCATCAGTTTCACATGCGTCAGTTCCTCCTTCTTAGTCTCTTCCTTTATAACTTCATGGAGGGCCGTTGCGTATAGAATAACAGAGTCGTACAGATACGCGGCGTATATCGATACAAACTGAAACAAGATACCTTTATTAAAACAATAAAATCTTAGTGCGCTTAATACACATAGTAATATTTTTTTTCTTTTAAGTTCTTGTATTTCAAAAGTCAAAATTTGAGAAACTTATCGCCCATAACTGTAAAACGCTCAAAACTTAGGCCTTACCCTTGTCTTATAGCGGGAATAATGTTTTTTCCTCGGTCAAAATAGGCTCTATATTATAAAACTGAATCCGCCTGGACCAATTTGGGATTTTTTTTTAATATTCGTAGAAGTCCAAGGATAGTTAATACGGCGAGAGAAAATCGAATAAATGCCGGGAAAACAATTTTAAATAATTACCCGTGCGAAGCCGGGGTGGGCCGCTAGATAGTATCGGCCCACCCCGGCTTCGCACGGGTAATTATTTAAAATTGTTTTCACGGCATTTATTCGATAATTCAATAGATAAATTTACAGTGGGTACTCACTTTAGTGTACATAGCGAAACCTTCCGAGAAGTTGAAAGGTGGTAGAGAATTGTATTTTCTAACTTCCGACGTGAACTCCTCATAGTCCCGCGACGGTTCAGAGGACACGACCACTAGCAGCGACTGGGCGCGTTTCTTGAATTCATTTGTTTCAGGGCACTTCAACGAACTACGGTCTTCCGTTTCTGTGCAAGCAATAATGATTACATAATATTGAGTCTTGAACAATAGAGGATATTACAGCAATGTGCTTGTGCCAGAGTACGTCACTAGCGTAGACAGCAGACAGAGAAGAAAAGAGTTTCTTGATTCCAGGTTTTTCAAAGCGAGCGGCGGTTGCGAGAAGCGATAACGCGAGAACGTGCTCGTGCTCATACGGTTCAAGTATTTTATTTTCAGTTCTTTTATTTTCAGTCAGTTTTTGGACAGCGGTAGTGCGATAAAAGAGATAAATTGATTCGTTACACTCACTTATTAAATACTTCAAGGATTCCTTCGGCACGTAGGTCATCATGTCCACAAAGATAACCATGTACTGTCCTTTAGCGAACAACTGCAATGACTCCATCGCTGTCATCATGTCTATAAGTCCCGTAGTCGAGCCCAAGAATACGTAAACTGAAATCAATTAAAAACGTTAACCAAAAGCAAGGACAATATAGCTTTTCGCGGCACGGCGTTGCCCCGCATTTATAGATGTTCTAGCGCAAACCACGTATTTTCCCGCGGTAAAGTCACCTATAAGTAAGTAGACTTTTGATTTTTTTATTTGGCGGGGGCGTTTCCTAGTCAGTTAAGCCATTTTGAAAATCTTTAATGCGGTTTCACTTGTTTCTTATATCTTAATGAAGTCTTCTTCCGGTAAACGATCTTCAATATTTAAGGTACTTCCCCTCCATGTGGCATGGCCGAGGGACACCCCGTACATATGGGTGTTCTAGCGGAAATTAGGCATAACTACCTCACGTTGAAATAAATAAGTTAATATTAAAAATTAGACATATTTTTAAGCTCTGGAGTTCTTAAAATCAGTTCGTACAATGAAACAAATGAAATGTTTTAGATAATAATAAATGTTCATAATTTAAAGTAAACATTTATAAGGTATACTTTATTTAATACTACAGTCAATTTTGATTATTTTAATAAAAGGTATACGTAAACAGCGTAACCTTACGTGAGTATTCCTTTGTGACGAAGGCGTGACGTCTAAAAGACTTGATCAGAATTATATCACCTGTGATGACGTCACCATTTAATGCTAACTACTCAGTGTATGGAATCATACAATAAGACAAGCGCTTTGCTCATAAATCTAAATTTAAAATTTAAGAAAAACCCCCGATTTCAGTGCTTTAATTTCCTTAAATGTAAAACAACATAATAATATGTAATGTGGACGCGATGCACTTTCATTTGATACCCCACACTAGTATTATTTGCAAATTTTCGGTTTTCCTTCCCCACTCTCACCCCCATAACTTTAAAACGATTTTCATGAAACATGTCTAAGAACACTTGAGCCAGACTCACCTTTCATAAAAAAAAAACTAGCTATGATAGAACAGACAGACAGACAGACACGTCAAACTTATAACACCCCTCTTTTTTGGTCGGGGGTTAAAAACCACCCAATAAAATGTTACAAGAGATACAAGAGGTTTTTATCACTTTGATTTTTTTTAAGATAGTGAGAATCTGTGAGAGGCCCATTTCAATTGTATCTGAATCATGATTTCAGCTATGAAGATAATGTAGGCACTCGACTTTCGTTAAGAAATCGTAATGAGGACTTAAACCTAGAATAGGTGCATGCGTAGGGAGAATACGATGGAGTAGGTATTAAAACTTAATGTTTTTTTAATAAGTGATAAACTTAAATTTTTTAACCAGCACGCAGGATATCCTGCATGCGAAAATTTAAGAAAGGAGTAAGTATTGTTGCATTCGTGTAGGTATTTGGTAACGTATGAACGAAGATCCGGGCCAAATCACGATCAGGATAATCAATTATCACTATGATTATTATGTTAGATTTTTAAAGAGTAAACACACTAACTTCTAGTCTTATTCTTCGTATCTTGAATGAACTGGTACCAGAAGCCGGGAGCGCAACAAGTCATCTTTTCCTCACAGCATTTGAAGCCGTCTATGACCGGTCTTTGATGGTTGACAGTCATGTTGTTCTTCTTAGCGTGGTTCTCGAGGGTCAAGGCAACTGTCATCCATGACTCCTCGTATAGAATAGAGAATTTATTCCATCTGTAGTTACGAAGCAGGGATATCACCGATTTTGTCGCCTGAAATAATTCACATATACACTTAAGCCGAACCAAATTTTTTATTAAAACGTGTTCTTAGTTTGTATATGCGTCCTCCTCAATATGATATTATAGTTTCAAATACAACACCCGTGTTCGAAAAATTGTAATTTTTTGACGAAGTCGTGTCAATCTTTTATCATACCTGTACACCAGGTGGCTCCAGCCTTGCGAAATTAGCATTCATCGATGTTTGATAATCAGCACATCTCTGAAATAAAGCGATATACATCATTTACTAAGACTGTCATAAATAAAACCACCCATCGTAATCTAAAGGCCAGGTTTTCAATTTAGTCTCGTCACTGCATCCTCCTCAAAACTGCAAACTTCAACATCTTGTAAACTAAATACAATTTTAGCAATAAAGTCTGCTTACAAAAGAGATCATGGGCAGGTTCCTCGACTGCGCTACAATAGCTTCTGTCTGGCACTTGCCCTCGGGGCCGAAGAAGGCCACGACCCCGGAGCAGCTCATGTCGGTCAGCAGCCGCGTCGCCGTAACGGTGTCGAACTTCGAGTCGTACCATTCCAGCAGTATGTCCACTTCTGGCAGCAAGTCCTTTGTGTTGTTGGCGCTGTTGTTGTTAAGCTGTAAGAATTAAGGTTAATTTACTAAAATTCCTTATTAGAAAATTAATCAAATAGTTACGAGTTTTAATGTTCACAAGATGTTGGCTTATACAAATTGAATCAATTTGTATAAGCCAACAATGTTGTGTCCAAATCGAAATATGTAAAATAGAATTCATATCAGTGAATCAGTTGGGTCCCGTTTAAGAAATTTGACATTAATATATAGAAATTAAATAAAACATTTATTTGTATTATGATATACACACAATACATGTCAGGATCTTCGTTCTTAGGCGTTTAATATAGATAGCAAAGGTGACTAAGTTAGCAACAATTTTGTCACAGATGTCAAAGTGAGTGGACAAACAAGGACAAACGAATACTAACGACATTTAGAAATATCCATATATGTACATATGTCTATTATATTAAGTAGGCGAGTACCCGTAACACAAGCATACCACGGGGCAAGATGTTGTTATGTGGATTGTCGGGAAATATTTATCTATCCTACTACTATTATAAAGGCGAAAGTTTGTAAGTATGGATGTATGGATGTTTGTTACTCTTTCACGCGAAAACTACTGAACCGATTTAAATGAAATTTGGTACACAGAATCTCTAGAGCCTGAAAAATAACATAGGCTACTTTTTACCGCGGGAAAACGTCATTCCGCGGGAAAATCCATTATAACGCGGGTAACACCGCGGGGCACAGCTAGTTTACTTTATAAATATAGGTTTAATTGACTATTTCGTATAAGGGGGTAAAAATATGTGCTTATTAGTTTTAACAATTAAGTGATTTTCGTTTCAGATTAAAAAAATAGATATATGAATATGAGATATACTAATACTACGCATAGTTTATACACATTTATACACATAATTTATTAAAAATTAAAAATAAATCAATATGTCTTTGAGTAGATGCAATCAGATCGGTCACCTATCCACGTATGTTGTAAGGGAGCCCCCTGATATATTAATTTATTCTGTGTTTTTATTTGTTGTTATAACGGCAACAGAAAAACATCATCCCTCAAAATTCATATTCATATTCATTTATTCGTTGATTCATGTGGTTACAAATGGTGTTAAGTTTTATATTACCCTGACATGAGCCCCGTTGGGACATTACAACTGATACAAAAGTAGTCTTATCATTTCAACGCTCTATCTATCATAGTTCTTGAGATACAGTCTGGTGACAGACAGACGACGAAGATTCAGTGATAGAGTTCCGTTGTGCCCTATGGGTACGGAACCATACATTTTTTTAAATAATTTCGATAGATAGATGAACCGACAATAATATGTCATACTAATTATCAATAATAATTTTGCAGAACAGATGGTCGTTGGGGGCGAAAAGTTCTAGAATGGAGACCACGGATCGGCAAGCGCAGCGTAGGACGTCCACCAACTAGATTGACGGACGATCTGGTGAAGGCTGCGGGCTCAGGCCCCTGCCAGCCGAAACTACTGCAAATCTTTGAGGGAGGCCTATGTCCAGCAGTGGACGTCTTATGGCTGAGATGATGATGATGATGATAACTAATTTTCTATGTCAACGTCAAATTGTTTGATCATTTGTTTTGGTTGAAGTATATTTTAATTTAATAATATAATCCGTACGTAACAAGTACGTACGGATATATTATTAAACTAGTGGCCCGCCCCGGCTTCGCACGGGTTTTTATTCAATTTTTTTTCCGGCAATTATTCGATTTTTTCTGGCCTTTTAAACATTCCCTAGACCTCCACGAACATTTCAAGACTATGATAAGATAAATCCGTTCAGCCGTTCTCGAGTTTTAATCAGACTAACGAACAACAATTCATTTTTATTTATATAGAAGATAAATTAAAATATACTTCAACCAAAACAAATAACATCATTTATATGTTAATCCATAAAGTATATAATTTTAACATCGACATAAATTGCACACCAAATTTTAAATCATATTTCTGTCCTTATGTACGGTTATTCCTCGAGTCACCGTGGTATAAGTAGCTACAATCATTATTGTCGGCTAATATACTAATATTTTACAATGGTAGCTATAATTCTATATGTATATCTTCTTCGCCCAATTCTCCGAAATTGCAGTAATTTACATGGAAAACACCGTATAACTGATGGCAGAAATACAGTGCAAGAACGAGGTGTAATAATTTTGCAATGGCTTTTATAAATAGAATAAATACAGATAACTGGAGGAATGATGCGTCCACTAAGTAACCGGTAAAAATACTAAAAATAGGAACCGTGCAACCGCCTACACGTTTTGACGAACAGTTGAGTTAAAAGCAATTGTATTTATATATGACCCGCATCCAAATCTGTTACCTTGAACAGGTTACTCTACTGGGCCAGTATTCGTGTATCATCGCAGTCTCTTGTAAAAGTTAAGTCGATTTGTTTGTCCTCGAGCTAAAAATAACTACGGAAGTGTAAATATCACATTTTATGCTGATCAAACAATACCTACGTTACTTATCATTGTACGTCCGAGTGTAGTTGAATGTTAAATCTATGATTCTAATACGTTTAGAGCTCCTAATCGATTCATGGTGAACAAGAACACGGACGGGTCGTGGTCTGCCCCGCCTCATGCTATAAATAATCCAAAAATTATTTATTTGATCGTTTCACGCGACCAACTGGCAAATGTAAGTTGAACGGGAGAGTAAATACTATTTTTATTGATTTACCGTACCAAACATTGGAATCGTTTACTGCGTAATTCTGTGAATTCGACTAGCGATTCACATTCTCTGCCTGCAATAAGTCGCTTGAAGCAAGCGGACGCGCGAATTACGGTAAATGAAGTTGTTGAAACGGATGTCCTCTGTTCAGTACCTTGTCTAGAGACAAAATTCAGAAACTGAAGAGTATGATCCTTCAAATGTAGTGACGCATAAAGGAAACCAGGCATTGTGACACAATAGCTTTCAATTTTTAGAACACGAATCATATCTTTATTATCTTTGCAAAAGATTTGTTATGATTTGAGATTGTTACGTTCGCAGCGTGATGTTTTAATAAAAGTAGAGTATTTGCCTGTCCCATGTCACATAAATTATGGGTGCCCCAGATACCCGCAACTAAATTGCAGCATACCGGTCAGCGGCCGGCCGTTTAATAGCATCTTCAAGGGCCCTATGAACGAAGCAGAGCCCGAGAAGATCCGAGTACGCACAATACAAGAGACACACGTAGCTAACCGACGTTGATTACTCTTGACCGCAATTGAAAACAAGACGAAATTGAAAAGACTCATTCAAAATATGCGATTTCCCTTGACTTGACCTTTTTCTGAAAGAACATATTTAGAACTTTGAGTATATGCCAAAAGCTTGAATTAACTTGGTGGTGCGAATTCTTTTAATAAATATAAATAATTCAAATAAGTTTTGGAATAACAGGTTGCCTATATTGTTTTATTATGCCCCGAATCTGGAAGATAATTATCTATTTTGCAAGAAAGGGGCTATACATACATTAATACAGTAGGCAAAATAACGACTCGAATAACTTTTTCGAGGTTTTTTTCTGTTCACGTACGTAAGTGTTAACCCACTGAATTATACGTGACCTCTGGGTGGTCTTAAGAACAGTGTCTGGTGGTAGGATTCGGCCGCGGCTTGTCACCACCCTCCGGGCTGGTACAGTGCATGGTCCGGAGAAGCCTTCTAGGTCTTTGCCCCACCTTAGACCACATCGTCACCTTACATCAGGTGAGATAGTGGTCAAATGAAGGCTTATCTAGCATAGAAAAAAACTTACATGTTCGAGTGCTATCGACATTGCCCCGGAGACAGCAAGTCCCTGCTTGTCCCTCAGCTCGCCCGTGATGGACGGCAGGTAGCCGACAGTGATATTGAACTTCTTGGCGAAAGAAGGCCCGGCCAGGCCTAGCGCCACGAGCAGGAACACTCGCGCGCCGACCCACATGCCGACGCCTTCACCGCTGTGTGATCACCTGGAGACAATCAAAATTATTTTATTACTATTACCAAGCTAATATATATTTTGAGCCTATCTGTTTAAGAGTTAGGGTGCTTTTCCACCAAAGCTAAGGGAAGTGAGTGAATCCTCCTTTAATCTACCAAGGAAAGGCTCAGGAGTTTAAAATGAATGACAAACTGTGAAGACCCATGACTCGGGTCCTCATAAGCATGCGTTCTATTCAATATAGTACTTATATCTTTTTTTTTGATGTTGTTGTGTGGATGGTCCGGAATTTATTAATTTATAGTAAAAGTAAATCAAGTTCCATCCGGTCGTATCATTTAATTAAAAAAGAATATCCTGTAAGAATGTTAGGTTTGGTTCAGAATATACCGAGTTCCATAGACTTATTCGACAGAGAAAAATGTTAAGATTGTTCTGAAATTACTTAAATTATGAGTTTTATTTATTTATATATTATGAATACCGTGCAAAGATAAATAGTTAAGCCAAGAGGTAAGCACCCTAATTAAAAAACATTCTATCATTATATGAGTGTTACGACACCATGTTCATGTAGAACTAACATGTGTCGTAACACTCATATTTAAATTGGTCTCCAAATTTGAATACGTGTATTAGAACTTTAGTGTGGTAGACTGGTGTCATTCTACACCAGTAACCATGATTAATTCCCAACGCACCAAATCCGATTAAAGTTAAGAGACCCTTTCTCCGTTACAGAAACCCTAAAAATACAAAAATTATCTGCAAGAAGCTGGTTTGATCTTTTTGTAGAAGATTTACCGGTTATTACAAAATAGGATATAAAAACACTAATATAATTTTAGCTATTTTCGAAAATTTAAGAAACCGTAAACAAATATTATTATAACCGAACTGGCGGGCTCAGGTAGCTCTTTTAGGAAATAAAACAGTTAGAAAGTACCAAAAATTCATAAACTATGCGTAAACTGTCCATAGCCGTCACTGTTTTCCAATACACAAAACGTAAAAAAAAATAGGATTAGTCACGGTAATGTTACCCAAATATTGAGCAAAGCTAAACGTTGCGTGTCGTAGGGATCAAACACATAGATATAACAGCAGATAAGCTTATATAAAACTCTTCAAAAGTCATTGTCCTGTTGCAATATAAATATCAAAATGATCGATTGATAACACGTTGACTACGTGACGTGTTGAACAACGACTCAACATGTGTGGTTACAATTATTGTAAAATAATTAGAACTGACCTCATTGTTTCATCTCTGGTCCGAACTGACCTTGTAATGAAGATATTACACTATGTAATTTATAAAAATATATTTGGGTATTACACTGAAATGAACAATGGCAATCCTCTAAAGTTGTCCAATCAAAGGGGAGTGAGAGCCGCAACGATGGCGACAATAAGCGCTTCTATTTTTGTAACTCAATAAAGGGAAGTCTTCCTGCAGCGTTTTCCGCCCTCAAATGTAGGAATGGCTTCTATGCTTTTAAGTAAGTAATTGGCGCGCAGCCGGCGGCTTATTACACCAATAATTGACCTACCGCTGTTTTGACAACACGCAGCTCCAAGTAGTGACTAAAACCATAAGTAATATTGAATTCTTTAACGTTGCCGCTAACTCAATACCTTGAAAGTAGCCGTGAGATGCAATGACCACTCAGTTGTCCGTATTTAGAACCAGCTGGATTTATCAATAATTTTCTAGACTGGATAGAGTCCAGTTTAGCGTGCGGCTGCATAGATATCGCAGATTATTCATAAAGGGTATAGCGCGATTGCGAATATACGTATTGGTATATGCCCCTAGAGTCAATAACCGCAGATGGCCCTGTGGGCTCGGCTGTAGGACTGGGCACCACGCCGACACCTCGCAGACTGGGCTGGCCAGTTGCAAACCAGGCTCGGAGCATGCATGCCCTGCTGTGTCAGAGGCGAAACGATGCGGCATCATCTCGCCTTGAGATAACGTCAGCGATAACGTTCTCTCCGCCTATAAATAGAACTTAAATAAAAAGGTAAATGTGATTATGATTACATTTCACATTTGCGGCAAACCATCGAGACTCGCTTGAAAAGAAAACAACTGTATACTTGGTTGGTAAAACATTTAACTGGCTTATTGATTTTTTTTTACAAACCAGCTTTACATTTTACGGCGTAGCCCTTATTTTATTAATTTTCCCGCGGAAACAAAATCTAATTTAAACCATTCCTAGATAAATAGGCTATCCAACACTAAAATAATGTTTGATATCGAACCGGAGTAGTTCCTGAGATGAGCGCGTTCAAGCAAACAAACTCTTTAGTTTTATAATATTGACATTGATAAAACATTAAAAAGGTTAAGTAATGTAAAATGGTTAAAAAATATTAATTGGATCTCTTTACCTTTCATTAACCCCCGACCAAAAAATTAGAGTGTGGAGGAAAAACCGAAAATCTGCAAATATACACGAGTGGCTGGTATCAAATGAAAGCGCATCGCGTGCACATTACAAAATATTATAGGGTTTTACTTTCAAGGAAATTAAGGCATTGGGATCGGGGGTTTTTCTTAAATTTTAAATTTAGATTTATTTGTAATAAATAAGTTACTGACGTACCTACAAACCTTATCATAATTAGTCATACAATATAGCGAATAATTTAAGAAACTTTGCATAAAACCTGCAGGACAGATAATGGTTACATTCGTTTGTTCGAACACACCTACAAAAACATAGACCGTCATCTATTTGCCAAAGATCATATAATGTTGTGTATACGTTGGTAGGTAGCCAGCGTTGGGAACGGAATAGTCCGTAAGGCTATCGATCTTTCCTATGCGATGTTTGGTCTGGCCACTCCCGACCGCACCTTCCCATAAGAAATAAAAATCGACCACACAACCTCCCCATTGGCACACAACCAATAGGGTATTTCACTCCGTTGGACAAAGAAACTGAAATTATTGATTTCCTAGTGAAAATGTAAGTTAATACTAATTTATAATCGCATAATAAAGCTAAATACTATCAAGACCTGTAAAATGAAAAAACCTGCACGCGTTTTACGTAAATTACAAAATAACATAGTAACTCTTCGATGCCAACCGATAGCTAATAACAATTGTGGTAAAAATCATACGTACTGGGTGTTTAAAGTCTATTAGTCGGTCTAAAAATATATATCAAAATTTTTTGAGTATGTAGGTACCATAAAATCCTAACTTAGTACAGTAGACATAAAAGGGACCCTTAAAACAACAATAACAGTCTTTAAACTCGGGATAGATGCCGTCATCTCATTGATTAGGCAAGCTCAAGTATGTCGCCTGTCGCCGGTGTTCGCGAGTTCAAATGTCACCATTTCTCAGGATATATTTTTTTTAATCAAATTTTATTTAAAATATGGCTCTGTGCGTGTGTTTTGTGTGTATCTGACTGAATCCGTAAGTCTTTGTCGGAACCCTACTGCTTCTACGCTTTCGTTATTCGATTTAGTACGAGTAGTAGAAATTCCCATCATAGCACTCTTCTATGTACCTACTAAAGTTACAGTTAAATTAAAGTTTTCAGGTATTTGCTTCACAGATCACATAGAATAGGACGCCAATCAAAAGGTTCCAATTCAAGCTGTGTTTAATGATCGTATCAAATAATTAACAATATCATAAAATACACAACATATTCATTGAGCGGTCCATTTCATGATGTGAGAAGCTAAATTTGACGAGATCAATAACTGTAAGGCGCCGCCATACACGGAGTGCTTGAAGCAGTCAGGATCGACTACTTGAAGCTGCG
This sequence comes from Gymnoscelis rufifasciata, assembly GCA_929108375.1. Taxonomy (NCBI): domain Eukaryota; kingdom Metazoa; phylum Arthropoda; class Insecta; order Lepidoptera; family Geometridae; genus Gymnoscelis; species Gymnoscelis rufifasciata. The sequence goes on along the minus strand of OV815308.1, from coordinate 9,421,096 downwards.
ACTGCATAATGAACTACAGACTTCTACGTACGTAGAAACAGGAACCGCTCAAGTAGTTACAATTGCTTCTGGCGGTTGGCAGTGATATTTCATCATGCGGTGAAGCAGTCGCCAGACATACACTGACTTCTCGAGCTGTCGACTGCTCTCGCGCGGTTACCTCCAGCCGCTTTCTTCATTCCACTTCATGCTGCTGATTTGAAATTGCCAACTATAGTCTGTTCGCGGAGACAAACTAATAGGGAAATCATAGACGGCACGTTATTGGTCGCAGATAACGAACATAGGGCACGTGTACACTGTGACCAAAAGTCAGTCTCATCTGTCTCTTGTGCGGTGCGGACGTGCAGGACATGTCGTATAGCGCTCGTTACATTCTGTTCTCAGTATTGTATTTTACGTTGACCTGGCTTGCTTTTTGGACTGTTTTCTGTTTACCTCGTGATTTTGCGTGACGGACTGATTCTTGTTTTATTGCTGACCTGGCTTGCTCATCGGACTGTTTCCTATTAATTTTGTGACTTGGCATGTATACCGGACTGATTCACTGTCATGGCCGCTACCGCCGGTAGCCCGGTTTTTAAAAGGCGGAAACGGCCTTTTTATAAAATAATAAAAAAATAAAAATCTTTTATTTCAGACACAGGTCCATAAATTAAATTAGTGTGATCATAAAATAACATAAATTACATAAACATAGACAGATACCGTCTTGTGCAGAAAGCGATCAATCTAGGAAAAAATATTTTTCATCAACGGAATAAAACTATGATATACAATTGTATAGGTTCTCAGTACCATAATAAGTAGGTCAATTATCAATAAGACACTCATCCTCTAAACCCCGGGCGAAAACCTAGCTAATAGTTTGATGTGAGTAATCTAAACATAGCTTTACATTTTTTAAAACGGCCACTCCCACTGACCAATCATAGTCTCCCACGCTAGTAGTCCCGTCCTTTTCACTTTCATACAATTGTGCAAGAGAGCGCGCGCTTTATTAGTTTGTCTCCGCGAACAGACTATAGATATTGCTGTTGAACTCGAGCAGTTCAATAGCAATTTGAGAGACAAAATTAAGAAAGCAGGCGAAGGTAAACTGCGCGAGAGCTGCTGACAGCTCGAGCATTCAGGCTAGTCAGTAAAAAAGCTGATAAATAATAATTCAGATCTAAAAATTTAGCCACGCCAATACATAAATTAAAACAATAAATAGGTAAATATTAGGTAAGCGTCTCCAGCGCCTCTGTACCATAAAAGTATTCAACTATTTTACAATATCACAACAATCTTGACCATTTCGTGATGTTGTTTCATTGGGTTTTATTTATAATTGAATTCACACAGGTGGTGTGGCTAATGTAAAGTTTAATACTCAATGAAATATTAAATTTTTGACAAATTTCATGACTTCGTCTATTCTTTAATGTAGGCCGACATAATCACATACAGCGAGATAACTTTTATTTCACAGAAATTAAACTTTTGCACATCTATGCAATAGAACCTTTAAGTTTTGAAACTTCTTTGCGATAATGCCGATTTTTTTTGGGGAGTACTTTGGTCACATATTGTTGTCACTTAAATTTTTTTTAATCTAAGTTGACAAAGTGTTCAATAATCGGTGCTAACAAAGCTATTAAATCAAATAGACTTCTGATCATTTTGAACATCTTGTCAACTCATATACTTATGTGAAACAATCATCATCATCATCAACACCCTATAAACAAGAGAAGTGATATTTTTACCACTTAGGGCGCATAGGAACTGCTTATATCAATTTGGTTTAACATTTTTCAGATTATTTTAACTACTCCAGACGCTTATGTCAATTTGACGCTGACTGTACCTATATGGCTATAAATACGGTAGGTTCTAACATCGCATCGAAATATAGCTCAGATTAAATCAAGGAGTTTTTGCATTACATAGTTATAAACACTAATGTTAAACATAATATACCCTGTCGTAGTAAATGTTACGTGGGTGATAAAACAAATGTCGAAAAAATGTTGCTCAAGTATATTAAGTATTTTATTTAATCAAAGCCTTTTTTTAGGGAGGGAATGCCAACTGCTGGACTCTTACCGGCTGATAAACCCCTACTGTGCTCCCAACCAAGGTTATACATATATATGTACCTAAAGTTTGTTATAAGCTCACTGTAACTTTTTCCAACATGGTTCAGAATATCAATACTTTTTTTATTTGGACTTTTGACTACAGACTAACCAGAAGGCAGAAATCAGCGATGGAACAAGTTTGTCCAGAAATGCCTAAAAAATTATTCAGGTTGGATACATTTTCAGAAAAACAAAGTTCGAAAGAAATTTCCACTCCATAGCGGTCCTTGTGGTCTTTAGCGGTTTGAACATGCTAGTCGTAGGAACTACTCATTCAATTTGAAAAATTATTTCAATGTAAGATAACCCATTTATTGAGGAAGGCTATAAGCTACTTTTTACCTCAGAAAAATACATTGTTTCCGTCAAAAAGTTTTTGAAGTAGATACTATAAAATAACTGAGTAATTTTATGTTGTCATTAGTATAGATACAAACAAAAATTATTTGTAAGCCTTGATTTTTAAATAACATGTTTTCTTTTGCCTTTGCTCAAGATTATTTGCCAATAGTAGACAGTTGAATAAGTATGTTAGGAATTTGGCTCTTACATAATTTTGAATATTTTGAATTATATTAGGTACTGGACAATGTAAATTTAACCCCATTTGTTGAGAACAAAAATATCTTAAAAATCTTAACATACATTTACTTGAATCTTTAAGTGTGTTTGACAAGAGTTAATAAAATAATGTTAATATCTTTGTATGTGAGTTTAAATACAGTGTCTTTGTGGATAAGACTATATAGTGTTGCTTCATTATTAGCATGATATTTTAGTATGCATATTCATTTGCTTTAAATATTTATAACATAGTACATGTACTATGATTTAAAACAGGTAACATACCATGATTTGACGGTTTTTGAGTTTTCCGATATTTCGACGCTGTTGCAAGCGCCATGATCACGGAAACAACTGAATTGTCATTGTCTTTGCGATTTGGGCAGACGGTTATTCACAAACGAACCGGTCTACCCTCTTTCTGAGTCTTTTATTGCGAGGTTGACACTCACTAGTGCTACTACCACTTGTTTCATTCTCGAACGCAACTCGATCACGACACACTTCACTGACCGTGTCTTGGCGAATACGGTAACCGGTGTTACATACGTTTGAGTTTTGCATAACCGCACTACAGGATTCCATGCTCCTGACAATTGGAAGCCATCTTCACGATTGAAGTTCCTATATTTAGTAATTTCAATAGCCTCCCGAACCAATCTAGGTATATAGTGCCGCTCTGTTGAAATTACCCGTGGGTTATGCAACTCAATCCAGTGATTGGAACCAGACTCCAGTAAATGTTGTGCAATTGCAGACTTATGGACATCTGCGTTCTTCACTGCCTTAATATGTTCACCTACACGACACGCGATAGTTCTCTTGGTCTGCCCTATATATGAGCTCCCGCAGCTACAATCTACTTTATAAACACCTGGTCTTCCTAATGGAAAATTATCTTTCGGCGTTCGTAAGTAGTTTGCGATTTTCTTGAGCGGTGTAAATACGGTTCTCATAGACACCTTTAATGTACGGTAGAAAAGCTGGTCTACGTTCTACCGTACAACTGCGAACTTTAGGGACAGAACGTGGTGGCAATGTGTGTCCTATGAAACCATTCATCCTCATGACCTTTTTGATGTGAGCCAGTTCCGCCGGTAGGCACCTACTATCACACAAGTCATATGCACGATTTGTCAGCGACGTCACCACGGAGTTCAGATGGCGAGGGTGGTGGTGTGAACTTGCATGTAGGTACTTGATTTGGATGGAATATTTTGAGAATATCGCCATCTTATCAAGCCCTATTCAAGTTAAATTGTGGAAGAGATATGTGGATGATGTATTTTGTGTTTTGGGTGGTGACATTCCGGAAATTGAGCTTTTGTTGCAGCACTTGAATGGTATCCATAGTAAGATCCGTTTCTCGTACGAGTTGGAGAGTGAACGATGTTTACCATTCTTGGATGTGCTGGTGAAAGTGCTTGATGATGGAAGTTTGGGCCATGGAGTATATAGGAAACCTACTCACACGGACAAGTACCTACATGCAAGTTCACACCACCACCCTCGCCATCTGAACTCCGTGGTGACGTCGCTGACAAATCGTGCATATGACTTGTGTGATAGTAGGTGCCTACCGGCGGAACTGGCTCACATCAAAAAGGTCATGAGGATGAATGGTTTCATAGGACACACATTGCCACCACGTTCTGTCCCTTAAGTTCGCAGTTGTACGGTAGAACGTAGACCAGCTTTTCTACCGTACATTAAAGGTGTAACAGACAAGATCTCAAAAATCTTGAGTAAGATGTCTATGAGAACCGTATTTACACCGCTCAAGAAAATCGCAAACTACTTACGAACGCCGAAAGATAATTTTCCATTAGGAAGACCAGGTGTTTATAAAGTAGATTGTAGCTGCGGGAGCTCATATATAGGGCAGACCAAGAGAACTATCGCGTGTCGTGTAGGTGAACATATTAAGGCAGTGAAGAACGCAGATGTCCATAAGTCTGCAATTGCACAACATTTACTGGAGTCTGGTTCCAATCACTGGATTGAGTTGCATAACCCACAGGTAATTTCAACAGAGCGGCACTATATACCTAGATTGGTTCGGGAGGCTATTGAAATTACTAAATATAGGAACTACAATCGTGAAGATGGCTTCCAATTGTCAGGAGCATGGAATCCTGTAGTGCGGTTATGCAAAACTCAAACGTATGTAACACCGGTTATTCGCCAAGACACGTTCAGTGTAGTGTGTCGTGATCGAGTTGCGTTCGAGAATGAAACAAGTGGTAGTAGCACTAGTGAGTGTCAACCTCGCTATAAAAGACTCAGAAAGAGGGTAGACCGGTTCGTTTGTGAATAACCGTCTGCCCAAATCGCAAAGACAATGACAATTCAGTTGTTTCCGTGATCATGGCGCTTGCAACAGCGTCGAAATATCGGAAAACTCAAAAACCGTCAAATCATGGTATGTTACCCGTTTTAAATCATAGTATTGTTAAAAACCATGATAATTTAAAAAGTTATAACATAGTACATGATCATGACATTTTTTTTTTAATTCAGAAGTCCCTAAATAAATACATATATATACGGTGGAAAAAAATAATGGGCTCTAGAGTGACTACTTTAAATCCTGCATTCTATGATTACAAATAAAAATCTGAGATTCTTTCTAAATTTAACCATCTTTCGTGATAAAAGTTTTAAAAATGGTATTTGTCACAATTACGGAATAAAGAATCAAAACCCCAAAAGAATATTCAAAATCTATGCTTTTTCGAAAAGTGATTTTATTATGGAAATTTTATGATGAACAGTAATCCCACCCATTCATATTATAAAAAAGCCAAGGTAAATATTTCAAAATGTTTCTCATAAAAATCTAAAGGATTTAAAGTAGTTTCCCTACAGAAACCATAGACATAATGCATAGTAAATAGCTAACATGTATCATAGATAAACTAAAAGTATAAGTTTTAGTCGAAAATATTCTCTTGCATGATATCAAAATAAATGATAATCATTTATCAAAAAGATCCATGTTTTGTTATCAATTTATATTATTTTTCACATACAAATCTAATCTTTACCATAACACTTGCAAATATGACCATAAACACTTCATTTACTTACTTCCAAGATAAGAATAATTACTTTTTATGATGTCTGCATTAATTCTTAATTTCTTGACACAATATTTACATGCAAGCAAAAATGAACATAGTAATAAACATGTTAGGCAATTTTTTCAAATTTAAACAGCATCATAGAATATTAGGGTTTACTATTCCCTCATGGATTTATAAAGTATGAATCAGGATATATCAAACTTTGTTACTGTCTATCTGAAGAATTATGTTTTAATATTTAACTCCTTGACCCTTACTTCAGGTAATAAGGTCAGGTAAGCGGTAACCGGCTACCGCTTGGGGATTAACGAGTTAATATGACATCAATATTATTTCTTAAAATCTGCTCTCTGGTTTAATCCACAAATCAAATACTGATATGCTTCACACTTCACAGTAAGTAATGCTTAGCTTGTAGCTAAAAATACATCAACCAACATGATAAAACTATATGAATGTGTATACCTAACTCAGAAACACACTAGTGACAAGTGAAGACTGAATGTGGCAGAATTTGCCACAAGGAGCAGCACAAACTGTTCCAACAGGATAGGTTGTCCTAATCATTACTAACATACAATGCAGATTGATGCAAGAAACAGTACCAAATTGTTTACAAATATGTGTATGGGCTACAATAACTCACTGATTTTACTATCAAAGCTAGATAGAACGGTAGGAATCGGCAATAAATCTACAATCTAAGAAGCGCAATACAACATCTGTTGTTATAAGCAGAGCTTAGGTTTTGCATAAAATCTATATTTTGATAGTCTTACGTCTAAACGTATAAAGATGTTCTCAGAAATTATAAAAGTAAAAAGAAACTCACAAAGACCAAATGTAGTACATAATCACTGGATTCACTACGCAAAACACAATCCAAGTTTTCATTATCACAAAATTCCAGTTCGGTTCATAATCACTATGCAAACAAAGCAGATGGACAAACAAAAAGCAAAAGTTACGCAAATCAAGGGATTTGTAGTAAATCCAGCTGAGTAATTAAAATTAACCAAACTATTCTCAAGTCAGACACTTTTCAAGATAACACACACAACACAAGACAAGACAGACTTCTGTTCTGGTTCTGACCAAAGAAATACTTCACAACACTCGATCAAGAGCTCACAAAAATATAATTTTCACACACTTGCTCTTGCTTGTTGCTTGCTTGCACTACTGTACTTCGGTGTTTCATTCATCTGTACTCATTCAATTTTGTTCTCTTTAGAAGCGAGAAAATTGTAATGACAGCCGTACGGCAACTATGCGGTAGACGGACGACATAGCGGCGAAATGAGATCCTGCTTTTCAATTAGAGTTGAAAGTCGATTAATTAAAAAAATGTGTGTGTGCGATTCACACACGATAGAAGTGAAACTTCAGTTAATCGACAAAAGAATGAGATGAATAAAAAAAAGGTGTGTGTGCGATTCACACAAGATAGAAGTGAAACTTCAGTAAATAGAAAAAAGAATGAAATGAATAAAAAAAAATACTGTGCAAAAAGATTTTGTTCGGGCGGTCATCCATCCAAGACTACTCGTCGCGGCGTCGCGCAAAGTTGCTTAACCTTGTTAGCGTTTAATATTGGCTTACCTGTCGCATTTCCGTTGCATCCGGTTTTAAATCACAACGATTCTAAAGAAGTTTCACTACAAAACAAAAAAAAATACTGTGCAAAAAGATTGTTCGGGCGGTCACCCATCCAAGTACTGGCGTCGCGCAACGTTGCTTAACCTGCTTAAACGCTAACAGCGTTTAAGATTCGTTTACCTGTCGTTTTTTTCGTTGCATCCGGTTTGAAATCACAACGATTCTAAAGAAGTTTCACTTCAAAAACAAGTGACTATCGATCTTTTTCAAACAAATTTTCGTTGGTTATTTGTTCCTGTCTACATCCGACAAAGTAAGGACATTCGAACCACTGTGAGACATAGTGAATTTATACGGGTTTCGTTTTTTATATGTATTAAGAACCACACGCCGCTAATGCACTGCCACGACTGCGAGCGCGAGCGCTCATTTAGTGAACTTAATGTTGATCTCAGTTGTAACTACTGTTATCGTTCATTGTGCTCACTCAATACTTCCATAGATACTCTAAGTATTTTAAATTCTAAGATCTTATGTAAATGCAGACCAATTTTACCTTTAACCTTTTCTTATTCTACCCTACATACATAAACAAACCATATTCAGACCAGGTTTTAGTTCCGGTTTACGTCCGGAAGCGCAAGTACATAATTAAACATGTGATTCAGTTCAAAGAAGACAGAGAGTATCCATCACTATTACATTACATGACATTGACAGTAACAGGAAGAATATTGAATTGACTATATAAATAGAGTCATCCATTTTGTTTTGTTTTGCTATAATTTGTTCGAGTTGTTGTGGAACTAATCGTCTATGTAAAAATATTTGTTGATTTCACAGAATATTTGGACAACCACCTAGGCTCGAAGGCTATATCTGTGAATAAAATTAACATAAAATATTAAAACTTCACAATGGGGAAAGGTTTCAATAATTACATGTGTAAAAAATTCTTTCATCCTGCATCAAGGGATAATTTGAAGAGAGTATGTATCTGCTGAACATATTATAGCAAACCTTACCATGACCCTCCTGTTAAATGTGGTAAATTATTTTATTCTACATGTTTTTTTAAGGTATGGATGGCAGAACAGAAAACAGACGCCTACAAGAAAAAGCAAGAAGAGCTCCGCGTCCAATATGAGAAAGAGCAAGAACTTCATGAAAATAAGTAAGTATTTTCTCCTTATAGCTATCTAAAATCAATAATATTATGAAAACTAAAAGTAAGCTATGTATGTAAATGCAATTATTTTTACATCTACTATTACTTCCAGAGCGATGCTGAGTAAGGAAAGCAAGGACAAACAAAGCTTGAACTTTATGTATGAGCCACCACCTGGTGTTAAAAAAGAGAGAGAAAGGGAAGACAATGAACCTGAATACAAATTTGAATGGCAAAGAAAATACAATGCTCCTAGAGAAAGTTATTGTAAAGGAGACAATGAGATAAGAGACCAGCCTTTTGGAATTCTGGTGAGGAATGTAAGATGCATTAAATGTCACAAATGGGGACATATTAATACAGGTAAATTCACTCAAACTAACATAATTCCATGATCATAAATTAAAAACACAAATAATTTTTCTTCTTAAAATATTCTAAATTACAGATAAGGAATGTGCTATGTACTCTTTATCAATGAGCGAGGCTAGAGCCCTTCAGGCATCATCTGCAGCAGCACCTGAAGAGGAAGAAGAGAAACCAGATATCCCAACACTCATGCAGCACATGAGAGACACAGGCCTTGTCATGAAACCAGGTGCTTTGCCATTAGCTCCATCGAACATGGAAGATAATGACCCTGCAAGTCTCACAGAAATGGATCTAATAAGTCAGCTGACCAAGAAACAGAAGAAAAAGTTGTTGAAGTAAGTATTTGAAACCGGTTACCAAATCATTTAAAGTATGCTAACTATAAATAAAGTGCTAAATATAAAGTGTTAAATTATTTTTATATCTTAAGTGATTCAATCATTTTTATGTTTGCAGGAAATTAGAAAAGATGGAGAAGAAAAAGGATAAGAAAGATAAAAAACATAAAATTAAACACTAAATTTGTTCTTAAGATTTATTATTAATGTTTATGAATGCCTAATTAGTAGATAAACTTATGACTTCTGGTATATAGTACAAATTGGACTCAGCAATGCTTGTGCATTGGTTTCTGTAACATAATAAATGTCTATACTTACTACCTTAATTTTATAACAGCAAACATATTTGTAACTATCATACATGCCCTTAATTCTCTACTTAAGAAATATATGCTATTGAAATATCACAGATTACAACAATATTATTTGAAATAAACATATTCTAATGAGATGTTTCTTTTTTCTATATATCACTCTTAAATTTTAACATAAGTGTTATCATCAATTTCAATAATGTCCTGTCTGTCATTTCTTTCCTTCCAATGTAAGTACAAGACACAGCCTGTAATAATGACAATAATAGCAGTCAAAACAAAAACACTTTTCAAAATAACTTTGCTTGGAGTCACAAAGAGCTGAGCTTTCCATTGAGAAGGGTCACTTGGTGGGGCAGGGATCACCACTATTTGAGAATTTGGTATAACTTGAGTCCAACTCTTGGAGAAACCTGACAATCCAACTTGCAGGGTATCTACAAAATTAGGTGTCCGATCCAGACCAAAAATAGAATAGGGCAATTGAAGAGAAAAAAAGGCTGATTGAGACAGCTGTGCACATACTCCAGTGCGGTAGTTACCTTCTTGTGACCACATGTTGTATCCTATTTTTGGTCCAGGTAAGTTAGTACCTGGAAAAAATATAATAATTTATTATTTTCATAATAAGGAACACTGGGTGTATGCATTGGCAACAAAACAGATGAAAGCTTACCAAAAGTTCCTTGTCTATTGTACAAAGTTCTATTGTTAAGTGGTAACTTTGCATTAGTGAGACCAGTAACTACAATAACTTTGATAAAATTTGTATCATATTCCAGTTCATTTTTGTAGGAATGCATAGTGTAAGTCAGTGTTGTAGCATTTTTTCTGACATAGATAATGTCAAGAACACCATCCATAAGGAAGTCATAAAATGTAGCCATCACTACATCTTTTTCTATTGAACCAAATATTTCCCATTGAACTTTAAATGTTCTATGAAATTTGCAAGTAGGCAAATTACAGGGAGAATTATGTAAAAGAAAAGCCTTAGTTCCATTGCCACTAACTGGCCCTAAAGTCATCAAAATATCTGGATACCCATCCATATTATAATCTCCAGTCCTCATTGTAATAGTGTCTAGGTAAAGTTCATTTCTAGGTGGTACAAATCCCCATAGAGTCCCTGAACCATCATTGAAATCTACTTGCAGATCATGCCACTGATGATTATCATAGATTAGAATGGTGCTATTTTTACATTCAATATCTGAACAAACAGGAATGACTAGATAGAACTCTCCAGAAAGAGCTACATCAATGAATAGAGCTTGACCATAGATAGCAGCATGTCCAACTAAGAAATCAATGCTGTTATTATATCTGAACCCTTCCGGTTCATCACTCAACCAAACTTCAACATTTGTTGTGGTTGTCACAAGTAGGTCAGCAGCATCATCATCATTCACGTCAAGAAATGAATGAGAGTGAGGTAACTTCAGTTTAGGCAGTGTATCTGTTGTCATATTTATCTCTGTAGGGGTTGTTCTTGACCGATCAAAAACCCAGTATACTCTTTGTCCTTTATAATTTACACCAAATAAATCTAATGTCATATCTCTGTTGAAGTCAATAGCTAAAGGTTGACCCATGACATAAGCTTTTATGGCAAAAGCATCAGAACAGTTCAAGGTGTCTTCCCCACCCCAAATTATTCTGACTTCCTGTAAAGTGGAACTAACATTCTGAGTGGTGAACATTATATCCATATAGGCATCTCCATCGAAATCTCCAGGAACCACGCTAGTTATGTTGACATTGGTGAAGTTGCATACGAAAATTGATGGTCTCAAAAAAGGTTCTTTTTCATGTGCTAAATATACTTCCACGTTAGAATAGTTCTTAATAACGAATGTATCTGTTAGTTCGTCTGAATTAAAATCACCAAAAGCAGCAAGCACACCTTCTGTGTTTTTTCCAAATGAACTTTCTGTCATATCATTAACTCCAGTACAACGACAATGACCCAATAAGGTTCCAATCATACAAAACAGTGCTATTCGCATTTTCACAAGTTATTAATCAAGTCACACTCAAATCAAAATAATTACTAAAATCAACATGAAGCACATAAATTAATATTTAAACACGAAGATTTTGAAATTGAAAACACAGAACAGCTAAAACGTACCTAGTGATTAATATAGTGATTAATATAATATAAATATACTCTCTGAGAACAACAAACAAACATACATTTTACGACACGACAAGGACATCAAGTATTTCGTTTGACATTGATTGACTTGACATCTTTAATACTTCACGTTTGAAAAAGAAGAAGAAGATCACTTCAGTTGTGAAGTGAAGTTAGGTTCAAGTTAGTCATTCATTCAGCTTCAATCAAAGAGTGTGTTTCCTTCAAATTCAATCAATCAAATCAAATCATAATAAAAATGGCGACTCAACATTGTTGTGAATTTTTATCCATTTGATGAATTTGTTGCATTTCTTTCTACTTATTATTTTCGGTGTGGAACCGTAAATTCAAAAAGATAATCTTATCTATTAAATAAAACATGGCAGAGTTCGATGTTCTGAGACGAAATCGACCCGGATCTAAAGCTAAGGTAACTCTTGCCACCGATCATCGGCAGTTCCAAGTGGAATGCAAAAATAAATTGATTTTGCTTTTTGTAGGATTTTTGTCGCTGGCCGGATGAACCTTTTGAGGAGATGGACAGCACTCTGGCAGTGCAACAATTTATTCAGCAAACAATTCGACGAGATCCTTCAAATCTTGAAGCTATACTTAAAATGCCTGACGCCCAAGATGAAGGTGTTTGGAAGTATGAACATCTTCGGTGAGTACAAGTGACTTTATTAATAACTTGTGCTCTTCAAATACACAAAACTTAATAATAATACATAATACTTGTACACTATTAATTGATATTCCATTCATTTAATTTCAGGCAGTTCTGTATGGAACTAAATGGCCTTGCTGTAAGATTGCAAGCTGAGTGTAAGCCCGAGACATGCACACAAATGACTGCTACAGAACAATGGATATTCTTATGTGCTGCTCATAAGACACCTAAGGAATGTCCAGCTATAGACTACACAAGACACACTCTTGATGGAGCTGCTTGTTTGCTAAATAGCAACAAATACTTTCCAAGCAGGTAAACTGTTTTATGTTTATTGTATTTAAGCCGATTTTTATTATTTGTTGACTGTTTTTAGAAAAACTAATTAACTCGTTAATCCCCAAGCGGTAACCGGTTACCGCTTACCTGACCTTATTACCTGAGGTGAGGGTCAAGGAGATAAATATACATTCTACACTCTGAAACGGCAGATTTTGCTAAAAAATATACTGTTTAAACCTAACCTATATAATTTTAATTCCAGAGTAAGCATCAAGGAATCATCTGTTGCCAAATTAGGCTCAGTATGCAGGAGAGTTTACAGAATATTCTCTCATGCATATTTCCACCATCGCTCAATATTTGATGCATTTGAAAAGGAGACACACTTATGTAAACGCTTCACATACTTTGTGACAAAGTATGCCATCATTTCAAAGGAAATACTAATTTTACCTAAATTAGATGATGAACAACCCATTGCGGTACCTGTGGGTGAATCGGAAGCCTGAATCAGTTTCTATGTGGATTCAAAATATTTTTGTTTTCACCATTAATAAACTGATCTTACAATGTTGACTCAAATATACTCTTAGTAAAAGTTTATGTCTGAATGTTTTACATTTTAGTTCTTGCACACAAGCTGTATTGATAACTGATAAGATAAACATTATTCTATAAAGGAATTTATCTGCATTTATATCAAACTAATTGTATTTAAATATAATGCTAGTAAATTGTTTTTGCTTAAAACTTTTTTCCTCTGTCATATTGTACCTTAGAATCTCATTCAATTATTTGGTGATTAGTGCTATATCTAAGATTTGGATATCATGTACCAGTGATTAAATTTCGAATGGGAAAAAGCAAGAACTTTAATTTAAATATATCAAAATCTAATCATGTTCTTGCTATAAAAATAAGAGAATATAAATTGTAGTGTATCTTCTAAATATAAAGGATTTAGGTTTAGTCTTTATTTCTTAAACCTCAATAAATTATTATCTATTACAAAATGTGTATGTACTTATAAAGATGGTGTGGGCACTGGTATAATGGATGTTGGCCCCGTCTCCTCCCCTGGGCGCCATTGACGCTGGCCAATGGAAGCTTTTTATTTATTTTTTGTTCCTTCTTCGGCTCCAATAGATGCTAACTAGATGTATTAGCATCTTCATAAACTACAACAATCATACTGTACTCACCAATCCACCTGCGAAACATGGCGAGTATTGGCAAACTCTCAAGTATCTTAAAAGTCTATGGTGGTAGGTATCTGGTCACGTGGGCCAAGTGGGAATGTGGTGAAACAAGGGTTATCTAGCAAAAAAAAAATCACTTGTTATTGTTAAAGGCCTAAATCCTTCAATAGGCTTCCTACGGCCGAACTGAACGACATTGTACAGAATAAGAGAACTTCCTAAAGTCATTTAGTATAAAATTATAAATATGTACACTTCTCTCTTTAGATTCCGTTCACTGCACCTGACGCAAATGGTTTCTCCATTTATTTATAAAAGCTATTAGTATGGTTACCAAAAGTTACTTTAAATATTAATCAATTTTGTATTAAATCAAGATGCTGCAACATTCAATAAAATTGGATTCCAAAACTTGAATTATAAATATAGTTTACGAAATTCTCAGTAAAATTCTAACCTAATTCTAATTCATAGAAATATTTCAATTTTTATATCAAACTTAAGACGTTAATAGAATGTTCGATAAAAACCGTTATTCATAAACCTAAATTAGTGCTACATCTGTTTAATAACAATTATTTAGGCTAGATATTCTAAAGCTGGTCACCCTTGTTTACATCTATAGTTGCAAAATAAGGCTAGTTCCTAATAATATAGGCTATTGAGTGTTTTAGTCAAATCAGTGATATTTGCCAGAAATAGCAGTTTTTATGAATACGAGGGTAAGAGTAAGCTTCTATGTGCCTTTCACAAAAAACACCAGTTTAACTAATCATCATCATCATCACCCTATTAACGTTCCCACTGCTGGGACACAGGGACTTCTCTCTTGACGAGAGAGATTAGGCATTATTATTAATAGTTTAACTAATGCCTGCAAGTAATATAAAAACATCTTTCATTTATGGAAGAAGGCTACTTCACATTCTCATTTTCTGCTAAAATAGGGAAGGACAAGGAGAGGACAATATTACTAACTCCTATTTATTTTTCTATGCTAACTCCAACATTGTGACAGTCAGACACATCACAACAGAAGCAGATTTTCTCAAAATCAGTCCGGAAGTAGTTCATGAGTTGTAGGTACCTAATCTGATCATGAGTGTTAAACAACAAATTTTTTATTCTTTATAAAATTTAATGGGAATGAAAATTATTTTCTTAGGTTATTTCTATGAGAAAAAAGATAATTAACATTATCACTTAGGTTTCTGTATATTTTTGTCAGGTCTTTTTGTGCTTTTGTACTGATTAAACTTTTTTCCTTTGCTTTTTTGACTACTTCGGGCGTCAGCATTTGTAAAATCAGCTTGCCAGAATTTCTTGCCGTTAAGAGATTGATACCTGTAACATAACATCTATTATGATATAGATTTCGTAAACTTATCTCAGTTTTGAGAGGTTAAGTTTGTGAGAATCATTGTGATGTTGTGATGAGTGAATCTCTGGATCTACTGAACCAATTTGAATGAAATTTGTACACAGATTCTCTAAAGCTTGGTAATATGTGATGTGATAGTGAGGGAAAATCCATTTAATGTGGTACACATGGTAGTATTTTATAATAATGATGTATGAAAGATATTATTTAATTC
Source organism: Gymnoscelis rufifasciata (assembly GCA_929108375.1). NCBI lineage: Eukaryota > Metazoa > Arthropoda > Insecta > Lepidoptera > Geometridae > Gymnoscelis > Gymnoscelis rufifasciata. Next base: position 9,405,637 of record OV815308.1, on the reverse strand, counting down.
AGTGAGATTTTAACTCACCCTTGTTGTTCTGTGTCAAAATCTGTTTCAAGAGAAAGTAAAATATGTATAACTGGTATTCTTCGCTTGACAACAATTTTTTCCAGTCCTTCTAATTTTGGGTCCCAATACTCTTCATCACTGTAAAAAAAAATATTGTATACTTTGACCATATAACTATTTTTGAAAAAGGTTAAACAGAGAGAGGAATTGGCCAAGTTAATTTTAAAATAAGTCTTACGTTTTGTATGTGAGTTTTGTGACTTGGTGCTGTACTTTAAATTGCCGCTTGGTAAGCTCAGCACATGTGATTGCTTTACCCAGTCCTACACCTGCACCAGTCCATACAACAACTGTTTCTTCTTTGTTTTTAAAAAAACTTGATACATGTGATAAAAGATTTGACATTCTGCTGCCTCCTTTCACCTGTTGGTTAAAAGTGTCAGTGCTTATTAGTGTAGGTAGTCATTTTTAGTTTTTTAATGCCTGAGAGACATGGGTTTTTATTTAAAATATTTTTATGGTAAATTAAAAGCACAAGTATCGATCAGGAGTATTGCACAAGAACGTTGAACGTGAATAATAGGGTTAGTACCTGCATCCACAGAAAGTTTCCATGGAGATCTTTAAAAGGCAAATTATCTCTTTCTAGCGTTTCTTCTACGTTTTTGCCTTTTGTATAGTTTTCCATAATTTCCAAGATTTTTATTAAGTTTTGGTTCTACTTCTGTTATTGTTGTAAAATTCCAGCCGCTATTTCTCCTCCATTTTATATTTTATTTTTTACTTTATACTATAGGCCATCTCGTCTCTAATCATTTTTATTATTTATTGAGCTTTTCTGTTTTTACATTGATCAGCGAGTGAGCCATCATATGCGACTAAGAAGCTTTTGTTAGGACACTTATTAATATATTTTGAAAAATTTATAAATTTTAATCTCTTGATCTTAATTCTCTTCTTCTTCTTCTTCTTTTATTAGATGGCGTCCGTGACTGGCTTAAAGGCCGAATTAATTAATTAATTCTCTTCTTCTTTATAGTTTATGTCAGTATTGACTGGCTATTTCGCCGTCGACAGTCAAAGTCAGTGAGATTAGTACGACACAATGACACAAGAAGTGAAGCCAAATGGCGTTCAACTGAATAACATATTTTTCGAATTACAAAACGACTGCTTAACGGCGTTCTCAACTGAGTCACATCTTTTTCACTTTAAAACTTTATTTGCCTCGACACTGGCAAATTGTCGCTTCAGGCGCAGAGTCCAATTACAAAAAACTGATCTTTTTCACTTTATAATTTTATTTAACTTGACACTGGCATACTGACGCTTCATGCGCAGAGTCAAGTCCATTGATAATTGAATTGACACAAGAAGTACTACCTATCCCTCAGAACATTTTTGTGGATTATTAATGTTTTCAACTATTGAAACAATGGGAGATGAGTTAAAAAATTACACACTGCGCTCACAAATTGCGCTGCGCTATCTAAAACGCAGTGTAAAACGCGCGTTTTAAAGTTTATCAACTCTAGTTCAGCATGTAGCAGTAAATCCTGTTTTTTTTAATGAAATGGGATATTATAAAACTAAAGAGTTTGTTTGTTTCATGCGCTAATCTCACAAACTACTACCTAGTATTAATTATTTTACTGTTTGATACTTATCGAGGAAGGCTATAGGCTATTTTTTACCGCCGGAAAATACGTCGCTCTTGCGGGAAAATCAATAAAACACGGGCAACGCCGTGGCGTGAAAAGCTGGTTTTATTTTATTTATAGGTGTTTGAAACTTAGCATAGCCGCCATTTAGAAATAAATAATTTTATTGCGTAGGTACACTAAAATTTGGTAGTTTTATCTAATGATCTTACGTTAGGATGGACAGTAGGTAGGTGCTTAAACAAACAGAAAAAAGTTGAGTACATAATCGGAAGAATTTCCGAGTAGCGACCATTTTTGTCGTCATAAAATTAAGTTTTAAGATTGGTTTAAAAAAAAGTGATTTTGTAACCTAAAAGAAATTTATCCTATTAAAGTTTTCGTAGATATTACCTATTTCCCATTTAAAAAACCAAATATCTAAAAAAATAATTGTTATTAGTTTTTATTAAAAAAACCGAACGCCACTCAAAAATTTTTCTTATTATTCTGAGGAATGTGTACATTTAATAACAATTGTATAAACTTCCGGCATGTTATTATCATATTATAGTATCAAAGTTCAAAGTTTATTAATTACACATAAAAACATTACAGTTTACACTAAGTCGTTCTATGGTACATTATGTTGGAAAATAAAGATATGTTATGTAAAACTCAAAAATAAAATATAAAATAACAAAAACACAAATCAAATTACTAAATACAGAAACACTTTAAATACAAAAACACTTTAAATACAAAAACACTTTAAATACAAAAACACTTTAAATATAAACAATAAATGGAAACAACAGGTATATGATAAAAACAAAACACACAAGGTACATATTAGCAAATGAAACTTTAACAGATACTTTCATGACCTTATCATACCTTAGTATAAAACATCCTTGGAAAGCCGGAACGGGCTAGTTAGTAAAGTTTAAAACATAGCATGTGATTACAATTTGTTTATGGCTCTGTGAGGATAAGTGCATACCTTGCACGTACCTTGTGCGTAACTTGTGAGTAAAATAGGTATTTAAAAATGTCTCACATAATCAAATTACCTATAGTCTGTTCGCGGAGACAAACTAATATAGCGCGCGCTCTCTTGCACAATTGTATGAAAGTGAAAAGGACGGGACTACTAGCGTGGCAGACTATGATTGGTCAGTGGGAGTGGCCGATTTAAAAAATGTAAAGCTTGTAGCACATCGTACTATTAATCATGTAGAAGTCTCGTCGGACAAGCCAAATCGCCAGTGTTCGGCCCGTTCTGTAAAACTTAGCCGAAACAAAGACGTTGTAGTGGGTAACACTACTCGCGGTCGAGTAGTGAAACTCCCCCCGCGATACCGGGAGTGAGGAAAAATCAGTTCGCGCGGCCGCCATTATTAGATTACTAGGCGCGCGCGCTCACTGCACGAAAACTATTATTTTAATTAGAACTTTAGTATTAACTTGTCTAAACCTGTGCCTTTTTACTGTTACAATTGTGTTCGTCCTTGTTAACTTTTGTGTACATGACTTTATGTGTTTTCTTCAATAATAAATCTGTCTTGTGTGTGAAAACGGCGTTTGAACTGACCTACCTACGACCAGAGCTAGCGTGCCGGGCAAAGCACTCTCTTAAACTGGCGCCCAACGTGGGGCCTGTGATAAAACTTCCACAAGGCACTACAAACAAAATGCCTCGCACACGCCGGCAATCTCGCCGGCAGTCAGATTTTGAGGACGCGTGTGAAGACGAACAAATAACAGAGGATGCGACGACGCCATCGCTCCCGGCGCCGCCTCAAGCGGCCACCCTGTCGGCGAGTGATGTGGCCACAATGATGTCGTCCATGCAAAAGACACAGAGCGAGATGTTCGAGCGATTGTTCGACCGCGTGTTAGCTCAAGAAGCTCGCCGCGAGTCCATGGCCACGCCCTATTCGCCAGTGACGCCGCTGCCATCCGAGTGCTCAACGCCGGCGCCGCAGAGAGGGAATTTTGCCGCGTGCACAGCAAGGTACAGCGGCCGGCCAGGTGACTCTCTAGACAACTTCTTGGACGCGGTTGAAGCATTTAAAGAGTGCACAAATATCAGTGATGATAACGCTCTAAGAGGTATGTCAATGCTCGTGACTGCGGATGCCGCTATTTGGTGGATGGGCGTAAAATCTTCGATTTACACGTGGTCGGAGGCGGTAGCATCAATAAGAAGCGCCTTCGGTGACCGACGCCCGCCCCACCGCGTCTATCAAGACATATTTTCAACGACCCAGGGGCCGCACGAAAACACAGACGTGTTTGTTGCTAAAATACGTGCCCTATTCGCAAGACTACCTAACGGCGATATCAGTGAAAAGGTAGAGTTGGACATGTTATACGGACTATTACATCGACGGGTACGTGAGCGTCTGCGAAGAGACGAGTTTACAAATTATAACTCGTTATTACAAAAGGCGCGAAATATAGAAGACGCCGCTTACGAAGTTCGAAGTTCGAATCAAATATCATACTTGCCTAATCTCACACAAACAAAGCGAAGCTACGAAACCCGAAACTCAAACGAATTGCCGACCGCCATCGCTTCACGGAATCCCGCACTAAGCGCCAACATACCTACGCCGCCGCGCGCTGCCGCGCCACCGCCGCGCCGCGCTAACGCCGTCGTCACCGTACCTACCACGCCGGCCTTGGTCGACGAGAGTAGCGCCTTGAATACCGCTTCAAAACAGTTTTGCAAGTACTGTAAGAGACGAGGACACTCGATAGACTCATGCAACGTGTTAAAAGCGAAAAGGGACTCGAACGCTAATCCGTCTACGAAAGTCTCACCTACTTGTTACGGTTGTGGTTCCATGGGAGTTACGCGAGCTCAGTGTACAAAGTGTAACGCGGAATATAGTGCATTTGACGCGGTATGGCTTGCTCCGACGGCGACCCCTTCTACGTCGGTCTGTAATAACGAAAGCCTGGTAAGTCCGTTCCATAATATATCTACGGCTTCCCCTCCGAGTCCCAATTCTCCGAGTTATCGAAATAATAAATCCGTTAGCCAAGTAGTTAAACAGTCTAATAAGTATAAGCAAAGTGCGATGAAATATTATTATCCCGCACAGTTTAGGTCGGTAATACCTTACATGTTTTGCGATAACAGATTATGCTCGGAAAGTTATATGCCTACGGATTTTATTGGTGTCCTTCCCCAGCGATTTTATAACGCAGGTTACGAACCTAAAAATTTCACTACGGCCTCCGTATCTCGCGGGCGTAATCCGAATAGTAATGTTAATAATAAACTATCATTCCGAGGTAGGGTGTCCAACGTGTCAGGTGAACAATCAGGACATTTTTCGTTGGTAGCACCAGACGTTCCTGAGAATTATCCGAGTCAACTTACCAGTGTCAGGCCTCTATTAAGACCTATTTTAAGTGTAGTAATTTTAGGCTTTAGAGGAGTAGCGCTGTTGGACTCTGGCGCTAAAAGTAGTGTAGTCGGATTTAAGTTGTATACATTGTTACGGAAGAAGAATCACCCGTTTGTCGAAACCACGCGTTTTGTAAAGCTCGCGGATGGTTCAGCGCGAACTCGACATGTTCTTATTACAACGTTGAATGTAACAATAACTCCTGAAAAGTCAGTGACGTTGGAATTTACTGTATTGCCTGACGCTCAAAACAATGAGACGCTTTTGGGAATGGATTTTCTAACTGCAGCAGGTATTGTATTAGATTTTGCAACTTCCTCCTGGCATTTTTCGGGAACAGAGGTGGTGTACCCTATTGAGTTTGAAACTCCTAAGAAGTGCATCCAGGTTTCGTCTGCTGAAATCAGCTTGCGTGAGGAGGAAGGATTGATGCTAGCAGCCGCTGAACGCCAACGCTTGTCAGAATTGTTACGGCATAACATAGATGTTTTCGCTGAAAATGGAGCGCCTACCCCCTTTGCAGAACACCAAATTGATACAGGTGATCATCCTCCAGTTTCTGTTCCTCCTTATAGACTCACTCCTGCAAAGAAGGAGCTCATGAAGGAGGAATTGGAGAAGATGCTGCAGGACGGTATCATCGAGGAATGCGAGAGTGCTTGGACTTCTCCTGCAGTATTGGTTCCCAAGAAAGATGGTAAGGTCAGGTTCTGCGTTGATTATCGCAAGCTTAACGCGATAACAAAAACTGATGCTTACCCGATGCCGGTTATCGATGAGCTTGTCCAGTCGACGAAACGAAATTGTTTCATGTCAACGTTGGATTTACGTAGTGGGTTTTGGCAGGTGATGGTGAAGGAAAGCGACAAGGACAAAACGGGTTTTCAGACACCGTTTGGAACGTTCAGGTTCAACAGAATGCCTTTTGGCCTGAAAAATAGTCCTTCTACATTTCAGCGGCTCATCGACAAACTACGCTCATCGTTAAATCGCGATTTGTCGAAAATCAAAGGTGACAGCGTAACGTTATTGGCTTACCAAGATGATTTGTTGCTCGTCACAGAGACGTACGCCGGACACATCGCAGCTCTAGAAGCCGTGTTCGAGAAGCTGCGTGCTTTTAACTTACGAGCAAATCGAGAAAAATGTGTTTTCTGCCGGAAAAAGGTAAAATATTTGGGGCACGTCATAACCGAAGACGGTGTCTCACCCGATTATGACAAGGTTCAGGCTGTAGTCGATATGAAGCATCCGACTAACCTTAAACATCTCAGAACATACCTGCAGACATGTTCGTGGTTCCGTAAATTTATACCTAACTTTTCTTCAATAGCAGAACCACTTACTCGTCTGACTAGGAAAAATCAGCCTTGGGTTTGGGAAACCGAACAGGCTCGTGCCTTTGAGGAACTAAGGAAACGCCTTACCAGTGCGCCCATTCTGGTTCAGGCTGACTACTCCTTGCCGTTTATACTTAGGACGGATGCCAGTGGGTACGCAGTTGGAGCAGTTCTGTTGCAAGGAGAAGGTACTAACGAACGCCCAATAGAGTATGCAAGCCGGCTTTTGACGTCAGCGGAAAGGAATTACAGCACCACCGAACGGGAGGCGTTAGCTGTCATCTGGGCAATGGAGCGCTTTCGGGGTTACATTGATGGTCATGAAGTAGTAGTCAGAAGCGACCATCAACCTTTGAGGTGGCTTCTTACCGTTAAGTCTCCATCAGGTAGGTTGGTTCGCTGGGCGCTGAGACTACAGTCATTCAACGTCACTTATGAATACACCCCGGGCAAGGCCAATGTAGTAGCGGATACGCTTAGCCGTCCACCATGTACTGAGGAAAGTGAGTCGGAGTGTAATGTCTGTTCCGTTATTGTGAATTTACCGTCTGGTAACCCTGCTGACCTACGAGCTGCTCAGCTAAACGACCCGGACTTGGAAAAGGTCATATTGGGCTTGGAAAGTCCCGATGACCAGGCTATGGGTCGCTGGCTTGAGAGAGGGTACGTGTTATTTCAAGGTGTACTTTATAGATATGATCCTGAAGGAGACTCCGAAGATGCTCAGTTAGTAGTTCCTTACTCTATGAGGGAGAGTATACTTAAGGAGCTCCATGATTCTCCCACCGCTGGACATCAGGGGGTGGACAGGACTTTAAGAAGGTTAAAAGAAGGGTACTATTTCCCAGGGATGCGTCGATACGTCACTGAATATCTTAAAAGGTGCGTGGAATGCCTAAGATATAAGCCTTCAAACCAAAAGCCAGCTGGGCTCCTTCAAACACCAGTTCTCCAACAGCGTGGAGAAGTTCTTGCCATAGACCTATTTGGACCTTTGCCAACTGGAGACAAGGGGGAGCGCTGGGTTTTTCTAGTTGAGGATGTAGCTACCAGGTGGGTCGAACTGTTTGCGCTCAATGATGCAACGGCTGAGACTTGCTCTCGCGTTCTGGTAGAGGAGTATTTTCTGCGTTACGGTCTCCCTAGGCGTGTTGTGTCTGATAACGGTACTCAGTTTGTTTCTGCAGTAATGCAACAGTGCATGTTCGTTCTGGGGGTAAAGCAAGAGCTTATACCGCTCTATCATCCGGAAGCTAACCCAGCTGAACGCAAGAATCGCGATTTAAAGGTTCAATTGTCTATCCTGGTTAAAACTGTGCATACCGACTGGTCGAAACATTTAGCTTCAGTTCGCTTCTCTATGAATAGTGCCGTATGTTCAACAACAGGTAAAACCCCAGCTTTTCTCACTCTAGCCCGAGAGTTGCGTACTCCTTTTGACGTACGTCACGATCTGCGTTGCATTCTAGACAAGGAAAACTTTGTTCCACAGGTGACACCTTATTTGAGAAGCTTTATTGATACAATTACGGAAATTAGGGATAGGATCGAGAAGAGTCAGGACGTGCGTAAGGAGGTAGCTGATGCTTCACGTCGACAGGCACCTAGTTATAATGTAGGAGATCTTGTGCTCGTAAAAACCCATGACCTCAGCAAAGCTTCTAAAAACATTACCCGCAAGTTCATGCCGAGACGTGACGGTCCATATCGTATTGCAAGACTTATCAGTCCAACTACTTTTATGGTGTCAGATCTGTCAGACAACATAGTAGGCAAGTACCACAGTACAGATTTAACCCCATTTACGTCTCCGTTAGATTCAAACGTTCCGCTCAGACCTAAACAGCGTAGGGGAAGGCCACCAATCCGCGCTTTGAGTCCCAAGTTGGACACGGGACGTACTCCCAACTTGGAGGGGGAGAGTGTAGCACATCGTACTATTAATCATGTAGAAGTCTCGTCGGACAAGCCAAATCGCCAGTGTTCGGCCCGTTCTGTAAAACTTAGCCGAAACAAAGACGTTGTAGTGGGTAACACTACTCGCGGTCGAGTAGTGAAACTCCCCCCGCGATACCGGGAGTGAGGAAAAATCAGTTCGCGCGGCCGCCATTATTAGATTACTAGGCGCGCGCGCTCACTGCACGAAAACTATTATTTTAATTAGAACTTTAGTATTAACTTGTCTAAACCTGTGCCTTTTTACTGTTACAATTGTGTTCGTCCTTGTTAACTTTTGTGTACATGACTTTATGTGTTTTCTTCAATAATAAATCTGTCTTGTGTGTGAAAACGGCGTTTGAACTGACCTACCTACGACCAGAGCTAGCGTGCCGGGCAAAGCACTCTCTTAAAAGCTATGTTTAGATTGCTCACTTAAAAATACAAAAATACAAAATACAAAAATATTTATTTAACAACTCACACATTACAATTTCACTTACCAGCGGTCCCCGCACGAGGCAAGCCTGTATTGCGGGAGACCTATTACAAATTGGAATTAATCGGGTATAGAAAAAGTGCATGTAAAACAAAGGAGACAAAATAGGAGAAATAATAATAATATAACCTAAGATTACATTCAACATCATCAATACAATTTAATTAATTTATATTTATGTAGGAAAAACACTCAATAAAGGAAAGGGAAGGGAATAAATTAGGAAGCTGGGAATTGAATTTACGTTAAATTATTATTATTATTGTTTTTTAAATTATCTAACGATAGTTAAAAGTTTTTCGGTGGAGTCGTAATCTAGAGTGAGAAGCCATTTCCTGATCTTTTCTTTGACACCATAAAGGGACATAACTTCAAACTATTAGCTAGGTTTTGGCCCGGGGTTTTGAGGATGAGTGGCTTATTGATAATTGACCTACTTATTATGGTACCAAGAACCTATACACATATTGTATATCATAGTTTTATTCCGTTGATGAAAAATATTTTTTCCTAGATTGATCGCTTTCTGCACAAGACAGTATCTGTCTATGTTTATGTTATTTATGTGTATGTCTTCTATATTTATGTTATTTTATGATCACACTAATTTAATTACACTATTTACATTACCTACTTAGTTATTTACGTCGCAAAGATCTAAAGGTTATCTTCCGCGATGTACCTAGACAGTTTCATAAGTCATGGCTTAACAGTTATCTCCTGTTATTTAGGACAAACGGTATTCTCGAAAATCGATGCGAGATGTCTTTGAAATATTTTTTATTTATTTCCTTCATTGTTGTGGTGACCGGGCAAATTAGGTTTATTTTAAATGACAGTTATGTCTGTAAGGTAAAAAAAACATGCCTTGACTGCTTGCAATTAAGTCATTGTTCTTGGTGTAGCTCTGAATCAAAATGTTTCTCTAGAGAGCTATCAAGAGATTTCTGCAAGAATGACACAATAAATCACGTCGATTACGGATGTAAGTAATATAGTATATTATGCTACTGATTTATAATTTTGGATCTTATGACAACGAGTCCGTTTTAGGTTTCCGTACCCAAAGGGTTTTTGGAAAGGGCCCCATTACTGAGACATAGTCGTCTGTCTGTCAGTCTGTCCGTCTGTCACCAGGCTGTATCTCAAGAACCGTGATATATTTTTACTCTAACCGCTTTTTTTCAAATATTTCTTTTGCACTTTTTTATATAAAAGTATGTTCTGTATAGGTCCTACTTATATACAAGATAGCTTTAGGGTAGGTGGGATGGTAATTATAGTCAGGTAAGAACCTGATAAGGTAAATTATAGTCTGGCATAATAAACACCTTTCAATCTTTAATCTTTTAATCTGATCTTACTAACTTAATGATTTGATAATCTTAGGGGTTAAATCGAGGTAAAAAAATTACGGACGACTTTGACGATTTAATTTCGACGAGCTTGACATGTGACGTCACTAACTTAATTTATTCATTAACGACGCGTTTGGTTCACATAAAATTTAAATTTAATTCATAAAATTAATTTAATACTATGGCCTTTCACGTCACATACTATTTCGGCCAACCGATGCGTTTTGGAAACATGCTAAAGAATAGTAACATTTTGATCATTTAGTTTCACTTTGAGATTAGGATACCTACATTTAAAAATATATTGTATAAGACGAGTTGAAACAATAAAGATTAAAGAAACAGTCCATTTTAAAGTCTCGTGCATATTCCCTATTGTACCTACTAATTTATTCATTTTGTGGATAAACCTGCTAAGTATATAATTCAAGATCTTCCCATTACCTTTATGTTTGTATTTCGTACAACTCTAGAAAACAAGTATAAATTAATACCTTCTTAGATTCAAATACACATTTTCAGTAAGCATCGAAGAAAATGCACAATGCTCCTGTGAAAAAGGCAAGTTGGAGCTCCAATGCTATCCGCCGGGGGTCAGCGAAGGCCCCCAGTGCTCGGGCCGAGGAAAGTGCGTCTGTGGACATTGCGCCTGCGACCCCACACCAGACCCTGAGAATCCAACCAAGGTAGGGAACAATATCATCATCATCACCCTATTAACGTTCCCACGGCTGGGACACAGAAACTTCTCTCTTGACGAGAGAGATTAGGCCTTAATTCACCACGCTGGCCAAGTGCGGGTTGGTGAATGTCACTTGTCCTTCAAACTCTTTTAAAGTTCTCAGAACACGCCGGTTTGCTCACGATGTTTGCCTTCACCGTTAAAGCACGTGTTTAAAGCGCCCATAAATTTCGCAAGGAGTAATTTATTATTCTATGGCAAGGAGAAAAATCCAAGGTGCGTGGCGGGGTTTGAACCCACGACCTTCGGAATGAAAGTCGAGTGTCACTTAGCCAACACGGCTTAGGGAACAATACCTATGGAGAAGATAATTTTCCGCTCTGTGGTTTAACATTAGGCCCACATTAGGACGAGAATGCTGCAGTGAACATGCATTAGCCATTAATAGTCATTTATAGTAATTTATTGATAATATTATTATACGTCACAATTACATTTTGTTTACACTGGTTTTTCAGTACTAATAATGTCAAACCAAACAAATCATCAAATTCAATTACTCAATAAATATGTCAAATTGCAAATACTTAGTCAATAACACATATGTCAAGTTTTAAATAATAAATAAATTACAATACAATTAGCAATGAGCAAATTAAAAAAATAGAAACAACAACAAAAATAGCCATAGCACGTAGAAAGTCGTTGGTACCGAAATGTTCTAGAATAAAGTTGCGGATCAGCAAACGCAGCGTAGAACCTCCACCAACCAGAAAGACGGACCATTTGGTAGAGGCCACAAGGGTCACGGTTTGTTTGTTAGGCAAGCACTTTCTCCTTGGTATGGGCGATTATGTTACATGTATAATAAAAAAAACATGAATATCTATTATATTAAGTATTCGGGTAATAGACATCTGGTCTATTACCCGTAACACAATCATAGAGATGCTTGTGTTATGTATGAGACACGGGCCTAGATGTTGTTGTGTGGTTTGTTCGGAAATATTCATAATTTTCTATATTTTTCAGGCTATTATGGGGGAATATTGCGAATACGACAACTTTTCGTGCAGCGGCTCCAGGTGCAACGAGGGACCCTATTCCTTGGTACAACCTCGTCTGTTAGACTTTGATGAAGAGGATAATAATGTCACCGAGTCTGATGCTAATTAATATTATGTGAATTTAATAGTCCTTAAGTTCATTTCAAATAGTGAAGACAAATTAAAAAATATTATCTAATCGAGTAAGTATACATACTCCTAACGATATTACGATTAGATAATATTTTTGAATTTGTCTTCACTATAATCACTTATTTTATGTTTTTAGGATAGATGTATAAAAATTTATGTTTTTTTTGAGAAGATTAAATTTTCTTTCCTTTATTACGAAGGCTTTTATAATAATATAACACCTAGTAGGGTTACTTATTTATAATAATTATGATAATAATAAAATATGCATTAGGAACCGTTGCTCCTAAATATTATATAATTAGGTACTAGCTGACTCCAGCAAACGCTGTTTTGCAAAATGAAAAATAGATGTTGGCCGATTCTCAGACCTTTCGGAGAATACGGGAACGAACATTGTGACACGAGAATTTTCTATAAAAGAATAAAAGGAAAAAGTTGTAGATACCTAACGCGGATCAATTATATCTTTTATTATTTCGCAACCGAGTCCGACGATCAACCAACATCAAATTTGTTTCGCGTCCCAAGTTTTTAATAAATAAACATCCCAAAACCTACAAACTTTTTCCATTCAATTTCCTATGAACAGAAATTAAAAACGCTCGAATAAGTCGAGGTTTTGTGACGCGTTCGAGCGAAGAAACCGCGGCTCAATTAAGAATTGATATGAACCGAGTGTCTGGTGCCGATGGCTCATCTCTCTCGAGTACTGCCCGTTATGGTTACGCGAAATTAGATTTGAACGAGTCCGTTTTCTCCCACCAAGTCTTCACCTTTTATTTCCTCGATATTTATTGAGCGTCTGCCTCGAGATGTCATAAAAATCTGTTGGGGGCGTTATGCCTTGTTTGTAGTGTTTGATTTAATGACAAGTCATAGTGAGAGGAAAGGAAGGAAATTTCTTATTTTCGGTTTTATTATCTAACTGAAATAAAGCAAGAACTTCCACATACATGCAGTAGACGTGTTCATGTCGATACATTTAGGCTTATGCATTAGGTACTAGCAGTCATACCTCGCCCTAAAAATAATTTAAAACAGTAAAAAGTAGTATGTGTACGTAACCCTCATAAAAATGTTTACTCGCCCAACCTTCCCAGTGTGTTTACACATATTTTACCTACTTGTGTGACTGAGAACACAGTCATAGTAGATTATTTCAGCTAAAATAGTGTCAGCGAAGTCGCTTCCACTTCAGCCGATTTGGGGTTAGTGTAATAATTGGTTTGTATCTACTTCTTCTTCACTTCTCTTATCTGTTGCCATACTCACATACTTTTACGCAAAAAAATATCCAATAAAAGCTCCGATAATTAACTTTTTTCTAGGTAAGTGCTTTTATTTTGTTTCGTGGCGACTCAACAATAGCCTCTATCCATATATTGAACAAAACTTGTAGCTAATTGAAAATGTCCACTGACTATCTATCGAGCAGCTTTAATGAAGCCTTAAATAACAATAAGTGGTGCGATGCGGCCGACGTCCATAGAATCTTGAAACAATAATAATACAATAGCAGACACAATATTACCTACAATGTTAAATAAAACGTTTGACATTATTGAGTTTGCCTTCAATAATTTCGGAATGCGGTGCCGCGGCCTCATCACGATCATTCGATTACGCGACGACGGGAAATTGTTTTACCAACGACGATGAGCTTCGTACTAAAGTAAAATAAAGTACCGACTTTACTGGAAATGAATCTATTATTACCAAGTCATCATGTACAGGACAGTATGACTAAATTTATTACGAAATATAAAACCTAACGTGCAATTGGACGAATTAAATTTTGCTACGAAATATTCGTAGCCACGTAGCTCACAACGTCTACGTCGTAGACGAATTACGACGAGTAAAATTCAATTGTTAGCATCGAGTACTTTGAAAAAGAGTAAGCTAAATTATGAATAAAAGTAAAATAAAAACAGTTATAGTGAGACTGAGGAAAAATATACCTACCGTACCTTATAATCATCACAAATAAAATGTTATTACTTAAAAATCTCGTGTTCCTATGCCACCACCTGTTGTTTAGATAGTTTTAAACTCACTTTATCAGGAACAAAGTGACTGTAAATGCCTAATAAGTAATAGATTAAAAAAATACATGCATACTATTACCAAATTAAGTTTTCAGGCAGAATAATTCGCGTAAAAATACGTGACTCGCGTTAGTGAGAGGCGGAGGAGATGTCTACGGAGGCGTTATTATAGATGTAGGACGCAATAGAAGCTGAACCATTCCTAGAGTTAGGAAAATAAATGGATATGCCTTATTTTTAAATTATCTTCGTCTATCTGACATTGTGCAAATAGGAACGTTACGTTTATCAGACAGACAGCTAACATTAGACGATAGAAAAAATTACCATTATGATGGATATGGTTACTTTGTTTAAATCTTTAGTAATATTATAATTTATCTGCGCTTTAAACAAGTGTATAAAGAATAATAATATGAAATATTTTGGGACAATCCACACAACAACTATAACCCCGTGGTAAGCTCTAAGCTTGTTAATTAAAGTTAATTGATATATCTGATAGCGAATAATAAAACTATAGTAGTATTAGTATATTATAGAATATGTGGTTTAATTAATACACGACGTATCACTTAAAAATCATCAGAATATATATATTTATAAACAAGAAATCATAGAATAGTATAGAATAGAAAATACTTTATGACACACCAGATAAACAATACAATAAGAAATTAAAACTAAACCTAGAATGCGTAATGGGCGGTCTTATTGCTAAAAGCAATTTCTTCCAGACAACCGTGGATGGAGAGAAAAAAATTACATGTTTTATGAACCTAAAACTAGCCTATACTTAATTAAATTTATCTATCCATATGCTAACATAGATGAATGACCAACATTTTTATGATTTTTTATTAAAATAAAATTGTTTTATGCTATTCCGAAAGAGTTGAGTGATGGAGCATTTCTAATATCCTTAGGCAATTGGTTCCACAACCGAATTGCCTGAACAGTAAAGGATCATATACTTAGAGTTAAATCTTAGATCTCAAAGCAAGCCTGAAAAAAAACATTGTCTACTTCATTGTAACTGATCTAGTTATTGAAATAGGAAAATTAACAAAAAATTGTTTTTCCTTGGAATCGAACCAACCATAAATAAAATAAAATTACCTTGGCTGTTTTAACATACGAATCGGTGCAAAGAGATTTAATACTCAATTTTATACTAAATTGAATCTTTGAATTGTCAAAAAAAAAATTTAGCAATTAAGGGCGGCGGCGGCGGCGCATGCATATGCATTGTGCATACCTACAGTGGAGCAGTGCGGCGGTGGCGCCGGCCGGCCGAGGCATCCCGGTCACTTCATCGTGTGCAGGAGCGCTCAAAATTGCTTATACTATTATTTGATTTTTTTTAAGTTTTTAAAAAATGTATCGCAAAATGTGTTGTTTAGCGCATAACTCAACATTTTTTTTTAAATGTTTATTGGAGTTCAAGGATGGTTTTTACTAGTGATGTAACGGAGCTTCGATTCCGGTTCCGTTAAGTCGGAACTTTCGGATATTATTACACTTTCGGTTCCGACTTCGGTTCCGATACTTTTGCATCGGATGTTAATCGGAGGTCGAACGAACAAGACAACAAACGGGCAAGAATGGAATTACCAGCAGAAGCTAGCCATAGTAATATTAGTAATGTCCAAACAGTTTTGTCGAATATATTGTTAAGTAGTGATGAAGACGATGATGATACAACATCTGGAAGATATGCAGTTTTTAACAAATTTGCTGTAATGAAAAGTATGCTAAATGAGTACAATAAAGAAAAACGTATAAGTATTAGTGATGATCCGTTATTGTGGTGGAAATACAAAATACCCCTACAATCAATTGCCCGGCAATATTTGTCAAGTCCACCGGGCTCGGTAGCTAGCGAACAACTTTTTAGTGGTGGTGGCCTAATTTACGACTCTTTAAGAAATAGATTGGATGGGGACAAAGCATCAAAGCTTTTGTTCTTAAAGTACAATACATTACTTTTCAAAGAAATTAAAAAATTACTTTCTACATTTTTTTGGAGTCAATTTTGATTTAATTTGTTTTAGCTTTTGTTCATTTATTGTAATGTAACCAAATGTAACACGCTACTTTGGGTTTTAAGGCCACCTTGTTTCGAAGATTTAGGCATTTTACTCGCCCAGTCGACTTGCATGCGCGTTACGCGGGAGCCGACTTGATATGAACTCCGGCGAACTTTGTCGGCAGCAAGAACGCCACAATACAGCATAATGCAGTAGCTACGGTGATTTTAATTATAAAAAATACGGTCAATAATGACCGTATTTTTTTAGTATATTGATTATTTTATTGACTATATTCTTTTATTTGATTGAAATGAAAATTTATTGTAGTAGGTATGTAGGTATTGAATGTATACATAATTTTTCTTACTAAACTTTTTGAATTAGTGAGGTGATAATTATGATTGAAGCATTTGTGGTAAAGAATACAAACAACAAAATGAAAACAAACAATTGTTATGTACAATATTTATTCTCATTTATAAAAAAAATACATTTTATATGAGGAATAAAATGCTTTTTTATTTCATTGTAATTTAGAGTTCTAGTGCTAGGTCCTGATTGCAAATTAATAATGTTTTGCGATAAAAAAATCTCTTTTTCTTTATTTTCGGATTTTGATTTTGCGAATCCACCGGGATTCGCATTCAAGTGTTAGATTCCGTATAGATGCAACCAAGAGTGTGTCTGGGGTTGACGATTTCTGGCAGCAGACATTGGACAGGTGGTAAAAGTGTGATAATTTTGATTCCATCTTTGATTTCCAAAATTCATCATCTTTTTCGATTCGTTCGATATGTACTGTTATTATACAATGTTATTATACAGTTGCCGAATATTTAAATGACAAAACCATTGGTAAATAAATGTAATGTGTAATTATTTTTAATCATTAAGTAATATTTTATTTTATTTAATCTGATTTATAAAATTATTGACATGTTTATTTTTTAATTATATACAATTATTATTTAAAATTTCTTATTATTAAATGGTTGTTAATCAAAATGTTGCACGCTCCAATGGGCAAATTACATTGATACAAAACCTTATATAATACCTACCATTTAAACTACATGTAATAATGCAATAAAGATACTTTGACTTTGACTAGTTCTTTTTCCCG
Source organism: Gymnoscelis rufifasciata (assembly GCA_929108375.1). Taxonomy (NCBI): domain Eukaryota; kingdom Metazoa; phylum Arthropoda; class Insecta; order Lepidoptera; family Geometridae; genus Gymnoscelis; species Gymnoscelis rufifasciata. Next base: position 9,388,352 of record OV815308.1, on the reverse strand, counting down.
GCCCAAATACTAAATAGACATTGCCGTCGCGACGGCAATGTCGCGCAGTTGTCCTTGTACTTGTAAAACCAATTACGGTTTTTATTAATTGTTGTAGTTTCACTTCTGGCGTGTGTGAATCGCACACACACCTTTTTTTTCACGTCGCACGTCGCTCGTCGGGCGGGAAGAGCACTGGCACAGGTCCGTCGTCGGTAAGCGCCACCGCGCGACTGACGAAGCCCGCGGGCGTCGCGCCGCTCGCGGGTTTGTAGGTATTTAGGCATAATTAATAGGAAAATAACACTAAAACACGCACCTCAGCGATTTGCACTAGAAAAATGATTTATCTAAAGATTGGTGTAAAAATAAGGTCAATAAATTTATTTTTTTAGGCACAGTATTGAAAATGTTTTTTAAAAAGAGGCAACTTTGGTATTTTTTTATATCGAGCGAAGTTCATCTTATTGTGTAAATGTAAGCGAATTGCACTCTGTAAGATCCTCAACTGAAACATATATTTTTGACTGATTCATATTGATTTTAAAAACAGCATTTGCGGTATAAGGGGCCCTTAAGTTTTAATTTTAATTAAACTTTAAATTCATTAATTTTAACTTTTGTTTATTTGGAATTATGCCAATATTTTCACAGTTGTTTTTTTATTTTATAATAAAAAATAATTATGCCAATATTTTCACAGTTGTTTTTTATTTAATAATAAAAAATAAAAAAGATTGATATAAATCATGTTTATTTGTCCTAAAACAAACTGACCCTGCCTCCGATTCCGATTCCGATTTCGATTCCGATTCCGATAAATCAAATTTGAAAACTCCGATTCCGATTTCGGTTCCGATAAAAGTACCTCCGTTACATCCCTGGTTTTTACGGCGAGAAAAATTCGAATATTTGCCGGGAAAACAATTTTGAATAATTACCCGTGCGAAGCCGGGGTAAAAAATGCCGCTAGTAAAAAATAAGCTTACATGCTAAATTATTACGAAAACAATATAGATAAATGCGATTTAGCCTTGTTGAACCACAGTGTGAGTTATCCACATAGAAAAGCACCATCTGCAAAAGTTTTTTATCACAAAAAATGGTTTGATATAAATATTAAGAATCTCTGTATACGTTAGAAAGTTTTAAGAAGATACAAAAATGTGTTCTTTGTTTTATTGGTATAAATAAAATTGATAGGTACATATTAGTTTAACTTTTTTTAAAAACGTTTTGTAAACGGAATCCTTTAGGTTCGTCATGTAATTCTGTGAACCAAGCAATTTGGGTTTCACACAAAAAACGAAAAAATAAAATGGTTTGCCCGAGAGACACTTCCAAACGGGCAAAAAGTGTCTCCCCTGTCTTCAAAAAAATATATTTAAGATAAGATAAGATATTTATTTATTTTCTCAACACTTATTACATAATTATCTCTATGTTAAACATTGAAGGAGTGATCAGTTTATTATTGAGCAATAAGTGTGAGACTGGTGCCCGCGATGGGTTTAATAAAACCTGTGTTGCGGGTCACCAGGCTCTCCAAATTCGCGGCAATATAATTACACCTTATGAGTAATGGAGAAAAAAAAATAATTAAATAGGTATAACTAAGCTTAATATAAATAAGGAACAAACAAACCTAATTTAAAAAAATACAATCGGATACAAAATGAAATAGAAGCAAATAATTAGAATAAATGACCAAAACTAGTTTCAACAACAGGTATTTACATTAAATGTAGTGTATTGTTATGTGGTGAGTGTACTATGTGTTTGGTGTGTTATTGTTGTTGAGTTAATGTGTAGTGTAGAATGTGTTGTCGTTTTGAATGAGTAATGTATATGTAATGTATGCACGAAGTGTTATGCGGGAAGAAGAAAGAACTATTTACTTATTTACTTATACCCAATAAGGTCTCAGTCTCCACATAACTTAGAGTTTTCAGGTACTCTACAACTTTTACTTTGCAGTTAAAATAGTTTAAGGGATAAATGTTTAGAATGCAATTTAGTTTATTATATAGGTGATTTCCTAGAAAACAAAAGAAGTTATGTGAACGTGACGAATGCAGAGTTTGTTGGATACACACTTTGCCTTTCCTTCTCTTGTTTCTGACGAGGTCTGGTTCGAAATGTAAATGAGTGTGTTTTGTTAAAACAGTTAGTAATATGAAGCGCTGTCTAACAGTAAGCACTTCCCATTTCTTGTACAGGTCTATAGTTGGATAAAGGAATGGAAGATTAGCTCCTACTTTGAGTATGGCTCGTTGAGCTCTTTCAGCTTCAATCATGTTAGTCTTTGCTGCGCCCCCCCAAGAAGTGATGCAATAGTCAATGATTGATTGGCCTAGAGCAAAGTAGACCATCTTAATGATTTCGAGATTTGCCACATTCCTGAGCGCTTTGAATGTAAACATTAGTTTCCGTAACCTACCAGCCAGTACTTCTAGGTGGAGTTTAAAGTTGAGTTTTTGGTCTATGGTTATACCCAAATATTTAATAGACTCAGAGCGAGTTAAGGCTGGACAGGAGCAACTAATGTTACTGGTAGAGCAAGTGTGTGCAACGATTGCAAGTCTCGGTGAAGGGAGTAGATTTAACTTGTGTGCAAAAGCTAGGTACATGGTTTTGCTGACATTAAGTGTCAATATATTATCACTCAACCACTGCCTGACCTTGTTAAAGGTCAGGCAGTGGTTTTGTTATTGTGTGTGGCCTTGCTATTTATTTGATATATGTACATGAACAATGTTTTTTTTTATATTATTGATAAGCCTTCATTTGACCACAATCTCACCTGATGTAAAGTGACGATGTGGTCTAAGATGGAGCATGAAGGCCTAGTAGATGGCTTCTCCGGACCACATTACAAAACACGAAAAAATCGCTTCACGCACTGGCCCAGCCCGGAGGCCCGCGGCCGAAGCCTACCACCAGAGACTGTTCTTAGCACCACCCGGAGGTCACGTGTAAGGATTCAGAGGGTTACCACTTACGGACGTGAACAGACAAAACCTCCAAAACCTCCTGTTACAATGCAATAACCACCAAAACTTTGTTTGAACGTGATCTAGTAGATACGTCATAAAGCGAAATTTACCATTTCACCAATAAACTTAAGCACTGTTAAGCGAGGTCAAAAGGTACTGTACTTTGATGTGTGACCGCCCTGGCTGCAACTTGCACGATTTTTATTATTTTTTAATTACAATAACTGAATAAAAATACATGGAACGTTCACCATCTTGGACTTTTTAGTTATACTTAGAATTGAAACGTATTTAGTTATACACACCCATCCACATAGGTATAATTAAAGTTCCTAGCTCCACGGAGATCACACATAATATGGCATTGGTATTCAGGAGTGAGGAAGAATGTGCATTCCTATGAACGAGACGGCGACTCGTTGGCGTGCCGCCCAGTGACGGTGTCCTATTGAACCTGCCCTGTCGTGAAAATACCAATTCATTCAACTGAAAATATTGAATTTATAATAAATCCTATTCTCGAGTTTATTTATAGCACTTGATTGTACCGACAGATCTACAAATATCTATAAAACAAACAGCGTCTTATAGATGTTATTCTGACATGAAGATTTTGTTTCAGTAATAATTGCGTAACCTTTCATTTAACATTCCACATTTGCCCATGAAGGTTTTCTTATACCTCTTGTAATCCTCACCGGCTCCTAAAGTTCATCGTATAATAAATAATAATTTAGTATCTAAACTTATAACTCGTATTGAATATTTCAAGATCTGAAAAGACAAACATTACCTATTCCTCCTTGAATTACAAAAGTAGAGGTTCAGATAATGTAGCAAGATGCATTATTAAGTAGGTAAGATCTTTATTAAATAAATAAATATTTTACATCATCCGTCACCGAGCCCCAACTAAGCAGAGCTTGTACTTTGGGTTAGTTAGGTGACTGATATGCTAAAAAGATATATTTTTTTAAATACATACATGTGTATATAGAAAACGCTCAGACCCGAAACCAAAAATTTTAAATATTACAAAATCTGGTACCCCGGCGGGAATCAAACCCAGTCCCACCAGTACAACAACATTACTGTACCCTGTATAACAGTCTTTCACAATATATGGATGAGGAAGTTTACATTCAACCAAAATAACTGGAAATGGATAAGCATAGCACTATCTTTAAAAACCTACTGTATTTTAAGTTACATAAACAAAATTTTGTTGTGAATGCTTTTTTTAAAGTTCTACGATGAGCCAACTTAGGTAGAGTCAACTGTGTATTACTATACTAGATGAACAGTTTTTTTTTTTTTTTTTTTTCCAGACATTTCACACTACATCATCTAGCCCCGTGGTCAGCTCTAAGCTTGTGTTACGAAAAAGTTAAAGTTTGATTTTGTAACATTTACCATTAAGTTAAACTCTGTTCATAGGGTTTTTACAAATTTGAAGAGCGTCAATTTGGTACTCTCGGCGCCAAAAACTTTATTAAGAAAACCCAACTGAAACATATGGTGACAGTATTGACAGTGGTCAGTTATATTGATTTATGCGCCCTGCTACAGGATCTTTAACACAAAATTGGGCTAGCCAAACTTGACAGTGGGACTCAACATAGTCGGGTACGACTCGGAGGACGATAATATATGTCAAAATCTAATATATAAAATTCTCGTGTCACAGTTTTCGCCATACTCCCCCGAAACGGCTTGACCGATTCTCATGAAATTTTGTGAGCATATTGAGTAGGTCTGAGAATCAGCCAACATCTATTTTTCATTTTGCAAAACAACGTGGGGGGGGGGGGGTCAGCAAGTAATTAATAAATATGTTTAATAAGCTTTTCTATCCTTCGCGGTCACTATGTCTTAATCATTCTAGGTCCTAATGGGTGTTTACGAGTCGGCCTTCTGGCTTTCTAGCTTTGCGAAGAAATTCTCTTCGCAAAACCGCCTACTGCCTAATTCAAGATTTTGTTATTTTACATGAAGATTTAAAAGGTTGCATTGTATAATATTACTTACAATCTAGGTAGGTACTTACCATTAATTTTATAACAATAAGTGAATCCTTGGTAAGTCCATCTCTTACTTATCAAATTGATTTAAATAACAGATACTCGCTGACTTAGGTAAATCACATGTACATATATCACATACACACACATTTTTGCTGGGCGAACGCACACTAAATTCTATCAACTTTTGTTTGATTTGGACAAATCGAAAGGCTTCAATTACAAAGTTTAATGGCTCAAAAGTGGACCTAAACGTGCGAACTTCTGTATAATTTAGAGGTAGGCACACGTTGCAATCTGCGGCCCAGTTGAAAGGAACTGAAGATGAGCCGTGAATATTCATGTAGCCGCACTTTTAGGCTCTTCAGAGAAGAGTTCACTTTCGAGGACTTTAAATAATTTATACGACTTAATCTAAAGTGAAAAGCACACATTCGAGACTTCCGGACTTTATATAATTGTAACATTTAATTTATTTATTATTTTTAATACTTAAGTAAACACACAATCACAAAAGCTTTGAGCATATTACGGGGCAAGGTGTTGTTGTGTGGATTATAACTTTTAAAATAAGTATCATGGTTTTAAACAATATTATGACTTAAAATCACCGTCAAATCATGGTATGTTACCCGTTTTAAGTCATAATATTCCACACAACTGTCAATCAATATTTATTTATTTCTACCTACTCATCATCATTTAGATTTTTCAAATCTGTCAATCTTGTTTTGATAAAAATAGTAACTTTCGCCTTGGCTTGTTACATAAAAAAAATATTCGTTGCATTATATTGTATTTAATTATTGCTTGGTTAGGTACCAAATATCTAAAAAAAACTTGATGAGTCATTTGAACCACCAGATGACCTATCTAGAACGATATATGAGCATAAAATAATAAGTTTCAGCACTATGCCGTCAGGTGTAAGCAATCCAACAGAGTGCAGGTGAAAATTCAAAAGATTTTTAAAACCCTACCGGTTCACAATTTCAAATATTATTTTAGAGTTAGATAGCCAATTTGGCTTAAATTAAATGTTCATTTCATTTTCTCGTTATCAAAGTATTTCAGTAAAAGAATTTTTATTTCACGTTTTTTTAAAGCAATTCTACAATTTACATACATACATATAGTAATTCTTTCTTACAATAATCGGCGCTCGTGTTTCTTATCACCTACCTTTTGACTTTGTTATCTAGTTAATATTTAGCTTTTTTTTTAATTTAGCTCGGCTATATAAAAATTAATCGCCAAATTTGTTGCTAAGTACATAACTTGTGAACAGGTAAAAAATTTTCAATCATTATTCTTTTAGAATATTCCTGAAGTACGAGAAAGGGTAGATAAAAGGTTAGAGCTAAGTAGGATATCCTACGCAGTGCATATGTACTGCGTGAACGAACTCGCGTCGGGCCAGCGAATAAAAATTATAATTAAAGTTGATAAGTATGAGATAAATAAGTTCCGTGTACAGTTTATACACATTTTGCAATAAAAAACCCAAAACATAAGAAAAACTTTTTTTTGGATTACTAAAAGATGCAGTCAGAGCGGTCAGCCATCCAAGTACTGGCCTCGCGCAGCGCCGCTTAACTTTATAAAAATCACGTCTGTTATATAAAAAGCCTATTATATACTACCTTAATATGTATTATTGTGTTATTAGTATTCTTTGCTATACCCGCAACAGCATTACATCATCCCTCAAAATTGCAACTCTCTATCACGATTCTTGAGATACAGCCTGGTGACAGATAGGTCCCGTTTTACCCTTTGAGTACGGAATCCTAAAACATAAAACCCTTATCCGTAGCACGCTTTCGAACCAAGTTGGGTACCTACTAAAAGTAGGTGCTTGGTTACAAAGCATAGCACGCTTTGTAACTCTGCTCTAAGCTGATAGATAAAGCCTAGAGACTATTCCAAGTGCGTGCGAAGTTATTTATCGAGAGCTTTCCTCGATGTGCGTTCAACATTAGTTTAGTATACCTACATACTTATTTTTATGAGTTAGTGTCGTAGGTAGTGTAGTATGAGTTAGTCATAAATATCAATGCAAGCTTCACTATTTTAGTATTGAATCTAAGCATAGGCGTTATAAGGAGAGCAGCTCAATTTAATTTTAAGTCTAGAACCCGCCAGGACTAATAACATAGGTATAGACTTTGCGTTTGTTACAAAGTTGCGGTTCTTGCGAACATTTAAGGCAATTTTAATGTGTACACCTCGTTCTAAGTAAAATATCACTCATTTTACCATACTATCACTTTTTGTGAACACAATGATTGACACAAAAAAAAAAGTTGAATATCTCCAAAATTATAAGAAATATCATAGGAAATCGACGCAGTAACTGACTTGCCCCCATAGGCTAGGGTTATGTCCACTACCGTGGTAGGTCCATGAATAAAAGTATTAGCGGAATGCCGACTTTAGCAAATTTAAAAGACGACTTTGGTTACATTATGATATTTATGATTACTTTGCCGACTATTATAAACTTCAATATTTCGGAAATTGCGATGCACACCGTGGTACAATTGGAGGATTGTACGATTGGAGGATTCGTTCCAGTCTGTTGAAATATAAATATCACCTAAGTTTTATTTGAGTAAAAAGCTCTAAAATTATATTCTTAACACATACATTCGCCTGAAATTCGCAAAATTAAGTAAGAACTTAAATATCTTTAAATTACGTTTTATCAATAAAACATAATTTTATAATTTTTAAGTATGTAGGTACAGTCCACAGCATATTAAACATATAAAATAGGGTCCTTAATTAATGAATACAGTAAATTACGTCAAAATTTAAGGACTATTGTAGTTTGTTAGAAGTAAAGGAACAAATAACGTGTCATGAGTTAGTGATGACATTAATATCGATCCTTGGTGTAATTATGACGATTTTCTTTTGAACAATTAAAATTCCATTTGAAATGGACACTATGGTATAACTTGTTACATAATGGTTCGTCACACTAGATGCTTCGAAACATTTTTTTTTATCACCCTATTTGCTGTTCACTGTACATAATGTGTATATTCGCAAAAAAAAAAACATTAACTAAACATTGTTGCTCAACCATTAGTGATAATGATAAAAGTAACGAAGAGTTTCTAAACTAACCTAATTAGAAAACATTGCAACAATTTCGTAAATCCAGAACTATCTTCTTAAAAAGTTTATAAGAATCCAAGTGGTCAATCAGCCACATGTCGGATAAAAAATAGAATCATGTGAAAAGTCCAATACTTGGGAAGCTTTCAGCTGACACAATGAAGTGGTATCGAGGGCGGGCGGGCGCGGCCTATCATTGGCCGGGCGGCGACCGCGGTTCGGTTGCTGGAGAGGAGCGGATCGCAAAAATTAAAAAAAACTAGATTTGAACTTGATTAAGAGAAACCAAAAATTTGCTTTGTGTTTATATAGATTGACCGAAGCTTTTTAAAATCTCAACAAACACTAGTTATCAATTTCGAACGGTACTATTGTCCAGTACCTAGAGCACAAAGATACCTGTACCTACGCCTGAAAATTACAGTTATTTAATACTTTATCTTTGTTTATACTCAACCTAAAAGACTATTATGCACTTGATGCTTGATGGTTTATTTTATTTTACTTTATTTATTTATTTGTTTATGCCCTTTATTCAGCATTTGCAGTTGGCAAGTAAGCAAAGCATGGGTTTTATTAGTAGAATATAAACATTTATTCCGTGACATGATTAAAAAACATACAGATAGGGTTAGATATCTTATCCAAAACTACATATATTTAAAACTCCGTGCTTAACCAACCATAAATACTACTTAACTACATAACTAACTACATGCAACCGAAACAGCGTATTAATTTAAACACATTATGGATAGAGCGAAATTTATAATTTAATTTAACGACATTTAACTCCAATTATTGCGTGCCTTACAGTACCTAATACACAACAGTTATTGATTATAATAAAACTTACACGTAGGTATATTATGTATATTTATGTAATATATTTTCCAATTTTTATTACACGTAACACCAGCGTTTCGCTCGCAACTTAGGCCACAACCACCATGACTTCTAGCGGGCGCCCCGCGCACCCCACCCCGCAACCGCAGGAGCGCTGCTGCCGCCGTCGAGTCAGCCGGAGACCGTTGCGCCGCTGACACCAAACCACCATAAAATAATCTTATGCCAAAAAGTCCCAACTCAAACCAACCATGGATGTCGAGGAGTTCCGAGTCCGGGGCAAGGAAATGGTGGACTACATCTGCACGTATATGAATACGTTGAATTCGCGACGCGTTGTTCCATCCGTGGAGCCGGGGTATCTTCGGGGCGAGCTACCCTCGGAGGCGCCGCAGTATCCAGAGAACTGGGAGGATGTGATGACTGATGTGGAGCGGAAGATCATGCCGGGGGTCACGCACTGGCAACATCCTAGGTTCCATGCGTATTTCCCGGCAGGAAACGCGTACCCCTCTATCTTGGGGGATATGCTGTCTGCTGGCATCGGGTGTATTGGGTTCTCGTGGGTAAGTCAATGTAGTCTATACAAATATATAACTCTTTCTCTTATAATAAATTCAAGTTATTAATATTTTTCATTAAAACTAACACAGCTACATAATTGGACTTTTAATTTCATAAGTTAACTAATTTAACTAACTCGTCTATCAAGCTTGGCGAGTGTTGCCAAAGCTTTAGTGACTGAGGGAGACTTTTTATCCTGCAGTCATCATCTTATTTTAATCAAAGCCTGCAGTAGACTACTTAAAACGACAAACGACGACGACTTAAATTACAACCATTTGGTTGTAATCTAACAAGCCCTACTAGCATTTCCTCGTATTACGTATGACTCGAAAAACTTGATAAATAATAAATAAATAAATATTTCCAGACAATTCACACAACAATATCTAGCCCCGTGGTAAGCTCTAAGCTTGTGTTACGGGTCCTAGATATTTGATATACTTAATATAATAGTCATACATATGTAGATATTTTTTATTATACATATTAAACACCCAGACCAAGGAGAACAGTTACTGATACAGCATCTTCATCAGTCATCACATTTAAAAATCCAAGTCAACCTTAATAGAATAAATAGAAAATAGATTTTGGAAAATACGGAAATGCTTTGGACAAAAATTATGCAAATTTAGCTTTGCTATAGATCAAATTACCACGACAGATAAATTGTGATATGATAAATTTGAAAAGCTAAGAAATTATGTCAAATATTGTATTAATCAAGTACAAATATGATGAGTAGAATAACCTTAGTACTAAGGTACTATTATAAGCTATGTATATATAAATGCTATAGATTAAGTTCTTGCTTGCAGCAGACTTCCGAATGTCTCAATGATTGATCGAACACCGTACCATACGTGATTGCAATGTTATTAAAGTATGTTTGTCTATGTAATATCATGTTACTAAGAGCTATGACCAACAAGTGCATGGAAATTAGTACATATGAGTTCCTGTGTAATAAGATAATTACATAAATATTCGATGACTATTTTTGATGAAATAAACTATTTTTGTAATGGTTGGTGATGGGTTTATGCCCTATCAATGGAGTTCCTACGGCCACCTTCCAGGTCCTTCTATTTCACAAATGTTTAGCTCATTAGACAAACAATGGAGAAGGTGAAATAGTAATCATATTAAATAATCTGTGATAAAAATGAAAAAATCCCGAACTTTATAATTTCTTTTCACACCAACATAAATTGCTCAGATCGTCCTCGTCAGTCTAGTTTTTACAAAGTTAGATTGTATTTTATAATAATATTCACAATTATTTGGCTTGGCCGGCGGAAGTCACAAAAAAGTTTTTATAAGCATATCTTTAAGTCCACACAGATTAAACACTGGCTTCGTTAAATTATTTCTATGTGTTTTACTTTGGATTTGTGCATAGACAGATATGAGCAAGACACATTCCCACGCCCAAATGCAGATGAATATCTCTCTGCTTCACGAACGCAAAGTTTTGTTTATCATACTTGAAGTTACATACTAATATTAAGTTTAAACCCATGCGGGTTCAAGTTTCGCCTGTTCATAATTTACCTTTCGTGTGTACCTACCTACTTGTTTGAATCAAAACAAACTATATATGTAAGGCCATTGCTTCATTGGGTTCACAATGAGTGTATGATGGTTTGTGCATAACGGAAGTATACGAGAATGAGCAAGTCTATAGAAATTATTACCTATAATACGTTAATATGTTTGATAGTTGGAAAAAACGTGGTAATCACATTTTTCAATGTCAACTATCTTTTCTCACCAACGCATTGCCCGCGTTTTATGTAATTTTTGCGGTAATAAACAATAGTCTATTAATATTCCTCGTTATCGCTATGTACCTAATAGCTACTGAGAGGTTCCTCAAATTTAAACATTAATTTGCGAGTTCAAGCAACTAATTAACACTTTAGTTTTTACATTTAATATGAGTGTTTTATTATTATACGTAGCCATAGTTTCAGAATTCATTACTAGACTATGGGCTACTTCAAAACGCGAAAAAATAATTAATTTCACACGTACCGTACCTACTGTACTGTGCCAAAGCGGAGGATGGATACATTATAGCACTTACCTACATACGAGCAATATTTGCGGCACTCTCTTGCTGACTCGGCTGCACAAGCGAACAGTTGAACCACTACAAACAAAACGATTATTGATAGAAAACAGTCATCGAGAAACTCAAGGAAAGTAATAAGATAGTTATTTATAAATACGTATTAAGACAGCTTATGCACCAGTTACCATCGATCGCTGCAGTATTGATTCCGTCAAGTTAAAACCACTTTAATTATGTATGTGATTTTGTACTCCCACTGTGTCAGTAATTGCCATTGAAACTTACGTAATGCTCTATTTTTAGATTAAGTTTGTAAGAACGAGAACGAAAATAATACCGAATCGGTTGTTATGCAAATTGTTCCTTGTATTTTATGTTTAACTAGCTGACCCCAGCAAACGTTGTTTAGCAAAATCCTAACCTAAAAAGACCTACTGAATACGCATATAAAATTTGGTAATAATCGGTGAAGCCGTTTCGGAGGAGTACGGTTACTGACTTACTGACATTGTGACATGGAAATTTTACATTTTAGATTATCTTCAATAATTCTGCTTTGTCATCAACCTTATTGTGAGATCGATAAAAGCGCAACATATTACTGCGAATTAATAAAAAAATAATACCAACTTTATTCAGTAAATATTATTTAACAATATGACACTTATTTTAACCTTACATAAATAAATAACTAGAACCAATTACTACTACTGCGAAGTAGGTACGTAGGTACTTATTTTAACTGAGTATTTTCTTCATTTACGAACTATTACACAACTTTGTATGAAATATTGAACTACTCGTAATAATAAAAATAAGTCTTATAAATTTACATTTTTTTTAACTATAGTCTTTACAAAACCCGATTGAGAAGATTGGTGTTTTCGTAGCACTTTAACGGAGCGTAGGCATCATAGCTTTGTAGCACTGCGCAACGAGCTACGAAATTTCATAAAGTTTTTAAAGTAACTATGAAATTTGCACCAAAAAAATTTTTGCGGTGCATTTTAAGAAACGAACGAAAGAACCTATTTCAGTAACAATGTTTTTGCTTCCAGGCAGCCAGCCCAGCTGTTACAGAATTGGAAATAATCATGTTGGATTGGATGGGTAAGAAGTTATTTTATTAACTATAGATATCCATTTTAATGTCTGAATGTAAATGGAATGTAAGTCATGCGACGAGGAGAGCGTTTGATATGAATGTAGATGCGAATGTGGGAAGTGGTAGGCTGAAGAAAAAATGGATGGACAGTGTGAAACATGACATGTATAAGAAAGGGGTGAGTGTTAAGATGACGGATGATGGGAAGGAAGCAAAATACATGAACATGTTGTGCCGACACCACGTAATGAAAAGGATAGATATATATTGCACACGCACTGTAAAACTGTGGTAAAAAGTAGGTACATAAAATGCCCATTGGGCCGAAGTACTTTTGAATGGAGGCCGCGAAACGGCAAGCGCTGCGTCGGACATCCATCAACTACGAGTATCTACAGTACATTGGAATAGATAACTTTGATTTTTTTTTTTATCAAAGAGGATGCTATTGTTTGGTACACTTGGAAAAAAAATTGTCAAATCGTGTATTTTACGTCCTTAGGATCAAAATAATAGTACCTAGTTTGTGTTTATAAGTGAAGTGTGGTTATAAACGCGTGTTAACACGCTTGGAGAGGTTTTAAAGATGTTTAAACTAAGCGTCATTATTAAATTCACCTAAACATCAATTGATATACCAACACAAATTAATTTTTAATTATTTTACTATCCGCTAATATCCTCATTATAGGTAAAGCTATCGGTTTGCCGCCTGCATTTCTAGCATTTGAAGAGGGCAGCAAGGGGGGTGGTGTTATCAATGTAAGTAATACTTTTAGCACTGACCATTAACCCATTAACATTGACATAGCATATATGTATGCATAGTTCCGGGAGTTTGAATTTAGTTACGAAGTGATATAAAAATAAATTGGATAAGTATGAAATGGACTCATACTACACCTAGGGTTCCCGTGTGCAGAACAAATACGTTTACCAATAAAAAAAAGAAAATGTGAAAGAAAATAAAAAGTGCAAAAAGATGCAGTAAGAGGTCACCCATTCTAGTAGGTAAGGTACCTACTAGCCTCGCGCAACGTTGTGAGCGAACTTTATAAAAATTACTTTTGTGAGAAATACGTCATCAATCACACAATTTCAACTCTCGATCTATCACAGTTCTTGAAATACAGCCTGGTGACAGACGGACAGACAGACGACAAAGTCTAAGTAATATCATTCTCACGTTTTACCCTTTGGGTATGGAACCCTCATGAAAACTGTTAACCCATATTTTGTTTAAAATTAGGAGTTATTTTTTTTACAGTTTAGCGGAATTGATTTGTACGAGTAGTTCAGACAAGCTATTTTAAAAATATCGTTACATGCAGTTTTAATTGTTATTATATCCAAATGAAGTATTGTTCCGGTGAAAAATGTTTTCTTCAACATTTAAGGTATATTCCCTCCGTGTGGGGCAGCCTGTATTGTATATACTTATCTAAATCTTAATTTTATTCAACTATACAAATTTTTCAGGGTTCAGCCAGTGAATGCGTCCTAGTTTCAATGCTGGCTGCCAGAGCCAACGGAATCAAGAGATTGAAACACCAGTTCCCAAACGTGGATGAAGGTCTCCTTCTCTCCAAGCTGATCGCATACTGCTCTAAGGAGGCGCATTCCTGTGTTGAAAAAGCAGCGATGATCTGTTTCGTGAAATTACGTATTCTGCAGCCCGATGAACATGCTTCGCTTCGTGGAGAAACTTTGAAAGAGGTATATAATGTTTATGTGTTAACCAAATGAGTAGTAATGATTTTTATGTTGTATTTTTTTTATTATTGTAGTTTGGTTATATATATATACTTTATTTTTCTGTATTTGTGTTGTCGAAATAAATGTACGTATCTACTTCTTTCTTTATTTTTTATTTATTTTAATCGATTACATTGTTTTATATACCTATTTAATAGTTTAGTTATTTGGTAGGTATTGATATGGCTCAAATAGGCTTAAATTGCCAAGATGTTTGAAATACGCTTCTACTGCGACGATATCGCAAATAAACAATCCGTCCTATTTCCACGTTGAACATCGCCTATCCTTGAAATTATAAATCAACCACGGTCCACCCTGAAGGGTATATATGCAATAATACTAATCTAATATATAAAATTCTCGTGTCACAGTTTTCGTTGCCATACTCCTCCGAAACGGCTTGACCGATTCTCATGAAATTTTGAGAGCATATTGAGTAGGTCTGAGAATCGGCCAACATCTATATTTCATTTTGAAAAACAACGTTTGCCGGGGTCAGCTAGTATTTTATAATAATTTAGGGTAAGTATAAAAAATGATTGTATCCCTAAGTAAAAATAAAATGAAAAAGCAAACAGAATAATTTGCCGAATATTTGGTTCGATAGAAGTTTAAACATCACTCACTGATTTATCAGGAAATTTCAGCAACCAAAGCATTGAAGACCTTGAAGCAAGTGTGTTTCTTATAAATTTTACGAAACTCCACCCTTAAAGGGGTAAACGGGGATTGGAAGTTTGAAATGCCATATGATTTTTGAAGTAAAAGCGCGTAAAAAGTCGCTGGTGTAAACTATTTTATTTAAATGAATATCAAAATCTTTAAAAAAATTCGCTTGTATGATAAAACATACCTACCCAATAATAACCTATTTAAATGTATACACATTATGCTGTTAAAGAAAGCGTGAATACAAACCTATATAAATAAAAATGAATTGTTGTTCGTTAGTCTGATTAAAACTCGAGAACGGCTAGGCCGATTGAGCTGATTAAGGTTTTAAAAGGTTTGTCGTAGTCCAGGGTAGGTCTAAACGGTGAGAAAATAAGGAAAAATTGCCGTAAACTTTTTTTACCCGTGCGACGCCGGGGCGGGCCGCTAGTTAAGAAATAAAAATAAGAGAGCCTTTTGTTGATAAGGTACAAATTTTAATATACTAAGTATTTTTTTATTATCTTTTGTTGGTAATTAATTAAATATCGTAGATTGATGAAGAACGAATAAATACATATAAACGAATACGAATAAACAACACACATCCCGCATTTTACGTGGCAGTAAGTCACAGCCCATCTGATGTACTGAATTGAATACAGAGGAAACATACTATCAGTAAGAGAGTTCTTATTAATTTAATTAAATCAGGGTATTGAATTCCTGCAAACAAAACGTCCCTTCCGCCATCTTTGTTTAAATTTTAAATAGATATCCGGGCGAGATGAGTCTTTACGCTATGGTACAGATAATCGGCGTTAATTGAAGGCTGGTCGGGTCCAAGTGGGAAGGCCCACAGCCCGCATTTAATGACGAAGCCTTCGCGAATGCCGGAAATACGTGGCGCGCCGAGCGGTAATGGAGCCGCATTGTGTGCCACTTTCTATGCCGCGAATATTGAAATTTCGATACGACCCTCTTATGAGTGACCTCTTAATTGTGCTCCACTTTTAACGGACTTTATCAGTTCAGATGGCATAGAAAAACTTTCAAATAATGTTGATTAAAAACTATTTCAATGAATTTGGAATGTTTGGGCGTTTTACGCGTTTTATTTTTCAGGCTATGGAAGAGGACGAAGAAGCCGGTCGCGTACCGTTCTTTGTAGCGACGACGCTAGGAACCACCTCCTGTTGCTCCTACGACAACCTACCAGAGATTGGACAAGTGGTGCGCAAGTTCCCTTGCGTATGGCTCCACGTAGACGCCGCCTACGCTGGCAGCTCATTCCTCTGCCCCGAGCACAAGCATCGACTGGCCGGAGTCGAATTCGCGGATTCATTCAACACCAACCCCAATAAATTGATGTTGACTAGCTTTGACTGTTCGCTCCTGTGGGTCACTAACCGGTATCTTCTAACCTCCGCTCTTGTGGTCGATCCACTTTATCTCCAGCACTGCTACGACCATACTGCGATAGATTACAGGCATTGGGGAGTGCCTTTGAGTCGGCGATTTCGATCGCTAAAGATATGGTTTATGTTGAGGAGCTACGGAATTAGTGGGTTGCAGAAGTACGTGCGAAGACACTGTGAGCTGGCCAAGTATTTTGAAAAGATGGTCAAGAAGGACGATAGATTCGAAGTATGCAACGAAGTTACGGTAAGGAATACTTAAGAATTAGATTTATAACAATTAACTACGTTTTTTTTTCATGGTCATAGCGCATAGATATATGTGAGCCCTTTGGCCCAAATATGGCGTTGTACAACTAAAATCATAGTTTTATTTGTCATACCTTTACCATTGTATGACTAAACCCCAATTGATATAGGCTAGGATAAATATGTCGTCTTGATGAAGCTATAAATATATACGTTATTGCTAGGACGTAAGTTATTTGTAAGTTTCAAGGTGTAGGAAAACACTAATTTTCCTATACCTCGTGCTATAGAAACTAGCTTTCACAACTGTATATGAACAATATAGATATCCCCATAAAAAGTATGATATATAGATATGATATATAGATATCCCCATAAAAAGTATGATATATAGATATCCCCATAAAAAGTATGATATAAACTGTTTAAGACAAGTCTTAATGAAACAGTTTTTTCAGTTGGGTCTAGTTTGCTTCCGTCTGCGCGGCAGTCCAGGGGACACGAAGGAGCAGATAGACGAGACCAACAAGAAGCTGCTGACCAACATCAACGCATCCGGCAAGCTGCACATGGTGCCGGCATCAGTGAGGGACTACTTCGTCATCAGGTTCTGCGTTGTACACCAGCACGCAACGCGCGAGGATATCGGTAAAGGGGTTTCTGCCTTAGTCATCCATGCGTGACATATTATCAAATCATAATAATTTAAAAAAATACGTTAATAAATAGCCGAGTTTTATAATCAGATTGATATTTCACTACACCATATAACATAAACTACTAGATACTACATGTGAGTTTGATGCCCGCTACGTTTCACATCTAGTGCTTAAAAATATAACAAACGCAGCAACCAACATAGCTTAGCTTTCGTGGAAAGACAGCCATAACAAAGATTTCTTAAATGAGGAATGATTTAGCCAATACTTGCCTTCCCAACGATTTTTGCAGAGGTAGCATGGGACATCATCACGGACTTCGCAACTGAACTTATCGAAGGACCTGACAAGCAGAGAGTACGTTTTTCTTTTAATTCATAATTATATTTAAGAGTAGGTATGTATTTAGTCATAGATATATCTCTACAGAATCTTTATTCTGAAACTTAAGTTTACCTAAATAACAGCAAATTGATAACCGGTCACCTACGCTCGTTATGTATTACCATTTATTAACATTATTATAAGTTACCAATAATATAGAAGATAGTTAGACACTCCCACCATCGATAAGGCCTAATAATGTCTCTTATCGGTCCACCGTGGCACCAGCAACAACCATAAAAACAAACCGTATTAATTGTTTTATCAATAAATTACTATTATTACTATATTCGCTTAGGATCTGGACGTCAACGAGGAGCGTGCCCGCCGCAACAAGGCCGCCCTTGCCCACAAGCGTTCCTTCTTCGTGCGCATGGTCAGCGACCCTAAGATCTACAACCCAGCCATCAACAAGACGCCTCCACCGGTGGCGACGTCGCCCATGTCACCGCCAGCGGCCGCCAGCGCAGTGCCGACAACGCCAGAGACTCCGGGAGATATGCAGCTGTTACCACCAACCCCGTAAGTAACCAAGTTACCACAGCCAGCGACCTAAGATCTACAACCCGGCCATCAACAAGACGCCTCCACCGGTGGCGACGTCGCCCATGTCACCGCCAGCGGCCGCCAGCGCAGTGCCGACAACGCCAGAGACTCCGGGAGATATGCAGCTGTTACCACCAACCCCGTAAGTAACCAAGTTACCACAGCCAGCGACCTAAGATCTACAACCCGGCCATCAACAAGACGCCTCCACCGGTGGCGACGTCGCCCATGTCACCGCCAGCGGCCGCCAGCGCAGTGCCGACAACGCCTGAGACTCCGGGAGATATGCAGCTGTTACCACCAACCCCGTAAGTAACCAAGTTACCACAGCCAGCGACCTAAGATCTACAACCCGGCCATCAACAAGACGCCTCCACCGGTGGCGACGTCGCCCATGTCACCGCCAGCGGCCGCCAGCGCAGTGCCGACAACGCCAGAGACTCCGGGAGATATGCAGCTGTTACCACCAACCCCGTAAGTAACCAAGTTACCACAGCCAGCGACCTAAGATCTACAACCGGCCAACAAGACGCCGCTGCCGTCGCGACGTCACCCACGTCAGTCAGAGAGTATACATATACATACAACCCAAAATCAACAAAAACCTCAGTAAATTCTAAATTGTAAACTTAAAAAAAAAAAAACCTTTGTTTCTTTAAAAGTAAAAACCATATTATTTTGTAATGTGCACGTGATGCGCTTTTATTGGAGAACCCACTCGAGTATATTTGCAGATATTCGGTTCTTTATCCTCGCTTTCACTCCCCAGAACTTTTAAACGGCTCAACCGATTTTCATCAAACATGTCTAAGAACACTAAAGCTAAAAGTCAGTAAAATTAACTAAATTGAAATCGCTTCATCCGTTCGGGAGCTATGATGTCACAGGCAGATAAGTCTAACTTATAACACCCCTCTCTCTCTTTTGGTCAGGGGTAAATAAATCCGCCTGAAGTCAACCTGATAAGACTAGACGACCCACTAACTAGCACACGTAATCGAGAAGTATTAATAGCTAATGTCACACAAACAACATTATCATAACATTATATATTACGATTCGGTACATACTTATGTATATTGACACAATTTAGTTAATGTTAATAAATGTTTACAATTTCTATTAATAGAAAATATCACTTACAGGAAACAATCTTCGTGGATAAGCTGGCCCCTCGGTTTCTTCTTCCAGAGTGTAGACCACGACGCTAACGATTTACCACTCAGGTAAAATCATATTTTTAACAAACTTCAGAAGAGGATTGGCTTCGGTCATGAGTTGTTCTATGGCTTATTTCAAGCGTTACCATTCATTACCTGACAACATGTATAGTATAACTAGCCCTAGTTGTTTTAGCAGTAGCAAAATATAAATGTTTATGTTACAGATTCCGTCACCTAGACACGATGGTGCGCCTGAAAAGCCCCAACTCTGGCCGACGCGGCTCGTCGCCCTGCGCCTCGCCGGAGCGTCGCGCGCCTTCCCCCAACTGAACCGCAGCTTACGAACAGCACTGTATTTAATGTGCACCGCAATACATTACTGAGCATTTATACATTTGTTTTATTTACAAAACCACTAGTAAACTTATTCGATTATATTTTTTTACAAACGGGTAGACAACTAAAAAAATTATTAGGACGTTAGTGGAACTAAGATGCTCTATATCTTTGCATTTGATGAAACAAAAATAGGTGTCCGGTGGACTAAACAGAAGACCAATTTTTTCAAGTAGTCATCATGCATATTCTACTGCAAACTTATAAGGACAATTTAAACTAACTACCTACATGGGCTAATGTATTTTTCATATTCTTAATTATATTTTGTCTCGTTCTTATTTTATATTTCAGTAATTGTAAGCAAACTAATGTCTAGCATGAAGATTATAAAACATGATCACCGATTAAAGAATTGCAGTGACGTTACATAAAATTATAGTACCTTTAGATCCGTCTATAAAATAATCTAGATATTTATAACTTTTTGTCTCAATCATATAGACAGCCAACATAAGTTAACATGAATTTTCAACTAACCTTGTACTTCTTATGGAAAAACCTTTGGAATTAAATTAAAAATATATTATATAACCAAGTCATAAAGTTCTATTTATTTCAGTTACACTTAACGGCAACAAGTTATAGTCATTATACTAACAAGGTAAAATATTTACTACAGATAACATTCATATTTTCAATGTTAAGAGTCTTAAGTCTAAGGTAAAGATAGAGAGATGTTGAAAAGTTACAGAGCTTATTCAATATTGTGAGATAGTATGACACTGTCCCAGCCGACTGTGTGTAGTAGATTTGGATCGTTGTTGTCCCAAGCCATTCCACGCACGAAGTTTCTATGCATGTGTCTATCGTGGTATGTTTCTCGGCAAGTGGTCCCATTAATGGTGCACACCGAAACTATGCTATTATCACAGCAAACCGCTACTTTATTGCCTCTGTAAAAATAATATAAATCGTTTTTTTAATAGTTGTTGCCGTGATCATGGCGCTTGCAGCAGCGTCGAAATATCGGAAAACTCAAAAACCGTAAAATCATGGTATGTTACCCGTTTTAAGTCATAATAATATAAATAGGTACTGTTAAGACAACTCAAAATTTTAAAATAATTTGTATATATTATTTGAGTCTTAATAGCGATTAACACACAACCAAATCCATTTAAGAGCATTAACTATGTTTACTAATTATAAGAATCGGGGAATTTACTAATAATAAATTTGGGCTGGTTGGGTCCTGGTTATGCAGGGGGATAAATCACAAAATACTCCTAGGCGAGATGTCAGTGCAGATCTCAGTTCCCCCAGTTAGCATTACTTAAAATGTACAAATTTCAATTCGTTTTATAAGCTTGATTTACTTTATTATTACGATTATCTTGAAACCGTATGTAGGCTTATAGTCCGGTCAATTTAGACCAAAAAATGAGAGTGAATTTACATAAAGTCCCAACAAGCTGAATTTCAGTGAAATTGTTTAAAACATAATTATAAACAATGCCTAGAAGTTCCCCATCATTCCCATGTGAGGAAATTTTATTCAAGGTCAAAGGTTACAATAATGAGTTTATCGCGATTTTCAGCAAAACGGTAAGTTTTATCATAAAAGTACCTGAGACAAAATTATAGATCATAAAATGATCTATAAAAAATGTATGCATACTTTTTTTCTTACGAGCCACCGTTTCTGAGATAATAACGATTCAATAAGTATAAATCTAAATTTAAAATTTTAGAAAATCCCCCTATTCCAATGTTTTATTTTCCTTAAAAGTAAAACACCATAATATTTAGTAATGTTCACGCGATGCTCTTTCATTTGATACCCCACTCGAGTATATTTGCAGATTTTCGGTTTTCCTTCCCCCACTCTTACCCCGAAAAAAAAAAAGCCGTGTTGGCTAAGTGGAAGGACACTCGACTTTCAATCCGAAGGTCGTGGGTTCGACCCCGCCACGCACCTCTGGATTTTTCTTCTTGAGAAATTTATGTGCGCTTTAAACACGCGCTTTAACGGTGAAGGAAAACATCGTGAGGAAACCGGCATGTTCTGAGAACTTTAAACAGTTTGAAGGACATGTGACATTCACCAACCCGCACTTGGCCAGCGTGGTGAATTAAGGCCTAATCTCTCTCGTCAAGAGAGAAGTCCCTGTGTCCCAGCAGTGGGAACGTTGATAGGGCGATGATGATGATGATGATGACTCTTACCCCCATAACTTTTAAACGGCTCAACCGATTTTCATAAAACATGTCTAAGAAGAACCAGGCCAAACTCACCTTTTAATACAAAAAAATTGAAATCGCTCCATCCGTTCGGGAGCTATGATGTCCCAGACAGACAGACAGACAAAAAATCCGAAAATCTGCAAATATACTCGAGTGGGGTATCAAATGAAAGAGCATCTCGTGAACATTACTAAATATTATGGTGTTTTACTTTTAAGGAAAATAAAACATTGGAATCGGGGGATTTTCTAAAATTTTAAACTTAGATTTATACTTATTGAATCGTTATTATCTCAGAAACGGTGGCTCGTAAGAAAAAAAGTATGCATACGTTTTTTGTAGATCATTTTATGATCTATAATTTTGTCTCAGGTACTTTTATGATAAAACTTACCGTTTTGCTGAAAATCGCGATAAACTCATTATTGTAACCTTTGACCTTGAATAAAAATTTTTCCTCACATGGGAATGATGGGGAACTTCTAGACATTGTTTGTTTTAAACAATTTCACTGAAATTCAGCTTGTTGGGACTTTATGTAACTTCGAATGTCTAAATTGACCGGACTATTAAAACTTTATTAATTGCTTTGAATACAATGAATCATGCTTGATAGACGAAAACTCAGATATTAGCAAAATAAATGAGTTGGTAAGTCCCATGGATGTCTCATTGCCAATGAGCGAATACAATAATAGGAAAGAAAATATAAAATAAATATACCTACTTGGAATTTAATGCCAGTTTATGTATGCCAGCAGGGAATTCGGCTAATTTTATAATTGTTGGTTTTTGAAGAAGAGTATTTCTAGCGTCAAATAGCCCAAGAATGCCCGCATCATCACCAAATATGAGTCTAAATCCATCTATCCATTGCAGTGCACGCACTCCACAGTTATTTTTCCCCATATCTGTAATCAAAGACATTGAAGCATTAAGTAAGCACTTTCCTTTTAGCACTACATTGTTGAATCGTTAAATATATTTATTTACTCATATCATAAGTTATCCAGCTTCAAGCTGGGCTGAGGATCGACAAGGTCGCAGGATGCATTAAATAAATAAATAAATATTTCCGGACAATCTACATAACAACATCTAGCCCCGTGGTAAGCTCAAGGTTGTGTTACGGGTACTAGATACTTAATATAATATACATACATAGATAGATATTTTTATTATACATATTAAACACCCAGACCAAGGAGAAAAGTGCTTGCAGAACATACAAACAATTTTACCCTCGGCGGGATTCGAACCCGCTACCTCTTGCTCTGCAAGCGGACATTCGCCCACCGTGCCACAAAGGCAGGCAGTGTTTTCAATTGAGTTTAAAAAAAAAAAAACTCCTATTGTGGTTTATATATCCATGAGAAAATAGGGAGTAACCCTCACGCTTTGAGCAGAATTAATGTATGCTATTGCTATGAACTGGGATTAAATTAGAATACATTTACTTCAACAACCCAACTGAATCTTTCAATAAATTAAGATATATTGAGAGATGATAAGTATTCTTACATGCAGCTGCTAAATTAAGGTTTGTATCCCAAAGTGTAACATAACCATCATATGAAGCTGTAGCAAACATGTTGGTAGAGTCCGGTCTTGTGGCAACTGCATGAGTTGATCTAGTATGGGCTTCATATGTTTTCATACATATAAGATCTTCCATATCCCATACCTGTTGGAAAATGTTGTTATATTTTCATTACATTACAATAAATATATAATTGATAATGTACATTAATGAATAAATCTAAATTTTAATTTTAAGAAAAACTCCTGATTCTTATGCCTTTTTTTTAAAGTTCTTAAACGTAAAACACAATAACATTGTGTAATGTGCATGCAAAGCGCTTTCATTTGATACCCCACTCCAGTATATTTGCAGATTTTCGGTTAGCCTTCCCCACTCTCACCCCCCCAACTTTTAAATGACACAACCGATTTCCATGAAACATGTCTAAAAACACCCGCGCCAAACTCACCTTTCATACAAAAAAAACTAAAATCTATTAAAATAGCTCCATTCGGGAGCTATGATGTCCCAGACAGACAGACAGACACGTCAAACTTATAACACCCTTTTTTGGTCAAGGGTTAAAAAGTAAGGCCTATAATCCTATATTAAACATTTCAGGACACTCAGTATGAGTGTGGGAAGTTTTTAAGCACAGGAAAAAACAGTCTTTTTATTTCAACACAATGTTTTCTTTTTTATGGATAAAAAGTTAAATAATTTTTTGGCTATTTCACAAATTGGAGAGAGGAATTTAAGTTAATGTTAGTAACAGTTAAGTAATGTATTGCCCAATAATATATTTTTGAATTTTTATTTAAACCATAATCATGAATCTAAAGCCCATTATAGAAACCAGAATCTCACCTTTGCCTTTCCATCAGCTCCGACTGTAACATACTCTTTCCCCGGATTCAGACAGTCCACACCTAAGGCTCCATCATCATGTTCTGCCACAGCCTTCTCAGCTGACCATTCCTGCCATGGATTATTTTTGTTCTTGCCCCAAATACTCACTGAGCCATTATCTTCAACTATTAAAACCTAGAAATCAAATTTGAATATTGCAGGTAATATCTATGTAAAAGAAGTTTAAAATAATATTCAAATTTATTATTTAGTTTGATCAGAAAAAAAAAAATATTTTCTTTATTTAGACACAACTATGAAGTAAACAAAAGCGAAGAACTTTGGAACTTCTGGTCTCAGTTGAATATTAAAAAAAAGTTTGGACAAACATCATGATTCTATGACAATGTTTTCAAATTGAATACCTTATCAGAATCTTTGATGAAGCAGCCATCAGCAGTTCCACTATTGAGATTGATACTCCTCTTTTCATAACCTTCAATAGTTTTACCATCGGAAACTTTATCAAATACACTTGCACCACCATCCCAATATCGGCCTGTTATTTCTGAACTTCCTACAAGCGCTGTACCATCTGTAAATCAAAATAATAATTCGTAGACAGAAGTACTTGTTGAGATGATTATGGAAGTATGCATGGGTCGTGTCAATAACAGTAGCAAAGTACATTTTACGTTACCTGAGTGAATTTTGATGTAATCCAGATAAGATACGATGCCATTGCCAGTAGTATCATTCCTATAGGCTTCTGCATTTAGATGTGGAGGAACAATCATGTAATCTTCTATTTTATTCATATCTGAGCTCTGTCAGTATAAAGTTCGATATGTATAAACTCTTGAATACTATGTTTATTGTTTTTAGATAACTTTATTAACCTGTTACATTAGCTAAAGATATGAATGTATAAAAAATAAAATCAATACAAACAAATATAACCTCAATCAAACTATTTTATTTCTAATCATTTGACCAGAGAGTATATTATATAATCACTACGTCGTAATTTATTATTCTATGACTACGTTATTTGACTATGACTATTAGTATGACTATTTCAACAGAAATAATACAGGAGAATACAGGTTACCAAGATGCATTTCTTTTAAGGCGGCTGTACACACTCGACGAGAGCCTCTCGCCGGCGCGGCGCGGCGCCGCGCCGAGAGCCTCGGCCGAGAAGACTCTCGTCGAGAGCATTCACACACGTTCTAACATTTGAACTAAAGACTCACGCGACAATGGACGTAGAAATTGCTGCTGCTATTTGTGTTTGTGCCGTGAGCTATTATAATTTTTTAAACATTTACTATAAAAAGAAAATTCGTAAACCATGGAGAAAAAGAAAAAAATAATTTTATTAAATTAAATTAAAATTAAATTTTATCAGCGAGTAAGTAAATGAACAAGTGTGTACATGCTCGCTCTCGTTTACCTCGCGAGAGCCAACGAGACCCTTTGACTTGGGCGCAAAAAACCGACAAGCCACCGAGAGCGACCGAGACGAGGACGAGAGAGCGAGACGAGACGAGAGCGCCCTGTACACACTCGGTCTCGCCCGGTCTCGGGGTGTCTCAGCGAGTGTGTACAGCCGCCATTACAGTTGGCATCGTGTAATATGTTCGCTGTAATTTATCTTATTAAAATGTCAGTGTCAAAACCAGATGATTTTTTATCATTTATTCTTCAATCATTCACCATTAGATGAAAAAAGGAAATTGTTTTGCGATTTCATCTGAATTGAGTTACAAGAACACAATTCTGATGCAATAGGAGCACAAAAGCTGCTAATATACATAAAACTCCAGGTTAGTATCACAGTTTTGATTTAGCCGAAATACCATTGTTGCCAAACAAACATTTGTAGGTTACATCAATAAACCCTATTTCAATGTTCATCCACCACTATATTATTAGGTAAAAGAGCTAAGAAGATCAGCATTACAAGAACTTAATATGGCGAGACTAGAGCTCTCTCAAACGTTAGCTGGGCATAAAGGTATTGTGTGGAATGTTGCCTGGCATCCAATGGGGACAGTATTTGCATCGTGCGGAGAAGATAAGACCATCAAGCTATGGAACAAAGAAGGACAAGAATGGGCAATAAAAACGGTACTGGTTGATGGCCATCAGCGCACAATCCGATCAGTGGCTTGGTCTCCTTGTGGCAATTTCTTGGCATCAGCCAGCTTTGATGGTACCACAGCCATTTGGGATAAGAAAAGTGGTCAGTATTTTACAGACTCCTGCTATATTAGAATCTTTTGAAGATATCATTCATTGTTATGACTTTTGATAGGTCAGTTTGAGTGCAATGCAACACTGGAAGGACATGAAAATGAAGTAAAAAGTGTTGCATGGTCACCCTCCGGACAATTACTAGCAACATGTGGAAGAGACAAATCAGTCTGGGTGTGGGAAGTAGCTGGCGATGATGAATATGAATGTGAATCTGTACTGAATGCCCACAACCAAGATGTCAAGAAAGTATGTGAAAAATTATATTAACCCATTTTTATAATTAAACACATATCAGCATAATGAACATTATTCTGTTTGTAGGTTGCTTGGCATCCTTCATTAGACATCCTGGCATCAGCATCTTATGACAATTCTGTGAAATTGTACAAGGAAGACCCAGCCGACAATGACTGGACATGTGTGGCATCTCTACAATCACATGAATCCACTGTTTGGAGTTTAGCTTTCGATAAAACTGGAGAAAGGCTGGCCACAACCAGTGATGACAGAACTGTAAAGATTTGGAAGGAATACAAACCGAACAACCAAGAAGGAGTGATAGTCACTGATAATGAATCTGTTTGGAAATGTGTTTGTACTTTATCTGGGTACCATACCCGCTGCGTATATGACATCACTTGGTGTCACAAAACAGGTCTGATAGCCACTGCCTGTGGAGATGACATTATAAGGATATTCAAAGAAACTGAGGACTCTGATCCTAATGCACCAACATTTGACCTCATTTGTACTAAACTGAATGCACATACCCAAGATGTTAACTGTGTCACTTGGAGTCCAACTGGTAATCAGGAGTTGCTTTCATGTAGTGATGATGGCGAGATTAGGTTATGGAAGTTTACTGAATAGAATAAAATTAAATAATTTGCAAAATACTGTAATTATGTTCAATATAAGTTCCATGCTATTGTTATAATGTTTATAGGTGCTGTTTTTAGTGGGTTAGATCTAAGTGTAATTGAATATATGACTTATTTTGTTATATTCTAAATTGGTTTTTGTCAAGTGTAACACTGTCTTAATCTATGATAACATTGATAACTCAGGTAAGAATATAATAATTTAGCATAATGTTAAGAAAAGGTAATATCTATTATATAATTACTAATTTTCTTTTCAGTATACTAATGATTTTCAGAGTAATAAGACAGCTGAACACAAGTATCTCTGTCAGACTATTATCAACATCCTCTATAAAAATGTCGGAAAAGGGTATTGGATTACAAAAAGTAGTGGAGCAACTTGAAAACTTTGCGCCTAAAGCACTTGCGGAAAGCTGGGACAATACTGGACTATTAGTTGAACCCTATACTCCAAGGTAATTAAACTACAAGAGTAATTAAATACTCTTTAATTATATGTGTTTCATCTTAAATTTGGCAGGCATTCTAACAATTAATATCAGCCTTAATTATGATGTCAAATTTAAATAGACCCTGAGTTTGTTGTTATAATTAAATCTAGATAATATAAACATATAATTTGACCCCTATGTTTATTTATTTATTTATTTATTTATTATAATAATATGCACACATCTTAATATATATAAATCTCGTGTCACAATGTTTGTCCTCAATGGACTCCTAAAACACTTATCAGATTATAATAAAATTCGCACAACATGACATGTGCAGTTCGATCCAACTTGAGAGATAGGATGGTTTTTACGGCGAGAAAAAATCGAATAATTTCCGGGAAAATTTTATACCCGTGCGACGCCGGGGCGGGCCGCTAGTATTATTATGAAAACAAACCAACTAATGATAAATTAATTAAATGTGATAGGATGTTAAGAAACATATTTTTAGTCATATTATTATATTCATACAAATTTTTTTTTGATGGTATTATGTTATATTTAAATACTTATTATAAGAGGTATATGAATCATCTGTAATACATTTTTTTACAGGTACATTACGAAAATTCTTTTAACAAATGACCTTACCGAAGATGTGGCCATAGAAGCTAAAAGCAACAACTGTGAAATGATAATTTCTTACCATCCCCCAATATTTGCACCAATGAAATCTGTTGTAAAAAGGTAACTACATACATAAAATAAATTACTAAACCGTATATGGTTTAGTTACCAGTCCATATAGAAAATTAGTTCCTAAAAATACATTGATCGACATTGCTCAACGTCGACCGGCAATCATTCGATTGCTTGTAATTCTAACTGTGGAAAACAATTATTTGATATTATAACAATTTCGATTTATAACTTACATTGATAGATGATAGTTTGTTTTCGGTTTTCTTTTTATGTAATCATAAGCACGAGATATGCCCACTGAAGGGCACTTGTTGCACCATTACAGACAAAAATAATTAATATGGATAAAAAACCGACTACTACTTCATGTTAAATATCGAATCTATACTAATATATAAAGCTGAAGAGTTTGTTTGTTTGTTTGAACGCGCTAATCTCCGAAACTACTGGTTCGAATTGAATAAATATTTTTGTGTTGGATAGTCCAGTTATCGAGGAAGGCTATAATAGGCTATATAACATCACGCTACGACCAATAGGAGCAAAGATATAGTGGTAAATGTGTAAAAAACGGGAGAAATTGTTCATCTTTGAAGCCTTCCGTTGCGTGCGCCGTGAAAACGGTTCAAGATACACAAAAAATATGTATTAAAGAATAATAGCTCTTTTAATGATCTAAAAAACAGTCCGCGATAGTATATGTCTATATTTTAAGATTAACTCACAAAAACCGTTTTTATGGTACCTAATTTGGTCGAAATAATTTGTTTAAGTTGTATCAACATAATAATATTAATCTTTATTCAAATAAATATGTTGTTGCTTAAGAGTACTTCATCCATTATAACGCGGGTAGCACCGCAGGGCACAGCTAGTTCATTATTATATCATAGGCGCGAGAATTGCCTACCTGGACTATTAACTCAACTCCTTTCTAGAATACATATAAAAAACACCTAGGCACAAAAATCTGTATAAAGTAGATCAAACAAACATGGAATTGAATCCACAAATTATGCGTCAGTTGTCCACTGAACCACTTACTGAGATTGACAAGCTTACCATGCTCATATAAGACTAAATAATACATTATATTTAATTTCATTACCTATTCAAAAAGTCCAATCACAATCGTAATCGAGAAGGGCATTAGTTATTACCTACTCTTTAATAAAACCAGTAAAAACAATAATTCAACTATTTCTTCACATGTCTGTACTGTATCATAAAGTATTTTTCCATGGGTACTCTTTAATTTTAAAAACAATATTATTATGTCATAGATAAAAGTATAGATTTGTGAGTCTATGTATCAGACATTTCTGTACTTCTGTTGCAATTTAATTTCACATCTCTTTATTCAATAAGTATATATTATTTGTCCTATCGCGTTTTTTTTTTGAAAAAGTAAAAGTTGCTGTTACT
This sequence comes from Gymnoscelis rufifasciata, assembly GCA_929108375.1. Lineage (NCBI taxonomy): Eukaryota > Metazoa > Arthropoda > Insecta > Lepidoptera > Geometridae > Gymnoscelis > Gymnoscelis rufifasciata. Next base: position 9,358,143 of record OV815308.1, on the reverse strand, counting down.
ATTGATGTCTGTGTTACTAAATGACCCTTTCCAAATAGTTTATAGAGCTCGATTCTCGATAGCTATAATTTTAACCCTTAAATAAGAGTTAATTTTTAATTCTACAGTTCCTGGAAAGAGCGTATCGTCGGATTTCTTTTGGAGAACCGCATGTCTTTATATTCACCACACACGAGTTGGGACTGCGTGCAAGGTGGTGTCAATGACTGGCTGGCGTCTGCCTTTCCTTCTGAGAAATCCCGACCCATTACTCCTGGGGAAAACCCCAACTATGGTGCAGGCAGGTAAGAAACTTCTAAACCAACGTTTGTACGCCACTTGGAAAAATAAGTTAATTCCAAAAAATATAAATAATATAATAAGCCGTGTTGGCTAAGTGGCAACACTCTCGACTTTCATTCCGAAGATCGTGGTTTCAAACCCCGCTACGCCCCTCTGGTTTTTCTTCTTTCTGACTGCTTCAGTGGCGCGGTGGGCGAGGGTCCGCCTGCTGCGCAAGAGGTAGCGGGTTCGATTCCCGCCGAGGGTGAAAGTATTTGTATGTTCTGCAAGCACGATCTCCTTGGTCTGGATGTTTAATATGTATTATAAAAAATATCTATATGTATGACTATTATATTAAGTATATCAGATATCTAGTACCCGTAACACAAGCTTAGAGCTTACCACGGGGCTAGATGTTGTTGTGTGAAATTTCTGGAAATATTTATTATTTATTTATTATTTATTCTTGAGATTATTATGTGCGTTTTAAAACACGTGCTTTAACGGTGAAACATTGTGAGGAAACCGGAATGTTCTGAGAACTTTAACGAGTTTGAGGGACATATTACTTTCACGAACCTGCACTTAACCAGCGTGGTGAATTAAGGCCTAATCTCTCTCGCCTAGAGAGAAGTCCCTGTGTCCCAGCCGCGGGAACGTTAAAAGGGTAATGATGATGAAAAAAAAAATATATACGACATTGTACACACATGGGGTGCAAATAAATAAATGGTATTTTATTACTTCGCTTTCTTTGACTGGCTGAAAAAAAACCCAGAAAATAACCAAATTGTATCATATGGGCTTCATGTAAACTTGTAAACTGTATTTAAAACTATTGTGTTATAGGTTTTGTGTAACTTGCACTTTCTGATATTCGTATTTGTTTTTGAAACATGGAAATTAACCTCACAGGAAGTGAACTCTCCAATTGAATAAACTAGCATTAATTAAGTTTAGAGCTGCGCATATATTAATCCTTGTTTTTCAGAATCTTGACTATCAAGCCGGATCCTGCTCAGAATCTATCAATTTCTGATGCTGTGGATAAAGTGAAAAAGCTAACTGGATTGCCACATGTCAGGATTGCTTTGGGCAAAGGGCGATCTCTTCAAAGTGCCATCAATACCGTAGCTCTCTGTGCGGGCTCAGGCGCTTCCGTCTTAAAGGGAGTGAAGGCAGATCTTTACTTAACAGGTAATGTATCCCAAATCAATGACAAAAACTTCGCCTTCTTTTTTTTTCAAAATCGTGTTTACCTATAGTAAGCCTATTTGTTTTCAGGTGAAATGCTTCATCATGACGTCCTCGACGCAGCTCAGAAAGGAATAACTGTTATCCTAACGAACCATTCAGACTCTGAAAGAGGTTTTTTAAAAGTGTTCAAAACAGAACTTCAAAGTAGACTCGAAAATAAAGTTGAAGTTATTGTAAGCAATGAAGATAGAGACCCACTTGTTACTGTATGAGGTAAATAAATAAAACAATGATTAAATTAATCCGTTATTTTTAATTAGCACCTAATATTAGTTTGTTCATTATGTGAGATCATCATTTAGTTATTATTATGCTTCATTGCACTATGACAGTTATTGAACACACCATAAGTCAAAGAGGCTAGTTATCATAAAAGTTGGCAAGATCGTATTTTATCTTCCCTCTTGCGTTTTTCATATTCGTTTATGCGGTGTATATTCCATTGATGATCTTCATTCTGCACTGAAAGATTTTCATTTATATAGACTTGTTGGTTGGGTTTGTTAGAAGTTGTATTAGAGCATGCACACTACTTACGCAGAGCAGCTTTATCTGAAGACTTGTGCCTTAGATTCTCTTTAAATTTATCTTTCACACCTTCTCTAGTAGTCTTCTTTCTTCTGGGCGAGGCAGACCCAGATCTGACCTTACGGATTGAGGACACTGTTCCATTTTTATCGTCGTAATTTATGACGATTTCGCGTCGACTGGGTCTGCTGCTATGCCTTGCTGTATCTTTATTGTTACTGGTTTTACTAGAATTTGTACCAACTTTCGGTATCAATGTTACATCGTTTCTATTGCTATTCTTGTCTTTAGAAGAATGCCTTTGGCTTTTGACTTCGTTATAGATAGTTTTGTTGTTTGAATCTTTTGTGCTCTGTAGTGTACTGACTAGTTTTGCTTTTCCGTCATCTGTTAATATTTTGGAGCGCCTTTGTGAAGATCTGCTCCTATGTTTCTCATTGGCCTGCTTAGGAGTATTATTACTATCGGATGATTTATTTGTGCTGGTATCAAAAGACCGTTCATTTGTTTGTAATTTCTGTTTTGAATTATGAAATTTTGCGTTTTCTTTCTTTTCTTGACCTCTATTAAAATATTGCTTTTTCTTCTCTAATGACGCATTTCTCTCTTTAACATTTTGCTTTTTCAAAGTGTTATCATCTGAATATAAATTGCATTTGATTTCTGTCTTACGTTGAAATTTTGAATAATTTGAATCATGATTATTTTGAGTTTTTGTAATATTGTTACGAGGCTTTACTTCAGGCTTAGGAGTATGTTTAATGGGTACATTATTGAGATTTACGTAGGTAGGATTGTCTTCCTCTGATACGGCTCTTGTCCTGTGAGTTGGAACTATTGGGTGATTGGGTGTCTCTCGTCGGTTTTCATTTTCATACGATGCATTATCTCTCGATTTTCTGTAAAGCATATTTTCATTGTAATATTTGTTTTTTTAACAAACATTAGTTTTTAGTTGTTGTTATGGTGTTAGTTCAGTATTAATATTGTTGGCGTGTATTAATGTCTTACCTGATTTTATCAACATGTTTAATTTTCTCTGTAGAATTAAATTTATCTGATTTTCGTGGCTCGGAACGACTGCGGCTCTTCATAGAATTTAGTTCTTGTTCTTGTAGTTTTGATTTAGATCTTCGATGGCTACTGTCCTGGTTTCTTGTTTCTTGTTCTTTAATCGGCTTAAGAACTATCTCTTCAATATTATTAGGTTTATCACCATACTTTGTTCTTATTCGTGGTGTAGGTCTGGGAACATAATTGGAATTGATCGGCAAGTTTTGATATTCTGGCGCGTCTCCGGATTCACTGTTACACACGCTATTTGAAACTTGTTGAATCAGTTTTACGGATTGGAACAATTCATTGAGTTCCAATTCGTGGTTCACATCATTACGTTTGTTAAGTTTGACGTTATTAGTCTGATCATTATCAACACCAAAGTATGTGAGATCACTGTCTCTTAGTTCCCTTGTTTTAAGTCTTGCTGGAGTTGGGGATCTTACTAAAGCGGGAGTTCTTTTTGCAGCACCAAACTTATTTCTATCTTCTTGAATTCTGACGACTTTCTGAGTTGTAGCATTTTCAATTTCATACTGGTCCTGCGATGTCGAAATATTTTCTACTGGACCTGTAAAAAAATTGAATGGTTAATGTAATCTAAACTTCAATTAAGTAAAATCATCAATAGTTGCAATTTATTATTCTCTTACTTAGTTTTGTTGTCCGGTACACATTTGTGTTCGTCGAAGCAGTATGATGACGTAAAAAGCTGTTAGTTATTTCGCCATTTTGCCTCTCTGCTTGTAGTTGTTTGTTTATGAGTGATACGGCAGATGGCACGAAGGAATTTTCATGCTCGTCGTTAATTTTCGGCTCATCATCGACCCCAAATGCCATGTTCTCTCCTAAGAGATATGGTTTGGGCTTCGGTATCTTATTCTTGAGAATACTTTTTGTAGCTGCTGTATTCTCATCGGTTTCGTTGTACTCACTCATGTAGTTAGCAGAAATACTTTCGTTCGGGTAATCATTTGTCTTATCACCAAAGAGGGTTATTGGTCGCTCAGTAATATCGCGCAAAGGAACAAAAGCACTTCTTCTTTTTCTAAAATCGTTTGAAGGAGGAGGTTTTTCATCAGTTGCGATAATATTAACCTTGCCAGTATCAGCTGCAAAATGTAATTCAGTTTTACAAAATTCTACTCTTTTGATTTTACGTTGGTGCTCTTCATACTTTTTTCTTGTTTCATATTCTTGTTCTGTTTCTAGAGTAACCGGTAATGTTATTGTAACCTTCCCCGTTGATTGTAATGTTATATTTTCTTTCGGTTCTTCATTTATTTTTTCATGGTTGTAGGTTTTAAATTTCGTTCCTTTATATTCATTATTTTGTTTGTTTTTGGAAAGCCAATATTCAAATGTGCTTTCTCGGGAATTCTCACTGCCATCTTTGGTCCCGAAATATCTAATAGGGAGATTTTCATCAGCACAATCGTTTACAAGTTCTGTTGATTTACAGATGCCACTGTCGGTTGATGATTCCATCGCTAAGGTGTCATTGCTGTGTAGAATCGTTTCTGAGAGCGGTGATGTGTCTTCAAAACTGTAACTTTTCCGTCTGCTATTCCAGTCATTGTTGCCGTTAAGAAGTGATTTGAATTTGAGTGTGCTTAAAGCAGGGGCATCTAAAAGTGGCGATAATCGACTACTTCTCCCGCTGTGCAAATCGCTATTTTCTGAATCACAGGAATACTTTCTATATGAGTTTTTGGGATTTCTCGATACATCGATTATGCTTGCGTTGTCTGTGGAGGATGATTCTTCACTTGGCATTCGTATAGACCCCCCTGATGAACTTCTCCATTTTGATGGTTCTGAAATATCTAAATCGTCCGGTTCTGTGACTTTATAATTTTCTGTTTCGGAATGTGGATCTTGCAATAGGGCTAGAGGTGTTGAGGATATCTCTAGTGGCTCTGATGGTAGTGAAGGTGGCTCTACAAATCCTGAATTAAACCCTGATGAATATACCTGAAAATAAAAATAAATTAGCTGATGCTTCAGTGTTTAGATAAGAGTCATTAAAATGTCAACGTGAGAAAAAACTTTATATAATTCATCTTTTTTAAGTCTGTTCAAAGTAATCTTTGAATTTCTATTGTTAAAAGCTAACAGAACTGAACTGTAAATTAATTGGGCCAAGAACCGAATAATGAACTAAAAAGTAAGTTTCCTTAAGCTTTCTTAATCCTAACTGTAAAGAGATAAGAATAGCTCACTCGTCGAGTTGCGTGCATCATGTAGGATGAAGCTGGTACCCCGGGTCCAGCGGTGGTGTGGTAGGCTGCTCTCATCACCTTCATGCGAGCCCCAGGGGCACTTGCATGGAGTACCTCCATCGCTCTTGCAATCTGCCGCGTAACGCCGCCTTCTATTATCTGCAAGGAATAAAATATTGTTTACTTACCAACTACCTGCTAAAGTACAGTAATGGTAAATTTATTAGCTAAAGTATATGTTTAAATTACAGTACAGTTAAGCTAAACTACCAACTTTCAGACACAATCGGGCGAGTATTTTAACAACTATTTTTATAAACAGTTACATACATATTAAAATTAAAACCGTTCGTTTAATTTGTAGGTATGAAATATTATTCTTTTCATGCTCCACGTCTTGTACCACTGACATTAGGCTTGTCATAATAAAATCAGACATGTTAAGCTAGCTATCTTCTAACTGTTTTGAACGTTTTCTAAGGGGTAATGCCGTAGATAGTAAACAATAAAGTTAGACACCACGCGGAAGGAGCTGGATTTATCTGATTGACATAATTTCTGTGCAACACTATAACTGTGGTATTTCCGAGAGGTACTATACCTTCGACTGTTGATTACCATTTTTGTGACGAAACATCATCGATCAAGATTACTACGAAATAATTAAAGCACTCTATCATCAAAAGGCACATTGGGTTTTCCTATTTTCTGCTGTGGATTGAGGCTGCATACTTAAAACTCTTAGTCTTACCCTTATTAATTGTCTACGGAGTTGATTACTAACCCTAATTTTAAATGTTTTGAAACAGGTACGCAGGTACCTTTGCGGTAATACCTTTTAATAACTATGTTTCACATACATCATTTCATAAAAAAAACTTTATCTGTGGTATTCTACCATATAGACTACTTTCCGCTGCAGTTATTGTTATAAAATTTCTGGTTTTAATGCCCACTGTATGCTGAAAGCCCGGTCGGTAGTTGGCCGTGACAAATTGGCAAGACACGAACTTTATTTTAAAACCCGTTTTTATACAATCATGCATGACTATCATGGTTTAAATTTGAATTGAATTCGAATCTTTTCGTTGAAAATTTGTTAAAATATAAATCTGCATTTTCCTCGCTAAGATGATTAAAAGTGTTGAATCAGAGTTCAAGAACTTCTGATTTCCCACAAAGCACGGACAATGACGGTAGCGGAACGTGATTCATTCGAAACCGTTACGTTTCACAACATTATTTTGGTTATCTATTATAGGTATTGTTTTTATGAAAGTTCATTATCAACCAGTTATCAACCTCGCCCGTGCTTGGTCACGGTCACAACATGGTTCACTTGAATTAATTCCTTGTAATGTTTGTAAGTAGGCAGCGTAACAAAAGCAGTAGTCAAGTTCAACACAAGTTCTCGTCTTACGATATATGATACATAATTGAATCAAACTTATGACTACAAAATATGATGTCACTCTTACCAATTAGAAATTTAGCCACAGGCCTTACTAAGAATGAAAGTTTTTATCGGAATGAATCAGATTTCAAGGTAACTTTCGGATAATTAATAAAATACCCAATCACATAATCTGTGGGCGCTCAATGCCATGGCTGTTGTCGATTTAATTTGATCACTAGATTTCTGAATGAGATCGATTTATAGATACCAATAAATTATAGACAACGATAAATAGTAGCCAGTTCGGAAATGGCATGCTGAAGTGCTGCTATAAATCAATATTACATTTATCATGTTAACGATAAGACTTCGAATTTATTATAAAATCAACAGTTAGTTAAATTTGGCACTGCCACTGAAGGTTAACGGCACGATAGCCGATCCGCGTTATAACACCATGCCGGTTAATTGTGTAACTCGAAATGTCACCACTAACTGCGAAAAGTGGATCACAAATATTTGACTAATATCCCAAGCAGTAAGCGACTGCGCATTCATCTAAGTAAATAGAGTATGAAATATTCATAATGTGACCTCAACTGTATAACATAACTGTCTAAGTATCTGGTTGGACCCAAAACTCGTCAAACTGTGGTTAAAATGCAAGCTATGCCGGCCGTTGGACCTCGTTTTAAGCTGACATAATCTAATGTTGTTCAACAACTTTCGTGTTGCGATACCTGTCGCCTATCTGAATATTCAGTACCCATATAAAGACTTGTTTTGATCTTTATTTTGAGCGTGTTGAACTGATGTATCAAGTTTGTTATGTTAAAGTGATTCTGTCAGTTAAGCTTTTTCATATTTTGAGAAATGTAAATCTCTTATTAGTTGCGCGCAGAACTTGAACCTAAAAAATTATTTCATAATTCATACCATATTATAATTTCAGCAGTAGCAGTAGAATGATAGCGCTGCTAGCCGTAGAGTTCCTATCATAAAATAAGCATTATTACTCTAGTACCAAACTAGGTAATAATTACAAGAAACTGTAAGAGTAAAATAATATTTACCTAAACTATATATTAATTTGAAATATATAAATAATTATTTATACTGTTATGGTGTGGGCAGGCCATATCTCTTGTAGAACCAATAAGATAGACGGAGGCCGCAGGTTCACGGTGGATCAGGCCTTTAATCAAAATAACTGGAAGTCCAGCAGTGGACGTCCTACAGATGAGATGATGATGATGAAACTTTTATGAACAGACACTGTTGTCTGGTCTCCTTCTCTTTAAGTTGACCTATTAACACAGGGCATCCCCTGTGCTTCTATGGACATAAACGTTTTGACTTTGACTTATGAAAATAATTATACAGTTGTAGGTACATGCAGTACTTATTTGATACTTATGTACTCAGTAACGAATAGCTGTAAAGGATAAATAATGATAATGTAGTTTTGTATTGATCTACTCTACAATCCCAAGTGTAAATATTTATAATGGTTCCTATTAATTGTATTAGATTGATATCCATTGGCATTAAGCCCACCTTTTGTACAACTCTGTTTTTTCTTGTGACATAAAGTATTCTTAATAATAATAATATCCGAATACTTTAGACTGTTAATGTTTTGTACTTTTCTAATATGTAGTTGGATTAGTACTTAGGTGAATCTTGTTATGCCCTTTACACTCATCATTCTTACACAGAGTGTAAAGGGTTTAACAGAGTGTAAAGGCGTTCTTAAATCATACATCCCTTGATTACGATTTACAATAAAGGAACAGAAACTATTACAATAGGCAATGATATACTTAGCACATTTGCTCATACATTCGTTTAAAGAAGCTTTATTTCTCATAAAAACGTATAAAAGTTCAATTACAATACATAACATACATATACATAACTAGTTGTGAATACTTCAGAGAAGTCATAACAAAAAGCGGAGGCGAGAGGAAATGGCAAAGCCTTGTGATTGCAATCTTTTCATTGAACGCTTGCAGTCGCGTAGGTGTACTCTTAAGTCGAATCTAGCGCATCGATCATTCACAAACGATTCCAATATGGGAATATAACGGGACTTCCTATAAGGAACTTTACTAGGCACTAACAAAACATAATTGGACACTAACAACATAGACCGTGAAATTGTGCAGACCTACATTGGCGCACGCCTGACTAGTTTAACTAGACATTATAATTTGAATGGGTAATCGGTTGATCGTGGTACACGGTAGCAAATATAATAATTTAAGTGAAGGCTTAGGTTGTTATCGGATCAGATCATTTGAGTTTAATCTTTGCAAAATTTACTCACAAGCATTCGTCCTTTCATGTTTCGACACGCGGTAGCTTGTCCAGCCAAGTTCAAATAGGAACTTATAAATTATCACTAAGCTCCTGGTTTCTTTGACATGTCCATTTATGAGCAAATTAAATTCCTCCTTAAACTTAACGTATTGATTGACATCGGCTGCGGAACTTCGAATTGGTTATGCCGAACTAGGAAACCATACTATGACATCAGCTACATAAAAAACCGAATTGATTCGTACTATTTGTAATCATGACCAATTATAAGTTTCCTTTTATAGAAAATAATAGTCCACGCTACAAATGGTACCTGCTCCATAAAAAAGCTTCCATGCTAATTCCCTATTGGTTGTTAAAACTTGCCAGCATTTTACTGCTTCATTATTGGATCAAGGCGAGTTCAGTCTGGCTGAAGACAGCCTGACGTCACCAGTATAATCGACACAAAGTAAAACCAAAAGTAAGGTCGCTTGCGCAGCCCACAAGCCTGTGCTTTATGACATGTGTGACAGAACAATGAGCTTTCGTGCTACTGTGGAATTATACTATTAGCTAGTTAATACCTACTAATAATGTGGTAGGTATATTTTAACGAAATTGACTGATTCTGCCCAACTTAAATTAACTAGTTTTTCCACGAACAGAACATAATTTCTCGAATAAAGTGGTATTCGGGTAAGACGACAAGAAAGTATTTCCGGTCATTACAAACAAACTCAACTGGATAATAATATTATTATGGATAAATGTAAAATTATAATTTATCATTGAACCTTTATAAAAATATATAAAAAATATTTCCGGTAATAATCCCAAAGCATCACATAACCCAAAACTAAACTTTTAAACTGCGGGTTAAGGAATGTTATGACAAATTTAAACACACCTCACCAAGGACGCAATGGGTAATATTTTTGGTTCGATGGGTTCATAATCGGCTCGGCCGTTCAACTCTGTAACGTCTGTAAAATTAAGAAATAGTTCTTAAACTAAGAACTAGCGAATCGCCCCTGCTTCGCGTGGGTGCACATTTTACACCTGAAGTCACTCTACCTATTTTTCATAACTGCTAATCCGTTGAATTGTTCAATAGAACTAATTGCCTTTTAATAGAGAAACAAAGGAATGAAAAAAGTACTTAGGTACCTACTTAATTATTTTCAAAAGTACCTACTAATATGTCCAATTGGAGTATCTAATATGAAGGTGAAATAATATGAATGTTTAAATAAAAGAGAGTCGTTGCAGTATATTCAGTGTCCATTGTAATTTAAATGTGTGTAACTAGGTAACAACTTCCAAAAAATAAACACCATTTCAAGTGCGCAGTCACCTCTTAAACTAATGACACAAATTACTTTCATAAAGATATACAGTCTACGTAGTTATTTGCTAGCTTGGGAACGGATGTCCATTACTTCCATACCAATATTATTAATGAGAAAGTTTCACTGGTAACAAACATGTCTTAAACAAACAGGCCATCATAAAACTGTTAGATATATGGAAAGTAGTTCTTTTGGCGGTGAGAAATGGGTTATGAAATTAAGGATTGTTGAAGTGCGTTTTATACATTAAACTAGCTTTTCACGCCACGGCGCGGCGTTGCCTGTGTTTTATGGATTTTTCCGCGTAAGTAACGTTTTTTCCGCAAAATATAGCCTATAGAATAGTGAAAGAATATTTCAAATCCGACTAGTAATTCCTCAGATTAGTGCGTTTAAACAAACATTCAAGCAAAATTCATTAAGCTTTATAATATTATTAATTTAACTACATGTAGGGGGACGATGGGGGAATAACGGACGCGGGGTAAATACGGACTAACATATATCTACTCCATCCCAGCCCCCCGCGTCCAGCTACCACGATCACGCGTTTCTTTCGGCCATATTTAGTGCCCACCAAACACTGCTAACAGACTGCTGCGCACACGTTTCAAGGTAATTGAATTTTTTTTTTTTTTGTGGTTTTGATGTAATATTCGTATTTACTATTTTCAGTGTTATTCAAAAAGACTAAGTGTCAGTTTAAAAGCCCTATTTTCTATCGATTGCGATGTTAATGACGAGTAAATAGAACGACCGTTGGGCTTGATAAATTTTGATTAACCTAAAAATTGTGATATTGGACTTTTTCTAACTATTTTGGGTCAATTGCGGACAAATGACCTGGGGTAAATACGGACGTCCGTAATCAACCCATTATATATCAAAATATTAATTTTACATTATTTTTGTAATTGCTCCATCCCTGCCCCCGCGAATAGTTCTTTGTTCCAGATGCCTCGAAAATATATTAAGAAAAAAGAAGCAGCTTACACCATTGAAACTTTACAAAGAGCTGTGCAAGAAATTAAAGAGGAAAAGACTCCTTTTCGACATGGGTTTAGTGAGTGACATTAGTGAAGCTGGTGTAAATCAAAATAGAGCAAGTCAATCTTGTCCATCTCCCTTAGTACCACTTAGGAATATAGTGCAGATACGAACTTTAAAAACTAATCGTACATCACGATTAGTTAAAAAAAATATTCTATTATTTTCACCAGCACACCGGAAAAAGCAAACCTATACCAAAAAGAACAAACGAAAATAGAAAGAAGGGAAAGAATCTGAAACAAGAAAGGACTAAAACTCCAAATAAGAAACCAAAAAATACCGAAGAAAAACTACCAAAAGGCTTAAGAAACTTAAACAATTTTGAATGCGATAAAGAAAATGATGAATATTTCTGCATTATTGCCAAGAAAAGTATTGTGATCCGCCCGCAGAAGACTGGATTATGTGTTCCAAATGCAACAATTGGGCACATGAGAATTGCAATGCTGGGTCTGCTTCAAGAGGCTACGATTGTGAATTATGCAAATCAAATGAGACCTCGTCCGTAAATACCCCTTGTTGTCCGCAATTAACCCAGCACTAGTCCGTATTTACCCCTCGAGCTAAGGGTAATTACGGACATCAATGTTTTTGTTTTTGATTAAAATTTAATACATGTTGATTGATCTCATATAATTATTAAAGTTGATTTGATAGATAAATAACTATAGTTTAAAAATTAATAAAGACAGACTGATTATTATTGATAGTTTGAGTTTTATTTGTGATTCTGCTTAAGCGTCCGCAATTCCCCCACCTTCCCCTAACAAGTATCAATTTCAGACACATAACATGGTCTATAATAGCATTGCGTTACTCTTTATGTCTAAAACTTAGAGAGTATCGCATAGTAGAGGTAGAGAAAGCTCCATTTTGTAGTAACGTTCGCTTCTACTTGTCTATTCATTAAGCACACAATAGATTTTCACACTGAGAAAATGTGATCTTCATTTATGCCATTTGTTCTCGCTTTACAATTTTATTTATTTTTAGCAGGAAGTACCGGTATTGATTCTACGAGATCAGATTCTATACCACAAATGTTGATTCTTTGTAACTGTTCTGTGTACGTGTAAACTTTTTAAGTTATTGATATACATAAATGGACAATTTGAAACTTCTCAATAGTCTTAAAATTAGCTTAACTATAACACATAATGTCCAATAATTTAAATTTAAATAATATAGAACGAAATGTATATTAAGCTTTATGTTCAAATAAACCTAAATGTCATATTATTAAAATGATTTCCCACACCCACCGTAGGTATGCATTGTTTCGTTTCACATTATCGACTTTATTGCAAGCTTTAGAATCTAAAAATCTTTTCATAATATTAGTGTTATAATTAACAACTTCCGCATACCAAACGTACATATCTTTTAAATTTAAAACTCAACATGTGGTAGATATAACGCATCGTTGAATCCATCCTAATTTACTTAATTGCTTCCCTCTACGTATAATTAAAATGACCATGCAGTTTTCAATACCATGAAATTTTTAAATACACCTAAGCAGTTAATTAAAAATTATCTTTTAAGCAAAAAGAGTTCATTGCATCATCATTATCCGCAGTTGGGTTCCCTCCACTACTAAGCCCCTTCCATTGAGTTCAATGAAAGGAAATATAAAAAGTTAATGTTCCCAAGATCAATTCCTTTCGAACATAAAAACAGGGAAGTAACAGTATTGCAGCTGTTCCTATAGCATAACAGTTCATAACTCGTTAGTGCCAATTAGAAATGTGTGAACAACGCTGAGATGTGATGGATACGGTTTCTATCTGTTCCGTGTGACGATGCTGGCTCAGTGGAAAGTCTAGGGTCACTGACGTGCGCGGGCGTCACTCGAGATCTCAAGAAACTCCGAAGGAAAACCCTCGATATGATTTTTTATAATGAATCATTTGAGTTTGGCCGAGAAACCGGTCCAGATTTAATGTCGTCGCGTCGGTCTATTAACATGCGATGAGTGTTGTGCATACGGAAATAATGCAAATGTCAGCAGGTTCTGGGAAATTAATACCTGGACACTGGTCATTCTTATGTCGTGCTTGTTAATTTATTTGTATTGTGCAATGTAATCAAAGAGGTTGTATTTTTATCGAAAAGTTGCCATTTAACTACCTTTGTTATACAGTACCTACCAACTGCTCAACAAGTTTTCCTGCCATGGCAGATTTAATTTACGCGTTTTAAATTTCCCTTAATACTACCTACATGTTACATCCATTTCTCATTTAGCTTTACTACGTTAACAGTACTTACTTATGCAGAAATATTTACGTGCTGCGACTCTAATAGTCGCAGCGTGTGCGTGAATTCATCAGGACTGCAAAACTCAAGGGCTTATCTGATTCGTAATAGCAGCTTTGTATGTGGCATATTGTCACTTAAATATGTCCTTTGTTTGGGTACAAATCGCTGGTAATAACACGACATCCGTAATGATGAGTTTGCTTACACAAATAATAAGGTGCCGGGCGGATGGCACAGGCGCAGCCTCGCAGGCCACGGCCTTTAGTCAGGATTTCCGGCACTGCGCTCACGAACCCGAATAAACAGCGTTTCGCTCATTTAAATACATACTGCTTTGCTTACATCTTTTAAGATTTCCGATTCTTTCGATATAAACAAATTTTACAAATGGGTTTAACCTTTATTTAAACAAAGAAATATTTTCCACTATCATTAACGAATTCAAAAACCTCAAGTAAACTTTTGGTAGTTAATATAATATTTTAATTAAGGCTCGTTAAAATCTTTTACACTCAAAGTTTATGATTTTGTTAAAAAATCATGCAACCTTATTAAGATTGTGCCAAAACATTTCCCTTTACTTTTTTTTTACGCATTAACCTAATAAAAGGAAATGATGGCGTTGGTCTGATGAATTGCTGCTTAGCAGCTTCCTCGCGTTTCGTACTTTCACCATTGGATTGGATAATCGAAGCGAACGAGATTGTCGCGTTTTCTCATCCTGCTTCAAACAAAAGCATGTCGGTTTAGAGTTTATATAAAGTCGATTGAAAGTCTCAAATACGATAGCACGCAAAAACCAATAAGAGTTGGGTGTTAGATAAGATAGCAATTTAATTTGTTTTTGTTCTATAGAATATTAGGTGTAACACCTTTAAATATTCTTGATGAATTTCCTGTTTATTTTGATCAAGCGTAATCTCAAATAGTGGTAGGTATGTAAAGGTAATAGGTAAACAGAGATATTTCATAAAACAGAAATATAGTATTTTTATGGACATTGCATTAGGTAACCATGTAATGCAAGTATCACTTAACTCCGTCTTACGTGAGCTGGCCCGTTGGTAATTAGGTAAATTGTAACAATTTTCGTATGGTTTCTCTTTTTGATGACCATTAATGAATGAAAGTTAAATATATGTAAAAGACCTGCCTATTGGAGAATGTCAGTGTAGGTAAATTAGGTAACACACACCATCTTAAGTGAAATAATAAATGTGTTTGTATCATTTAGAACTGAACAGGAATGCTAACGTTTTCTTAGGTGTCTTGTCTGCAAAAGTAAAATACTCGTACTTCGACACGATGAATTTACCGTTAAGTCAGTAGAACCTTTTTGCAAGTTTCATATGCACACACCCGGTTCCTCTCAGATAAGAAAGAACTAAAAGAACACTTGCCAATCTATATGGAAAAAAAGATACGAAACTGGCTTAGACGAGTTTGGTAAAATATTATCGCCGGCAAAATTAAACCTTATAGTTACTATGCGCACGAGTTGTTTTAAAAATGGATGAATATACAAAATTGTTCGGTCTGCTTACCTCTCTGGGTTTCTCACCGTATTAGGGTATAACCACTTCAGCCTTTTGGCAATGACCACCTGATTTAAATGCTACTTTAGTTAAGCTGAACTAGCTGGGTAGGTACATTGCGTATCAGCCCATTTTTTGTTTAAATTGTAATAATCTACTTATTATTGCTTTCTAGTTCGGTTATGCATTCAATGTGAATTAATCCATTGAATAATATTAAAACCTTGTTTAATATTCTTGATACTTCGTTTATTGATCAACACAAGCTTTTAGATGTATTTCTAAGTAAACATAGATAAGCGCCTACCTTCCCGTATTCGGCTGTTCCTGCCCACTCCCGTCTCCACTGATCTGCTACCTCCATGTCTAATGTGAGTCTCCAATCGATCGCTGCAGCTACACTCGGAAGCTCGAGGCTTCTACGCACACACGTCCGTAAAGCGCGCCGGCTCGAAGCCTACTGGCGATCTTACCAGCTAGGCTTCACGGCTCCGCTTACGTGATACAGCATCAACCCACAATAAATTTGAATATCTTGAATTCGTCATAGCCTTCTGGCAAAAACCATATACCTATTCGATATCTACGCCCACTCCTGATTTTGAGGTACGTACAGGGGCCTGCTAACCAGACGTAGGTCGCGACCCACACGGCTTCTACAGTATGTGTTAAATGGTAGGTAGTCTATAGGTTGTAGTAGATAGGTACCTACTTCAATAGCCATGACAACTAATTTAACTGTTAATTTAAGAGTTAGACCAAAAAAACAGTAATAAAATAATTTTTCACTGAACTTACAGTAGGGTTTCCCACTTTAAAGTGGGTGTTGGTGTAGGATGAAAACATTTTTTTTATGGTTTTATAGGCTAAAATAGTCCCTTTAATAAATCAGAAAAGTATGTTAAGGGACTCTTACTGCACCCAGGGTGTCATGTACAGTTTATACACGTTTTGTTGTATAAAAAGCAATTTTAAAAGTGCAAGTTGCAGTTAGACCAACTACCCATCCAAGTACTAGCCTCGCTCTACATCGCTTAAATTTATAAAAATCACGTTTGAGCCCCATTATATATTTATTTTTTGAGTTTTTAGTGTTGATATAACGGTAAGAGAAATACATCATCCCTCAAAATTACAACCCTCTATCTTTCACTTTCATGGTTCTTAGTACAGATGGACGCACAGTCAGACAGACAATGAAGTCTCAGTAATATCTCAGTAAACCTCCCTTTTACTCTTTGGGTACGGAACCCTCATAATAATTTAGTAGAAAACCACTTTGTTAATACACATTATGGGTTTAATTAATTGTACATCTTCCTAATTTAATGCCAACAAAAATCTAAAATCACAACATTGCATTATCAGCAGGCTGACTATTGACCTGATCTATTCAAAACAACCAGAGAACTAACAAATAATACAAAATTTCAGAAAATATTATTTTATTTTCTTTAAGTGTATAAATATTTTAAGTACCCACCTTACCAACATTAACTATCACTTAGAAGACTTAGTACAGAAGTTTTTCATCATAATTTTTATATTTTCTTGTAAAAATAATTGCCTAATAATTTTTAACTCGTTAATCCCCAAGCGGTAGCCGGTTACCGCTTACCTGACCTTATTACCTGAAGTAAGGGTCAAGGAGTTAAATCAACAATGCCAGCAAAAGTTATACTATTGATTATTGATTTCATCAATGATGATTGATACAATAAATATTTACTTGAATTCATGTTGAAACAATTATTGGTTCATTCAAACATTCATAACAGATATGGACAACGGTTTATTAACATTAATAGCTGGAGTGACCAAATAATGTTGATTCTCTCAGATAAGCCTTGTACAAATCTGAAATATTATTATCATATTTTTGTAGATATTCAATCTCAATGCAAGCATCATTCTTGAAGCTGTTCCTAGTGTTCAAGCATCTCACAAAAGAAGCAACAAGTGGTTCATGTCTCTGGTTTGTGGCACAAAATGTATAAAATAGTTTTTGTTCAAAACCAAACTTCTTACTGATGCCATCTTTGAAATTTCGGTAAAAAAGTTGTTGTCCAGGATAACACAAGTTTTCTATGTCCTTCCATTCTTCTGTTGTAAGATTAAATAGATGTGATACCAATTTAGCTCCTTTCACAATACATGTAGTTTGCCCAGATTTATCACAGATTCTCAATGTAGCGACTGAGGATGCAACACCATTTCTGAGGTTAATTTTAACAGAGTCAAGATAGTATTCCGTAAGTATTCCCCAACCTTTGGCGCGCAGTTTCATACGCCGCGCTTCAGTTAGCTTTATTGGCGGTAGGGCTTCGTAAAATTTATAATTATTTTTGTTCATACGTGCCACGCATATAATTTTTAGTAAAACTGTTTGTTTGTCTGTCTATACAACGTAACGTAAACAAAACAGTAACTGTAAAGTAAAATATACTAACCAACCAATCGGCGTAAAAAAATAATTATAATCCAGAGAGTACCTATATAATCACTACGTTTTAATTGTTATAATCGAGTTACGTTTTAATTGTTGCAGGCGAAATTCAAATTAGGTTTTCTATTTTGTTTCATCTGAAGATTCTGAAGAGCAGAGAGTATATAATCACTACGTTTTAAGAGACGGGACTAGGAAGGAAATTTTTGATCTACGCAAAATGTCAAATCGAAGTTTACTATAAATGAAACACCAACATAATAAATAATCTGTTAGAAGTTTAAAAGCAATGGTACCAACATAAAGATAATTTTAAACCTTAAAGAAGAAGACGGTTAATAGGGTTGCACTCGTACAGAATCGAGTTTTATCGATATCGATGATTTAGGTTTCTCTCAATAATAGGTTGGACCTACATACTGAAATTGGGAACAGGGAGAAGGATACTTAGTACAAAAACAAAGTGCAGAACAGAATATTTATTTACAATATATTATGTTCATATTGTGTACCCATTATTTATGGCGAGATGTAAAACATCATCACATGATCATCATGATAACATGATCTATTGAATTGAATTAAATAATACATAGTATATTATAATGAATTTTGAGTTACTCTATTGCATTATGAAACATGTTGTAAAGAAAGAGAAAGTAATTTTGTTGTTGAATAAATAAATAATTAACTTTTGGTATTTTGATCAGATAAATCAAACAAAATGTTCCGCTATTGCAAAGTGTGTTAAAACCGCAAATTATTTTTCAACACATCGAGATGAATCCAAGAATATGATACTCCTCCTATAATGTGTCATTTAAATGAGGTTGACCAAGCATCATCTGAAAAAAAAGTTTAATTATATTCGGAAAAACAGCACAACAACAAATTAATAAATATTATGTATATAATATTTAAACTCCTGATCATATTGATGATAATGGTTTTAAATGCCGAGTGTTGCACTGAGGATGTATGAGACAACTTCGTTATATTTATGTTCAAATAAAAAAAAAATAACAGGCCATAGCATATTATCGTGTTATAGATACAATTTTGAAATGAGGCTTATGTCCTATATTAAAAATGATGATGAATAATTCATATTTTATTTGTAGCATAGAACCATTTAGGTCTGGTGGACTTGCAATTTTGTGATATGAAAATATATCGATGATAGGCGTGCAAGCAAAACGCCTATTGTTTACAGAAGCAATAAATAACATATTGGTAAATGTACTCACCGATCTTCACCGATCTCATTCAGCAAATAATTTTGGTATAAGCTTTTAGTCTTGTCTGCTGTATGAGTTTCTTGCAAATTTCGCATCGAATAGAATTTTTATGAATTGTTTTGTTCTTCATAATTTTCACAAATTTGCGTTCTTAATGTCAATTAAAGGTCACACAGACAGTACTAGACTGATAGGTGACAAATTGACAATGATCCATGAAGAATAAAACCTATTTAACAGAACTGAACTGAACTGAAGAAGAAGAAGAATAATAATACCACTAATCTCAGAAGTAGCAGTTACAAAAAGATTTGCGAACCACTAAAGCGTATTTAATATTTGGAAGTATTATAGTCACGATTAGTTTTATTAAGTTGCAATTTTTTTTTATTAAGGTGGCATTTTTGTCAAAGCAATGCCTTAGCAAAGTTTTATGTCAGATTCTATCATAGACACTTGCACCAGCCTGCTGAAGAGATAGATAGAAAGTAGGGTTGTTGAAAATTATTGTAATATCGATATAATGTATCATATCATTAAAAATGCCACAAGGAAACTGTTTAATTATAACTTTTGAAAATCTTTTATGTAGCTACTCTTTTCAAAAAGTATAATATGATGGGCTTGTTTGTTTTGTTGGACCTGTATCGACCGTAGATATATAAGTTACCTACTACGAACGCAAGGGCTAATGCAATGCAAAAAAAAACTTGCCACAAAATTTAAGGTTTCTGGTTTCTTCCTGGTTTCAGAGAAACAAATATCAAATTTTCAGAAACTTTTTAAAGTAAAAATATAGTTTTATTACCATTAAAAGCGGACTCAGTTTGAAACTTAGGTTTTTTTTTAAATAAAATATATTTTTTTTATTAATTAAGAGCATATACATATTTTATTTTGTGTAGGTATTGTCTAAAGGTAATAACTATTTATATATCAAAATCTAACTGGGTCTGTTCTGACTTCAAATTAAAAAAAAACGTCTATAATATTTTTTTTTTAAAAGCAGTTCTATATGATCAGTAAATATATAAGTTAATTATGTACTGTATCAGATTAAAATAGGTATTATATTTTATTAATAAACCTATCGATACATTAATTTATCGCTACCCAACCCTAATCGAAAAATAGATAAATCGAACAAAGCTAATAGTGTTGCCCGGAATTAATTCACGTTTACCCTCAAGTCTAAACTTGCAGTATTAAAAATACGTTGTGTGTGACCTTGAAAAAATACGTTACTTAGACATTATTGGAGGGAATATTTCATTTTAGAAAATACGATAATAAATAAAGAATAAATGTATTAAGTATTTAGTAAACACATTTTCATACTTTTATGTAATACGCTTTTTTGAAGTAATATAAATAATCCGAATAATTATAGATATATATGTTTGTTTCTCTTATCATTTTAGCAGATGCGTTCATTTACCCTTTTTTTCTATTCGATTTAAATCATTATTATTATAGTTCGTAAGGAGTAAACTCCAATCGTGCGTCGTAGCTGACACACACACACTTTTTTATAATTAATAATTTATTTAATTTATAAACTAAAATTTCTTCAACTTTATGCGAAAGTTACATAGATTGCAGGCAACTTTGATGTATTTGGCAAATAAATGATTGATTTGATTTTATTTGATTTGGTTTCCTTGTTATGAAGTTATGAATGAGTTATGTTGAATATAATATTACAGGTATTTTTTTAAACTGTTGAAGTTGAGTTATTCCCGAAAAGCGGGACTGAATCTGTCTAGCGCCGGCGCCGCGCCGGCGCCGGCCGCACAGTTAATTTTTATTTAGTAATCGGACGTCTCGCCAAAATCAGGACGAATGGCAACGCTGATGCAGCCAGTTGTGATTGTACAGTGAAGAACGGCTATTTTTTTTTTTAAATAAGTACTAGCCGGAATGTTATGAGGCCATCCATTAACCACGTGAGTTTCCTTAGATGGATTGAAAGCCGATAATAAAATAAAATTGGTAATCATAGGTACTCGATACCTTCTTGCTAAGACTTCCCATACTTTCGGGATGCTGGCAATAATCACTTTGTCAACTGATCGTGAGTGTGTGTCAATGTCAAGCAAGCCGGCAAACTGTCAGATTTCAGCTGAACTGTGAGGTTATTTTCGAAATGCATTGAATTTTTCGCATATAATTTTTTAATGGTAAACTCGTAATTAATAACGTAAATATTATGCGAATCGGTTTCATTCAAAAACTTGTCGACAAATGGCCGGGGAAAAAAACACTTGGAATGTATAGATTTCTTCCTATGTTCTTTGTTCTCGGAGCCAGTCTTGAATTTTCTATGATAAACTGGAAAGTCGGTGAAGTGAACTTCTACAACACGTTCAAGAAGCGTCAAGCGCACGAAATTGTTGAGGAAAAGATAAAAAAGTACGCGGCCACTTTATAATGCCGGCGGGAGTGACCTGGGGTCAGTATTTGACATTTTCAGCGGCCGCTATGCTCTCTATGCTCGCTGGTTCCCAAGTAGTCCATCAATATTACAAACCTCTTGAAAATCTCCATGAGTTCATCAACAAAGAGTTAAAGAATCTACCAGATAATGTTCAGGCTCAGATTAGGTCTGAATTAAAAGACGAGGGAATTCTTAGATAAATAAAAATGTAAATTAAAAATAAAATGTAGATAATTTGATCATTAAAGATAAATAAAAATGTAAATTAAAAATAAAATGTAGATAATTGGATCATTAATGTGCTTTGTTTAATTTTAACAATCCCCTAGATCTAATAGAAATAAGGAACCAAAATAACTTAAATGACTTAGACTGCCAGCAGGCAGTCCAACTACCTCCTGAAGAATCCTTCTATTATTTTCTACTAGCTATTTTGATGATTATTGACTATTGATTGATGTTGACCTCATGTCTTTGCAGAGTCATTTATAATTAATCCCACAACAATTGAATGAGCAAAAAAATTAAAGATGATACTTAGAGTAGATGTAAGTAGTGAGCAGAAGTGACAAACTAACAAACTTTTTTGCACATTTATAGTATTTCTTAATATGTCCCCCATTCTTGTTTAAAAAAAAATGAATGTCAAGTTTTTATTCAGAAAGTCAATATTTATTCTCACTTACATTTATTTATATTAACAATAATAAATTTTGGTTTATCCTCTCTGCCTACCTACATATTTACACAATATAGGGTAATAGTTACATGTTTAAATTTTATATTGTAATAAATTAACTTATTTATTAGATTAATTATTTTAAACTTAGTAAGGGCTTATTACACAGTGTCCTAAATATCTAACTATACTCCATTAAAATAGGAAAAACTAGAAACTACTACTTAGGGAACTTTCATGTCCAAAGAGTAAAATGTTACTTGCTAATTGCAATATTTACCACAATTATAAATTCCAATTAGCAATAGTTGCAAGTAACATTCAACACTTTAGATGGACATTGTGAAACAGCTCCTTATGTAGACATTAATAAACTATAGAAATTATAAATTCAACAAAAATTATATTTGTATTCAACAATGGCCCTCACATTAAATATCAATATTAAGTAACAATGAAGACTTTAAATACATAGATTGATATTACTACCTACTATGTTAAAAAGCTATCTACATTTTAAGCTCATCTTAACACATGAAATGCAGTCTTTGTGCTTAATTTCTACTGGATGGTCAACTTGCAGAGTCAGATATGGTTCGTCTTATCCAGTCAACATGTGAGCTGATTGAATCATAGATTCGAGGTCGGCCCAGCCCAATCTTTGTGCATGCGATCCTCCAGCTGCTCACTCCTGTTAGACTCCAGTGCTTTGATTTTTCGTCAAAACACATCATTGAACTTCCTGCATATTCTTCCTCCTGTAGGCAAAAAAACATTTTTTAATGGAACAAATAAATACACCTACAACTATGCAACCGGTAAAGGTATAAAGAATGCATTTGAAATTTCTTGAGTATGTTATGGGAACATGTTCCTTTATTTTGTATTAATGTTGTTAAGAGTACTCTTTGTGACAGCTAAAACCTTCCTTTAAAATAGTTAAAATCTCTTGGAACTTGCAGTGTGTATTTCCATATTTTAATTGTCCTAGCTACCTTTACATTATGTTCTGAATAGATTATGAAACTTACATCACAGTCGTCTTGATCATACAAGGGCTCCGCACAGATGCCGTTGACAGTAGCAATGCTAACATTCTCGCAAGAGTTCATAGGACTGGTAACGACATGAACCCTTTGTAACTGGTCCCTGTTTCTGGTCCAGCCTAGTGTATTGCAAACACTAGCAGCGCTGGCGTCTTCTGGCAAACAGATTGGTCTGACGAAGTCTGTCATTTCTAAAGGCTCTTCCAACCGCACCAGGGCCAACATACTTCCTTCAACCGGAGAGCGAACCATGCCAACAATCCGTCGTTCTTGTTGCCAAGGGGTAGTGCTTTGAATACGAACAGTACCGAATCTTGCTGTCCATTCTGCTTTCGGCTGACCCTAAAATAAGCATTTATTTAGATTAAACTATAAAATAAAAAAACCTACCTATCTTTATTTGTCAATAAAATACAAGTTTAAGCCCAAAAGATCGTCGCACTGCTGCGAGTCTACGGGTAAAGCCTTTATTGTAACCTACCTTACATGGTACCTATATATGCAATTGGCATCAACTATTTATTCGGTTGCACAAGGATTTAAAGAGTAAGAGGTAGATACTCGTAGATTCGGTTGTTTCTATGCTACAGTAGACTCGGGAAAAGCTCAACGAGGGCTCAACTGATAATTACACAAACGTATATTATTACACCTTTTTATATGTTGTAGAATGAACACTATTAAATGTGACACTATCCATGTTATACTGTTTTTTTTTAAATGTAATTTCAATTTAATTTCTTATTGGATTCTGCGCTTAAAGCGTCAGTTTGCCAGTGTAAAGTTAAATAAATGTATATAGTCTTATGTAATTTAGTTCGTTCGAAATAGGGTTCAATAAAGTTGTTATTTATCTATTCATAACTAATTTAAACATTCATTAGGTTATGAATCGGATTTTACCTGGAAACATGACGCGGTGGTAACTAGCCAGGATGGGTGTATAAGAGTAGCGTCGCATGCGTGGACGTGTGTTCTGAGCAAAGCGGCCTGCCACGGCCAGTCGCCCGGCTGGGCGGAGCGCGGCAACCCTTCCACGCCTTTTGTCGAGCTGGAACCTCTTGCAGATGGCAATCCACATTCTGTAAGACATTTTAAATACTTATGTCACCAAAGTGGCATCTTGCAAAAATTTGGAGCTTAGCTTTCAGCGCCATGACTATGCCTATGGTGGCGAACCTTCAAAAATATTGTGTATAGTTTAGCTAAAAGGTAACCTACTTAGCCATCGCCAATAAGTCAGCTGTCAAAACAAAATACTGGATAGATACTGAACATTATAGTATACTAGTTATAGTATATGAAAATAAACTAAAAACATAACATAGTTCGAAGATTAAATAAACAAGCCAAAATTTCAACTTGTATGTAGGCACAGGCCAAGGCCAATATGTCTCAGATTTATAATAATGACAAGATAATTAATTCGCATATGCACAGGGACTAACAATAACGTTGATAATGTCTGTAATCAACGAAATCAGCTTACCTAAATTATCACAGACAACTTTGATCACTTTCCGTTCCGGACATTTGCTTTTCAAGAAAGAAATCTCAGGAGCGAACGGGTCAACTATTTCCACGTACTCTGGCGACTCGTTGCTTCTTTCTTTATCTATCTCTTCCATATCTGGAACTACTTCCGCTGTTACTGCTGATCTGAAAATTAAGGTTTTTTATAAAATGCAGCTCTGAACGCGTAGTGGATATTCTACGATGTAGCTATTATCGTAGCTTAGGGCTACTACTAGCCATACAGCGTAGCCACTACTGTAGCACTTAGTCTACGAAGTAGCTAAATGCGTAGCACTGGAGTCTACGACGTAGCTAAACGCCTAGCATTGGAGTCTACGACGTAGCTAAATGCGTAGCACTGGAGTCTACAACGTAGCTAAACGCGTAGCACTGGAGTCTACGACGTAGCTGAATGCGTAGCACTGGAGTCTACGACGTAGCTGAATGCGTAGGACTAATAGGCATGATGACTACATAAAAAAAAGGTATTCTATTTAGTTCGTCTATTAGCCCGTCCAAAAATACATGACACCTATTTTTTTCTTTATCAATTTAATAAGAAAGTGCCAAGTTATAGAGCATCATATCATATTGATTTTTCTTTTGTAAGATAAAATAAAATATATAGGAAACTAATATAGTACCATAAGTATATGATTGCGCCTTCGTGATATTAATAAAACAATTTGGTACGCTGGATTAAAATATATATAAATTAAATATATATTTATACTTACTGAAAGGTCATCGCCCTGCAAAGCGATGTAGCAACACTGGTAAGCGCTCTCTTGTCGTTTTCATACGGTGCGGCACAGATCTTCCCATCCCGACCTCGTTCAGACCAGACGGCGTATCCGGCGCGGCCGCGGATCGCACCCAGCGTCGTCTCACTATTCTCGCGCCGCCATGAAGTAAGCGATCTTGATATCCACACTGGAAGTTAGTGGAGGCTTTTGATATAAGAACATGAATTACCTGAACTTAATTATGGTACTCCTCATAGCTATGGGTTTCGATCGGGTATAGCTTTCTTCGATAAATAGGCTAACCCGAAATAAAGTGGTTCATGGGACTTGCTGAAACACAACGCAGCCCTGTAGCACCGCCCGATCACTTATTGGTCTAGATCATTATACTCACAGCATCCAGCCTCGTCGCTAGCATCTGGACAGTCCGGCGTGCCGTCGCACCGCAGGTGGAGGGGCAGGCAGCGCGCTTGGAGGGCACAGCGCAGCCCCGTAGTGCCCCCCGCGGCGCAGTGCGAGCACTCGCGCTCGTCGCGTGCGTCCGCGCAATCTGGGACACCGTCACATGACCGCCGGGAAAGCGCTAGCCGCTGCAGGTTGCCCGTGCAATCTAAAAATCCAAAAGTGCTGCACAAAAAACTAGGTAGGGATGTAACTAACATCTTCTTCTTCTAATATATAAAATTCTCGTGTCACAGTTTTCGTTGCCATACTCTCCGAAACGGCTTGACCGATTCTCATGAAATTTTGTGAGCATATTGAGTAGGTCTGAGAATCGGCCAACATCTATTTTTCATTTTGCAAAACACCATGTGCGGGGGGGTCAGCTAGTAATTTTATAAGTCCGTTGTATGACTCAATAGGAAAATATTTTAGTCTTCATGATTTATGAGGAATGAGTTCTAATACTTATTTAGGAACCTTTTCTTTCCTTCTGCAGCTACCTCTGTTTGACTCTAATCTTGTCCTCTTATGTCCTCGTATGTCGCAGTCGGATTGCACGATCCGCCGTTTTACATTACGGCTAGCTGTTTTATAAAAAAAACCTTTTGTCATGCGGCGAACCGCGCTCAGTCGAAGTGCAACTTCAGTCTGTCTGGTAACCGGTCTCCGCAGCCGGCTTGCAAAGTGCAAATAATAAATCACAAACCTGGTTCTAAAGTACACGACCCAGGTCCGAAGTATTCCGGGAAACGTGCACAGTCGAAGTGCGTCTTCAGTCTTTCTGGTAGTCGGTCTCCGCAGCCGGCGTGGAAGGCTCTGCAGTACGCTCGGCAGGGCTTCACTAGGTGTTGGTCTTCGCATCGAGGCTGGAGCATTTGGCATACGAAGTCCTGAAAAAAAAAACGAAATTCAAGATAAGTAATCATCAAGGGAGCCCTGGAGCTATTATTATTTCGGTTTTCTCATTAGACAAAATTTTTTAAGTCGGTCTAACTAAAAATGCTCAAAAACACTAGACAAATAAATCTAATCACAAAAACACGTGCAATTTAAATCCAAGACCCATGGTTCGACCAAATTCTGTGATCAATCACTTATCATATTTTTTGTCTAGTGATTTTGAGCATTTTTCAGTTAAACCGACTTAAAAAAGGAGAACGTTCTCAATATAATGTTAGTCAGTTAATTTAATTTGTTTTTTTTTATAAGCGTACTTTTTGGGCATTTTTATTATAACCGACTTTAAAAGGGGTTTTGAGTTTTTAGTATTTTTTGTTCTCGAGTTATCTTCAATTAATTAATATCGAAAATGTTTCTCCACGTAGTGTAGATGGGAGCAATATTCTTTCCTGCGGCCTGAGTAATCTAAAATAAAATCAACTCAATTGATTTTTATTAAAAATTTACTTGTATTATTCTATTATCATGTACACATCACACACCCCTGATTTCTCCATGACACCCCCTAAGTCCGGTATAGGTCAACTAAGCGTACCTTTACTAGAATCTTTGAAAGTAGGTAACAGATGCTCTATTGTCTCGATTGGCAGTTTTTGTGTGTATTTCCACGCTGCGCGGTGTTTTTGCGCCGATAAACGTTCTTTAATTAATTTTGTAAAACTATACAAATCGATTGAAAAACTGTCTTAACCTAACTGATTACGAATTATAAACATTCAGTGAAATTGCTTATGGGCTTCCTAATAGCCCTTCCACAAAATGTGTGGTTTTGTAATAATGTTTAATTCAACTTCCGTTATCCAAATTTAGGAGTTAAAGTTTACTTTATATCAGACTAGGTTTACATGCTTAAGCGTTTATCGCATAATCAGTTTTGGAACACATGACTAAATCGGCAATACTTGAGCTGGGAAACTGGTCCTAGAGATATATATACTGGTATAGATGTTCCATTGTATTATATTTTTTCAACTACGTACCAAAGCAAGGACGGAACTAAAAGGAGAAAGTGACCGGCAGTCTTCTGGTGACATGTGTGGTAGGTACTCATTAAGTAGGTAGCTGCGAATGCGAGGAGGGTATAGCAATTTCTTCCGAGTCAGTTAATAGCTTCCGTTATTAACTAGTAAACTCGTTCTACCTTCTCTATAAATGGCCGGATACTAGTGAGAGTGTCACCTACTACATTAAGAGACTTTTCTTGTACTTAATAGTTAAGGCTTGTAGCAGCAGTTTAAAAAACATTTTCATTAAATCGTACGAGGCAAAATAAACTCATAATTCATTAGATAATCTATCGATATTTTTTTCTTTCAATTTGGACGTATTACATTGCGCGTGCAATGTCACCCGAGCCCCAAGTGCGCAATTTTACACAATGCGATAATCACCACTCTGATCATCGCAATATTATTGCCATGTTAGGATTCGTCGCTGAATTATACGTAATACAGCCGCGATAATTAAAAAAAATATATACAATTACTTAGAGTTTTGGTAAAGTAACGAATTCAAATCATAAAAAATAAGTACAAAAGTGAATAAAAACTTTGCAGCTATATTTGCTCTTTTGTTTTTCATTCTTTAATTTTTTTTAGGAATACGAGATACTATTTTTTGTTTAAAACGCAACTGATTAGTTACGAGGCTCACGCCACGTTACTTTGCTATGTGCGCTATTTTTCGCCTGCGCATTTTTATCTAGGGTAGATACAATATACATATTATGTATGCTTAATTATGTCAAATAAAAGCATTTTAATATTTACCAAAAATTTTAAATCTTCTATAGACAGTCAATCTGTACCTGAGCAAGATGCGAACACTCTGCGTCCAAAAGTTCCCGAAAAGCCACCAAATCTCTCATAAGTGCGTCCCTTGAAGAATGCCCAACCAGGTTTGGATACGCCGTGGTATTGTATGGAAGGTGCTGGCACAATGGTAAGGTTATCGAAGAACATTCTCTAGTCTCCTCTATCGATTCAAATACGATTGCTTCTGTGGTCGGATGCTCAGATAGCGTAGTGTCAGCTTCTCTCAATTCCATCGATGATATTGTGGAGCTTTCCTGCAAAATAAAGCATTTATTGAATTCTGACTCATAAATAATAGCATCAAAATTGGTTTTGACTTCAAATAGTGTTCCCTTTCCGCTTTATATACCAATTCCAAAACACCTTGTACATTCCAAGTGTTATGGAATTGACTTCCTGATCCAGCCAAGTCTGCACTTTCACATAACTTTCAAAAATGGAAATTACTTTCAAACAAGAAAGTGCAACAAACTTGGCAAACTTAAAGATATTTATGGATTGCAATGGGATTGGGTGTGTTAAAATGTTTGATGTCGTCACCTCTATATGTAGAGTCTCTGGTAGTGTAGTGACGTCAACGAAGAACACTGGTTCTGAAAGCTCACGAGCCAAAACACTGATGACCTCTCCCGTTGTCACAGCCGTAAAAATTGGCTCAAACGTGACTTCGAAGTGGACCCTTGTGCCTTCCTCAACGCTGAAAAACCAGAACTTATTTTACTTAAACGCTTTCTCCTCGATCGTTTTAATCTATATTACAAAACAAAGCCTCTTACTTGATGGTTTATGCAGAGTCTGACGATACTACAATTACCTAATCAGCAATACTATTATTCCTCTCATTACATATATGTATATGTACAGTCTTATAGCCATGCCACATGAAAAAAAAGTTCCCTACATACTGAAATACAAAAGAAGACTTGTTTTTAAAATTAAAATTGAATCTGTATTTAAAGATTTTTAAAATTGGCTTGTCTAAGAGACGGAAATCCGTAAAATTAAAAAAAAAAAACATTATATTAATTATTGATCAAAAGACTCAAGTCACTTTTTTTTTTCAAGTATATTTGGTGTGTTTATAAATATAATGTGTCCTCTGATAGAATATTTTAAATTAAATTCGGGCGTATTTGATTACATTGGGATGTAATTATCATTACATCCCAATGTAATAAATATTAATATAGCGAATAATTGTCTCGACTCCCCTACACTTATCAGTAGGCTAAACTTTAATGTACCAAATAAACGCACCCGACATACTAAATTATTTTCGATTGCTTCTCACATCACTAATTATGCCAAGAACGCAACAATGAATAGAATATGTGCAGTTTATAATAAACGTTTCTCTAGCTTAGATATTTTTAACTCTTATAAGCAACAATTCAGAAAAGGTACTAATGACCTTATTCTGAATAAGCAGTTAGATGTATAATAATAATATAATAAAAGTATAACCTTTTCTTAGATGCTTTTAGAGTTTATTTGTTTTGATTTAAGTTTAATTGTAACCATCTTATTTTGATTACTTATTCTTAACTTATTTTTTAAACAGTTCAGTCGCTAACTTATCTGTAAAATTAAGAAAGACCTATAATTGGGCAATTTTATATTCACTTTTATATTTTATAAGTTTATTTAAGATATACTGTTGGTCTTTTAAATAAATAAATAAATAAAAAAATTACATAGTGATGGTAGATGTCGAAAACAAAACTTCTAATATACCTATTACGTAAAATTTCAATTAATTTTATTCGTGTGTAGAAAATAATAGTGCCCAATTGAGGTAAATGCTTTTCCATCACGTAAGACCAATATTAAATATCTGGGACACACAGCGAAACACTCGTTTACTATACTTGTCTTCCGTTACGTTTGGCTGTATCATGTTAGTGAATAGCTTAAAATAGCTCTCTTCTAGCAACAATATTCTTTTATGTATTCGATGGCCCACTAAATAATGGATATCTTGCGAAAGTATTGAATCTCTTTGTCAAATTATATTAATGTCTATAGCAGCAAATTGGCCACAATGTTTGCGGCTAAGTGCTATTATTTTCGCTTGAATTGCTTTCCTAATAATTGAGATTCAGAACACAAAAGGAAAGGGCCGTTACATTAACAAACATTGAGAACAACCTTCGATGTGGATTACTCGGGTACCTATAAACGTGAATAGAATATTTGGGTCTATAAATGATACCAATCGCATCACGTAAAATTTAAAAGCTTTCTCCCATACAAGCACCCCATAACAAGGACATGTTAGATTTAAACATTGATAAGTTGTTCCGGCTTGGAAAAACTGGGTCGAGACTGCATTGAAGTTAAGCCCAAAGAAATTATAAATAAAGTAAGTTTATTAGAATATCGTTTAGGTAATTTATTTACACTTTGATTTTATTTAACTTTGCATTTAAGTAAGTAACTTTGGAGACTTGGTGTAGACTTTAAGTCACATTTAAAAGACTAAATGAACCATGAAGCTCGTCTCAGGGTCAGAAAATAATATAAAAAGAACTTGACCTTTAATAGCCGCATCGAAAACCAGAATATCTGGCTGGACCGTCCAGTGCATCGCATGTTTGAATCACTATTGCATAACCACGATTTACATCACTACGTTCGTGAGTGCAGCTTTGCAAGTTGCAGTGGTTTAAAATGTAGCATGCCTCGGCTTCATCAGGCTGTGGCCCGAGAAAGTTTACTTTCTCCGATAATGTCTGTTGTTGTATTGATAACTTTATTCTCTATCTTAGATGAATCACTCATCTGTTACGAAGTACGCATTCTTTTAGAACGTCTTGTTTATATAAAAGCTTTATGTAAAAGCCTTGAAGCTTGTATGCACTGTTGCACAAATCTTAAATTATGTATTGGTCATGTCGGCTTCGATTTATTAATATTTAGTAGATTTTAAATCTTATTTTACTATAAACATAAATACCTAGATTTGAATTGATTAAATAACAGTATTAACATTCAAGAAGTGTACAGGAATAAAATTACAATAAAGGAGGACTAAATACAATTAATTAACATATAACAAATTAATTTTTTAAAACCAACCTAGTTGTATCTTATTTACAATTTAATATGCTAGTCGCATTTGTTGAATTATTGCAATACTATCTCTAGCTTGACGTTTTAGCCACATTGTAAAGGAGCTATCAATAACATGCTGAAATTTTAAGGCTTACTTTAAAATAAAATAACAGCTGTAATAAACTGTTTAGAATAATAAAAAAAAACGTTAAAGTAACGGATGTTTGTGACTTACGCGTCCAACGCCAATATATCCGCCGATATCAAACAGGATTTGAGCTCGGAGCTCTGATACAAGGTGTACAGCGTTTGTTGTAACCGGCTCTCCCGGGTGCGGTTGCCCTTGTCGAGTTCCTTGCCCTGCGCGGGCGCACCCTCCTCCACCTGCCAACTGGACACTACGAACGAGCCCCGGAACGTCTGCCGATTTAACGGATCGCCGAACAGGTACATATCTGCAACAATTAGCAAGCTGTTACGCCATTTGCTCGATTACACATTCTAGACTTACCTAATAAAATGTTATGGAGATTCTCTTGTGAACTCAAACACAAATTTATTGATGACATGTAGTAATCTTTAAATTAATAACAGGAAATGTATCAAATATTTATTTATTGAAAAACAAACAAAATGTTTTAATAATTAAGTAATAATAAAAAGTATAAAAACATAATATTTTTACACGTATTTGCAGACATTCGGTTATTCTTCCCCCTTTTACCCCGCATAACTTTTAAACGGCTCACACTCGCGGTAATTCACCTTTAATACAAAATAAATAATATTTAAATCGCTTCAGCCATTCGGGAGCTATGGAGCCACAGACAGATAGACCCCTCTTTTTGCGTCGGGGGTTCAAAATACAGACTTGGAAGGCAAGAAAAAAGGAAGGTATTGTTGATTTTAAAACAAAGTAGTGAAAATAAACCTCAAAATAGATTTCATCACAACTATAACAAGATTTGCATAACTAGATCAAACTCTGAAATGTTAGATTGTTGATAACAAAAGCATCGTACACTTGTTGTGTTAGGTACAGGCTTGCAAGGCCGACGACTGGCCTTTACTTAGTGACGGGGAAATGTTACTTAGAGATACCACAGCCTATTTTGGTCAAATACCTTCAAAAATAACTATGAACTTTTACTCGATATTAACATTAACAGTATCAAAATTGTGTGCATGATGCGCTGTGAGTGTTCTTAGCTCCGATCTTCACGAAAATTTGTAAGGATTTAGGTAAAATACCTACTAAAATAAATTTCTCTTCTTACGAATGAATACCTACACGTATATAAATAACGGTAGAGTCTTAAAACATACTAAAATACAACCGTTATATTTGCTTTTTCTCCATTTTAATGATTATATTGACGCTATGCTATGATAGCCTAAATATATTCGAATATCACGGAACCGATGTTTCGAAGATATTCTAATTATCTTAGCGTGCTCATTTACATATCTAAAATTCTGCTTTTAATTTTATAATTTAATTATTGTGTCTGTCGCAAAGCTCCAGCTTATGTCCAATAACTCTGAAGTGAGCTAAATACTTGCGAATGGCACGATTTTAATTTAATATGCATGATGTTTTAATCGTGGCACTATGCAATCTAACAGAAATGGTTATTTAGCGATGTGAATTTAAAAGCGACTCATTCTAACTATGGATAGGCAAACCGTAAGAGATACCTATACAATTAGCCTTTGATAGATTCTTAATGTATTGTATGTATTTAACGTTTGTTAAGCGGTGGTGTGGTTTAAAATCTTGGGACTGAGGTTGAAGAAGTCTAGAGCTTTAAATTTATCTAAAATCTAGATAAATGTCAATGCAATCGATTCACAGATTTACCGTCATTGATGCTACGTGGTAGATATTGCATGAGCTTTTACAATATAAAATTTGTACACTATCAAAGATTATATATAAGTGATGGCTTTTAGCGTGACTTATAGCAATAACATAGAGGTAACTAAACCTATTAGAAAGGCAAAACATTTAAGCACTTTCTGATATTCCATCGTTACGATTGTTCTGGCCCCATTGTCTTTAAGTTGTTATTAGTATTGTTTGTGTTATATTTATTACAATTTGAATACCATACTTTATATTTATTGCAAAGTTTATATTTGTACGTTAAGATTTGTAGGTTATTATGGGTTAATACGTTAATTATATCAATCGGCCATTACACTGAGTCTTTTTTTAATTCAATAGTTTAATCAAATTTGAGAGACAAAGTCCTATCTGTGCTTAGAGAATTTAACTAATAAAGTAAGAAAATCAATCTGCAGATTATTTAATAATTTATAGCAAGGTAGTTAACCGTACCAGAAAATAAGTCATTTTTAAGAGCCTACGAGCTCTGCTAGAAATTTCGCAACCGTAATTTAGATTCTAGGTGAATAGTGGACAATTTAAGAGAAGGGTTATGAAACATGTTCGTGCTTAAAGGGTGGACCGGTTACCAGTGGTGTTTTTAATAAGTGAACGTTGATTCGGCAATAAGCACTAGGCCAACGACTTTTCGTACTTTTACACGAGTGTTCCAACGCCAAAGATATTGAAAATTAATCATCCGAACCGTCGTATTCTCGTTTCGTTAGGAACCTTTTTCATATTTGTCTACAAAGAGTGATTCATCGTTCACAATATCTGACCTCTTTATTGGAGGCGCGGCGAGCTTAGGCCTTAAAGGCGAAGGACCTTTAACCATCGTTTCTCCACTCCTCACAAAAGTTAAGTGTCTTTAATTTTACGAGCTAATTGTCTTGATAAAGTTCTTTGTCATTTATTTTTTTATGTATGTAGTATTTTTCTTATTTTCATTCGTATTTGCTTCTAGGTACAAAAATACTTGTATATTGAGAATGGATTTTTATTCCCTAAGTATGTGTAATATTCCTTATTTGGACTTATTAGATGATTTTAATTATAAAAAAAGTAAAATTATTGTAGGTAGGTTAGTGTGAAGAATTTTCCACCAAACTAGGTGGTTTTCTAAAGGAACACCGAGTGGGTTACTGAATAAATCATGTAGGTGGCAATTACCTTGCTGCCTTCTCTCACCAAGACTTATGTCGAGAATATCTAAAAGGTACTTCGCGAGAATCTTGAGAGCGCAATGGGGTCATGTTTCAAGCATATTTAAAGTATTACAAGGGAGTGATACCTACGGCCGAGGTAAAGTGCGACAGCGGCTAGCAGCAGCAGAATGAGCAGCGCAGCAGTGGCGGCGCAACAGCTGCGGCAGCCGCGGCTCATCTTTCGTCGCGTGAACCTGATGTCACTGCTGACTGACATGGTGGACTCCGGAGCCCTATGCCGGGCGCAGCGCTGGTTTCCATTCCGCGTCCAACCGTAACCGAGCTGGAAAATACACATAAGTTACACAATCGTTCATCTTTTTGAAGTCCGTGATAAATACATTTGAGGAACACGCTAGGTAATTGGTCTACTTGTACCATAATTAGTTTCAACTAATTACCGTGACCTTACTCAAGCTACATTTAGGTACATCTAATTTTATCCTTTCGGTTTAGGAATTGAAGCGTGTATAGGTACCTACCTGCCAAACAGAAAATAATTAGATACACTCAGAGTTCAGCGCAAGTAGACAAGTTATCTAAAAAAGTATTGCCGTTCTAAGTTAAGCTAAGAATCAGTTTAATAAATAGTTTTTAAATTAGAGTTTATGAAATGTACAAGTGTCAGTGTTTTTCGCTTGCAATATCGGATTATAATTTGTAACGGACTCTACTTAAATGTTTATTTTAATTACAAATCTACGTATACCTGCACAATACTAAAGTACTGTGCAGGAACACGGTACGATACAATGATTTTTAATTACTCATATGCTGTATTAAATCAGAATGGTCGGCTTTCTGTATAAAACCAGTGAAGTGTCATCATCGTGTATAATGTAGATTATGGGACTCGTCACTTGACTCGTCTTTTACATAAAGATACATACTTAAAATGTACCTATTTGGATAGAGGACACTTTTATGAACCAAAAATGTACCCTAAAGTGTAACGATTTCAAGATATTTCAAGAGTATGGAAAAATATAACCTTGATTACACACTAGCTTTAAAAATTAAAATCATAATCAAACTCAAAACTTATTCAGTCATTTTATTTAAAATTTTTAGTTTAGGGTTAGATGATGCTGTGTGCTTAGTCCGGATATATTTATTTATATATTTAATACCTACATATTTCTCACCAGAACTGTACTAACATAATGAAGTGTGAAAACTAGCTATGTTAAAGACGTGCGATTGTAGATAATGTATTTCATGCGACATGACTTGGCAATCACTTGGAATTCTTACCACAAGAAAATGACTTGTGCTAAATACCGATCCATGATTTATTTAACTAAAGTTGCAACTGAGAAGTCAGACTGTGGTTGCGGGTTCGATATTTCTATTAACTCTTACTTGTATGTAAATAAATTAAATTCTACATAAGGCAAAATTATACTATACTTCATCTCTACCTATCCACCTATATATATATATATATATATATATATATATATCTATATATACCTTTCGTGTCATATTTTCTAACTTATTTTTATTATTATCATATACCTACCTATCTAGATAGGTGCTTATTCTTTGTATAATGTTACTTAGTAGAACCTTGTCCATTTACTTTGATTTATAACAGGATATGTAGGTACCATGATAGATTGTCTTTTGAATTTGTACACACATGAATGCAATAAATGATTTGATTCCCTATATAACAAATTATGGAAGCGGGGCCTAACCATTTGATTGAGCTACACAAACCACAAGTAATCTCAGAATTGGTAGGTACAGGAGGCTATTGAGATTACCAAACACAGGAACTTTAACCGAGAGGACGGTTTTCAATTATCTGGAACCTGGAATCCTGTTGCGAAGATGTGTAGGAGTCGAAAAAGTCCTGCATTGTTCGATAGTGTGAAATTCGGGTGTGAAACTCTAGTGATGCATCGTCTCGTAATAAAATACTAAGAAAAAGGGTAGACCACTTTGTCTGCCAAAAAAATGTTTACTCAAATCGCTGCAGCTTCAGTTCAATCGTGCTCATTGCGTATGATAGTGTGCCAAAATATCGGCAAACTCAGAAAACAATCAATCATAGTAAATATCCCGCTATAAATCTAAATAGTGATGATAACCATGATCGTTTCATAAGTTTCTTCTACATTTAACATAATCTTCTTGCCTTTTTACAACGTGATGTGTGGTAAGTACAAAGATTTGTGTTTCATATTCCTCCGGCACGCTAATCTCAGACTCAACTTAATTTATGATTACGTTAAAATAAGGGACTGGCGTGGTATATGTTGGTACATTCTTAAGTTGCAGTGCCTGCTACGCTTGCGTCAGGTGCGGAACGAAAGGTTATGAGTTCAACTTCGAAATACTTACCTTAAGGCTATTTTCCTAAATGCATTCGTGCCAGACTGTATTACCTACAATCCAACAATATACTTCCACTCTTCCATTGAACACAATGCACGTTTACAATAATAGGCAGCAATTTTGCCAATAAAGCTATTAATCCTTTGTTTCACGCAAGTAATATTTTACATATACTCGTATCTTCGGTTTTGTTTTCGATAGATACCTATCTATTCATCAGAATAACAAGTAAAAGTGTAACTAAATATAAACTTAGGATAGTATTCTTATCCGTTTCTTATAAAAATTGACCGTAAAAGTGTTAAAATAATTATTATAAAAAAAATATATATATATTTATATCAAGAAAGTAATGAGTAAGCAAATATTATAGTACCGACTTGGCTGATAGTAGTGGATGATGCGAGAAATATTAATAACTGTAAAATCAAATAATAAACACAATGCAATGTTGATCAGCCAAAATAATTCAAAGTCTCTGAACAGAACGGAAGTAATGTTTTTTAATCAATTCTTTTATTTTTTTTCGGGTGGTTACAATAAACCCGTAATGATCATTTCTGTCCAAGCAATTGCCACATCTTACGACTGAAGTCTCCAGATCACCGCTCAAGCTTGACTTAGTGTTGGTCATTTCCTAACAATTATTGAGTCCACTTTCGTATTCAACTCCTATTAGGTAGATCTATTGACTATGCTCAGAATTTCTATATGATACCACATCAGAAATAAAAATCCAAAAGGCAGAAAAATTAGGGAAACGGAAATTAGCCACACGGATAAGGTAGATAATAAATAAATAAATAAATATTGCCGAACAATCCACACAACAACATCTAGCCCCGTGGTAAGCTATAAGCTTATGTTACGGGTACTAGACATTTGATATACTTAATATAATAGACATACATAGATAGATATTTTTTATTATACATACTAAACACCCAGACCAAGGAGAAAATGCTTGCAGAACATACAATCACTTGACCCCTCGGCGGGAATCGAACCCGCTACCTCTAGCACCGCAAGCGGACCTCCCCCCACCGCGCCACTGAGGCAGTCATAATTACATAATTGAATGGTTAGTAAGCTAGTTATATAAGTAGGTAAAGTTTATCTAGTACCAGTACCTGAGCTTTATATACTGGAATCTAAAGTTTATTTATAGTGGTATTTACCTTAATACCTTAAATGTATATGTGTTTCATCTATTAATAGCGACCCGCCCCGGTACACAAGGGTGTAATACTCATCTATACTAATATTATAAAGCTGAAGAGTTTGTTTGTTTGATTGTTTGTTTGTTTGTTTGTTTGTTTGTTTGTTTGAACGCGCTAATCTCAGAAACTACTGGTTCGAATTGAATAATTCTTTTTGTGTTGGATAGTCGAGTTATCGAGGAAGGCTATAGGCTATATAACATCACGCTACGCCCAATAGGAGCAAAGATATAGTGGTAAATGTGTAAAAAACGGGAGAAATTGTTCATCTTTGAAGCCTTCCGTTGCGTGCGCCGTGAAAACGGTTCAAGATACACAAAAAATATGTATTAAAGAATAATAGCTCTTCTAATGATCTAAAAAACAGTCCGCAATAGTATATGTCTATCTTTTAAGATTAACTCACAAAAACCGTTTTTATGGTACCTAATTTGGTCGAAATAATTTGTTTAAGTTGTATCAACATAATTAATCTTTATTCAAATAAATATGTTGTTGGCTAAAAGTACTTCATCCATTATAACGCGGGTAGCACCGCAGGGCACAGCTAGTACTAAATATACCTACATACAACAGAATGTGTATGTTCACAGTTATTTCGAAATTAAACAAAATCAATACAAAGATGTATGTACCTACTTATTATGCATTTATATATGAATACTAGTGGCCCGCCCCGGCTTCGCACGGGTTTTTATACAATTTTTTTTCCCGGCAATTATTCGATTTTTCCGCGCCTTTTAAACCTTCTCTAGACCTCCACGAACATTTCAAGACTATGATAAGATAAATCCGTTCAGCCGTTCTCGAGTTTTAATCACACTAACGAACAACAATTCATTTTTATATAGATAGATAAATGCAGGGACTTAGCGGGTATCATGAATCTGTTCTATCTTCCGAAAATATTCATTTAAATTACACGCTGTAAAGGACCATATTGATCTTATAGTAAATGCACGATTTATTTATTGGTTTTAGATTCTTATGGATGGATGCTGTATTATTTAAGTATATTGCTTAAAGTCGCTTCATAAGTAGGTCACTATTATAAATAGGTAACGATAAAAAATGGATCCTGTGGGTTATCCTGAAAAGTGGGATATATACCACTGACTTTTTTGTAATCTTTTTAAGGTGAATAATAATGTAGTAAAATATTTTTTTTTATATCATCTCCTAAGGTTCGGCCAGCGTTTGCAAGAAAGCGCAGAAAATTTGTTTATTTACGACATCACATTAGAAACTTAAAAACCATCAGTGTACCTGCACTATATTTCACATGTATTTATACTTATAAACCTTTGATCTATTGAAAATCCGCCAAGAAATTTCGACCATTGGCTGACCACTAGTTACACTAGTCACTCGTGTAAGGTAAATGCTCTTTAGGTACCTACATCATCGTCAATAACAACAATTTGATTGAGTTGTATTACAGTGCATATTACATTGTATAATAAAGTAGTAGGTAGAAACCTATACCAGTACCTATAACAAAGAAGCTTTCATCAATTCGTGGAAATAATCTTCCGATGGTCCAAATAAATAATTGGTTGTTGACCGGTGACCCGTTAATCGTAACCGTAACCTTGAGACATAGAAAGTTGTATTGTAATTTCTTAGAAAAACGAAAGAGGTAGGTATTGTTTTTGCCAAGGTAGATCTAAAACTAACTTTATTGGTATCATAAATTACGATTAATGCCGAATCTATTGGCATTAAAATCTAACGCTACAGTGGTAGTCAAAGTAAGGCGCATTATTTGCCAATAGCTTTATTTCCGTGTAGCTTTGTTCACGCTGATAAAGCCGTTGATTTTTTAATATCAGCCTATTTTGATTTGCTTAGTATACGGTTGTCTAAGTAACAAATTTCCCGGCTTAGCCTGCACTAAAATGGCAATTCTTGTGGGAATAAGGTATCTTAGAATTTAATTTCCTGATGGAGAGAATCACTCGCAATTCAATATCCATTAAAAATAATAGTTCAGCACACTTAAATATGTTTCGATAGTTTTAAAACACGCATAATTACAGTGTTGACGGTTCCATCATGGTTCCATTTATCTCAGTTGACAAGGACAAGTCTGTTGTAAAAACTTTTGGTGTCACAATCACAACACATGCTATTGTAATCGATGAGGCATGGCTATTAGTTTGGCTTTTAATTTGCATCGCTTGTAACTAATATCTATTTACTAAGACTGTTTACTACGTGGAAATACATATGTACCTACATAGTGTTTAGTTAAACACTCGAGTTATTAAAAGGAAATTGCAATTTCTCTTGTAATGGCTCAACCATTAGTATAATTAATTCCTAACTGTTTCTATAGAAAATATGATTTTTATTAAACGAATTTAATAGTAGTAAAGTGTATAACAATATATGTAGGTAATGTACGTAACTATCTAATAGGTACATTTCCATCAGATAAATTTAATTAAATTTAGATATATACCACCAACTACTAGAAATATCTAGTTATCAAATATAGATGGAATAAGTTTACTTGCCAGTAGAGTTTCTTGCCTGAAATAGGTTACAAATACCTTACTAAACCACCTAAATTCATACCTAGAATGAATAATTATTATTTTATTTAGCGAAAACATAGTATTTACCGAATAACTTACTCATAATAATATTTTCAATAAAATCAAAAATTATAATTTACAATATTAAATTTCATTGCGATGTATATTTTCTCATTTTCTCTTTGCTTGCAAGATAAGCGCATGCAATTGCAAAGTCAGCCTACACTTGTCGCCGCGACCTACATCCCAGGCCTCACGTTTTTACTCACCACAACAAAGAACGCAGACTTTTCGCTGTTTTCTATAAAGATCTCTAGCTGCTCTTACAATGCGGACGGCCTCACTTTCATTGGGAACGTGCTCATTTATAAGTAATAGCCTGTACAAGTCGGAACTGATAATTTACTGCTGGTTAATTAAGTAGTTTAGCTTTATCAAACGTTTACTAAAATTAAATACTAGAATACAAAGAGTTATGCGACTTGCACTAGTGTGAGGTAAAGAAAGTAACATTTGAATTTATATCAAGATATAAATCATGTAGTATAACAACACGTTTGACAGAAAAATCAGTTATTAAGCAATAAATCTAATATCCACGATACATTGAAATCACGCTCAATCCATAATTTTAAGCCTCAACTTGCAGGTAAAGGAAAGTCTTTGGCGGAAATGTCAATCGTCAGAAGGTTTTTCGTGAAAGTTTAATGAACATGTCAATGGTTAAATGAGGGCATTGCGTAACTTATGCAAGTTGTATGAGATTTAAGTAAATACATACTTTAGGCTAATTATCTTGTGTTACGCACTGGTTACTTAATTTTATGTTATGTATGACGCTCAGTACAATAACCTACTTCCTGGGAGCGCGTTGAAGTCGTTCTTAAGAAACTAGGTAGCTAAAGATTCATAGAAGATATTTTATACGAAATAATAACCTGCACTTCCTAATTCTAGGTATAAATAAATTTATTAGATTTTGGTTGTAGGTACTAAAAAAACGTTGGGTGTACAAAAACTTTTAGTAAACGTAAAACTCATTCTGGGATTAAAAATCAGATAACGACAGAAATTGCGAGGAACCTATACTATTAAAAATAATTATTATAAATTAATCTCACGATGCGAAGCTCATATTAAAGGGAATGTTTTTGCGAGAAAGCTCTCTTAAATCATAAACCGCTTATCGGTTAAATTACTAATTTATGTTTAATGGTTAGAAACTCTCTATCTCTTCAGGGAAATTTCTATTAAGTTTTAGTATTAAAATCTAGCATCAACAAAGAAACAATACTAGCAATCCATTAGTTTTTTTAACATAAGACTTACGCCAGAGTGTAGATAAAAAGTACCTATAAAAATAAATTTTGCCTATCTCGTCAGTCAGAAGTTGAACAAAATTAATGAAGATCAAAATATTGAGCTAAGTTTCATGTTTTATGATTATAAAAGCATTAACCGTTTCATGTATAAGAATGCGCTATTTTCAGTAGGTACCGATCTGTATAGAAAATTTACAGTGTTTTAAGAGTCATAGGATAAAAACATTAGATACGTATGTAAAAAATAGACTGATACTACGTCTAGGGTTCCGTGTACAGTTTATATACATATGTATTTCAATAAAATAAAACAATAAATAAGTATTTTTTCATAAGTGCAAAAGATGTAGATCATGAGATGTAGAGCGGTTACCCATCCAAATAGGTACTAATAAAAAATCACG
The DNA here is from genome assembly GCA_929108375.1 of Gymnoscelis rufifasciata. NCBI lineage: Eukaryota > Metazoa > Arthropoda > Insecta > Lepidoptera > Geometridae > Gymnoscelis > Gymnoscelis rufifasciata. The sequence goes on along the minus strand of OV815308.1, from coordinate 9,315,616 downwards.
TTTGGTGAACGGGAGCCTCCTTTTATATTTCTTGATTATGTGTTTTCAGTATTAGTTGTCATAGCGGCAACGGGAATACATCATCCCTCAAAATTTCAACTCTGTTTCTAGCACGGTTCTTGGGATACAGCCTGACAGACTGACAGACAGACAGATAACGAAGTCTCAGTAAAACGACGGGACCCCCGGTTTACCTTTTGGGTGCGGAACCCGAAAACGAATAAAATAAATTAGTCTGTTTATTATTTATTCAGGGGGCTAATTTCTTTTTGTTATAACTAAGTAAGTTTTGGTGAAAAGTATGTAAACATACCATAGCACCACAATTATTATTGCGAACTTCTTTATTTTTGTAGGTAGGTAAATCTTTATATATATAATTCTTCTGTGAGTGTGTATGTAACTGAACTTCTCTCAAACGACTGGACCGATTTTGATGAAATTTTTTGTGTGTGTTCAAGGGGATCTGGAAATGGTTTAGATTCACAATTTTGTCCGCTGGACAATGTTTTTTTAATTAATTTTCAATTAATTAGTAGTTGTTGATTTTGTTGAATGTTTTACATTGGATCCGACAGACGGCGCTACCATCGCAGTGTCAAATTTTAAATAATATTCGAATAATTGCCGGGAAAAAAAATTGAATAAAAACCCGTGCGAAGCCGGGGCGGGCCACTAGTACATTTATAAAATGAGAAGATTTTCATGAGAATTATTTCAAATAATTATTGGTGAGCTGTCTCAAAGTGTGCTAGTACATATTTTTGACCTTAAAAGTACCAGGATAGGTTTGCGTAAGATATCACATGACAGTAGGTAATCAAATAGCGGCCCCGCGGTTCTTGGGTTGTTGACTGACCGTTTTGAAATGTTATACTCTACCTAGATGAATTGCATTTACAAAGTTCACCTAGTTCTCAGTCTGAAACAGACATTTGCACAGTGCATTTTGGTCTAATTTTGATTACGCTGAAGTTGTTTCGTAAGAAAACGAAACATATTTCACGGATTATTTGAAAGCAAAGCTTACCTAAGCAAAATTGCATATTGCATAGCCCCGAGATGGCTTCGTGACTTAGTCGATATTTAGAAGGTCGCGAACTATAAAGAATAATGTTCACCTTGCTGGGTGATGAATAAACAGAGACTATAAACCAGAATAACTTTTGAATAAAAAATCAGGCCTACTCCACCTACACAATCATAGTTTTATAAGTTTTAAGGCGAAAAGTTACTCGAATCCTCAATGAGCTATGTTGAAATACAGAGGACAGAAAAGTGTCTTAGGTCTTTGACGTGATGGTTTCATTAGCACGTAGGACAGGTTCGACTTCCTAACCGTAACTGTAATGACATGGCCTACACCACTACGTAACAAAAACAAACATTGAAAAAAAAACATAAATGCTATTAACTAGGTACAAAATGTACCTACCTAGTTTGGAGCTTTACCTTTTTCGAATATTAGTACCCTACACCTAGCTAGGAAGATCTAAATTAATGATGCATATGCTTCTGCCTACATACGCCTACATATAAGTATTCTTTGACCTTAGTATCGGAAATGGGTATCTATGTATATATGTAGTAGCAGTAGCACACAATTCTAAGTGACTTAACGAAATGCAGTACCATGTTGTCCTATCCGTACGGTAGCTCACTTGGCACTTGGCTTGGGATAGTACCAGCTAACTGTTGTTGGGCACTCGACATGGACGTGAGTGCGCATGCGACCCGGATCACACATATGACACCAGCTGACACACTGCCTCACAATCTAGTGGCTAACCTAAGCGATAAAGGCAAATAAAGGCTATTTTTCGATCGTGACGTAGCTAAGTTGAATATATTTGGTTAAACAAAAGAATGGATCAGAAATAACCACAGAACTCGATTTTTTTTTTGCCACGCAAAGATACAACTATATTATTAACCTGATTATTTAAAACATGTTACTTTTACCTATTCAGAATATATATCAATAGGTAAGTAATAAAAAAATATATATGTAATTTTATATAGGTATTTATTCAAATTTCGATACCTATGTAATATAGCTAGCCAACTAACCCATTTAACTTAATCGTTTACCAAAATATAAATGTGTGTGTTAAGTAAAAGTAACTGCGGGAACTTGACAATGAACAAACTAAAACTTCCTGGTTAAACTGGTCCAAAACCTGAACCGATATCAATCACAGTCATGTCTGGGCCGATTATTATCAAATATTAAGACATGAAGTCTAAATTAAAGTCAGCTAGCACACAAAGTTCCATTTTCCGGTTCACGATTTTACGATTACGCTCTTAATAGCAAATCACCCCTCATTTCTAGAAACCGGGTTTGATTTGCAGCTCGAGTAGGTGAAGTTAATTATGGCTTCAAAGAGCGACAGCTGACCTGCAAATCTGGGTTAATGCTTCTGTTTGATACGAATGGTTCTTAGAATCGAGATGAGATGAACACGCATCCAAATTAAGTTACTCATTCATGACAAGAATCGCAGACATAAAGCTCAGCGTGTTCCTACAATAGCCTAAGTAGGCACGTAATGAACGTGAACACATGATAATTAGGAGAAAGTGGTGTTAAGATCTGACTCACGAACTCAAAAAATTAGTAATGTGAATTATCAAGCTAATAACTTTCTAAAGGATACTGCAATAATATTTATAAAATCGAGTATGTAACAAACAAATAAATGTAGCAAACATCGCATCCATCTTCTTAATAAAGTTAAGGATAAAGGAATGCAAAAATACTCACCTCTGACTCCCAAGAGTTTTTCACGCTTCGTGATTTGCTTTCCTTCATATTTCCAGAGAACGATCCTTTGTTAACTATATGGTTGCACTATGACCTTCCACTCGCGTTCACAATCCACAAAGGTGTAGTTCAACACTGTCGCTTTCTGTTATCTTTTTGCCGGATCGCTGGATGCGAGGTAAACATTGTCGCGGAGACTAGCGCGCGCTCATTGCGGTGCGATGGTCTGCCGCGGACTGAGCCTTGTCTGACGATAACGGGTACGCACTACAGTTAACTTTCTCTCAACCCAGTCGCACGACCATAAGTAAGCTCCATCGAAAGTCGTCGCCGACACTGCCATGGGTCAAAGCCTTCATTACTATTCCCCAGAAACCAGATATCTGGTATCTTTTGACTGCCTCAGTGGCGCGGTGGGCGACGGTCCGCTTACGGCGCAAAAGGTAGCGGGTTTGATTCCCGCCGAGGGGTCAAGTGTTTGTATGATCTGCAATCACTTTATTCTTGGTCTGGGTATTTAATATACTTACATAGTAAAAAAATATATCTATATATACATAATATGTCTATTATATTAAGTATATCAAATGTCCAGTAACACAAGTTTACAACTTACCACGGGGCTAGATGTTGTGTGGATTGTCCGGAAATATATATATTTTTAATTATTTTATTATCTTTCATTGTACAACTCCGATATAAACTAAATAGAGAAGACTTAAGGGTGTTGTGTCTATAGTTAGGTGTAAAATACGTACCTATAGTGTTTACTAGGTGAATAATTTGCGCATGCATAAGCACGTGTATATTTATAAAAGGTGTCCAATAAATTGGCTATAAAACGCCAGAGGTCGAAATGCCAGGTCAAACGTGAGCATTTTTCGGTTGAGAAGGAGTCGTCGAGCTATGTTATAAAAATATCAATAACCGTTTGATTTTTCTTTTAGTGTTAGGTGAAGTGTAGTTAGACCTCCGAGATACCATAAATAATAAATATAAATAAATATTCATGTTTTTATTTATATTTGTTAAGATATAAAGGTTTCTAAAAGGTGATTTATTAATAATGTTTGGAGAAGGCCTGTCATTCTGTCCCTGGCATTTTTCTTGCCAATTTTCATACCTCATCCATTTAAAGCAAGCTTATTAGTGTGTTTGGAGAAGAAACAAAACAAACAAGTATAAAACTTAATGTATAATCATGATATTTACAAACTTACGTTATATAAAACAAGTAATTTTATGGCTATTAATATATAACTTATACAACATGTCATTAATTTACACGATATTCAAATAAAAGCAACAGTATACAGATTACTGAAATAGCAATTATAAATTTTAAATAGCACAAAATATGCGCGCGTTATTTATTAGGTATGATGGAAATAAAGAGATTCCATAATTTACACGAAAAGCAATTTATATACATCAAAAAAGGTTCAATATGTTTATCGATAAGAAGTTTATTTTGCACTATTTATACGTTCATATTCTGATAAAGAAAAGTGTACCTTCCAACCATAGGTACATCAAAGAAGAAAATATTCACTTAACATTGACAATTTATTATGAACATTGAGCTTCTACATAATTGCATGTACTTAACTACAGGAAGTTGGTAAACGGGTTTTGAAAGCTTTATCTATAATAAGAAGGTGCACATACTGTTTAAAGCGACTAAATGAAAAATCTCTTAAATTCAGAAATACTAACTTAACAATGCTAACATGCCCACATAGCACCGTAGCTTTAGATAGATATTCACACAGCGCAATCAAAAGTAAATAATACAAAACACTAAATAAGAATGGTATCACAATTTTTATTCATAAAATAACAATGCTTTTACAAATCTATTTGTGATGTCTGAGTTTTGATTACATTTTCATCTAATCTCATTGATTGAAACGTCAAGCGCATGTGATTTTCCACATAACACAGTATACACACATTTGACTTTGCCAATTGCAACAATGAAGCTTGCTAAAGAATTTACTTGAGCCTTAGATCTTTGGAAATCTGAATGTCTTAAATATCATATCGATAAACATCTACTTTTAACCTTATATTTATTTGCAAATCTAACAAAATAGTTTAGAAAAATAAGTCGTTATTTTGGCTTTTTACTTTACTCTATAAATGGAATGGTCTTATGAATAACCATTTGAACTCATAACTCAGTTTATGTTATTATTCACGCGTCAATCTGCATATGGTTTTAGTACGAATATAAATATGATAATTATATAAAATAGCTATGACATGATAATTATCATGACATTAATGATGCAAGTTCGTAATATCATAATTATTTCTGGTTATCAACTCATTTTGTAACCTTACTATTTATTATAAAATAAACGTGTTCTTTCAAACTAGGCTAGGATTCTCCTGCCTTTCATTTACACGTCTCACAAAATGGCACCGCTACTGAATGTTATATCGCGTTTACAAAATAATATTTATAACAGTTTCCTATCTATGAGTTTACACTAAGAAGAAGTTATCTATACATTAATGTAAAAAATGCTCTTAGATACTAAATCGAAATAATTTCACAATCCAGCTCAACAAGCCGACGCAGTATTATTGCTTTTCTATACCTACGATCGTATAGAAACCGTGAACGATGCGAAATAACAACGTTGCACATCGAATTTACTTCCATGTAATCTCAGAATGCGTAACAACTAGGGCTTCAACAGCTTATTCAATAGAATGAACTTTGTCCTTTAGCGGGTAGTTCGTTCAAGTCGGAATCCTTACGTCTAGCTATAGCGACAATGAAAAACACTTTGATCCCGTCGAGGTTTCGCTTTTCGTACAGGATGGATAGTAAAACCTAACTTACCAACTCATTTTACATTGAGCTCGATTTTATAGTATCCTCTGTGCTAATTCAATAACAACAGCGTTCTATTAGTGCGTTTATAATCACTGAGTCTCTCCCTGTACTTAGGAATCTCTATTCTGGACCAGTTACTTGTCTTTATACATCACAAACTAAAATTATATCTATTTGGGTTCTTATTAATCAGTTAATTTAGAACATAAAATGATAATGGAATAATATAATCACACTACACACGCGTCGGTTCCAATTCAGACGCCGACCGTCAAAGATTACAATATAAAATAACAATGTCTTCGTATCGTATCTTAAAATAGGTGATATATTAGTGCAGCGTGTGAGATGTATTGTATTGGCGGATTTGAGCAAACCAATTGGATTCAATTCGTGTAATGTTTAATGGGAACGTACAGAATTCATACATAGCATGCCAAGTTAATTATTTAAATTATTGTTTTGTTGCACAGCATTTGGAAGCACTTACAACAACACTTTAGAGCACATAAGCCAGATTCAGCTACATGCCTAATATAACACCTATTTTTATTTTGTGTAATACGAAACACTTATATAATTATGAATTATCCACATATTTTATTATAAAAGAGTAATAAGTAATTGGGGTTGATTAATAAAAACGTGTTATAGAAAACACCTGACAGATTTCCTATTAAATTTATACTCATTTAAAATAAATACTCAACAATACGACAACAAGTTGAAAGTCAATCATAATTTTAAAAATTTTCAAATAAATTACATAAAAATGATTAATTTGTAACAAATTTAATTGTGACCAATTGGTATAAAACGCGTTACAAATAGTATGTGAAATAAATAAACGTATATCGAATCTAGCTTAATGACTACAGAGCTAAAAGCTAGTAATATAAGAAAAATCACAAAATGAACTTGATGGATACGTCTCACATATCGAACGACAGGTTCGTAACAACTACTCGCTCGTCTCCGCTCACCACAATAATCAGTATCACTAACCTTTCTCGAAGGTCAATTCAAGAATGTATAGGTACGCTTAGAATACGTCAACTTAACATAAACGATACCATAGTAATAATATTAATTGTACTCGGCAATAACTACGATACAATAAAAGATTTAAAAACAAGATTGCACTGCAAAATGTAACATCAAAACAGTTGTAACGCAACTTTAGAATATGCAACACTTTACCGATCGGTTAGTTAGTTATTGCGTGTGATCCTTCGGGACGAAGGGTCGCTAGGGTTTGATTAGTTCACTGGCAGCGCGGCACGCGGGACCTGCGCTTTTTCCTTAGACCGCAATGGCCCCTCATGCCTCGCATGCAGGCTATTAAGCACAGCCGTCATGGTCTGTGGAATCTGCAACGAACAAAACAGTTTATTTCTGATAATGGCGTCGCCGACCGCAGATCACGTGGCTCATCTTTTTATTAAATGTCTTGAGACAAACTTTCTAAGACATAAAAGTTGATGACATGCTTTTGATGGTTCGTTTTTATTTTTTTTTTAATAGTTGGTCTTGACTACCATGAAGACGCTATGAGACTATTTATTCTAAATTACAGTCAAATTAAAAATCGAGCCCTAATCTGTGGTAAAATCTTTAGTCTTTCTCGTCCTGCGCAGTTCAAAATCATTCTTATTTCGACAGCATTTTTATTTATATATAAAAATTACCTCGTAAGGTGTTTGCTGTCCTCGTGTACCGCCATCTCTGAGCTCTTGAACTCGTTGAGTTCGCGGCGAATGGCGGCTTTGTCTCGCGGAGTGAGCCGCGTCCACGGCTTGTCCGCGCGTCTGTCGTAGTCATGAGCCTGAGAATCACACAAAAATATTTTGAAATAGATTGAACTTTCTACGAAAGGATCAAAATCAAAACCATAAGCAAACTGTATTAAGCGAGACACTACATATTAATTATTATTAATTTATCTGTTTATTTTACCTGCAATAAGGTAAAAAATATATTAATAGATATTGCTACCCATATTGATATGGCCGCCCATTGATTTACAATTTTTGAATTTTTTTATCTTTTTTTGTGTTTTATTGTGTTGTGTTCAATAAAGAGTATTGTATTGTATTGGTTTGCTGGAGAATCGACAAAGTGGGATAAACTTTTAAAAATCCTTAGACCGAAGCTAACCACATCGGCTAGTGCCAACCATTCCCAGTGGACCCACCAACCTTTATCTAATCCCCTTTTGATGATTGATGAATATAATGATGATAATCTATACAGAAACACCTACATCCGTATGTTAGATCAAAGCTTATTACGGGAACTAGTCATCTGATATACTAAGTGCACCTTTATGTTTTTCGCAAATGATAAACCTCACGCTTTAGGTTGAAACTAATATTCCAAATTTTCGCTACAAAGTTACGTGATGCTTCTCAATTTTTGCTACACAAATTTGGAATATTAGGTACGTAAGTACAGTAAGTATTTAACTGCAATTTCGTATTTACCTGTGTCACTTCAATATAATCACTAAAGCGGATGATTTTCTTTTCTTTGAGTTCATCGACGGTGGGTCGGAAGCTGAGTTTGCGCAGCAGGTATCGTTTTTTCTCCTCCTTTTGCTTTTTCTCTTCAGCAGGTGATTGACCTGTAATAAAACGTCAAATGTTAAACTTTCAGGTTGGGTCAGGTTTAGATCCAACATTTTTTAATTCCTAGTTCAGTCCGTATTTTGAAAAAAATAACGTGTTTTTGCGGCCTAGAGTGAACAGTGAACTTGAGACTAGAATTTATTTTTATACTTTTAAACAGAAAACCTCGGATACCGTTTACGTTAGAGATTTGATCCCATTCCACTTTTTATTTGTAAGTATTTACTCTATCAATTGACATGGGTTTCATCACTGACCGCGAAATAAAGTTATATGAAAATAGGCCGTTTATTTATACTTTTTAGACCCAAATATACGGTAGTAAAAATACGAAAAAACTGTATACGTTAGAGATTTAGTTCCTAACACTATTTGTATCTTGTCTAAGTATTTAATCTGTCGATTGACATGGGTTTCATCACCGGCCGCAAAATCACATTTATGTATTTCTAAATGGCGGACTAGTAGGTATGCCAGCTCGATACAAATGTCGAAACCCCTTTAATTAGATTTTATCTGCGGTGTTATTAACTTAGTCCTAAATAGGGTTTTTTTTAAATCATTTTAGTAATATGAAATAGTTCAGGAATTGTAAGCTTAACCCTTATTAATATATTTTCTAATATACTAAATCTTATTTATAAAATTCTCGTGTCACAGTTTTCGTTCCCGAACTCCTCCGACCGATTCTTATAAAATTTTGTGAGCATATTGAGTAGGTCTGAGAATCGGCCAACATCTATTTTTCATTTTGCAAACAACGTTTGCTGGGGTCAGCTAGTTTGTTATAAAAATATTTAATTCTTGTATGTTGAGTCGGATCTTATAACATTCTATAATCGTTAAGGATTCAAGTAGAACTTACTTTTGAGAATATTTCTCTCGACCAGCTCCTCAGCCGTTGGCCGCATAGATAGGCGTCGTATCAGCCGCGCACCTATCGCCTCCCACGACTCCTGCCGCTCACATTCGCTCTGAACCACCAAGATATTTCTGAAAATAAAACGTTTTTATGAAATTATTTTACAAATATTTTTATTAAGCCCTGTTGTAGTGCACAGAACAGATTTGCTGAAATGCTATCCGGGGTAGACCGCAGATCGACAAACGTATAATGATTCCCACAAACGGGAATGACGGATGATTCGGTTAATAGCCGTAGGTTCTCGGTGGATGCTGGATAAGCGAAAAACATGGAATTCAATGATGGAAATAAGTTCGAACGACTCGACATGATCTCACTGGAATTTTAAATGTCATTCTACCACCTAACTAAAACCAATCAACAATCAAAACAATACAACCAATCTATATTCAACACAGTTTCTTTCATGATTTTCGAGTGCGACATCAATCGCCCTCAAGTTAATAACACAGCTTTTTCAAAATTATAAGTACTTATTACATTTGAAGCATTCAATTATTATAGACAAAAATGTAAACATAATTAAAGGCCATTCCGGCAGTTCGGAATAAGGGTATATAATTAGAAGCATATCCCCGGAAATAAGTTTTTGTGAATAAAACAATTTCTAAGGTTTCTAAGATAAAATATGAAAGATGACGATGTTATATTTACAAATAATTTTAACAGAAATGTCTGTTAAAATCTGTGTTTATTAAATTTTACACACAACACGTGGTGATCGCCTGCCTGATAAAACTAGGAAGATGGCTTTTACGGTATTTTGCACTGGGCATGTCACACACAACTAACACACTTCCACTCCTCTAATATTCACAAATGTCAATTCAGACGATATTTTCACAAAGAGGTTGTAGAGAACACTAACAATAAAGCGACACACAACCCTGCCAACACCGATATAAAATTTGCCAAAGATTACGTGCCGAAAATGTTTTCATAATACCCAATTAATAGTACTATTGGCAGTTTGCCCGCTAACGCAAAATAGGCCGTTTGTAATTAATAAATCAGGGTTGGGGAGAGCTTCAAAAATTCAAGAGCTACATTAATCATATTGGCAAATTCGCAAATATATAATAACTATGGCATGATTGACGGCGAAATTAAGACTGATTTAAAAACAATGCCACTGCCAAAGAGCTAGCTGAAACAGGAAGGTGTCAACCGCTGCGCCTGATAACAATGACTTTGTCGATGGCGACTAAAATAACGCTCCCGGGCGCGGATTGTTGCCAGGCAGATATCGAACAGAGGTGACAATAAAACAATCAAATCTCACGCAAAAATTATATTATGCCTTTGTCGATACCATTAATTGTACCAAATATAAAACATTTTCTTCCGTCCTAACAATAATTCTGATTTATGGAGAATTAAGTCATGTGGATTTTAAAATATTAAGCCAACATAAATTAAAATGTATTTATGCTTGCATTGTTACTTATTAACATCGCTTGGCGGAACGAGCAAAGAATATTAACGAACAATGATTACACACAACGGCGTGAAGAAAACAGCTTGTTACAGCAAGCCTTGGGAATAGTCTTGTTTAGTCTCGTCAAAGATTAGTTTAACGATAAGAACAACAATATTAACTCCCCGATGATCAATAGCTTCGGGTTTTCGTACGATGTTTTTACACTACGAACCCAAAGAAAGAGTACTGTAAATACCACTGCTATTGAATAACAACGCCTACGCCATCGACATATGAGAACGCCAAAATATTGGCATGAATCAACCACCACGTAAGCAGAACGTACAAAAGTACATGCACTAAGATATTCGTCATATTAAGCGATTTACTTCAAGAAAATGAAACAATCTTCCTTACTCGTAATTCTACATTTCTTTATACGAGAATACATATAAACCTCCAATTAAAAGTTATCCACAATCAAACATTTGTTCCATTTACATTGCTTTTGAAATGTACTCTAGCTTATTTAGAACAATAAATAACAGACTTTTCAATTCACGAGGAGCAGTGACACGGGTAAGAAGTTCCACGAATTTCGACTGAATATTTATGAGATGTCACAGAGTTTGGGATCGAATACTTTCGGGACAACCCTATCGATAGATAGTGGTTAAAATGGCCTAATATTTTCGGAAGATAAGTAGCGAGTGGCAACCCTCTTTTAGCGCACAGGTGAACGTAGGTCGCGACATTGACGTAGTATCTCTAGCTCTATGATGTCAGCGAGCGTTAGGTCTCATGGGCATCATAAAGAATGCGGGATAACGATGTACCTAAACTTTCTCGTTTGGGAATACTGTTTCATAGATTATTTGATTATGCGTGAAAATGTGAGTGAGAAATTTCTCGTGATTCCCATAAGTGTGCAAAAACAATTCTGTTATCAACATCCCCTAGCATCCCTTGGGGAGTGAGAGGTAAGTTAAGAGATTGGAATTAGCAATGAATCAAACGATTCTCTACCGTATTTACAAAATAAGCCGTTATAAGAATATATTTAAAATTCTGTACAGACAATAGATAAGCTTATTTAGCGTGCCTAAAATGTATGCTGGAAAACGGGGTCATTAGAGATTTTCCTCCGTAGACAAAAAACTCTTTCAAAGATGATTTAAGTTTTTATTGTTACGATGCATGCAAACTGCTTTTTGCTGAAAATGTATGATGGTAGCATATAAGATATAAGGTTTAAACTGTCTAGATATTATGATAAATGTATAGTTTACCTATTGATAAGCTCCTGCCGGTCGGGCCGCAGCGCCAGCTTGATGTTGAGGCTCTCTTTCCTCGCGAGCTTGGCGGCCGCGGAGTCATTAGAGTAGTCATCCCGATGTTCTTCCCAGGGACGCGCATTTTCCTTGTTCTCATGCGCGTTACCCACTCGCACCGGTCGCGTGCTGTATAAAATAATCGATTACAATCTAAAACGTTCGAGTTTTACGATCACTTGAATTGAATTTTTCATTTGATTGGTGCTTTCTTTGCTAGTTTGACTTTCGATAACTAGTTTTTAATTACATGTGTTGTGTCATTTTGAACAAATGGTCTCGATCGGTGTCAGAACTGTGGTGATCTGCTTTTTGATTCTCGTAACTGACAAAATTGGACTCCGTTCAATAAAGATAGACTTTCAGTGTCATTTAATCAAATTCGATAGTAAAAAACAGTTTCTTAATCGTACGGAAACCAAAATGCTTGAATTTGATCGTACAAGAATCAAATAACTGTGTATTCACAAATGTGATAAGGCCTTGTAAAAATGTCGTGCAGATGTAATTTGTACGTGAAATTTCATTAACATCTTGTGATATTATCTTGTATCATGATTACAAGTCTTGAATTACATAATTGTTTCTCTATCTTAAATCGTTAACACTAAGCGTAGCAACATTAAATTCGAACAGACATCTACAACGATTAATAATATTTATAACTCTATTCGGTACACTGACATGCAACATAAATAACAACATTTAGGATAACAATACCATATTGATGGGTAAATCCATTCTATGTAATGCACATCGACAAACTGTTATATAATGGATCTGTGAGGCAGTCACGACCATGGCTTACTTAGTAATGCGGTATGGAGGGATCAGCACTCAACTCTACTGTTTACATACAAAGTCACTTTACCTGTCGCTTGTGTAAATTACTTCAACGCTACACGTGCGTCTTGTTATCGAGCTCATAGGCAATTAGCGGATCCAACTATTATTAACTTATCAGTGAATCATGATTAATATTTAACTACAATCCAAAATAATAGACAGCCTGTCGGCTCATATTAAAGTTAAATGATTCTGTAGTACGTAAAGGTATTGTCTTCTATTAAAATATGTATTTATTAGAGGACCCAACAGACGTTGCCTTGTTTACTCTGTACCGATCTTTTGGTCAGTTTTATAAATCTTTGGTATGATGTAACTAATACTATTTAGGACTTTGTTTTATTTTTGTATATAAATTTAGTACATTTATTATTTTGGCTATTTACTCTGATGTACCGTTGCCAATTGCTTATCTAAATTTTCCGACATCATAATAGTAACGCATATCTACATATTTTTCGCTAGATGTTTTGCATTCATTTGTACAATTGGTACATATCAATAAGTCTTCAAAGCATTTTGCATATGTTTCAATAGCTTGTCGAACTTACAAGCGATAGGTAAAGTTTGTATGTAAATTTATATGAGTAAAGACCCCTAGAGGCGCTGCGAAAGATAGTTGGGAGAGACAGATGGTAGGAAGCGTGCAATGCACGATGCGAAGCCGGCCGTCTGCGGGCCATTCGTATGATCATAGACGAACATAAACTATTTTACAATGCATGTGCAGGTAATATTTATTCCGATTTAAATACTAGAATTATTTCTACACAAGTGATTCTTTTTTTTTATCTATCGTTAGTCTAAGTAGGAGTTATTTATAATCGTATATTGCTTTCTGGCAAACCCAAGATAATTTTATGATCTGTGGGTGGCATGGCATTATTGGCAAACCTTTTAAAAAATAATGACATTTAGGTATTGTCGACTTTTTTCAGACAAGTTAAAATACCCTCGCAGATGCATAGTAAAACGTTATACATAACACCCGCGTAAAGATGATTTTGGACTGGTGTCGAAATGTGCACCCATCGGAAATCATTGAACTTCCGCACTTGTATTGTTATTATGTTAGTCTATGGTATGGTCGTATATCGATACAATATTCAGCAGTTACCATATTCGGATCCTGGGCTTAGGTGGCGGCCGCCTGCTACCGCGGCGTGATGGAAATAATAAATCACATTTTTCATCACGCGTATAACCAATTGAAATACACAAGTTTGTAAAATTTTAGAGTAGAATGATATGTAATTCGTTTTTGGTGATTGAAAATGATGCTATGAATGATGTTTAGCAGAAAAAATAATTAATCATAATAAGACTACCAAAATTGTTTGAATACTTTAAAAAAAAATTGTCATAATATCACATGTGTGTTGTCAATATAGGTACTTATGTTTAGAGTATCTAAAACCCATAATACAGTTCAATACAGAAGTAGACTCTGCTATAGGAAATCCAGCGAAAAAATATTTTCCTTATTCGATTACAATTGTTTGGTATTTCCTCGGTCTGTATGTCTATTCTATTAAGTATATCAGATGTCTAGTACCCGTAACCGTAACACAAGCTTAGAGCTAACCATGAGGCTAGATGTTGTTGTGTAGATTGCCCGAAAATATTTATTTATTTTTATTTAATTACTTGAAAGTGTCTAAAAACTTTCACAGAAACATAAGTCTCAAACTTCAAAAGGTAAGCAAGATCACTAAAGGCTTTGTTATCGCCTTTTAAAGCTTCGCGTGAAAAGGTTTATGCAACAGGCGATTAATCACTTTTAGCCCTTAGGCCCAACGAAACCTCCCTGAGGAAACAATGGACCCTCTAAATAACTTACACAGAAAGTAAATATACCGGAATAAAGGACTTTAAACCCTACTTTTGTAATAAATGTCTCTAACCGCATAAAAACTCAATGTCATTTTTATTTCTCTGCTAGCGCTTTTGATGTAAAGTATCCACTTAAAACGTATCTCGTAAAGTAAAGACTTTATGACTTATGTAAAATTACTCTATAATGATATTCTTTAACAAAAAAGGAAATATAAGCTTCTTTGTGGTAAAACTGTGATTTAGTTGTTTAATATAATGTTCATATTCTATGCATTGGATAAAGTTTCGCCTTGCAGTCCATATGTTGATTTAGTGTGCTCAACTTTGGCCAGAGGAATCCTTTAATTAAAGGTATTTGAAAGTATTAGCAATAATAAGTACCTACATATTGTGAAAATGTTTAAATAATATAGGGACCCTTATTATATCTTTATATCTTCAGAAAAAATTTTGCCCTATAACGATATTGATGAGCACTGATTACATATATAAACTAAACCGATGATGTTTTTATAGACATAATACTCTTATGAATATACGTAAAGGGTTATTTTCTAAATTCTATGTATCATATGTATGTATTTACAAAAAAAAATGTATCTATGTAGTATCTCAGTCACCCATAGTACAAGCTATGCTTAGTTTGGGGTTAGGTGATGCTGTGTGAGTAGTCCGTAAAATTATTATTATTATTCTCTTTATTTCATTTTAAACATGTCAAAAATATTTTTTTTACATTAGATTACATAAAAGAATCATATAAACTACCTACTGTTAAAAATATATCAAAACGGAGAATCACCTCGGAAGCGAGGCTCAAGCGACCGGTGACTAGGGCTGTAGAGACAGGAACTTCCTGATGTTTATTATTATTATTTAATAGGTCATGTTGAACAAGATTTAGGTGATTTTGCAACAACAAACAAAAAGGTTAATTAAAAAAAAATCACACTTTTTACCTACTTCAACATCAGTTGAACTAATATATTATAATGCAAAACATGGGACTACAAGAAGAACTATTCGTTAAATGTGACTAAAACGTTGTCTTGGCATAACTGTTAAGTTAGCGACAGCTACTTTTAATGACCTTTCTAAAAACCCTTCCTGCATATTCTATTACGTACTTAATAAACAAGTTGATATAAAGTATTGCAGTATATACTGACTTGAAGCTAGCATGGTGGTGGTCTTGCCGTTGCGTGAGCGGCGTCGCTTGCGGCGTTCCCGAGGGCGAAGCCGCGGGCGCCGGGCGCTTTTTCAACGCAGACTTGAGCGGCATAGCGCCGAATATGGGCTCCTTGGGCGCTATCTCCTCGATGCGATTCGTGTCAGCCACGACATCTTCTTCATCGTCTTGGTCGTCCTCATCTTCGGCTGTGTAAACATCGAGTGTTTTAATTATAAATAAATAGCTCGTATACGATAAAATCGCACTCGGGTGTTTCGCGATTGTGATAAAAGCCTAGAGCTAGAGCCGTTACCGCGTCTTATATGGACAGTCCGTACCGTTTAGGCATTACCTGACATAGCTGATTTGACGTTGAACAAATCATACGGTTTTTCACGAAACTACAAACATTGATTAATTACTTAATTCACATTTATTAATAAAATGTTGGAGAAATGAATAGATTTAGTAGGTAAAGGGTTCTTTCAGGTAAAGCTTCTTAAATTTTCATTATGCACGTAGCGGTTTATTTTTGAGATAATTATGTTGCTCATGACCAACTGTCCTGCAATTAATGAAATGTTAAACATCTTTATTTTTATCCCACTAACACTGTTAACGCTTCGGATGAATACTCGTTTTTTGTCATTCAGCGTTCAAAGAACTAAGAAGGCGAGAACTTCCATCTGTTTTTGGGATTAAATGTGATTCTGTGCAGTCGTTCTAATTACATTATTGTATTGACGTTTTGGCACGATACTTCGCATATTAGTAAGCCTGGCTTGCTCGACCGAAATAGAAGTGAGCAGAAAGTTAAATACTTCACGTTCTCTGAACATTGGAACACATGACTAGCTGGTAATGGAAAACACTATAAAGGTAAAGCCCAATGTAATCCCAACAAATCATTATTATGGCATGAGCGAACCGTTTCCGTGGCCATAAAACTCAGAACAGAATAAATGGATTTTTCTTAACAACATTTACCCAAGTGATAGAAAATTAACTAAGTCTATATCTATAGTCTTAATTGAATAAAGATACTCGTTCATAATTAAAATTACATAGTTTAGAAATTGTTTGTGGAAAATTTTCTAAGAGCGAAGCAAAACA
This sequence comes from Gymnoscelis rufifasciata, assembly GCA_929108375.1. Taxonomy (NCBI): domain Eukaryota; kingdom Metazoa; phylum Arthropoda; class Insecta; order Lepidoptera; family Geometridae; genus Gymnoscelis; species Gymnoscelis rufifasciata. The sequence continues at coordinate 9,298,732 of OV815308.1, read as the reverse complement.
TCGTCAGTTTGATTGATGGCGAAAAACAATTAACTCCCCCAACCATTCCAGCTGGTATTACCTAGATTAATTTATAGACAGTTTCCTTTGGGTTCGCTAATGCAATGTTTAAATACCTTTAGAGAATTGAGAACATACATTATTTTTCACACGCTTTTATTACAATAACACTTACTAATTTATGCTTACTTTCTGTTTGGGGGTTCGATTACCGTCAGTAGGCATGTTGGTCTACCACTAGGCTTCGGATCTGTGTGTAGTATAAATTCTCTGATACCAGTTAATCAAGCTCTGCTTAGTATAGGGTTAACCTAATACATACATCTGTATAACCAACATTGTGTTCAATACAAGTGTTACTTACAATCTGAGAGAGGATGTTGAAGGAGCGCGTGCTGATGCGAGTGGTGAGGTGTGGAGTTGTGCTGGTGCCGCGTCGGGCTCGGCGAGCTGAACATCGGCGGAGGCGGAATGGGACCAATCTGCACAAATTATTATATATAAACTATATTATGTAGATTTACCCATAGCATGTGGCCCCCGTCTCCTCCCTTGGGCTCCGTAGAAAACTTATGAAACTTATTTGAAGGTAAGCAACATCAAAATATCAAGAACCACTTAAATATTTTTCAATTAGTTAAATGAAAAATTTATTTGCTGCTTTTTCATACAATTTTGAGAGAATTTCAAAATAGACCTTAAGTCTAATAAAGGATTGAAATCCATATCATTTGTATACAATTTGAAGTATACCCCTTATGTAGAAATCGATCCAAAACAAATAAGATATGCAAGATCGTCTATTTCCGAACAAATCTCAGGACAATCGAAAGCTCTTCAAAATTGGAGTTCATTCTGTACGTGACATGTATACAAATTGATATTGAATCTGAAACAGCTATGGCGCTGTGTGAATGGCTATATTAAAGCTTATTGGTTTATATAATAAGGATTTACCTATAGAGACTTAATATTTATTATATTAAATAGAGCAAAATATAAATTTGTGGAATCCCGAGTGTAAACCCTTATTAACCATGTCATGATAAATCTGACATTAAAACGGATGGCAGGAAATATCACCGGAAATTGAAAGTAGCCATCAGAGAGAAATTGGAGCACATACTGTTCAAAAATAATACAAGATATTCAAATCCATCCTAAATAAACAGACACAATATCGGCCTTAATGACATAAGTTTAAAAGTTGGAATGCGAATTAGGGCTTCAGTATTATCTATTATAAGAAGCGGATTGTAGTAAACTCTGAATAAAAATTTCACATTAAAATATAACTTATTAAAAATTGACAATCCCAATTATGGTCAGCTTCAAGTTACGGAACTAATTATCTTAGTTTTTTTTTTTTTTTTTTTTTTTTTATGATCGATAAGCCTTCATTTGACCACAATCTCACCTGATGTAAAGTGACGATGTGGTCTAAGATGGGACATGAAGACCTAGAAGGTGGCTTCTCCGGGCCACATTACGAAACACGAAAAAATCGCTTCACGCACTGGCCCAGCCCGGAGGGTGGTGACAAGCCGCGGCCGAAGCCTTCCACCAGAGACTGTTCTTAGCACCACCCGGAGGTCACGTGTAAGGATTCAAAGGGTTACGACAAAGTTACGACCTAACTGCTGCAAGTGCATAAAAAGCTAAAAGTACTGGTTTTCTGAGCTAGAACACCCAAAGCCCTTCTCTGACATTATAATTTATATCCATAACTCGTAATCATCCTTATTCTTTGGTGTAGAACCTGTCATTTTAACCATAATATCTCGACCGTTTTCTAGAGTACTTAACTAAAGCCACACGCGACATTAGTTGGTAGTGACTCGCTGACGAATGTCAAAAGTTGCGTCGGTACAGGAGAGGATTAAATAAATCGCTGTGAAATGTGGCGATAGAATCACTGAAAATCCGAGGTCGAAGTAGCGTGGTAGTTGCTAGAGACATCGCTGTCATAAGAACATGTCATCTTCTGTTTTTCTTAACTTGCTCATTGTCAAATATGCAAATGGCTTAAGCGCTAACAAAAAAACAGTTAACGGCAGAGGTCTGCTACGAAATCACAATAAATACATAAGTCACCGGTGACTAAACATCGAGTACAGGAGTTTCGTGTGGACGAAATTAATACCGATACATCGATGTCATTTAGACACAGTCGCGAGCGAATCGCTGTCGATCAAAGTTGCTGCGTGTGTAACAGACATAAGTTTGTTTACCTCGGATACAGCTATAGGCGGCTCCGGTAGTTCAGACAGCATCAGTTGCTCGTCACTCACGCCGCCACCGCTGTCGCCGACTGTACCGTAGCCGCCCACTAGAGCAAAAACGCATCATTACACCTGATATTTTCATAACATGCTTGACAAACATGATGTACGTGTAAGGCTGTGAAGATGTTAAGAAGTAATTAAGTTGTTCCAGTTTGCGGGGTTTCGCTTCTTAAATGTATACTTCCAAGAGTTTTTAAATAAAGAATGGCAAATACTAGTTAAATAAGATTATATAAAATATTAAATATCTTACTCTTCAATTACAAGTTACATAACATACAATATTGCTAAAATCCCCATTCATTTAAGTAACATTGTACATGGCATCCTAAAAACGTGAACTTACCAACATCTCCTTGATAGCATATTCGTCGTGCGTGCTTGCCCGTCGTCAGGGAATTCGGCCTCTCGGGCCTCATCATCTCCCCACCATTTTCCAATTTGTCTTTCTTTGGTTCTGCAAAAAAAAAAACAGTTTATAGTATACATCGTACCAATGCTCTGAATGTTCATAAGTCTATGTCTATTATTACTAATATAGGTAATTTATAATACCATAATACAAGAAATATGAGCGTTGTTATGTTCAACCTCATGAATAATATTGATTGTAAATGTAAAATATGATTGCGGTACATATTTTGCAATGGAGCGTGCGTTACCGCGCTGGGGATAGTGTACATGATTGTTTGCCTAGGTTAGAGTTAGTTTTAGAATGGGTGGTATGATACTAATAATAGGCGATAGGCGAGTACGCTGTTCCATTCACCGAGGCGGGCGTTGGCGGCGACCTTGGCCCCATGGAATAGCATTATTGACGCATCTCCGTAACTCAACGAGATATCAACTGTACCTACATGAAACGCCTACATCTCGCTGAATTGATACTCATAAATGTTATTTTTATATTCATTCTCGTGTTCCAGTTTTCATCATGTCTTTACAAATTCTTCCGACGTCATATCATGAAATAATTTTGTTAAAGTATGTCTTTGCTTATGCATATATAACGCGATTTTAATAACTTTTACTTTACTGAATTTATTATCTAATGCAAATAATATGTTATCGTCTGCAAAAATATTATTGTAGTTTTCAGAGTGTATTTATCACTTCAGTATCGCCTAAAACCTCAAACAAACGTAAATAATAATGCAAAATGAAATGAATCGGTCATTTAGAAAACCACATAAGTAGGTATGACATAATTTTGCACCAATAGTTCGCCTGAGAAAACATTCACTACTAGCTAAAATATAGAAAAATGTTGAAAGAGTCGCAAAACCGTCAAATGCGAAACAAATGGTTCAATTCAGTAAGGGGCATTACAGTCGGGTCTGTATGAAGCAATAAGAGTTAGCGCACCTGGCACTGACAGCGCCAGCCTCGAAGTTTCGTGACCCGCTAAAGTTACCTAAATGTATTGCGAAATACGTAAACTATACTGCCAATTACCTACCTGCGATATACTTGTTATTTGAATAAACATCAAAGAAATTCACGAACAAACGATTTCAAAAGTACAGTGAAAATCTGAACCAATACAAAACAAACCTCACACAGTCACATTCTTTGTTATCGAAATAAACCTCCTTATTACCTCCTTATCCCTTATTCTTTGTGATTGAGATGTATGTGGAAAATAAGCATTTCAAAGTTATTGAACCTTTTATTGGTCTTTCATGAAGTTGAAGAGAGACCTTACAATCGCTTTTCACAAAAGCGGAAAAAATACCTAACTTTAATTCATGTACGATTACACGTATGTAACATTTTCCGTCCCAAATAGCATTATGTAGTAACCTTTCTGTATTCTGTGAAACTGATACTAGCATAGGAACCCCTGAAAATATATTTACATACTAGATTTGCACAGCACGGCATTGCCCGTGTTTAATGTTTTTTTTTCCGGGATGATAGCCTATAGCCTCCTACAATAAATACTCGTAATCTATCTAAAACTGAAATATTTTTTCCAATCGGACTAAGTAGTTACCGATATAAGCGCGGTCAAACAAACCAACTTTAATATATTAGCATAGATTGCTAAAAGCATTATTCTTCGAAAATGAATGTCTAGATGTGTTTATTGAATAGGCCTTTATAAATTAGGTAATAATTAAAACCTTAATCGCCAACCTATATTTACTAAGGTGATTTGACCTAATGATATAAAAATGTTTCTGTACTTTCTCTCATACGATTGGTAAATTATAAACTGTATATTTCGCTGAACCATTAAAACATTTTACAATTTCATAATTTACAGTGAATTCAAGATTGACTAGAAAACGTTAAACTAAGACAGCAAAAGCAATTATACACAAATTTATAATTGAGACGAAATTATGAAATTCGTTGAATAAATTAGAGTACGAGTAATCCACTGTAAGATGAAAGGAAATTGTTTTATGTATTTTATTCCTAACTGTTTCATCCGGTATTATGGCGGAGGTCGAATCGGCTGAGGCGATCAATGAAAGTGTCCTTGGCCGTACCACCTATGGTATTTTATAACCACGAGAGACACAAAGAGGTGCAAATGCCAAATATGTACATACATGCTAATAAAGAACACAATGACACATAATAATTACAGTTATTGATTTCGAAATGTAGTGTTCAGTGCTTTCACTGTATAGTTTATAATCTTCTCAGAAACAGAAGCGATACAGAAAACACATAACGCTTTGATTTGTACGTTGCGCTAATGTAAATTCTAGTTGCTTTCTTTGCTGGCGTTTCAAGGTACGTGTGCGTTCCTGGTACATCAGCTGTCATCGAGAAGGTCGCCGGGAGAGGCGATCAATGCGCCCGCCCTTGGCCTAGCCGCCCAGCCCGGGGACATCCGCCCGCACCAACATTACATAAGGAATCTGGTACTGGTACCTACACTATATCAGTACATATCGCCTTCAATACCAGCCGTCCTTTAATATTCTCGACGTGGGTGTAAGCGACCATTAAAAACAATGATGCCAAACGATAATTGGGTTCTTAAAATACGATAAATTTTAAGTAGCCTGACATTGCAGTTTGTTTACATGGGTATCTAAAAGCTTGCAGCTGTTGGGTTTGTTTGTAGGCAAACAACATGATTAGTGAGATTAAATGTTAATTATTCGCAGCATCTGCATAATTAAATAAGCAAAATGGATTTAGCTTGTTAAATTTGACTGTAACGGCAAAACCACAATCGTATTGGAGCATGCTATGTAGTTGCGTAGTAGTGCGAAATGTGATGAGGTAATTAGGAAGTTATGCCAATAGCGGAACGATCGCCGCGAGACGTACCAGTAATAGCTACGTACAATGTCAAGATTACGAACTACGGGTTTTCACGCAACATGGCGGTGGTGTCGTGTGTGACACGTCATATCGCCGTTTCGAAGAAAACACATACTGATTGAAAGTAGCGTTATAATACTGAATGAAAACATTGATGTTTCTCGTTAGTTTTTGCGTGTTTTGTTGTGTTCCAAAAGAAGAATTTATAGTCCCCTAAGCTGTGGGCGTAACTCTAATACTTTAGAAGAGAATGAGAAGATGAATGAAAGTCATAAAATAGTAGCCTACTGCTAACTTCAGGTTTATACAGTTTAGTAGATGCATTATTGAAAACCATATTTCTGAATACTAAAATATCTGAACCTATAGTAAATTGGGACCATTCCACGGTGACGAATAATTCTGAATTCGTAACGAGGACAATATAATCAACGGAATCGTCACAATACGCCAACTGGGTCGCACAATATTTGCTTAAGGAATTCGGGAGACGAAGATGAGAAACAGTCGTGACATTGACAACAACGTAGGCGGCCGGTGACGCGATATTTTACAAAATTTTCTAAACCGCCTAGACGTAATACATTAAAGGAATAATAATATTTAACAGGAATACAAATTAACCTTTCGGCATAAAATGTGGACTAAGATTTTCTGTGTGTAGATTTCAGTCGCTCTGTAGGCATAGTAGAGATTAAGTACGATATTTTTTTTTCTGTTTCGGTTCTAGGTTTATTTTTGTATTATATTCTACCAAAAATCCGTACACATTGGAAACATCACAGCCAATTCGTTTAATATTTATTACAACATCTCGAAATGGGTGGTCGTGGGCTGAAAATAGCGTAACTCTGCAAAAATTACGGATACAATTTCATTTGCTTTGATCTCCCCCGAGGTTTATTTATTTTCAATCACAATAGCAAGGGCGGTAACAAGTTGCGACCTTTGACTTAACATGGTTTGCTGAGATAATAAAATCGCAGCGAGATGAAAATGGAATGGGTTTATTCCAGCTTTAGTTATCGAGTGGTATTCCGGAGAGCGCGGTAGGTCAAGGGCACGCTGCGGCTGGGACACCAGCAGCAGCCCTCTAGCCTTTTCGCATTCTATGAATTATTGCTTTGCCTTTATGCCAGTACCCACATAATCACAAAAGAGATTGCGTTATTCCACTTCCGAAATAGGATAAGCTAAAGGGCTTAGAGAATTCATAATTTGCGTAATGTAAAAGATGAAGTTTACTGCCTACTTTACTGAATAAAATATGACTTGCTTTCTGACTTAATATTTTAGTATAATTTGATTTTAATCTAAGACATTTTATCATTTAAATTACATTTATGAAAAATAATAAGGTAGCTGATTTCCTGTAAATAAAGGTAGCTATGTCGAGGATAAATTCTTGAACTATGTAATGTTAGCAAGAAATAAACTTGACAAAGTGAGTGCACGTTAACAGGAAGACGGACGTCGCTGCCCAATGGAATGTGGTGATTGACATTCGTGGGGCAATTAAAATGGCGGTAGTGGTACCGGCGACTGACCGGCGGCGCGGGCGCAGAAATAGTTTAACAAGGCCGTGCACGCTACTATGTTATTTATTGACATCTTCGCTAACGCCACATGGAGCAGTTTCGCAGTAAACATCCGCCTTTCTCAAAGCTCGTGGATTCCGTTCGATCAAGAGATCAGCTGAATGTCTTTAATGGGATAGTTGCTCTACATGTAAGCATCGTAGGTATTTATTCGTAATGGCCAGTAACTTATCACTTATTGGTTTGAGCTGTACTGTACAATTATCGTGTAATACGTATGTATAAAGACAACATATCAAGTATGAGCCTTAGTTAACCGCACTCTTTTAAATTCTTAAATGTTAAATAATAAAAACCATTTCAGGTATGAGGTAAGGTTATTCACACAAGATTATGACTGTAAAATTATGAAAGGCGGTCGAGCGAGTGGGCGTTTTATTCTTCGTACCTTTGGGTAACCCGACCATGAATATTTAGTGTTATTTGACTAAAGTTGCCTTTGTTATAATTTAATATATTGCTGGAATTATTTTTTCAAACAACTAAAGGACGGTTATAAACTTGCTTTAATTATTTATTATTAGGGTTCAGTACTAAACCGGTCAAAATGAGTCGACGGAATCTAGTCTCAAAATATTTTACAACGATTCAATAAAAAAATATTAATTAAGTTTCAATGGACAGAAATTACCTATAAAATATCAGCGCTGTTTCACTTAGAAAATGTATATTTTTTAAAACATTGATAGGAGTAGTTATTTAGATCCATAAATAACCCTGCATAATATAAATATTACAATGTGCCTACAGTTTCAAAGTTAAAATGTAAATGAACGTGCAACGCGCTACAGTGACATTGACATTGTGAATACGTGTCACAAGCGGGGTGGCCGGCGTAGATGAGTTGATTACAAACAGGAGCATGTGCTGCGTTTAATGTATGAAAAAGCTATTACAATGAATAACTATCGTCTACCTGGTTAAAATACGAAGAGAGTTACGAGTACTAATACTAACAATTAAGAAATGCGCGTGCAACAGAAGTCGAAGAGCGACACGTCGCAAGCAGACTCGAGCGGCGAGAGATGAGTAGAGCATGCTTGGCGTGTTGGCGAGTCGATGGATGAAAGTGCCGATGCTGGTGCAATGAGAGGACGGTGCGGTGCCGGCGGTACCGTTGGTGCGCGTGAAGAGGGTGAGGTTTCCTCCGTGTCGGGGCACGGGGGACTTGCGGCGCACGTAGAAGTGGTCGTGGCGAGGCGGCGGCGGCGGCACGAAGGGCGGCGGCGGCGGCAGGCGCGCGGGCCTCCGCCTGGCGCCGCCCGCGAAGGCATCCATGGCCGCGAGAGTGCCTACGTCGCTCATGCTCGCGGCGCGCTGCCGGCTGGAAGACTGAACACTGCGGCCGTGCGATCGTTACGCCGCCCCCCAGCCCCGGCACCGCGCGCGCTCTTCGATCGCCGCCCGCCCTCCGCACGAAGACGCCCGCCCGCCTACACCAAGCCGAGCTTTGTTTTGAATTTTTAATTTATCGCCATTCATCTAGCACTCCTGGCACCTTATTACCGACTACATTACAAGGTATATTCAGAGTGCGATGAACTATGCATTTTATTTTTAAATGTTTAAATACATAATGATTTAATTTGTTCGTTATCAAAAATACAGCTGTAAAAAATATGATATGGTATATTTTTATTATTATTTCGCATAGTCCCGAGCATTATTTTCATAAAATTTTGGTTTTATAATCATTTTATTCAACATTTTTTTTTCATTTCACAATAATTTATTATTATAGTACAAGTATAAATTATTAGATATAATTTTAAATAGTCAAATACCAACTACTATTTTTAAACCATAAAAAAATATTAATTACGGACGATGTATTGACGATAATTTGAGCAAATCAAAATAAAAATAGTATATCATTAACCTATATGTATTCCAACTATGTCACACCTTAATTCAATACAAAAGTTTATCCGACAACATAGTTTGTTAGTTGTTAACTGTTGTTAAATTATCTATCACGTCGGCTGCACACGTAGTTTTAACTGTGTTAATAATTTAACGCAAACATGAGTTGATAGTAGGTGACAAGGATATTATAGCATTGTGTAACAATTTACTGGATTCATAAAATTATCACAAAGGTAAATATTATTTTAGCAGGCAGATAGATAGTTATATTTGTGAATGACTAAATAAACGAGATATACAAAAATAAATCAACTTTAAATTTGGTGGCATTCGTGTCGTGGCTGAAATGCTATACAAATCCGAGAGTTTTAATTAAAAACAGTTGTGTTGCTCAACAATGTGAATAGAATTTGCTCAAAGCAAAATAAAATTAAACTTGCTTTCAGCATAGCACCTGCTGAATACCGCAGAGTCCAGATAACTTCATACAATTCCACTAAAAACTTAGGTCACTGACACCGCTCGCTCTCGTGAAAACATCTTCAAATATTCAGTTGTTAAGTTGCTAAGAAGACAAGAAGCGACCTAAGACGGTCAAATTCACGCATTGGCATTATTACCATGTTTTACATTAAACGAATCAAGAAGTAATTTATTTTGAAGAGTAAAACGAAACTGATTTTAATTTACGACTGTTATTGCAACATTAATATTTTTTGGGAACTATTTATAGACAAAAATTTAAACCTATAATATACATGTACAATACAATACTCTTTATTGAAACACAACAATATAATACAACAGAACAATGCTTAAGAACTAAAATACATTAAATAATAGTGTAACAATGGGCGGCCTTATCACTAAAAGTGATCTCTTCCATGTATATTTATTAAACAATTTTTTTTTTCTTAATGTTTCTTCCAACATTGACATAACAAAATAAAATAAACCATTTACTATGTTTCACAAAAATAAATAATTCATAATCATAAAAATATATTCGTTTCTTATCTTATCTTATCAATAAATAACTTGGTATATTTGAAAATGCTATTCGAACTTTCCACCGCACACTCGTAACTGATTTATTTTTATCATGAATTCATAAGAAAAGACAAGCAAAAAATGGCACCAAATAAGCTACCCTCGGTATTGTAAAGAGAGCAAGAGACAAGCCGAGCCGGCTTGATTAAGATTCGGCCCCTTTTTGCACGTTATGATAATGCTGAGTTGGCAGCCAAAAACAGAGAACAATTGCCCGCTAGTCAGGTTGTAACAACGTTACATGAAAACGTGGAATAACTTTAAATTTTTTGTAGTGGTACCGTTCTTGGAATTTTAAAGATTTTAGTCAAACTCGCATAAACACTTGCAAAACCGTAAGTACTTTTATTATTCAGTTGCTGAAATGATGTTTAAATTGCCTAAATACAACCATGCATAAGTTTGAAAATACTCAACTTTTGAGCAACGAAACGACCTAATATGGTTTAAAAAGACAAATCAGTGTACTGGAAATACATAGACCTACAACCTAAAATTTTGATATTTTATTCAATCGATATTTTCATATTACCCACAGACACAGTTATCATTATCTCAAGCCTGCAGCTCTCTTTTTGCGCGATTAAATAACTATGTATACCTAATCATACAGATGATGTGTAGGTAAAAATTTTCGTTATATTTCCACAACGAGCCACTATACAAAAGTACTCTTTAGTACAGACATTTATGTAAGAGAAACATGCTCTGCATTATATACATTGGTAACACGGGTGAGCAATATTCCCATTTCATCTTTACGACTCTAGCACATTCTGCCGCAAGATAAGAAACGGTGCGACGGAGCCAGCAGATTGAAGTAGAAAACATGCTACAGTGACATTTTGTCGATATCACCTACCAGCACTGAAAAATATCACAAAGCGCCGCGATGTAAAGTTTCAATTATATTTTTGCTAGATTACTTAAAGAGAGATTACTTTTTTAACTTTGACGATAACTTGTAACTTAATAATACTGAAGCACTGATTTTATTTCTATCTAGTTAAATCTCGTATTTTATAATATTACAGTTTGTTATTCGATAGAATAGACAAATGCTATGAAAACCTTAAGGCCAGGTTATGTGCTGAAACTCATAAGCCCGAAGATTTCTTTTAGTATTTCACTTTACTTATAAATACAACTTTGACTCATTTAAAACGGGCATGTGTGTTATATTTAATTCACACATTACATCAAAAAGCCAGATCAAAGGAACAAGACAAGCATAAAAATAATTAGAGTAGGGGGTTTTTATTCCAGGTACTATTGCACCCTTCCCATAATCAGCCATGCATGCACCACGGACTCATTTCATCTACATCTAGAACACTCGCATAAATTAATTTTTCGATTTAATATTTTGAACCAGTTCAATCAGAATATGCATGAAAAAGTGAGAAGATCGGGTCTTTAATTCGTCTGAAATATATATAACTAGCTGTGCCCTGCGGTGCTACCCGCGTTATAATGGATGAAGTACTCTTAACCAACAACATATTTATTTGAATAAAGATTAATATTATTATGTTGATACAACTTAAACAAATTATTTCGACCAAATTAGGTACCATAAAAACGGTTTTTGTGAGTTAATCTTAAAAGATAGACATATACTATCGCGGACTGTTTTTTAGATAATTAAAAGAGCTATTATTCTTTAATACATATTTTTTGTGTATCTTGAACCGTTTTCACGGCGCACGCAACGGAAGGCTTCAAAGATGAACAATTTCTCCCGTTTTTTACACATTTACCACTATATCTTTGCTCCTATTGGTCGTAGCGTGATGTTATATAGCCTATAGCCTTCCTCGATAACTGGACTATCCAACACAAAAATAATTATTCAATTCGAACCAGTAGTTTCGGAGATTAGCGCGTTCAAACAAACAAACAAACAAACAAGCTCTTCAGCTTTATAATATTAGTATAGATATACCATTTATAAGGAGAACAGCTGGGCAGTCGACTCAAGTAGGCGACTCGTCTTCGGTTCATATTTGTAGATAGAGAATAAATAGTAGGTAACTGGCAATGAAGATATGGGAAGTGAGTAAAGTTTTGCTGGAAATATTCAATAACAGGCAAACAACGGGACTGTTGAATCTTAATAAAACCTTTTAATAACATAGTCAATATTTTGTTTCGGTTGCGCAGAACACTTAATGGGTATACACTATCATACATGTCGTGAAATTACTACAAAATCGTTGAATTGATTCACGTGTAACAGCTGTAGAGGCAATAGTTAAAAATGCATTTCAACTATCTATATATTATACACAAATAAATTATGTCATTGTAATTTATGATTTTAACTTCCAACAACACAAAACAGTTTGACCGTGGATCAGCTCGAATACTTTATTCTCTTTGTATGTTTAAAAACGTTCACCCCCGGTCAAATACCTATAAATAGTGCAAGGACAATGTGTGTATTACAAATCCCTGAATAAATAATTAATAAATAAATAAATCAATATTTCTGGACAATCCACACAACAACAATTAGCCCCGTAAGTAAGCTCTAAGCTTGTGTTACGATATACTTATTATAATAGACATACATATATAGAAAAGCCGTTCTGGCTAAGAAGGAGAACACTCGACTTTCATTCCGAAGGTCGTGGGTTCAAACTCCGCCACGCACTTCTGGATTTTTGTTCCTGAGACATTTATGTGCGCTTTAAACACGTGATTTAATGGTGAAGGCAAAGGTGTTCTTTTAAAAAAAAACAGTTTTGACATGTGACAATCACCAACCCGCACTTAGCCAGCGTGGTGAATTAAGACCTAATCTCTCTCGCCAAGAGAGAAGCCCCTGTGTCCCAGTAGTGGTAACGTTAATAGGGTGATGATAATGACATATATAGATATTTTTATTATACATTTTAAACACCCAGACCACGGAGAATGTGATTGCACAACGTACAAACACTTGACCCCTCGGCTGGAATCGAACCCGCAACCTCTTGCGCCGCAAGCGGACATTCGCCCACCGCGCCACTGAGGCTGTGAATAAACTATTAAACTGATTTTCATAGGCAGCTAGACACTTAAAGATGATTGATTTTTTTCCTATTAAACACATATGGTGCTGCAGTAGCGTAACTACGAGTTACTGGATAAATGTTTAAATGCATTCATTAAAACACTTTTAATAATATGTTAAAATTTAAGGTTCAAAATGTTATATGAACGTTAACGGATGTAGTTTGTGCGTTCAAACGTAGTTGAAATTACCTGTAACAAAGCTATTCACGTACGAGTATGAATCCGTCACATCCTTTATACAAACATATTACAGCGTGTCAAATAAACGTCAATGAGTGCATTCCAAACGTCTGATGGAATTTAATTGGAACCGCGCACGAGATGATGAGACGACATTTAATCTGTAGAAAGATAGGATATTATTATGATTATTATTTTGACCTCGATATCGCAAGTAACGATCGTTACCTTCAATTCTCGGAAACTTATTTATTATTATTGAAAACAAAGCCAAGTTGTATTATTCCAAAGGAAAATTGGACCGTGATTTTGCTTTAGAAACTAACCCATGCGAAATGATAACTAAACCTATTTTACCTAAGAAAATATGCCGCTAGCATTCGTTTGTTCTTGTCGATCAAATTCACTTTTTTTTGTTGGAAATAAATTGTATGCTTACTTAAAAAGGTTTGCTATCCATTTTGCGAGAGTAAAGCTCCCATCTTCATGTATTCATGCCACTTCGAAAAAAGGCTTCCTATTCAGCCGTATAATGTCCGTCCTGTGATGAACTCATATAATGGCAACGCATGGGACTCTGTCATTAATGATACTCGCCACGCTTGGCAGTCGGGTTAGCGATATTTTGTTCCAAGACGCCGCTGGCTGTTGCTTATTCATTGGAATATATAGCTCCCCTTTTTGCCCGAGTTTTGGGGTTTCCATTAAAATGTGCAAATCTCAACAGTGTCGGACTTGTATTCGAAGGATTTGCTAAAAGCTTGCATTCAACTTAAAAAGTCAAAATTTGAAATAAACCGACACTTATTGAATGTTACTGACATTTTTGACCGGATGAATCGATGGATCATTATCATGGTTTTAATTATGTGACACCCACTGTTGATTAAGGATTCTACTTTATGGGCCAAGTGTTTCGACCTCGTTCAGGCGTTCTGACACATTAGTAATAATGATATTATGCAATGTACGCACCTCTCAGCAAGTGCATCTCAATGTGTTGCCATACCCAAATACAAAATTACACTCATTGGAACACTTTACTCATTTTAGTCTCTATATTTTTTTTTATTTATGTTTTCTGAGCTTTTTTAATTAGGTAGATACATCTATGAGTATACGTTCTACGACGATGGCCAAAATGGTTAAAATCATCATCGTTTGTGAATCCAATACCCGTTGTTTCGATGTGATACAACAAAAATATTTATTTTTATGGTGTCAACTGATTAGGCCCCATGCAATCGTGCCGCTAAATTGTACTTTTTGTACTATGTGATATATGCAATGTACGCACCTCTCAAGCAGGCGCATCCCATGATGTAACCCATCATGGAAAGCCGCTGAGGCGGCGGCGCGGGCGGCGCGGGCAGCGCTGGTGTCAAGCGCGGCGGCGGCGGCGGCGGCGGCACGCGCCTGCCGCGGTGCGGCGCTCGCGACACCGCGCCTAACTTCACCCACCGCTGGCAACCCCGCGCCCGCTCGTACCAATCAACCGACCATCCGCGTCACTCATATCCGATACGGCACCGGCGACCTCAACTCTACTCAAACGTACTTCGTTCCATATTTAAAGCTTTTTATGTCACAGTAGTCTATTAACAATATGAATAGGAAACTAATTTGCTGTGTGAATGTACCACGGAAACTGAGTATAGTTTACTATAAAGATTTATGCAGAAGCCAGTAGGCTCTAGGCTGATGTTCATGAACACATACTATCTGACAGCAGAGTTTCTATATTTTATACCTTTAGAAATCTAATAAGGAAGTGTTAATAGGAAAAGTAATTTAACTATGACAAACTAAGAAATGTCAGATATAAAATTGGGATATGTAACGAGATATGACAAAATTACATTCCTTTGAACACATATTATCTGCGTTTCATGTCTGCGATGAGTTAAACTAGCGAAATGCGCAGAGCCCTGGGGAACGTGAATCTCCCAGATGCTGCGACGCGCTCAGCTCTCAACAACTGCATCTACGTATAGCATTGGAAACCTTATTTCACTTGTAAATGTTCAATTACTTTTTATGTATAGTTGCATTGAAACATGGAAAAGGGTGTCGTGCGATGTAGCCGGTGCACCGGCCGTGATCGCGTGCCTAGCGGCCGGCAGATCGATACCGCACGCGAACTATACCCCGCGGCAACCACTCAAATAAAATAAACAATATAACTTAAAAACTTTATGCCTTAAAATCCTGATCGATTCCAACAACTTCACATATTTATGTAACAACCTCTTCCAACTATAAATATTTCCCTACGCATCAGGGTAACATTGCGAAACGAGATGCGTATGTTAAATTAGTAATCGTGATGGAATCCACTACAGGCGAACGACGATTAAACGAATTAACATTTTGAATCCTTTAAGCGCATGGAAATCATCAAATTACCATTTTCCTTTATAAATATTTCCAAGACAATCATTACAAACCGCATTTAAACTCGAGAAAAAAAACGAGATCCTTTACGTTATTTTACCGGCTAAATACAATATTTTGTTTCTAATAATCACAACCAATGTTATCCGGTGAGAATTGCACCGTTGAGTGCCGGTGGATTGGATGCGCTGGGTGAATGAAGTTAGATTATGAATTGTGGTGGTAATATGGGACAGGTAAGGTGACAATGAGGTTAGGATGAGGCTGGGTAGCAGGGTAGCTTGCGAGGCAGGTCGCGGGCAGGCGGGCGCGGGCGCGGGCGGACCGACACTGAGGCGCGCGCCGCACCGCCGCCGGCTCGCCCTTCCACCCCCAACCACCAAACACCTAGGCACCACTACGACCCGACTCGTTAGACCCATTTTAAACCTAACCGACATAACGGTAAACGACCAACAATAAAACACCATAATTTAAACTGTATCGTAACTACCTTAAAGGATTTCCAAACTGTGTAATGTAAAGCAACTTGTTACAGTATACTTGTAAACTTGCTAACTAGATTGAATTGTGGAAGGATTGTAATTCGTCTAGGTATTTTTTCTGCTTTGAATTCAAGGCAAAATGACGAGCGTGACGCGTGACCATAAGCTGGGAAGCGCCGGCACACTCAGAGATGTAAAAGAGAGCAAAAAGCATCATTTTCCGAGCCAAATGCTGACGAGCAACAAAGGAAAAGCCGAGAAAACCTTACGTAGCATGAAGACAATCTAGTCGTAAGTAGACTCTTAATGGAGCTTGCTGGTGAGACGTGAAGTATGTTCGTTGCGTGCTCGAAAGCGCTGAGCAAGACTTTTACTCTTAACACGAATATATTATGAATACAGAAAGTATAGCTTACCGTATATATAGTATAGGCGATGATTGTATATGTAGTTAGTATGTGAATATGTAAAATTTACATGTCAAGTATTACAAATGTAGTTATTCATTGACTATTAAAGACAACCCCAATTAATTTTATAAATTGCTTTATCCACTTGTAAATTAGCATCAAATAGGTCGGAAAGGAATTAGGATCTCTAATTTTGACCAGGAAAAACCTCATTTATACCACGGGAAGTCCTAAAGATTTTTATTCACATTTCTAAAAAAACTTTTACATAGGAATAGAACCAAGATTTTTTTAAAATATAAAAAAAAACACTATTTTATTTATATATTGATTGTGTAGGTCATAAGCACAAACCACACGTATACTACTTTTTTTGGTTTTTTATCAAAGGATTATGATTAAATCTTTAAATTGTATGTGAAATCAATAAGTATAATGATCGTGATATACAAATAGTAGTTTTTATCAGCACAGCAATACATTTGAAGAAGACAGGAATCCCCTGACACGTATTGATGACGTCAACAAATTATGTGCCTTTGCAATGAATGTATGGGCATGTAATTATAGACAAGTGACTTTTAGGAAACCACCATTGAGCGAATGGTAAGTAATTGTAAATAAATTCGATAAGTAGATGGACTCATACTCCGAGGGTTCCACGTAAATTAACAATATTTTATAATTATTTTTGTCATCAGAAACACAGAAATAAACAAAAATATTTCTAAAAATAAATTCAAAAGAAACCAGTCAGTGGTCACCCCCACCCAAGTACTGGCCGCGCGCAAATTTGCTAAACTTTATAAAATAATATTTGTTGGTGCGGAAGCCTAAAAATAGAAATAGTGTTTAAAGCATCGTTTGAATTATAGTTGATGGCAATTGAAGAAAATAAACAATAATATTTTTTTAGAATAATTAATAAATGGTTCATTGACAATTTAATAAAACAATTAATAAAATGAGATGGACTCATATGCTAACGGTTCCGTGTATTTCAAAAGTATACACTTATTGTCATTAAAATAAATACTTCTTTAAAAAACAATTGCATATAGTTGCAATCAGAGCGGTTACCCATCCAAGTACTGAGTTTTTTTAAGTTTTATCATTTTATTATTTTGAAAGTGTCTATCGCGCGAACTATTTAGAAGTTAAGAAAAAAAATTATATTAATTCTTGAAGACCTATCCAAATATTACGGGTTTGATAAAGAAATAATATTTTAGTTTCAGTTCTAAGTAGGTATAGGGAACCCCAAAATTTATTATTTTTCTATTTTTGTGTCAAAATCTTAATTCGGTTCACAGAATACATCTTACCAAGTTTGACCAAAATTGAGATGTGACAAACGGACGGAGACAGACATGACGAATCCATAAGGGTTCCGTTTTTTGCCATTTGGCTTCGGAACCCTTGAAATGAGTGGAGTTATTCATAGCAATAACGACAAAATCCAGCGAAAAGTCTTTTAAATGTTTTTTATACATTCCTTCATTCTGATCCTGGGATACGTAGGTGTAATATTTCCGCGGTATACATAGCTTTTATTTTCTAAGATTCAAGTATTGTACCTTCACTTCGTCCACTATTAATCATAGCAAATCGGCCAAACCCCAATTAATTTTATAAATTGCTTTATCCACTTGTAAATTAGCATCGAATAGGTCGGAAAGGAATTAGGATCTCTAATTTTGACCAGGAAAAACCTCATTTATACCACGGGAAGTCCTAAAGATTTTTATTCACATTTCTAAAAAAACTTTTACATAGGAATAGAACCAAGATTTTTTTAAAATATAAAAAAAAACACTATTTTATTTATATATTGATTGTGTAGGTCATAAGCACAAACCACACGTATACTACTTTTTTTGGTTTTTTATCAAAGGATTATGATTAAATCTTTAAATTGTATGTGAAATCAATAAGTATAATGATCGTGATATACAAATAGTAGTTTTTATCAGCACAGCAATACATTTGAAGAAGACAGGAATCCCCTGACACGTATTGATGACGTCAACAAATTATGTGCCTTTGCAATGAATGTATGGGCATGTAATTATAGACAAGTGACTTTTAGGAAACCACCATTGAGCGAATGGTAAGTAATTGTAAATAAATTCGATAAGTAGATGGACTCATACTCCGAGGGTTCCACGTAAATTAACAATATTTTATAATTATTTTTGTCATCAGAAACACAGAAATAAACAAAAATATTTCTAAAAATAAATTCAAAAGAAACCAGTCAGTGGTCACCCCCACCCAAGTACTGGCCGCGCGCAAATTTGCTAAACTTTATAAAATAATATTTGTTGGTGCGGAAGCCTAAAAATAGAAATAGTGTTTAAAGCATCGTTTGAATTATAGTTGATGGCAATTGAAGAAAATTAACAATAATATTTTTTTAGAATAATTAATAAATGGTTCATTGACAATTTAATAAAACAATTAATAAAATGAGATGGACTCATATGCTAACGGTTCCGTGTATTTCAAAAGTATACACTTATTGTCATTAAAATAAATACTTCTTTAAAAAACAATTGCATATAGTTGCAATCAGAGCGGTTACCCATCCAAGTACTGAGTTTTTTTAAGTTTTATCATTTTATTATTTTGAAAGTGTCTATCGCGCGAACTATTTAGAAGTTAAGAAAAAAAATTATATTAATTCTTGAAGACCTATCCAAATATTACGGGTTTGATAAAGAAATAATATTTTAGTTTCAGTTCTAAGTAGGTATAGGGAACCCCAAAATTTATTATTTTTCTATTTTTGTGTCAAAATCTTAATTCGGTTCACAGAATACATCTTACCAAGTTTGACCAAAATTGAGATGTGACAAACGGACGGAGACAGACATGACGAATCCATAAGGGTTCCGTTTTTTGCCATTTGGCTTCGGAACCCTTGAAATGAGTGGAGTTATTCATAGCAATAACGACAAAATCCAGCGAAAAGTCTTTTAAATGTTTTTTATACATTCCTTCATTCTGATCCTGGGATACGTAGGTGTAATATTTCCGCGGTATACATAGCTTTTATTTTCTAAGATTCAAGTATTGTACCTTCACTTCGTCCACTATTAATCATAGCAAATCGGCCAAACGGTTGAAGCGTGAGAAGGTAACAGATAGACAGAATGACCTTAAACATTTCTATATATTAATATGAATAAAGATATAAAATATTTCCTAGTTTAATTGTTTAATAAGGACGAGAACTTTACCATCTGTATCTAGTCAAGTCTACTTTATAAGTAACGATAAGAATGTCTTGTTCACCGCTAATGCTTCCCCGAAAGCCCGCTCATAAATAATTCTTAGTCAACGACAGCGGCATAAAAATTTAATGTGGCTCAATTTAGAAGTTTAAATTATTTTGTGACTTCTTTGATGGGTTCTTGTCTAAGCGGGCAGTTAGGTCAACGCACGGCGCCGTCCTGCCAGGATGCCACTAATTCCTGCCACGCGTCACGCCTCGCGCGCACTTTAGTAAGCAAATGCAAAACGTATTCAAGGTATGGATGGTCTAATGCTACAGGAACAAGTTAACTAATAGGCATGATGACTGCATAAAAAATTGGTTTTCTGTATAGTCCGTCTTTGAGCCCGTCCTAAAAAACTGGACACCTATTTTTTGTATAATCATTTTAATAAGAAAGTGGTAAGATATAGAGCATCAAAGTTCCGGAGTGGGGGCTTGTGACGTGTAAATTAAGTATATTTTACTGGAAAGCATTACGTCACGCAAAACTTCAATGCACTGTATCGTTTTGATTATTCGTTTAAAAAAAACTAAGTTATCTTTAATGACGGACTAATTATTATTTTTCTAATAATATTTGATTTAAATTTGAAATACAATTTTGAAAATGTTAAATTTAATTATAAAATGCCATAATGCCTCATTTATAAACTAAGGGGAGAGTAACTTCACTGTCTATCACCGGACTCTTTTATATTATTTATAAGTGAAAACTAACGAAGCTTTTCAGGATTTAAAAATCGCCACGAGTGAATCACCGCACATAACAAAACTAACAAAACCCAAAGAAAACGGGCAAATGGAAATCTAAAACAAAAGTTCTGGATCATAAAACGCAATGCAATCGAAAAATTATACGATTTGTACGAGTTTGGTGTATATTATTATCATAACGATTGAAAGTAAGGAAGGATGCTATTGAGGAGGGTTTCCCATAAGTAAAACAGTTGTCATAAACACAACGAACGTCACATATGGCGGCTCCTCGCAATAATTGGTACTTTTTTTGCCCATCACATTGCCGTAACATAATAACAGTTTTATAAGTATTGGAATGCATATTCTAACTTTATTTATATTCATATAAATAAACTAGCTGACCCCAGCAAACGTTGTTTTGCAAAATGAACAGATAACAAAATATGTTTGTACTTGCACCATGTAAAACGCATGCGCGCGCCGCTTCATAGGTTAATGTTACATATTATTATTGTACGTTTTTCACAAATAAAGACATACTCGCTAGCACTTCTTGCTATTTTAAAAAAGCTACGGTTTATACAATTAAGTCCCATTTATAATTAGAAATAACAGCAGAATATTGTCTTTTTCTCTTATTTGTGTTTATGTTCCTTTCTGGCATTTTATTTTCATTGTTAAACCATTATTACTACTTCATAAATTAGTTACTATTTAATAAATTTATTTAAGTATAATCTTATGTATTGTGTAAATATGCAATGAATATTAATGTTGTTGTTTTGTAAATGTGTCTCTTCAAAATTGACTAAACGATACTTCATAAGTAATGTATTTAATAGTATAACTTAGACTTTCTACTGTTCTCTAACAGTGTTCGCTGGATTGTAGTATACTTAGGTTTAGTATTACGGTTTGCCCTATATCTTAATTATAATTTAATACGCGGACAACGGTGCTGTTTACACTTATAATATATAATAGACTTAAGTTAATATTATTTAGTTGAATACCTTTTGTAGTGTAATTGATTGTTGTCCTAAATCAATAAAAATAAAATGAAAAATAGACGTTGGCTATTTTTCTCAGACCTACTCAATATGCTCACAACATTTCATGAGAATCGGTCAAGCCGTTTCGGGGGAGTACGGGAACGAATAAAAATATTTCCGGAAAATCCACACAACAACAAATATAAGAATAAGAAAACTTTATTGTAAAATTGTGTTGCATATACATAAGATCTTAAAATGTAGAATAGGTTTCAACAATTTTATCCATTTATAACAGGTACTACATAAGGTACAGTTAAACGAATAAACTAACACAATAAACACGAATTAAGTTTAGTTTAACCATAAACTTAACTCATAAACTTAATTCTCGAGATATTCCTAGCGAAGAGGTAAGCTCTAAAGCTTGTGTTACGGGTACTGACATCTGATATACTTCATATAATGGACATACATATACATAATTACAAACTGAAGCGGCTAAACAATGTTTCGAGTTTTCAACTTTACTCACGTTTTTTTCATATTCAAATTTCCTGCAGTGCCAAAACTAGCTAAATCAACTGTTTTCAAGGTTTAACAAAATTATGATACACTGAAATGAAAATCTGATACCTGCTTATCAGTGTATCACATTTTCGTTTGTGTAATGAAAAAATAGATTGCTTTAGTTTATTTAGGGTGTTTTTGCGGCAACTTAGCTTTTTTTCTTGGTTTATTGTCGATCATGATAACTACGTATGGGATCACTGTTAGTATATCTACATATAATGTTTCTCAACCGTAACACAATAGCAGAAATAATCATAAGAAACTACATACTATATGTCATAGTTTATACGATTATCTCTACTGATAGATACTGCATGAGAAAACGACGGTTCGCAGGCAACTGCATAATGCGTAAAATACATCTTTCTAGATCATTCCGCGTGCTTCTTTTTAAACCCCGACTGAAAAAGAGGAGTGTTTTAGTTTGACGTTTATGTTTGTCTGTGCCATCATAGCTTCCGAACAGATGAAGCTATTTGAATTTAGGTAGTCAAATATACTCTTAAAAAAAGCGCATCACGTGCAAATAAGAAAATAATATATTTCTTTCCCTTTTTTGTTTTGGATTTGAGTGTTTTTTTATTTGAATTTTTAGATTACATCATCCCAGGTAACTTACTACACAAACCTTTGCCTAGAAATTAACCAAGTGCATAATATTTTTCAAACAAGTCGTAATCCCATAAGATAAACCAGTCTTCGTCCTTTTATCGGAAGTGGGCTGGCACATTTCTAATTACCTCGGCAACGGAAAGTACACCGCTCGTGGTTTTAATTGAATGAGGGAAATGGAATACGCAGTCTTTGTATTTCAACGTAATCGTAGATTGCAATTGGTTTTATCAATCACCGTTTTTAGCTTATGATCGTTAAAAGAAAAGAGATAGCTTGATAAATACATATGTTAGATAGACAAACTATTGACTAAGTGGAAGCACACTTTACTTTCATACCGAAAGTCCTGGGTTCAAAACCAGCAGCGCAGTTCTGGATTTTTATTCTCGAAAAAATTATGTGCGCTTTAAAGACGTGCTTTAACAGTGAAGGTTAACATCGTGAGGTAACCGGCATGTTCTGAGAGTTTGATGGACATGTGATATTCAATAGCCCGCATTTGGTCAGCGTGGTAATTTAAGGCCTAATCTCTTTCGTCAAGAGAAAAGTCCCAGTGTCCCAGCACAGCAGTGGGAACGTTAATAGGGTTGCTTATATTATGTAGATAGTTTCCAAGGCAAAGCGGCACATTTTTATTACGTTAATGAAATGGTTCATATACCTAACAGTCAATCATACTGTATATTGAAAGAGTTTTAATTGTAAATATTATCTAAAAATCAGATTATTTTATCATGTTTTGATAGCATTCAAGTAATCTTTAAGATTGTAATGCCTTAAATTTTATGTGTCCATTTTTCCCTATTTTCTAGTTACATATATACTTTTATTGGCTACATTTAAAAGGGATACTGTCAATGCACTATATAGACACAAGTCATATGAAAAATTATGCATTATCTATACACATATAAAGTCTGTTTTTATGTTAGTTTATAAACTTAAAAACTAATCTCTGTGCGGTTTTCTGCATTAGATAGATTTATTCAAGAGAAGTATGCGAAAACGTTTTCGCATCAAAGCAAACTAACAGAGTAATAAAAATATCAATTCCAGGTTACTTCTCAAGAGTATTTAAGCAAAAAATATACTGAATGAGTTTTTAGGTCTGACTCGTCATTAATTATACAGTGGTGGCAGTTTAGCCATTAGTGTACAAACGACACAAGGCATGTTGTATCTATACTCTCACTAACCTACTTAGAACCATTGAGTTTTAAACTATTGTACTGTGTTGTATTGTCAACTTGGTATATGTAGGTACTGGGTATGCATTAGGTGGTGATGTAGGCGAATTAATATTATACATGAAAAGCTAACGCCCAATATGGGCCCCAATATTTGATAATAGACATTAGCATAGACAGTAAACATTCCCTTTTTTTAGGGGTTATGGCATTTGTGACCTCTATCATCAAGAAACTCTTTTCACGCTTTGAAGGACTCATACATAAAACTGCTTACCTCTCTTGTGCGAGCAAATTGCAGTTATATGCAAAATTTTAGCCATAATAATAAAAAAAATAATACATTCATTACACGCGCTCTATAATGTTACACGATTCTACGCGCGGGACACTATTGTGGCCCAAATTATTAGGACATTATAAGGATTATATAAAAAAAAAAATATTTTCCATATTATTTTTGTTATAATCAGTATTTATTGACTAATCAACATAGGACAAAAAAAATTAACTTCTGTAGTAAAACAAAAATAAAAAAATATTAAGCTTAATTTACATAGAAGAAACTAAAACAAATGGCATTTATGCTTATAATTAAGATTTTCGTAGTAATCCGACTATTCCTTTGGCTTGGTTGTTATTTATCACAAAAACTAAGGCATTAACACTTTATTTAATGTCATTGCACACAAGCTTCAGTTCGAAGATTCAGCTAGCAGTCGTAATGTAAACCGAAGCTGATAAATATCAAGACAATTTATATTAATTACAAACAATTCTTTAGAAAACTCGATTGTAAAACGATGACCAGCATTTTTATTTTACAACCATTAATAAACGATTATTATGTTCTAAAGGTTGTCTTTATAATATACAATTTAAATTTCTAAAACAAGATTTAACTGGGCTTGAACACTGTTTTCACATTTGCTACATTTGATGTTCCTTTCATGTGAAAAAGTTAACGGACTGTTAACCAAGAGTTAGACTGAAACCGGATAATGCTCCCCATAAATCTTCTCCGAACATGAAATCAATGAAAACAGATTCCATAAAAAAAAGCGTATTTTTATGCGCTCAACATCGGAAACCGTAATCACGTTTATAAACAACGTATCGGGTAGATATGACAATTTCGGCGTAATCAAAAACTCATTATTAAAAGATAATGATGGGATGAGGTAACTGGTTATAGAACAGCTTATCACTCGAATGAGGAAGTAGTGTTGTGGTAGAATGACGACGCTTCACGAATTTCAGTAGATAGAATGCTCCACTTTTAATTAGTTTAAGTAATACTTTCCTAGTTCCTGTTTTAATTTATAAAAAGAGTAATCGCTCAACATGGGCCTATAAATCAATAGGCAAGGTAATGCTTTTATAGTCGAAATTAATTAAATAGATGCATATTGTAACTTTGTTTATTTAAAGCTAATTTGTTTAGATATTTGCATCTCGTCGATATTATAATCTTATATATAAAATTTCCATGTCACAATGTTAGTTACCGTACTCCTCCGAATCACTTTACCAAATTTTATATGCGTATTCAGTAGGTCTGGGAGTCGGCTTATATCTATTTTTCATTTTGAAAAACAACGTTTGCTGGGGTCAACTAGTTTTAAGCGACAATTATAATAATTGTACCTTGTAACGCGCACACAACGATATTAGAGATACAAGAGATGTTAAACTCAATTAATAAATAAATTACAGAGTTTTCAATTATTTTGTAAATTGTAGACAGATAATGAGTCGACAAGGTTGGTATCCCTGTGATCAATATTTCTTTAATCTACAAAAAAATCTACATATTCTGTTGTAATAATAATCTTTCAATAAGCCTTATAGTAGATATCTATAGGTACAGAAATGAAGCCACTTATGTACTTACAAAATAAAGTACATAAGTGGCTTCATCAGTCAACACTAAACTACAATTAGAAGTTATTAAACAAAAAAATTCTTTAGTTTGTTTGTACTGTCATACGGTTATATTGATGTCAGATATTATTAAAGTTTATTGGTGTTCATTGGGTATTGACAGGTTGAAGTATTCGGTTAGGATATTACTTAGTAGGTTTTCTATCTATCTATAAATCATACAATTTGTGTGATAGCTTTTATCGATGGATGAAATTACTGTCTACTATTTTATAAAGCAGTCTTTTAAAAAAAACCGCATTTTAGTGACTGGACAAATTTGTTTTTTTTCCGAAACAAACAAAAGATTGCTATTATACTATTACGGGGAATTTCTTCTTATGTTTATTACCTAACGTTACCGAATCGGTGTTCTTTTCAGTTCACTCAATCTGGTTAGCGCCGATTTCATACAGTTACTAACTTACTTTTTTGTCGGGGGTTAAAAACAGTTAACATTTAATACAATGTTTTTCAAACAATACCCTTTGCCGTCATAGTGCTTATAGACCAAAAGTAACAGACAATAGTGGCGAAGGTATGACTTGGTCCCGATTTAACCATAAACGCGATCAGATTAGGCTAATCTCGTTGTACCACCTAACTGAGATCAAATTGTCATTTTTCAATGGTTGAACTTGGTTCAACAGAACGCGATTTGTAAAATAAAATAGTGAAATTGGGTCTTAGTTAGCTACCGCCGAAGTGTAAGAGGTAAGTATGCAGGGAGACCTCATGTTAAGGAGTCTGATTGCGAAAACAATTTGCAATTTAGTGAGACGTTCGTTTCGTGCTGTTCAGATTATTATGCAGAGCTCGATGTCTCACTACACTACATCAAGGGGAAAGCAAACTCTCCCACTGGTAAATATCTACTTATATGGAAACAAATATTTACTACTACAACGCACAAACTTTACTCTGGAAAGGTTCTACGAAATGAACAAGCACGCATTAGTTCTAAATACTTGGTTCGATATAAGAATTTAGAATTAATTCTTCTTATTTAGTAAGTAATATAATAATCTATAATATCAAAATGAATCGCAAGATGAGTTGGTAAGCGCATAACTCAAGAACGCCAATTTTGCTACTTTTAATTTAAATGTTAGTAGAAGTCCAAGGTTGGTTTTTACGGTGAGAAATATTCTAATAATTATCGCGAAAACTCTAAAACCAGCCTCTTCTCCGTGAGAAGCCGAGGCAGGCCGCTAATAACAAATAATTAATTTATTTACTCAGGTCAATATTTACAAAGCATTTGAATAATAGAGTAAAGATGTCACTACCGAAGCTTTACTACTGTGTGATAGTAATTAACATTTGTTAAATAAGTAATAGACCAAATAATATTTGCCAAAATCGATGGTGACATAAATACGATACGTATGATATGGATTCATAGACCGAGGGTTCCGTGTAATACACTTTTTGTATTAAGAAGAAAAAAGTTGAATTAAATCATGTTTGTGGCAGCTCTGTTAGGCAAATGTTTATTAGTTTATTTTAGTAGGTATTTATTGTTATAGCGGCAACAGATATAATTTCATCAATCAAAATTTCAACTCTCTATTTATGACGGTTATCGAGATACAGACTGGTACTGGTGGACAGACGGACAGATAGATAACGACGTCAGTAGGGTCCCGCTTGACTCTTTGGATATGGAACTCTAAAAAGGTTATAACTGGGTACCATAAACTTAAAACCATCCTAGGTTCTTAATTATTTTTGTTATGACACGTAAACTATTTTTGTTTAATGTTCTCGAGTTCGTTGGATTCACGTTTACCCGGAATAGCAGAATACTACTGGCAAAGGGGCACGTTTAAATTTTTTAACTATTAGGGTAGACATTTTATGACGCTATACGTAATATTCCATTTAGTGTCTACGTTCAGATAGTTCAAAATTCGCTTACCAATGACATTATTGTTCTGGTGATGGTGATGAGCAGCAGCGGCCGCGATAGCAGTAGCCAACGCCGCCTGCTGCTGTGCCAACTGCTGCTGGGCCAACTGCTGGGCCAACTGCGCTTGGAGGGCAGCCCGCATGTTGACAAGGCCTGCGTGGCGGTCCGCGTCGCGAGCTTGCTCGCCTCGCGCTTCGTCGTACGTTGGAGATAACTCTTCATCTGGACAAAAGAACATTGATTATAAGGAATGTATTCTTCAGTAGTCTTCTAACAGTAGGCGAAAATTCCCGCCAAGGGATCAGGGGAAGGGGTGTTTGCAGGTTTTGCACGACATGTTAGCTTTATCTGTGTGTTTTATATATCTAGAACTCATAAGTTAGGAATAATATTTTATTTAAAAAAAAACTCATAGGGTATAGTTTGTATTGTCCAGCAATATATTTATGTGTCCATTAACAGCTGAGTTCGATTTATTTCGATAGGAAATGCGAATCATTCCATTACAGCTACTACTAAATAAATAAAAACATAGTCTACAACCATTAATTCAAAACCAACATCTATATATTTTCTAAGATGTTGTATGATCTAGCTCATAGTGTTTGCAAGAAGTTGAAAATAAGCAAATAAATATTTGTGGACAATCCACAAATGACAACATCTAGCTCAATACTTACCTAGTCTACTATTACACACAGTATACATAATTTTATTAGACTTAGCCAAAATCCAACTTATCCTACTAATATTATAAACCCGAAAGTTTGTGAGGATGTAAATGTGTTTATTGCTCTTTCACGCAAAACTACAGCAGGGATTTTGATGAATCTTTAAATAATGTAGCTTGCATATCAGCACATAACACTTAGTTTACTTTTTACAGCGATAAAATACCAGTTTCCTGGAGGAAAATATTTATTGCGAGTAGAGCCCTATTCGGATCAAATTTTGCTCTTTTCCCAGTAAATAACACAAGATTTTTTTTTAATGCGGGTAAATCTATTATTACACTGGCAAAGCAAGTACTATAAAAAAATAATTATGCAAGCTATAAAGCTAGTACGTACACAATAATAGCTTACAATATATTCCCTACACCTAGACCCACAATAGGTATCAATCTATCGAATACCTATCGACAAATCGACCCTATAGACCTATCGACAATGTCAACACATGGATATAATATTGTATCAATCATAATAAAGCAACGCCATAGAACGTAGTGAGTCAATTAGAAAAACTAGTGCGTAATCGATTTTTTTGCGATCGCACATCCAAGCCATAAACGGCAAGCGGCATTGTTTCCTAAGCATGAAGCAAAATCCAATTTCACACAGATTACAATCTTACAAGTCGATCTCTCTTGTTAAAACGTTACGTTACTTACACAGAAAATACTTTCTTATTCGTGAACCACCACGATTAGTTTCGAGCTTAACGGTAAATTAAATCCTTATAGTGACCAAATCGCTCGCTTGTCTATAAATTGTCACGCCCAATAAAAATTAGTTTTATTTCAGTATTTGGTATGTACATAAGTTTAATGTTAATTAATAAAATTGGAGGTCAAACATCAGAGAAATGTGTGTACGTTTGACATGAGGGGAATCTGTTGCATCAGTGTTTAACTCGGACTTGACGGCTTATTTGTATCGGGAAACAAGTGTTGCGCAGATAAAATAAAATCGGCCAAGTACGAATTCGACTCGCGCACCAAGAGTTCCCGTACCCAGTTCCCGTACCTACTTGTTTCTGAGATATATTGTGCACTTTTGACTGCGATTTTGTTCTCAAGTAAATTTATCAGACAATTTGAACAAAACAAGTTCTTTGTAAATTCCCTATGATAATATTACTATGTGTTTATTTTTAAAGTTAAATCTACTTATAAACATTTCTTGAATATGTACCGTGTGTTTACTGTAACTGTCTACCTAACTAACTCTAAATGTTGCCTATTTTAGTATCGACCTAAAAAAACAAAGAAATAAATGTTTAAGTTTAACATTTATTTTATTTCTAGTATTTGTTGTTATTACAACCGTAATACGGTAACAGCATTTTTAAGAACCTTTACATCTATCTAACTATCACGGACTGCCAGAAGGAAACCAGAGCCTAAGGTTACGGAACCCTAAAAAACGAACAGCGTAACGAATAATCACAAAAACAATTACACCATTCATGCATATTTATCAACAATACGTGCCCACCGTTGCTTAGTCATAGATTTCATTAAAGCTAATCTAAATTCAAACGTCTGTCCGACGAGCACGGGGCACCATAGCTTCATAATAACCTAGTAGGTACTTACTTACTACGCGTATTATAGCAGCTAATCTAGAACGATTGAATGCACAAATAGGTTCCGTCCGCCCGCGTATTCGGTATTCCCTTTTATTTTCTACTTGACGCATGAATTGAATAACATGTATACGAATGTATTGTAGCGATGTTGGAGGAAAACCACAGCGATACAAGTATGAAAACAAAGTACAATTGTTTATTCTGGCGATGTTGCCTTCGTTTTAAAGGAATTGCTATTTTGCCGCCGATTTTGCTGCGCCATATACTTTATGGACTCGCTCTTGACCGCGTTCGAAGAAAGCTATTTTCACATTTTAATAAGTTTAATCCGTAGTAAATTACCAGCCAAATGTTCTTAATATTTGTCAAAAAACAAAACCTGTCTAACGTTAATATAGAAAAATGTATACACTCTTCTGGACCTACATAAGTGGTTTTGAAAAATCCTGAATAATTATTTTTGTTATTAATTATATTATTAACCGATATTTTTTATGTGAGTTCGCAGAATACACTGTCGGTTAATCTCCCTGATAAGCAAATCAAAACAATATCCGAATCTGCTGCTTCATTTCAAAAGAAACTTTACTTTCGTCGAATTAGACTCAGCCTCCAAGTTTGTAGACACAACAAGGAACTATGAATATGAAACACATAAAGAGTAGCATGTGCATAATGTTATGGCTCATACACAGCCATTACGTGATATAAGCCATAACTGATTTTCTCGAATCTACTGTAATGATATACTTCATTTTATAGCTATATACGTAACGAATTACGCGACTGTATAGTAACGGAGAGTCGTGTGGTTGGGTCTATCGTCAGAGTAACTGAAGCTTGACTGGCGAGCGGGCCGTAATCTACCATAACGGATGTCACTTGTCTTCGAAGTCTGGGCTACGGGCATGACTCATAAGGAGTTTCCTACCTATGTTTACGGCGACTAGCACGCTAATGCAAACACTTTCATCGCATCATGATATTATTACAATTAGTAGAGGCCCTTAAGGTAAACAACTCGTATTTTTTGTGTACAAACTATGACTCTCAACAACAAACTTAATGGGCAAGGATTTTTTTTTAAGAATTATTCTGTTGGGACTTGGTTAGTAGGTGTATTGTCATAAATCGTAAACCACAGTTTACCTTTCATTAGTAAAGTTAATCAACGTTGATCGTGGTCAATACTTAGATATGGGTGACCGCTCTAACTGCAACTTATTTAGATTTTGTTTTTATTTAAATGTTTAATATTATTACTCAAAGCGTTGAAATATAAAAAGTTGAAACCCACTTAATTCTTGGTGTATGAGTCAATCCCATACATATCAAATTTATTAAATTTTTTATAACTAACGGCACGCCCCGGCTTCACGGGTAATTATTTTCCCGGCAATATTTTTTTTCTCGCCGTAAAACCATCCTTGAACTCCAACGAAAATTTAAAAAAAATTGGCCAAATTGGTCCGTTGTTGAGGTATGCGCTATGCAGCACTTTTTGCGATTCATTATTATATATTACTTTCTGAAAAAGTTTTTCGACACGGGTCTTTAACCCGGATTTTCTGAGCAACCTCTTCCTTGAGGGTCTCAAGAGGTTGCTTAGATTCCCCCTGTAGCTGTATAATGAATGAATCGCAAAATGTGATATATTATACTATTTCTTATATTATAAGAAGTTGTTTGTTTATTTTTATGGTTTTGTTTCCTGTACATAAGCATCATTCATTGTTTGCTTATTATATAACAAAGATATCATTATAAGGAAAAACGCGCTATATCCAAGAGACTAGGAATAGACTTTCGGTAAAATATTATTATAACTACTTGATTTGAAGTCTTACCCAAGATACTTCCCAACGAGGAAATGCAAATTAGACTGCCTAAGTTCTCTAACAGATGTTCCCAAATTAATTAGAACGTAGAGGCCAGAATCAATAATTTGTGGTTTGTGTGCCAAAAATTCTTTCTACATATTTCTTGCTCTTAAGACGATAACATTCCTTTGACATGTCTATCTCTAAGAGTTCTATTAATTCAATATGGGAGCCTATTAATGGTAGCATTTGTGGTCCAAATTTTTGTAACTCAAACCTCTTGTTTTGTAAATACGATGCAAGTTACTTGGCAAAAACACTGCTACATGTTGGTGTAGCACTTGTTTAGTAACAAAATAGGCGAAGCTTAGATTTCCCAAAGCGCACTCTACACCCAACTATTTATTGAATAGAAAAAAAATAGCTTACTACACTCGGGTACTGGCGTGATTGGGCTCTCAGGAAGGAGAATGCCTTTCTGCACCAGTTCTTCTCTGTTAGCTCGGACGGATATCTTCCTTTCTAATGCTGTGGACAATTCAAACGATAACGTTAAGTTGCTTTCCTTTACAAATCAGTATCGCATTTGATACACTGTACAGGTAAAATTTTGTGGTTACCTTTTTGGGACAAGGGCCAAACTACCTGGTTTTTTACGTTCATTCTCAGTGGGCTTTAAGGGGTCATCAAATGATCAAATCTGTTTTGTACATTACACGTTGTATACTTCACGAAATGATCACTTGAATTATAATCGTCATATTACTTATCAATTGGCTTGCAGTAAAACTCTATGATCCTTCAAAAGTTACACAGTTTGTCTCAACTTCTACCTAATTTACTATCTTCACGCTTAAACCACTGAACCGGTTTTGATGACATTTCGTACAGAGATCTTGCCTCGGGAAAGAACTTGTGCCCTGTATGGGCAGTGCCACGGTTAGGAATCTTCATCAGCATAAATATTGTTTACTGAACGGCTACTTACTTCTAGAAGCAGCCTCAAACTTCTCTGATTTCTTTTTCCTTTTCCATTTCCATGGTTTGAATAATCTGCCAAACGCAGAGAACTTCGATTTGGTCCTTTCGGCAGGCGGCGTGCGCGCACCTGAGCCCAGGCTATTCGTGCGCACTGCACTGCCATTCTGTTTCTTTGCTGCAAAGGAAAAACATAACATGTTTACAAACAATTAATAATAAACGCTTAGCTTAGAATATGCACATACATCTACCATGATGTTTGCTTATAAACACATACAAAGAAATCTAAAAAGACATTCTCACGTCAAAACAAAAATAGATACTGCTATCACGGCGCAAAATAGTAGTCACACGAATACATGATAGATACATCCACGCAATCAATGGCCCCATTATGTCGAGAGTCTATTGTTGAGAACTGTCCGTACCTATCGCAACACAATGCCAACGGGAACTACATACACCACACACACAAAAGAGAAATTCTCTTGTCCCAGCTTGGATTCTTCAGCCTTCATGCTAAGTGATCTATTTGTATCAAATTAAAATTACTTTACTGTACAGTTTTGAGATATTAGAGTTATTTGGTCTCAATGAATCTAGGTACTATCGAGTTCATTATTGTACGTTGTCTCTTACCAATTTTGCAAAAGCTTTACAATCAATTTTCTACTTAAATTATTAGTTGGCTTAAACCTGAAATCCTTTTAAATCTTTGCCGAATCTATATGACAATTTATCAGACGATCTCAAAAACATCGCCGCCCACAAATTGAAGCACAAAAGCGAATGCGATAAATCTGATGATGAAAAAGGATGGAATGATCATAAGAAAGGTTGGACGTAGAGGCTCACAAGGCATGCATAACAAAACACGTACTACTAAATTTATATGCATGCAACGTCATTGCCGCTCAGACAAATACGAAATAAGGTTAGGTTAGGTTTTCCTTTGTATTGCAGTTAAAATCAGCAGCGACACAGTTGCCGTGTATATAGAAGATAATTTTAGGTTTAGTTAATATAGTGCAGAGGTACTTTTTCCATGTAAGTAAAGCATAGTATTATCATACCATTACTCATCGAAGTATTTGGCTCACCGAGATAAAAAGCACAACAAATTCCAAGTCTATTAGTGTAAAGTGTCACTAAACAATATTATGAAGAAAGTAGAGAAGCAATTTCACTGCAGTGATAGAAAAAATCTCCAAGTTTCGTGTAAAAGCCTTAATTCATAAATAGCCCAAATATTTTGAATGAAACCTGTAGTACTAACCATGTAAGTCTCACACATAAATTATGTATTAGGACCAATAATATTATGTGGCTTTTATGTGGCATTAATAACATAAATGACTTCAACACTTAATGGAATCGATGTTTATAGGCTACGATTATGGGTAGTAGTCTATAATAGTAGAAACAGCTCATGTTATGGTATCACTCTGACCATCAACATCGACCAATAAATGACATCCACACGGATATTTATCATTTTCCAAACAGAAAGTACCTACTTAACTGAAATTTATCAAATTAAATCTTCCAGCTTCTTCCATCGCAACTATGATTGAAAAGGAGGATATAGTTCGTGATCCGTGGGCAACGAGTAAATATAAAATACATAAATAAATAAATATTTTCTGACAATCCACACAACAACATCTAGCCCCGTGGTAAGCTCTTAGCTTGTGTTACGGGTACTAGAAATCTGATATACTTAATATAATATACATACGTACATAGATATTTTTTATTATACATATTAAACACCCAGACCAAGGAGAAAGTGCTTGCAGAACATACAAACACTTGACCCCTCGGCGGGAATCAAACCCGCTACCTCTTGCGCCACAAGCGGACTCTCGCCCACCGCGCCACTGAGGCCATAGGTATGTTATTTGGTTCATATCATATAGTTAGCGTTAAATACACTGAGGTACATCTGATCTTTGCGTGTCTGAGGTACGATTAGTAAAATGAGTAATTACTAGTGGCATGAGTCATAGTTTTGTCATGTCAAGTAGATGCGCCCACAACGAACACAGCGCACGAACGTCCTCACCTCAGCACACTTAATCACCTTGTGGTCTATGACTTGAGGTCCTTTTCCTTACAGAACATGACTTTGGATTCAAATCCGACATTTACTCTGCCTATTTGTATTATAAAGGAATTCGTTAAACAAACAACGGAGGATGGCAGAGTACTACAGGTGAGATAAGGTTGTTGTTATGACATTGAAGTGGTACGAAAAATGCGAATAAGATAATCGCACATTTTGATGAGTTCTAATACTATGAATGGGACTACGGCAACAAATACACATTTGTTAACGCTTCAATAACAAGTAGCTGACGCACTTGTATCAGTAGATGATAATTTATGTGTGTCTGAGAGCTAGCAAGATGTCAGCATTGTCGTAATTTTATTTGTGAAGTATCCACTACAAGATATTATGATGTCGAGCACCGACCTTTTGATTAAAGAAGCCACCACCAAAATAGACCGACGTACATATGTGAAGTGACACCAATAATGGCTTGTTAATAAGAACCTATCACGTACCCGTGACGCGTTGTTGGCATCGCATACAAGTGATCGTTTCGATAATTCCTTCATAGAATTACATACATCATCATCTTTTATACAATGTATTACACATCGTGAAACTATCCCAATGCTACAGCTAAGAATACATTTTTGTCTGACAAACCCATGCATAAATACTATCATCCTCATAATTCCAGTTTACCTGCAATTACCATTGCCAGAAAATAGTACCAAGTATTACTGACTAAGCATTTCTCCCGGCAAATGAACAAAAATGAATGGAAGCAGCACCGTTACATTTGTAGACTATGACGGTGAAAACGGCAATGTGACATCACCAAACCGTGAATAATGCCCCGGAGATAAATATCACTGATTTGATCTCTTTACATTATTACAAACAAAGAAAACTTTCCCTTGTTGCGTACTTTTCACTAAACTAATCCATTAGCTGTAGTTGTCCCCAAGTGATAAGTTTTTAGATAAATTACGAATGGTTTGCAGAATATGTCCAGATTTTTTAAAATAAATATGCCTTTGAACATAACTTTTAAAACTGTTGTGAAATAAATATAGATACTGTTTTTTTTAATGTTCAAAATGATACCTACATCATCGTACAATCAGACAAAATTTAAACGCAATATTTTATAAGCAGAGTTCCGTCCACTTACATTTAACCTTAATAATGACCCCTTACAAAGAAGGCTGTCAGCAAGATTTTCAAGCGAAGCTAAGGTTAATTCCTTGATCCGGACGACCATTCTTAGTAACTTGCTTTTGATATTTAATTTATATTGGCAACAATGATGAGCGGCCGTGAACGTTCAATTACTGTTGTCACATTATATGCGACATCTGGGAGAGTTTATTATTTATTGTTCTTCAGGCATCTGTTTTGATCTGAGCTTGAACTATTCCGAATTCATAGTGTAGTAACAATTTTAATAACTTTTTTTACTAATGTAACCTTGACTTTACTGTGCCCGGGAGACAGCAAAACACGATTATTGTACCATGGTACCCTATTGGCGAGATTATTACCGTAAAATATCGTATCATAACCGTTTCAAACCACTCCTGTAAGTTGCGTGATAGTTATAGCGTTTTCCTGGGGTCGTATGAAACAGTTTCTTTTAACTGTGAAGGTTCAACGGAAGTGTCTGAATCATACTATTTTTATAATTTGATTATAAATGATCCAATGTGAAAGCAACTGTCAATCAAACACCATTTAAAATTATCAGGAATGTTTTAGCTGCGAGCGTTCTACAAGTACGCGTGGAATGTATAAACTTGAACCAGTGGTTGCACGTAACTAAGATTTCGCAAAGCCATTGTTAAGAATGCAGTTTTTTAATCTATAACTAATGAAGACTGACCAGCAACTGCTGCCACTTCCTTCGCTCCTACATGTAAGAAGTCTGTGAGAGACAACGAGCTGGCAATCAACTGCCTGCGCTCCTGGAAATCGAGAGCGTCGAGGCTGTTGGTTCTGGTCCCGCGCACCGCCTGGACGGGCGCGCTCAGAGACATGTCAACTACAAGTCGCCATATCGCACACACCACATTTTGGTATCACAACAACACAGGGTACACCATCAACGGCACAAAAGAAAGGTACGCGCGTAAAACCGGCATAAACAAACTCAGTCACGCCTTCATAGCGAGTGGCTCCGTCGCGAGGGACGCTCAGCGGCAAACTGGCGCGCGGGCCGAGACGGTGGCGCGGGGCAGGGTGGGGGCTCGCCGGCCTGTTCTGTCCCTGCATGTTGCAATGCAATGCACCCGCGAGTTGCCTCGTCGAACCGAGGCAAGATCACTAAACCACTAGCGACTTGGGGCAGAGCACATTATCGCACGCCGCGCCGTCATGGAGTATTTTATAATTGACTCTATCATACATCAAGTGGTAGAGAAACACTAACCACAAAGCTATATAACTCTCACCCACCACCAACATGTAGTAGTGGTTACCTGGACCAATAATGATAGATAAGAATAATGTGAAGATAAAGACAGCAGGCAGGGCATTAATATTCCATAATTTCATTTAAGAGTTAAGGCAATAGTTGATGAATGAAGAAAAATTAGTCACCCCGAGTATATCTGATCAATGATTAATTATTCTCAATTACAGTCCCACAGTACGAATGTAGTGCAGAGTACAGTATTAAGAATTAAACTTTACTAGTATTCGATTCAAGTTCAATGTTTTATAATGACTTTCGTGACTGGCTTGCCTTCATTATGTGAGTATCATGGTCGGTAACTTGTCTTTATAGGTACGTAGATCCTCGAGAACGACTACAGAGTGCCTTTAACGTTATAGGTAAGATCCTGTTTGGATTTTTCAACGCGACTTGAAAAACGATGCTTCGAATTGTTTAAAATATGATTTATTTATGCTTTGCAGTTAAGCTGCCTGCCCCATGCCCTCTGTCCTTTCTGCGAAAGGAGTGTCATATTCACAATCACAACACCTAAACGAAAAGCGAATGAGTACTATGCTCAGTTACATTCGAATCTATACATACATTTCTATGCTGTGCAGAATACATGTATACTTCTTATATAATTATGTGTTCGTACAGCACATTATGATAGCTCATAACCGAGAACGTTCGCTTCCCGGCAGCTCACCTATGAATAAAAGCAGGTGTGTGCATAGTGCACAGTATTTCAATGACTATTTACCGACCCAGGGGGAAACTAGCTCGGCTGGCGAGACAAGTCGTACGTATGCAACTTTATTCATGGCAGGATATTCTAATATTCCAGTTTATGTGTTCTACCTGAATCAGTCGGGAGTTTATTCTGAACTTTGTCATATGTTGAAATCGGTGAGGCTGCATTTATTTTAATATTAACTTTAAGTTGGACGCTAATCTTTATAAATAAAAATTAATTGTTGTTCGTTAGTCTGATTAAAACTCGAGAATGGCTGGGCCGATTGAGCTGATTTTGGTTTTAAAATGTTTGTCGTAGTCCAGGGTAGGTCTAAACGGTGAGCAAATAAGGAAAAATTGCCGGGAAAATTTTTTACCCGTGCGACGCCGGGGCGGGCCGCTAGTAGAGTATAAAGTTTACTTCGGTTACTAATGTTACTAATAATATCGTGATCGATTGTGTTAATTTAAAATTAAATGACTCTGTTTAGCAAACAATAAACTTTATTTGATGTGTTATACGGATCACTTATGTTGCATTTGGGACTACACACAATATAAGAAATGGTTGGAATTATAGTTTTAAGGACGTACAACGAAAAGTTTGACAAAAGGATCACTGTAGTCTTAAAGTCTCTATTAGCTTGTCTTAGAGACATATAAAACTTGTATCATTTTAGCAATGTTATCTACAGTTGTGATTGTAATAATTTAAAAGCATTATCTTAAGAATATGTATAACTTACATTCATATTCCACGGATTCTATAATCCCCGAGTCACTTCTCGTATCATCGTCAATTGGCCTATGCCTTGTTCGCCTATCCATAGTAAATACTGTCACATTCACATCACAAACACTCAACCGACATCCATATTAATATAATATATTTAAGTGTAAGTTGATCGGAACGCGAATTAAAACTGAGATATTTCAGCCATACAGATAAGATAGGAAAAATGATAGTGTGTGTATACTTATCACGGTATTTCTATTGGTGGGTAAGCAGTTCTCATCCATGCATATGTAATGTTTACAGAAACCGTGTTGAGCAATAATGAAATGAAAAACTATCTTCGCTCTACTACGTTTCTATACTCATAGTACTTGAATATTCACAGAGCATCATAAAAGCAATTCAACAAAAACAATAACAATTCAAGTCAAGATCAATATAAAGAACCAGATGTATAACAAAAGATCATGTCTAGCTGTATTGTTTCAATGTCGAACGTGTCGTGTAAAAAACTATCTGCTCGAACGGTCACAGTGCACTCCAATGGCCTATGAGTAATGGATGGACGTGGAGGGCCCTGTGAGATTAGGCGTGTAGCTTTTATTTATTAATAGGTTTATATTGGCCTAGAAAATTAGCGAACCATAATCTTCATGCTAGACCTGCGTAGCGTATAATACATGCAGTGAAGCCTGAACTAAAATTACCATATAAAAGCATTTTCCCAAAATAAAACCAAGGCTCGCTGATATTTCTGAATATCAAAGATTTTTGAAAAGGACACTTAATTAAGTGTGGACATGGAGTTTAGGGAGTAATATGACAATGACTAAAATATATTAACGTAAGACGATAAAGGTATCATTCATAGCGTAGGTAGGTATATCTATAGCTGAATCCAGAGGCGTCCAAGGATATTGATTTATAAATCTCTTGGTTGCTCAATCCGACATTCCGACGCCGCTGCTATTAGTTTCCCAGTTTCATACAAGTGTAACAGAATATTTAAAACAAATGTGTAACTCAGTAAATATTAAAATAATTTCACGAAATACAATGAAGGATACTATTACTAATCATGCTACAAACACTTCTAGAGATAAATTATGTGAGAACAAACAGAAGATAAGGGTATTATGGTAAGTTGGTTATAAACAAGATGTAAATAAATGTATTTGGGCTACAAATTGGTGTGAATAAGAGAGGTAACCACAGATGGATAAGAAGGACGAATGGTCACGCTCACCTCTGGTGTACACAGGGAAATCTCCGTCGGAGCGACTGTGGGTGAGCATGGGTCCGTAGCACCGCCACGGCGGCTTATCACGCGGCGCCCGCGGGCCCTCCACGGTTCAACCGCGCCAGCCCATCAGCACGCAAGTACGGCACGAGGCCCTACATCTAAGGAGTGCTCCCGGCGGCGGCAGACACTCAGCTCTGGGCACACGACACACGTCAACTCGGCGATGATGGCGGCGCACAGAAGTGAGAGAGCGAACAAGGGACGCTGCGCGGCGCATCCCACGCGCACATCTCTCACCCTTCCGATATTCTCAGGACCGACATAAAGCCAGGACCGACATAGGGGGTGATAAGTATCGTATCGCAAATTGTAATTCACGTTGTAACACACTGAGTTCAGAATTCTTTGAAGGGAGATTATTACACCACAGATGTAGACAACGATACCCTCTAAGGGTAATAGTAAATTGAAAAAGCTAGATTCATAGTAGGTATCTCTAAGTACCTGTATTAAGTAGTAACTACGAACATTTTCAGGACCTAGATTCTAAATTATAAATTTATGGTAATTCTTGGCGTGTTCATAATATGTAGTAGCATTGCTCGCTGTTATAATGCGATTTATGGAAGCCATGTTAAGTACCAAGTAGACAAATCAATACATCGCAGGTTTTGTAAGAACGAATAGTCTATGTTTTAGTAAGATGTTGTTACTAAGAGAAAGCAGTTATTTATGTCACTCGTGGGAGTTTGGATAAATACTAATTGGAGTATTTTATATTTAAGATTGACAGGAAAACAGATGCTAAAACAATTATTATATTAAGTGTGGTATGTATACATACCACACTTAATATAATAATATAGTAAATAATATAGTGTGTTATAATAAGTAAGTATAAATACTTACTTATCTCTCCATTAAGTGTTGCTGAATCGAAGGGTATCGATAGATTGCGCCCTCCCTTCCCGACAGGAACAACATCCAAGTTGTTCTTTTCGACGTGTTGACCTGTGGTAGACATAATTAAATTCATAAATAATAGCTGGAAAAGTGCGATCTGGTGGACTATATAAGAATATATGACAGCGGGTAAGGTTGCTTAACCTCGATGATTTATTTCGTACTTTTTAAAGACCATTTTTTGTATAATTTTCCATACCGAATATTCAACTGTAACCTTGACTTATTTTATAGTATTTGGTTCACGGGTCCTGTGTATTTAGATTCCTTTGTGAATGTAAATGGTGTTATTTGTGGTAATAAAGGTCGTATCAATTCTTCAGATAAAACTTAAAAGCTCAAGATTTGAGCATAGTTCTAATTTTGACTCAAGTTATCGAGATAAAGGACCCATACATACAGACAATCAAGTGATCCTGTGTGTATAATTTTCTATTATTATTTTTTGTTTTTGAAAATATAATATGTGGTATATCTTGTTTTATTATGGGGTTCCGACATTATTGTATGCAGTCTGGCATACCCCATTTCGAAAGAAACAAAATACAAAATACAAAAACGTTTATTGTACAACACAGTGATATAAAAAATCTGAATTAAATGGTTTCCAAACTAGGCACAGCCTGTATCTTGGAAACCTCCTTCCAAATGAATCCAATCATACATAAGAAAGTACTAATAAAATAATATACGTTTACATTTTATAGAGAAAGACAATTATAGTAAAATACAAAATTATAGGTAATTAATTAAAGGTATACGCGCAAAGTAGTTAAAAGTGTGTTAAGATATAAATATTTTTAATTTAAGTAAATGGGTGTCACTTATGTGTGGATGTATTATGAGTGTGATGTGTGTTGTGAGTGTGGTGTAAGTGTGTAATGTGTGTGATGTGTGTTGTGAGTATGGTGTAAGTGTGTGTGATGTGTGTAAGGAGTGAGTAATGTTTGAGTGAGTAGATTGCAGTGTGTATTACCAATAACTATCTTATAAACGAGAGTAATGTTTCAGTTTTATCATAATCCTGTATTAAAACGAGATTTTATGGCCAGTTATGAAACGCAAGTCAATGGACAGGGTAAATGCTAAGAAACAAAAAGCCTACCTAAAGTACTTAAATAGATTTGGGTCAAAATATAAAAACTTTAAAAAAATCTAATGCCCAACAAACATGATTCTACGGCCAGTGAAACTAACGTGAATCGCAGACGAAATCAAAACCGTATGACTAAGAAATTTGATTTGTAAGCTATTACTCTGTCCACTGAAATTCGTTTCATCACTGGACGCAAATCACGTTTTTTTCTAAATGGTGGTCTAAAAGTTATACCAAAATGTTGAAACCCCTTTCTATTTCTCTTTTATTTTTCTATCAAATTCTGGACCGCAATTATACTGAGTAGGTGCCTTATAGATGTTTCCGCGGGAAGTAAAGAGATCCTCGAAAACAAGCTACCCTACAGTAAAATAAAAAGGGTAAATTTAACGCGTTTTGTAAAATTGGTTTCAGATTTATTTATTAGTGGAATCAAATTCTAATTTTTGCTACTCACGGGTGAAATGCCTAATACTTCAGTTAATTATTAAACTGTTATTGTAAAAACTATCTTTTTGATTGACATCTTTTTGGAAACAAAAAGCAAACGAACCCACAACCTCCTACAACTATGTGCGCCCACCAAACCATTGAGGTCTAATGATAATAAAATGTATTTATAGATAGAATTCCACATCAGGTAAGTAATATAATTTGTTTAAATAATTGAATTGCATGGTACCTAATTAAAGGAGATTTATACAAGAAAAACTACTCATTACACAAAATTTTATGTATTATTAATAAAATAAAAATAAAAACAATCACATTATTACATTCCACATTGGATTGTCTATGTAGGAAACATAATCTGAATAATCCATATGATCATGTAATGAGCCTGCAACTTGTAATGGTAATCTTCGCCTTGATTGGTTGTGCTTTGTTATATACATTATTTTATATATTTCTCTCCATGTGGATATCTCCGAATGACAAGCATATTCCTCTTGTTTAAAATCATATTTTACCAAATCATGCCATAATGTATCTGATTGTATAACCATGTTCAATGCTGTGCATGTTTCGGATACATTCAGTACATCTTTTATTTTCATATTCAGTAATATTTTGGTAAGCACTTCTTCAGGCAATCCAATAAGACTAGCACTTGCAAATCCATGATAACTAAGAATTCTACTTTTTACAGGGGCCAATACTTTGTTTTTGAGAGTATGCGACAGATGCTTGAGATCTCGAAATATCATTGGGATAGTAGGAGCCTTAGGAGAGACCACATATCTGCTAACAGGGAGGCAAACTGAGTATGTTTCCGAGTTGAGATCACATATTACAACATTCACAAGTACCATGGCACCCAAAGGACTGACTATGAGTCTAATAAATGTATTTTGGAATTCAGACAAAACAAATAATGCTTCATAATCTCCAGAATTATTTTTCCATTTACTGAATTGATTGACATCTATTTCACTATATTCAATAGGTTTGAAATCTTCATCTAAGAGTACAAATTCATTTTCAATCATTGAAACTAAGATCACTATAAATAAATAATCTTTTTGCATGGAATCTGTATTATTTTGAGGTGGAGCTTTCTTCACAAGTTCTTCTAGTAGATTTGGCACTCTCTCAGTGGTGCTTTCTTCTAATGCCAACCTCACAGTTGGTGTAATTATGTTAGATTCCATTTGATTTTTATTACTAAACATCTGAATAAAGATCAACAAACAACATTTTGCTTGATCACTGAAATGACATTTAGGACATTAGAGCCAGCTGTCAATGACATAGCAGTTGAAAAACTGTTACTGTCTCTTTCCAACACTCAAGGAGACTTGAGTGTCCTTGTCTAATGCATAATGTGCTACAAAGTGTAAAATGTGGCAAACTGGCAAAGCACATAGGTACTTGAAGTGGTAAGCACACCACACCACCCATTACAGATTTAGCATCACAATCAACTGAATGAGTCATTTATAAGATACTTGAGCTACATAAATAATAGGCATAACTCCTATTCACTGCTATTTCTAATACATTTTATTCAAATAAAATTGAAGTGGAATCTATAAATTACATTATTACCTACTTATAATGTACTATTGAGTATGGCTTCTCTTTTTAACAAGGAATGGTTACATTTTTATATTTAAAAAAAGTTAACCGATTAAGAGTGCTGGCACCTCTTATATATTTTAATTAGCTACTTTGAGAGAAATGTTGAGTGGTGAACTATATGCTACCGCATTCCAGTCAAACATTTATCTGATGACCATTGTAATACTATTAGGGTTTATTGTTTTGAGAAAAGTAAATAATAGAGTTATTACAAATACATAGATCTTTTCCCAATGGTATAAATTAATACAATTCTAAAGTTTCTTGCAAACCGTGCAAGAGGAGACTACATAAGTAGTAAGTATACAAAAAACATTCTTAAATATTCTAGGGTTATGTTATGATTTTTGGGGTATACATATGGAAAGACGTAGGTAAAATATTTAAATTCATACGCTTA
Source organism: Gymnoscelis rufifasciata (assembly GCA_929108375.1). Classification (NCBI taxonomy): domain Eukaryota; kingdom Metazoa; phylum Arthropoda; class Insecta; order Lepidoptera; family Geometridae; genus Gymnoscelis; species Gymnoscelis rufifasciata. Next base: position 9,254,079 of record OV815308.1, on the reverse strand, counting down.
TCTAACGTAACTCACCAATATTATCACAGTTGCCGTGTTTCTTAGATATTTTCAGAGATCCATCCAAGTTTTTTAATGAACTTTTGTCGTTGTCACTAGCCATTGAAAGACTTCACCGCACAAAACTTATTTCATTCTTTGATATACATATTTTTACAGTACAACGATGAATAACAAATAAATATAACAAAATGAGTCAGAAAAATATACAACATTTACGTTTATTGTACAAAAAAAAACAAAATGTTTACACCCTTCTTGTCCTATAAAATGATACCAACTAAAAAAATTCATTTACGTCACGTCACGATAGTTAAATAAATTAAAATATTTGTGTCGTTGCGGACTAATCATAATCAATGAGTAAAATATTCTCTACTTGCATCTTCCTTTTTCTTTCAACTGATAAAATGGTTTATAAAAAACAATGTTTAATAAACATATGCAATAAGTTTACTTGTTGGTCGATTATGATAATGTTACTTTTGTTTTTACAACAGGCTACACAATCAGAAAATTTATAGGACACCATTTATACCCCAGGTCAGCTAGTAATTTTAAAAACGTTGTTTTGCAAAATGAAAAATAGTTGTTGGCCGATTCTCAGACGTACTGAATATGCTCACAAACTTTCATCAAACTCGGTCAAGACGTTTCGGACGAGTATGGCAACGAAAACTGTGACACGAGAATTTTATATATTAGAAGAAGAAGATACTCTGTACACGACGAGTGTAACGTCTAATCACTTTATTAATAAATGTCTATTAAATTTTCTGTTAAATATTTACATGATATATAATATTACATGAAATCATATAACGCTACTCTGCAATGATTGTATAATACTACCGACAATCTGTTCATTCCGGTTTTGTATGAAATATATTAAACATACATTAATAATAGTAAAATTTGGGTGAATGTACGTGTATATATATATATAAAGATGTGGTGTCGTGGGGCACCTGGTAGGAACGAAGTTCCTTCGGTTAATTTAGAAACAATTTGAATCGCAATTTGAGGTATTCCACTGTTTTAGTATCACATTATTTTCAGTTCGGTCTCGCAGCTAAATCCTTATCTCCTCCAAGCCTGAAAGGAACTTCGTTCCAAAAATAATTTATGTTAATACAAACGAGATTATTCACGAAATCTTAGATATTATATTCGTAGAAACCTGAAATATGGCAGGGGGTTTACACGAGGGATGTAATATTTTTGAGTAAAAGACTTTAAATTAATAATGTATGATCTCTAGATGATACTTATAATGTACCTTGTAACATAAATCATATAAATCAAAGATTCAAAATGTATTTTGTGAAGGTGTATATAATGTATAATTACCTATTTGTTTATCTTTGTTCATAATTATTAAGCTAAATAACAAATTCCACTCTAGTAATAAATATAACAGTTATGTTTTATGATATTTTCTCTAGAAAATTTAACAGTCACCTAACACATAGTACAATCTCTGCTTAGTTTGGGGTTTGGTGGTGCTGTGTGATTAATTAGTCCGGAAATATTTTAATAATTATTTTTATATTTTAATGCTAGATGAATCAATAAAGTACAATAGTTGGCAGCACAGGCATTTCATTTCACTCATTCATTAGAAGTTTTTTTAACCTATGGGCTTGAATTTTACTTCGTTACAAAAATGTAGATTTAGACTAAATTTTATTCTAAGGAACGTCGGCGTTATAGTTTAAACCTTTCGTGTGAAAATCAGTTGCGCCATGCAACCTTGTCTGGGCGGAAATGTGCGCTCTTGGCGATGGCGCGAGCCTCTTATAAGTTTGTTGGTTTGAGAAAATATTCTTAATATATCATCAGTTTTAAAAGTATATAAGAAATTATTTGTTTTGTTTTCTTTCTAAAGGCATTTAAACACATTAAATTGACTAAATATTACCTATCTTAAAAAAATAAAAATACTGAGTGAAGGTCCGCTTGCAGAGCAAGAGGAAGCGGGGTCGATTCTCGGCGAGGGCCCAAGTGTATATGTTTAATTTGTATACTAAAGAATATCTATATCATTGTACATGATATGTCTATTATATAAATATATCAGAGGTCTAGTGCCATTGTTAGCCATGTTGCTAAGCCATGTTGCTATGTGGATTGTGGCACAAGACGCAATAATATATATATTTCAGCACAATCATTGTGCTGAAATATATATATTATTGCGTTTCTGACACCTTAATTTGTCATGAGGACCAAAATAATTATACTATATATTAGAATATATTGGTCCTCATGACAAATTTAAAGGTGTCAGAAACGCATTCTCAGCTTATTATCATACTATTAATAAATTCGTATTTAAATTATTTACACTTTCTATTCAGGAGGCGTTCGCTGGCTATGCATATGCGACACAGTTTTGTAAACTTCTTCCATCGTTCGAACTGTTGGAAATTACCTGTTCGTGTCCAAATAAACGTTTTTTTAAATATGTCTTTGTAGGAAAACACTGCAAAACATCAAATCCTTTAATTTGATTCGGTCCATTGAAGACTATGTGACACTTTTGTGATTAACGTTTTCACCAACAGCTATGAACCGACTACCGATTTTGAATATCATACTAAAACTATGATTTGATTATAAAACATTTAAATTACAAAACTTGCATGAAATGCAAAATTTAAATAATTACTTAATAAGTTGATGTTTCCTCGTAGTTTATTCCACAGTTTTACAATCAAATTTTGTGGGTTCTATAAGAACCAACTATTCGAATAATGTTAAACACTAACATTATTATTGTTGTTGTTGCAGAAGTGTCCCCATAGTTCATAGGTACAAACACTGCTTAGTTTGGGCATAGATTAATAAATGACTTCAGTTTGGTAAAGATATATACCTATATATATATATATTTAATTAATGTTGTTTGTTGTTTATCTATAGTTAAAGAGGGAACGGTTTCTTTTTAAGTAACATTATACGATTTGTTATATCAAATAATTTATACATTTGAGAAAGCTGAAGAGTTTGGTTGTTTGTTTTCATGCCGATCACAGGAAACTACTAGTCCGGTTAAAATAAATTAATGTCACATATGTGTACTGTATTTATATTATATTATTTTTATTTTAACAAAAAATATTAAGTAGTTTTAAGATTTAACGCGCATGGAAACATTGTTACCAACCATCACAGGTTGGCAGGTAGAAAATGCCTAGGCACTAAGCCCACCTTTTTGTTCACAATTCAACTTTGTGCAAATAAAGTGTTTAAATAAATAAATAAAAAAAATTCGGTACAAAATAGCCACTTTATTGAAGAAGGCTATAGGCTCCTTTTCACCGCGGAAAAATCTAAAAACATAGGCAAAGCCCCTATATTATAAATTGTTTATAAATGGTTTTAAATTGGTTTTTGAGTTGACTTTTTGGGCTATTTATGCTTTATCCTCGGGACGCTGCTCACCTTTATAGATTGAATAGGTACACACTACGGCATACCCCGTGTTTTTTTTACTATCCTGCAATAAAAAGTAGCCTTTTTTAGATAAAAACAAACAAACCTTAGCATTAAAATATTAGTTAGATTTTGCAAAGTATATATATGTAGGTATAGGTAGCGTAAAATATTTTTTATAACATCAGCTATCTTTCAATAGTATGCTAACGGTATTTCTCATATTTTATGACGCCTGACAGAAGTATAAAGCACGGCTAGGGCTGAGGGATGTGGTAGGGTGAGAGGAAAAGGTAAACCTCACAGACTGACGCCTTCGGCCATTACCCGACAAACCAATTTGCCCTGTCTTAAGAAGGTATAATTATATTCATAAAAGTTATTATATATTGTATCAATTATATAGATAAGCGATATGTTTACTTTAGTATTCAGCGATTTTTGTAGTGAATATAATTGATTAAAAAATATTAAAATTACTTTGTATGAACAAACATCGCATATTAATACAAAAATCTACAAAAACACATATTTATTGAGCAACACTAAAAATTTCTGGTAAATATTCTGCACTAGCAATACATTTATTTTTATCAATCATTCATTATTAAACATTATCATTCACTCACATAACTTTTGCCTTACGTACGCGTAGTAGTATCGTCGACTCAGATTTTGTAATTTTCGTATTTTCTGGATCGTTGTATAAAAAAACACAAATCTTAAGTTCGACATTAGCAGCGATAGTTATAAGAGTTCGTCGAGGCAAAGTGGGGATATAATACAACATCTGGCGTGTTTTTTAGTCATATCCTAAACTCAATCTACAGACCTCGTAGTTCCAAAATAACAGTGCTTGCTGATGTGAAAATCCTGAAATGTCATCGTATATGGCTGGTGTTTTTGATCTAGACCTAGATGTTGATACTGTTACTGTCGGAGACTCTGACGATGATGATATTATAGATGTTGATGAGGTACCCATTGTCTGCAATATTTTGTAACCTAACCTAAAACCTTGTACTATATTCATTCTTTGATGGTCACTCAAGGATACGACGTAAATTACCAAAATCGTTTTGCTTTTTAAAAATTTGATCATTGTTTGTCTCAAAACTCATATTTCGCATTACATCACTAAATCTAGCAGTATTTTGTAAATAAAGCCATGTACAAAATAACATACTTTGTTTATTTACTAAGTTATTTTCTTTCAGGTTGACTATGATCCTGAGCTCCATGTAAACACTTTAGTCAAGTGAGTGTTAACCCTTGCTACTTACTAAACTGGATCTAACATCATGATTATTAATAGTCACATCTGCTCATAGAAAAACTTAAATATTTTAAAATCTGTCTTGCAGTGCTGAAGGGTCAGAAACAATCCAATTAAGTGAAGACAATGTAAACCCTGGTCAGTGTAAGCGGCTAGGTCCACAAGACTTTGAGCTCCGCAAAGTACTAGGTAAAGGTGGATATGGAAAGGTATTCCAAGTCCGCAAAATCACTGGTCCCGATGCTGGAGCACATTTTGCCATGAAAGTGCTCAAAAAAGCTTCTATTGTACGTAATCAAAAGGACACAGCACACACTAAAGCTGAGAGAAATATTTTAGAGGCTGTAAAGGTAAATTTTAAGTTATATACTTAATCTTTGGATTGATTTTGCTGCTCAGTTTGCCAAAAATCAAATTATGTATAGATGTTGTTATTATCAATAATTATTGAAAATTATATTTAATATTGATCCATACATTACAGTGGCAAATGGAATTGACTGAACAAAATTTGGTCCATTTTAAAATAAACAATCCTAAGAAGTCCCAGGAATGTTGTGGCATCATCAGCTCCGGATTATCAATAAATATTAAAAACCTAATCAACATTGCTTTCTAAATCTCTCTAGACTCATAATTTTGTTTCAACAATAAAACATTAATTTTGTAATTTTCTTTCAGCATCCATTTATAGTTGAATTAGTATATGCCTTTCAAACTGGTGGTAAATTATATTTAATATTAGAGTATCTGAGTGGAGGTGAGCTTTTTATGCACCTCGAACGAGAGGGGATTTTCCTAGAGGACACTGCCAGGTGAGTTAACCTGTTCTCCCCCCAACCCTTGTATCCTTGAAGCCGTTCAGCTTTCAGGTTAGTCAGTAGACAAAGTAAGCACACTCTATTCTAAAAATAAAAGAAAAATAACCTAGACTGTGCTATAAGTAATCATAAAAATGCTTTTTAATTTGTATATACATAACTCTTTAATGCTAAGTATAGCTACAGCTGGACAATCCACACATCAACAAGCTATGGGGCTAAGGGTAAGATTCATATTGACTTTTAAATGGTTTTTTTCAGCTTCTATTTATCAGAAATAATATTAGCACTGGAACATTTGCACAGCCTAGGCATAATTTACCGAGATTTGAAGCCTGAAAATGTATTGTTGGATGCACAGGGCCATGTTAAACTTACTGATTTTGGTCTATGCAAGGAACATATTCAAGAGGGAATAGTCACCCACACATTTTGTGGGACTATTGAGTATATGTGAGTATGAATAGATTATTTCTACTTTTCTGTTATGTGACTGCAATGAGTTTGTATGTACATATGTGGTACTGTTATCAAACAATTATGATTGTAGCGGCTCAAACAAATAGAAGCCTTTAGTTTACATTGCCTGAAAAGTTATGAGATAACAATCGGAATTCTGTTGCAGTGGTCAAGTCAGTTTAGGTCTGCACAATCTATTTGTAAATTAATGTGATATATAACTATATGTAATACTTCAGATATTCCTATGGGCTTGACATAGTTTTGTAAACCCAAAATCCCTAAATAAAAATATATTAAAAACAAATGGATAATGTAGATGAAACCTTAATATGAATTACAAATTTTTACTTGGTGGCTTTGTCCACATTTTATGGATATATTCGGTAAATATGTTATTTTCCAGTGTCAAATAATCCTCCTTATGCTAAATAGTAATTTGATTTAATTAGATAGCATTAGTTTGTCATTGTTACTCATTAAAGATCAAAAAGATACAAAATTCTGGCTTAACCTATTTTGCATTATGGAGATATATTTATAGCCTCTTGATTTATTAAACCATCTGACATGATCAAGTAGTTCCTGAGATGGGCATTCCGACAGATTGTTCAATCTCATCAGTCATTTTATGAAAAAAAAAAAATATAAAAATGTCATCTGTAAAAAATCTTGTTACAAACTCATTTATTTTCAGGGCTCCAGAAATCTTAACAAGAAGTGGCCATGGAAAAGCAGTAGATTGGTGGAGCCTTGGTGCCTTGATGTTTGATATGCTCATTGGTCAGGTAAGACAAATTATATTTAAAAAACAACAATGATATCTTTATCTTAAACTGTTTACAAAGCGTGGTCTAACCGCTCTGTAAGCAGAGCTTGTACCGAGACTTTTTAGGGTGTAGTACCCAGGACAGGAAATAAATATTTAACATCTACCAATATCTGGTCCCGACGGGAACCGAACACGTAACCTCATTTACCTCAAATAAAACTGCGTCTAATGAGAAAACTAACTTGTCATCATCGTAAATCATGATTCATTCTTAGCACATACTGTTCTGAATCCATTATACTAACATTTACCTCTATTTACAGCCGCCGTTTACAGGAGATAACCGTACAAAGACTATAGAGAAAATTCTGAAAGCTAAACTGATGCTGCCTGCCTACCTCACCGCCGACGCGCGGGATTTAATAAAACGCCTTATGAAACGGTCCGAGACGCAGCGTTTAGGCGCGGCCGGCGCCGCCGCTGTGAGAGGACACGCCTTCTTCAAACATATCCGCTGGGAAGATGTGTTTAACAGACGACTGGAACCACCAATCAAACCCAAATTGGTAATGATTTGTTATCATTACTATAATCCGTTATGTAAGGAATAGCACAATGACGCTTGGTCTGGCATTGCGCCCATGGTTTCTACTGGCGACTCGCCCCGATTTTAAATGGTTAAAAATTACACAAAATTACACCTTATGCATCACCATCATATTGCTGATTACTGCATTGAAATACGTGCAGTAGTTAAATATGTACATCTAAGCGAACAGCAACGTTGACTTAATTTAACACTAGTAAGGATGCGTTCCACCAGAGACTGTTCTTAGCACTTAGCTGGATCGGATTTTAGCCAGAAAGAAGAAAACATTTTCTAAAGAGTGTATTCGAAAGATTTTACGTTCATCCGTCCATCTAGTCACGTTGACTCAGCAGCAGACTCAAGCTCAGAGAGCATCGACGATGCTCTCTGTGCTTGTCAATCAGATACTTAACGTTATATAATAATTATTTTATATGAAAGGATGATTAAATAAGTGTGCGCTAAAAACCATATCAGTTGTTCAATCTGCCTCAACTAGTAAATAAATATATTAAAATTATAATAACAAAATTATTCGCTACATTTTATTCATATAATTAATTCTACCTTTTGTTTTCAGGCAAGTGATGATGACGTATCACAATTTGATACAAGATTTACACTGCAAACTCCAATAGACTCGCCAGATGAATCAACTCTAAGCGAAAGTGCCAATTTAATGTTCCAGGTATGTCATTTTTTCATTATTTTGTATCTACTATACAATTCGTTCAAAACGTATAAGCAATATAATCTATACGCTTATTGAAAAAGGGGTACTAACATTATGAGGAATTAATAAAGTCTTTTAAAAACGTGCTTTAAAATTCGCAATAAAACGTGAAAAACCTCAGAGTCACACCACGAATGAAACGTATTCACATGTCATGGCGATACGGTGTAGTTCTGTTATTAACCCCCGACCAAAAAAGAGGGGTGTTATAAGTTTGACGTGTCTGTCTGTCTGTGTGTCTGTCTGTCTGTCTGTGTCACCATAGCTCCCGAACGGATGGAGCGATTTCAATTTCGTTTTGTATGAAAGGTGAGTCTGGCGCGAGTGTTCTTAGACATGTTTCATGAAAATCGGTTGTGCCGTTTAAAAGTTATGGGGGTGAGAGTGGGTATGGAAAACCGAAAATCTGCAAATATACTAGTGTGGGGTATCAAATGAAAGCGCATCGCGTCCACATTACATAATATTGTGTTGTTTTACGTTTAAGGAAATTATGGCATTAGAATCGGGGGTTTTTTTTTAATTTTAAATTTAGATTTTATCTTAGTTTATCTAAATAATTAAGCCATCAAAGCGACTGAAGCGGTATTTTCCGCCTCGCGGAGAATGTAACCCATGCTTTACTATGACCTTTTGCACACCTACTCGACTACAAAACTCGACTATAATAACAATGTCATTAATTAATAGGTGCTAAAGGAAGTTGAGTTCTGCTCATATGCAGTTTTGATTTGAATCTGCAACCTTTTCTGAGTTCAGAACTATGGACAGAATACGGTCCTCATATTTGGAATATTAACAAATACCTACTCAACTTCTTTTAGTTCCTGCACTATAAGTAGTTATAACAAATAAAGATGCGCAGCTTGAGACTAGCAAAAATGAATAATGTCTAAAATAAACAAAAAAACTTTCGATATATCCTTAGTTCCCTTAAAAGTAAAATGTCATAATGCTATGTATTGTGCACGTGATGCGTTTCAGTTGGGACCCCACTAGTACCTGCAAATAAATTTGTAGGAATTCGGAGTTTCTTCTCCACTTTCGCCCCTCATAGCTTTTAAACAGGTCAACCGATTATCATACAAAAATATGTAAATTGAAATCGCTTCATCAAATAAAGTTCGAGTTTAGCGCCGCGCCGCAGTCGCGCAGGTGTTTCTGTTTCGCGTTTCAGACGCTCCCGCGTTGATGACGTGTACGTTTAGCCAAAGCCTTTAGTAGCTTATCAAAAGTTTATATGTGTTTGAAGTGATGCATTCTTAGTTACTTAAAAAACTCGTAACGGCCGGCGGTAGTCTAGTCGGCAGGCGGTAGGCTGACTCCTCCTCTTTTACTGTAACCCACAGTGCTGGTCGTATTTTAAACTATCACTTCTGTCAGTAGTACGGAGACGTACTAGTTTTTCTTTATGTTCATATCAAAATAAAAATGATTCGCAAAATGTGTTGGTAAGCGCATAACTCAAAGCCTGAACCAATTTGGCCAAAACTTTTTTTAAATGTTTGTTGTCCAAGGATGGTTTTTACGGCGAGTAATTGGAGAATTTCCGGGACACCAATTTTGAATAATTTGTTTTAATATAAAAAATACTGTAACCAAAACCAATTGAAATAAAATAGGTACAGTGTTTGAAGATGTAACAAACAGTCAGACTATGTCTGTACTAACTCATTTATAATGATTTTATGGGTGAAGAGAATACTAGTAAAGCCATGGTCAGGAAACATAAAACTATTATGAGTTTATTTCAACATTACCTTATAGTGCAATGTAAACAGTTAATAGACACCATAATGTTATCTTTTCAATATTCGTGACGTTGATTGCTTGATAAAAGTAGTGAGTTTTTTATCTAGTCTCATGATACAACAATATGAGTACTAAACCAACATTGTGAGATGAGATAGGCGACCACGATAAAATAACGGCTGTTATTTTAATACAAATACACATATTATCAACCTCAAAAGATTCATTACTAAAAATCCCCAATTTCATATGATGCAGTCTTTTCTTTCTGCAAAATGAGGCCAATACGTTAATCTATCAATAGTAGTAGGACGTTATCTGCTGGAAATAAATCCCCTTTTTTACCCGTGATGTAATGTGGTTATAAGTATGTTCCTTTTTAGTTTTTTTTTTATCACTTTATATAATGCGTAATATTTCTTATGAAAGATAACTCATGCTTTTACAGTGCTTTTAGTTTGAGCACCGCTGCGGTGCATTAGACGTACGCTCCGTTCACACGGAGTCGTGTCTAACTCTGTCGAATCAGTTTTTTTGTAGGATCCTGTCAATGGCAACAGTATTTCAATGCTAGTGTTCGCACGAGCATGTAGACGAGACGCGAGACGACGCACGAGATACGACAAAATCAAATGCTCCTGTGAACTCTAACAACTTGACTAACAAAAACAAGCTACGCTTTTCGATCTTCATTTTTGTATGTTTTATACGAAAAAGTTAAATGAAGTTACTGTGAAATATCTGTCTATGCGGATTGGCCAGAAATATTTATTTTAGTTTATAGTATATGGTTTAATTTATTTGAAGGGTTTCACATACGTCGCGCCGTCCGTGATGGACGAGATTCACAAGCCTCGCGTGATCACCGCGCGCTCGCCGCGCCGCCCTCGTCTTCCGCACAACCACAACTATTTCACCGTGCCCACGGCGCACGCGCACTCCCAGGAAGACCACATGGACGTTCAAGGTCTACCTATATAGTAAGTACCTCCACTAGCTGTAATTGTAGCTTAGATTATAAACTATCCGTGTGCTAGCCGCTACTTATCCTTGGACTTTATTAAACTAGTCGCTAGTGGTAACAACAAAACGTGCTATTGAGGGGGTTTTCGCGTTTTGCTGTTTAGTGGTTCAGTGTTATTGCATATTCGCGGGTTCACTTAAGACCTGGAATAACAAACAATTAATTATAATCAACCTTAAGAGTATGTTGATTGTAAAGTTGTTTGTATAAACTAGGTAAAACAGTGATTATAGACTGTGCAAACTAATTGACAAATATTGTCAGCGGATAAGTAGCGGCTTATAAAGACATAATGATGAATATTTTTCTGAAATAAATACAGATGTTTATTAGGAAAATGGTAATGTTATGATATTATGCTGTAGGAATTTGGAATTATTTTAGACAATTATTTTCTTATCTTTCATTAACCTTCATTGATTATGGAGCAATCATGCTACCTGTGTAATCCAGTGTGCTTTTCTTTGGGGTGCGTGTAACTGGCATCCGATATTTAATGTAACAAAGCTGAATAAAAAATATTTATCTAATTTCACAAATATTGTCTCATATGTATTCTAGAAATAAATTAATCGTTTTCTTATACTGTGTCAAATTATATGACTTGTTTTGTGCTTAACATATCTAAGCTTGTGAAAATAAAAATTGAATTTGAAAAAATATCGTACAAAAACGCAATATTAATATGTAATGAAGTGTCATAAGAATAAGTATATTTTCACTAACATTATAAACTTTTATAAAGTCAATCATGTTGGCTTAATGGGGGCGCACTCGCTGTACAATTTACACCCAACACAGAATACGCAATATTATGAGTAATATCAAGGAAACAATACAATAATTACGAATATTTCTTTTTAAAAAAGGTTTAAATATTTTTATTACATAATGAGGTGGACTGGATACTTGAAATGCTTTTTCCCAGCTGTGGGAAAATAATTTAATGGAAAGATCAATGCAAGTACGAGATTTGACATAAACAAGATCAATTCATAAAGTAATTTATTAAAATTACCTTTGTAGTTGCTATCGTAAATGTATACTGAGATTATGAATATGTATTGAGACATTATAAGTATAATTTTGAATGTTCAATTATTTTAGGATTATTGACAGTGAGTGCAACTTTATTTAAATCATAGTTATGTTTTAGTATAAAAATATAATTTACTAATAAGATTTATACTTGTATTTTTTTGTGTTCTAATACCCATTACTTATTTAATTTATGTATGTTGTTGAATACTTACTTTAAGAATAAATACGAATTGAAATGTCTTTTGCTGTAATTCCTTATACGAACTTTAAAACAAACCCGGAGTGAATAATTTCCTAATGCGCTTACATACTTCTTTAATTTAATTAATGTTAACGATTATAAAATTATGTTTAAATATTTGCATATTAGTCCAATTTACACTTTGTACCTGATCTTCTGAAAAATGAAATCTACAACAGATTACATTTATCAATTTAGGAGGTCAGTGTGGCAAATATTATAATTAAGGAAATTTTATTTATTTCTTCATAATTGTAAAACGTGACATAGATTCCTAAATTCCCTACTGTCAAAAATATTGAACTGTTGTCGTGGAACTGAATTATTGTACTTCTACTAAAGTTATATGTTCAAAATATGTTTGCAACATATCTGTTTAACGAAGTACCTACAACAGAAAATGTATAGTTTCTTATAATATACCTAATAAGCTCGGACAACAGATACATAATATGATTCTTACAATACTAATAACTTTCACAAATTTCTTGTTTCTTAATTATCTGTAGTCCATTTGCCAGTTGGCAAAGGCCTACTCCAACCTACTCCATTCTGATCTCTCTCTCTATATATTTTCTTGCTGATGAGTATAAAAAGTAATTAAAAGTTGAGTCTTAAAACACATCAAATAAATTCCAAAATAATAATAGGGTTAATCTACAACCCTATTGTAGTTGGTGGATATAGATTAAACAAACATAGCCAATGCAAAACAAGATCATAGTTTCTTACTCACATAGTTTATGGCTCGATAATAACTCTTAATTGTTTTTCGAAATGCTTTACTGTGGGGTATAAAACACTCGCGGGTGGAAGTTACTCGTTTGGTCTGAATTCACTATAAGTGGCATCTTACCACCCTATGCATTTATCTGCTAGCATCCGATTACATTGACATTTGTGCTGTTAGAAAGAGACACAGTTCAAGCTAACTAAATTATGTTTGCTATCTATTTTGCATAAGGAGGTTAATCAGTTACAACCACCATTTTTGTACTCACCAGCGGGCACCACTATAGAGAGTGCTTCTGTCGTTGATAAATTAATACAATTTTCATTAAAAAAAGTAAGCTCCCGTGACCATGGAAACAATATTATTCTATGTTTCTAATAACAACAATACTATTGTTTCTATAGTTACGCGAGTTTCTTTATTACTGTGACATTTCGGACCTCACACAATACCTGCGCCCGGCGCGGTATATTCACTCGCGGTGGCTCTTCTTCTATTACCGGAAACCACGAACTAAACTTAGGGTATTGTAGAGGATTTCATTGAATCATGTGCATGCAGCCTGTCTCATGTCTCCTCATTCGGCACTCAATAGAAGTACAACTGTACATGTTTAACTAGTCCAGGTTTTACATAGTCCTACTCATAAATAAATAAAGAAATTGCTATAAACTTGTGTGAAACTTATAATGAAGAATAATTAAAATTTTTGTTCAAGATATCTAGAAATTATTATTAAACTTCAAATGACTGAATTTTTTTAATTTCGGGCCTAGAATTATAAGCTTATCTAATGTACCAATTACATTATTTTAACTTAAATGTTCTGAACAACAGTTACTTATGTCAGATAAGTAGGTACATGTTTATCTACTTAAAAACAAATTGATGATGATACATACTGTTTTATACTGCATATTAATATAAAATGTACATTTTATACAAGTTACCGTTAGCCTAATCTTTTGGTAGAACTTAATCATGTAATATAAAAATGTTCTGATTCCGACGATATAATGAAAAAGAAATAATATACATTATACCTTGTTACCATGCTTCATGAATTAAAAGGTCATTTTTTATTTTGTAGCTATTGTTTTATTTATCACCTTACAATTTAATAACTCTAATTAAGCTAAATTGGTGCTTCTATTTAATTTTATAAAAGGACTAGTCGACCCGACAGACGTCCTGTCCCACGTCTCAAAAAACAATATCCAGTTGACCGTATTGTGAATCTAAACCATTCCCAGATCCCCTTGAACACACACAAAAAATTTCATCAAAATCGGTCCAGTCGTTTGAGAGAAGTTCAGTGACATACACACTCACAGAAGAATTATATATATTTTATAAAAGGATATGAACTCACCGACCGACATTAAAAGTTAAAATGTCCATTATAGTAATAGTAGGTTTATTTTAGTGTTAAGGTTTTTCTGTTCAAGTAAGTGTTAACCCTTCGAATCCTTACACGTTACCTCCGGGTGGTGCTAAGAGCAGTCTCTAGTGGCAGGCTTCGGCCGCGGCTTGTTACCCTCCGGGCTGGGGGCGGGAGGAAAAATCGTTATGTAGTCCGGAGAAGCCATCTACCTTCTAGGAGTTCATGCCCCATCTTAGACCATATCGTCACTTTACATCAGGTGAGATTGTGGTCAAATGAAGGCTTATCTAACTAAAAAAAGGAGGTACCTACATAAAAAATTACACGGTTCATGGGATTACATGGGGATCCCTTGCAGCACGCAGAATACACTAGTTTAGAATTTAGAAAGAATCGAAATAACCCAAATACTGTAACTTCTTACTTTAATTTGCCTTTTCTAACCCCCGACCAAAAAAGAGGGGTTATAACACCCCTTCAAACACAGTTTGACATGTCTGTCTGGGACATCATAGCTCCCAAACAGATAGAACGATTTGAATTTAGTTTTTTTGTATGAAAAGTGAGTTTGGCGCGAGTGTTCTTAGACATGTTTTATGAAAATCGGTTGTGCCGTTAAAAAGTTATAAGGGTGAGAGTGGGTAAGGAAAACCGAAAATCTGCAAATATATCAAATGAAAGCTCATCGAGTGCCCATTACAAAATATTATGGGTTTTACTTTAAAGGAAATAAAGGCATTGGAATCGGGGGTTTTTCTTAAACTAAGATTAATTAGACGACTTAAAAAAAGGGTGGTTTCCAAATTCGGAGCGTATTTTTTGTTTGTTACCTCAAATGATTTTAGGTCGAAGGTATTTTGTTGAGTTGTTGAAGGTGAGTTGATTTTTTAGTTCCGCCACACTTTATTCAAGTGTGTGGCATAATGACGGCTTGCACACTGACGAGACAGACCGAGTCAGGTCGAAATTTGTATGTACATGATTCTCTCGTTTAAGCTCGGCCAGTCAAAGCCTTAGTCAAAGGATCTCGTTGGCTGGGTAGGTACAATATTGGCGAGTGTGTATAGATTTGCACTCGTCGATAGCCCTCTCAGCCGAGACGATACGATACGATTACGAGAGGCTGTCATCGAGTGTGTACAGCTCGCATAAGAGCCCTTCTTATTTAATTGATACAACTAATAACCTTGTAGTAATAAACAGTTAGACTCTGTACAAGGTACTTATTCTCTTACTGCTTCATATCAGTACCTACAACAACCGCTGCAACAGTTATCTAGTTTGAGAACTTAAGATGATGCAGTTAAGATATAGTCTTGGGTGCAATAAAATAAATACATAATTAAAAACAAATTTATTTTTGAAAACTTTTCATAGACCACTTCCAATGAAAACAATAATGGCTTATTCTTATTTTCTAAGGCTTCCTGAAGGTAGTCTGTTTTCTAAAAAATTAGGTACTTCAATCAATCTACAAAATAATTTTTAGAATCAGTTTCTAAAAATAATTAGGTACAGGTTATTTTTTAATAATTTGAAATCTTGAATTTTTTATTTTAACAAAGAACAGTAAACAATATAATCCAACTTATCAACAACCAAACATATAACTAACTTTTGCAACATACATATTTATTCAAATCAAGACAGGTGGTTATATCAAAAGATTCATTTCAGAACAACTATCACAAATCAAATACAAATGGGATTCTTTTAAATCAGGTATTATTGTAAATTGTGGTTCATATGAGCACTGGTTAGCATGCCTTTCCAAACAAGTTGCAATTGAATTCTTAACTTCCAGCAATGTTCTTTTAGTACTAAATTTATTTTTACAATTTGGACAAACTATCAAGGAATTTTCAATCTGAAAGTTGCATTTTTGACAAATAGGGCATATCACATTGTCATTTTCCTCTATTGAAGACCAGTCAACATTGTCCAATTGTGATTTTTCATATTCCTTCAGCCACCTGAGAAGAAATTATCTTTTTTTATTTACTAAAAAGTTTCCATTAACAGATATCGTCCCCGTAGAAGGAAAATTAAATAATTAACACATTTTGCGAAATCGACTTTATTGCATTTCTATAAAGTCTAATTCAATCTGCATATTTCTGTCTTACTAACGTTTCGCTATCTTAATTTATCAAAAAGTTATCTTTGTTTGAAACTTGCAAGTCGGAACAGATGGAAAACTAAACTTCTCAGGATACACAAAAAATTAGCGAAGGAAAATTAAATAACACAGCCATAAATAGATAAGTGAAATCATTGATCACTTTGCGACAGCGCAAAGGCCATAACATCACTTATTTAGTTTTCCCTCGACAAATTTATGGTTCATCAGGAGCAAATGAAATAGGTAAAATGATATAAGGTAAGTTATTGAATTTTTGTGTGTTATGATTGATGTTTAATAATAAAGTACAAATTAAATAAAATCATTTATTTAAATTGTCTACTAAGAGCTCTCTGGTTAAGTACAAGTTTAGGACAAGTAGAACTAGATAAAGCATTTTGTTTAACTTGCCGAAGCACAAATCAAAAAGTAATTAAGGCCACCTTGTTTCGAAGATTTAGGCATTTTACTCGCCCAGTCGACTTGCATGCGCGTTTCGCGGGAGCCGACTTGATATGAACTCCGGCGACTTGTCGGCGGGCAAGAACGCCACAGTATAACATAATGCAGTAGCCACGGTGATTTTAATTTTATTGACTTGTATTCTTTTAGTATATTTATTATTTTATTGACTATATTCTTTTATTTGACTGAAATGAAAGTTTATTGTAGTAGGTATGTAGGTATTGAATGTAAACATAATTTTTTTTACTAAACTTTTTGAATTAGTGAGGTGATAATGATGATTGAAGAGTTTGTGGTAAAGAATACAAACAACAAAATGAAAACAAACATAATTGTTATGTACAATATTTATTCTCATTTATAAAACAAAAAACATTTTATATGAGGAATAAAATGCTTTTTTATTTCATTGTAATTTAGAGTTCTAGTGCTAGGTCCTGATTGCAAATTAATAATGGTTTGCGATAAAAAAATCTCTTTTTTTTTATTTTCGGATTCGGTGGATTCGCATTCAAGTGTCAGATTCCGTATAGAGGCATACCACGAGTGTGTCTGGGGTTGACGATTTCTGGCAGCAGACATTGGACAGGTGGTAAAAGTGTGATAATTTTGATTCCATCTTTGATTTCCAAAATTCATCATCTTTTTCGATTCTTTCGATATGTACTGTTATTATACAATGTTATGATACAGTTGCCGAATATTTAAATGACAAAACCATTGGTAAATAAGTGTAATGTGTAATTATTTTTAATCATTAACTAATATTATTTTATTTGATTTAATCTGATTTATAAAATTATTGACATGTTTATTTTTTAATTAAATACAATTATTCTTTAAAATTTGTTATTATTAAATTGTTGTTAATCAAAATGTTGTTAATTAAAAAAAAAAAAAAAAAAAAAGCCGTGTTGGCTAAGTGGGAGGACACTCGACTTTCATTCCGAAGGTCGTGGGTTCAAACCCCGCCACGCACCTCTGTATTTTTCTTCTTGAGAAATTTATGTGCGCTTTAAACACGTGCTTTAACGGTGAAGGCAAACATCGTGAGGAAACCGGCATGTTCTGAGAACTTTAAAAAAAAAAAAGAGTTTGAAGGACATGTGACATTCACCAACCCGCACTTGGCCAGCGTGGTGAATTAAGGCCTAATCTCTCTCGTCAAGAGAGAAGTCCCTGTGTCCCAGCAGTGGGAACGTTAATAGGGTGATGATGATGAATCAAAATGTTGCACGCTCCAATGGGCAAATTACATTGATACAAAACCTTATATAATACCTACCATTTAAACTACATGTAATAATGCAATAAAGATACTTTGACTTTGACTGGTTCTTTTTCCCCGGCCCAAATACCAAATAGACATTGCCGTCGCGACGGCATGGCGGCAATGTCGCGCAGTTGTCCTTGTACTTGTAAACCAATTACGGTTTTTATTAATTGTTGTAGTTTCACTTCTGTCGTGTGTGAATCGCACACACACCTTTTTTTTTCACGTCGCACGTCGCTCGTCGGGCGGGAAGAGCACTGGCACAGGTCCGTCGTCGGTAAGCGCCACCGCGCGACTGACGAAGCCCGCGGGCGTCGCGTTGCTCGCGGGTTTGTAGGTATTTAGGCATAATTAATAGGAAAATAACACTACAACACGCACCTCAGCGATTTGCACTAGAAAAATGATTTATCTAAAGATTGGTGTAAAAATAAGGTCAATAAATTTATTATTTTAGGCACAGTATTAAAAATGTTTTTTAAAAAGAGGCAACTTTGGTATTTTTTTCTATCGAGCGAAGTTCATCTTATTGTGTAAATGTAAGCGAATTGCACTCTGTAAGATCCTCAACTGAAACATATATTTTTTTCAAAATTTTACGTCAATTTTTGACTGATTCATATTGATTTTAAAAACAGCATTTGCGGTATAAGGGGCCCTTAAATTTAAAACGGTTAATAAGAAAAGAATTTGGCGCGAAATGCATAGGCGCCTCTATTTTTTGATGATCCCGGCTATTTAGCCTTGCTGCGGTGGAGTTAGCGGGGTGGGGGTGTGTCTTGAACTACTGACGGACAGTATTTGTTTTAGAGCAAGCATGATCGTAAACCGTTACGCATCTTTTTTGAAACAAGTTTCTACGTAATTGAGATTTAAATATCCTATGTGAGATTTCAGATTTCTAAAAAGTACCAGTTGCACCGAGTCAAAATGCAAGAATTGCAAAACCATTCGAGTCGAGATTTATTCATTTATTCAACAACAATTGTTACTCTATCGTTACAGGATGTTTCCCAATGCAATAAAGTAGCTCAAAATACATAATAATATAATATTATTAATTTCATTCAATTGAATGTACCTACACAAAAGGATTTTCAGAAGGGATTACAATATCGTTCTTTCACCCCAAAAAAAATCAATATGCCCTATGTAATCAATACTTTAGGATACCAAATCATAATTAAGCCATCAATAATGAAAACATCGAACACGTTGCAAGAAAGTACGCATCATTTAAGTCTAAAGGTACAGACAAAAAGAGATCTGTAATAGATCCTACCTTCCTATGCGTGACAATGGATCTGCAGAGCTTGCTGCAAATTCCATCTACCGCTGACAGCCTCATGTATTACTCCGGGAAGCTAAATCTTTACAACTTATCTGTGTAAGAATTTAAGCCTCCAAGGAACAATCAACAAGCGCATTGTTTGATATGGACCGAGGTAAATGGGAAAAGAGGCAGAACAGAAATAGCTTCAGTCGTTAATACGTGGGTCAAAACCATCCCAGAAGAAGTGTCGAATGTCACACTCTATTCGGATACTTTTTCCGGCCAAAACCGAAACCAATACATGTCTGCCTATTTTTTAAATCTCGTTCAGTCAAACCCCCAAATATGAGTGTAGTCGAGCAGAAGTACCTAGAAAGTAATCATAGCTTTATGGAGGTAGACTCCATGCATAGCTCAATAGAAAAGGAAAAAAGATACACAAACGTGTACTCAGTAGATAATTGACTGGAAAGGTATCATGAGCCGAGCGCGATCCACAAGGCATAATAAAAGTGTTCCCCATACAATGTTCATGAACTTACATTTAAAGACATGATGGACGTTAAGGAACAGGCGAACAAAATTATAAAAAACAGGAACATCTGTACCATCAGAGCAAAATTCAACTGGTTCAAAACAAAAGGTTTTAGATATGAGAAAGAGTCTCCAAACATCATCGAATTTCGGTATGATTACGATCACTGGACACCTCTTGTTCTTTAGGACGTATGACCAAGAGGGCAAAAAACGTCGAAAATACCCAACATCACATTGCCCAACAGGTATGGCTAATGGAATTCATTCCGGGGATTATGCGGGAATATTAGAATTAGATGTTATTTCCTAGTTTACTGTCTTTTCAATGAAAAGTTGTTCGTCATTTTAATTAAGCTAATGAGCCGATATCAATTTAAATTTAAGTAAGTAAGACTAAAGTAATGAAGCTACATAGTTAGTAGGACAGAACTTAAAGCCATTGAATCGATCTCAAGTTCAATTTTATAAAGATGAGACTAAATCAGAGTTGATTATTTTAAAGATTTGTTAATTAAAGTTTATGTACCCAAGTGCATTCTTTTTAAATAATTTAATAGTTTTTGTGAAATGGTAGTAAGTTTGATAAGTAGTACCTAACGTAAACATTGATTTTATAAGTCTGCCAGTGAAATGTCGCCGTTTCAGGGGATTGATTTCTATGTTATCTCTTAATATAAAGAAATCACAAAGTTCGAATAATTTGGTTTTCTTTTGTATTTTATTCAAATAAATAAGATGGTTTTACAAATTATAAAGTAAACAAGAAGGCAGTTTATGATTTCATTGGTGAAGGAAAATTAAATAAGGGCATTTACCGTATGCTTTTAAAGTTTCAGCGGAGAGTATTGTCGAAGGAAAAATGAATAACTAGCATACACAATTAAATAACTGACATAAACAATCCAAACTCTGGCGAGGGAAAAATACTTAGTTGCTTTTGATTTTTTTTCTTATAAACCAATCACCTTAATCTTGTGTTTGTTTAATTATAACCTAGGCAAAGTTATAATCTTTAAAATATCAAAAAGTGGACGGTAAATTTATTTGGCAAAAAAAAGTTATCTGTATTTTTGTCGCCAAAAATCGGTAAATTGCGTTTTTCTCGCGATTTTGGTTTTGTCAGTTATTTAGTTTTCCTTCTACGGGGACGATATTATAATAAAACATTCTGAAAACTCAAACTAACTTAACAAAAATGAAAGATAAAATAAATTATTTTAAAAATAAACATAAAAATTACAAATTATGGTACTTTACTAACCCTACTACTTAAAATCTATTTCTATTCAAGTGCGTTGATAACACAACATGCCCTGCCGATATATAAAATGGCATGTACATAATGTCAAGCATAAAAATAAATGCAAGCAAAATAAAACCAACACCACAGACCTGGCTGGCTGGCCTGTTTTATAACAAGTGTTTATTTTCTGTGTATTACTCTCAGGTCCACTCCACCACTCCACATAAAACTGCAATATTGTCATCATGGGGGTAGGTTCATTAAAATATTTTAATGTTTACAAAAAGTTACCTACCAATCAAGCTCCTCTTGAACAAATTCACTTTTTAATTCTTCCAGTAAATCTAGTTCATCATTTTCAAGAACATCTTTGAAATCAAACATGCTTTTGTAAATCTCTGTAAGAGTTTCACTCAAATCTTCTTCTACTAATGGTCCTCGAAATCTATCCCTCAGCATTTGTCGACAGTTTTGTACCTTATCTTTGTAATTCTGAAATTATTATATTTAAAAAAAGTGAAACAATTAACTTTCAACCACTATGTAGTAACTTTGAACAATTTTCATACATTACCCACCTTTCTCATTTTATCTTTGAATTCTTTCGGTGAATGTCTGTGCTGATCTTTTAGATTTTTATATGAAGGAGAGTTTTGAGAAGAGGGCGAAAACATTATTATGTGTAGTAAAGGAAATAGTAGTAAGTTCAACACGTTTAATTTAAATGGGGCTTAGCTTTTCCTTTCACTTTTTAAACTACAAAAATAGGTTTGATTATTCAAAGAATGATAAATTTAACAAAAACAGTGTTGGTTGGACTAGGAATTGAGAGATTTATACGCTGCTATTTCTCCGTTTGCTTTGTTTGCTGTCGAACTGAGTGCTGCCAACGCAGTAGATTAAAAAATGGCTAAATATATATGAAAGGAAAATGTGACTGACCGACTGGTTGAAATTATATGTCAGTCAGTTGGTGGCAGGGCCTAAACTTTATAAACTAAAAATTTTGCGCAGGGGTTTCTTTTTTACCGTTGGGTAGCACTATGGAAGGTTTTTTTTTAATTAAATTAGACACGGGATCGGGATTATACCTACCACTACCTCCTAGAGGGCAGAAAAGATACATTGAAAGATGGTTAAACAATCTAGAACTTTACAGACGTATCTTGTAGTATAAAAATAAGGAACTAACAACAAATATGTAAAGTATCTATTAACACAAAACAAAATAGGTTTTTTAATCTGTTTTAATAGATTCATTTATGGATGTGTACTACACGGTACATAAAGGAAAATAATATTTTTGAAAATTTCTGGTGTTGATCCAATTTTGACGAGATTTTTCTAACAACTACATTTTATCATTTATTAGTTACGCTACTATTACCGCTGTTACCGGTGATGGAAAATACATCACTAAGGGCATTCATTAAATTATAAGTAACTTACTTATATTTGTAACAATTAAATCTATAATATAAAAATGTGTTGGTAAGCGCCAAACTCAACAACGCCTGGACTACTTTGGCCAATTTTTAAATGTTTGTAAAAGTCCAAGGACGGTTTTTACAGCAGAAAAAAATCTCATAATTGACGGGATTTTTAATAATAACCCGTGCGAAGCCGGGGCGTGCCGCTAGTTAACTAATAAAGATTTGACAGTGATCGGAACAGGTATATGGAATTAGGGTTAACAATCTGACACGTATACATACATTACATTATATTGGACATTCCTCCGGATTCATGTTTATTTCCGAAACCTTACTATGTATTAATAGGGCCAATAATAAAAAAAGTTCGATTCTATTTCCGTACACAAAGTTTAAAAACGGGATCCTTTTTTAAGACTTATGTTCGATTATCAGTCACTCACAGCACATTTCTTTAAAACAATAATAGATAGACATTTATTTTTAAAATATAATTTTAACTATGGCCGCTATATGAACAAACAATAAAAATCATCTATTCTTTACAAAAAAAACATATATATAGCATATGTGTTTGTTTTAGCTCTATCAAAAAAAAACGGTAAGTAACAGATAGAATGAGTTTTAATAAAACTGCCTAGTATAACAAATACTGCAAATTAAAGTGTCGTGAGTTGAAGTCGTGCAAAAAATTACCTATGCTTTTCTCAACCTACAATTATAGTTTAAAGATTTTCTTATTAACGACATATCTTTAAAAATATTTAACGGAATAATGTTTTGTATTGAGGAAAGACTAACAACGCGACTAACATGACCAGCGACTAATCTTAAACGAAAATTGTGCATGGCACATTTAATAATCCTATGGAAAGTAACCGGTTATGGTAACATGCGTACTGCAACGCGGGGTACTGATACCAAACAGACATAGGATAAAGGTCCTAATTTATTTCCAAAACAAATGCAAAATTTGGAAGTTAAAAATATATAAAATTCTGTTTATTACTGTCTATTAATAAGTAGGTAGTTTAAAGTATTACTTAGGTATGTCAATATTATGGAGAATACTTTAGTAACTGCCAATGTACCGGAATGATCCCGGGAAATGGGGTATCATGATTCTTTCTATGAACATTTCCGACCCAAGTATCAAAAATCCATACAACCGATAATATTCCGATTACTAATAATAACGATCATATAATAATAATAAAACATTTATTTGTGCCACAAAAGAAAAACTAAAACTATGAATAGTACAATAAAAGAATTATAAAAAAATTATAAATCGATTTTTCAAAAGACTAACTTCAGTTATTATATCCTTGATATTACCGTAACCACTACATTTTTTGAATATGCTAGATGTATCGACAAACAGTAAACACGGAAATAATTCAGTTTCTTTTACCGCGTTTGTCATCGCATGACACACTATTTTAGAGATGGGATGTCGGTAGTGATTAAAATAATCGATGTATCATGTAATAAAACAATTTCAAAGAATTTTTTTTTCATATTCTGAGATTTATTGGCATGTTATCAAATTAGTTTGATAACATGTCATTAGGTGTTCCTCTTGTCAGTCTTTAATATCGATTGTCAAAACCAAAATAAAAATTATGAAAGCCCGCTTAAGTTCCTAAATCTAATTATAATTTAATTATAAATTTATATCATTGTAGATAATAGAATAAAGTAAAATTATCAGAGGCTTTTTTGAAAGTAAAAGAAAGAATTTGACTGTTAAATCTAATATGATATATAGTGATGAATATGGTTGGAAAAGCTGGAGAGAGTCGATCAATATGTGTATGTTGGTTATATTATAAGGATTAGCAAAGTATATCAGCCAAAGGAGATCTAATAAAAACAAATTCAGCTAGCCCAGCCGGGCTAGGTTCAGTTATCTCCTAGACATCAAAAAATTTTAAAACTTGAAACGGGTAATAACCGTTAAGTTTTTGTAATGTATGTATGTTATATCTTGAAATCTGTTAAAGTACCACAGTGCCCAAAACCGTTAACCAGTACCGGCCGTTTTAAACCCTATTATTGAAATAACGATAACTTGAACAAAGATATAATATTAAATAAGTTGCTTACAAACAACATCATAAAACAAAATTACATTGTTAGCATTTCTTTTTATCTAGAATCTGCTACAATTGACCGTTCACTTCAAACATAGATTGACACCCCTCCTCTCGTTCTTTGTTCAGGAGCCACAGTTTTTTTTGCCTTAGGGCCCTTGGTCACCTAGCTAGACAACTGATGGCGCGGAGACATGGATGCTCATGCAGGAGACTGTGTACAGATTAAGAGTCATAGAACACAAAGGGTCATAGAACGACCAATGCATAATATCCACTTTCTAGATCAAGTTCCAAATATTGAGATCGGCCGTCGGACGAATGTGCAGGATGCTGGGACTCAAATCAAGATGGGCGGGACATATTGCGATGCGCGGTGATAACAGTCATAACGGGATGTCCCGTAGCTTGGTGGCCAGGATGACGTAGTACGCGTCGTGGGTCATGGCGAATGGAAAAAACTTTGGGAGGCCTATGCCCAGCTGTGAGGTATAACAAGCTGTGGATGATGATTATAAAGACATAATCAAATTAAAACTTGTCCAATATTGTAGGTCACATCTTTCATTTTTATCTATCCTTACTTATTAAACATATGACACAAACGAACACTGTGATTTTGATAGGTAAAATATCGAATGAATGAATCATAACATATCGATGTTTTGAATTATTTGTTAATTAACTCGCCAACTTCAGTTCCGAGAATGTGCTCAGCTATTTCGCCGTAAACTTAGGCAATATTTTTTTGTATTTTTGTTGTTCGTTGTTTATCACTGCCTGTCAAGCTGTCACTGTCAGTCGTCACATCAGACAAAAAACAAAGTGTGGTTGATTTTGTGCGTGAGTAAAATATGGATGGACAAGTCCAAAAGTTAATCCTAGTTTGTAATCAAACGTAATTAAAATATTTATATATAAGAACCTAAATACTCAACAGTTATACAGTTTAGTTATTATACCTTACAATGAATCGTGTTGGAAAACGACAACCTCGCCCAGAAAAGGAAACTATCCACTCAGGGCACTTCATGGTGTCACATTTTGAAGCTGAAGCACAAGATGATTTTGATGATCTAGTAACTGTTCCAGACGAAGAACAGAATGTCCAAAAAGTATCAGTGGTGGCTACCTATTCCGTGCCTGGCGTACCTAAACCATTCCCACCAACTGACAAAGAACCAAGTAAACAACACCAACAACTTTCCATAGAGATATCACTAACAAAGTTGTTCAAATGTATGACCTTAGCCTACAGGTAAGCACTCAAATTATTTATTTTATTACCATGTTTACATATTATTTAGCATTTTTTAGTATTTTTTTATAGGTGTTTACCATGATTTGCTAAGCAGGCAACATAAAACTGTTTATATAGATAGGTATCCAATAATACAATATACCAAAAATATTATATATATAATTTTAAATAGATCTGTAATGGTAGATAAATTATAATATTAATTAGATTAGTAGAATTTATTTGTGCAATAAACATAACCATCATATTTTTTGTATAAATTGAGGAAACAGTATGTTTCCATTGGGTGTGTGCAAAGATAAAGAGGTCATCATAGCCTCAGTGAAGACGCAGGTCACTCGCAGAGATAACTTGCTCTATGAGTATGTACTGATGTTACTTTTGATTTCATATTTCTGGTGCTTTAATTTTAGCAATGATGTGAATTAGCAATTGTAATTAATATATTTGTTGGTATATTATTGCTCTTAAGACATTATTGTCACCAGTATCTCTTCCAGAAATATGTACAAACATTTTACAAAGCCGAAGGAACAGTATTCATTAACTATACTAGGTAATTTATTCAGTTATGATCACATAGGTTGTAGTTATGGTATTTACATAGTAAAATAAATAATAGTGTTGTCTTAGCATGATAATTGTGTTTCAACATCTAACATAATATTTAAAAAGTAAATCTGTAATGAATTTATCTTATAATATTTAACTGTTGTAGAACTAGTCAACTAGTTCTACAACAGCTTTCTGCTTTTAAGGCATTTACAAAGGTAAAGGAATTTAGTTATTAATATTTTGTAGAACTAGTTATTGTTATTGCATTACCTATCTTTGCTGTGTACCTTTGTGTGGTTCAACATTTTCAAACAATAAATGTAAAAATTTTCTTACTTGATGCTCATTATGTCATTGACTTGAATTTATTTTTATCTAATGTCTTTTTATTGCAATCAGAAAATATTCATTCTGTTTCGAACTTCCAATTATCTTTTAATGTTATTATAAATAATATGACTATACATTTAAACATGGCAAATATAGAAATCAACAACAATCAAGTAGATTGTGAGGGATATATAGTTCCTGTTTACTTTAATTACGTCACGGCGGCCAAGCGCCGATGTCGCGGAAAACGTCATTAGACCATTCACTAACAACAAACAAGGCAGTAGGTTACTGGACTTACATTTGGAACCAATTCATGGAGCACATTTCAATTGTAATAAAATATGAACATATCTATCTATAACAGAGTATTAGAATAATCTATACTTATATTGTAAGCTGAAGAGTTTGTTTGTTTGAACACTATACTCTCAAGGACAACTGGTTCGATTTTAAAATTATATTTTACCGCGGGAAAATCCGTAAAGCCCAGGTTACGCCGTGGCGTGTAGAGTTTGTAAGAAGATTTTAGACTTTTTCATCTTAAATATAACAAATAGGTAGATTAATAGGCACAACCTTTTAATCTACCTGTTGTCATATGGATTTTCCTTTGGGAATGAAGTGTTTTCCTGCAATAAACACGATTATAATAGTCTACAGTTAAATAAGCTACTCAACAGTAAACTCCATTTTTAAGTCATGTCTTGAAAGTTTTCTACACTGACAAGCTCCTTCTAATAACTCCATTAAAATAATAAAAGATTATACATTTGCACCACGCTGCTTTTTGCGACGAGTCGGCAGCCGCGTTTTGACTTTGTAATGATAATTTGTAATTTTAAATTGTATTAGAAATCATTATATTATTGCAAACGTTCTGAAACTACCGCGTAATTTGTTTGGAGTTCCGTAGCCAAAGGGTAAAACGAGACACTATTACTGTTATCTTAAATACTGTAGCCAATTTCGATTTAATTAATTACGACGTAAAAATGGAATAAAATTACGCATATTCACAGATCATGACAGCTAAACATGAATCTATAAACCTAAAAATAGATTGTTTTCGAAACTTGATAGATACGTGTACAGGTTCGATCCACTTTTCGCTACCTACTCGTTTTGGAACCAAAGGTCTTTTTTATTTGCAATGTAGAGATATCGCTTATATTTTATTGCTTTGCCCTATCGATAAAAAGATCGAGGATGAATTTAGAGCTAGGCAACAGTTTGAATCCCATTTTTTCGGTATGAAATAATCTGACGATTTTTTTTTTAACGAATTACATAACGACTATGTGGCATCTTAAATAATTAATAAATGTTGGGTATAAAACTTATCGTAATCTTGAAATTTTTAATTGATAGATATTATTTGAGTTGAAATGTTTTAATTATTTTATTTATGTCATTTACGTCAAAAATATTGATTTCCATGAAATTCTATCCTCTGGCTAAGTCATCCAGTCATCTCAGTCGATTACTCCTGTGTAGGTTTTCCCTGTAAACACTTTCACTTCAAACAATAATAATAGTAAGAGGAATAGTAACGGTTAACATATATAGATTTATAATAACTACTTAAGTTAAGCATCTCATTTGATTTATATTACATTACCACCAGAGATGATGTTATGGCTTAGCTGAACGAGAAATATGTTTGATAAATGATAGAAAGGCATTACCAAGTGATTCTCCAACTAGGAAACTAAATTGGTTTGTTTATTACCTCTTCACGATTTATCCATTCAACCTATAACCTTGAAATGAAAATACGGAGAAAGACATAAGCTACCTTTTATCCCGGAAAATGTACCGTTCCAGTGGAATTTACGAAAAACGACACGGTTCTGCTAATATTCCATCGCATATTACGGCGCGCGTAAAAGCTCATATTGGTTTCTATAATACACCCCAACTAGTAGGTATATCGAAGTACCTAATTAGACTCTAATTTTCTTATCATAAAATAAATGACCAGCTAGAAAAATAATTTCATGAGTATTTGTGGTATTAATCATGTTCGCGAAATGGGCCAAATCGAATAGTAACTTTGCTTAATTTGAGGCTAGCCTCAGTTAGACTCACGTGAAAGATGATAGGTACATTAATATATTCTAATACAGAATTTCATCTTGCATCAGACTGTTTTTTTTTATTCGGCATAATATTTAAACTGGTAGAAATTACTGATAAGATACAGCTTACTTTTCTTATCACGCTGTTATTTGCGCTAAGCTTATTGATAGCGTTACTGATAACTACCTAGTCAGGTAACTGTTGATTGTCTGGCGTTGCAACAGTTTAGGTCTACCTTATAGACTGAGTAGAGGTTTTACCTAATAACTATATTTTACTTATCATTTTTAATTATGGATTTCCCTAATACTTTTCATGTGAAAATGTTTCTTACTAGTTCTAGGACTTTTATAGTTAATTTAATTAATAAGATGCTATTAACGAATACTATTTTGTGACGAGGAGCATAGGAGAGGCTGAATACTGGTGAGTTGGTATCTGTAAAGTTTTATATTTGTTTTACTTCAGACAAAAACTAACATCACCCAAATGGAATCGTTTCAAAGGTATCAAACTACGGTGGAAGGACAAGATCAGATTAAACAACGTCATATGGAGATGCTGGCACATGCAGTGTGAGTAACAATAATTGACTTACAATATGTTTGTGTTTTAATATCAAAAGTTAAGTTTGTACAACGCACGTGTTTTTTGCTGGACATCATGAATTAATAAACTGTAGGAGTCAAGATTGATAGCGTGACCTCTCAATCCAACACGTAAAGCAAGGTTAAGCTTCATTCTACGCGTGAAAATTAGGATGTACCTTGTCAACTATGTTTGAATTTATTTTGCCTACAATGTTTGAGTATGTTTCGTAATAGTAATAGCCAACGGGTATGTTAACGACACGTTGTTGACGTAATAAAACTAAAAATACGTGTAGTGTGGTATTTATTAGCATTAGGATTAATTTCTTATAAATATTAATAAACACGAACTGGTCGAGCCTATGCTTTAAGTCCGACGAAGTGGTTGGGCAGGAAACTATAGTAGTAGCTCGTTGCTTGTGAACGATTTTATTTTAATTTAATTAGTATAGTATGCGATGCACCTAGATCTGACAGTTTTACTGATGAACATGTGAGAAATAGAAAAAGATTTAACTTAAAGTCGTTGTGTTTTTAAATAATAGTTTAAAAATTGCTTATCCAGACCAGATTAAAAATATCTTTGTTGTCCGGTCTGAAACAGCATTTTAAATTATTATCAGATGGTATATATATTTTTTGTAAATAAACGCACTATGTCGCAAAATTATTGCATTTAAAACAAGAAACAATCGATACTTAACCTACTTATCATGACAATATCTGATTGGCCAATAAATTATATCTAATACACTTTTATTGCGATAGGCCTTGTGTCACTCTGGGCCTGCATGCTTAAATTAAGACTCGCAACATACGTAGCAGATGCAGAAAGATAAACCTGTTCCATTGCCATTTCAGCTCGGTCCTTAAATTCACAATATACATATTGACAAAAATAATAATATCGTTTATTAATTTATGAAAACTTTTTACGTTTAAAAAGTGTTAACAAAATAAACAGTTTTTCTCTTGTCTTCAAATAAAGAGAAGTTTCTCAACAATTATATGTGTACACTAGTCCACCCGACAGACGTTGTCCTTTCCCACGTCTCAAAAAACAATATCCAGTTGACCGTATTGTGAATCTAAACCATTCCCAAATCCCCTTGAACACACACAAATAATTTCATCAAAATCGGTCCAGTCGTTTGAGAGAAGTCAGTACACACTCTAAAGTCACAACTCTCTAAGTCACAGTATAAAGATGATTAATATCTCTTTTTCTTTCAAAAAGCTTCAAAATGTGTCTATATCAATTTGATATCACATGATAATTGTATTAAACCTTGCGACTGTTATACCTCTATAATGTTTCCTCTTGATTTCAGTCATAAAGAAACAGAACACACTTGTATGCCAATTCGCCTCACCCTTAGATGTAGATACACACGTTAAACCAGAGGTAAGATTATGTGTTTATTATAACGTCTGTACTGTCAAATTATTTAAGTAATAGTCATAATAGTAATTTATGGATAAAATAATTATGCGTCACAAAGTAAGCTTGATTAACGATTTTAGCGTTTACACTGTTTTTCTATTAATCATTAAAAATAAAATTTGTAGAGCACAAGGCACCAAAATTTTTTTTAAGCTAGATTTTTTTGTTATTACCAGTGACAAAATCCCAACTTATGATATTTTATCCCAAACTAAAAAGCTTATGATTGTGGCCACCATAAATTACTTATTTTTTTCTGTATTTAACAGACACAAATTTTGGAAGGAAAATATTGGAAAAGACGGGTAGAGGCTGTTATTGCAGAATATAAAAAATGGCGCAAGTTTCATATTATGCGACTCCTTGGAAAAGGAGATTCGGATACGTCTGCCCTGGACACTGTAAGTATAATTCACGTTAATGGTAAAAGCAAAGCAATAAAAAGTGCTAAAGCTATCAAAGTTTTGTCTTTGTCACAGGAACTGTGTGTTTAACAGATTTTTTTGATTTAGTCTTAACGTCTAAGTCTAAAGTCTAAGGCCAATACACAATTGGGTTTATCACTTGCATATTACTAAACTAATTTATGAAGTATCATTGCACTTAAATGATAGTGATGTTGAATTGGAATTGTCGATACAAACTGTACAGAAATTTTACGAAATTAGATTAGTTGACAAGCATTCTATAATTTTTGTTTAACTATGGCTTGAAATAAACTGAAACTACTAAATATTAAACAACTATTAAAGCTGCTTTTGACTTATAAATTAAATACAAATCGAACAAAAGCGTTATGTCAACAAAATCTCAATTAAATGTATCGTTTTGATTTTTCGCCTGCAAGAAAAAAATAAAAATAGGTGTACAATTATTTTAATAATTTAATGACGCAAAAATTGTTGTTTCATTGTACTCTTCCATATTATGATAAATCTGTTGGAAACATAGGTCTCGGACATGGATACAGTGGAATCGTTCTCACAATGCAGCGACCTGGCGGGCAACATGCTGACAGATGAGGACTACCTCAACTTCATGACCGACACGCTATTTTCAACTATCTCCAGCAATCAGCCGTTCGCCTTTCCGGATTGCAGGGAAATTGGTAATCTAATTTATAAATCAGTTGAACTTCCGAGTTCCGAGAGTTCCGATCCTTAACAGGAAATGTGTATATATTTCAATGGTGGCTACAGTGTGAGTACAATGGAAGGAAGGTGGACTAGATTAGATAATATGAACGTCTGAAGAGCTTAGTCAGGCGTACCCTGGTGAGATAACACGTCATTATAACAAGATTAGAATGTACTATGATTTGAATTAGATTCAATTATAGAATAGCAATTATAGATGGTGGATGCTCTCATGCTGCTTTTGTTCTAATTGAATAAGAACTCAGATAATATAGTCTGAGCAGGATAGCACGATAGCATCCATTATTTGTTTAGCTTAGGTCGGGAGAATATTTGACAGCCATTCCTCATAATATATTTATCGAAAATCTATGTAGGCTTTATGCTTTTAGAGCTTTCTAGTGCGTCAATATCAAGACACCCTGTTTGGTAAATTTCAGACGCAACAATAATGGTGTAGAAAAACACGCATATATGCGGCTAGGTTGTTTGTCTTGTTTTGTTGAATATCTAAACTAAACGAGACTGACTAAACTATCTTAAAACATCTCAGGCGCTACATTAACAGCATGATAGCCGTAGGACATATTTCGGCTTCCTTCAGAATTACAAACTATTTCGTATAGAAGCTAATTGCATACACCTTAAGCCCACAGCTTTGAAGAACGATACATGAGTTAACAGTGGATGATTTTATATAGATAAACTAGCTGTCCTACCGCGGCTTTGTCCGGTTAAAAGTAGCTTGGGCAAACAGCTATGTTCGTGCTCAATTTGATCCCAATCTAGCAAAATTGAATTTCCCGCGGAAACTTGTATTTTACCGCGGTAAAAAGTAGCCTATGTGTTATTCTGATATGTAAGTTTTCATCAAAATCCCTTGAGTAGTTTTTGCGTGAAAAAGCAATAAACACACAAACACTTACATCCTCACAAAAATGTCGCGTTTATAATATTAGTAGGATTATATAATACCTACAGATGTAGTACTATTAATAGTAGACTAACATTTTTAATTGTATTAATGTTGTATTATTTTTCAGCGAGAGGTGCAAGTTTAGCAGACTTCATACAGCCCAGCTTAGGTCCCTTGCAGCCTAACTTGGATGATTTTATGGACACATTGGAACCTTTGCAAGGTACTAATCTCCTCTGAACTTCATGTACAAGTACTTGTGTAACTCTAATAAGTGTCGTAATCTAGATAAGCTCTCATATCTACAACTGTACATTACGTATTATCTGTTTGACTTGTTATAGAGGTTCTGTTATACGATATTTTTTTTACTACTTAATGGAAAAACATGACATACAATGACTTTAAAGAAAAAAAAAATGTTAGTGAGATTTGATCTAAATTGCACAGTCACTATTGCTCTATATCATTTTTTTCTTTCTTATTAAATAGATATTTTAAAAATAGCTGTCCAGTATTTTTTAAACAGGCTAACGGACGGACTAATCAAAATAGCAGCTTTTTATGTAGACATCATGCATATTGAATATAGTAAACACAACAAAAGCAACAAAGCCGTGAAGATCAGCTTAATGTATCCTTCCTCTCTCGGGTACTCGGTGCCTGTGGTCCGAGTTTACCCAATCGAGCTTTTCACGAGCGTAAGCAGTAGCCTTACTCAAATCCTAGAAAAAAATCTGTGTGCGGTGCAAAATAATAGTTCTCTACAAGGTATATTATTATTTTATAGAGTTTAGGATAAAAAGGCTTTCGCATTTGACGTTTGACGTTTAAAGCTACATACTTACGCCCGCAGATTTCTCATATCGCTTCGCAGATCTCCTGACTACCCCGCGCCTACCCCCGGTGCCCGAGGAGTCTACCCTACCCCCCGACAATATGTACCGAGGGGGCATGTCCGTTGACAGCTACCCTCAGGGGTACAGTCAGAACACAACCGCGCCGGCCAATATGGCTACCTCGCAGATGTCTGTAGATATTCATGGTAAATATATCGTCATATTATTAGCACGTATTATGAATTGCCAATGCAATAACTTACAACTATTTTTTTCTGACCCGAGATCTCTGTACGAATAAATTAGATTACCAAGTTTGTTGCAAATTTTAGTATGTTGGACTATGAATTGAAAATCTTTTATTGTAAATAGAATTATACATATCTATCAATTAATTGTTTAAACTTAATACTTACTCACATCCCATAATCCACTTTGAATCAACGTAGATCAGTGTTACAACTTTATAATACTGATAAAAAAAGATTATCAAAACTAAAATATTTAAAATTAAGTTTCTCAAATGCAGTAGATCGTGTCACCAGTCTATTAAATTAATTAAATGATTAAGCTGTGTGTTAAGATTGGAGACAAATCCTAGATAGATAGTTATTATTGTTTATTAATAAGCTTAAGTTACATATTCACTAAGTTGAAAGTTCCTTTTAAATAATAATAGGATACTTGTGTTAGGTGCTTTAGATAGTTCACTAATTAAGTGTAATCATTAAAGCTATTACTAATTGCAATCACTCGAAATTCTTACTAAGATAAAAAACATTACTGGTGCTTCTTAGCGTGTGGTATAAGTAAGCGAGTTTTCGTGTTAGCCTATTTCATAACAGTACAAATATATACATATCTAATAATACTTTACACCTCACAAATTTAAATTAGTTTCAAGGAATATCAGATATTTCTGAAATGTACAATACAATACAAAAACGCTTTATTGTACACAACACAGGAACATAATCAACACGTCAAACAAAATAAAAAAACAAATGGTACAATGGGCGGCCTCATCGCTTAAAAGCGATATCTATAATGCTAGCTATAAAATATGTAATTATGTTAATAGTGCTGCAATTATAACTTTTCGTAGGCACAACCACCGATACTCAGCAAATGATGCCAATGACCGAGCACGCCGTCAAGAATGAGCAAATGCGAATGTACGATAACGGGCGGCTGTTCACGCAGTCGGAACTACAAAACAACATGATCAACCAAGAGATGATGCCCTTCCAGCCGATTGCTTATGAACACAATGCGCCGGCAGATATGCAGAATGTATATGGCAAGCCGAGGTTGCAGTACGCGAATACTCCCAAAATAGCGCCGCAGACGGAGACCTGCTTTAATAAGTATAATGCAGGTGAGCATTTACAGCTGTCACGTCTTTTCGACCAAAAGCCGTGCTTAATTGTACGTGTTTATAGATGCGTAGATGGAGAATGCCCCTTTGTGTGGCAGTCGCGAGCAGTCGATAGAATAGCAGGGTAGGCCTCTCCCGAGGCCTTTATAGAACCATGCGAAATAGTAGAGAATGAGTAGTTTTTAAGCACAAGACTCATGCGATATCCTCTGTTAGACTAAAATGACGGTAATCAGTGCTTCATGTAAATTCAATAAATGTATAGTTCATGATATTCGAGACGTGGTGCTCTATAGTTGGCAACATAACTATCATCATTTTGGCCATGGTCTTCTAATGCTTGACTTTGGCCATTCTCTAAAAAAGGCTCTCTCCTGTCAGTCATTGTAAGTAGAACCAAAGCTATGGAAAGTTTATGTTCGAACATTTTCTACGGTATCAAATAAGACAGTTTATGTATGTCTTATTTCCCTAATGAGTTCAGAAATCAGTCCCCGTATGTCTAATTACAAAACGAGCAATCCCTTATTTATATACATATAAATATGAGGAATCACTTAGAATAACGACGGTCACCGTCAGCCGAACAAGCTCGTTGACATGGCAGCGGACGGATGTAGATACGTAAAACAATTTGTTGTTGGGGCCAAAGAGTTCTTGCATCGAGATCGTTGCATAGGTTGCATAATATTCTGGCAACCACGAGGATTGATGATTTGGTCAAAGTTTATTAGAAACAAAGATAGGTTTACGGTAGCTCTGTGGAAATCAGAACTAATTGAGAGCAATGAAGATGATATTTATTTTAAAATATATATTTATAAGGAAGCTTAAGGAAGTCGGGTCGAACGATATAGCTATTATGTGTAGTGCGCTAATTTATATTTAGGATCATAATTGTTGTCCATGGCTTGTTTATAGACCAAAATAAATAAAAACTTCAGAAGGAGCTCTCGGAAAAGGTAATAATGAGACAAATTTTCTAATAACTCCAATCCAATTCCCTAAGTAAAAAGATTTTCACCAAAACGTTTTAGGTGTAAAGTACGTGTCTGGCTTTTAGAAGCGATACGCTTTATCCTTATAAATCCATATTGTTAAGTTGATTATTTAAATCCTCTTGAGTCACGCCCACCGCAAGGTCGTCCGAGAGTGGGCGTGGCAGATTTGCCTATCTACTGCAGGTGAATAGAGATAATACTGACAAATAATACTTGTTCATTCTGACTGTGACTTTATTTTTTAACAGTAACAATGACAAAAGCATACTTGAATCCATTAGATATTTATAAGATACACTATACTAGAATAAGATAAAAGTAAGGTTTTATTCGAAATTACGTTATAATCACGTGACATGTACCTACCCGCACTTGGGTAGTGCGCTGAATTAAGGCCTAATCTCTCTCGTCAAGAGAGAATCCTGTGTGGGATCCTGTAAGGTAAATAAGGTGTTATATATAGTTTATTAGTCGTTTACCTCGAAATAAAAAAAAACCTTGAAGATTTTCACTTATTCCCGTTTCGCCGCGATAGCGTATTATGCTTTAGAAAGAAAGAAAGACATTTATTTCGACGGCATAAATACTGTTTTTTTTTTTGAAAAAAAAAACTAATTTAGATTATAAAAAATACAACATTAAAACTTCAGTACTAAGCACATTTCTAGCGTGAAATGTATTTGTAGTTTGAGATTACTTATCGTTTTGAGACATTTTGAGACAGTTGGTAGTGTACTTTGTACCTGGTAAATTGTATCAATAAGTTTACCAATCTGCGGTATTCATCCTTTCGGATTTACGTGCTGTATGCTTATAACTTAAGGAGCCAATCCGCTTAGATATGTCCGTGACCCGAATGACAACAACACACTTCTTTAATATTGTTTTATACTGGATCATGACTATCATTATCTTTTCGGCCATGAAACGTTCACTGCTGGACAAACACTTCTCACCTGTCACCACTGGCAATATATGGTTTTCATTTCTCGTTTGTCGCCTGTGGGAACGGAGAGGGTGGGAATAAGCCCTTTCATTTACATATGGAGGTTAAACTGTAAGCCACCACGCTGGTTTCATGCGGTGTATATACCAGTCTTGTTCGTTGTTCAACAGAAATCCCTCTGAAATTTCTTATCCTATAAAACCAATGATGTACTCCCCTTTACACAACATTAGCTACATCTATTTATCCGTTTGTAGATGTATCGTTCGCAGCGGTGCCACCGTCCCAGACGGCCCCGGAGACCGTGTCGCTCCTACAGCAACCGGTCCAGAGCACCAAGTACACGTCCACCATCGTGATACAGGGTCGCGGGCCCTACCGGGAGAAGCCCCGCCCGCGACACTACAACCAGCAGATGTCAGCACCGTACTACTCACAGGTAGCATACCACCGCGAATATATTTGCCGCATGGGAATAGGGGATATAACTGCAATTTAATCGCGCCAGAGTGCAGCACCACAGACTGTAAAAAGAGAAGTAAAGAGTTTATTGATTTTAGATGAACAGTTTTCTCTATGACGATTCCTGAAAAATGAAGTTACGAGAATTGTTATTTGGTCAAACGTTCTAGTCACGAATGCCATAAACCCAAAAAAAGGAGATGTTTACTGTCTGTGCTAGTGGCGCTATCTGCGCTGTGTTTCGTGTAATATCCCCTATTACCGATCTGATCTTATATTTTTACCATTCAATACAACATCATACTATCTGAGCTACAATGAGCTGTAACTTTTAACTTATCAAACTTCTAACTGATGAGAGTAGATGATATGCATGACCTTTTGAAAAGACCGGCTCATACATACACAAATTACGTGTATTGTCATCATTTATTCATGTAATTATAATGTATAATTAAATTTCAAGTATGTATGGTATCGTAGGTGAGCCAAGCGCCTCAGAGCTATGAGAACAGGCCGGCCCCCGCGCCGGTGCGTCAGACCTCGCCCCAGATGCAGTACCTGCCGAACCCGGACTACAAGGCCAAGCCGGGGGGCTCCTCCGTGGTCAACGCCAGACCGTTCAAAATGCCCTCGCCGCCTGTTACTCCCCAAGTAAGAAACACAATTCTACTGAACTATTAATGTTAGCCGGTCCGACAGACTTCACCGCAGATGCAGTATCTGTCGATCCTGGACTAAAAATACTGGAAACTCCTCCGTGTTCAACGCGCCGAATTTTAAACCTACTGATCTAAGAAAATAAGCAGGTGCGTCAGACCTCGTCGCAGATGCAGTATCTGCTGAACCCTGACTACAAGGCCAAGGCTCCTCCGTGGTCAACGTCAGACCGTTCAAAATGCCCTCGCCGCCTGTTACTCCCCAAGTAAGAAACACAATTCTACTGAACTATTCATGTTAGCCGGTTCGTCAGACTTCACCGCAGATGCAGTATCTGTCGATCCTGGCCTACAAAGACTGGAAGCTCCTCCGTGTTAAACGCGCCGCCTTTTAAACCTACTGATCTACGAAAATAAGCAGGTGCGTCAGACCTAGTCGCAGATGCAGTACCTGCTGAACCCTGAATACAAGGCCAAGCCAAGAGGCTCCTCCGTGGTCAACGCGAGTATGTTCATAATGCCCTCGCCGCCTGTTACTCCCCAAGTACAACATCAACTCTACCCTCTACCGACACACACAACTCTACCGTCTTTAATGCAATACTTAGTTCTATATAATCTATATATTATATCGCTGTTTAAGAACTCCATATGTTCAAAAGCACTGGAAAGCTCTAGATGCATCATTTGTTTATATTCGTGAGTCAGATCATTACAGATTCGTCGTAATCACCCAAAGGATTATGTAGTGATTAGTAGATCGTTTACCCAATTTTTCATATGAAGTAAAAATGAAATATAAGAATAGGATCGCGATATTTACGACCATGCTATCCTGCTTAGACACGTTTTGTTAACATTAAAGAGATAAAATGAGAAAGTTTAAATTCCATTCCATTAATTAAAAGTTACACATTCGCTATAGTAGACAATGTAATTAAAGACCAATATTTCTTAAAATGATAAATATAAATTAAAAACTCTTTGGTCGGGGGTTAAAAACCATGTTAGACCACATCGTCTCTTTACATCAGGTGAGATTGTGGTCAAATGAAGGCTTATCCAGAATAACAAAAAAAGAAAACATTAATACTGACCAGTCAAGGCCGATCTACGGAGTATAATAAAGCTTGTTTCTAAGAACCTAATCAACTGAAGGCTACCGTATGACAGAGTCTGATAATTAATTTCAATAAAGCTATCTATGTCGTCAATTAAGTTATAGTAAAATTTGTTCCGTAATATATAATTATACCACGGATAGTAAAATTGTTATTTCCAGAAATGTATCATCCATTCCGAAAAAATATATAACTCTTACAAAATCTACACTTTATTCAATTGATTGAATGTATCTGTCTATTCACGAAGCCCTATAGGATGTCAATTATGACGTAACAACGCAGGCAACCTTCTGCGCCTCAAGTGGACCCACCAAACCAATGCCCAATCAACAACTACAAAGTTATGATAATGTTCTCGTGTAAATAAACTCATATGTCACAATACTCGTGTGATTATTGACACTAAATGGCTAATCAAGTTTACATAATGTTTTCCGGAACGTGTTACATAATATTAATACGATAAATATGCGTGCGTCATCATCGTCGTCACACGTGTACAATTTTGGGCGATGTTCCGGTTGTTGGTTAAAGATCAAGAATAAAATAAATTATGTAAGATCATAGAGAATCATTGTTTACAGGTAAACTTAATAAATCGGTAGTTCCAAAATACAAACTGCTGTTTAGGTATATTTGCTACGATTTAAAGATGAACGCGACTTTGTGAGTGCAAAACTGTTCAACTGTCTTGGTAACACGGCTCATGGGCACATCAAGTGATGACTGACTGACTGAACAAAAAAGGTGAATAAGGTAATTAGGTCCTTATAGGTTTTAACACTATGGGTACGAAACCCAAAGATTATGTTGGCCTCATCTTGCATAAAAGCTAAAGTAGTTTTGGGATTCAAGGGATGTATGTACATTCATCAAGATACAAAATAAATAATTACCGTAGTCCAAATCCTAGAAATTACAAATAAAACACCAAAGGAATCAGTCAGGTTAGGGATGTATGATTGCTGTCTGAAATAAATACATTTTAATATTTATTGTTATTTTAAGCTACATTTTGGTAAGGCCTAACATAGGCTTCCCCAAAATAAGGCTATAAACATAGCCCATCACATTTCATGGGCGGGTGGGTATGTCAGGACCTCGTTCGTTGTTCGGTATTTTCGGGCCGGTATGGTTTGTCTGAATTTCTGGGATGGTGTATGAAATCTGGAAAGTAGTATATTTTACTAAATATAGTATTTGTCGAGCAGGTGTCGGTGGTAGCGAGTTCCAACAGCCCGGGGCCGACTCGCAACAAGGACCAGTACCGCTCGCACAGCCTACCTCTTGGCGCGCAGCTAAACGCCGACTGGACGGTGACGACGCCCGCGCCCGCGCCGCCGCCGCCGCCCCTGCTGGAGCCGGCCAAGCACGCAGCCAGGGTGAGTGAGCTAGCTGTGTACTCCATTCGTCCCTCCTCATTGCACTCGTTCGTCCTGTTCACATTATCTTAATATATATAAATCTCGTGTCACAATGTTTGTCCTCAATGGACTCCTAAACCACTTATCCGATTATAATAAAATTCACACACCATGTGCAGTTCGATCCAACTTGAGAGATAGGATGGTTTTTACGGCGAGAAAAATTCGAATAATTTCCGGGAAAATTTTATGCCCGTGCGACGCCGGGGCGGGCCGCTAGTGTACATATAAGATTTGAAACTGGTAAAAATGATTTGACGGTTGTACGAACAGTCTCTGGTGGTAGGCTTCGGCCGCGGCTTGTCACCACCCTCCGAGCTGGGCCATTGCGTGAAGCGATTTTTTCGTGTTTCGTAATGTGGTCCGGAGAAGCCATCTATCTACCTTCTAGGTCTTCATGCTCCATCTTAGACCACATCGTCACTTTACATCAGGTGAGATTGTGGTCAAGTGAAGGCTTATCCAGCATAAAAAAACGATATTTCAAAAGCGCTGTGGCGGATCAGTTGGACATCTATTTCTAATGTAAAATATTACATTAGAAATAGATGTCCAACTGATATTGCTAATACGTGTTACCAGGGTACAATATTTATTGCGATCTATAGATATTATAACTTATAATAAATAGATAAGTAGCAATCGATATAAAAACGTAGGCAAGATAATCAAGTCTGCGATATAAGTGTTTTTGCACATTGTAACCTTGCTTTTTAGTTCTATGTCTTGTCAAAAATATTACATTTTCTTGGCCGAAATTACCAATAGCCAACGCCAAAGCCGTTAGGCAGCATTAAATTATTTCTTTTCATTTCTAGATTTTAGAATATTTCTTAAAGAAATAAAGTCTCTCCCTCGGTAAATCAACCTGGTTAACCCATCTCCCATAAATGTGGTTTTCAACAATGAAAGAACTCCTAAATCCGTCCTGTAATTTCCGATATTAGAGCGTAAAACCATCTTTAACTTTAAGAATAGATAATTTTGATGAGTAAAAGAGCCTATCTAAAGTTATTGTCGATATAATAATTAAATTTACTTATTATAAAACTCAAATAGACCAAATTAGAGAGATCTACTATGATATATTTCACTTATTTATAAACTAACAATTATTTTATCTTGCATCTGTCCCATAAACTACGACTAACTATTTACTAGATGAAATGAAATACATTTCTTTTGGTACATAAACAAACAGCTGCACAGTAGACAGCATAAACAAACAGACACAAGAAAAATAGCATAAATAACCACAAACAGATAGTTAGCTGCCAGGCTGTGCTGCCATGTACCAAAAAAGGAGCAGTCTCAGCGTAATGCCACTCCACTAGATCTTACTCTTCTGCTTTCCGTTCTACGACTCTTATAAGGACGCCGTTAATAAGTACGGTAATAGGAACGTATTAGGATACGTAATTATTATCAATGGTTATGAGCTAACTTATCGTGAATAATATTTACGTGGACTTCTTATCTATCACTAATGCCCGGCATGACTATTTAAGCATTAATTTTGATCCGTTATCTGTAATTTACTTCTGTATTAGTCTAATACGAGTTTTTAGGAAACCTTCAAAGATGTTATATTTGAGCCAAAGAAATTACAATATTTGTTTTATATATACCTCGGGTAGAAAGGCCTGCCATCGAATCGAAATCGAAAGAGATTTATGTTTTGTCGAGAAAAAAATACGAATAGACTGACTGACTGACCATCGAAGGCAGTCATTGCTAAACTCCGGGCTGGGCCAGTGCGTAAAGCGATTTTTCGTGTTTCGTAATGTGGTCCGGAGAAGCAATCTTCTAGGCCTTCATGCTCCATCTTAGACCACATCGTCACTTTACATCAGGTGAGATTGTGGTCAAATGAAGGCTTATCAATAATAAAAAAAAAAAGAAAAAAAAAATAAGTTGAGCATTTGCATATGAAGTCTTAAGTTCTAGTTTTTTCCAGAGTCGTGATGCGTTACCGGGCGCCGTACGGCTGCGGTCGCGGTCTTCCTCGGGCGGCGGCGAAGGCGCGGGGGTTCGTCGACCTCCGCCTCTCACTAGCGTCGCCAGCGAGCCTACCCTGCCGCAGGCTAGCGTCATGCTAGCCCAGCTGCTGTCTGCGCAACACTGTAAGACATTCAAAGTTTTATGTGTTTCTTTTAAGGGAGGTTTGCTAGAAAGTGTTTATCGACAAAATTCATTTTATCGACTCTTGGCAGCACTATTTTATTCGTAGGTATTTTTGGTCACTTTGTGCTTTGGCGTAGAGGTTACGAGAATGCTATTGGGGCGTGGCGGTCAAAAGGTTAATGCTTAAACAAACTAGACGCTGTGTAATCAAATACTAACAGCATTTGTGTCGCGTTAAACACTGAAAATAGTTTTTTAGGTGGGAATATAAGTCCTTGATCTGTATAAGTTAATAATGGTGGATCTTAGAATTGACAGTAGTAGTACTAGATATTTATATGTATATTTTTTTATAACTGAAGTAACAGGGATATTGTTATTGCAGCGAACAGCATATACAAGCTGAACAGCGAGGAAGGCGCCGGCAGCAGTGACCCCACAAAGTCTCCTCTGAGGAAGGGACAACCCTCGCCCATTGGCAGTGATGTCATGTCGCCACATCAGGTACAATATAGCATTCATAGCAACACTTTAGAGTTATCAAACGTTATCTGGGGGCTTGGTAATGCCCCAATACGTCGAGACAAAGCGATGCACACTTACATGATCGTGAAGTTTAGTTTTGTATTATTTTTCCTCATAACTCGGTTTTGGATTATAGTTAAAGCGCGTGGTAAAACCATTTCTTTACTTAAATACGCGAAGGTGTAAAATAAATAAATATTTCTGGACAATCCACACAATAACATCTAGACCAGTGGTAAGCTCTAAGCTTTTGTTACGAGTACTAGACATATTTTTATTATATAAAATGTTTTAACTAACTTTCTGTTATATATATGTTATAATAATTCTTGTCCTGTAATAATGTATTGGTCAAACCTTACCTATGCCTAGATGTACAGTTTGTGACGTTGAACCTTGTAATGTTTATACGTCTATTATAGTTAGAAGCTTAGCTTTAGAGGAATAAAAACTCTTTCATTTTTGACAAAAAAATACTAGCGATCCGTCCCTAATTCGCACGAGTGCAAATATGTATAAACCTTTAACTTACCCAATCTATGTATGAAAAGCGAAGAAAATCCGTGAAGTATTTATAAAATCTTTCGTCAAGAGAGAAGTCCCTGTGTCCCAGCTGTGGGAAAGTTAATAGGGTGATGATGATGATGATGATTTATAAAATCTTAGCACACAGAGCTAAATTTTTCTCTTTCGTTAAGATTTTATAAATTTTGTCAATTCTCTTCTCGTTTTATTTGCCTTAATTGCGGTTTTGCGATTAAGATTTGTGATATCGTAATCTATGTGTCAAATTGCACTACCTATTCCCATCACTGATCATTAGTCAACTTGACAGCAAATTACTTGAACGTCCATGAACTTAATAATAAATGGTTATGACCGTCTTCTGG
Organism: Gymnoscelis rufifasciata; assembly: GCA_929108375.1. Lineage (NCBI taxonomy): Eukaryota > Metazoa > Arthropoda > Insecta > Lepidoptera > Geometridae > Gymnoscelis > Gymnoscelis rufifasciata. The sequence continues at coordinate 9,209,688 of OV815308.1, read as the reverse complement.
CTCATAAAAATGTGCTTTAATAATTTATGTAGTTATGGCGGTTTTAAGATTATCTAATTTTGGATATAGCTTACTAGTAGGACCTTACTTGTCCCTGACACATGCATTCTCGATTTCCGTGTCGAATGTCATTCAACATGGTGTATCTATGTGGTATCTATGTGAAAATTGTGGAATGTTGTTTCCCCAGTCTCTGTCCCCGCCGACGTCGCCGGGCTCGCCGCGCGACGGGTCGCCGCGGGAGCCGCGCCGGACGCACCTCCACGCGGAGCAGAAACGCCGCTACAACATCAAGAACGGCTTCGACACGCTGCAGCAGCTCATACCACATCTCAACGCCAACCCCGCAGCTAAGGTACAGCATTGTAGAAATCTAACGTTGTTGTCATGGTTATTGTATTGTTACTCAAAAGCCGTAAAAAAAAAAGCCTAAAAAGCAAGAAGCCGTGTTGGCTAAGTGGGAGGACACTCGACTTTCATTCCGAAGGTCGTGGGTTCAAACCCCGCCACGCACCTCTGGATTTTTCTTCTTGAGAAATTTATGTGCGCTTTAAACACGTGCTTTAACGGTGAAGGCAAACATCGTGAGGAAACCGGCATGTTCTGAGAACTTTAAAAGAGTTTGAAGGACATGTGACATTCACCAACCCGCACTTGGCCAGCGTGGTGATTTAAGGCCTAAGCTCTCTCGTCAAGAGAGAAGTCCCTGTGTCCCAGCAGTGGGAACGTTAATAGGGTGATGATGATGATGATGATGACTCAAAAGCTGCTAACTGCCTGATCGAGCAGACGGCCAATGTATAGCTGCCATACATTTCGGACAATCTCTTGTACGACCAACTTGCAAGGAGCTTTAAGAACGAAAGCGTTTGCCTCGGGCGAGGCACGCTCCCTGAGTAGCCTCATACGTTTGTCTCGAGGCTGCGTGGTCAGTCAGTACGCTATTAAAGACAACTGTGCCTGCGAAACCGTGTTGGCTGAGTGGGAGCACGCTCGACTTTCATTCCGAAGGGCGTGGGTTCAAACCCAGCCACGATCCACCACCTCTGGATTTTGTCTTCTACACGTTTTTTTTATTTTTATGTTTGTTACCGATTTCTTTTCTCATTAAACTGGTTTCGTAGTCTGATTTTTTAATGATAGCTCTTGTTTGCTGGTTGGGAGTAAACTTTATAAGAATGGACTAAAAGTTCTCGAGTATATTTTTTTCTGTAAGCCTTAATTAACTTTTGAATCCTTTTCAAAATTGTTATTAAGTCAACATGATTTCAAAATTATTTTTAAAACGCTTTAGATAGTAATTTTGATTTTCCAGATAAGTAAGGCGGCGATGCTACAGAAAGGTGCAGAGTATATAAAACAGTTGAAAGCGGAGAGGAATCAAATAAAAGAAGAAATGGAGAGCCTGCGGCAGCAGATCGAATGTCTCAACAACTCAATATCGTAAGTTATTTGACCAAAATGTTTGTACCCTCAAAGATAAATCATATTATTATTTACCTTTTTAGATTAACTATGGAAACTTTAACTTCTACGCTAAAATGTCAAACATAATACCTGTTAAACGAATGATACGTATATAAATAAATAGATGTACAGAATTCTCGTAAAATCTAAATAATTGCTATAGAACTGTTAGAGTGATCGTGCCTATAATATATTTTTAAAGCGGGCAAAATTAGATTATACTACAACTAGTACTAAGTACATAATTGTTTCGTCGTACTACGTCTTAGTCACACATTTTGGCAAATATGTTAAGTGTGTGATTGTGAAGTGAGATGATTGTAGAGTAAGGGGCGTTAAATTTTTTTTTTTTTTTTATTATTTATAAGCCTTTATTTGACCACAATCTGATGTAAAGTGACGCTGTGGTCTAAGATGGAGCATGAAGGCCTAGAAGATGGCTTCTCCGGGCCACATTACGAAACACGAAAAAATCGCTTCACGCACTGGCCCAGCCCGGAGGGTGGTGACAAGCCGCGGCCGAAGCCTACCACCAGAGACTGTTCTTAGCACCACCCGGAGGTCACGTGTAAGGATTCAGAGGGCTACCACTTACGGACGAGAACAGACAAAACCTCCAATAAAAATAACCTTGGCTCCACATGATATCTGATAACTTTTTGACAGTGCACGCCATGTGGTCTCGTCTTGGCTACCCGTCACACAAGCTAAGAGCTTTAACTGTACGGTTTCTGAGATATTACGGTTAAATATTATTATTGGTATATTTTTGTTTGTTATCATTTACTCTGTCGATCGACAGTCGTCTTCAAAATGGCGGATTAGTAGGTAAGCCATGCTCCATACAAAACTCCAAAAGTCGAAACCTATGACACAATCATGATGACTTACAATAAGTAACACCCAGTAATTACTTGTTCCAGTAACTGCCATTCGCTGCTGCCTGCGACGGGGGCGCCAGTGTCCCGCGCCCGCGCCGGCCGCCTGCGCGAAATGTTCGCGAGACATGTCGCCAATCGCACCATGCAGAACTGGAAATATTGGCTGGTATCCTTTTGCAAAAAGAAAACCAAATACCCGAACTGCCGTTCTTTAATAATAGCTACGCTTCACTTCGTCGTCTCTCTGTGTGTGCGGCTTTCACCAGGCTGTATCTCAAGAACTAAGATAAAAATACACCATCCGTCAAAATTTTAACTCTCTCTAAGTATTTAAATGTTGAGGGATGTTGTATTTTTTTTGCCGCTATAAAAAACACAAAAATACATAATATTAAGGGCTACCATAAAACAAACGTGGTTTTTGTAAAGATAACCAAAGTTCTCCGTGACCAGTACTTGGATAGATGAATTAACTGAAGCATCTTTTTGCACTTATAAAAAAAGTAGTATGAGTATCTCATACTTATCTAATTATTATTCTATTTATTATTTTCTTATTTTATCTTCACAAGTCTTCTTCAAAGAAATAAGAACGGTCCGTAGATAAATAATCCGTTTTATTTTATTGATACACGTAAATAATTGATTTAATGTTTTGTCTTCGACACTTTGAAAAATTTACAAAAACGAGATCAATCCATTAAAATGTATTCTTTCTCAATCAATTATTAATCATTTGGCATCATTTTGGAATTGCTTTGTCCGTGAAAATCATTCACGCCTCGCATTAAATATATGTGAATTGAGTTTTATTTATTTATGTAATCTAGATATCTCTTTCTGAATGTGACTATAATTTCATCATATTTTTTCTAATCTTGCGGTTTTAATTATATGGTTCGCATATTGCAAAGGCGAGACGAGATTATTATTGTCTTGATAGAATAATCTCTTCTATGAGTAAAATGTTGAATTTCATCGTGGCTATGCATTTTACGGTTTCATTAAAGTGTTTGTGACTTATTATTTATCATTAATTATGATTAGTCATTAATACGATTCAAAACAACCATATATTTTTGCATGTTGTTAATAAAGCAATATTGCCTGTTTGCAATATAGGCTGATCCATCACGCTATAAGGTGAAAAGCTCGATCGGGTGAATTAGGGACCGTCGAGTGTACCCGAGTGAAAAGCACCGTACGCTAATTTTCCCACATTGTGCCAGTGGGGTTAAACTACTTTCGTGCGGTCTCAAAGATTCTCAATTTTTCTATGTGCAAATATGACCCATAATGGCCCTTATCGTTAAATTCAGTTTAGCGTAGTAAGCGCGGCGCTGGTGGACTCGTTCAGCGCGTGCGTGTCGTGCGGCAGCGGCGCCGACCTCGTGCGGACCACGCTGCTGTGGGCCGAGCAGCATTGCTCCCTCGTCGAGCTGCGTCCAGGTATCATTAATAACAGTGGTTTTCATGGTAAACATCCACAAAAGCTGGTGTAGGACCTGTTCCAAAACACTCAATAAGAAAAAAAAAGAAAGCAATATGAATCGCCCCCGAGTGGAATCTGGGATATGGTGCTGAAGCTTGACGCCTCCCTCGCAAAGGGACGGAAGGAGACTATTTACAGGGATCACTGATTGTGTTCGACTTCTGGTAGACTCCCTGGCAGATGCTCGTTATCAGTGGAAATACAAATTTACGTTAAATTTTCATTATTTTTTAACAGATAAGTGTCCTGAGGTTTTATTAGGATTATTTAGATTTTGCTTCCTTGTACGACATTGTAGTGCCTTTTTGTAACTTTTAGATTAGATTAGACAACACTATGTTGCACACCACACAAAATGTATAAAAAATAAACATAGAAATTCATATAAAAACATAATGTCATGGGCGGCTTTTGTTCATTTAATTTATAAAGACACAAATCGACTACAGTACATAACTTTAAAGAGTAAACTTGAATAATAAACTACCTTAATAATTAATTAATATCTAAACTGTTTTTCTTGTAGCTGTCCTGAATTCCCTCCGAGTACTATGCACCACTACAGACATCCTCACAAACGCGGAACGCCTGCCCGAGGAGGCGCGAGCGGCCGTCGCCTCCAACGCGGGCATAAAGAGCGAGCCTTCATAACCTACAACATCTCGAGACATTCTCTTTCAGAACCCACACTCCAAGATCTGCCAGATATTTCACACATTTATTCTGTACTTAGTCGGAATACGCTAGTCTTATTGTAAGTCACTAAGGCAACAAATATAAGAACGTTTTTAATACACTAATTCTGCAGAGTAATTTCTGCTAACATCCTTGATTAGAATTTATTGTTTGGGGAGTATGTATTTGTTTATATCTTAATTCTACCTCAAGTTTCTACTTCTAAAAAGTACCTATGTTCTCGTTATTATCTATGTAACTCAAAATCATAAGTATATACTCTTTTCTCATATGGTCCACCAATCATGGTTTAAATATCCTCTTTTTTGTTGTATAGAAAACTAGTGAATTATTCGTTGATTTGATCAATGATATTTAGATGCAATGTTGTTAATCGTTATAAACCATAGTGAAAATTCTTCATTTTTCACCCTGAATGCTCATAAAAAACCGCCTATGTTTTGACAAGGATAAAACAGGAATAAAAATTAAATGATTATGAAGAGAAATATGAGATGTAATCTTTGTGGGGATTGTTGTAGTAATAGGCCGATGTGATAAGTAAATGTGAAGGTATGCATCGAAATTTTTGTTTAATGTCTATTTCATTATTATGAGAAATTAATTGTTAATTGTTTGGTGTTGTTAAAGTATCTTGAACGTCCAGCTTAACTTGACGAAAGTATCAAAATTTATTCAAATTGTCAATAGGACTTTAAATTGTGCCTTCGAAAACCAATATTAATCGCCTTTACCAAGTGTGCCTTGTAAATACACAAATTATATATACAACGTAAGAATATTACCAAAGATACCTTTCTACAGCTAATATATAATGATTTACTCAAGATAATGCTGAAGTCAGCATTTCATTTATTAACGACCTTGCCCGTCCTGACCAACCAGAAATACCAATATAGTTGTAAGCAAGAAAAATGAATTTATTCGACATTTCGAGATTTATTATAGAATAAAATGTAATTATATTCGCGTAAGTACATACTGTAAGTTAAATATTTTTATATGCGCGGTGACACACCAAGTTTTTTTATAAGACTATTATAAATTGGTGCCAACGTAATATTGTTGTAATTTGTTATGTAGTGATATAATTTTATGAATTTTCGTTGACTCTGGTAGCACGTGTGTACTTGTGCCTTGCACACCATAGATGTGAGCTTTAAACGAAAAATGTGCAATTGTTGTTATATTGGAAATACAAAATGGAAACAGTTTTATTGTATTTTTATTTAATTATTATTTTAATTATAACACATTCATTCTAACAAGCTGTAAGTCGTCAAGTACATACATATATTGTCATAATAAAACATTTATCGGTAATAATCAAAAACTATTTCTTTATATGGAATAATATCATATTTCAGTCTCCATTTTTATAAATAATGCGAAGTATTTCTACTCATATTCCGGTCCCATCATTTTCTTATTTGCTAATGTTTTGCTGCGAATATTCTTTGGATTTACTTTTATACAAACAACTCTATACAATTAAAAAATAATACCTAATAACGATGTGAGTCACTTTCACTTATACGTTGGGAAAAACCTGAATCTTCTCACTATAAGTACGGTGTATACCTATCTTTTAATATGTCAATTTCTAGTATAATAATAGCCACTGGATTTACAAAGCTGACACAAAAAATCTGTGTAAAATATTAAATATACAAAACAGCGCGTCTCAATTCCTCAATGAAAAGTTCCGCGCGCTATCGCTCACTGTAGATTGTTGCAGAGATTATAATAAACACCGGGTTTTTTATTTTCGTAAAGCCACCACTGGTTCTTCATAATCCTTCGTCCTCGATGTTACTGTTAGTTGAGTCTATGGGCCTCGGCCAGCATTCTGGCAAGTCGCGAATGCGGCTGAGAGAGCAATGAGCCGACGGTGCCTTGCTCTACCGCGCGACCTTCCTCAAACACCACAGCGCGGTCGTACCCACGGACTGAGGAAACGCGATGCTGTAACAAAAGATTGGTTTAATATATACTTGCAACAATTTTATTGCTAATCTAGCATCAACGCGCTCACGGACCGCGTGTGCATAGCCGCACGCGCCACAGAATAACCCCGTCTGTATCGCTATTTAATACATTCTAGGGGCCATCGCTCATGACGACTTTTTGTAGCGATGCTGTCGCGCGTCTAGTGAACGCGCAACTGCATCCACTACTAACGCGATAAAGTCGTATTTGCAATGCGGTACTGCTTAGCGACTGTATGATGCAAACGCGCGACCGTGTCGGACGATATCGGGGAAGAACGGAGTTAGGAGGGAGCATGAGTTGACATCCGAGCATCTGTGTAACACAGACAGTTTGAGCGTGCTGTTGTGCGCATGCTCAAAATGGAGTCGTTTGACATTTATTATAGCAATTCAGAACAATCCTTTAATACGGTACTCGAGGACAGAGTATTCGAATTAGATTGCAAAAAGAAAGGCCTGGGAAGAGATAAATGTAATATTTGATTCTGATTTCTGAATATGTTGAAAAACCAAAGAAAATAATGCTTGTGGTAAGTTATTGCCTTTGAATCGAGACACAAGCGCTTAATTTGATTCCGTGGACGAGGGCACACATCTAGCGACTGACGGATGAGGACACGACATAGCATCGCTACATAAATATTCTGGACGAGGGACCTAAATAATAATTACCGCAACAGTAACAACAGTAGTGTGAGGCGCAACAGCCGCCAGTGCCGCGAGCAACGCGCGTTCCGCCGACACGTCAAGCGCGGCTGCCGGTTCATCCAGCAACAACGCGCTCGCCGGCCGCGCGTGCAACGCCGCCCGCGCCGCGCAAGCACGCGCCACGCGGCCCACCGACCAGCCCCGTCTGGACCGCTCTATGCTGCACTCTGCGAACAAAAATGCGAGCTATAGATGTACACCAAGACAGTACCATTCAACGATGTAAAGGGCTACGCTATATAACATTTCTACAACTTACATGACTACGCCTTGTAGCACTTCTACGTCGTAGAGGGCTACGCCGTGTAGCATTTCTACGACGTAGAGGGCTACGCCGTGTAGCATTTCTACGACGTAGAGGGTACGCCGTGTAGCATTTCTAGAACGTGGAGAGCTACGTCGTGTAGCACCTCTATGTCGTAGCGAGCTACGTCATATGGCATTTCTACATCGTATCTATTATTATAACTTAGTACGAGAATGTATTTATTATTTACCTAATCCCGCTGGTTGTGCATGAACAAAGTCAAACAAGCCAACGGCTCTCAAACAATGCCAGATCTCTTCATCAGTGTGCACAGCTAGCGGGTCCAAGTTCTCCCGCAGAGTCCCGGAGAACATGGCTGGCTCTTGTGGCAACACTACCACTCTATGACGTAACGTCCGAAGCGGTACTTTTGTAATGTCTTCACCGTCGAGCAAAATTCGTCCACTTGAGATTGTAGTGCCGCCTACACATGATAGTAATAGAGTTGATTTTCCGCTGCCGCTTCTACCGCATATTGCGAGCTGAAAATAATATTTTTGTGAGATAATCTGTGATATTTTCCTAACAAAGTAAGATAACATGTACACATGAACAATTAACTGTGGAAAAAAATAAGTTACCTTTTCTCCGGGACCTATAGTCAAGTTTATGTTATTCAATATGGCTGGCGAACCAGGTTCGTGTCGTATGCTAACGTTTTCAAATTGTATCTTTCCGTTTCTCTGCCAACCTGAGGGTATAGCACCTGCAACAAAAGTTTTGATTAAGAGCTGAATAGGTAACTATTTTATAGCACACCATTTCATGTATAATAAATTACAAACATACCAATATTGCAAACAGTAGGATATCCTCCTGTTTATAAGTATGTGCGTGCTCTGGATGTGTGATGAGGATGCCTGCCGTTTATGGTTTTTTTTTCTTTATTTGAAGAGCTTTGTCACAAAGTGATAATGATGCTCTAGTAAGGTAACAAAATAAACTTAAAATATTCAGAAAAAAGAAATCAAAATGAATAAGAAATCGATCGAGCAGGCTCCAGTTATTCAGGTGACTACTGTCTGGATTGATTTGAGTTGCTATAAATCTCTCTAGTGTAAACTGTATAATACAAGGCAAACTAACATTCCTCCCTATAGTCCTCCTGCGGAACATTAGTGTCGACATGCACCCTCTCCAGCGCGGCCAACTGTTGGTCCAAGTCCGCGCGGCACTTCGCCAGATGCGCGAGGTAAGCCGGCAGCAGCAGCGAGTACGCGCCCGCCAGCCCCGCCGTCGCCGCGCTGCCGCCGCTCAGGGTGACCCCTAGAGATACGCACACGCTCGCAGCCCCGACTAAGTCCTGCGAACGAGTTACCATAAATTACTAACCCCAACGTCAATTGGGAATATTCGACACTAAGATACACACTACTTAAATTAAATACTGCAAGATGATTAACGCTAATATATCGTAAGAGAAATGCGCAGAAATAACTAATGTATTTAACTAATAAGCCGGCCGCGCATCGATTACGAGCGCAAGCAGTGAGTGATAACCTGTATTGCAAAGCATCTACCTGAGCATCTACCTTTATACTATAAATACATTCTATGTCGCATTTCTGTACGCATTAGCTTGCTTAAAATTCATGTTATAAGAGCAAAATACTTAACTGTTAGAAAACCAACCAAAACCGTCAGATTTATTTATTTATTTATAAGGAAAGCCTACATACATGTTAACATAGCGAAATAAGTAGATATAAGGTTATCTTCCCTTTTTAAGCCTTAAAAACTTTACCGAACCTCACATTATTATAAATAATAATAATAAGACATTTATTTTCTCAACACTTATTACATCTTTATGCTAAAATTGTAGGAATGAGCAGTGTAATTATTGAGCAATAAATGTGAGACTAGTGCCCGCGATGGGCTTAATAAAACCTGTGTCCTCTATATAAAACTCTTTAGCTCGTTTAGTTGTTATATGAGAAAATCTGATTCAAATACATCACTATTATGGGAAGTTAAATAACAATAGGATTGCATTTTAAGCAATCATGCAATAAAAAAAAACGATTCTCCTGCAATTATATTTTTCTTACCAAACTCAGCCCTAACCAGCGATTAGCAGTATTCAGCAACAGCAGAACGTTGTGATTGTTATCAAGTCTTCTCAGGAAAGCTGTTCGCATTCTGGACTGCAAGCGGCCGGCCCGCACCGTGGCGCCGCCCGCGAAGGTTTCCGCGCACAGCGAGACCACCCCCGCCGCGCTGCGGGCTTCAGAGCGTTGGAGCTCCCTGTGTTACCACAACAACAATAATTATACAAACAAAATTGTTTACAATAAATTATAAATATTCTAAACATTTCCACCCAAACACATTATCTGGAGTGATTCTCCAAAAAAAAAAAACTTTAATTGCGTAATTCCTCAATTACCTCAACATCAGAAAGGTGCATTTTTGCTATTAAAAGTTCTTTTAATCACATGATTTAATAAATTGTGAGAAATAATGATAAAATTAATTAATTCGTTGTTTCATGTGGTTACTTTGAGGTGTAACAAAAAGGCCTCTAATATAGTTCTAGTACCTTGCGTTAGCTAAGTAGACAGACTGCAGCATGAGATAGCAGGCAGCTGCGGGAAGGAGAGCTAGCACACTCCAGGGCGCGGCGACCGCGTTCACCAGCATCGCGGCTGCGCAGAGGAGCAACAGCTGCGCCCAGCGGCTTATGGCGGTCGGCAGTTTCTGAAGGAAAAACATTGCGTATCGTTAATCAGAATTTTGTAACATGGTCTCGCAACAGGAAGCCTAGAAGATACACTTTTTAATTTTTGAATGAGGGATTTTATTTTAAAAACATGGAGATTATTTGTTTCAATTTTAAGCACCACGTGTTTGGATCTTGATTTCTTGACCATAATGACTACTCCACCACCACGAGCAGAAACGGCACGGCGACAGCCCTTGTACAAGTAGAAAGAGTGTGCAAGGAGAAGAACAAAAACATACAAATATTTACGTTTTAATAAATATATCCTCGCGAGTAAAACAAGTTCTAAATAGGTTACGCAACCTATTTAGAACTTGTGTGAGCTGTTTACTGCCTTTCTGTTACTAAATTACCTTGTCAACAATAAGAATGTCCGCCGAGAAGCGATGCAGCGTATACCCCGCGGGCGTGGTGTGGTAGTGGGCGTGGGGCGCATGTAACGCGGCGTGTAAAAGACGCTCGTGAATCGCCCGCCTCGCGCGCGCTCCGGCCACCGCGCCGGCTGCCTGAGCGCCCCCCATCGCGCATGCGCAGCAGACGCATAACCCCACGTATGTGCAAACACTGCTCCATATCTAGGTTATCCAGAAATAAGTATTTCATTATTATAATTGTTAGATAATGCCTTGAAATTATTTTGAATAACGGGTAAAAAAGGTAACTGGAAGGAAACAAACATGCCGTGCCAACTCTGGCTTAACGGAAAAGTTACAGTCTCTTTTATACAAATACAAGTAAACATTTGCAAGCATTCAGATTGCTTGCAAACAGCGTCAAAATATCTGAACACGCAAAAACTGTCATATCATGGAACCCGGTAACCCGTTTTATCTGTATTACCCGTATAACTTAACGTTGTAAAAGTACCTGAGTGTCGTCCGCCACATTGGCAATGGTGTAAGACAGCCAGCAGTCAGCGGCGACGGCCAGGGCTTGTCCACCGGCCGCCGCAGCCCAGTACGCAGCTCCCCACCAGCCGCAAGCACGGGCGTACTCGCCCCAGATTGTATTCTATAACAATATACAGTTCTATAACATTTAAAAATTCACTAGAACAGATCGCTCAATTCCAAAACATCAGCAGTAAAGCATTGTAGTCGGCTAATGCCACTTCAATGAGCTATCTGTTTATCTATGACGGTGACACACACGGGTTGTCTACGCATCTCCTCATTCCTGAAACGATCCCGTCAATCTCCGATAATTGAGCAAGTCTGAGCTTATTCATAAGGCCATATTTAGAATCCACAGGCAATACACATTGCATGAAGTCTTTCGTTTTGAGGCACTGCAGGAATGTAACCCAGCTCATCCAATATGTATACTTAATGCATTTAATGCTGCTCATTGGTATAATGCAATACGTGTAGAAACGGTATGAAATCACGTCTTTGATTTGTCTCCTTAGTTATACCACGTTATACTATAGGTTAGGTAAGTGTTGTTAACCTTCTACTCATGTATTTTAAACAAAGCCGTTACACCAAATTTTTTTAATTTCTGACAACTATTTGCAGATTATGCATTGTATAATCGTTTTAAATACATCTGTTCAACGACCGCGTCCGGATAAAAATACAGTTATATTGTGACCACTTTTGTACTGTCCATATTTTTAACAGCATGTAAAAACTGTTCATTCTTAGCAATTTTATTCGATATTGATCTATCGATCTATCTATCTACATTCAAAAAGTCTTTATCTGAAAGGAGAGTGAACCTTATTTCTTTATCAGTATGGAGATGATAACGACATCACAATTTTTTTATTTTGGAAAAAGGGTGTCGTTTTTTTCTAAAATACATTTTGTAATACGACTTTCCCGATTTTAACTTGCACGTAAATTATTTTCATTTCGTTCTGTGCCCTAAATGTATTTTTTTAAACTTTTCTTCTAAGCAATTTTACTGAATAAAAACTTTTTAAAATGTTTTTCAATGTAATATGGTACGTAAGTCCATATTACCATGCAAACAACATATTTTTTTGTTATTAACAAACATATGTTAGCGTATTGATACTACCTCTAGTCAACATACCTCGTTTATGTCTTCGGTTTCTGTCTTATGATTCGTTGATTCCTCCGGAACAATGCTGGGATTGGTGTCGACTCCATTACTTGTTATAGAATTAAGCACATATTCTGAGGCATTGTCACCCTTGATACCTATAAGATACAATAAAAACATTGATTTATCGTGGGAGATCTTTGTATGGTTTCTACGAATTGGTGCTCACCATTAGTAACTGGGATGTCATCGGGTTGTGATTCGGAATCTGAACTTATCAACCTTCGAAGTGTTCTTGGCGTCCATCTGTTGAATTAAATATATTTATTAATTCACTTTATTGTCAGACAATTTTTCGTTAGACCACTTTTAAAAATACACTTTTAATAAAAATATAACTATTCATTACACACCAAGATAAAACAATATAAAACTTTTTTGCCAAAAATTAAACCAACTTCAAACGAGAAACTGAAAAGTACAAAATAAATTAACTTTACAAATCATTTCGACATTATAAGTGATAATTAAAAGAAACATAAACAATTAAATAATTAAGTATTTAATAATTTTGAAGTCGGTGCCAAGTAAAACAATAACTAGATATAATATAGGTACCTAACATCAATCTTTTTCACAACTCAAGCCATAAGGTATTAGCAGGAAATTAACTCTAAATATCAGTCCATTCGCGGTATATCCGCGCACGCATTTCTATTTGGGTCCTAAATGCTGTTAATTAGTATGTTATTTTGACATATATATATATCTATTGATATTGTGTTTAGTGTAGTTAAAAATGCATTTGTTACTGCATTAAGTTTTTTGTAGTATTTACTTCGCACCGACCTCAAAATTATTAAATACTTAATTATTTAATTGTTTATGTTTCTTTTAATTATCACTTATAATGTCGAAATGATTTGTAAAGTTAATTTATTTTGTACTTTTCAGTTTCTCGTTTGAAGTTGGTTTAATTTTTGGCAAAAAAGTTTTATTTCACGATTTTTAGTTATTACTCTACTAAAATATACCTTATAGAGTTCCTTTGACTGTCCTTCATTTTCATCATCAGACCCCTAATATCAGTCAAAACCCATTTAGATGAACGGTCTCAGTAATATAAGTTAATCAAGCCCAAATACAAAGTACTTGCTGTAAATCGTTGAGGAGTTCCGTTGACCGCCTTTCCCTCCATCATCAGATCAACACCAGACCCTCATTCATAAAACGGCTTTAAAATTCATTATATTTAATAATATTAAGTAACACACAAGTCGGAAAGACGATATTTTCAAGAGTTTCCCTCAATTTCTTCAGGATTCCACCACCAGATCCAGGTTTACTTACAATGGGACCCCCTTTGGGATACTCCCTTTCCAACAAAAAAAGAATAATCAAAATCGGTTCATAACCGACAAAGTTATCCGCGGACATACATAAAAAAAAAAAAAAAAAAAAAAAAAAAATATACGGTCGAATTGAGAAACCTCCTTTTTTTTGAAGTCGGTTAACAAAAATGGACTTAATGCTAAATACAAAATGCGTAATTTTAATGTTGTTTATAAGGAGTTAGGACAACCTTCATCATCATCATAATTTCGGCCATGGTAAATAACCTGTACCTGTACGGTACTTTTAAAATATAGGTAAACCTTTGTTGGTTTGTTGGTTCAGATTAAGTTACGAGATGCTTCTTAGTTGTGACGCAGAAGCGTCTGCAATGCGAGACATTTTTGCCTGAAAACGTCCCGCTTTGTGGTCGTGTAGGCGCGCAATGGCCATAGTAAAGCATGGGTAGCATCCGCCGCGAGGCAGACGCTTTCGCTTCGAAGTCGCTTTGGTCGCGCAGGTTTGGCCGAAGCTATTCTTTTTCTACACAAATGTAAACAGCTAAAACTGAGTGAGGTTAGTCTTTAAAAAATCATTAATATTATATGCATTATGTTTGTAGCATACCTGGTGAGTGTTCTCTGCGTTCGTGGTCGGAAAAGGCGTCTGATGTAGCTGGCTTCACGTTGCAGCGTCACGTTCGACTCGTCCGCACTCACTGCTCGTCTTACATCTCTACGCCATCTAAAATAAGGTTTCTGTAAGCCTTTTTCTTTTATTTACTTACTAATTAAGCATCCTATAGACGAAAACATATCTCCTGCGCCTACCTATAGAGGTTTTTTTTTTTATGCTGGATAAGCTTCATTTGACTTCAATCTCACCTGATGTAAAGTGACGACGTGGTCTAAGATGGGACATGAAGACCTATAGAAGGTAGATGGCTTCTCCGGGCCACATTACGAAACACGAAAAAATCGCTTCACGCACTGGCCCAGCCCGGCGGGTGGTGACAAGCCGCGGAAGCCTACCACCAGAGACTGTTCTTAGCACCACCCGGAGGTCACGTGTAAGGATTCAGAGGGTTACCACTTACGGACGTGAACAGACAAAACCTCCAAAAAAAGGTAGAATCATCTCGCCCACTTTAGATTTACTACGACTTAATTATTGTGTTTGTCGTAAATATATTTCCATGATGATTTAAACGTTTGATTTAGGTGGAGACGCTATTAATCAATATGCGTATTTTCATTTTCTATACATATACAAATGTTCTATGTTACAACATTAACCCCAGTTACCAAGGAACAACAAGTCTACATCTACCAAGGCCTCAGTAAGTTACGAACGATATGGTCTAGTAGAATTTTGAATATTTTTCGAATGGTCAGACTATCATAGTTTATTGTAGATGTAAATTAGCACCAGCATGCAGTTTAGGTCCGATTCTATAACTCATTTAAATTCAATAGCACCAGTTTATAATATAGGCCACCCAATGTGTATGCAATATGTATCACCTATTTATGTCTCTCAATAATTAACTCTTGGATTATATTGTAATATCCTTTCGACCGACAAATGCCGTCCCTTATAGATAAAGTTGCTGGCAATTTCACTTTAGTGCGATTCAAAAGAAGTGTGCAGTCTTTTTGCACCATAAGTTAGTTTATACATCATATTAGTGAGACAATAGGCATTGCTATAAATTTATATAAAAAACAGAACTTGCTTTGCATTATTCATGGTCGGTGGCGGCGAGGAGAGCTGCCTGGACAGCGCAGGCCGCGGGTGGATGGTCGCTCGTCTCCAGCTACCCCCCACACAAGTTGGCACCTCCGCCAGTAAGTGAGCGCCGGCAGCCTCGTTGATGCCCAGCTGAAATAATATACCTATTTTTATTGGCTACATTTTAAAATACTTTAAGTACGTAAGTGTTTTTGGGAATTTTATAGTGCCGAATTATTAAATTCATTTGAAAGACGGAATTCTACTCTGTATTAAAATATCTGTATAGGATAAAATGTAGTACTGCTGGTTGAATGACTGCAAGCTGTGTTGATATAGTATGCTATTTTTTTTTTCATTGTGTAATATTCATTTAGTAATCATTTTATACTGAAATAATTAAATAAAATAATATCAAAGCTATCGCTTTACCTTATCTATTAAATCTAAATTTTAAACATATTTTGCTTGCTATAAAACATTGTTAGTTTATATTAAATGATAGCTGAAAATACATGTAAGTTAACGCGATATATCAAATTACACTCGAGCTTAGGTCGTAAAGCTCCATTAGTCCGGGAGCAGACAACAAAAAACTATCAACTAAAAAAATACAACATCGATGTCAATATACATCTCGGTAATTTTCGTTTTCCCAACATCGCACAGAGCACTCCAG
Source organism: Gymnoscelis rufifasciata (assembly GCA_929108375.1). Taxonomy (NCBI): domain Eukaryota; kingdom Metazoa; phylum Arthropoda; class Insecta; order Lepidoptera; family Geometridae; genus Gymnoscelis; species Gymnoscelis rufifasciata. The sequence goes on along the minus strand of OV815308.1, from coordinate 9,193,669 downwards.
TTATTCTCGCGATCGACAAATTTTTTGTTGTATGTTTACGATAATGTAAACCATATGTTACAAAAATTGGCGGCGTTTCCTAAGAAGGATGCTACAGATACGTAATTATTATTTCGTGGGAACCTAGTAAGAAAGATTTATAAGAAAATGTTTAGTTGCCAAAAACCATGGCCTTGTCGAAGAATCTATAATATCATGTATTACTATTTTTTCATCACTTTCCTCGTTTTATTAAGAGCTTAACATTTAGCTTTATCAGGAGTTTAACGAAGAGTTCTGTGATGAACAGACACTGCTGCCCGGACTCTTTAAGAGGCTGGTATACCCAGTTGCATTCATGTTTCCTATTAAGAGAATCTAATATAATCTTAAATGAGACCATCATTTAAGATTATTTTAGATTGATATCCAGATACTTGAAATTGTAATATGTTTTGTACTTTTGTAATGTATGCTTAGTTATAATTAGTATCTAAGTTACTTATTATATTGTAATGTATGGTTTCAAAAAGAAACTGCAACTTCGTTGAAGTTCGTTGAAGTGGTAGTAAGCAAGGCTATATACTCGTATCACGATATATATAACGTTATACATACACACATAAATAAAATGGTCGTTAGGGTCGAAAAGTGTTCGAATAGAGACCGCGGATCAAGAAGCGTAACGTATCCCACGCTAACCTTGCTGATCTGCGTTTGTAGATCTTGCTGATCTAAAAACCAGATGGATGGACCACTTGGTAAAGGCCGCTGATGCAAGTCGCTTCCAACCTAAATACTGAGTTACTCTATTTATTGCTGAGCGTCTACCTTTTTTGTTGCCTAAATAAGTTTGTATTACCCATTTCTAGTTTGCTATAAGTTTTATTATAAACTAGCGGCCCGCCCCGGCGCGGCGTCGCACGGCTAAAAAAAGTTCCCGGCAATTTTTCCTTATTTGCTCACCGTTTAGACCTACCCTGGACTACGACAAACATTTTAAAACCAAAATCAGCTAAATCGTCCCAGCCGTTCTCGAGTTTTAATCAGACTAACGAACAACAATTCATTTTTATTTATATAGAAGATAGATGGCGCCTGAACTCCGTTTCAAGTGATTGCTTACCAGAGAAGCGTCGCTAGAGATGCACCTGCTGAACCTTGCCCGGCTGAGAGCCCTGACGAGCCGGGAGCGTTCCCTGTCGGTGCCGCCCGGAGGCCCGGCCCCCGCCCTGGCGGCTGCGGCTCGCGCCTCCCCTGCCAGGTGGGCCCATCGCGCCAGCACTCCGTTGCCGTCGCTACCAACTCGCCCGAACCCAGCCACTCGCCCATCTTCCATTACCAGCACCTTGTATTAGAAACATAGATTGTGACAATAACTTCCTTTATAACTACTTAATTCTGACCGCGATTCGAATTAACACGCGCGTTTTTAATTATTGAAGATAATATGATAAAATAAACATGGCTTGTAGTTTACGCGCAAACCTTTATATTAGTAAAGTATACTAATATTACGAACTTTGACACGCACTCCATGACTCGGCCATATAGTTTTTTTTTGAGAAATTAGCTAATCAATGCAAATACAAAATCATGTAATCTATTTCTATAATGTTGTTATTATTTCTAGCGTGTTCCACCAAACAACCTCCAACAAATGTGATAAGAATCTATACCAGCTTACCTACACAGCTTTTATGGCATGTTAAAGCTTTCTACGCTTTCATTTTTAGCGCGTTAGGCAAAACGCATATTAATATACACAAGGTGCAATATTCATACTTAGACCACGGTTGATGTGTTAAATTGAGCCTGGTTTATGACCGACGCTTTGTGATTCATAACTCAATTATATAACTTCGCTCGCGTGTGTACGTACGATTCAATTGAACATTGTTATATTTTGAAATATTGCGTTCCTACTGAGTACACGATTGTTCCCATATTATACGTCAGCCGTAAAACTTACCAAGTCTGCATAATGCATGAGTTCCAGACGATTGGTTGCCAGTAAGATTGTTCGCCCTGATCTTGCGGCGGGAACTAATCCTCTTGCGACTACATGTCTGGCTAGTGCCGCATCTAGGGCTCCTAAGGGCTCATCGAGGGCTAACAGCCTGGCAGATGAGTAAAGAGCTCTTGCTACACAGATGCGTATTCGCTGACCTCCGGATAGAGGAGCTCCATAACTTCCTAATTTTGTGGCGTCCCCATCTGCAAGTTAAATTATATTATAAGTCTTAGTGCCCTTTGCGAATGAATGAATAATGCCCAGAAATATGTTTTTGTTACCTGGTAGAATTTGCAAGTCAGGTCTGAGCCCGGTAGCTCGCAAAACTCTGGCATATCTGCGTTGACACCATGGACTGTCCATGACTATATTCTCACGCACTGATCCTTCCAGCAGCCATGGTGGCTGGCCCGCGTACCAATTGGAGCTAGGACTTTAAAAACATCTATTATTGTAACACGAAATATAACTCAGGTAAAATGAGGATAGTAATAATTACCCATTGAAACTAATGTCGCCCCGATCCAAAAACATTTCTCCTAAAATACCAGAAAGAAAAGACGATTTGCCAGATCCCGTTCCACCGACGACCATTATAAGCTTTCCTGGAAAATTATTTACGTAAACATAAAAACGTACTATATGCGAGATTTCAATAAAAAAACTGGCACGCGTATTTACCTGAAGGAATTTCTAAGTCTTCGATCTCCAATAGCACATCATCTTTCATGCCCCACGTGAAGGCCGCATTTCTGAACTTTACCAAAATATCTGATTTTGAAGTTTGATTAATGGATTCATCATCAGAGAAATTATCGGTTTCTGTATTTTCTGTATCTTTGCAGTCTTCTTTATCCCAAAAAGCAAAATCCTCAACTGGAGAATGTTCAACAGAGGCGTCATTAAATTTATCAAACTTTTTATAGTCGTCATTGTTGCCTGCTGCTGTCAAGTTGTTTGCCTCTGGCAGTTCTATAAAATCTTTTATCCTTCGGGTGCTGACCTTAAAAATGCAATTATTACTTTTATTTTCTGGTAGTGTGATGTCAAAAATATATTACATGCTTATTAGTTTCCTATATTGTTCAATTCTCCTTACCACGGCTTGAATGACCATGAGTACAGTTACTGGTAAAATTAGCAGCGGTACTGTCAATTGATTGAAAAATGCCAAACCAGCAAATATATTGACTGCAGTCAAGTTAGCGTCGCTTTCTATGACGTAATATATAGAAAACGTTATCACAGTTATCAGAATCGTAGAAACTTGCGTAGTGAATGCTAGAACAGAAAACATAACATTTTATCTCTCTATTGCGAGACGGCTTTCAATTCTACACAAATAGAAGGAGCATACTTAGAAAGCTCCAATATATCGAATCCTTGTTCAAAAGTCTGAGCTCCATCTCTCTGAGATTCAATATCTTCTCTTTAAACAAGTCCTCCCACACGTAAAGCTTTATTACGTTGATGCCTTGTAATATTTCAGTCATTTTGGATATTCTGTGATCAGTGCATTTGGAAACTTCCTTGCCATTATCTGACAGCTTCTTTCCTATGTAAAATTGTAAAGGTGTTATGATAAACACGCTCACTGCAGTTCCAATGATTGCACTTGCTCCTAACTTCTTGTATAACAAGTATAAAATAACAGCTACCTAAAACATACCATACAGACAAATAATTTATCGACAACACTGTTGTTTTACTGTAGGTACAAGATATTATGTAGGTTACCTTCAGAGGTATTGCCCAAATGTAATGACAAACCCAAACGCACGACATAATATTGTAGGTGTCCTGAGATACTAAATTCGTCAATAGACCAGCTCTGGTCGTTGTAGAATCTTCAGTAGCATGCAATAAGGGCGTGTCTTCGTCTGTGTTTGTATCCTCTGACGACCACGGAGTCAGACGCATACATTTGTTGTAAATTACTGCCTGTCAGAAGTATAATAACACTTGTTATTCATTCACAGAATCGCAGAAAGAAAAAAAAAACGAATGTAACATGATACTGACTTGCAGCGCTGTCTTTAGTCTCATGCCTTCAACCGTGACTAGATGCGTTGAGTTTTGTGAGAGAAAAGCTTGACTGATCAGAGCTAATGTAACAACGAGTAGCATGACGTAACCATTGTTCAAAAACTCTTCAACAGTGACATGTTTATTGGTATCGTAGTTAGTATTGGGGCCTTCAATGTACTGAATAATCACTGCCAAGCCTAGTGCGGGCACCATACCAATTAAATCACCACATAGTTTTAAAATGCCAGCGATATAAAAATTCGGCCAGATTTTTCTTAGATAGCATATCCAAATATTTGGGTCTTCTATGTTTGTTTTGGTTTTCTGAAAGAGAACAACATTATAGATAATGTCACTATTTAGTAGGATTAAAAATAATAATAATAAAGTAGGTACAGAACTGATAGGAAAATACCTGCTTAAAAAATATTTTGGAAAAATGTTCATAGTCGTTGATAGACTTTTCGTTTTCTGGTATATCTCCAAAGTCATTTTCTTCCAAGGGATCGTGGTAACCCTTATATAAAAGATTATTGAGCCAATAATAAGATACTTTTGAATAAAAATGCACTTGTCCGTGTTTATAAGCAACGTTATTAGATTCCGCTGAAGATATGCGCTTGTTCTCGTAACTTTTAATAATCTGCAAATTAATAGGAAACATTAATCATGCATTCCGAGCTGAATGAAGGTCATTTTAATTTAAAATAGATGGAAGTATGTAACAATAGTTATTTTGAACGTGGTGCGTAGTTCAAAGAAACCATTACATTAAGCTATAATGTGGGAAATACCATAGAATGGCGCCAGACTTGCACAAGAGTAAATAAGTACTTTGAACTCGAGATGATTCGGGCGTCTCTAGGCGTCGGAAGTCTGTCTGACTCATGCCGGCACGTTGCGTCCATATGCTCCCATAACAAGGCGCATCAAAATATTGAAAGAAAATAAATTAAACAATCAGTTCTTTGACCAAGCAACGCTCAACCTGTCTCAAGTACTTATGTAAATTCGCGTAGAAAGTGGAACTCGGACAACGTGGTTTCTCGAATAATTATGCATGCCGATCTATCGGCATATCATTCGTACCTACCTGACACATTCGCGCGAGTTTCCGCCGATCGTAAACAAAGATTATGTTTGCACGCTTTCAGGGAAATAGTTCACGCTTATATTTTGTAGGCAAAATACATAAACACGAATAAGATTTAACAGTTATTTAAATATAAATCTATGGATAACTTTTGCTAAGCAACAGTTGAAAGCGCGTCAAAGCCGTGTTTGTTTTTGTGGTAAGGCGGAATTTATTTATAGATAAATAGGTAGAATATATTTCATGTATCAATGAGCCGTGTTGGCTAAGTGGTAACACACCGGCACGTTCTGAGAACTTTGAAGAACTTGAAAGACATGTGACATTTACCAACCCGTACTTGGCCAGCGCGGTGAATTAAGGCCTAATCTCTCTCGTCAAGATAGAAGTCCCTGAGTCTAAGCAGTGGGAACGTTAATAGGGTGTTGATATGATGATCATATAACATTCTAATAAATATGTGTAAGTGGTTTAAAAATAGTATATGAATAGGTGAACTGATATTCTGTCCTAAAATAACATCCACTTTTAGAGCTAGTTTTAAATTGACTAACAAATTCAGAAACACTTTATTGATATTTAAAACAGTAAAGCATAATGTAAATTAGTTATTGCAATAGCTGCCGCTGCACTGTTTACTGTCTGACAATGCATGTAGATAAATAACTACCAAGTTTACGAAAGCAACGGGTATTGTCAACACAACACATCCTAAAGGGTATTAACTAAAGCTAACACGTTTGCATTCTCTAATCACCAAAGGGATTTAGCAACAAATAAGACTATGTGCTTATCTGTCTAGCGCCTTACTGCAGCTACTTGCTAATGGTAATACCCACCGGCTAAACGGGAACTAAGGGCTATCGACCTGCATCGACAGTAAATTGCAGCTACATAATGCAATGTTTATGTTTATTTATAAGTATGTATGTATGCATTAGTTTCATTGTTAATTATAACCATAAGAAATATATTTAAACTCGTATACACTCCAATCCGCACTTTCTAGCGTGATAAATCCAGGCGTAATCTCTCTCGTGTAAACCTAATTAGGGATGCTTATGATGATGATGATACACTACATTAAATAAATGAATTAATTTATGTTTAACTAGATAGTTACAAAATAATCAAAGATTGTATAATTACCTCATCATAAAAGCAAACGCTGTCAACCGCAGATAGCATTGCGGACAGCAGCATAGAAAAACCTTGAATGTATATTTGCATATGGGACTGCATTCCAGGGTTGGTGGCGATGTGTTCGTAGAGAATGGCAGCCGAGATGGACGCAGACAGGAGCCAGTAAATGGCTAGGTAGAGGATGGGCGCTGTGGTATGGCGGGTCCATAGGGTGACGTGGAACACGGCCGCCGCGAGCCAGGCTAGAGGCGCCATCAGCGAGGCCACCAAGGGCACCGTCTCCCCAGGCCTCAGCAAGGCCATGGCAGCCCCACAGCACCACACGGCCCCAAGTATCAGGCTCGTTATTCCGCGAAAGTTTTGCCCACGCCATCGTTTTATCCGTCTGTAGGGAAAACCCACATCTATACATATTGAGTCACTCAAGGAATAGCTAGTATCAACGTAGTTATCGACTTCATTGATTAACGGAGTCTGTTTTAAACTGATGATTAACTGAATTGATGACGGGTGTGTTCGGCTTTTTGTTGTATGATATAGGCACCTACACTAGCAAAGTTATCGTCGAAGATCTTAAAAGATAAGAATTGTCAATTTGCTTGCTGTCAAAATGATAATAATGATATTGGTTTTGTTAGTTAAAATTTCCTTTGTCGTGAATTATAAAATTTTATTAAGAAACACAGTCAAAAACTATCTCAAACAACATTTTTAATTTGTAGCACGTATTCCATACATTTTAATTCAATGCTTAGTTGGGTAGTTAAATCATTGATGTTTATTAATAGATCTGTCTGTGTTCATGTAGATAGGTATTATAGTGAGTGACTGAGAAGTAAAAAAACTCATTTCGTCAGTTCAAGGTCGTTTTTGAGCTTGTGTCCAATGAATTAATATTATCAGCGTCTTATAACTAGCAAATTTCATACGCATGTTTTGGTACATACTACTTTAATTGTGTATTCCATACATAGGTACCTATGTTATCTTTTGAGAGACTCGAGAGTTGCTATTTTGGATATATTTTCATAATTTCAAGATTTTAAGCGCTGTGCTCACCTATACATAATATATTCCATCTACTCGTAGTATAATAATGTAAGTGTTGATGTTTTTTAAGAGTTTGTTACATGTTCTGTTGCTGACAAATTCGATATTAAAAGAATTTGTTGATTGTCAAATAGTTATATTAAAGCCATAATATAGGTAGCTAGATACGAAAATTCAAAGTCAGAAAATTATACCATCAGTAGTAAATTTAATATCCGGAAATCTGAAAACTTTAAGTTACGGAGCGATTTAGAAAATGACTAGGTAGTTAGATTTTAATTATTTTAAAACAAAATACTGATGTGACTGACGAGTACATATGTATATCTTTTTGTTAAAAAAAAAAACTTTTTATTTATTGTGTATGTACTCCCCGTTTAACAAAGTATTCGGTTAAGGAAATGGAGTACCAAACGTTGAATATACGGAAAATTGATAATTGCTATAACTCTTAGAAAAGTTATAGAAGATAAGAACTTACTTATTACGCTGTTTTGACAATTTATTCTTTAAATTTATAGCTTCAAATTCAAAATGGGTGGAAAAGAACCTGAAATAAACGTTATAACGACAAAACACGCAGTATGTGTGTTCCATTCAGTAGACTATATTTTTTACAGTTTCGCTTTGAATATTTTTTTGGCCAATAGGTTCTGATAGTTTGCTCACAAAATCACTTTACATAGACACCTTAAATCTATAGGATTTTAGTCTAAGCAAAAGGGAAATCTAGAAGTTAACTTAAACATGTTAGGTACATGGTTAAGTCAACCCGGTTGAATTTGTATAGATTGTACATAATAGTAAAAGTACCTTATTTAAAACTTTATAATGAGATCTTCTAGGCTGTATACCTGTATACCTATTAATAGACAAGATACAAACCGATGTCCCTTCTTCAGCGTGCAACAGCACAAGAGTCCTGCCGTGATGGTCGCGCAGTAGAGATGCAGCGAGTGCAGCGCGGCCGCGAGCGCGTGCGCATGACACTCCCCGTCCGCGCCAGCGCACAGCGCCTCCATGACACTTCGCACTTCCCGCTCTCTGGCATCCGTTGCACTTGATTTATCACCAAACTCCCCACTTCATTGCGCACTGAACATATTAATCATCATTTAATCCTTTATAGTGTAGTCCAAAATTTGCCGGCATTAATGGCTACAGTGGACTTGGCAGCCTCACTTGCCATTTGGCATAGAGCGTTTTTTTCGAACACTCCAAATCAAGGTTGGCATGTTTATGATACGTAACACAAACTCAACTGTGTAAATATTTGATTTCAGAACTGGTGAAACAAGTTCGTAGAAATATTTCAAAACAAACATTTAATTGCTGCTTAGTATGTGTTATTTTTTACCTAGTTGGAAGAGTAACGATACCTTCAATATCAGGAGGGTAATTCTTGAATCTCGCGCCTATGATGTTATAACGAATTTTGAATAGGTTTCGAAAAGTTTGTAAATATTGAATTATTTTGTTGATTATTCAACAATTGGACTTCAGGGGACAACGGGCTTCAGGAGTAAAAACCTCGTGCTTATGATTTAAACGCGATAGATAGAAAATACTTTATTATTATTACACACCAAACAAAGAAACAATACAATAAGAAAATAAAAACGAAACCTAGAACAAATTTGTAAGAAAACAAAAAATATACAGATTTTGGGTCATATATCGAATTCGTATCATAGACGCGAGAATTTCCTCTCTGGTGGATAGGTTAAACGACCCTATTCATTTGGCATTTTGGAGTTTCTATTCTTCATTAACATAATAAATCTCACATAAACCTGGTACCTACCCACCTAATACAAAAGTCTAATACTTAAATTAACTAGTACGTACTGAATTAATGTAAAAATAATGAATGTTATCCTCTGGCACTCAGAAACCAATGTATTGATTTGTTAAACCAATTCGTACATCAAACAATGTTATTTTCAAAATAAACTTGGATTGCATTGGCGTCATTCCACTCTACACAACAAACAAAACTCACCTGAAATAAAACTACGAATTTTTAACGTTCCCATAAATAGTAAATTCACTTGAGAATGTGGTATGTGTACCTACTATAAATATTTTCACTTATGGTCCGGCATATTGATTATGGTTTATAGTATTGTGATGGTGTTTTTTTTCGCGACTCGTGATTGTAGGAGTACCTATAGCGTGCGAGAGCGCGCGTCGAGTTGTTCGATAGACCCGAGTGCCGGGCGCCGACTGGCGTCTGCTTGGCCCTCACTCGACTGTATCGTCCTACTGCAGCCCGGAACCCGTTGGCGCTTTACGAAGGCTCGCCGACTGATGCATTATGTTACGGGAAAATAATATGAATCGTTAATTGAACAATTACCTAGTTTCTTGATCAACTTACGGAAATTCAGTAACTATTTTTTAAATTAAATTAAATTTCAGGTAATTGATCAATTTAGGACGTTTCTCCGTAAAATCATAAGTGGAAGCTGATTGGTTGAATTATAGAACTAAAATGTAGGTTAGGTAATGTTTGTATATTATGAAAATCAATTTACTAGGACATTGATCAATTTACGATTCGTATTCTTTTGATGTGACACATACGTATACGAGTAAAGCTATGCACTTAGAAACCTACCGGCAACCTACGTACTATTTTCCAGTGAACAGTGACGTTCTCACGAACGCTATAGGCCTCCGCAGCAATTCCATTTAGTTCAATGAAAGTTGAAACAGGTTGTTTTCTAGTGCGCTTTCATGCATAATTTCCGCAGTTGTTCGTCGTATCGTAATTGCTTGTAAAGGTACACCTACGCCTATTTTATGTTCTACATTTTTATAGCAAAGTAGGTGCATTGCATTTTATCAAACAGTCTGAGGAAAACTGATTTTGATGCAATTAACGCAATGCGGTTAAAACTAATTGATGCATTTGATTAGGAAGCACTAAAATTATTCAACTGTATTCGAAGGATATCTAGGTAGGGTCGAGTGTTGTACTGGGTGAAACTTATGAAACATCAAAAATTCAAAGTCATAAGACTTTGAATTTTTGATGGATAAAATGGATGGATAAAATAAGAAAAGATAGATGGACTGAAAGATGGTGTCAAATAAGACATTATGACAGGGATGAGTGTTGAGATGACGGGTGATAGAGGAAAATGGAAGAAAAACACATGAAGATATTTCTTACACTTTTATATACATATGTATAAAGATTTTTTTACAGGAAGATAACCTACTTATTTAGGCATAAATGGCATGGCATATTATGAGATATCCAACAGGAGTTCGTTTAAACAAAAGTGGAATTGTTTCATTGTGAAACACCGTTATTATTATGCTTGTTTTTGTATTTTTTGCGGTTATACACGAAATAAAATAAAAAAATATCCAACTGAAATTAAACAATTTTATAGCTCCACCTTCTGATGCATATTCAAAACAATGTTATACTGTAAAAGACCAAAGCGCCGATAGTATTTATCTGAATAAATTTAAAATTTAAGAAAAACCCCCAATTCCAATGTTTTAATTTCCTTAAATGTAAAACAACATAATATTATGTAACGTGGACGCGATGCGCTTTCATTTGATACCCCACACTAGTGTCTTTGCAGATTTTATGTTTTTCTTCCCCACTCTCACCCCCATAACTTGTACGGTTTAAACGGCTCAACCGATTTTCATGAAACATGTCTAAGAACACCCGGGGCAAACTCACATTTCATACAAAAAAAAACTTAATTGAAATCGCTCCATCCGTTCGAGAGCTATGATGTAACAGACAGACAGACACGTCAAACTTATAACACCCCTCGTTTTTGGTCGGGGGTTAAAATCAAACCTTACTTTTTTGGTAAAACCAAAAATTGTTTCATCATCATCATCATATCGTAGGACGTCCACTGCTGAAAATAGGCCACCTTCAAAGATTTCCATTAGTGACGTCATTTTGCAAGAGGCGCGAACGCAAACTTACCCAGTTTGCAGTCACAGGGGCAGTCCGTGGCCTCCAGGGTTAGGTATACTGCACTATCTGACTATTTAAGAATTGTAGCAATGTTTCAATGTACTGTTCCAACGTAGATGCGCCAGAAAGCAATTCAAAGGTTCTTTTCTATTTTGACGTTTAAAATTAAAAAAAGATGAGTTGGATAAATCCTTACATCGACCATTCTGAAAGCAGTGAGCTATTTGCCGTATTTTAATGAAGCGTAAAATTATAAACCCTTCTCTGATTGGTCAAACTCCTTAGAATTGACAAATAAATATATATTTGTCAGATTTGTCTTGTTTATATATTTACCACGAGACATCTTAAATACAATAAAATACAAAAACAAAAAAAAAACAAAAAAAATAGTACAATTACTTATTAATAAATTCCCGAAAACGTTAACGCGTTAAATAAATTGCATTACTTATTTTATAAAATTTATCTCTCGTTTGCAATACTATGAAATATAAATTTGCGGTTATTGTTTACGGTGGCCTACTTACAACATTAGAAGCACCCCTATTTACGTTCCTACTGCTGGTACCTACACAGGTACTTCTATAAAGTCGAGTATCACTCCCACTTGGCTTACATGGCTAACATAATATGCCAATTCAACAAAAATATAATAAACATAAATGTAGTTTTCAAGTAGATTAATGTAATCTTCTTATTATGCCCCTACTAACCTTTATTCTCCTAGAAATTAATCAGTTGGATTGAGGTAAATAAACAAAAAACATTTGTATGTTTTCCTAAAATTTTATTTCATACTTACCAACACATACCACGCTTACCGATCAAACCTTAGCTAGACTAATATTGAAATACATTATGTCACAAATATATCAACACTGTTCTCAGTATAAAAATCTAATCTACAGTTTTAATTTATTAAAATAGGTGCCTACTTAAATATGTAAATTAAATAGTTATGCACTGGGAGGCTGTAAATTTTAAATTTTCAGGACTTTAAGAGTAAATAGAACTATTCATAGTAAATTTGAATAGTTTTTAGGACCAACACATTTTCTCTTTACCTAGAACTCGAAATATTTCTTTAACATAAATTTAGATGTAAGCGTAAAATTATCAGCTTTGGGGCCGATAGTATTAATATATATCCAGATATTGTTAATTTACCTATCTACGTTATATCCATACATTAAACAGTAAGTTAGACAATGGTTGCAAATAAAACTTTGAACAATTACAGAAGATTGAAAAATCGACCCTTGGGCTCGTAATTATCTATTTTACCACATCATTTGTATGTGTAGGTATTAATAAATAGTCCCAAATTGTAAACACAGCGAAAGCATTAATAAAATATCCCTGTTAAACAAAAAAACTAGTTCTTATTTTCGTTTTCTTCTTAAATTCTAAAAATCAATGTCCCAGCCCGAAGTTTCATCGGGTGGTAACTTATCCTTGGGATATTTGTCGAAGTTGGACAGGTCCAAATCGCTGGTGACCGGCTGTATCAGCGGGGCCTTCAACTTCCTTTCTCGAAGACCATCCCAATCGAAGCCGAGGAACCACCTGTGGATATGTAAAATAGGTACAGATTTATTACAAAAACTTTGAGGAGTTTGCAAAATGTGTGGACCGGCATAAATGCTTAAATTCGTTTAGCTGAGACACCAGAGAAAATAAAAAACCCTGCTCTGTAAAAACAATACCTACTTGATTTATTGCTGATGATTCATTTGTTTTTACATAATAATTAACGATTTAAATTCCTTACAACATTGTCAACATTGTTAACCAAAAAGTTAATTTTTTTATAAGTTTTTTTTTTTTTTTTTTTTTTTTTTATGATCGATAAGCCTTCATTTGACCACAATCTCACCTGATGTAAAGTGACGATGTGGACTAAGATGGAGCATGAAGGCCTAGAAGATGGCTTCTCCGGGCCACATTACGAAACACGAAAAAATCGCTTCACGCACTGGCCCAGCCCGGAGGGTGGTGACAAGCCGCGGCCGAAGCCTACCACCAGAGACTGTTCTTAGCACCACCCGGAGGTCACGTGTAAGGATTCAGAGGGTTACCACTTACGGACGTGAACAGACAAAACCTCCAACCTCCTCAAAGTTTAGTTTTATATGAAAGTAAAAACCTCTTTGGATCTTAATATAGATTTAATACAAGGCGTAAGAAATAAGGTACTCGGCGAGGTTTGGTGTAGGTACTTGTATCAATTTTCCAAACCTTCTAATTTTCTACTTCGATTATAAACTCAAAGAGATCTTCAGGTACTCTGTTCAAAAACAAAAAATGCATTCACATATATATTTTTTTAATAAAATGCCATCTAATTGCCAATTATCATGTCAGCCATTGCGCAAATCTGCTCCCCTTATTTGGGGTCAGATTTATGATGATAGCAAATGGGATTTAGTAGTTGAGTTAGTATCTGATTGAAACTCAAGAATCCATTTTTTTTATTTGTACTTGCGGCCTTATTTGAACCAGCAACCTGGTAAGTAGATATATACCTACTCACATAACCTATGCCAAAAATGTTGTATGTACAGTCATCAGCAAAAGAAATTGATGAAATAGGCCAAAAATAATTATCTTAACAGTAAATTTAGTCAAATATTACTACAATAATAATGTGTGCTAATGTGACTATCATCTGTAGTTTGTAAAAAGTAAAAGATAAAATAACGTGTCATAGTAAGTGATTACATTTAGTTCGGTCCGTGGTGTTATATGATCTTAAAACTTCATTTGAAATTATGAATTATACTTTAGTATATACTGTTATATCTGGTACATCATACTAGAAGATGTTTTGAAACGTTGATTTTGATCACTTACTTTTGCTGTTGACTGTATCGGTACGCTATGAGCGCACTTTAAGTAAAATTATAGTATATCAGATGTCTACGTAACACAAGCTTAGAGCTTACCACGGAGCTACATGTTGTTTTGTGGATTGTCCGGAAATATTTATTTTACTAAACCTGAACTCGGATCGTAGACTAATACTAGTACGTTATAATAATTATAATATTGAAGTATGAGTTACTATAATATATGCATTTAATAAAACAATATGAGACACTCCAATATTATATGTTACTTTGTAGATAATACGAATGACATCTGAAGACGCCTACTATGTAGGTAAGTCCAAGTCCCGCGTGTGTGCAATTTATTTTATTGAATTCGTATGATCTGTGATTATATTATCCTGACTAACTAAATATTTAACAAACAAGTGAGTCACATGCAGTACCCGTGTGTAGCGGGTGGTCTGCGAGTTGTAAGTAAATACTTAGCATACCATGTACATTGCAATTTACATATTTGGGTCAAGAAGAAGTCTACATTTATGAACTTTAAGTGAATACAATTAAAGATGAATTTAATACAAAGTTTGTGAGTGTTAAAATGGTTTATACAGATTTTAAAAACGTGTTTTAGTGATTTTTGATTCCTAATAGTTTTAAGATAGCAACCAACAATATCACACATTTTACATTATGCCTATAAGCGTACCTATAGCGTTTTTCTTCTTGTAGGATAGTCACTATTGGTCTATAAACTTAACATTATTTTTGTAGAAAATTTGTAAATACGTACCTCATGATCATAAAACTTTACATATTTAGGCAGTGTGTGCTTTGTTTTAAGTTATTTCTGGTGCATATGAGTTGTACCCGATCAAGATCATTTCACTGAATAAGTTCTGTAAAATGATTATGGTAATTTGTGGGAGAGACAATTAAAAATCTATTAGATTGATAAACACGTTATTGAAAACTTCTTCGAATTTTTGTGTGCTGACTTATATAAATCTTCGCTAACGTACAAAGGAGGGTGATATCAACTATTAAAAATTGTCTGACGGTAATGATACATAGCACGCAAAATAAGCGCAGGTCTAGAGTCCGGCGGAGAATACGCATTTACTGCAAGTATCTAGGGAAACCCGCGTCTTTTAAACAAGGTCTTCGTTTAACGGTTAGCTCTTATACATCAAATTTGCAATCCAAATTACAAAGGAACCCAGACATTAGCATTCTGCATTCCGCTCCTAGCAACATTTAAAATCTATTGTCCAGAGAGTCGTGTGTGCCTGATATGATAAACAGTTAGCCTTCGACTTACTTATGAATTTTGATGTCCATTATTCCATTTTTGAGGTATCCTAGACGTTCGGCGGGCACGGCTCTGCACAGTTTCTTAATGAGCAGCTGTGCTGATTTAGGAACCCTTGTGGGGTGGAAAGGTACCGCGTCTATTCCTTTCAGAATTAGTGTATATGTCTTCATGTGATCACCGCCTGTCGCTCTGAACGGGGGTTTTCCAACAAGCAACTCATGGATAAATACCCCAAGTGCCCAGCAATCCACAGCTCGGTCGTGTCCCTGTTTAATTGAAGTAATTGGTTCAATAGAATCGAGTTAAAACTGTGAATTTGATGTGAGTAATGTGCTACTTACCTTATTTAAGACGATCTCGGGAGCTACGTATTCTGGTGTTCCAGCGAACGTCCACGTTTTGCTGTTTTCGGATATTCGTTTAGCAAACCCAAAGTCCACCTAAAATTCAACAAATAAAATAAAACAAGTCAGAGTGTCAGATGACTGATACAAAAAACATTTGTTGTAAAAATCTAAATAAATTATCGTTTATTTTAGTTTCAATAAAAAAAATGGACCCTAGCGAAAGCTGCCCAATGTTTTGGTCCATCTACCAATTAAGTTCATTATGTTTTATAATGATGACCAGAGAGTTTAATTCAAACTAATTTACCAATTTGATGTATCCTGATTTGTCAAGCATTAGGTTCTCGGGTTTCAAGTCTCTGTAAATGATGTCCTTCGAATGTAGGAACTGGAAAGCCTCTATGACACATGCAGCCATGAACCGGGCGACGTTTTCAGGGAAGAACCTTTGCTTCTGAAGGATGGTCCATACATCTCCTCCTAAAACTGGCTCCATTAGGAAATAAATGTACTTGTTATCCTTGAAAGTTTGATACAATCTGAAATGAAAGGATAATGTTGTCAATAACCAACTCTGCAAAAAATTTGGTATGCAATAAAGACATGTTTCAATATAACTTAAGAACTACTTTACCGATTGTTATAAAATTTAAATGGGACCAACTTGCAAGCAACGGTTTTATTTAGAATAAATCGTTGAAATCGATTCAAAGAGATGAAACATCTCAGGTAACAAAAAAAAATTAAATCATACGTGACGAATTGAGAACCTTTTTTTTCGTTAAATGCCGATAAAATTCAGCGCTTTAGGAAATATTCCGCAGCTTTCAAATTACTGGATTATTTCCCATATTTGATACAACGACAACATAACATACTGTTGTATAATTATGTAAGTTAAACACTCACTTGCATAGAAAGGGGCTATCACAGGTCATCATGATATTCTTCTCGTTGTATGCATGCTCCTGTTGTTGTTGCTGGACCATTTCGATCTTTTTCAGGCACTTGAGGGCAAACGTTAGTGAGGGGTTTGGCTTGTATTGGACTAGCTCTACTCGACCAAATCCGCCCACGCCCATGGTACCTACGATTTCTAAATCCTTCAGCTCCACGTATGAAAATTCTGAAAATAAGGCATCTCAATTAAATGTGGGTACCAGGTATTTATTTCAAAAGACACTGTAAGATACCCATAAATAGGTATCTATTCTAAGGTTATCAATTATAGTTTGATAAAAAGATTATGAGAACTGGCGAAAATTATCTACTAGGTCTATTACTTTATTTAGGTATTTTTTTATTTATCATGCTGTTCTCTTTGCTGGGCAAAGACCTCTCACAAATCCTTCCACATGTACCTATCTGCAGCGTCTTGCCACCAGTCAGGCCAAAAATTATGAAGGTTGTCAAGCCAATGCTTTCATGGCCAACCTCGTCCGCGATTTTATTCTGGTATCCAGGGTGTTATGGCGTGGGCCCATCTCTCGAAGTCTTAGTCGAAGATTTATTTTTAACAACCTACTAACTACTCAAATTAATTGTAAACCACGTTTTTTTTTGTTGATATTTATACAAATTGACTACTTCCGTGGCGCGGTGGACAAGGATCCGCTTACGGCGCAAGAGGTAGTGGGTAGGTACGATTCGCGCCGAGGGTGAAAGTGATTGTATGTTCTGCAAGCACTTTTTCATGGTCTGGGTGTTTAATATGTATAGTAAAAAATATCTATATATGTATGCCTATTATATTAAGTATATCAGATATCTAGTACCCGTAACACAAGCTCAGAGCTTACTACAGGGCTAGATGTTGTTGTGTGAATTGTCTAGAAATATAAAAAAAAAATTAGACAAAGCTTTATTTGTTTAATCCATGTCAAGGTAGGCACAGCTTGCTATGAGCAAATGACCTAGCTAGCTTTCAAGCCCAATTAGCTAGGCCACTAAAATTACAGGGTAAGGTTGCTTAAGTAGTGCCATAGAAAAATAAATTATTACGTAAGTACCACAACATATATCAATTCCGTTTTGTTGAATGAGCTACTTAGCCTATTATTGAAGCTTAAATAAGAAATATTTTTACTTACGGCTTATAACTTGCGAATTTTTCTTAGGTTGCGACGGTCTGGGAACTCGGTGGACAATGTTTCTTAATGCTTCTATATCTCCGAGAAGATCTGTAAATGGTCTGTAAAGTTGGGCCGCAATTAGATCTACCATTAAATAGAGATATACCTTGGAACCATCAGAACCTACAAAGAATTTAAATTGAGGTGCTCATGATGATGATGAAATTATACCAATGATTTTTAAGATCGGTCCAATGCTTCCTGATTTTAGCTTCGTTGGCTAAATAAACTCTTCAGTTTTATTTTTAAACAAAATTAACATATAAAATAAGCCGAAATCAAGCAAAAATATAACCAGTCTGCGACTAAACTTTTTTGGGATTTATACAGTATGCCTATTGTGTGAGAATGTTTGTTACACAACTTTAAATCGATAATATCCTAAACGGTATTTGAAAGAATACTAAAAACAATAAAAAAAGTTTTGTAAATACCTATACCCCGCATGACTTTATTTATTATGGCACTACCAACAGCACATTTATAATAAACATTTTAGTAGACATTTTAAATAAATTATGAAAAATATTTGCCTATAATAATAGGCGAGCACAACACTTGACTTTTATTATTGAAATGATTGTTTACTGAAGTCATGATTTTATTGACACTCGCCGGACTGAGAGGAATCGATCGATGTATAAATCATAAATATAAACCGGCCCAGGTGTTTTGTCTATAAAGTGCTACAAAAGAACATAATGAATGAAAACCTACTAACTACTTTATTATAGTGTATTTTGATTTGTCAAGTTTTGTGTATGCATACAAAAGAATTAATTAAATTAATCCTGAGTACTGAATACATACATACATACATAGACTGATAAATACATTACCACTCCTTTGCGCAGTCGGGTAACTACATTTTCATCGTATAGTTAAAATTAGAAGAAATTTCTGCATCTGTGGGCCTGTTTCTCGTACAAACTCTAAATAGTACACGAATACCAGCCAATAGGTACCTAAGACGTAAATTTTGTAGCCACAATCTATTTTGATTAGCAGAACAAGATCTTATGATTATGAGAACGTAAAGAAAATATCAGTAAGTTACGAAACTTAGAAAAAAACTTTCATAGCGATGGATTATAGCTGTTATAAGATGCGATGTACTCCTGGGATACGTGCTTACCCTCGTTCTAAAGTAAGACACTCCACCCCTGGGGCTTGCGCGATGCAAGTCGCCAGGCGTCGATCTTCATGCAACAGTGCCTGTTCTCCGAAGAAGTCCCCACGTTTCAGCAGCCCCACCCTCCTCTCTACACCGTCGCCATCGCGTTTCATCACCAGAACTGTTCCTCCTCTAATGATGTAGAATTTATCACCCTTGTCTCCTTGCCGGACCACGGGAGTGCCGGTTGAGAAGAATTCCTGGGAACGAAATACTTATAATTGAAAAAAAAAACATTTTTTTATATAATACTAGTGAAATATTTAAATTGGCACGGACAAGAGTACATTTTAGTATAATTCAAGTAACTCCAGGTTGTAATTTTATAAAAAAATATTGCACATTCATAGAACGGAGTCCCTGTGTCTCAGCAGTGGAAAAGTTGTTACGATTCCACTGCTGCTTAGGTTATATTATGCTGAACATAGGATTGTTGTTGATAGAACCATTATGGTACGCGTTGAGATCTGCTGCTGAACATGCTGAAGTAAAACGCATAAAATAATTTTACCGAATCATTTCACTATCAGCAGGTACTCTTTGTAAATACGGGTTGGTCCACTTGCTTAACAAAATTTCTTAACTGCCTAATAATAAATACTTTTTACTCTTTATTAATTATATTGATTATACAAATTTAGTAAATCCTATTTAAATTTTCCTTTGATTGCCGCCTCATTAAAGTTTTCGGAATGTTTTATTATTTCAGATAAACCATAATCACAGTCATTGATTATGTTTCCTTGAATCGTTTATCTATTGCTTTTGTAATGCATTATTTCAATAAAGATTAGGCTAGTACATTGCTTTTGTTATTAACATTAAATGCTGGTGATTTCCCTTTCATGTCGCGAGCACCAATCTAAAGTCAAGTGTCCTTTATTTAAGATTATCAACAATGGAGTATACACATTAGTGTCTACAAAGTAAGTACCTGTAAGAACCTTTAAGTAGGTGTACCTATAGTAAGAGAAGAGTGTTATACGAACCCTTTTCAAAAAATCGGAGATGTGAGCAAGCTCTATCTTATCGATGCCCTTCAGCAATGGCACCGATTCCAAGAACCTGATGTTGTCTTCCTGCTCCTGACGACCACTTCTCACCATTATCTTCTGGAAAACTCTTCTCTCTAAGATCCATACTCTTGCTTCTGTTATACCTGTGGTAAATATAAATATCCACATCGATTTAGTTTTGAGAAATGATTATAATGTTATAGACTATTATTTATTGACCTGAATAAATGAGTTTTATTATTTTATTATTATAAAAATAAGGTAAGTAAGCCAATGTAAGGTCTTAATGCTCATCTGATCTAGACATAATTCTACTTGCGTAATAATTTATTATGCTTAAATCGTCAGATATTTAAGATGACCTAGAATTTAAGTAAGTCCAGTCTATTTGAATGACATATTAGGCTTGAGTTCGTCATGGCTATCTGTTTATACGTACTTATTGTTATTATATCTATTCCTTATCATACTCACATCGAATTGACGCAAATCGTTTTGCTTTGTATAAAATAGCCAGTTCACCGAAGGCTTCTCCCTGTCCAAAAGTCTTCACCACTTGTCCACCTTTAAGGACCTCGAACTGACCGATGGCGGAAACGAAGAGATGGCTCCCACTTTCACCCTCTCTTATTATAAGACTACCAGCAGGAAAATCTTGAGAGCTCATAGCTTCAACAACAGCTTGCAATCGATCTTCGTCCATAAGGTTTCTTAAGAAATCATTAGCCATAACTGCTTTTTCTATTTGTTCAGTTGACCTGAAATATGCATGTAAGGTTTAGTGGTAGTAAGTATTTATTGTTTCTGTGAACTCGATAAAAACATTATTAGTAACTGAATAGGTGATTTGTGGATTACCGTGGCAGGTGGCGTGGTACATTGCACCCTATTGGGCACTAAGTATTATGCGTTCTTAGTAAATAATCGATAGTGACTTGAAAATTATTAGATAGACATATTTAATTTTAAACAGATTCCTAATACCTATTTTATTTGTTACCATAAAACTTTAATCTAATATCGAACTAACTAACTGCTTATTCCATTAAATATATCTAGTAGGTTTTTCATACAAATCGTTTGATTTTTGTCTACTTATGCTTACTAAAGCAAGAAATCGTATGAGTAATTTATATATAAGGGCGCATGGTGTGGTGGAAGGCCATTGTTGGTAGCAGGTTTTACGGATTGTCCTTTTATAGGTGGTTTCAAAAGTAAGCCAATTAATCATAAGGAAACTTACGCTTCATCTTTTTCATATACATCGTAAGTTATATCAACTGGAGAACGTATGGTGTCGAAGGGAGCATGGGGAGCGATCACACCTCGCTTCCTTCGAGTCCGTTTGTCCGGGTTGCTGACGATTTCCGATATAGTTTTACGACCGGCACTGCTCTTCCGGTCTCGATCGTCGAGCTCGCTGGTTCTTGCTGAAGAGTTATAGTCATAGGACTCTTTGCTGTAGTGACTGCCGTTGTAGCTAGTCTTTTTCTCTGTGTCCATTGGTACCGGCAAGCTAGGCCGTATCTTCTCAGGTGCAATGGACCCATTGGTTTGTCGAGGTTCCGATGACGTCGGTGTGGTATCTTCATTGTTTGGAAATATCTGTAAATTTTCAAAAGAACCTATGACTATTGTTGGCAGTAATAATCTCTACACGACTACATCATCTCTACATATTTTTTTATGTGATAATTAGGCCGCTTTTGACAGTATTTATTTTAGAACCTTATTGTCTACTCTTCGGCCAAAACAAAGCCTATTCCGTGTAGCTAGTCCATACCTACAATCGTAAGAAGTTAACCGCTAAGCAAACCGAAGGAGGCCAAAACTGAAGGAGGCCTCTTCAAGATGTACAATTTGCCTTACTAAGTTTATTCATCGAGCTAGTAGACATGCTACTCTGTACTTGTCAGAGGCCTCCATTCGAAAACAAGCACGTGCGTAAATAAAGAAGCTTATTTTCATATATGTATTTTTTATTTCAGTTTTTAAGTTAGTAACTTATAAGTCTTATAACACTATTCTTGTGAGACAACAACACATTTTCTGGTTGTATTGTAAAGGAATAGTCAGTATGTTTTTCCCACAGCCAAATAAGCGAACAACGCCGTTTGTCGCTCTTTAAAATATATTTCCTCATTACTGGTTCGATTTCTAAAAAACCTACACCCCTCTACATAGCAAGTACCTAAGTACAACCAACTAAATAACCTAAAGTGCGTACCTACCTACCCAACAAAATGATAAACCCTTGTCAACATGAGTATTACTGCAAGAAAAGTCATTATTAGGTACGTACAGTACAGTGGTTAATAACGGAACGGAGGATCAACACAGGTTTATAAATCAGGTCAATAAAAATATTTATAATCCATTCAGGAAACCCTATCAATAGATTTAAATTTATCACAATAATTAAATTGAGATAACAATTTGCCTCGGCACTGATTTTACTTTAATAGGTGTATATATACCTACAGATTAAGTTTATAGGTCCCTTTGGCTAGGCTAGGCTAGGCTAAACTTTAGTTAATATGTGTAAAAGCGAAATTCTGTAATGTACATTTCGCACATAACTTGGAAATGGATTATCCAATTTATTGTTTGCCAGATATGCAGAATAATTAAAGCTAGGTAAGCTAAATTACCCGTGCAAAGCCGAGCAGGAGCTCTAGTTACCTACACATAAAATTCAGCATCACCCAAATTATAAATTAGATACCTATAATCTATATCCTATACCTATAGTAGTCCTGCCTGTTAAGTACCGCCTACTGTTATAGATCAATTAATAGACTAAGATCCGGCTCCAGGATCTCTACGATCATAGCGTAGCCTACAGGCTCCAAACGTACAATAGACTTAGATTTACGACAGGTTTTTAGCCGGTCCTATTATATACTATATATATAAATATATAAGGGCATATTATGTGGAAAGTTCGCAATGGCATACGTGATTGATGAAACATTTGAGTTAGCAACCTGGAAGATGGTACCTATATTCTCCTAGTCCAAAAAAGTGCCAAAAATGTGTTTGGTGCGTGTACGCTATGATCGGTAAGGTCCTGCAGCCAGATGTGATCTGGGTGCAAGTATTATTTTAGCATTGAAGTTATATTAAAACTAGCAGACCCCGCAAACGTTGTTTTGCAAAATAAAAATATATAGATGTTGGCCGATTCTCAGACCTACTCTGTGACACGAGAATTTTATATATAAGATTGAACCTTTTTTGTCATATGGCTTTAGGTACGTACGGCTCTAACTAATAAACTATGGTTCAAATAATCAATTTATTGGTAAAATATAAGTTTACAAGTCAAAAATAAAATATAAATAATCCATGTCAATCCAATCCAATACAATTAAAAACATCTAGGTAAGTTCGATATTCTATTGAATCTTCGATTTTTCTATTGAAATCGAATCCTACTTACATACCTAGATCGTTAATAAAAATCTTCAGTGCCTAGCTGATAATTTTAATTTATGTTACGATAAACCCAAAGGTCATTTAAGAAACTAATTAGCTACCTTCATCTTTTATTTAGCTACATTCATTGGTAAACTAAACTAGTTATTTCCAGAATTAGAATTGTACAGTTGTGCATTGCTGAAAACTCACAATGGTCTCTCGCCGAGCAGGCCTAGTCGGCTGCGCTCCATTGCCGAGATTAAATCCGCCTTTGGTAGCCCACTTGAACGGTGGACAGAGCACCATTTTACTTTCACTATTTCTCTGCAGTAAGACGTCACATAAACAAATGCACAGTGCACCAAACGATGCGAAGTTTCCGCGCAGCGGCGACGACTGCGAACACTGCGCAAAGGCAGCCCTTATCGCTCCTGCCAGATTATCTCACCATTCCGATTGTTTTAATTAGATATTTCATACTAAGGAATGATTGCTACGATTCATTATCAAATAGTCCTGTAATCTTATCGCCACTAAATAATTATCACTAGCAGCCAATCACTACTGACAGTTAGAGGTAAACTAAATTAATGATATCAGCAGCGTTACTAATTTATTTTACAGTGTGCATAATTCACTGAAAACATGCCAGCATCAACATTACGGTTTACATAGCACTTCGTGTCTTAAATATGATTTCTTAAAAATAGGTTGTAAGGAGCAGTTTAAAATAAAAGATTAATGTTCATACTATGATTTATTGATAACGTAAATGAGTACAAGGCCAAAGGCTTCAAATGATTTACTTCATTCAATATTCATTGAAAAAAATATATTTACAATAAATCAGCACTGCAATTCATTAAGACATTGCCACACGAAAATAAAACTATGAATTCTATTTAATTACTTTATCACAAATCAACGATCTAGTGGGCACGCTGTGCACTGGGCTTGTCCTTTTATTGGATTTACTTACAAAATTAACAGCACAATTTTATACTTACACGTGCAACAGTAAAATGTGCGAATAGTCTATAAATGTGCCCAACGGAAGACATTCAATGTAACAAATCTATTGTTATTTAATTCCAAAAAACTTTAAAACTTTTATTTTATTCTTACAATATACAGACAAGGGATTTGAGCACGGTAATAGCCCAAGATCCGCGCTACATTTAACATTTCAGAACGGATCTCGGAAGTATTATCTGTAGATAAAATACTGTTTTATTTATACGCATTCATCCGACGATCTGCAAAATGCAGATTTATTGCCTACTAGATACGTAAGATCGCAGTCGTAACACACATAAATCCACTTAGGTGTGATCCTATTATATAGCAAATGGGTGAGATGTTACCACCAACTAAATAGGTTCTCCAAAGCTAGAGATGACAGCAGTGTCGAAAGTTGTAATAAATCAGATCTCTATAAAAGTAACACGCTGTTATCTGAAACTTCTTTAAGCTACAATTTCAAGAATTGTATGTGTTACGTCCACTCAAAATTGCAACAATATCAATCAAATCGAAGACTTATTTTCAGTCAGACCATCATAAAAAGACACTCAACACATTCAACTGAAAACAAAGTTGCCTCATTAGGGCATTGCCGATCCAAATGACTAATTGTATGGCTTCGATTTAAATGTTAGAGTAATTTGTGATATAGGTAACATGAATATAGAACTACCCGAGACTACTAAACAAACGGAACTTCGCCGACGTGTGCAATTGACGAACAAGTGATACTTATAACTGGCTACTTCAACAACGTGAACCCGAGGGGGTACAAATTATACGCACAACACGCGGCGGTAAGCCGCCAGTAACACTAGGTGGGCTCCCTCAGACAGATCCAGTCGACCGATATTAGTATTGTTCGTATTATAGTGATTACCAGATCGGTTTCGTGAAGGGTGGTCTGGAGCGGCCTGAGCGGGCGCACCGGCAGGCAGCGCCGGCGCTGTCGGCGACCGTCGCCGCGGCCGCCAACAGCCCTGATATCACTCCATGCACTACGTAACAACAAGTTATATCATCTATATATTATCCATAATTAACGAAGCCGTCGATTGTATAATTTGTGCACAGCATGAAGAATAGTATGAAAATTTAACATTATATAAAAACGGAGAAACAAATGGCTTTAAAAAATACATTATCCTTAATTTAATGATTAATATACTTTATAATACATACATTGTCCTTGATGTTTATTTTTTCAAATCTTATTCCTGTAGCACACTAACCATTTTGTCAGATATGTAATTTAAATTCCGATTTTTCTCCCATTAATTTAACAATTTGGCTTAGTTTATGAAAATGTACTTTAAACTAATTAAATATTTTTTCTTTATTAATCAGATTTAAAATTGAAGCTATAAAAATAACAATCAAAAATCATGTTTTGGTCCAAATAAATGAGTCGTGATTTGTTTTTGTTCAATAGATATCATAGAATGCGCACAGAACCACGACCCATTAACTTGTGATAATACAACAAACCAGAAAATATAATATGCAACTAGCATACGATAACTAAAATTGATCAAATAAATCACATGTACTTTTTTCTGTACTAAAGATACAAAAGGTTGCATTTAGGTTACTTATTTCTAAACTAAAAAATCCTAAAATTAATGCATCCACACATGAGTATTCAAAAGTAAAGCACAATATTTTGTTCAAAGCTGCAACAAGACAGTTACGTATACCATACGATTTAAAGTATCCTAAAATATTAAGCCAGTGGCACTATCAGGTGAGAGTACGATAAATCAATCAGAAAATATGACACAGACCTTAAAAATAACTTAAACAAATCATACAGTGAATAAAAATTAGACGTATGTAGGCTTCTACGAGTACTAAAGTCTGCAAATATCTATCACATGAAATCCACAAAAAGCACCTTTCCCTAACGTTATATTGTGCGCAAAAGACTAGAAAATCTTTCAGATAAACGATTAAAATTGTCATGGACTCGCTGCTACTAAAGGGACAAGATGTTGTTCAACTTGTGATAAAACTTGGAATTTATAGACGTAGACCTAATAAAATAATTAATGAAATAACCGGTTAAAATAAGAGAATACGTGAATTTAAGAGGCGTTACATAGCATTAATAATACACACATGTATCAAACGATTTCTTTGCGATTAGTCAAATCTTAATACAATATCGTCGCAGGGTATTTCATACAAAATCAGATCTAAAACATTGACATTTCATTGTAAAGGTATTCTTAGATACTTGGGTCTATTATTAACAATATTTCAAATTCTTTAAAGGTATTATGTAACAAGTAATCTAAGAGACTCTTAAAGATTTGTTAAGTTTTTCTGAATGAAAGACTATGAAATCTACTGAGGTTAATGACAGGTGAATTCACTGACAAGTACGAATCGATGGGTTTGTGCTTTGGTATAAACTTTGAGCGAATTCAATGACATGATTAACAATTATTTTACAATCCTAATGAAAATGTTAGATCTAAATTTACGACATTCTAAAGGGTTGGACCCGTATGCGTGTTTGTTCAATAAAAAATAAAATGTAAAGTTCAGATAAAATGTTAAAACAGCACTGAATATTTAGACACCGTACAAGATAGTAATAATCATCCTACGTAAAACCAAATTACAAGGAGAAATCTCAATGATATGTAAGAACTCCATGGAGCTCCCTTCTTTCTTAAACACTACGGCTAAAGCGTTACCTACAATTCAGTAAACTTTATAATAACTAGCAACCGATTACTTACTTATTTTTATGACTAAATAGGGACTGAATATATGCGATTCAATATTAGTAACAGAGAGGCGAACTGTACACTAAAAGTAGGTACTGATTAATTATAATACATTTGGAAATGGAGATATTTGTGACTACACTTGGGCCTCCAAAATGCTTTTATTAACTCTACGTGGGAACTTTCAAATAACGATGTAATAGAAATTTGGACTGGACAATAAGTCGCATCGCTTAACACTATCGTAATGTGATCCTTTTACAACGATATAATTGGTAAATGTCGTCTAAAATTAGTTTAACTATGTAGTTACTACTATTTACCTCGAGTTAAGAATATAGGGTAACTTTTTGGAAATTAAAAGCATCTGTAAAACAACAACCGAAAACATGGCACCGATATAGAATGCACCACAGTATTCTCGTAGTAAATACGAAAAGATTCGTCGTGGAAGATCCGTACCTACTCTATGCACTTAGCGAGCTATTTCATAAGCACTACGTAATAGAGATATTTAAATTCATGTAACTAATGAGATACTAGTGGCAATAACTATAAATTATGAGTAATATTGGAGGACCTTATTAATTTACTTTTAGAACGAACCGAAACAACAATTTTAAACCACAAATGGAGTCCAATTTCTATGATAACTTCCATCTAGCAAACACGCTATTCAAACTTCTAAACTTTGCGAGTAACGTTATTTATTTACAATTTTTATTTATGATATGCAAGTGCAAAGCTCACTAATCTCTGAACAATACTTACATGGAAATTAAATATTCCTCTATTGTCAATATTGTGTACATCTACACTATTAAGACAATACTATGTCGTATTAATGTGTAGACAGATATCCGTAACACTCTTATTGCGTACGATACGTAACATTTTCTCATTCAAGTTAGATTCCTTAGAATCACTTTAGCTGCTCGCACTTGTATAGCATTAGTACTCAAATATTTTACATTATAAAGTTTATGACGATAAACTTTTCTGTTAGAAAATTTATTGACTTTGGTATCGTGTTTTCTCGCGAGACGCCGCGCGCGGCTCTAACGCAAGACTTCCTACATACACTCGGCTCACCGAATTATTGTTAGTTCTGTGTTAATCGCCACCCAAGCTTTACTATACAAAATTTGGCTAGCAACATTACTTTTATCCTTAAATTATGTTACATTTGTACGTTCAAGAGAGTTCATTGTCATGTAAGGGTAAAGGTGATGAAGGTTATTTCATATTCGAGAAAAAATATTGTTCCATTGGCTTAATATGGCGCAAATCTGTTGTAACCACTTCTGTACACCGCCGTCTGTAAAATAAAAGAGAAACATTTAGTTTAATTGTCTTTTCAAATGGTTTGGATAGCGGTGTTATAGTAAGTACGCATTTGTCATACCCCGTAGCCTGTCACTGGGCCGATGCTGTGTCCCAAGTACGGGTCCGCATACTCTCTGCCGTACCTGCAATTAATGTAGCGTTCAGTTTACGTCTCAAATGAAGCCTAGCCTTTTTTTAGAAATTGTTTTGTTGTTAGAACTATATAAAGTTAAAGTTACATCCCTTCGTGTGTAAAAAAAGACTAATTGCATACTCAACAAATAAAACATGTGATCACTTAATTATGTTAATGAAAGTATTATTTTTACTGTCCTTTGAAGCCATTGAATTTTTTGATCTACATTAGGTAATATACATCGACTGAGTGTTTCTAATATTCCAATGATCTATGTGTTTAAACAGTCAACGTACGTCATTCGCATACCCTCTTATTATAGGGTGAGATGACACTGTAAGTGCAGACAGGGTACCTAGTTTGATGATGTTTTTATAGTTTCGTACCCACAGGGTCAAACGGGACGTTTTGACAAGGACTTCGATATACATCTCTCTGTCATCTGGCTATCTTAAGAACTGTGACAGATACGTGACTTACGTAGCCAGTGGCGCCAAGGCAGTATGTTGGGGCGAGGCGCTGACAGCCGCGGCGGCCGCGCGCGCAGCGGCCCCGTAGTTAGCGGCCGCGGCTGCTGCCGCTGCGTGCTGCGCGGAGCTCAGCGGACTCTTAAGCAGAGGTGCTGCCGCTGCCGCTGCCGCTGCTGCAGCCTACAAAGCACAACATGCGTTAAAAACCGATCAGTAATTGCATATCCGCTCCTTTCAGCCTTGCAAGTTTCGCGCATATTTGATATAGATGTCTTGGTATCGTTTAGGTATAAGTAATGAGAGAAACTAACTAACTGTGCTGCCCCTCTTTTAAAGTTTCTTGTACGGATAGCCAATAATAACATACGATTTTACGAGTTTTCTTTGAATAAATAACGCATGAATCATCAACGCGAAATTCTTAATACCTTCAATTTCAGTTAAGTATATTTTTATAACAAATTTTATTGCAAAAATATTATGGTTCTGGAATTTTCATCATAAATAGCCGTTGTGCCTAAGCACAAAAATAGAGACCAGATTCATTTGTGACTGTTTTTTGGCTGTGGACTTATTAGTGCAATCGCCTTAAGATATAAGATCCAGGGTGAGTCGCTACTAAGATATGATAATTGCGTTAGATTCGCTCACAAACCTGGCTTGCGTTTAGTAGAGTAATTTTTAGTGTTAATGACCTATTTTGGTTTTGTTGAGTATGTGTTGTATTCAGCGTAAGTTTTCTTTAATGAGTGGTTGTGTAAAATGGCATAAAATAGAGCGGATGAGATATTTGCGAGCCGGCATAAACATCGGGCGCACGGGAACTTTGGGAACAGTGAGCCCACAAACACGCGTTACTGTTCCACCCAATGCTACGCACCTAATCACAAACTAACGTCTTACCGTGTATTATTTTTTCGTCATCCATCGAAACGTAGAAAGGCCTATTTCCTTTTATAACTGCCAAAAACTAAAAGCCAGATCGTTGCATTCACGTTACTTAAAATAAAAACATAGCGTGTTGGAAGTTGGACTAGTATTTATATACAAAATATCATGCAGCTTTCCTGGTACTCTCTCCTACGAAATGATTGCTTTACTGTATGTAAACCGAAATTACCCACGGAATATCATTCGATAGGTAATGTAGGTTTAAACTGCGAGTATATAAAATGCTTGTTACGGTGGGAAAATGATGAGCATGCAATACGAATGCGTGAATTTAAAATTGTTACAAACTAGAACAAGTTATATCGTACCAAGGATTATATCATAACTATCTACTGATTCGTGATTGTTAGTGTACAAACTTCGAAAGTTGCAATTAATTTGTGGGCTCAATGTTCTACTAGGAGCATGATTTCAAGATTAGCATCTGATCGAGACATCTCACAGCTTGCGTAAGACCTAAAACTAATCACCCACCACAAATACCAACAACGAACAAGGAAAACGCAAGAGAAAGCAATGGGCGCAGGCCGGCCTCGGTCGCGCGTGCACGGTCCGTCTCGGTTACCACAAACACAATGTGCACCCGGCAGTACGGTGGATTACCAATCAACCAATAGGACTATACGAATATAATAAGGAGCAAACAAAATCCCAGCACTCACTCCACGATGAATAACAAACTTATACTAGCGTGGTGGACATGAATCGGGAAGCGATAGTAATACAGACAAGTCGGTAATCGAGCGAGCGCCAGAGGCGCGGGTTACCTCTGCTGCGGGCTTCGCCGCCTGTAACAACACAACCCCACGTCACGGCACCACACAACTCAACCTCCTACGTACTACTATTGTTCAATACACATCACTGGCAATGCACCGACAGATGCATCGCATTCAAATTACATTAAATAAATCAATTATTACCTGTAGCCTGTAGTTGGAGTCAGCCGTTGCAGCCGCTGCTAAGAATGGGTCGTAATACACACTGCGAACCGAAACAGATTATGATGAAGCATTTAGAAATTAAATAATATTTTTACTAATTCATTTATTTTAATCATGTTGTAAGCTCTTCTACCAGTTTAGCTAATGATTCTAAATTATACAGTAGGCATTTCATAACTAATAAAGATGCAGATATAATAAAAGTCTATATAAATACAAATAGAGAGACAGAAAGTATGTCTAATACACTTGCGAAACATTTAAGTAACCATTGAATAATAAATGTATAGGAAGAGAAAGAATAAGCACTAGAAACTATGGTGCTAAGGCAACCAGTTGCATACAAAATTAATATTTGAGTTAGTGACAAAATGATTAATTCGATGTTTGCTACACTATGTTACGAGTACTGTGCATTGTTAATTAATTCATACCGGTGGAGGAGTTGGGATGCAAGGAGAATTGGATTGGATAGTTATAGGGTGCAATTCGGGTGGTACATATAGGGTATATCTTGAGTCCTGAAATAAAGGTTAAACTTTGCATTTCAATATCACCTGAGCAAAACAAACCTATGGCGTATTACGTATCACAGTACCTATTACATCTACTTAAAGTCGGTCGATTACTCTTATTTTAAACCAGAATATAAATTGACTTACATTATCCAAAAATAAAAACTTCAACTGAGCATGAGCAGCCATCAATTTTGGAGCTAAAATTTGGCAGGTTAAGCAAATCAACCTACTGAGGCAGGATACACTGTCAAGTTTTGAGTTGAACTCACAAGGTATGTAGTAAAATTTTGAACCCCCTTTTACTTCAACAATAAATATTTTCTCGGTCTTATGTAATCGCAGCGACCACAAGATATTTAACATTTAGTTTAGATTAAAAAATGTAAATGTAATACGAATAGCAGAGGTTGTTTAAATACAGAAACTACACGATACTAGAATAGTTAATTAAATCACACGGAAAAAACAAGGGTGGGAAAGAATAAACGTTTATTATTACACAGAACCTCAACATTTCTGAAAGAGGATGGGTTCAATCTTAATTTGATAGCCAGTTTACAAGCCGTGATTATTTAAATAGAACATTTCAACAGGCCTTGATATGGAGGGTGAAAGTAATACCCAAGGTAAGGAACGGCATATTTTACAGCATAAATTAACTAGGAGTCTGTTTTGGCGTTCAACATAATTATGAGAGTTGGAAGTAGAGTACATTAAATGTAACTGTAATGAAATGAGTAAACACAGAAATAGTTGAAAGAGAGATTTATAAAAAATGTTAAGTATTTTAGCAAAGAACTTAGAGGTTTTTAGGATTCGCAAGTAGGTACCAGGATAGTTTGTCAGGAGAATTAATGGGAAGTGCGGTGCAAGTGCAGACACGATCTATGCAGCGTTATTTGATCATCCTATGTGCCTACAGCCTCTGAAATCTGCAACTAGAGTTTTGTAATTTAATATTACAGCGAAATGAGCTAAAGCTTGATACTTTAACAATATTTAAAATTTTAATTATAATGATCATAAAATTCATCAAAAAAACAGTATTTTAAAAACACAGTATTTTCATTTAGCTTCCTTATCTTTTAAGAAAGTTGATTATAATGTAGCTTTGAAAAATTGTGTATAAACCTTTACATGATCTTTAAAATGTCGGATGATTTATAATTATTTTTTCTGGTTTTCTAACCTTACCTACAATCATTTGTAATATGAATTTATACTCTTGCCATTTCGATCAAATTTATCTGTAATACAAATGATCGAAAAAGCAATCATCATTTTTTTAATTTTACGGGGTGTACATACATTCTAGATAAAGAGAGCAAGGAGGGCCGCAGCGAGACGCAGGCGCTGGGTAGATAATAAATTTGGCTTCCAATATATTTTAAAATCACAGTGCCCTGGCCGCGCTCCTTAGTTGCTTTCTATATCTATTTCACTGAGGAGCGGCCACTTCAATAACTAATTTTACCCTTAAAAACTGCAAACAATATCATCCGAAGATCAAAAGTAGCACTGTATGCAGTTTTGTGTTTAGAGGCAAAATAAGGTACTAAAGAGGCCAAGCGCGGTGGAACCGTACACCTCCGTAATGTGTAGTGTTACCTGCATAGATTGTGTTGGTGAGTACTCACGGTGCATATGCGTGCATCGGCGATGCGAAGGCGGCGCGGGGCGGGTGCGGGTGCGGGTGCGGGGTCTGCATGAGGTGAGGGGGGCGGGAGCGCACGACGGCCGCGCCGCGGAGCGCCGCCACGCCGGGGGGGCAGGAGGCTACATGCAACACACAGCGGAGGGCTAACATGCGTTACCTGCGTCGCTGCGCGGCCCGCGGCGCCAGCACCAGAGGCGGCGCCGCGGCGGCGGCAGGAGCGGCGCCCAGCCACGGCCACGTCACGCCGGACACCCGGAGCCCTGAGCACACCGCTAGCTACACCACTCACGCAGAGTTGCCACCATAAAATACTATTCCCTAACACTCCCTTTACACAGAGGGCCTACGGGCGCCCAATATTATGTGCTTTTTTTTATAAGGAGTCATCATTTAAAAACATTCGAGTCAAAATTTAGTTACTAGCTCGATTGCAGCTCACACAATAGATTTAATTGCAGCTATTTAGTGGTAATACGTAGACGTTACTGTACTAACGTTAAAGAATACTGAAACCCCAGTACAACCGCAAAAATTACGCTATTCATGATGAATAAAACGGTAGTTTTGTATTATACATAATTGTAGTGTTTATAGAGGACAACGCAATATCTTCATTTTGTGGTCCACGAGCATGGTGGCAACGTTTGTAGATAGAGACACGGTACGTAAACCGTGTCACGATTTCAACAGACCTGTTTATTTCGAAGATACTTGATGGAATGCGGGTGTATCCGGATTTAGCGGTTGGCTTTATCTGATAGACGGTTTCGTAAATTTGGAAAAAGCTATATAAACAGAATCAAATAGTTGACTATCTATGGTACTATTACAGAGTGCACTATAATGCGATTCAATACGAGACGGCTATTATAAATTGAACAAGATTCACATCGAGACGGGAACGTCATGCCACATGACAGTGGGGCGGCCGCGCCTACAACGTACACATTCTCGCCCGAACATCACAGTGGCCGCTGACTTTCTGCTCTAAGGAAGCATGGCCTTAGGGTTCTTGCAAAATGCTTTCAATTCAATCGACGACATTCAAATTTCGAGCAGTACTTTTAGTTCTAATCAACCGCAAGTCCCACCACATAAAGAAATTCATGCTCGAATGAATGTTATTATAATAAATGTAACGCGAAAGCTTTAGTGTGTTTAACAAAGGATTCCATACGGTAACTTTGCAGGGGTATCTTACCTTCAGGCCATTGTACACACACTGAAACAAAGTGAAAATATTTCTTTGAAAATCTAATCACATGAAATTGTTATGTCTATAACAGTTAAGGCGATAGTAGAACATTCTCCACTACAGAAATGAAATATGCACAGTGCAATGCAAGATTTAAGGCACATTCAGAAAATATAGGTTTATGCAACAGGGATTATAAAAACCATATCAAAGCATAACACTCGGTGTTATGACAACTAAGCGGCTATATTTGTGGAATTTGGAGTAGTGTTTAATTGTACAGGCAATAGTTACGCCGGAGACAGGCAAAAATGTGTAAATTAGTTATATATATATTATTTTTATTGATTTTGTATTATGCCGATTGCGTAATGAATAGAGTAAAGTGGCGGCGCAGACTGTCTCCGGCTACTAACTGTGGACTCATTCTCTAAATAGCATTCACCTAATTGCATTCAGACAACAGATCTAGCCAACATGTATAGAATAAGTACATTGACATGGCATGGACAACATTGATTTTTACAAATTCAGCTCTCTCACCCACAGTGGGAACTGATCCATTTCTAGCCAGAATAACTGATGGGTTAAAAAAAGAAAAATCCAAGATGCATTATGGTGAAACAATTGTTAAGTATCCGTAGGTATCAAGGTGAAGGATAAATTATTACAAACTTGGCTCGGTGTTAGTATTGCTTGAGACGGGACAAAGATTTTCATTAATGTGTTAACGATAGAAAAGAGTTAGGGTTAGGGTATTCATGGACTGTAGTACAACTCATTTGGTATGCTTACCGTTGGGGACCGTCGGAGGTTTCTTTGTCTGGACTCTCGCCGTTGCATTATTAACCTGATATTGAAGTAAAACAGGTCAGAATACATAATCTCGGGTTCTCAATAGAAACTTTGTTTATTAAATTCTTTAAGCTGGGAATCGAACCCAACATAGAAAAATAACATGATAAAAAATTTACTACTGAAAATAAATTAATTTTTGTATTTTTTTAAATGAATTTAACTTTATCTCACAAAATCTAATAATTACAATTAAATCTTTATAAATTCAATAAATATGGGAAATTGAATTCGGCCACCTCACCTGATGTAAACCGATAGTTTATTGCCAATAGTGGCGAATATATGACATATCGTCATTGGTAGTTTGTGTGGGGTAGGTAGGTCACTCGGGAACTGCTCAAAAAGGAATATCTGTCCAAGTTTATTCTCAGTTGACAATGATGTCGACTGTTTTAACATAGAATGAAATATTGAACTTTTGGTATATTGTGAGTTGTATCTTACCTCTGCGGCAAAGTGACGATACGGTTCTGTCTACATTTCTCTGTGAGACACTCTCTCTTTCGATCGGCATTTTAAATGACCGTCTAGAGAGTAAAGGGACAAAATAAATAAGGTTTGATTGTGGATTAGAGTGTTTGGATACTTAGTGGTAATATGCGCGGACACGGCGGCGCACGCTAGCATGACAGTAACTACAGAGCAGACGAGCGCAGTTGCGGTGGGCGGTGGGCGTAGGAGCGGGATGTTATAAGTTACATAGTGCTACGGATGGTATTCATTGAGTCATGCACACCTCTATCTTTCTGCCCTCAACCACGGTGCCGTGAAGACGCTCTCGTGCTCGCTCCGCATCACCACTATTTGCGAATGTTACAAAACCGAATCCCTGCATGCAAGACAGACAAAACATGCATTAAAAACAGCGTCGCTCAAAAAACAACGTGCAACAAAAATTAACATTTATGCATTGCATATTCTTTATTTAAATAATTCTAGTGAAATATATCGAGAGGATATTATTATTATTTGATTACGTTGATACTTTGAGCGTTTTCTAGCTGAATGGGTACACATAAGCGTTTGGATTACAGTAAATCAATGTATCGCCGCAGGACCTAGTAGTCTGTACTGAGGTACGAGAGTTGTATCGTGGGTGTCGCCGAGCACTTGCACAGGACTCTCGACAAGTGCCGGTAAACTTACACAGACACTACCAGAATGAAGTTATCGTGTGTAATGTTAGCTGCGTTTTGTTCTATTTCATCAAGTCACCGTTCATGCATAAACTAGTTTGCCAAGAACAGTACTATAGCGGCCATTTATTATTAAAATATACAATTTGACGGTATTTTCTAATGAAGGCAATAGACATGATGTGAATTTTAAATTAGAGAAAATGAGTAAAATAAATTCTACGCTGCCTTATGGGTTCGTCATGACAGAAATAATTCGAGTCGTGAATTTATGGGTTTTGTAATTATTGAAATAAATTTAATTTAAGATAGTGCAATAACATACAGTGCCATACTAAGCAGTAGATCATTTAAGCATTTTTACACATTATGTATAAGGTTCTACTGCAGGATTAAACTTCAAATCTTTATTTAAGACTCTTGCCAAAATGTTAGCCTACGGAGGATTCAAATTTCACCAGTATGAGGTAAATCCAATTGAGTCAGGAGTATTGTGCTTACAAATTCTACAGTAACTTTCAAGACATGTGATATAACCCATAGGTACAAAAAGCAGCTAGCACAGCACACAGTACAGTGGAAGAAACGAGTCGTGATAGTGGCAATCAAGTTGTTGATTGTACGAAACGCTTACACTTACAAAGCAATGACAGCTCTATTATTACCATTCTGAGTGCAAATATATAGGAAAACAATGATTTGGGCAGAGAGAAAGAGAATTAGATACATAAAGTTTTGGGCAGAAAGACCTACACATAGAGGACCAACTATCATCATCTAAACATACAACGCACAGAGTGCAAGCTCTCTGACGAAAACTGACTTCAATCGAGAACAAGGCGGAAGACATTCGAGAAATTCTAAACTAAAATGCACCATATCTAGATTAAAATGCTCTAACTTTTCAATACATTTGCGAATTGAGGTTCAGCGGTAATTACTTCATGCCCAAAACTAGTGACAGATATTAAGTGTTTCCCTGGTTAATAAAACAAGCCATGATTTAACAGGTTTCGTAACATTTACCTTCAAATAAGGTAAGGGAATTTACATGATTGAAACTTTATAATTATCATCCAAACTACACAGCAAAAGAGTTGCAAAACAATAAACCCTGTTAATTATGAGCCCAAGCAAAAAAGTACATATAAAATATGCGGTAGTTTTCGGTTAGGGAAACATTAATAAAAAGTTTACAGATGTACTGGTTTAATATCAATGGCATGTTACTATCGTTTGTAAGTAAATTAATAAAGTGGTCAAAGATAAGATTACAAAGTAGTTTGGATGAGACATTGAACCTTCATTAGTGATGAATGTACAATAGAGCTGGCCTGGTAATATGACAAAGGAAATCAGCTGTTATAGTGACGATGCAACATTCTCTAATACTGCACATCCCAAAGTGAGGCTAAAATAGAATTAAATACTGGGAACTAATACTTCAAAAGAGAAAAATTACTTCCTTGCACTGATTTAAATGTTTCAAGTAACCTTCCTTCAATGAACGAGCATGGACTACTTAGGGGCGGTCACCAAACGGACACAAGAAAAGCAGAAAACACGAAAAAAGCGTTCAATCCAATCAATTATTATAAAATTATTTTAATAAAGTCATCTGCTATATATTTTATAATTTACAGTGAGTTGTTTTTTGAGTATTATAAAATGTGTAAATTCATTGTTATGTTCTAAATTACTGTTGCGCTTTTCACTTATTTTTATTTGTCCAAATGGAAATATCTGAGTAATAAAAATGTATAAATATGCATAAAATCATTTCTAAAAATATGTCAAAAGTGCAAAAAGTTTGTTCTGATTTGAAAATTATAAGGTAGACATAAAATTAAATGATAATATACAATGCAATTAGACATACTGCACCAAACGTTAAAACCAAGAATATGCTAAGAGAAAGAAGAGTTGGTTTCAAACACAATCGATTATATTTTAACTAAGCCCATTGCCTTCAGAATAATGTTAAGCTAAATAGTCATGAATTAAATTAATCATTGTGGGTCATTTAAGAATATTTGTAGTTAAAATTACACATTACATTTGAGTTTGGGCAGCGATTTAAAAGAAAAGAAAAATACGTTTCTTTTTAGCTACTGACACAAGAAATGTACTTTCATAACTATGTTCAATAAATAAACAAAATATAACCAAAAATGAAACATCAATAGCTGAGAAGAATCGTACACAAAACAGTTGAATTAAAGGAATAACAATAACGTTATGTATGACTATTCCAAAAACTTCTTGCAATGATGCAATAAAGATTATTTAAAACAAGCAAATCTATTGAGTCATGGCATTTAAAAATGTGATAGAAAGTTTCCTTAATACAAACTAAAATCTTTATTGCTTCATGCTTTATAAAATAGTTCAGATTTATGGCACATAGACTGCAACACGCCGTTATTGGCTGCATCTTGAGAGCAACACTTTCATATGAATGGTAATAAAGATTATATTGCAAAATAGTTACCACCCCTGTTGTACCGACACCCCACGAAATGTGGGACAAGGGAAATAAAATACATCTTTCTTTAAACAGCATAGTGCTATCTACGTGCCTCAAGATAAACAATAAGTTATACATAGCAGGCCTACTGAAACCCTCTCTTTGAAGGGTTTCAGCGGGCCAACGACAGCTGTATAAACAAACTGGTTCTTACCTTCGAACCTCGCTCATTGAAGATAATTTCTACATCAAGTATTGTGCCATATTGCTGAAAGGAAAACGTTACCAGTTACTTAAGAGTCGACTAATATTCTAAAGGGACACAAAGGCCGCATGCAGTGTCGTGAAAGCTTTGTATAGCGGAATACTTACGCCAAACATGTTTCTGAGGTCGGGGTCTCTGAATCGGAAGGGTATATTGGAGACGTGTAACCGCTTCGGTTGGGAGGCCTGCGACACGGGGACGAGGGTCTTCTCGGGGGTGGAGGGGGGATTATTGACGGCGTTGGCGACGGCGGCGGAGACGGCCGCGGCCGCCGCGTGCGCCGCCGCCACCTGCTGAGCCGCATGCTGCGCCACCGCTGCCGCCGCGGCCTGTTGCGCCACCGCCGCGGCTACGCTTACTGGAGTGTTATCTTCACTGTTGTCACCGTCGCTCTATACAAATAATAAACTGGATTTACTAACTGTCCATGGTATCTATCATTTTAAACAATTAGAACTCTAACAAAACTACCTACATGACAAATATCTAAAGCCTAACACACTATTTTATTACATATATGTATGCCAGTTTCTTAGTGTCTTTGTTACACAGAAGTAAATGAACTTTTTAACTGAGATTTGGGCGAAAAGTTTAAATTGTGCTTCAGTTCCAAAGTTTCGCATCTTTGGGACGAAATTTTGTTCTTTTGTGCTAGCTAGACGTAATTGAAACAAACTTCATTGAGTACAAAGTCAACATTTACCATCACTTTAAGTTTTAATTTTTAGAGAAAATGTCAAAGTTATTAAAGAGTGGAACTTACAGAGGTATTTTGATCTATAGAACTAGGAGCGTGCGGTTGGGGCGGTGGCTGCGGCGAGAAGTTGGCGGGCGGCAAGGGCGCCGGCGGCGGAGGGCCCTCGCTCTTCACCAGGGGCGGCTGCGGCGGCTGCTGCGGCGCGCCCTCGGCTTTCACCGACATCGCGTCCCCATTGGCCGCGTACTGAGCCGCCGCCGCCGCTGCAGCCGCCGCGGCGGGGAACGGACTCATTCCGGTTCCCACCATGTGCTGAAATTAATTTAATACAAATAAACAACTATCACACTAGTAATAGCGACGCGATGAACGTGTGAAGTCGTGAACGTATCTCTGGACATTGACATCATTCTAAATATCCCAAAACCAAGTCAACAAAACTAAGGCGTATCAAGAATTTCGTCTCAGGGACATCAGAGGTGGGTTATGTACTAATTCTGTCGTAATAAATAAGCCCCGTATAGTTGACGTTTCTAGGCTGCGATTCGAATTATTGACGTAGAGAGCTCGTGCCAAAATCGAGTTGCATAGCACCAAAACTGCGTAGATTCTACACATTCCAAGATTGTCGAGGTAACTACGATTTACTGAATATAATAACTAGATA
Organism: Gymnoscelis rufifasciata; assembly: GCA_929108375.1. Lineage (NCBI taxonomy): Eukaryota > Metazoa > Arthropoda > Insecta > Lepidoptera > Geometridae > Gymnoscelis > Gymnoscelis rufifasciata. The sequence goes on along the minus strand of OV815308.1, from coordinate 9,153,124 downwards.
ACATGGCACTGAGCTGTTTATAGGAAAATTCCAAACATATTAAAAATATTTTAAGTTATTCAATGAATTACATTAGGTAGGTACTTATACCTACTTTTGGGAGTCTGAAAAATTATAACAAATTATAAATTGAAGTCCCTATCCCTGTCTGCATGTTGTTATTGTTATTTTATATCCATATTATAACAATAACAACATACATGTATACTCAAAAGTTACTGAACAGATTTTCATGCGGTTTTCAGTGATTCAAGGAGAACGTTCATAATGTAGAAACACATGTGCGGAGTTGGGGCTGGTCGCTAGATGAGCGGCACATTTGGACATAAAAATACAACTCCAACTCAAAGCGTTCTCGTTGCTAACTGTTTTAGACACACCCGTTTATATTTTATGTTTTGTCTGAAATTCCGCTGGAAGCAAATTATGTTACGAATGGAATTGAGAAGACTTAATCCCGGGTCACAAGCTAGCGCCCTTAAAAACTTATGACCGTGGCGTGGGTGTACGAGTAAACTGTAGAACGAGTATTTCCATGCTTTTGAAACACACCATGATTCATTTTCAAATACAAGATAGGTAGAATGTAATACTGTTATGTGTAATACGTTGGTAAGTTGTATATGTATTACAAAACAATTCAGTACCTACCCGATATCAACACAAATCTGGAAAAAAATATATATCCTTTTGACTGTGCAACTACTACTGTCGTATTATTATTACGAAGGTACATGTTTGTGTTTCAAGTAGTATAAGAACACAGGAAATGAGAAAATTAGGAAGTGGTTAATAAAAGCAATTGCTAGTCCTGCGACAGCTGGCTCGCCGTCCACACCTCATAATATTAGTGATATAAAATATTACATGAGTGAAGATAAAAAAAGTACTGTCTAAAGAAAAACTTGGAGAGAAGTACCTATTGAAATGTGTTAGGTATTTTTAATATAGTAATTTTGAGAATGGCACGATTCTTTGTTCTAATACGTAATCCGAGAGGGATTTTATTTGAGCGCACTCAAGCTAACAATTCCTTGTCCAAAGGAATCCCAAAAAATAAAATGTATGAGAGAAAAACAGTTTACTTATTTTGATGAAAATTTAACTGAAGGAGCTATAACAAAAAAGGTATAATTTATTTTTGTCGATACTGCGAATAGAGGAATCAAGAATGCGAACAATGTAATTTATTGCCATCGGTCGACATACGAATAACCTTTTATTTTTAGAAGATTAACAAAACCCCGTGTTGTGATTGATATGATTGTGACTATCTGATAAATATCTACGTTAGAAATAGTTTTAGAATTAAAATTGACATTTTATTTTCTTTAGGGCCCATTAAATCGAGTGATAAGTCTTTCTACCACTTCAAAACTATGTCGTTCAACAATATAATCTACGCCTACGTGTTGTATTTCTTAAAAAAAAAAAAAAATTTAAATAAGAGTTATGAATAATGTCAGAGATGTACGTAAAATGTGCCAAGTGAGATGTCTTGGCCCTCTCGTGGTGAACGAAGTGTACTTCGCTTTTGAGTTCTAATTGTCCAACCACCCGCTTGCACTGGACTAGCGGGCGATGACTTGAGAACATGTGTCGAGCTGCATTTCCTTAGCACCCTCTAGTTGCTTCTATTTATGGCTACGACACGACAAAATGTTCGTGACTCATTTCTCTGCGCAAACAAAACGTGTTAGCAATAATAAATAAATCAAGTACAAAATAAGTATTCAGCTCAGAAACTAAGGCCTAGAAACGCAATCAATACGGGAATTACTAGCAGCTCAAAATGCTTGCTCCTTTGTACTTGAACAATGTTTAGTAGTTCGGTTATTTGGATGATAAATTGTACTCAAAACTGTTCACAGTGGTGATTTTAAAAAACCATATGACAGTGTATGTGAGTGAGTATTCATTACTTTAATACACGTCGTGGTAAGCCGCCATCCAACGCATCCGGTAGTCAAGTAAACAAACAGACTTTTATAGAGCGTCTGCGATTTATCTCAAACAACGGCCCTCTTGGAAGTCCCGTTTATTCCTAAATCTGTAATAATGTAAACGAAAGTCGGGAACATGTATGTTAATCCTTAATAAAGTCCCAAAATAGTTTTAAAGAACCTTGTTAAAACATTTGTGTTTTCCTCTTAACCCTCGTGAACTTTAAGTTAACATGTAAATATTTTAAGATCTTATACAGGACCGAGTTCAATGAAGTAACTAAACACAACGCACTGTTTAATATTTAACCGTATGAGATATTATTATGACGATCTATGTGGCGCGCGCGTCGTGGAATGTAAGAGAAACTATTGTTGCTTACAATTATTTTAGAATTTTACATATAAAAATATTATTAGATTAGTCAACAATTTATAAAATATATTATTTAAATTTATATACCTACTACTAATATTATAAAGAGGTAAAGAGATTGTTTGTGACGTTGTAGGGGTAATCACTGGATTTACTGTACCAATAAAACTTGGTACTTTTTTTTTTTTTTTGCTGGATAGGTCTTTATTTGACCACAATCTCACCTGATGTAAAGTGACGATGTGATCTAAGATGGAGCATGAAGGCCTAGAAGGTACATAGATTCTCTAAAGCTTGAGATGTGAAGTACTTTTTACCGCGGAAAAAATATGTGATACCGCGGAAAAATCCATTAGCGGGTTATACCGCGGGCTACTGCTAGTAATCTTGTAAACTTATGACTTGCGTTTCATTATTACACAGATTTTATAAAGTAAAATGTTATAGACTCAAAACTTATTACAGTTTAAACACAATTAACTTATTCAATGATTATTTAAAATCAACATCATATGGCCTTCATAATTTAACACAATTACCTATTTATTCAATGAATATGATTTTCCTTCATAATTTACCTGGCAGAGTTCTGTTAGCAGAGTAATGCTCATACTTCTGCTCAGAATGCGAGACTAGTCGAAAACATCACAGCAGAGCGCGGTGAGTAATGAGAAAAGTTGTAGAGCTGAACCTACCAGCTTCATTTCGATTGCTTTTGTTGGCAGGTACACATGTCATCTTGACTTGAAATATTATCGCTTGTTAAAATCGGCTCCGGGTTTACGTAAAATGACTCTACCTACCCCTAAGCAAAGTTTACAAAGCTTCGTTGGAAGGTTCCGATAAACTTTGTTTTGTTAGTTCAAGTTTAAGCTGTCTTGTTTGCATGATCGTGATATCCCTTCTCCCTTGAAATTGTTTGGATTCACATTAAACTGAGTTTTAAATAATGTTCGTACCCATTTTGCCTAAAAGGCAACTGAAACCCCATCTATATGATAATCAGTAAAAGGTTCGATTGGTAGGTGTTCTCTCGCGGTTCATCACGTTTATTGGATTGGCAGTGCTCACAAAAGCATAGATTATTAGGATTATGTTTATATTAGAGCTCAGAAATAACCTTGTTTTGTCTGGGGCCTGTATAACTGTGTTTTGAATTAATTTATCTATAATTTATCATAATAAAGAGGGACTGTATTTATTTTACGCAGTTTTATTATAAACAGATGATAATAGAGGTACACTCTACCGCACTTGGCCCCAACCCGCATTTGGCCAGCGTAGTGAATTAAGGCCTAATCGTTAAAAAAGAAGTCGCTGTGCCCCATCATTAGGAACGTTAATAGGGTGTTGATGATGAATATGGGTACACATATCAGACAGCTTGCTGTGTAAATTGTAGCCGTCTATCTAACTACTTTGCCTCCCAAATAGCACCAACTTATAAAGTAACGACCTATATTCCTTTTCTGTTTTTGCGATGTAAATAACAGGGGCGAGATTTGCCCACTCGAGGACGGGTTTCGGTTTGAACGAAATATCTTACGTTGAATATTATTTAGTATTAATATTCAACAGTTTGCAGCGGCGCAGCGCTACGTGACCGGAGGAGTATTTACAGTGCTTAGCGAAGCGCGCGGCCTCCGCCCGGCACCCTCGTGATGCCACCTACCCCTGTTATGCATGAATATGATATTTTCTGCTGTCTTTAGTAAACGCTAATTATGATTGTCTAACAAAGCCCTTCTGAAAATCAGACTCGTCGAGGATTAAGGGCTTTTATATGTAACATGATGGCAGGTGTAATTAACGTGTTAGTTAAGGAGTTGTGCTGTACGAGTTGGTATTTAGTTTGTTACTGTTAATATGACCCTGCTATATTTATAAAGCGAAGGTTACTGTGACATATACTACTTATTATCTTTTCACGTCTAATCATCTTACTGATTTTAAGATGCTTTCATAATTTGAGATGGATAATTCAAAAGAACGTGGAAAATGCGCGTGGTTAGTAGTTACTACTACAAATACTTCTTTTACTGTTGAATGTTAAGAACTTTTAACGAGCAGTTTATTTAATAAATTCATAAATGGAAAAGTAAGAACATAAACTTGTACTAAAAAGTAACTCAATTAAAGTTTGTATTTTACAGTTAAACTTTACGTTACGTACATACTTAGGTACTTTTAAAAAGACCGGATTGAAGATAAATATTATATACACAATAAACAAATTGTGTACAGAAAGCATGAATAGAAGCAAGGCCAAAAGAGCATTATCCAGCATCTACTCGCGACAATGGAAATGGGGATTTCGAGTTCGCTCGTAAACGGTTGGAATGGACCTCTTCCGCCGCGCGCTCGCACGGCCGCGCCAATATCCGCCATCCGCCTAACTCACCGCTACATTATTTATTAACCTCTACTGAACGAGTGCCTGCTGCGAACATCCGCACAAGCTACAAAACCCTCTGTAGGCGTAACGGCACAATCGATACACTCGTTTATTTACCGTGATGGGCGCTTACAGGGTACGAGTACCTACTCTCCTTCAAAATTAACGAAAATGTTGTAATAAAAGATTTCTGTTCAAAATCACTTTGAGAAAGTCAGGGCAGCCCTGTATCAATATAATCAGTTTTCATTTCTGTCATGGCTCTAATAACTTCATTCAAATTAAACATCAAAGGAAAAAATTCGTAACTTCGATCCCTTTTCAGAAATAGCCAAGTCCCAAGCTTGCCCAAGTAGCAATTTCGGCCATCAATAAATTGTCTTTTACCCTAAAACACTTCGCATTGCCAACAGAGCGCCGCACCCGCTCTTTACCGTGCTCAGCGAATTACCGGAATCAATAAATATTTGATTACATCTGATCGACTCTCTTATGGCAATAGAATAACGCCACAAATTTCTGCCTACGGTGAAGACATAGAAATAAAACCCTGCGAATTTGATACTATATAATGTAGGCAGAACTGTATCAAGTGAAGGTTTTTTTATGGCAATCAATTGGTTTTCAATAGACATACTGACAACAATTAAAGCAACGAGCATTTATTTAGAGTATTAGTAAGCAACATGCGTGCTTGTCCTTAGTTATGTATGCAAATCATACTCGTATGGAGTCTTGCGCTATTCGTTCCGTTCCATAAGGAATAAGCAGGTAGGTACTTATGTTATTTTGGGCTACCAAACATGCCTTGGTTACAAAGAAGCTTATTAGTGTAAGCTTTTATGACATTTCTACAGAAAATTAATAAATAGTTTATAACCATCTTGTGACAGCCTGTTTAGTTAATATTACATTTGTGTAATAAGGGAATAGATGAGGACATGTTTTGTGGAAATTTGTTAGTTGGATTTCAAAGATGAGTTCTTAAGCCAGTGGAAAACCGTACTCCAAAGATATGGCGGACAGAATTCGGATATATTTAGCAAGCTTACTGCATGTTCTGCACAATGTCGACGATTTTGCCGTAGGTGTTGCTAAAATTATGAGAATTACCGCAGCCGCAGAGTAAACCAGTAGACAATAATAGAAAAGCCATCAAATAAGTTAAAAAGTGGATACTTTTACAGAAGTTTACCCATATTAATGCAATTAAAAAGCCAATCAGGTTTTTTTTTACATGGAATGGCGGAGAATGCATTACGAGAGAATTGGATCTGACTCGCTCTCTTGGAAATGCATACGACGACACGACGTTAAGCCCATTTAACGGATCACCGGATGCCTTAATTAAGCGTTTTCAAGAATGCCTATTCCAAATTTTATTTAAAAATCGTTTAGCAGATATACGTACCATCTTACTGATCAAAAAAATTAGTAGTGTGGAGACTGTGTGGAGTGTTTCAATCGTAACCAATAAATAATAATACATTATACTTTCTAAACCATTCTATATTGCTTTTGCCAGAATCATATTAGTAGGTACCAACTAGGAGAAATGACATAACAAAATAATTTAAACAAAGTACTGATCAAAAATCAAGCTACAATACATAAAAAATGGACTGCTCTATGTTTAATTAAAAATAAATGCTGCATGTTAAACATTTGGTCTATGAATATGGTTTACAAGTTTCTCTAGCAATACGGTATGCGGACACCTCACGCTAGCAGTCACGGTACACATCACATGGAGATCATTAATTACCATAGATAATTTAAGCTTTTAGAATATACCACTGAACAAATCGAGAGCTAATAACATTTTTAACTGACCATAACGACACGCATTCTAAAGATACTATGCAAATTGTGAATAGACAAGACATTCTCGGCACAGAGACTCTGCAATGCACGCTGTTGACTGTTATTTTACTCTTGCAACTAGTTATCACAACTGCTAGTTATACAAGTAAAACTGTCGCCAGGACCGGTTTCTTGTACAGTTAGACACTACTTTCAGACAAATATTTGCTTAAAATAGTTCCTTTGGTATAAAATCTGCAAAAACCGGAAGTGTAACCGGTGTTTTCCTTAATAATCAGTACGCTTCAATTTGGAGCAGATTGGCGGGACATTTAATCTTGTGTTAATTAACTATTATAACAAGTCGCGGCATCGCCTATCCCTGTCTGATCCACCTGACTGACCACCCGGTCCCCAGTCTATCAACTCACCTACGGGAAATATTGATCTTATTTGAGCTTGATTAACTCAGAGTTGTCGGCGTGCTAATAATACCCCTCCTCTGGCAACGATCCAGGCGAGGACTTAATGGGTACTTCGATACACGACGATTTTCAAAGGTGTCAAAGTTTAGTATTGGATTCGGAATCTTAAGATCTTCGTCAGTTAGAATTGACAGGACAGTGACATAGATCTGGTGATTTAGCTAACGCATATTATTTTTATTCGGTGGAGAAATATTTGAAATATGTTTATTTGAATAAATCCTTAGTTAGGCGTTACAAGAATAATGTTATTTTAACACTAAGTCTAAATTTACTACACAGATACCAGTACGAGTAGATTCATGCAGGATTTAAACATCGAATAATCGAAAACCTCAAACTCGCTGTACGTGAAAGGAAATAGAATACGAAACATGCTTTACATATAAAACATCAGCGTCCTGTAGGTATCGCCTTTAGTCGGTTGGTCGCAACCTACGTTTAATATATTGCTTCTAACAATTTACATTACTTTACATGCTCTTGCTAGACACATGCTAGTACAAGTGTTTGTTTAATAATCTAATATAATATAGTGTTGACAAAACACTGAAAAAATAGATTGAAGTTTAAAGCGAGCATAGTAAGATCAAAGCATGCCTCAGTGTTGTGTGCCAGTTTCTTGTCTATATCAATGTCAAACTTTAATTTGACATCGCTCAGCTGTTTCAAAAAATGTTCAATCCCTGTTTTATGTTAGATATACTTCCGACAAACAAAAGGTACAGAAATCTAATTTGAGCCTTTCTTTACTTTAATTTTGGGGTACGGAGAAGACAGCCAGGCACAACAAGATAAGGGAGAGCTCTTAGAAATGAAAAAAGGGATTATACGGAATCTCCCGAAACAGCTTTCCTGTCGGCACGTATTAACCTTCTCTGAAATTTGCTTGTAACGTGGAATTAACGTAGGTTATATTTGTGCCTAAAGGGACTTTTATCATCCAAGCTTACGACTGGATAAGGGTCTTTGTAAGTGGAAGGTTGTGCGAAATATTAAATGTCTAAAAATATCGCTACTTGTACTTCGTAACAACTGACCAAAAGCAACAAGGTTTGGAATGCAGTTAGTAATCAATGTCGCATATTTATGGCACAATGGAGCAGAGTTAAGATCATTGTTGCGTAAGTAACATAGATGTAGATAATCCACATAAATGATTTTAACAGGCCCATCAATGACATCAGCTTCCAAATCTATTCTGCAATGTTAGTAGGTATTGAAAAGTGACGCTGTAGCATGTGTTGTTATGTGTGAGTTAATACAATGCACGACATTGACATGCTTAGAAAAAAATATTAAATACCAGTAAGGTAGGTGTTCCTGTGTCGATGACATTGCCGTTACTCACCTGAAATACACAAAGTAATAACGTTAACTCCTATAGGCTTACGTCTTATGAAAACATGATTAGATGTTATCCAGCCTCGGTCTCAGGAGACCCGGCACATCGCTCCGATCCTGCGAGACCGACAAACTTTATACGGAACATCAAACGCGTAAACAAGGTACATTTGATTTGAAAAATTGAGACGCTTGAGATATTATTTAACCGTATGTGTGCGAGTTATTTGCGGTAATGGCAATATATCGACCCTACGATTATGTCTGTGCTGCCTCATACACAATTTAATACTATGTAATTTTTTGGGATATACTAGTCAAACGCAATATTATTTTTTTATTCTAAGTAATACTTTTTCGTATGGTATTATTTCTGAAAATATTTGATACTTAGTTTAGAACAATATTTTTTAAGTTGTTATTTGTTTAGATCATTGAGTTGGTAATCACTATTCAGTCATTAATGTTTACGCTAGAAATTCGATTTCCCGCGTAAAGCTATGTACGTAGTTACAAACTTGGCAGTTATGTACTTGTTCCCATTGCAAAATCTGTAGATATCTACGCATTTACATACTTTTAAGTAAGTTTCGTTAAAAATATATATATACACGACGAAAAAATAAATATGTATGTGAAATAAAACTGAAACTAAAGGTTTTGAAGACGTTTTTTTGTCATTTAATTTAGACAAAACAAAAAAGCGTTTTACCATGTTTAATTAATTAAACAAGCAGTGCCAAATAAAAAGCGACAAACATTTTCTTATTTTAAAATTGTTCTCCAGTAAAATTATAATTTTTCAGTTACACAGTTTTACGTAAGGAGTGTCGATATTAAGAAAGTGGTGTGTACATTTTCGTAAATGATTAGTATACTAATTGATGCACTTGAGTGTCACGTCAGTCAGGTATTGCATTACCACCGTTATCGAGTCCAATGTCCGAGACGAGGGGCGTCGCGTCGGGACGCGGAGCGCTGCCCACAAAAACGGCCGCGAACGAACAACTTTGGCAAACTTCCAAATATTTTTCATTCGGCTCCCTGGATTGGGATAAGTTGCCCTATTCACCTGAATCGGTATACGAGTACATTTACATTGCGCCGTTCGGTTTTAAATATACTAAATGTTATTACAACATAGTACGCCAGAAGATGAACAGTCAATTACAGTACTGGTGGCAGCCAGCACGTTATGGCTAATCATGATGACCATGAACAATTGATTATATACGTTTGCTCATATCGCTATTTAAATATATTAAGTAAATAAATAAATATTTTTAACACCCAGACCAAGGAGAGACTGCTTGCAGAACACAAACACTTGACCCCTCCTACTGAGCCGCAAGCGGACCTTAGCCCACCGCGCATCTGAGGCAGTAAAAAATATTATAAATAGTTAAAATTTTAATTAATTAAAGTAAATATGCATGGTGCCCAGTGTTGGTAAACTATGTTCGACAGTGGTTGTGGCTGAGATGGTGATGATGATTTATCATATTTTCTAATGAGGTTTATATCGACCACAGCGTGTGTGTTACAACTTTATAAAATTAATTGCGAACATTTACAACCACTTATCATAATTTAAGACTATGATATGAATAGTATTAGTTTATCAATAATAAGTAAGTATATGTATTTAGAGCAGTATAAAGTACGATTTTATACAAATAGTCGACTAGGATAGGGGTCATCTGTTGTGTACTTTACGGTTATCATCGATTCAAGCAAACAATGCAGCGACTTCTTTATTATGATACAATGACTTTTAAATATCAAGTTTTGTTGATATTTTGCATAACCAAAAACTTAATAAAAATAAAACTGTTGAAACTAGTTGTATTGCGTTGCAGTTGTGTCAGTTGTATGCGCGAGTCTATTTATTATCTATAATTGGATATGAACGAAGGGGCATATTTCTTTTCCGTTCAAAGTCGAAGTATATTAGTAATAAACACATTTCATCAATCTAATGAACCAAACTAAAAAATTATCAATAATATACACACAAAATGAAAATATATATTAAGTTTAAGTCATTCCAGTTATTACGCACCTACACTTTGATAAGAAATAAATATATTTTGTTTTTCACCAGTATAAAATAATAATTCAGCTGTTCACGGGTTTACAAGTAACATTGAAAGGTATGTTCGTTACACAGAAAAGTTTTTAAAGTTCATCAATCACAACTTCGGAAGTTATAAACTTACTTGAACGTTGTTACTGGTACTTATTGCAGGTAAAATTTATGTAAGTATAAGTAAACATTTTCCTAATACACGTTTGAGTTCTATCATATTTAGAAAAACATTAAACTTATCTAGTAGAGATCATAAACGTGCATGTTATTAAGTTTGTACATAATAGCTAATGTAATGATCTTACCTACTAGATATTTTAAAGGTCATTATGATTTAACAGCTGTGGCATTAAAACAGAGGTCAAGTTTTACAACCAGCATAAAAAGAAAGCAAAACTTCGTCTGCAACTTGTAGATACCTAGATATTGGATGCAAACAAACACGCTCTTCGATTGAAGCTATAAATTAACACCAGACATGTGTTGTAGAACTTTGATTGTCTCAACAAGACCGCTTTCCATTAGCTGAACGTTTGCTCAACCACTGGATGGATGGAGATGTGAGAGCATTGAACAGTGGCGAATGCGCAAACCGAGCAAACAACTCGGACCGCGTGGCATTTTACAAGTACGTATCTTGTACAACACAAGCTCAAGGCGCAGCACACCACATAAATTAAGTGGTTTACCTTCAAGGAGGCATTGCACGGTCTTTGTTGGTAGGGTCGAAAAGATTAATTGTGCCAAAAAAATACTGTGTTTGCGGAAATGCAAACCAATAAACAAAACTAAAAGGTAATGGATTTTAATGAATTTGTGCCGCGCGATTGCCAGTCAATATAACTTAATAAGAAAAATGACAATGATAAATGTCTAGTACCTAACTCATAATAACAAACAGACAGATAGGTACATTAAACACTACGGACATAAACAAGTTATCATGCTCCGAGACAAATAAAATTAATCAGGAAAGCAATGATAAGGTAATACGTTTGCTTGAAACGCGAATACACAGACTTAGACAAATATGCATCAAATAAACAAAGAGATAATGATAAAATAAGCACGAAGAAGAGAATAAAGTTCATTCAGGGTTCCATGGGCATGGAAACATTGGAGTAGCTTCCTTTCACCCGTGCATTTTTGAGCAGCCTTCGCCGACTCACTGGGTGCAATCAAAGCTCGACAAGTACCAACTTAATGCTTTCAGAGTTTTATTTAAGAATATAACATAACTATTTTGAAACTTTGATATAGTTTTGTTTAATTTTCATACCTATTAGGAGCCCCATAAGTGTTGGTTACAGGGTTACGCACGCTTGGATCCTGCCTCGCCTCAGTCACGCATAATTAATCTAGCACATTGCCCAATAGCGTAGTCAACTGGCTGCGTTATATTGTTATCTTAACCTCTTTTAAATCCACAGAACATATGCAGAATATGATATAATAAATATATGGCTCATAAAAGATAAATTCAACCAATTTCCGGACGGAAAGTATTAAATAAAGAAACTTTGCAAACTGTTATATGTGGTTGACGAACTATGTATTCAGTTTTAAGTGTCATAATTGGAATTTCCATTTCTCACAACAAAACGAACAAAATCATAGTTAACTAGACGCATAAAAACCGTGTAAGTAACCGACCCGCAGATAACGCGTCATGACCCCGTTATCAGAATAACAGGCACGTCTTCCAATCAGTGAACAAAAGATACAGCAGGAAAGGGTACTTAATAAACCCTTAACTTTTGTATTAATTGGGACTTCACTCTTTTCAGAAATAGGTCACAGGAATATATATAATAAGATTTGAATCGTACGCGAACATCAGATAACATTATCGTTTAAATTTTATTGATGTTTTAGAGGATGATTAATGAGACGTGAAGTAAATTATAAAGATGACAGAAAATAAATGTCTCGTGCAATAACATCCATAGTACCGTGTCAAAAACCCTGCGGGAAATGTAAATCATATATTAGGTCCTTACATATGAAATTGGCGTTTTTCGTACTGGCCACTTTAATCACAAATTTCTCCTCTTTGGTAAGGAATTCCAAATTCAAATTTGTACAGCTATAGACTCATGTATTTGTGCTTCGATGATCGTCATTCATTTGTTTTTTTTCTTCTGTTTTTTTCTGTTTGCGTCACTCATTTTACAAAATGGAAAACTTAAAATATCGCATTATTTACGAGTACGAGTTCCGCCGTGGCACTAGTGCTGCGGAAACAACTCGAAGGGTGAATGATGTGTATGGCGGTCGTGTTGCAAAAGAAAACACAGTTCGTTTTTGGTTCCAACGTTTTCGTTCTGGAAATTTCGACTTGCAGAACAAGCCCCGTGGACGGCCTGAGACTCAAGTTGATAATGAAGAGTTGAAGGCTATTGTGGAAGCGGATCCATCGCAAACCACGTCCGAGTTAGCTGCAGGCTGCGGTGTTAGTGATAAAACTGTTTTAATTCACTTGAAGCAAATTGGGAAGATTAAAAAGCTTGAAAGGTGGGTACCTCACGAATTGACTGAAGCAAACCGGCAAACGCGCGTCGACTGCTGCGTTACATTACTAAACCGGCACAATAATGAAGGTATTTTAAACCGAATCATTACCTGTGATGAAAAATGGGTTCTTTACGATAATCGGAAGCGCTCAGCGCAATGGTTGGATCCTGGCCAGCCAGCCAAATCCTGCCCCAAGCGAAAATTAACCCCAAAAAAGTTACTTGTAAGCGTTTGGTGGACTAGTGCCGGTATTGTTCATTACAGTTTTCTCAAATCTGGCCAGACTATTACGGCTGATGTCTATTGTCAGCAATTGCAAACCATGATGGAAAAGCTAGCGGCTAAACAACCTAGGCTGGTCAATCGCTCCACGCCACTGCTGCTTCACGACAACGCTAGACCACACACTGCGCAACAGACGGCTACTAAATTAGAAGAGCTTCAATTGGAAAGTCTAAGACATCCTCCGTACTCCCCGGACCTTGCTCCAACAGATTACCATTTTTTTCGAAATTTGGATAACTTCTTGCAAGGGAAAAAATTAAACTCCGATGGGGCAGTCCAAATCGCCTTCAAAGATTTTATTGATTCCCGTCCGACTGGTTTTTTTTAGTAAAGGGATCAATGAACTACCTATAAGATGGCAAAAGTGCATAGAAAATAATGGTTCATACTTTGATTAATTAAATATATTATATTAAAAAATATTCGACTTTTTGTTCCTCCCATACAAAACGCCAATTTCATATGTAAGGACCTAATATAATAGCACTCAAGTCACCGACACTCGTGTAAATAAATATCCAACGATGCCACTTATATTGATATCTATGCTTTTGGACAATGGCCAATATTTCAAAATATGAGGTACAAAATTTTTCCAAACTTATTATGCGAATTGCTGAGCAGCATAAAATGGATACATGTACCTATAGCTCGGAAATCCACTATGTAGTGTGTACGTACAACATTGTGTATGCAATAGAACAAATGTTCTATGTTCATACTTAGTTCAGATGAATTTTATTTTATTTTTATTGTTCATCTAAACAATACTACCAATAAATGCTTTAAATTTTTTAGTTGCACTTCATAGACAATATAACTTAGCAGCTAAATATTCTCTCCATCTCTCTAAAATTTGAATAAAATAAACCGCATTAAGTAATCTTCTTAGAAAAACAAGAATAAAGATTCAAGACATTCAAGATCTGATTGATGTAAAACTCGAAAGGTTAGACTTGCAGCCGAGCTGTGGATTAGTGCACGTCATCGCATGTTCCCGAGACAAATGAGAGCGCGTGCCCGCGAGCATGCACCGACCTAATAAGGCTTTTCACTTTGACACAAATTCGAACTATGCACAAAAAATAACACATTTATCTCCGTCATTTTGATCCCTTTATGATTTAACTATTGTTACGCTTGATATTAAATAGCGTTGGTTAAAAAGTTATTATTTCGACATGGTATACCGCATTCACCCTTGTGAAGTTTCATAAAAGGATTCGTGGTTACAAACCACGCTTATTTTCAGTTAAAGTACTAGTATTAGTTGTTCGAAACATAGCTTCCAGCTTTTATCTTTACTGTGTTTTTATTTTACTTTGATAAAGACTGAGCACACACTGAAAATGAAAGAACATTTTGGAGTTCGGGCGAGCACCTACGCTTTTTATGTTCTCTTTATTCGGGTTAAGTAGTGAGTAACTGCTTCCTCAGAATGTTTCAAATGTGAAACTGGGGTGATATTTAGCAAATGAAGTATATAATCAAGTCGCGAGCAAAATTACTCTGAATTAAATTCCTGGAGTCCAGCTGTTTGACATTTAAAATAACCCACCCTCCAACCTCCAATGCAGCAAGCAAGCAATATCAAGTTAACAATAGCTGAAACGAATTTTATATTTCTGAGAATGGTTTGGTAGGTTCAGTCTCAAAGGAAAGTAGAGCATGATTTATGTCTCATCTGATTGGCAGAGTACTTTGAAATTTAAAATACTGGGGGCTGTGACGAACAATTTAAATAGCAATCAAAAGAGCGTCCAATAAATTGGTGACACTCCTTTTGATGTAGATGGAGTAAGAAAGACCTTAGGGTATTTAATTGAATGTTCGCTTAATTTTCTTTGGAAGGGTTCAAGGGTCAAAATTAAATTTATCCTGTGTGCGTACTTCGCACTTCCGTTATTCGTTTGCTACAGTTTAAGTTTTTCGCTGACGACCGTTCTCGTATTCTATTAGCATTGTACAAATATCTTATAAAATACAAATCCAATGGAGCCTACGCTACGGCCGAGGCCTAATTTAAATAATGTTTATTCTCTTATCAATATCACTATAAATAGTCGAAACAAACAACGAAGTATCTTAACTGTGAGAAAACACAACCTACATTATTAAGTACTCAAAATTCTCGTGAAAATAACAAGCTGTCAGTCGGCTTTAAAACACAAACGGAGCATGAAAGTTAAGAAGAAACTCTGACAAGGTACCTTTTAACAATAACAGGCAACAACAACTTAACAAAGGTTCGTACAGCGGCTCGGGAAAAAATGTATTGTTTTGCTTAAACCGCATACGTATCCAATAGGTCTGGCAGGTAGTCGTCCGTCGTCCCCTAGCCAGACCAAAGTCGTGAAGTTAAACACCCATGAGCCCGCGACGTGAACAAAGGGCCGGAATGCGAATAATTTGTCCTTATTACCATCTCTTGGTTGGCTTTCACGTTTACCTTGAGCCATGAACGGGTTCCAGTAATCTCCCCTTCCGCCGTCCGTCATATCGCCTCTAATATTCCGGGCAGGGGTACCGATGTACCGAATTGTTTTATTAAAATTTCAAAGAGGAAGTATCTACCCACGTTAAAATGTGTTCAACTCACACAGACGTAATTTGATTACACACTAGGTTAGCAGATTTTGCAAAGGATTGGGGTTGGCACATAGGTACAACCAACATGAATTATCCCACGTTTTGGGCTTGTGGGGTATTTCAGACACAGAAGTACAATAAATATAATATGTACCTTGTTATGATTAATTTTATTTGGGGGAATATTTTCTTAATTTAATTTACTTTTAGCGGGTCTATATTGGATCCCATTAGTATCATTACGTTAAGATAAGTCTGACAGCGGTCTGAAATTGCGATGTAGGCTCCAGGATAACCGCGTCGGAAAGAACATGGCGGTAATGGACTTTGATGGTAGAAACTATTATGCAGTCAGATTTATTTTAGACCTACGAGTTTCACATATAAAAATCTTGGAATTAAATTTATACTTGGTCTATCCACGGGTTTAGACTTTAAAGTTTATAAATTAAATGCAAACTTATGATTCCCCCCCTCACGGTTTCTGCAGCGTTACAAATGATTTTTCCAATAGTTAAAGTTGTTAGCCGATTAAAAATATCTACGTGTTCTATTTAAAAAAAATACTTTAGGGTTGCGTAAGGTAAAAACGGCACCCTTATATGATCACTTTGTTGTCAGTCTGTCGAGGCCCTTCTTCTCAGGAACGTGTGGAGGTATCAACCTGAAATTCATATCAAATACGTCACCTCTGCGGACCATTATATAGGTGTTGGCTGTGCCCTGCGGAGTTACTCGCGTTATAATAATAGATTTTAACGCGGAATGTCCTTTCTCAGGCTATAAAGACTTTACGTCATAAATCTAAATTTAAAATTTAAGAAAAACCCCCGATTCTAATGCCATAATTTCCTTAAACGTATAACAACATAATATTATGTAATGTGGACGCGATGCGCTTTCATTTGATACCCCACACTAGTATATTTGCAGATTTTCGGTTTTCCTTACCCACTCTCACCCCCATAACTTTTAAACGGCACAACCGATTTTCATAAAACATGTCTAAGAACACTCGCGCCAGACTCACCTTTCATACAAAAAAAACTAAATTGAAATCGCTCCATTCGTTCGGGAGCTATGGTGACACAGACAGACAGACAGACACACAGACAGACAGACACGTCAAACTTATAACACCCCTCTTTTTTGGTCGGGGGTTAAAAATATTAAAGTTCTGTCAAATTTCCCGCCACTTTTTTTTTCGTTTGGAAGCACTATTGCACTTCTTACAATCATTTAACCCATGAAGAACTGCAATGAACACTCCATCTGCATCTTTAAAAACCGCATGTTTCAAAACATATTTCAATAACTTCGTCACATGCGGCCATATTATTTTATAAGCCAACAATATTTTTTTTTTAAATTGGTAGTTTTTATCAATTATTTTTGAATATTTTCCAATTAATCGTTATTATATTTTACAATAGTTGTCTGCCCGTGGCTTTGCCCGCGTAATAATAGATTTTAACGATGTAATTTTTGGGGAAACTGGGAAATCCGCTAAGTCCGTGCCAAATTAGCTCCAAATCGGACTTTACGCGCAATCATTACTTTTTTCGCGAAGTGTTTTAGGTATTTTACCGCGGTAAAAAGTAGCCTACGCGCTATTCTGATATGTAAGCGATATTATTGTGAAGTTTCATCAAAATCTATTCCGTTATTTTCTGCGCCAAACAGTATGAATGAACACACACTTCCACAAAATACATCCTCAGAAACTTTTTGTTTATAATATTAGTAGTAGGATTGATCTCTTAGTTTTTAAAATGCTCTACAGAATTTGAACTTTAGCAATATATTAATCCAGCGTGGATTATTGGTATCAAATAATAAATAGTAATATTATATTTTGATTCTTAAACTCTTTATTTCTTAAGGGTTAATCTGAAAACCAGTGTTGCCCCGAACCCGTCACTGGCTCAGGGCAACACACAGCTAAGATTAACCCTTTTTTGGTCACAATAATGCACAGTACCTGACTAATGATTACATACCCTCTAGTGTGTTTATTGTTGTTCCTAGGTATGTTTAATTTCTTTTTATTTATTTTTTAATCTTTACTATGTTTGTGTGTGTGCGTTTGCATGCGCTGTTGTGTCCAAAATAAATGTTTTCTATTTCTATAAATTACTTTCGCTCTCTGTTCACACATTTCCTATAAACTTCTAAATGGATATTAATTAAATTTCTTGCAATATATCAAATGTTTTATGATTAATGTTACTAGGCACTAATTATACAGCTGTAGATTTTGTCTGAACTCGCTTATCTAAGGAACTACTGGTTCGATTTAAAAAATTCTATATGAGGACTATTCAACAACTTAAAAATCTCAATTTAAAAGCTGGTACCTAGGTACTACTTAGACGGCCCCTTTATTGAGCAAAGCTACAGTTACATTTTCTTTGAAAACAAAGACTGACTGGACAAATACAGCGACTCAGATAATTAAGATAAAGGTTGCAAAATAAAGGTTTAGGCTGTCAGGGAGCAATGAGGTAACTATAAACTTTAATCAAATGTGAATACCCTCAAATTTTTTAGGGTGGGTGCACCAGTTCCGCACCAGGAACTCATATCTGACTTTACATGAAAATATTAGACTTGTGTTGAATTTCCTATAATTTTTTAACATTTAAGAACACTACTCTATCAATCATTTAATCATAAATAAATGTAGCTAGCCCATCTACATTCCTGAAAAAAGTTATGCGATAAATAAAGATAGCAATAGGATGTTAGTTTAAAAATATTTTATTGAAACTTATGATTATGACACTTTTTGCACATGATATGAATCTATTGGCAATTATTTGGTTATTAAAGTACATAAATGTTGCCCTGTAGCATTAACATTATTACTTACTTTATATTTTATTATAAATAAAATACCTATATATATTATGTCTATCTAAGCAAGACTTTTAACTAGTACCTATCTTATTTAAGATTGTTGAAATGTCTGCTGATAAACTGTTTTTTTTATGATAGATAAGTCTTGATTTGACCACAATCTCACCTGATGTAAAGTGACGATGTATGCTGTGGTCAAGCATAGGCATATTCCAACTTTCTAAATTCATTTTCAAATAAATAGAAACTTACAGACAATTATTGTACAGTTAACAATATGTACACTATACATTTTTTGAAAGATTTTTGTAAATTCAGAGTTACTTTGTCAATTTACTTCTAAATTATTATTTTTTTAGCCTGAGATTTAAAGAATTAATTTAGTTATGTAAACAATTTCCTAATAAATCAATGTATAGAAAATATAGAAATATAAGGATTTAATTTAATAGATAAACATTAAATTGGACAACATTAAAAAGCAACAATACTGCTGTCTCATTTTCTTGTATTTATTTGAAAAGGACAGCTTACAATTCAATATTCAATGTCACAACAAAGGATAACAAGAATTTATTGTAGTCAACGGTAGTCAAAGTTCATTGTTCTGAGGCAAGCTAAAAATGACACAGAACATTCCTCAACCAAGCCAAAAATACTTGAAACAAAATAACTGAACTGTTTACAGTGGAAAATAATAATTTAATTTACTTCAAACTGGGAGGGTAAACATTAAAATTTATTTAAATGAATGGTCATTTATACAAATCATTTATGTAGAGGTAGAGGAGAGAAACCAAAGTAAATCTTTGGATTTGGAAAGAACATGGTCTTAGATCAAAGCGTTGGTATAAATACTGAGGTGACATTGGAAATAATTACGTTCTCCTGAAAATTTGCGCCTTACAAATACTTTGGTAATATCATCAGTAGTCAGATCTAGAAATAGAAAGGCACAAATACTCACAGGATAGTACATCCCCTGCGGCGGCAAAAAAAAGGCCCCTGATCCCCACAGCTTGCCGTTTGTATTTACTTTGCACAAAAATACACTCCACGGTCGCCCCTTACAGCTGGGCGTTATTTTACACAACACTAACTTATAAATTCGAGATAATCATGAGTATCAATGAAGAGTATTTATTGATACTAACAAAAGAATGTAATAAAAATAACAGGGTTGTTTAACTTTTTAGGTTATGTGAGTTAAGCGCGACGCGAAGGAACGCGCTGTAGCACTGGAAAACGGTTGATGTCGATGTGCAACAACGAAGAAACGAAGATGGTGGGCTAGCGACAGCGTCGTCGCGCCGCCAATAAGCAGGGAGATAAAATCTTTCTCTCACTCTAAAATTATGAACATGATAGAGATAGCGATACCAACATCATGGACAACCCCTCGACAAATGTGATCTCGGTTTTCAGAGGGAGAGAATTACAAGCGAAATAATGCCATCTCTTTTTAACGATTTGTGTCGCACGCACAGCAAGGATATTTTGCGATTAATACAAACTTGCGAAAAATTTAAAAGTGTTACCAACTTTTCGCTGCGTGATTATTATTTATCTTGAAGTATTGATTGTTTTAGTCTAATAAATTAGTTCCTTTCTGCTACTCCTCCGAGGACTTGAGTTAGAGAGTTCCATAATTACATAAAATAAAACATGAGCCTCCATTGATTCGATTTACAAATAAAAATGCATTAATATTTACATTATTCATTGTAATATCTGTTCTATTGGGCATTTCACATCGACCTATTTAGGTGATTCTAATTTTTTAATGTTTATGCTTACTTTTACCTTTTTATTTATTTATATTAGATTTTAATCGATATTAGAGCGCAGGGATAACTAATTCTAGACTAAAATAAAATAGATAGACCATAACCTTAGGTAGGTGTACAATAATCATACAAACACGAAATGTTCCTAACCAAATGCTGGGTTTAAATAAATAAATCGATGGTATATTATTACTATAAATACGCAAATAGGCCCCAGCCAGATTTATAAAACTGAATGGAGAGACAGGGACGGGGAAGGGAAGCAGGCAAATTTTGGACCCTTTTTTGTCTCTATCGGTATGCCGAGCTCGAGTTCGGATCAATGAATCGTGCCCGGGTACCGGGAGAGCTCTCGGAGAGCTGTGCACGGTTTGTATGTGTGTCTACAAATTACTGATGTGTGCTTTAAAACCTACGTGTTTTTGAATTGAATAGGATGGCACACTGGCAGCAGCACAGCAGCATCAATTTTATTCACTATGTATGCAGGACGGTAGGGTGAGGTGAGGGTTTAAAAATATTTATAAGACACAACATGTGTGTCTCCAAATTATGTTATTTGTTAATTATCTCAACAATTATACTAATAAAATTCTTAACAATTGTTACCTATTTACAATATTTTAATCTACATAGATCGTAGGATACCTTCTGAGGTAACTAATGAATTACCATGCTTGTCAAACCTACTAACACTAACAACGACTAATAAAAATCCTCTAATAGGTTTAGGTATATAATTATGAAGGTTTTATATTAACAAAAATTAAAAGTGTATATTATCAAATTTATCAACAACACTCATCACAAAATTTTCATCAGATCTTAACCAAGGTTGGTACAGGTACCTACGAAATAAAAGGAACCATGTATGTAAAGAGAAATCCCATTAATAAGTCACCATCTCATCTCGGCCAGCTAGCTCGGCGCGGCGGCTTTCATCTGCTCAGATAAATAATGGCCCTTTTATTCGCATCTGCTCCCTACTGAGCTGTGGGAACCAACTACACCGCTTACAGTTGCCACGGTAAGTAAGGTTACGATACTATCTCTTTTTTACTAGGTACCTACTAATATAAATGAGACACTAAAGAATGATAATCGGAACGATTTATTTCGCAATACAAAATTATCCTCTCTGGGTCTGGGTCTTTTTATTTTGGTTTAAAATGGATGGGGAATGTTATCTGCGTGCTTGCTTCTCTAACTAAAGGTACAACAGAGAAGTGTATTTTTTCAATAATTATTATCCTTTAATATTATTTAAAAGGTTTTGTTGGTACATTCTTAAATTTGTACACAGCGTAAAGAATTTTTTGTGAAAATAGCACATGTAGAAAGAGCATACATCGTATTTTGTAACAAGTAACGCCATCTAGGCAGATTTAAAGTAAGCTCGATGAATATAGAGTGGCGTTTTCGTTGCATTTCAGTGTAGTGTATTCGTAAGTTCTAAACTAAAAGAACATTACCGCTAGATGTCGGGCATTACAACATTCTAGTTGATTTGTATTATTATTATATTATTTGCTAGTTCATAAGAATTATTATTGTAACAGGCTATTCATAGCCTGCAAACGGCTCAAAGCTCTATAATTTGTAATTTTGAAATAAGTAAATAAACAAACGGAAATGTTATAGCCTAGTCAACCGAACCAATTACAAAAAAAAAAGTTTTTATTAAAATATTTGTATTTTTTAGATTTTAATATCTGAAATATACCTAAAATATTAAATTTTAGCGTTTAAATTAAACCCGTTACTTAAAATGCGTCCGAAATAGTCCTAGTAGTTTTAATTAAAATAAAAATAAAAAATAATAAACTTAAAATTGAATAAAAGTTAAAACTAACGAATATCAGTTAGACTCGACGGATTTTAACGGTAACATACATATAAATGAACTTATTCGAGCGTGTCAGATTTTTTGAGAGACTGTTAAGAGGACCGTTCCGTACCGTGAACAGTTCATATTCAATAATCTTACTAAATGGATGTCATCCATTTCACATTAGTTTAATGTGTAAAAAAAATCTGATTCAAGCACGTCGGATTAAGATATGATAAGGTTAATATTTGTGTCCTGAACGTGCTGTCTCATATTCTGGGATTTGCCCTAATTTGACAATTAATAATAATAATACTAAATTCTTTATTGTACACAAAAACACAGTACTAAAAAAGGGTCATACAATAAACAAAATGTACAAAAGGCGAGCTTAAAAGAGTTTTCTGACAGCAAACCTCGTCATTGAGATATGTGCTAACAAATAGGGTAATTAAATATACTTATATTATTTTTTAAAACTTTAAACGTTATTAATTGTTCTTATTTAAATAATAGTCAAATAAGTGTAAAAAAAGTGTAAACTCTAATAGATACATAATTCTTATTAAAATAGTAAAATATACTAAAAGAGCTGTCATAGCAGCGTCCAACGCGTCATGCCAACAGGATCAAACATGGAGTGGGTCATACCCAGCTCTGAGAGTAATTGATAGGGAATGAGCGAGAGAGGAATAGAAAAAAGTAGAGAAAGAAATATGTGGATTATAAATTTTCCGTAATCCTTGAATGGATGAACGAATGCATTCAAGTATCAATATAATATTTCTGTAAAACAAAAACAAAATCAGACACGCTCGAAAATGTCTAGATGAAGTTTGTAGCCTCCTTCACAAATTGTAAGATTAAAGAGCTTTTGATCTAAAACGCTCGAGAATGTCTGATAATTTATTTTCAACCGAAGAAAAAGGAGGAGAGGATAATCTCTATTATATATATTTTTATACGCATAACTTTTTACTGGTAAGGGCCTAATTATAGGTAGGTATAAGGTTTATTTAGATAAAATTGGTGTTAGTTTTATTTTACAAAAAGTCGTATTCGATTCCGGAACAAACTTTTTTTATTTCATGAATGGAATTTTTCGTTTTGCATAGCAACATATCTTTGTATGTCTTAAAGGTTTCAAACCTTTCCATACTAACCAAAACTCATGTTAAGTCCGATCAAGATAAAGTATCACACGGTGACTTCAAATAAAAATCTAAATTTAAAACAAAAAAAAAAACACTGATTCGAGAACTTTAGTTCCCTTAAAATAAAAAATCATACTATTTTGAAATGTGCACGTGATGCGCTTTCATTTGAGATCCACTTGAGTATATTTGCAGATTTTCGTTTGCATTCCTTACTTAACCCCATTACTTTTGAATTTCATGTCTAAGAACACTAACGCAAAACACACCCTTCTAAATAAAAAAATAAATTTAATCGCATCATCCGTTTGGGAGCTACTGCCAAAGATGAAAAGTAAGTCTGAGTAAGATACGTCCGAAGTAGGTAATCCTATAGGTACGTCGCGTGTTGCAGGGATTATATCTCTGGCTGTAGGTATGTTACCTTTCACCCTCCAACATCTGCGACGACTTATTTATTTTGAGTAGATATTAATGTAATTGAAATTAAGTCATGGGAAAGCATCAAAGTAAGTATGTAGAATTTTATCTAACAATAGCGCAGGTAGAACTATTTTTGTAGTAAGTACCTATGCTTTAGAAGTTTCAGTGGTTTCGGCACAGTTTTATAATGTAGTTTGGCACGTTTGATAAGCCCGTTGCGACTACGCTGCCGCGCGGGAGCTTAGCCGTAGCACCTCTACAAAACTTTAATTCTACGAAAGTTCGTAGAGGTTACACTGCAGTATTCAATTAATTTTTCAGTTTAGTCCTTTTAAATTTTTAGTATCAACATCATCATTATTATTTCAGTCAACAGGCGTTCACTGCTGGACATAGAACTCACAGGTTTTTTTTAACTTTAACGAATTATTATGTATTCTTAAGTTCGGCCTTTTTAAATTCTAGATTTTAATTGACTTGACACACATTGGCTGCTAAAATTTGATCAGTTATATAGTACATTCGAATAAGGTCTGACAAAAAAATATATACCACAGTGATTACTTAAAATAACCTGGTTTACTTTTTGTAAGCTAAAACTAAAAGTTTAATTTAATAAAGTACAGATTAAGTGTAATATTTATTTATGATATTAAATAATAGCATTTGTTCCCCTAATTTTATTATCCTTTGAAGTTTCAAGTGTCATGATCAGTAAGTTTCACCATGAAGAGGTTTTTAAATTAAGAACACCATTACACCCGCTGAGAGTTTTTAATTACGTCGCTAATTACGAGTTAACGTTCAAATTACGTTGAATCTTGACGTAGGTACGTAGATAAGTACCCGTATAATTAATTTCAGGTTTCTAGGTAAGTAAAATATTCTACCCAGTTTCACAATTAATTCGTACCTAAGTATACACTAAAAAGTAATTGGTTCCGACGAAAAAAATAAATACGTACCCAAATACAAGTGTTGATATCATCCCAGTCCCGGTACCACTCCAATAATAAACTGAACCTCATATTTTCCATTTTAGAAATTAATATGTTAAAATTTCAGATTAATCCTCTATAAGTAAGTTTTAATACTGATATACCATAGATTATAAAACAGTATACGTGGGTAGGTACATAGGATGAACATTATTGTAAATCGAAATTTAAAATTGTAGTACCGTAATAGTAATAGTAGTAGTTTTTAACAAATGTCTCTTTAAGGTACTTTGTTAAATTAACAAAGTACCGGATTTACAAATTTTCAAGGGATAGGCTGAATAGTTTTTGCCGCCCTTGCCTCAAGAATTATATGTACCTACAAAGCAAAAATTTCGTTGAAATTGTACGTAAAATAAATTTTCGATATATTTTTGAGCTAATTGAAGCTCAACAATCATGTATGGGCGGCGTAATGTATGCTATTTAAAAAATAATGAACATTTGGTAAACGTAAAAAATCTTTTTGATTTCTATGAGGTAAAAAAAAATCGTTCCCCAAATATGCCGCCCCCAAAATCTGCCGCCCTAGGCTCGAGCCTACTCAGCCTACTAGTAAATCCACCACTTTTGTTAATTCTAAGTAATAATGTTTTATACCTATTTATAGACTTTCTTCACAGACCATACGTAATCACAAGTTTTCAATTGATTTAAAATCTACATTATAAGGATACGAATGAAGAAAATTTCGCCCATTTCCTCAAGTGACCTTGAACAGGTTGTGGGGAAACTGACCCACAAAATTTCTTGTCTGTGGTAGAGTTTTTGAAACATTGAATACATTGAATACACATAGGGGAATAGTGTACAAGCCTAAATCAAATGTTTAGTGTAATTGGTGTAATATAATAAAAAATATCTATGTATGAATGTCTATTATTATATTAAGTATATCAGATGTCTGGTACCCGTAACACAAGCTTGTGATCTTATCACAGGGCTAGTTGTTGTTGTGTGGATTATCCGGAAATATTTATTTTATATTTGCTGCACATTTGTCGAAATATTAATTACAGGTACCCAGGTAGGTAATTGAATCTATTTAACACGATTACAAAACATGTTCGAAAATTGAGTTAAGCTAAGTTGACTGCCAAGGGTTGGGATGTGTAATTAAATTAAATAAAGAAAACCCTAAAATCGTACCTGCTTCAAGTCTATGGAGACATATTTTGAGAATTTTACATAGTGATCAGTGACGCTGGCTTAGGAGTGCTAAAATAAACATACTCTAAAGCTTGAGGAGTGATATAGGCTTTTTACAGCGGAGAAATCCATTAAACACGGGTAACACCGCAGGGCACTAAAATTTTGTACACAGATTCTTTAGCACCTGAGAAAAGGCTAGTTTACCGCGGGAAAACATGAACTTTCGCGGTAAAATCCATTAAAATGCGGGTAATACCGCGGGGCACTGCTAGTATGTTAATATAAACAGCCAGAATGCTTACCTATACCATCATGAAAATGACTTCACCCACCCATTTGTAAATTGACGATATATTGCGGTCGCGGCTGACTTGATTGATTGAAGGGTTGCAATTCCTAAAACTGGTATTATCGGTAAATTGGAACTTAAGAAGCGTGAAGCTAGAATGAAGGTTTAAATGTAGTACATTTATTAAGATTGCGAATTCCGGAATATCCTTGTGTATTTGACATAGGGCTTGTATTTTAGTTTTCATTTTCAATAGTTGAAAGCTCAATAAATACAATTACCTTTCTACCTATGTCTATTATATGTAGGTATATGTAAGTAGTCTAGTTAAATAGATGAAGGAAAAAAACCCCAATTTTTTTTTCGTTTATTTTGTTTTAAAATGTACACTGTCTGACACAGAACCACATTTTAAAAGTTTATAATCAGTATAATTAAACGTCGCATTAGGTGACTTTCGTACATTTCGTTTGGACTCAAAAATAATTTGCAAAGTCTGCCGGCGCTGACGGTTTCAACGTAAGTAGATGGGTGCTTTAGGGAAAAACTTTAGTTGTTGGTAAAGTTTCTCAAAGTATTTTGCACAACAAAGCGCTCATTCACAAAGGAAATTAAAGAAGTTTGTTATCTATAACTGAATTTCAGTCTTTCTTCATTTGTTTTGGTAAGTAGAAATTAGCGCCTACGGCGAAGCGGGGGCTTCTGAAATCCCTTATTTCTGTCTTATAACAATAACGTGTTTGGTTACAATAAACAATCGCAGCTTTATATTTAAACTAGTAGTGCTCCGCGGTGCTACCAGCGTTACAATGAATTTTCCCGCGGAATGACATTTACCAGGCATAAAAGTAGCATAGGTTCTTTGTCAGGCTCTAGAGAACTTGTGTACCAAATTAAATTTAAATCGGGTTTGTAGCTTTTGCGTGAAAGAGGAACAGACATCCAGAGTTACTTTTTAAACTAGCACGGTTAAGTCACATTTCAAACAAAAAAAAACTGAATTAAAATAGCTTCTCACGTTCGGGAGTCACGATGCCACAGATAGATAGGTACTACGCATACTCAGCCAAACACGTCAAGCTTACCAATGATACCGCTCTGTTTGCGGCGGCGGTTAAATATTTAAATGGGACTAACTTGCAAGGCTTTTTAATAATTAAAAGACCATCGAATAAATTAACTTTATTTATTCCTAGCTGAACCGTTCCGGGTTTGCTCAGATGCGAACCATATAACCATACCATATTAACCGACTTTCAACTGTCTGTCTGTCCGTCTGTCACCAGGATGCATCTCAAAAACCGTGATAAATAGAGAGTTGAAATATTGACGGATGATGTCATCTGTTGCCGCTTAAACGACCAATACTAAAAGCAATAATATTTTTGATTTTTTTTTATAACAAAATGTTTAAAAACCGAACACGGAACCCTAGGAGTCCATCTCATAGATATCACTTTTTTTTTTAGTTTTGCGCATCATAGGCAAGTAGTGGTTCTGAATTTGGCGTGAATTAAGTTATTATCAATAAATTTATATCGAACTAGCTGACCCCAGCAAACGTTGTTTTGCAAAATGAAAAATTGATAGTAGCTGATTCTCCAGACCTACTGTATACGCATATAAAATTTGGTAAAAATCGGTAAAGCAGTTTCGGAGGAGTACGGTAACTAACATTGTGACATGAAAATTTTATATACTTTTGATAGATATGATCTTTGACGTTAGGAACACACCTACATTGATTAGACAACAGTGAGTGCTTGTAATTTAATATGAACTTTATACCATAGCAATAAAGCTCAAATTGACTACGTTTTAGTTACAAATCATTTGTATGGGAAAAAGAAAAGAACTATTTTTAGGGTTTTTCCAGCAATAACTCAATAACTAATTCATATGTTCCAAACTAAAAAATCTACTTGATTAATAATTTTTATTTTGTGCTTTGCACATTTTTTTGTTACAATGTCAAAGAATATTGTACAAGTTACCTACCTACATCAGATTATAAAAAGTAACTCTCTAAACACGATTTATTATTATTGATACACGGTCAGACAGCGGAATTTTAGGAATCCCGTTTTTACCCTTTAGATTTAGAACCCTTAAACCGAATTAAGTGTCTAATTCTTTAAACACAGAAAAGTTCTGACTTACAGACAAGATCAAGGTTTTAGTTTTAGTCAAAACCTCCTCCTGATTTTTAATGTCAGCATAGAACTTTGCTATTTATGTTGCCTATATAAATATTTTAATAGACTCACCTTCATACAAGCACAGATAAAATAAAATAATTTAATCTGTGAATTTAAGGTTCAGAATTTAAATTTAAATAATTCAATTATTCGAAAACTCCAGATGTTCTTAAAATATTCCTATGACTAACAGATTCACAAAATTAGAAATAATTAATTCAGTCACATTAAAATATTGCGGCATTAATATATTACTTCGACAAGATTTATAACTTATATGTCATGATTTATACAAACAAGGGCACAGCAATCAAAATTCCATAAGTTCAGTTTGTTTTTCCTTGATTTCCATTTTACATAACAGCTGAAGTTCGAAGTGTAAACAGATTGGTTCGAGTCAACAAGCTTCTGTTAGCTGTAAACAGAAGAAACAATCAAGATAATGAATAATAAGTACTACCTACTTAGATTTCGCGTATATCTGGATTTTTCTTCTAGATAAATTTATGTGTGCTGCTGCTTTAACGGTGAAAGCAAACATCGTTAGGAAACTGGCATGTTCTGAGAACTTTGAAGAGTTTGGACCTCCAACCCGCACTTGGCCAGCAGCGTGGTGAATTAAGGCCTAATCTCTCTCGTCAAGAAAGGAGTACCTTTGTCACAGCTGTGGGAAAGATGAAAAGGTGTTGATGATCATGATGACTTAGATTTACTTAGTCTTATTCCTAGGTTGGTGCTTTCCTACCTACTCGTAACATGAAATATGTCGACCTACGTTTATCACTCGTTTTAGTTAATTTTAAGCTTTTAATGATAATCCTGTACATTATTGTAAAAAACTTGTAAATAACTTGAATTAAATTCGTTAATTATATGGTATATGGTAGAAAAATGTTTCGGTAAATTGAATATTATTAACAATAATCGATAAAGTGATAAATTCACATTTACAAAATTATGTTAAAAATGATTAAAGTTCGGTTATTATTAATGATGTCCGGTTATTGTAATAATTTAAATTGGTTCACCTTTCCAAATTACAGTAACAAAGAGCAGATTTTTTACAGAAAATATAAGTTTCAAATGACGCAAAGCAGGTAGGTAAGCACACTGATGTGTGTATGGTCTCGCTCCAAAGACAGTGTTATTAAAATTTCATGATATCAGTGCCTTTGATTTTTGATGATTTTGTTTGGGGATTCTATTTGTACTATAAAACATCATTATTATCAATCTTAAAAGTGGTTACATACTATGATTTAACTTTTAAAATTATCATGGTTTTTAACAATATTATGATTTGAAACGGGTAACATACCATGATTTGACGGTTTTTGAGTTTTCCGATATTTCGGCGCTGTTGCAAGCGCCATGATCACGGAAACAACTGAATTGTCATTGTCTTTGCGATTTGGGCAGAAGGTTATTCACAAACGAACCGGTCTACCCTCTTTCTGAGTCTTTTATTGCGAGGTAGACACTCACTAGTGCTACTACCACTTGTTTCATTCACGAACGCAACTCGATCACGACACACTACACCGACCGTGATTTGGCGAATAACCGGAGTTTTGCATAACCGCACTACAGGATTCCATGCTCCTGACAATTGGAAGCCATCTTCACGATTGAAGTTCCTATATTTAGTAATTTCAATAGGTATATAGTGCCGCTCTGTTGAAATTACCCGGTGGTTATGCAACTCAAACTAGTGATTGGAACCAGACTCCAGTAAATGTTGTGCAATTGCAGACTTATGGACATCTGCGTTCTTCACTGCCTTAATATGTTCACCTACACGACCATGATAGTTCTCTTGGTCTGCCCTATAAGGAGCTCCTTAGCAGCTACAATCCATTGCATTTACTCTGTTAATTGACATTCGTACCCTCACTGGCCTCAAAATCGCGTTATTTTAAATGACGCACTAGTAGGTATGCTAAAATGTTGCCACCATACATACAGATATTTTAATTGTTGTCAGGGATCCCTATTACTACTATTGCGAGGTAGACACTCACTAGTGCTACTACCACTTGTTTCATTCACGAACGCAACTCGATCACGACACACTACACCGACCGTGATTTGGCGAATAACCGGAGTTTTGCATAACCGCACTACAGGATTCCATGCTCCTGACAATTGGAAGCCATCTTCACGATTGAAGTTCCTATATTTAGTAATTTCAATAGGTATATAGTGCCGCTCTGTTGAAATTACCCGGTGGTTATGCAACTCAATCTAGTGATTGGAACCAGACTCCAGTAAATGTTGTGCAATTGCAGACTTATGGACATCTGCGTTCTTCACTGCCTTAATATGTTCACCTACACGACCATGATAGTTCTCTTGGTCTGCCCTATAAGGAGCTCCTTAGCAGCTACAATCCATTGCATTTACTCTGTTAATTGACATTCGTACCCTCACTGGCCTCAAAATCGCGTTATTTTAAATGACGCACTAGTAGGTATGCTAAAATGTTGCCACCATACATACAGATATTTTAATTGTTGTCAGGGATCCCTATTACTACCAACTACCAAATAATATTTGGTAGTTTAATAGGGATTCATATTAAACGTCTTAGTTCCCTTTCATCAGGGTATGTCCCGCTGGTCCCCTCTAAGATTGTCCCCTTCGGACCGTGTAGAGGGGACAAGCGGGACATCGTATTAGCGATATCCCACTTGTCCCCTCTACCAGTCACTCAGAGGGGACAAGTGGGCTGTTGAATTTTCCGATGACCCAGATGTCCCCTCTGGAGAAGTTGCAGTTAAATTTTACTTGAAATTGTATATAAAAACTATACTTTAATATTATTTAGTATATTAAATATTATATTGTTTAGTATATTAAAACATTATCATTTTAAATTGTTTGACAAAAATTGGTTGGTGGATGCATGAAGGTTGGTATTTTCTTAGTATTTTTGCGTAAAATAAAACATTTATTATATTGACACGTTTTATTAAGTTAAATAATAAAATAAAAAAAAAACTATCTTTCATTTCTTATATAAAATATTATGTATTAAAATGACCTTTTTAACAATATAAAATAGTCATTATAGTATTTATTTATTTAACTAATGCAGGCTTCTACTATGCTATATCTATAAATAAGAATGTAAAATATAGAATACTAAAGATATCTTAGATACAATTCACTAAAATTATTAATTATAATCACAGGTATAGATCACACTCTTATACAAATGATACAATAGTTTTTGAGTTTCGTTTAACAAAGCTTGTATTATGGGGACTCGTGAACTCGTTACTCGATGCGAATGGTGGATTTTAATATAAATAAACATTTTGTACTTACTATAATCTTGAGCAACGCAGTGCACTTTTTTCTTCGCTGGGCACATTCCCATACTGTTAGTTCAGTTTTATATTTTTTTTTATGTAGTACTGGTGACCTCCTCTTAGTAAAACTGTTCCATTTCATCTTTGTATTTAAACTATTGAGTTAAAAATTTTACTACAAGTAGAACTTGTCCCTGACATTGTTAGGAATGCACTGATAAAAAAATGCTAATTTCTTCGTTTTGGCAATACGGTGTTTGTTGAAACAATATCCTAAAGACCTTCGGAGATAACATTAACTCTCCACTATGGAGGTCTCTTGTGGAGAGAGTGATAATTGAATGAACCTTTTTCCTAGATTAATCGCTCTCTGGACAGGCCAGTATCTGTCTATGTTTATGTTAACTTAAACTATGAAATAAAAGATTTTATTTTTATTTATTACATACCGGTAGAGGTAGCCAATCAATCATATTACCAAGTAGTATACAACGAATTAGTATACATATAAACAATGTTTCAATAAACTTTATAATATATATAGTTTTAATATACAATTTCAAGTAAAATTTAACTGCAACTTCTCCAGAGGGGACATCTGGGTCATCGGAAATTTCCACAGCCCATTGTCCCCTCTGAGTGACCCGTAGAGGGGACCAGCGGGATATCGCTAATACGATGTCCCGCTTGTCCCCTCTATACGGTCCGAAGGGGACAATCCTAGAGGGGACCAGCGGGACATACCCCTTTCATCATAACCCGACCTCTAACCTTAACTAACCTACATGTAATACGAGTATTTCTGGCTGGTTGTTCACACACAGTCTGCAACTCTCAATTGACTCCACGAACTAATTTATACCGGCATCGAGGCGGCGCCGTCGGCCTGTAGATATGACCTATTTCCCAATAGGTTACCTCTACTGTAACAAATCCTGCAGCGAAGCTTTCATCTCCGTTTCATGTGATAAATAATGTCGGTACGGTTCCATCGGTTACCTACGCGCCAAGGGAAATTGTCTTTGGCCGATATCCCGATTCCTGATCACACGCTCTATTGTACAATACAGTGCTGTGCTGGGATGGTAGGACCTCATCATCATCACCCTATTAGCGTTCCCACTGCTGGGACACAGCGACTTCTCTCTTGGCGAGAGAGATTAGGTGTCAATTCACCACGCTGGCCAAGTGCGGGTTGGTGAATGTCACATGTCATGTCTTTCAAACTCTTTAAGTTCTCAGAACATGCCTCTGTCCTCACGATGTTTTCCTTCACTGTAAAAGCACGTGTTTAAAGCGCACATACATTTATCAATAAGAAAAATCCAGAGGTGCGTGGCGGGGTCTGAACCCACGACCTTCGGAATGAAAGTCGAGTGTCCTTCCACATAGCCAACACGGCTTTTTATGAGGGATAATACGACCTATGTTATTGTTATGATAGGTATACATAAACATTGTGTATTATGTTCACCACCGTCCAGTTATTTGCTGTGCATTTTCCTCACCATCCAAAGGTTGTCTGGAAGAAATTGCTTTAGGCAATAAGGCCGCCCATTACGAATTTTGAATTAAGCATTAAGTTCATTTTTGTATTGTTTTATCTTGGTGTGTAATAAAGAGTTACTTATATTATTATTATGTTATTGTAATTGTAATTATAATTATGTCTAGATTGTGTCTGATATACTACGTAGATACATTTTTTTGTAAATACATACTTAAGATACATAGAAAACACCCAGACCCGTAACCAGAAATTGTAGATCGTACAAAATCTGGTCCCCCGGCAGGAATCGAACCCGCAACCTCTTGCGCCTTAAGCGGACCTTCGCCCACCGAGCCACAGAGGTCGTCAAATTTTGTATACTGGATTCAATTATCCAATCATATATATAACTGCTTAAAAGCGGCTTCTGTTTGTAATATTGTTTATTTAGGTAGGCAGCACCCAAAATCAATGTGACTTTGATTTGAATTGTATCGAGGTCTATTAATGACAAACAAACAACTTCATCAAGGTGTAATTGCGTATTCTTAAAGCAGAGTTACATTTAATATTATTTGATATCGAGACAGGTTTGCATTATACAATTTCATAACAAATTCAATAAAAAGTACTTCAAGTTATCGACATTTACGTTCACAAAAACGTGCGTTACATTTTCAAGTACTTCCAGTTGGCTAACTCTACTTTAATCGACCTGCGAATTTTATAAAAATTTTATGGAGTGGATTGAATGGAATCTAACTTTCAATGACTAAAGAGAAAAGAAAATAGCTAGATATATTTAGGTAATACAACCAGCCGCCCACCACGGCCTTGCACGGGTGGAAATTACTTATTTATACTTCATCTTGATTCAATATCCATTGTAGGTAAGGCATTATCTATTTCCCGATCATGCTATAAAATATTTTGTGTAGGTGCGTAAAGATCAATAATTAGACTTTACTCTGTAATAAAGATGTAAAAAATTTTGGTATTATTATTAGGTTATTCATTGAGATACCATAGTGTGACAGCGTTGTTCTTATAATTGTAGAGCATCAATATATGACCTGTTAAAAATGTTGGGTGCCTTATCTTTCAGATACCTTTCTACCACATAATTCCAAACCCTAACAAAAAATCAAAGACAAAAAAATACCGCAACCATTTTCATGCAGAGAGAGTTTCACAGAAGCACACAGAGCGCAGCAAAAGTGTGTCAGTGCAATGTAATTACAATTAGTCACATCACATTATGCCTGGCTTGACAAAGTAGCGCTTGAGGCTAGGCTTTTTATAAGTCCCCTACAGTACTGGCGTCCCCACGAAGACATCGGGTATACATTCTCTGCTTACAAAGAAAACAGGCAAAATTACAATTACGAAAATGAAAAAATTTGGAACACAATAGGAAATGCAAATATTCCATGATATCATAAAGAAAATAACAAGGCGAGCTCAACTCGGATAAATTATGGGAAAATAAGGTGTTCATTTGTTTTTGTCAAATTTGGGTTTGTTTGTGTAGGCCGTAGGCAGCAAATGGCAGTCATTGTAATATAAGTCGATGGTTTCATTTCTTTTTCTTTTCATATAAATCAAATTTTGTTTTTTTTTTAAATATATTTGTTTGTGTTGACGAACTGCATATTAGTTTAATTTTACATCAAAATTACATGTATCTAATTCATAAGCAGTCAGTCAGCGCTGCTTGCCTAAAAGTTAATAGGGCTAATTTCATAATTGTCGTGTTCAAAGCTTCAAAGTGAGTCACTGCTTAATACATAATGTAGGTACCTATCGTAAAATTTACTACTATGCTAATTTACGAAAATTTTATAAAAATTTGCAAGTTTTGTCAGATTGATCTTTAATCTCAGGAACATTTCTAAAAATTATTTCATTGTTATCACAATTTTGCCTATTGAGAATTACGTTATTTCCGGGAAAATCCGCAAAATTGGGGTAGCGCCACAGCGTGAAATAGGAAAAGAAATGCGTGAAAAACTAGTATATAATAAACGATTACATTTTTGGTAGGTTTCACTTCATTTATTAAACAGCTGGGACACAAGGACTTCTCTCTTGAAGATTACGCGAAGATTCACCACGCTGGCCAATTTTATATCGCCGTAGGTAATATATATAAAACTATAATTGGACTTATACGAACATAAAAAAAAAAAATTGCCCAAATTGATCCAGGCGTTTTTGAGTTATGCGCTTACCAACACATTTTTATATTATAGAAGATTCCATTAATATTTTTTTTTTTTTGTAATTATATAGTTATAGGTACGTATCTACTTGGCAGGAACATAATTAAAGTAATTAGAGTCCGTTCTCAAAAGCAACCGAGGCTAAGGTTCAGGGTTTAGGTCTAATGTGAATCGGAAGTAGAGTTGGGCGAATCGTTACAGATTCATGATAAGCAAATGACGTCATAACGTGATACCACAATAGGGGCTCTTTTATGGTAAACACTGGTTTGTTTGTGGATTCTATTGGTACTTTAGAACAACATATAGTCTATTAAATCTCTATTATCTATGAAATCTATTGAAATTGGTAGCATATCGTGATTTGAAGATATTTGAGTTAAAAGACAAAAGAAACATGATAGTTAAAATACATAATTATTATCTGGGTGTTTTCTGTTTCCTATTATAATTTTAAAGTCATTATTCAGCTATTTTTTTTCTCAATCTGACTACGACGCGCGAACGTTAAGGCAATTTAATAGTCTCAGAAAATAATATTGAATATTTCCAACAGGTTCAAGATTATGAAGATTCATAGTCTAGTAAAAATTATGGATTTGGACGCCGTTAAATTTGCGAGACGTTTTATATTATAACGGTTAGAAAAAGGTCCCTTTTTTAAATTTCATATGGTAACTTGAGTGAAAAAGTTTTTGATGAAATAAATTTAGACAGACATCTTATAAAATTAACCTGTCACAGTGTTAGTTACCATACTCCTCCGAAACGGCTTAACCGATTATTATGAAATTTTATATGAATATTCAGTTGGTCTGAGAATCGGCCGCTATCTATTTTTCATTTTGCAAAACAAAGTTTGCTGGGGTCAGCTAGTCAGCTAGTCAGTGTCTTAGAATATTTTTTTTGAACTAATCATTTAACGTCAAAACCCCAAACTAAGTAGAGCTTGTACTATGGGTGTGCGGCGACTGATATACCACATAAATACTTTCAATTTTGTAAACACAGAAAACACCTTAAGTTTTCAGTAATTTATTTTGTAAATAAGTAACAAACATACAAAGGATCTAAAATACATACAAGAAAAAAAAATTGGGGTGTTAATAGCTACCCACGCTAGTAGCTAAACAAATTTAATTGAATCTGGGAATTCATAAAATAGTAGCTTATAATCTGGATTAAAAATTCAGACTACTTTTAGCCTCGCAAAAATATACCTTTTCGCGGGGATATCCATTCTAAGGCGAGTAAAACCGCAGGAGCTTTTTGTTTGATTATAAAGACGAGCATCATCGTTTCCTTAACATTCGCTCCAAAATCATTTTTGTTTACAGAACATTAATATTCTGAAGCCATTATGAAGATGGAACAGAAATTATTCTCTTTGCAAGCGAGTAGAATAGCGATTCGGACAGCCCATACACCAAGCGAGCACTTTGGGGATTAATGTTTCCACTTTGAAATATAGATGTCGTGAGTTGCTTCTCAAAGCAGTGAGCTCCACAACTTATTATCCCTACTTTTTTCATAATTCTTTCATAGGAACATTCTTACTTGGGGAATATTTTCCTCATATTTTCTCGCGACACAAGCTTTAATCAAAGTATCAGGGATATGAAAATATTTATATCTTCTATACTTACCTAAACCTTATAAAGTAAGAATTTCTAAAGGAACTCTGAGCACAATAAATAATATTTTGATGAAAACATTTACAGAATGAAAAGTATGCTTCAGACTTCTTAAAACACAAGCTCAACTCTTATTTATTAAAAAAGTTGTTATTTTATTAGCAAAGGTGCTTGTTTCAGTTCTTAGAACCTTCGTTAAGCTCACTTGTAAGTACCTACATTGTGTAGTTCATGTAATTAAAATATTTAAAAGATGTTGTGGGTTTCACGGTTAATTTTGAAATTATGGAAACCTCATTAAAGTTTCCCATTTCAAGTCGAAAGGTTCAACAATTATAACGAACCACACGTTCATAATTCTCAGTGAATTTAAATTATATTTAGTGCTACAGACCGCAAGTTTCATATCTTTTCGGTAAATCACGGTATAATGTTATTATTTATTTAGGCTCAGTCCTCACGATAAAATCTTGAAACGAGCTAATTGGAGACAGCGGTAGATATTTTCCTTGCGAAATATAGCCAAGTTAATCTGCTCCAAGCTAAGGGGTTTTATATATCTGATTAGCATAAGCCCTGAGTGACTTAGTGCTAACTTAGTGTGATACCACTAATTGATTTACGGCGCTAATTCTTCAAGGATATTTGTATGTTTAAGTACCTACCATAGGCATGTTACAAGTTAGGTGTAAATGACTAAGGAATTTTATTTTAAATAATAAATCATTGTGAACATATGAAGACTTATTAGAAAATAGTCCATCATCATCATCGTTTTAGCCGTTGGACGTCCACAGCTGAACATAAGCCTCCTTCAAAGATTTCTGATTTCTATTACCAAGTCATACGTTCACGTAGTAGGCGGACTTCTTACGCCGCGCTTGACGATCCGTGGCCTCAACTAGAGATCTTTTTGGCCCCGAGACCATCTGCTGACCCACTGCCACTACAAAGAGCTAATCCGCTTGGCTATGTCGGTGACCCATCTTCTTCTACTTTATTGTGAAAGCTATAAAACTCAAATTATGAAATAATTATAAGGACCACATCCGCCACTTCCTTCATCATCCATATCCATATGATATGTGGTTAATGTAATGACATATAAATTTGAGCTACGGAAAATTACAGAAATTCCAGATACTGATACAAATATATCGAATTAAGGTAATCCAAATCCAATCCACTCTGGCGTTCGGAGGATTTGAGGTAATAAATGAATGTACAAATATATCTTCATATCTACGTATGTATGTACCTACACCAACTACCCAAATAGTTTTTAGGTACTAAAGTGCATAAAACATTATAATTATTGAGAAAAAATACACATGTACAATCTATATAAGAATTAGATATTTCGTACTATTCACATAGGTAGGGAAATATAGGAATGGAAAAATTGTGGACTGTGAAAAAGTTTTGTACCTACAATAAAAAGCTAGGAAGGTAATGAATTGAATAATATAGAATAGGCACTTACATTGTGAAATAATGTATTTCCCAGAAACAAAGGGAGAAAAAGCATTCACGCTGCTCGCTAGCACCATTTAACCAATACCTATTTCACAAAGCAACAGTCAACCAAGTACTTGTAAAATAACGTACACTGTAGCTGTAATCACTGTAATCACCAATCTAGGTTCACGTAAATATACATAGATAAACCTGGTTATCCAAGAAATATTGCTATCTAATCCTTTTCCAGAAATGGAAACGAGGCCGTGTTTCATCGTAAAGCTGACTCTAATTCAAAGGATTAATTTACCTATATAATATTTTATCTTTTATTAAGTATCTTTTAACGAGATTTTTGTCACAAATCTTTTCTTGTTGTCAGCCATCTGTAATGGAATCGTACTAAACTTATGTTAACTTCTTTACAACATTCTTCTCATTTTGTACATAATATATGTATCGCTCGTTTAAAAGTGATCGTCTTTTTTTCTAAAATGTAAAAGCCATTTTAAATGTGTTATAAGATTTAACGTAAAGTTACAAGTAAAAACTGTTTCTTTAATCAGCTACAAGTAACGTTATAAAAATATGGCATTTTCTTTTTTTTGCTACAACAAATGAAATATAAATATCGCATTTTCTCATATTTAATGTTTACCGTAGCATCGAGCTTTGTAGCGTTTCGCTACGACTCTATCGTAGCAAGCCTTGCACTTTGAAATTACCGTGCTTTAAACTCGCGTGATTTACATTATGTACTGGTTCCTGAGCTTTGGGTAATCATTCCACAATCAGCTCCCTTGACCCTCGAGCAGCTATTTAGCAAATATCAGCAATTAGTTTTATCACTAGAGAACTTACTTAAACTTCACTAGCTCGTGATTCGGTAATTAATCTTGCATTGCATGATAGCCTTGCAATATGTTTTAAATAGAGCAATTTAATGAATCATTGAACATTACCGAATTTGTAAAAATGTTGTATATTCAAGTAAGAAATAATTTATAAAGGTCTTATTTTTAAACAGATTTTTGAAAAATAATTTTATATTTAATTTCAAACTTATCGTGAATTTTATTCATTTTAAAAACAGTTTTCAACACATAGTAGAATAACGTTAGAAATCCCGATTTTTTTAAATGAAGAATTTAATTGTTTGTAGAAATATTTGGACGTATTTGTTATAATCATTTAACAGTAATAATACAAGACAATAATAGTATTATTACTGTACATAGCTACAACTGGTGCTTATTAGAGTTAATGTTTAACAAAAACGAAGCCGCCATTGCGACCGACATCACAGTTAATTATTTTGTCTCGACAAACAAGATTGTTTAGTTATTGGACCTTTCATAAAATAATTGCCTGTTTTGAGGAGATAAAGTGAAATAATGTAACAATTTTATTTATATAGATATCCCATCCGCTACTAACACTTCCTACCTACTTACCATCAATAAGTTTCTACTAGAAAAATAAAAAATAAATTTTGAATTGAAAGTTGTGTGTAAGAGATTAAAATTCATTCAAATAAAACATAAATACGATTAAATGGGGAACCTCCTCCTGTTTTGAAGTAGAATAAAAATGTATTCGCATCAAAATGTTATTGCACACCAAAAAGACTTATTTAAATCTGCCTTAATTTCTTTCGAGTTACCGAACGTGGTAACAGTGTAAAACCTGGAGACCTTTTACAATTTAGATTTAAAGAGAAACTGAATTTTAAAGGACATTTAATATCGCTTACAATGGCGTCGAAATGATTAATGTTGTTACTAGGGTTCAATTGAGTGAAGCGAGGTACAATGAATGGCTCATCGCCTGGCTCCACCAACCACCACCCCGATTGATTCACCATCAATAAGCACCCTTATAGAACCTTTATAGAACCGAACCAAACTTTCGCTCCATTTTATACGGTCTTTCAATAATGACTTCCTTGTATAGCGTGCTTCGAATGCTATTTTATTTTCTTTGTATAAAACGATAAATAGCAACATTTTCGTTGAACGTCGAAGTACAATGAATTGGGAGTTTTTATTAACGACAAGATGATGACTCTTAATCACATACAAAATAACGATTTCCCTGGTTGGTATACCATGATAGGAAAATTATACATGACAAAAATAAAATTTAAAAGTACAAAAATGTACTTACAGAAATCATTATTATGTTTTAAGTGAAGTTCTAAACGTTTTAAAAGTAGGTTGATACGCAGTTACAGAATAATAAATAGATTAACCCTATTTAAGCAATAAGTACGAACCTCGTTTGAATTTCATAGACACGTGTTTATTTAGCCCTAATATGTTATGTAAATGCAAAATGTATCATCTACTCCTACACGACTGTTACGTTCACCATGTGCTTGTAATTGGACGATTTGCATAAATTGCAGTTAAAAGTGTGTTTAAATTAACAAGAGCTCTTTAATTAAAGTGTACGTATCTATTGTGTTTGTGTATCTTGTAGCAAAGTCGTTTCACAATTATAACGTTACTAAATCCAGTCATTAAGATCGAGAAAATGAGAAAGCTATTTACTTATCGTTCTGATTTCCTTAGATGAGATTGTAATTGCAGAACCGTTCCTTTGAAATAATTTCTGAGTTGTGTACAAATTGTCAAAAGCGAATTTGTTGATTTCGAAACATTACCGAATTTTAGCCAAATTTGTGATTATGAATTCCGGCGAAGTACCTACCTACCTAAGATGTGACAAACATTGTAATATGGTAATATATAAAACATGTATTAGACTCTACATTTCCCATTTCAGGTTGTTGAAATGATGATAAAATAAAAGTATTGAATAAATATTTAGCTATCGTCACCTTAAATTGTTCCCCACTTGTACATTTCCGCACGCGCCACATACTTAGCTCCGCCCAGTTCCGTTTTACTAGCTCAAGGCTAAGGCAGAACTACCAGCCTTGGCGCACTCTCTACATACCTACAACTGGCAAAAATACATTTAAAGGATTACCCTAAAGGTTGCCGTCAAATTCACGAAACACCCGCGGATTGAAAATTCCTTTGACAAACGACCCAACTAAAGCATCCGTCTTGCGGTTTCAAAAAACAAACTGAAATTTATGGTACTTAGTTGTTTGGCACTCAAAAGAACTTTGGACTAAGCGGAAACCTTTCGTAACAAAGTAGGTAAATAAGTTAATGGAACAAATTCATTAGGCAACAGTAAGCACAAAAGCCGTCCCTTATCAAATTAAAATTTGGTAATCTCGTTGGCTCAAACATAGAGTAGCTTTGCGGAGCACATTTGCCGTAAGTAAAGCTTTTGTTAACTTGTTGATGAGATTTAATGGTGTACAAACCGCAGGCAGGTGCCGAACCCTTTAGAGGCAGTTTGCCTGTGGTCGAAACTGAGCAGGCACTGCTGAAACGGATTGGTAACCCTTTTATGAACGTTTCCTAACCAGAAATGACTTAAGCTTTATCCTAGTCATTTGTTAGTCATTAGTAAACTGTCCGAACAAACTAATTTATGTTCTGTATCTTTAGAACCATTGCTATCACTTTATTTACTTGTTTGGAGTTTTATAGTCTAAGTTACGATATAGAGTCTAATTTCTCGGAAGATTGAGCAAAACTTTGTCTTAAAGACACTCAACTCTTAAATTTTATGCATCAAAAGTGGCGATAGCTGGATAGAAATAGTACTTCTCTAGCTAAAGAATATAACACATACCTATTTCACATTTCTATTTATGGTCCACATGAATAAGTGATAAGAAATATAACTTGCAAAACAAGGTGACCCGAGCGGGGCAACTTCGACTTCAACGAACTAAAAAAAAAAACTAACTAAACTAATGAACGGTTAGACTTTTCCCGGGAGCAAGTCGCGAGGTACATCTATGTGCGCAAACTGTTAATTCTTGAAAACTTTGCAGATCACTTGGCCTTCTTGGATTTGTTGACGCGTGGTGGACACAAATAACCAATGAGTCTTCCTAACGGGAAGTCCTTTTTTAAGTCATAAAATAATATAAAACTTATTGAAATACAGGATAA
Organism: Gymnoscelis rufifasciata; assembly: GCA_929108375.1. NCBI lineage: Eukaryota > Metazoa > Arthropoda > Insecta > Lepidoptera > Geometridae > Gymnoscelis > Gymnoscelis rufifasciata. The sequence goes on along the minus strand of OV815308.1, from coordinate 9,110,453 downwards.
CGATTTACTAACTAAAATTATTACAATGGGTCTATGAACTTCGTCTTCATTTAATGAAAGGTAGATAGCATGTGCTTATTTTAAATGATAGTTTTACGAATCCATAATATTCATTTATTGATAATATAAATTATAAGTCACATGGGGTTTAACGTGGTTAACCTATGCCCCAACTTTGTCTAAATATAATAACTTATATATCATAATTATTCTACTTTATAACTACACCAAATATAAATAATGTCAATTTATCATAATTGTCATTAACAGTGGAGTTTAAATAAATTAATATTTTTATCACTTCGAATTTCAGCATCACCCTATTAACGTTCCCACTGCTGGGACACAGGGACTTCTCTCTTGACGAGAGAGATTAGGCCTTAATTCACCACGCTGGCCAAGTGCGGGTTGGTGAATGTCACATTTACTTCAAACTCTTTTAAAGTTCTCAGAATATGCCGGTTTCCTCACGATGTTTGCCTTCACCGTTAAAGCACGCTTTAAATTTCTCAAGAAGAAAAATCCAGAGGTGCGTGGCGGGGTTTGAACCCACGACCTTCGGAATGAAAGTCGAGTGTCCTCCCACTTAGCCAACACGGCTTTATTTTTCTTGACTTCGAATTTACTCTAATAAAAAGTTTAAGTATGAATAACAAAACATACAGACACGTATGAAAGGTAATAAACTATGTAATTATCTTGTCGCCGAGAGGTCAAATGTTTGTATGTTCTGCAAACACTTTGTCATTGATCGGGGCTAATTTATTATTCTATGGTCTGGGTGTTTTATATGTAGAGGTATAATACAAAATATCTAGTACCCGTTAGAAAAGTTTTAGCTTACCACGGTCCTAGATGTTGATGTATGGATTGTCCGGAATTATGTATTTAATATTATTTTTTTATATATTGGTTCTGTCCGTTCCAAAAATAATACCAATATAAAAACTAAATATCTCCAGAACTGTAAAATTTAGATCGAAGAAATAAGAAACATAATGTTTTATAGTTGCGCTTTTAATAACATATTATTTAAGCTGGTTGTAGAGGAGGTTGGTGGAGGAATGGTACGAAGGATACAATACAATACAATACAAAACACTTTATTGCACACACAGGAAAACAAAATACAACAACACGTAGGAAAAAGAATGTACAATGGGCGGCCTTATCGCTAAAAAGCGATCTCTTCCAGGCAACCTTTGGATGGTAAAATAACTTTAATAAGATAATTAGTAGGCAGGGGTGTACAATATTAAATAAAATAATTTAGATTATAATTACTCCTTATGACAAATATAAATATATGCGTACAAATAAAATAAAATACATACATTACGTAAATATATAATAATAAATATATATATATTAATTTTAAAGGATTCATTCTAATTAGTACTTATTAGTTACCTCAGCACCGGCTCCGAAATCTGGTGTACAGCATGCCAAAGCACCTAGAAGCTATCAGAAGAGCTTGTGGAGGCAATATACATTACTAAAATAAAGTGAAAAACACAATCATAAAAAAAACAGAAACATGTGACTTACCTTACCTAGATTTTAATAATTTCGAGATTGTACAAGTTTGTTGTAAAGTTTTATTTTTACTTTTTATCTATATGATTCAATTCACAATTGAACAGTATTCGTTTCATTTGGATAGCATACGTAGTTCGGGAGATATTCGGGATTATGTGACTGACCTGCAATTTTAATTTTAAGCATTTTCAGATACAACGTTCTCACAATCATTTATAAAGTTATTTATAAACTTATAAAACTCACAATATTTCTAATTGTAACGGCCGGCCCGAAACTCTGAAAAAAGTTTTGCTAGAGGAGCAGTCGCAAAACATACCTCTATACATAGAGTAAGTAATGATAGATACTCTAAGCCTCTATAATTATATTAAGTTGTTAATATCGGAAAACATTGCTTTAGGTATATACCTAAACACAATATTGTGTGCATATACAGAAAACTCCATCTTTATTTGCTTGCAGCGAACCTATTGTCTTTTTATGGCTGTCATGCATATGTGAAGGTATGTCTGCTTTGTTTTTATGACTGCAACATTTTATTTTGCCATTAAAGATAAACCCTATATCAATAACATGAACCTAATAACTTTGTAACAAACTCTACCACAATATATTCAGGAGCGATACGTATCGTAAACAACAACGAAGAGTTATTCACTGAGTATCTCTTATCGGGTAGTGCTTGCATAAAGTGACGAATTCAGTATTTAATTGTGGGGGGAAACTAGCTAAGTAATACTTACTAAGAGAAACTACCTGGCCATGCTCGGTATTTTGTTAGGATCGATTAATCACCCCCAAAACCACAAAAATTTCATGAAATCATTGGAATTTGTTTTAAAATCAGATTATACAAGAATATTTTTTTTAATTTATAAGTATTAATTGTCTATGCTACCATAACTTAAAAACGAAATTAAACAAGAGTGTTAAAGAACATCAGCGGTGCAACTTAGATACTTCAACGTCTCGGATGGTTAAATGAAACAATGATTAAAATATAAAGAAAGCTCTTTGGCTCAAACACCACAAAGCGACATAACTAACCATTCAAGATACAAGATCATTTATTTCCATTGTTTGGTTTTTACAAAACTTAGACACGTCAAAATACATTACAAAAAATCAAAAAATATAATCATAGTTGCATAAAGATAAGTAGGAAATAAATTTATGGTATCTGGCTTAATTAACTCGGATTTTGTGAAATAAGACCTAATAGTTTCTCAGTGTTCCAATTAGGCGATAATTAAGTTTCGTTCAAAATTAGAACATATATTTGTTAGGTACCGCATTTCATATTAATAGTATTAATTTTGTTTGACATTTAATTTTCAGGGAAAGCGGTTAAGCCCTCAGGTGCTATGGGTCCAATGTCAATACAATAATTATATTTCAATTTAAGTACCTACGTAGGATATGACAAATTCCGTTATATTAAAATTGTAGACACTTAACGAGCAATCAGGCCTACTATTCAATCTTTGGGGACCCGACCTTAACAAAAAACGATCAGTGTAACCTCAAATTCAGAGCTTTTTCTGCATCGGCTGGCATCATCACTTGAATGCTAATTACGTCGTGTTTGGGTAAAGATCCCGCTTATATTAGCATATCCATGAAATTCGACAAGCAATATTGCGAATTCATTCCAAATACGCGTACTGCATTCGTAACTGCATCGCATTGTGCAGGTTAACAAGCGAGTTTGGAGCAAACTTGTATAGCTTTGAAATGCAGTAGGAGATAAGACTGGGAAACGCGACCCGACCCGGCCCACTTGTCCTGATCCCTTAGCTTTAGGCATTGCAATTTGTCGCGATGGCTGTTACATGGAAATTACTTTAATAATGCATCCGTTTATTTATATTCTAGAAAAGTTACAATTACCTACGGTAAATTTTCCTTAAATGTTACAAATACAATGTTAAGTCAAATGTGACTATTTGTCTTAACCATTGCTTGGTATTATTATATTATGTTATCTGTTGTATTATCCAGTATGGATATAATGAAAATTGAGTGATATTCTATACTAAGAGAAATTTTTAATCACAGCGGTATTTGTTCCTTTACAATCCAGTAGGTAAATCGGTAATTATAGCTGGGTTGTATATTACACTGCAGAACCAGCACATAGCACTTTACTTTTACTTATACAGGTACTTTATTTTACTTGCACTACATTGCGGTTTTCGATTCAACGGCCTTTCGTAAGAGCGTACCACTTCAAATGTTTTTCGTAAGAGCGTGCTTCGCAAGGACGGTATTCAAAGCTACATGCCCCATTACTACTTATACAGTCGAGATCCGTTAACTTTTGTCATTCACTGCATATAAATGAAAAATAAATCATAGTGTCAGGCTAAATGGGTCTCATAGATTTATAAGTCATTTTATATATCTTGCTAACTCAAAAACATGTGGGATATATATGGCATAAATAAAAACTAAAGTAGATTAATCAATAAAAAACATATTTTGGGGAATAATATTTTGCTAAGTTGGCTTCATCCCAGGATGTCTACAATGCCCCTTTGAGCAGCAACACCAGTGTTTATCCGTGTCAAAATAGCCCTATTTACACACTTGACCGACTTAGATAGCTTTCATGTTTCTTTTCCAATGTTAGTGAAGGGTAAACGGCTAAGAAAGGCTGGCTAATTGGCTAAGATGGCTTTTATAGTCCTATGATGTCGTTTATATTTAATTTTTATATTGGTAGGTATCTTGCATTTTAAAAGTTATCCAAGATTATCTGTTTTTCGCCATTGGACCTTTTTTCCGTAAACACATTTTTGTGTTTATTCGGATGTTGGTTGTGATTTATTAATAATTGTTTGAGCCAATAACAAAAAGGGAGAAAGCAATATTGGAAATTTACTATTATGACTTGTAATCTGTGCTATTACCTAGTTCTTATCAGAAACATCTTTAGAAAATCAGGATTATAACATTAATAATATTATCTTTATTGAATCACCATCAGTTAAAAGCATTATGTGTGCACAGGAAAATGGATCATTCCATTTCTCTTAAAATGATATCTTTATCTAAAGCTTAGGCAAATGAACGCTCGGAGGAGGTTACAGTAAAATGCTGAAAGTAGGTACTGCACAATCACGTAATTCAGATATTATTAGGAATGTCTTCTTATATAGGTTTATTAGCTTTGAAACTATATAATATGTTCCTAATAATACCTACCTACCTACTAATATATAAAAATATAAATAAAACCATAAACGCTAATTGTATAGGCACTGTATATAGAACACACTTTAATCAATAAAAATAACTAATGAAACCCATTGATTGATTTTATAATTCTATCAATATTCCTCGGAGTGACTTCGCCTTTAATATGGTTATCTCGCGCTAATTGACTCGTACAATTTTCTAGGGTAGGGAACAGAAAATAATTTCAAAAATAGGTCTACATTCGATCAAAGTGAAATGTCATCAACAAAAAGTAGGTAAGTTTCGAGTTTTTGTGTGACACTTAAACCTAGCCTAACTATTCGTTACGAAACATTATATGCGGACCACACAAATGTGAAATTAATACCAAGGAGCTGGTATGTACATTCTCCAAAGCCAAAGTGTGCCCCTCTGAAGTACGTAACAAAACCCCGGACAAGCAACCTTTGAGCTTATCTTAGGCTCTAAAGCGCAAATTCTCTAGCATTGGGGTACTTAATACAAGACAATCTTGCGCCATGAATAGCACCTTGAATTATATTATTAATCTAAACATTTTGTCTTGCATTTAAGTGAGAGTAACTTTCTGATAGCACCTAACTCAATTCTTGTTTAAGTTCTCTGTAGTTTAGACTTACCTCTATGAATAAATAATTCTGAAATAATATTATATTGAATATCATATTAACGTCGGTCGTTTTAGTATCCTATTGGTGAAATTATGATTGAATCTGATGAACCCAAAACTGAAGGATCTATTTTAATTATCACTTCTTTTAATTTGCTGAATGCCATATGTACTCTGAAATACAAATTCATTTTTTACTTGTTAATAGAGTTAAATAATTATTTAAATTAATTATAATTATTTAAACGATCACTATTTCAACAAATTAGCTTTCCGTATTAATATTTTTTGATTTATTTTTTACATGCATCTTAGAGCCTGTTTCACAATCTCCGAGTAAAATAAGACAATGGTTAAAAGATAGAGTATCGAGTCAACTGACAACTGTCAGTGTCTGACCGAGATTCTTCTATATTTTTGAACGAATTGACTTTATTCGGAGAAACGAGCCCTTAAAAAAAATTACTTTACCCAATAATTACGTAAATAAAAAAGAACTATGACCACGCCTGGTAATTAGGTGCCTATTTTGAAAACAATTTAAGTTTTTCACGTTTAAGTAATGGTCGGTCACAAGGTTCCTTTTTCACCGCTTTTTTAAATGAAGCCTTGTCATTACCCCATCAATAATGTATGCAAAGTGCAGTTTTCCTTTGATAAGGTACAACAACAACCCCTTTCCTGTGGCCTCGTGGCATTTCGGCATCGCCTGCAGCGGAACACATAGCCACGCTACTTTTTGTTCTAACAGATTTATATCTTCCGTTACTCCACCACTTACAGCTCTTTTTCACAAAACTATCCTGTTTTACACGAACAAAGAAAAATGTACCACACTGGCTGGCTGTTACGAGGCTTCTACGTAACTTATATCTGCAATTAAATAATGCATGTTAAGTACTATGCAATAAATATCTACTTCAATGAATTTAAATGTATTTATGACTTGATGTGTATTATGTATGTAAACAGGTCATAGTGGTCTTAACGGTTCGGTATGACTAAGTCTTCGGCCAAACCTACACGTCAGCAACGCGGGAAGCGGGATGCGACGCTGGAGCATCTGCAACGCGGGACATCTTTGCCTGTAAACGTACCGCTTTGTGGTCGAGGTGTTCAAAGGATCAAAGTAAAGTATGGGTAGAGTCAGCCACGCGCCAGACGCTCCCACTTTGCAGTCGCTTTGGTCGCGCAGGTTTGGCCGTAGCTTAAAATTAATAAGCATTACGTTTCACCAGACTACCTACCTAGACTATGGGGTTTTATGGATTTAACTACAGAAGATAATTATAAATTTATTGTCACGAATTAAAACCGGATCTGTATACATTAAACATAAGACAGGTGAAGGAATGAACATTCATAACAATCTTTATTTTCATATTCTATTTTGAAATCCTATTCTCGCGATCCTTTGTTTAGTTAAGCCGTATAATGGAAATCGACGGTGAACATACGTTTTCTATCAAACCCGAACATGATTTCATTGTTATAGATACTCCAGTATGCTCCACAGATTCTGAGTTGTTATTTCAAACGATACAAATATTCATCGGAGGAGCCTTGCTTTTATTTTGACTTCGTACTCTTGCCTTTTTGTTCCTTTATGAACATTTCTAGTACCTATAGAAGGTTATTGTGAATGGAAAGGAGTAGTATACGTAGATGAATTTTAGCTTTTCAACCTTATGTCCGGAGAGCAAGGTTCAGATGTGATAAAGCAGTCCTTTGTTGACGTCGCATGACTACTTGGGATAGCATTGTAGCACGCTTTTAGCAAAGCTCTCATATCGTGCACTGCCCGAGCTCGACGATCTCAATGGAAACATTTTTATAGATAGCTGCGCAGGCTTTATAGATACCTGTGAGCTTGTGTTTTACCTAGTTTCAGGCAGATGTGAGAGTTGAACGCCACCATTTTAAAGATTTTGGATTATTCTTCTTTATAAAATTATGTTTAATACTCTCAGATTTTTTTATGTTGGGTCTATCTAAGTTTTGTTAAAAATACAAGTATACTGCTTGTCAATATAGTTATGAGCCACTAAGCACTGCTCGTAATAAAAAAGTACGAAACAATGAAATTTTAGAGAGCAAAGCTTCTTCTTAAACATTAGTTCCTTAGGTAGGTACCAAATAGTAAAGGGCGAAATGAATTTAAGTTTTAACCGAATATAGTTTAAAAAGATCTTTACTTTTGTTTTTAATTGCAAATAAAGTTTTCTTGGTCTTTTAGTGGAACATAGTAACAGTAACATTTGTTTTTACACGAATTCTGCTTATTTGGATCAACATCAACACAACATAATGTGTTCTAGTTGTTATAAATGCATAAAAATCCACATTTACAAAAAAAAAATGCCCATATCATCAAGCATTGGTACCGACACATATCGTGTTATGGTGCGGCTATATTAGCGGTCTACGGCGAATATTCGTGTCACATAACAATCCAATAACGTAACATCGGAATCTTGTAGAGCGCAACGCGTCACAAATCTTTGTCCGCTAATGTAGACAAGAACATCGCGTATGCCGACAAAACTCTTCGCCCCTTCGCCCGCTGATGAAGCCCCACCATTAAAAAGCAAATATTGATTTCAATTATCCGATTTTTTTTTTTTTTTTTATTTTTTTTTTTTTTATTATTGATAAGCCTTCATTTGACCTCAATCTCACCTGATGTAAAATGAAGATGTGGTCTAAGATGGAGCATGAAGGCCTAGAAGATGGCTTCTCCGGACCACATTACGAAACACGAAAAAATCGCTTCACGCACTGGCCCAGCCCGGAGGGTGGTGACAAGCCACGGCCGAAGCCTACCACCAGAGACTGTTCTTAGCACCACCCGGAGGTCACGTGTAAGGATTCAGAGGGTTACCACTTACGGACGTGAACAGCCAAAACCTCCAAACCAATTGTTTCAGATGCACATTTTCAAATTGAAACTGTCTGATACGTCCGGCTTCACGTTTTTGCTGTTGGTTTCTAGTGAAATATTCGTTATGCAAAAAGTTAAGCCTTAAATATTGCTGGCGTTTTTAGTAAAAGTGGTTGCGGTACAACTCTAATTAGTCGCAATTACGTAATTCTTGAAGAGCCAGCGTTTTCCGAGTAGGTAGAGCCAGACGGTCAACGCCTGTTTATTAGCATAATTTTCTCAACCGTTTGCTTTGAGGAAATTATGAAGAATAAATTATAATGCCGAACGCTACAGGTAACAAACATTAAGGAATATTTTTTGTGAATATATAGACCTTATTTAAATTTTCGTTTTTTTTAATACTTTGTGTAAACAAAATTGAGATGGGTCTATTATTTTTTAATTATAAAAGGAAGAGAGGATTTAATTTAGTAACAATTTATGTAGCATCTAAGTATTGTAATTGGTTAGTTAATTATTGTAAGAAATTTCGAGGCTTTTTGGGATTCTGTAGCCAAAAGGCGAAAAACGGAACCTGTATAGATTCGTCTGTCTTTCGGTCCGTATGTATGTCAAAGCCACTTTTCTCCGAAACTTTAACGTAAGTAGATGTAGTCTGTTTTCACACAAAACTCGAAAAAAATAACTAAAATTAAGGGAGGATATTGAGACATAAATAGATATTTTTTCTAAACTGAATAGTTTGCGCGGGATCCAAAGTGTTTGTGTGACCCCTGTAACTTCTAAAATAAAGAGCTAAAATATATCTTAATATATATAAATCTCGTGTCACAATGTTTGTCCTCAATGGACTCCTAAACCACTTAACCGAATATAATAAAATTCGCACACCATGTGCAGTTCGATCCAACTTGAGAGATAGGATGGTTTTTACGGCGAGAAAAATTCGAATAATTTCCGGGAAAATTTTATACCCGTGCGACGCCGGGGCGGGCCGCTAGTATATATATATATATATATTGATGTACATAGCCATGCATTATAGTAATCTTTTATAAGTTAGTCTAAATTTATTTGTTTGTAAAATCAGGATAATTTGTCCAGGAGTCGGGCGTTGACACTACCACACAGTTGTAAAGCTTCGGTAGTGTCATCGAATCCTATTATTTCTGTGCATAGTTAATATTTGGCCTGAATAAATGATTTTATTATTGTTATTATTATACAAACTTACACCGAAAATTGATTTGTAGTTTTTTTTTATAAGTCACCTTTTCATTTATAAAGTTATTCGACGCGCGGTCAGTAGGTACTTGGATGGGTAACTGACTGCACTTTATGCATAGTTGTTTTTAATTTCAGTGTTTCTTTTTTTTACAAAAAGCGTATAAACTATTGAAATACACGGACACCTCGCTGTATGAGACAAGCTCGTACTTTTCAAATTTTTATCGGTCTGTACAGCATATCGGAATGCGTTCCAATTTTTAAGTCTAAAAAAAAGATAATTTTAAATTACATTCCCATTTTTTAAAACAATATCATGTGTTATTTTCTTTCTATTGCACTCTATAGAAAAAGTGATAACGATCGATCGGTTTTCCTAGTAGAAAATAATTAAGAGAATTCTTTCCACTTTCTCGAAGGACGGTCTTGAAACCTTACACTCGCTCAGAACTCCATTAAAATAATTCTATAAATCATCCATTAAAGGTAATACAATAATATTCCGTTATTTCTCGAAACTTTTACTGAAATGCTCGTGAAGTGTGTTGAATTTTGCTAAAAGCTTGCCTCACTCCGAGGTAGAACGTACAGGCTCAACTTTGAACAAAGACTTTATTCGTTTCAGTAAAACTGCTATCAAGAGTGTAGTTTGTCCGCGAAGAAGAAAATTCGAATTAAAATGTAAGTGTTGAAAGCTGCAGCTAGTAAGTAGGTAGGTATGACCAGATTTCCGGGATGCACTTGGCTGGCTGAGCGGGCGGGCGCGCTGGGCGGGCGGGCGGCTCGTCATGCATCACTGACATTATTGCCTTATTCTGAACACGTAAAATATTTCGATGTAATTGGCTGGTGATTGTAACATATTACGTAAAAATTGTATTATCTCAGTATGTAGAAATATACGAGAGTAGCAGTATTTATATGCAATGTACAATCCTTTTCAACTTATATTTTTTGTTTCCGCTTATAGATATAAAAATATAAAAATAAGAGGCAAGTGACTTGATGAATAAAGTAGGTATTTATTTCAGATAACTACCTTTATGTACCGACACGAAATATTAATATAGATATTTCGAGTCGGTACTAATAAGTAGTTATCTGAGTTTGAATAATATATTCTTTGTTGTTTGTTCACAATTAGTCCATGTCGAGTTCGTTTGAACTATGTGGGTCAGGATTATTTGATCCCTTTGATGGTTCGATCATAATATAGACTTAACTCGTTAAAATGAAAATAATAATGTATCTTACTACTACAAACTACTTATTTAAGTTTCAGACGCAACGTTATCTGCAAGTTCTTAGATAGAAGGTAATTCTGGAAAGAAATTATAATCAGTAATAATTATCTCTCTCGATTGACATAAAACTTATATTTGTGTATTAACATGTAAGTATAGTAACTTATCTCATAACTAATATTCTATAATATAAAAATATATCGCAAAATGTGTTCGTAAGCGCATAACTCAATAACGCAGGACCAATTTGACCAATTATTTTTTTAAATGTTCCTAGAACGAGTCCAAGGATGGTTTTCTTTTTTTTTATGCTGTATAAGCCTTCATTTGACCACAATCTTAACTGATGTAAAGTGAAGATGTGGTCTAAGATTGAGCATGAAGACTTAGAAGATGGCTTCTCCGGACCACACAGAAAAAATTGAATATGATATATTGAATAACTACCTATGCGAAGACGGGTGGTCCTTTAATATTACATAAATGAATATACCTACTTTAGTGGCTAAAGGATAAACAGTATAAACCTGTATAGTAAAAAGTCAGTGACACTTTTTACTATACAGGTTTAGCGAATAAGATTCAGGTATGTACCTAGTTCTATCTGACCCACATCATCATTACATCAACAATCTAGCATTCAAAGGACGTAGTTAATCAATACGATACCGATGACACGCTTCTATAACGCTCGCAACGAGGGAAGCGACTGCGATGCGGGAGCGTTAGCAACGCGGGAACTTTTTTTTTAAAATGTCGCGCTTTGTGGTCGCCAAGAGCCATAGACAAGTACATCTTTTCACCAAAAAAACAACCGACTTTCAGTTTTGAAATATATTAAAAAGAAATAGAAATTGAATTAACAGGATTAAATTAGCCTGTGTCCTAATCTAATGAATAACCCATTAATGTACCAAATTTCAGTTTAGCCGTTTGGCCGTGAAAGACGGCCAATCAAATAGACACACACATACATCCCAAATTTATTTTTATTATGAGTATGGATTAAGTCGGGCTTGGGACTCAGACTCGGGCTGCAGTAACCGGCATAAATTTTTTTTTCCCATCAACTCCCCAACATTTAAAAAACAAATTGAAAACTCTTGAAATTTAAAATAAAAGCCAAATGTGAGAACCTTCTCCTTTTTTAAAATCGGTTATACCTAAATGCTAAAACTACTTAGCAAGTAAAAAAAAAGTTTAAATAATCATTTTAAAAAAAACACGTGAGATCTTGGAACCCTGAAACGCCCAAATTCGGTATGGAATCAGGACATTTTATATATAATCCGTAAACTACTTTACCGATTGTTATAAATGGGACCAACTTAAATAAATAATCATCAAAATCGGCGCACGCAGTTCTGAGGTAGCAAAAATAAAAAAAAACGAAGCCGAAGCTAAATGTATCATTGATGTTAATATTATGTATTGCTATAGAATCCATGTATAAATAATCCAAATTTCAGAACATTGTAAACATTAAATATTTTGTGGGAAAAATATCTTTCTTTTTTTTTCAACAACTTAAATGGAACCTTACAACACAAATGAGGAAATTTACGACTGATTTACTTAATTGAAAAGTAACACACCCTCTGGAATGAGTCTAATTGGAATTGCGTTCTTTCATTCAACGTACAAATCCCTACTAATGCACTTAATTCCCCGCTGATAACTATTTCCTTAATTGTACAACAGCCATGCTATTAGCTAAGCTTACCAAAGCTAATATACTCTTAATCACCTTTGGGTTTTAACGCCTCAGATTTGTAGACTTAGAATATAATAAAACCTCCAAACGAACTATAATGATTAGTTTATTAGCGAACCAAAAACCAGGAGCGCGTATACATGTGCCCAGCTGGCGACCGAAACGGTGGGCGGTTAGTTTAACATAACCTTTCATCAATAAATTGAATAAGTATGCGATGGAGTCATATACCAAGGGTTCCGTGTATTTTAATAGTTTAATCACTCATTGTGATTAAAAAAAAACACTAAAATAGTGCTAAAAGTTGCTCATTAAAAATCCATCCTAGTACTGAATACGCTCAACGTTGCTTAACTGTACCAATTTTCGGTGGAAGGGTGCATGATAATTAATGAACATCGTATTATTTTTTAGTGAGTAGTTATCTTATTTTTAAAGTGATTAGACTCTTTAGGTTTAATCATTGCCACTAGAAACCTCAATATAATTGTTAAAGATCTATCCATATGAATTTATGAAAAATAAAATAAGTTTCAGTTCTTAGTATGAAGGTCTTAATACGGTTCACAGAATACACCTACTTACAAGGTTTAAACAGTTTCGGAAAAAAGTGGAAAAAACAGACTTGACGAATCCTTAAGAGTTCCGTTTTTTGCCTTTTGGCTACAGAACCTTAAAATTAATATTTCATACATTTTCTTTTAAACAACAAATGCTTGGTTTGATTTTTTACCTAAAGCATTTTTTCAATTTAATACCTGTAAAAGTATAAGAGCAAAGCTAAGGTGGACGTTATCAATTGTTCTGCTCCGTGAGCATGAAAGTAGGTAGGCCTTTGAAGATATCAGAGGCTCTCACTAACTGATGTTTATTTAGGCTTCTGTTTTCGACGAGAAAGTTTATAACGCTTTCCAAACATGGTTTAAAGATAATGTTTGTTTCCACTAGTTTCTGTTATCTTATAGTTAAGAACACATTTAAATGCTACCCGGGGCATGTTAAACATAATTCACAGGAAACCAACCCACGTTATGTATTTAAATAAAATTGATTCCCTTTAAATAGCAAAGGTTGATTAAAGACAACAAACAAACTTTCCATTTAATCTGAGCGTTTTATTCAGTCACATGAAATACCTGGCAATGTTTTGGTGGCACTTACCAGAAACTCAACAGGTTGGTTTCTCGATAAAGCAAAGTTTTCATCCAAATATACCGACACGGCAAAGAACGTCTAAAGTTGCCACGGAAAGGAACCGAACATTCATGCTGATGCGAAATCATTTTGCGGCTACTTAGCAACTTTATGGGCAGCAACTTTACCAAACTTTTGTGAGGCGAAGTTCTGTCAGAGCGAGTTGGGTTTCGTCTTATTGAATAGGGTGGCTTACCTTGTGAAGAAAACTGAGATTGTTTTGATCCGGTCGTGTGTTGTTTGTCTGGTCCGGAGTGGAGGAGGCAGCAGTGGAGGCGGGCGGGGCGTGCGGCCGGCGCGGTGTCGCGGCGGCACTACCGCGCCCGCCGCCGCCGCCCGCCCAGCGCCGGCCCGCCCAGACCAAACCACTGAATTCTTTGCTGTGATTAATCGTCAGCCCACCTGCGGAGCCTTTTGTGTTTCGCCAAATGTGTCTGTTACTATAAACAATTTCATTTAAGTGCTGAAAGCAGAGGTCATTCGTAACTCATTAGCATTACAGCTGTTGTAATAAACATCACTATTTATAATTGCGTTTCGGACTACGGCATTTAATAAACTTTGAAATCACTTAAACTTTTTACTAATTTACAATAAAATCTTTAAGTTTATTATACCTTAAAGCTTTTGGCGTAAGCTACCAAACTTCTTAACTTAATCAAATGAGAATTCAGTACAACAGTAGCTACCTACCAATATTTAATGGATTATCTCGTATTAGCAAACATCACAGTAATCTCATAATGTAATCCCTTTGAATCAGGTTTATGATGAAGGCACATAGTTACTACCTAACGACGGTAAGTAGACCGAGAATACGAAGTAAAAGGTAAATATGTTTGCACAGATAGAGCCTTCAGTTATGGCGTTATTAAGGCTTTTGAATAAACAGAACACGATATTATTACACGAAACTGGAAACTAGAATTGAGCTACGTATTTACAATAATCGCATTCAAAGGCCTATTTATAACAATTTTGATAATGATTTATTAAAGCTTTATAATTGTGTAATTTCAATACAAATATATTTTGCGAATACACCTTATCCATACTTTAATTAGGCACCGTTTCGTGTTAAAATAGTTATTACAAGTATAATAATAACAAATTGGAAAATCTCGCAACAAAACAGTGAGATCGAGAGCCTAATTAAAATAAATGTAGGCAGTGTCGTAGAGCGTAATTGAAGAAAATAAATACGCTTGCCATTAGCTGCGGCTAGAGGAAAGTTTCTTATAGACGTAGGTTCGCAGCATCTATTAGTTCTAGCTATTCATTTGCTGTCCTACGGGAGACTAGCTCAATGAAAGTCTGTTATTATGGCGACGACTGCCCCCATACTTTTGCAATATAAAGGCGGGAGCCTTTGCCTCACAGGGAGCATTCGCGTATTAGGTAACGTTAATGATCGGAGCATTACATCAGTGAGGGAGATAATATTGTAGTGTAATGAGTAAAGTCGAGCCTAAAAAACCTAGACAAAAGTAGGAGTCAGCTGTTAATTATATTAATTTCACTTGCTTATAGTAAAAGTTTTAAGTCTTAAATTGTTGAATAACTGGGAAATACGGTCTTAATCGACATTCTGAATTGCATTTCCTGAGTGTATTTGGGTGCTCAAGGTTTAACTGGCTCGTTGTTCTAATTTTGACTTCAGTAAGTATACGTAGTTAATTAATGTTTGATGTATTCCAAAGACTCTTAATGTGTGTAAGCTTCTTATGATTAAATTCATGACAATATAAAAGGAAAACTCGCAAAACCTTTCGAACAAAATAAACACAAACAAGAACCTTTCGTTTTGATCAATGTTGATTGATCCCCGCGACACATGATTTGTAAAGACCCTTCTTCAATTCGGAGCTCCGAGGCGGTACACTATATACATATGTATTATTTTGCAAACAATAAGATGAGCTCGTATATGAACAACCTAATCACCGTCACAGCTATTCGGTTCGTTTCACATGGCAGCCCACCAACTGCTAATAACCTGTCGAACTGATAAGGTGGATCGTCATTATAGGAACTCGCGCGGAAATTGAATTTGTTTCCTATTTTGGGGAAATAGACACAGATTATGGCAGTTACGTGCATGCAAGGTATTGTGTTTCTTGGAAAATAATGGCTACATTTTTTGTTTGAATAGGCGGCAGCTGAACGATTTCCTAATGTTACGTGAATCTGAATTTAGAATGTCGGTTTTTAGGCTGATAGAAGCCTAGGTACCAGGTCACAGGTACTTTAATGATTTTCCTTACTGCTTTTGCAAAAAAACCATTACTTCCCACCATTACTGTGAAAAGCTTGTAATAAATAAATTCGTTTTTTAAAGTAAGAAATATAAAAAATAGTTTAGGTACCTACTTCTACCCCCAATCTCCTGAGAAGTTACAACAACAAGCGAGCAACGGATTATAAATAAGATGATAGCACAAGTAGGTCTATGATAATTGCAGACATTACAGTTATATATACTAGCTGACTCGGCAAACGTTGTTTTGCCATTTAAACTAACCTAATACCACCCCTATTCCTCGTCCATTCCCAATCCTACTTCTACTATTATCCCCATTCCTACTCACACTCCCACTCCTTCTCATGCTCATACTACTACCCTTCTTCTCCTCCCGAACCACTTCCGAAACCCCACGGTCACACCATAGCACTTTTTTAAAACCCCGACGCAAAAGAAGCGGAGTAAATAAGTTCGACGTGTCTGTCTGTCTGATTGTGGCACCACAGCTCCCGAACAGATAAAGCGATTTCAATTAAGTTTTTTTTTGTATGGCAAAAGATTTCGTGCGAGTATTCTTGGACGTGTTTGATGAAAATCGGTTATGAGGGGTGAAAGTAGGGATTTTTTTTTTATTATTATTTATAAGCCTTCATTTGACCACAATCTCACCTGATGTAAAGTGACGATGTGTTCTAAGATGGAGCATGAAGGCCTAGAAGATGGCTTCTCCGGGCCACATT
This sequence comes from Gymnoscelis rufifasciata, assembly GCA_929108375.1. Taxonomy (NCBI): domain Eukaryota; kingdom Metazoa; phylum Arthropoda; class Insecta; order Lepidoptera; family Geometridae; genus Gymnoscelis; species Gymnoscelis rufifasciata. Next base: position 9,093,837 of record OV815308.1, on the reverse strand, counting down.
ACGAAACACGAAAAAATCGCTTCACGCACTGGCCCAGCCCGGAGGGTGGTGACAAGCCGCGGCCGAAGCCTACCACCAGAGACTGTTCTTAGCACCACCCGGAGGTCACGTGTAAGGATTCAGAGGGTTACCACTTACGGACGTGAACAGACAAAACCTCCAAACAACCGAACATCTGCAAATAAACTCGAGTGGGGTCTTAAATGAAAGCGCATCACGTGCATTTTACAAAGTAGAATGACTCTAAGGGAGCTCATGTATTGGAATTGTTTTTTTTTATTTTTATATATAGATTGTTCTAAAAAAAAGTTTCTATACATGTCTCTGCGCGTGATAAAACTTCTTTCAACTAATACTATTCTATATATTGAAACATTGTGTTTGGGGAAATGTCTATTAATATATTTTTTTAATGTTCCAGACATTTCAATTTACGTTATTCTGCTTTCCGGACAAAGAGAAATCGAACAAATCATTAACATCGGTTCAGCCGTCTTCCTGATAATATAGATAAATAAATATTGCTGGACAATGGAGCAACATCCAGCCCCGTGTAGTAAGCTCTAAGTTAGTGTTACAAGTAATATAGTAAACAGTTAGGGTATAATATTCGAATATTTTAATAATTTCCTCACATTTGTTGAGATCACGATCGCTATATGAGGCCTAGTTCGGATTTGTTTTTAACACCCGACCAAAAAGAGGGGTGTTATAAGTTTGACGTGTCTGTCTGTCTGTCGCGATCGATCGATCGATAAAGCGCATCGCGTGAACATTACAAAATATTATGATGTTTTACTTTTAAGGAAATAAAAGCGTTGGAATCGGGGGTTTTTCTTAAATTTTAAATTTAGATTTATTAAATTATTCCTTATGTGTTTTCTAATAATTATTTTCTTAAAATAATCTAAAAAAACTCAACTATTAAGGACAATTAACTAGAAGGTCCCTAAATAAAAGTTTCTGACATTTATTTTATGCTTAGTGTGAGCACCTCTGGGAGTTAAAAAAAAATATTAGAGTGGTGTAGTCAACTACGTAAAAAACATACCTACATTTTTTTATTATCATATGGGCTTACTTTTGACTACAGTCTAGCAAGAAGGCAGAGACGAGGTCAACGATGGAGTAAGTTTGCCCAGAAAAAGCCTATTCACTCTGATCTTAAAGGTGGTCGAGTTGTATTTAATCGGAAAAACAGACTTCGGGGGACAATTCCACTCCTTAGCGGTGCATTATGATGATTTTAAAACAGTGACATATACTGTTGTGTGCTTTAATTATAATAAAACCAACTGAGCTATAGCTACTAATGTGTAAAAGTAGAATTTAATTACAACAGTAAAAAATAAAAGAAAACAATGACCAAAAATTTATTTATAATATAATCTCTGCTTAGTTTGGGGTTAGGTGATGCTGTGTGAGTATTCCGGAAATATTTATTTATTTTAATCATAATAAATGTTCCAATTTGAACATTTATTATGATTATTTTATAAACCTGATGCCCTTATGCAAAGACACCTTTTTACAAAAGATCTTTATGATATAATATAATGTACAATAATTTAACTACCTGAACTGGAAATACGGATAAAAGTGCAACGCAATACATCCATGTGCAAACATCGTATGTTTTGCTATGTACACACGTAATGTGCCTATCACTATCAATAAACCTAGGCTTAGCCTCGCTTGAATACCCCAGGCACTGGTATCATGTTAACAAGGTCTATATAGAGGTATTGTAACACTTCGTACGAAGCAAATTAATATCCTGAACCGGGGAAATGTACCAAGCTGCGGTAACTTGGAACGTTCTACACGCACGAATATTGCCTATAACCTGGCAATAAGCTACGTAAGTCTTTCATAAATGTCTAACGTAAGACAAGGTCATTTACACGTACAAACCACAACTTTTAGTGTCTCTAGGCGAGATAGTTTATGGGGTATAATATTATGTTACCGTACCTTTCGCACAATTTGGGTTTGTTTAATCAATAAAAAAGACAGCCTGTGTAGGTAACCTACGTAAATATCTATGAGTAGCATTTTATCTTAAATATATGTAAGTATGCAACGTGTTCGAAGCATGCAGCTTCCTATGTAATAAGAAGCGAATTTACTACTTAGTTTAATTTAGCTGTTAAATTACATACAGGGTGGAAAAAAAATATGGACTCTGGAGGTAATTTGAATCCTTTAGCTAGCTCATTTTACTGAAAAGTAACATTGCTTTATTTATGAAAGGAAACAAAAATGTTTTCAAATATTGTCGAAAAAAACTTTTTTTCGTTATTTTACAAGATCACTCTGTAATCGAACCTACAAAAAATATTACATATATGGCGTTGTAATGGATTTTCCGCGGAATAACAGCCTTCCTCGATAAATGGGCTATCTAACACTCATATAAATTTTCAAATCAGACCAGTAGCTCAAACAAACAAACTCTTAAGCTTCATAATATTAGTAGACTAATTCGTACACATCTCTAACAACTTATACATGAAACCCTCTTGAATTACTCTACTTATTCCCGAAAACATTTTAACGAACAGTTGAGCGATAAAAAGCCTTACTTACTCGATAAATAGACTATCATCATCATCATCCTACCCTTGTCCAACACTATGTGGGTCGGCACAACATATCTTCTTTCACACAGTCCATCCATCTTTTCTTTGGCCTCCCTAATCCCACGTACACATAGAAAAAAAAAAACACTGATATATTTTTTCCAACCGGACCAGTTTGCTTAACCTCAGCGCGGTTAAGCAAACAAACAAACTCTTCAGCTTTATAATATAAGTACAGATAAAAAAAAGTAATTAACGATTCTATTTTTGGAAAAATACATTTTAAAAATAGATTGCTGGGGATAATATTGCCGTAATTAGCCGACCAAGAGTCTGAGCAGCGCGGTATGGTAACTCGTAGAGTGACTGTGATCACCGCCTACGTATGTTAACTCCCACGTCTTGACATCACGAATTCACGCGCTACATAATGACCATATTTTGTTAATTTTAAAACTGCAATATCTCCCAAGATATTAATTGAATTCAAATGATGTAAATGACAATTGTGTTTTAAATTAAATAACTGTAATTAATAATTATTCGATATAAAGCAATAATTTAAATAAGGTTTCATATCATAACTAAAACGACACCTGCGCAAGTACCTCATGCATTATTTTAGGAGTTGGTTAGGTACCATAAAAAAGTTATGCATATGCTATCTTTTAAGGTTTGAGCCAGCCTTAAAAGATAAATATATGCTGTAGCGGACATTTTTTTTAGATCTTTGACAATTCTGTCATAAATCATTTTTCCAAGACTTTAACCGATTTCGCAGCGCACGCAGCACAAGCTATTGCGGTGAAAAAAAAACAACCCGACTTTGAAACATTCTTTGTGGACGCTCCACTCCTAATTATAAGCGTATAATTAATGATAAATAAATGTATTATAGCCTTCCTTGATAAATGGACTATCTAACAGTGAAATATTCTTACAAATCGGAATAGTAGATTAGCTCGTTCAACTAAACAAACTCTTTATATTTATAATATTAGTAATAATATAGTCTTTTATTCAGACCATTCTTATTACAGTATTTTCTTAAAAGGTCAGAATTCACCTTAAAAACGAAAACTTATTCTAGTATCTGTTGTTTGCTTGTTGACTTTAGATCTGTTTGCCAGTCGGCAAAGGCGTCCCCCAATCTTTTCCACTCTGACCTTTCTTGGGCTACTCTATTCCACGTCACTCCTGCCACTTCTCTTATATCCCCATCCCATCTTTTCTGTGGTCTACCTCTCTTTCTTTTTCCTCTCCTGGGATACCAATAAGTCACTTTTTACTCCATTTTTCCTCTGTTCCAACATTGTGACCTCTTATCATGTGCCATATTAGTATAGATCGTGATAATAAACAAAAATTTTAGGCGTGACATCCTGTTCCATACGTAAGGCCATTATACTTTATTCTTAAAACATAGTTTATACGACTTATTACTGATTAACATAAATATCTATAAACCAAAACATAAACCAAAATAAAAAGGTTTCTTTAAGGATCTCTCTAAAACCGAATAAAATTATAACAAAACTCTATTTTTTTTTATTCGGATATAGTGGAATTTGTCTAATTAATTTTGACTAAGACTAAATAACTAAATATAAAGAACAAACTGACTGTATGTAGCAAGAATGTGGCATGCTTGTAGGGCAAGGTGTCTCAGAGCCGAATTGTATTTATAATATTTTAATTTTAGTCTGGGTAATAGTGGATATTTTATTTACGGTATAAAACTCTGTCAAGATGTATTTTATCACGGCGAATGCACGCTTCAAAGCTGACAAGTGAATTTGCCGTGCGCCATAGAACGTCAGCAGCAATGACCCAGTCATCTATATTAAACATAGTCCACCCCGTTTTCCTATGGAAAAAATCTAAAATTCGCTTGTAGTAGTTCGCGTGTCTTCCGATTCCTGCCGGCTTGGCACGGCGATTGTTGTCTAGGTAGAGAAGAAACGTCGCGTCGTCGCGTCGTCTACGTAGAATATACTTCTTGTCTATAATAGACTCATTGTATCGACTAATTTTTATAATGTCTTCTGAATGTTCGTGTGTAACTTCCGTTCTATTAGTTTAATTTATTAATATCAAAATTCTTGTTTTGTTGCTTGTTTTAGAGTACTTTCATACATTTTAGAATTAAATGAATGAAATAAAATTGATCTTGTCATTTTTAAACAAGTTTGAATTTTTCGCTGGAAAAGTCTGACATGTTTCAAGGTCAGACGCCAATTTATTAATTATTATTTTTGAGTAAAAACAGTTTCATGATTCGAGATCAAGACAAACTACGTAGATTTAGCGACGAAGAGATCGAGTGTACTTGTATCTCTTTCCTAAAAAGGCAAACGGCGAAGCATGTACATAGTTTTCTTTCCACGAGTTCTTTAATTGAGTACTCTAGCCATCACTTAAACTTTCAAAGCGATAATAAAACGCATTTCGTCTTTACTCAATAAAAACAAGTTGAAAATTAAGCATCGACTGCGTGCACGCAATGGAAGCGCCAGGACGATTTTGACATAACGAATATAAAAACCGCACCTGTCACCTACCGAACGATACCACTCTCCTTCTGCTAGCAGCGAGGGTTACCGATAAAGTATTCCTTAAAGCTGAAAATCAGCGCGGAGACACCCAATGTTTACCTATAGTGATTAGCATGCAGTTACATTTAATTAAGTAGAGGAGAGTTTGGAGGTTTTGTCTGTTCACGTCCGTAAGTGGTAACCCTCTGAATCCTTACACGTGACCTCCGGGTGGTGCTAAGAACAGTCTCTGGTGGTAGGCTTCGGCCGCGGCTTGTCACCACCCTCCGGGCTGGGCCAGTGCGTGAAGCGATTTTTTCGTGTTTCGTAATGTGGTCCGGACAAGGTGTGTGTCAGGATGGCGTGTCTCATGACTGAATAGTCACAGGTTATGCACCAAATAACTGTACCTAAACTGTACTAAACTGTACCTATATGAAAAAAAACTGTACCTCAAGCAATTAGATATAAAATAAATTGTGATATGGACACGCCATTCTGACGTCAGGTTGGCGCGCATAATCGTGTATCTCCCCAACGTGTGGGAACTATGCTCTGGAACATATATCAATAAACTGTACCTAAACTGTACCTCATAAAACTGCCAGCAAAAAAATTGTATTCACACGCGATGTGAATTTAATGTTAGATTCTAGCGATCGATGCCCATCCGTCTTGTCTGTTATTTCACCTGAACTGATAATAGGCGTGTAATCAAATCGCTTAAGCGGCAGATTGACCGACCCCCGAGGCCAAATGCCGCTCTAATTGTTACCCCATTCCGGAAATGAATAGCCTATTGTGCTTGGGTTTTGATGTTTTCTTGAATAACCACGACCTCTCGACACAACAAAGATTTGTAAAGGTAATGACTGGTTTATTTGGGTTTTTTTCTTGCCGACCTCAGTCATTATGGGCAATGCACGTGCAACTTTGAAAATGTGTTTTTAATCTAATTTGAATAGAGAAATTTCTTTATGTAGTCATTCCAGCTACCTTCATTTTACTAATTACCTAAATTGAAAGTCTACGTAAGTAATTACGTTAAAATGAAACTATAAATATTTTATCAGTCACATCCTGTATATAGCGTTGCTGAATACATGAGTTGTTCATTTTCAAATTCTTAGTTCTTGTGTTTAAATACAAGTATGTACCTCTATAACTAATGCAAGTATAAATGTTTTTATGTTGTATGTTTTGACTTGCCTGTTATGTAATATAACGTTATGGTAAATAAATGAATGAATGCGCTTGCCGATCCGTGACCTACACTTGAGAACTTTTCGGCCCCAACGACCATCTGTTCTTCGTGCTATATGGCCGGCCCACTGCCACTTCAACGGGCTAATCCGCTTGGCTATGTCGGTGACCAGCGTTCTTCTACGAATCTCCTCATTCCTGATTCGATATCGTAAAGAAACTCCGAGCATATCCCTTTCCATAGCTTGTTGAGCAACCCTGAGCCTGGTCATAAGGCCTATGGTGAAACAACACGTTTCGGATCCGTATGAAATCACTGGCAACACACACTGGTTAAAGACTGTTGTCTTGTCTGGGTCTGAGGTATTTTGGACGAAAAGATGTTCCGTAGTTTCCCGAACGCTGCCCATCCGAGTTGGATTCGGCGATTGACCTCTTTCTGAAAGTTGGACCTACCCAATTTTAAATAAAAATAACAAATAAGTCTGTTAATATTTATTAGCTACTTTGTAATAAAAGCCACAACTGCTTAAATAAAATCTGATAAAACTAAATATTTACAACTAATATAGTAAAGATTTCACAAAAATAAAAATATATATAGTTATTGTAGATACAATGCACCTGAAATTGTACGCAGTGAATCAAATATCAATTATTTGAACACTTTTCATTAAACAGAAACTGTATAATAATGTAAAAAATTATCATAGCACAAAATTAAATTGATCTTATTTATAGTTACATGGCACTTACATATTCTAGACAATCAAGGCACAAAGTGGAAAGTGGAAGCAAATTTCTAAAACTTGGTTTTCTTTTTCAATACACTATTTTGGTCAATGTCGAGAAAAAGTTCCTTTGGCAGTAAAAGGCAAATTAAAAAAACTGTAATTACAATTAATTTCCATAACCTAAACGAGATTAACACATTTCAGTTCATAAGTTATATTAGTATTTAAAATTATAAACAATATTTTAGACCTTCAATATAATCGCTTATGATATAAATACATACTACAAAGTGCGTTTCAGATTCGTACAATGCAGCATCCTTCGTTTAATTGCACTTTGTTCTTATTTCTAAGCATAAGTACATTCGACAACACACATAAGTACAAAAGTGTACACAACAGGCACAGAGATTATGTCAGATATTAATGTTACATCGTTACGAAGCTTTATTATTACATAAAAATATGGAAGTCAGAATCCATTGGCTAAGTTGTAAACTTCGTGCGACGCATTCTAATGAAATATACTAATTTTATTTAATAAATTACACATTTCATCTACTTCTACATGAGTCTACATTTCTTATTATTTTTTTAATAATATTACGAGTAAATCTTTCTAAAATAACATTGTAATAAAAGAACAATGTTCTACACGCATGTTGCCTATTCAAGCTATTATTACAATATATTTTAACTTTACGTTAATACAGACAATATTAAAATCAATTGTCACATATTATTAGTGGATAATATTCGATACAAAGGCACGATTAAGGCATCCTTTAAAACATTATATCACTACGGAAACACACTTCCTAAAATCTCGAAACAAGTCATTAGTTCCAATACTGACTACTAGGGTTTATAAATGCGATAAATTAAACAGGTATCGCGTTTCAATGACTATTTTGCGCTGCAAATTAACGCTTAGATATAAAGCCGATTTATTTACCAGCATACGTAGGATTTTTGAACGTAGACGTCGCCTGCTTGTAAATTGGATTCTCCCCCTAAAAGGAAATAAATATAGTAAAAAAAAATACAAAATTAAAAGTATAATCATCAAAACAAATCGAGGCAAATCTTATCTTATTAATTTTTCAAGCTATAATTTGATTTTATAAAAATACTTTCATGAAAAATAAGATACATATTAATTATTTTTTTATATAAATATCGATAATTTCTCAGAGATATTTCTTAAGTAAAGAAAGCATCGCAAATAAATATTTCATTTCTGTACTGCGTAAACAAAATACACAGTCATTATCATGTGTGCTCTGCAAACGAATTGATAACATGGAAATCCCGGGCTTTGTGAGTTCAGCACGTAACGATCGATTCACAATAACACCACGATTTCACTGAACGATAGGCGGCACGAAAAAATTGTACGCAATGGATACAAAAATAAAGTTCTGGTCTTAGCAAGAATAAAAAAAAATTGCAAAAATAAATTGGCACACTTGATGTCGACGACGTAGAGGAGTTTTTCATAACCATATTTTTGTTAGTAAGATTTTAAATGGTTTTTGTTTGTAAATTAATAATAGTTTCGTCTATAAATTAAATTATTATGGATTTTTGTAAGGACAAAAACTTTTTATGCTTTAACTCAATAAAAAAATCCATAATAATTTAAATAAATTTAATAAACGCCCAAATTATTTGAAAATCAAGGTATTTTACTATTCAACTTCATATTTTAATGTAAATTGATACGGATTATTTTTTGTTTATCAAATCAATAACCATCATAACCTGTTGACATCCCGAAAAAGTGCACTGGGAAGCAATAGGGTGTAGTTGACAATCATTAAAATTAAAAAAAAATTGTTACTAGTTTTATAGTAAATATTTTTTGAACCGATACAAATGACACCATATTTAAAAATATAGTAGAGTTTTATACGATAAAATTGTAATATTTTCGTCTTTGAACACGTTACTAAAAGCGCAAGTTTTCAATATGGCGTTGGTATGCCGTAACAGAGTTTTAAAAAACTGTAATGTGTTCTACACCGTTTATAGCAGATTTCCAACACGTGATCGTTACACGCGCGCCATCTTAAAGGCAACCGTTTTTTGCTTAAAAATTAAATTGGAGTAAATAAATAATATACTGAAATACAAATTTATAATGTTTGTAGGAATCAATTGAAATAGTTTTAAAAAATAAGTCAACTAGACTATTCTCGACATTCATCATAAATTAAATTGTTTTTTATAAACAGAAATTAGATTAAATTGCATTGGATTAAAATTGATATCAGAATTTTCACACGCCTTTTCGTTTGGATCAAATAGAAAAAAAAATAGAACACTTACCGTATCCCACTTGGCCATCATACGTTCCTTCTCGAAGCGCGCAAACTCACGGCGGTCGTGAATGGTGGTTGCCATCTTCCAAAGCATGAGGAGCGCCAAGCCGACCAACACTATAGCGGCTATCACACCAAGAACGATTCCAAGAATTGGCACCTGCGAAACCAAAACAATATTAAAACCTGGAAACTATGAGCTTAATAGTGCTGAAAGAATATTTATAAATATTTCATTAATTCATCTTCTGTGTCTAAAGCTGGAAATCTCTAAAAAATCCAGATAAGTAGGTTCGAACGCCATTTATTTAATGTTCTATAGGACATAATTCGATTTAAATAAATCAGGAAAATTGTATCTACGAATTCGCATAAAATGTAGTATTATAAGTCGACATTATACATTACTGTATTAAGTATAAGTATTTATAACAGTTATATACTAATATGTTTATAGAAGCGTACCTTCTTGGGGCACTCTCGTTCCTTCTGTGCTCTGATCACCAAGCGCTGGGCGTCGTTGTACGAATACACATACACGTACAAGCAGTCTTCGTCGTCGTAGAAACTGCACAAGTGTTCGTTGCGAGATTCGTTTGCTGCAACAATATTTTTGTATATTCGTATGCACTTTACGTTGCCATAGCTTAACTTAAATATCGCTTCATATTAAAAATTAACTACCAACACTCCGCTGCGTTGCCCGCGTTTCATGGAGTCGCCAGAAATAAAGTATTTTCGCAGAAATAAAGTAATTTCCTAAACATTTCTCTTGAATCAATCTTTTAAAAATTATACAATTCGTAGAATAGAATAGAATAGAAAATTTATTCATTATACAAAACACAAACTTAATATTATATTATAGATGGTAAGCCAGTGAATTAATATAACATTGTCAAGTTAACATAGTGAGAGGTTCCAAAAATTTATATATAAAACATTTAAAAATTCTGACGCTTTGCAAACAATCTCACCATAGATCTTATTATTTTAGGTTCATGTAATTTCCATTCGAAGATAACCTTTTCTAATAAAAGCCAAGAACTATAAATGTTTGTTTTTGTTTACCTTCAATTTTGCCTTCTTCAACGATAGGGAAAAGAGCACATTGGCCACAACCATCGGTGTCCTTATCGTATAGGTCACCGCGCTTGTGCACTTCACACAAAACGCAATCTTTGAATTCACCGCAACGTCCCGGGCAAGTCTGTTAAACAAGCAAATTATTTTACAAATCAAATATTTTTAATAATTTGAACTAACCTAAAGTGAGGTATAACACTTAATAAAAATCATTTAGATTTAATTTGCACAATGATCTACGTAAAGTTAAGCAGGAACTATGACTTACGGGGCACTTTTCGCAGTATTTCCCAGAGTAGTGTCTATCGTCATCGACCTTGCACACGCACTGCCCGCATACGCAGTTGCCGTTTCCGCTGCAAATCTCGCCGTTTTCTACAAAACAGATGATCCTTTATATATTTTTTAAAACAATTTGATTTTAATTTATTATTTAATTAATTAACAGTCTTAGAATAATGTAATGTATAATTTTCTCACAGCTATATGAGAATTGATTCCAGGCAGACTATTTTATCGATCAAATTCTAAAATAATGACCGATCTTATGGATAATACCGGACCATATATTTTATATTTAAATTTAACAGTAATTAGTACACCCTGACTGAATTCGCACGAAAACGTGGGGTTTGAAATGATAAATTAAGATATAAACTTGCGTAGCTAAACAGCAATGACATTGCTCCCTAAAGCCTCCCACTAAAGTGACACTGACACAAAAAAACTTGTGGTATTATATGAGGACCACAAGTCTCGTTGAGTTAGAATAGAATAGAACAGAAAACACTTTATTGTACACCACACAAATTAATAATAAACTTTACAAAAACCCTAACTAATTAAAAATAGGGTACAAAGGGCGGCCTTATCGCTATAAGCGATCTCTTTCTAGTTAGTTAGATTCCTTACCGGGTGACCTGCAAGGCGTCTGGTCCTTCAGACACTGGCAGGCGGGCCCGGTGTACTCCGGCTGGCAGCTGCATTTACCGCACACGCACTCGCCGTGGTCCGGCCCGGAGCACAGCAGCCCTTTGTTCATGTCGCACGTGAAGTTGTCGCACTCGCAGAATGGACCGGAGATAACCTGGTTGTGGAGAAGATATTATTGTTATTAAACAAACATCACTGATAGTTAAAGTTATGCCTCGGTATTGTGCTTTGTTTTAAATAATAACTAATACCTTATGGAAGGAATGACTTCTAGAAAATAAGGCTTTTCAGAATAGCAAAATTAATTAAAACACTTAAAAAACATGTATTTACATACTAAATCCCTTAACTGTTCAAATTGTTATGTAAGTGGGAAGTTCTACATTCTCAAAAATTGTAAAACTGATAAAGCTGTGTTGTTCTATTCTTCTCAACTCAGTATACAACATTAAAGCTAACAAGACAATGTTAATTCCTTGACAATTTTAGTTATAATTTAAAGTAGACCTGTCCATGTATGTCCTGTGCTTCTAAGGAAATAAACGTTTCGACTTTGACTTCGTAAATGTTTACCTTAGTTGAGTCTTCCATCTTGTTGCATTCACAGACACCGCAGATACAAGTTCCCCTGTTGGAGCAGAGCGGTCCGGTGCTGGCGTTAGTCGGGCGGCAACCGCGCTCTTGTTCCACGGACACGCCGCCTTGGGCAGAGCACTCGCAGTTCTTACCGAAGCGGCCCGGGTTACAGACACACACCCCACAGGCGGAAACGCCTTCGCCGTTGCAAACGTATGGGCTGTTGTTGAATGCCTGAATAAATAAATAAATAAATATTTCCGGACAATCCACACGACAACATCCAGTCCCGTGGTAAGCTCTAAGCTTTTGTTACGGGTACTAGACATTAATATAATAGACTTACATAGATAGATATATTTTTATTATACATATTAAACACCCAGACCAAGGAGAAAGTGCTTGCGCAACATACAAACACTTGACCTCTCGGCGGGAATTGAACCCGCTACTTCTTGCACCGCAAGTGGACCTCCGCCCACCGCGCTACTGAGGCAGTCATATATGAATGGGAAGTAATCTATATAAATAAAAATGAATTGTTGTTCGTTAGTCTGATTAAAACTCGAGAACGGCTGGGACGATTGAGCTGATTTTGGTTTTAAAATGTTTGTCGTAGTCCAGGGTAGGTCTAAACGGTGAGCAAATAAGGAAAAATTGCCGGGAACTTTTTTTACCCGTGCGACGCAGGGGCAGGCCGCTAGTTATTAATAAAAACGTTTTGTTCTAATTATGTTTAATGTATAGTAATTTGTTACTATTAATTCAACTAAACCCAGAAATGTAATATTTTATCCCCACAAATTAATACAAACAGCAAAAATTTCCGTTATTCGTACAAAAACAATACTTAAAGAGATCCACGATTTGGAATCCGCACCTAGTTTTCAAGTTCAGAATGGAACTTATTAATTTTCTACACAAAGTGTTTAGTTCTACCTAAAAATAATTAAGTTTTTAAAATATTTTGATTCTTCATTTTCAGACACAGTAAACGCGGCCACCGACGCGACGGTTTTTTACACTGTAACCAGGTAAAAATATTTATACAATTATAAAGATCTGTAAAGTATAACTTACAACATGGCCGGGCCTTTCGCAGGGACAATCGCAGAGCATTTCCACGTCGACGGTAAGGCTGTCAGAAATACCGACGGGGGAGATGTCAAACGACTGCCTCCATTTGCTGCGGTCCTTGGGACATTCCTTCAGTGTTATCTCAGCTGTGAACTCCACCACATCGCCGACCTATAGTCATTCATATTCATTAATTATATTTAGATGATGGACTTGATTTCCCTGTTAATACAACATCCATACAACAAAAAATGATTACATCCAAAAAAAATTAACAAAACTTATTACTATAAATATGCCATTTCAGTTGTTTGTTTAGTAAATTGGGATGTATTTTATAAATTAAAGGCCTTCTTGATCATAATTTCTAACAATTATTTCCATCATGTATTTTTAATTGAACTGTATCAAAGATTTGAAGAACATAGGCAGATGATTAAGTTAAATTCAATTGAACCAAGTGAGACAAACTATAAATGTATGTATTACATACCTACATACACTTACATTGCATGATGTGTGATATATTTTGGGATCAACAAGCCTAATATTATACTGGCAAGTTAAATTGCTTCATTCTATTGTTAATGGGGAAATGAAACCAAAGCTCAGTATTCAATATTCCTTTAGCATGTGTAACGTTCATAAATTAGCCGTAGTAGGTTACATACACATCAAATATGGGTAAAGGTTATCACGCGATTATTTTTATGGACAAAAAAAATGTTGTAAGTAGTTTAAATATAGGGCCGCTTATATAGTTTGAATTACACCTTAAACAAAGCTACGGTGTTATTTAAAAACCTTACATTCAAAGCAAACACGGAATGCTCATTACAATACCTTATAAGAAACATTTCTGCACGATAAACTTACCTTGAGACCGTCGCATTTGTTTGTTTGGATGAGTTCAGTGCCTCTGCATTTCGAGTAATACACAATTTGCACGGAATCACTCGATGAGTCTTTCATTTCCACAGTTGACGTAATTTTCTGCAAAATCATTATCACATTAGGTATAATTATTGTCACTGACCAATCATTCTAAGTATAACAATGAGTCAATGGCAGTTTGGCACACAAAACACCAATGTCTATGAAAATTATAACTACCAAAATCCTATCCGTTTGTTTTATATTGTATATCATATATTTGTAGATAATGTACATAGTTTACATAACATAATTTCACATACTTTGTACACCGTGTAATATCCTATCGTTTGCGGGATTTATATTATTTTTATTAGAATCTGGGCTGAGGTCTGATCGACATGACCAGGTGGATACCGCTTAGAGCAGTACCACCTAAATCCATGCATGACACCCATATCCAAAAATTTATTTTAGCTTTTACCATAATAACTTTGAAACAAATTTCATTAGTGTCCTCGGAAGTGAACTGGGGGATTTTGATCATAGCTGTCACTATACTAAGAATATTATTACCTTTCTTTACAACTTATCTGAACTAATATTATAAAGCTAAAGTTTGTTTGATTGTTTGTTTAAACGCGCTAATCTGGGGAAATACTGATTCAGGATCCGATTTAAAAAAATATTTCACTGCTGGCCAATATATTAGGCAAACAATAAAGACATTTGTCTTAGCCTCTAATTTGTTAATAGGAGATATTACTTGTGCTCACGGTAGTTTGTTGATTAAATATTAGCAGTTTCATCAAAACGAGTCCTTAAAATCTAGAAAACAGTTTATTTATCTTATAGGTCACGAATATCATAAAAAAGCCAAAAAGAAGATGTTTACTGTGTGCTTGTAGCGCCATCTGCGTTGAGTTTCGTGTATCCCACTATTCTGAAAATAGCATAGAGGAAAACAATAAACACCGTATGTTAAGCAACAAATAACTTACATTATATTGGTCCCGTACAAGGTCAACCACGTTATCAGAGTCCTTGCTAAGGACTCCGCTGCTCGATCCTTCGATATGCTTGCTCAGCTCTTCGTAAACGCTGATCTGTTCCGATGTTACAGCGAATATCAAATTGATGGCGTGTTTCTTTACCTAAAATAATAAAAAAATATGTATCTAAACTAATTATAAATTTTAACATGCTGTGTGACTGAATGACTGAATGGATGTTTATTCGGATAACAATAGGTAGTCACTCTACCTTTCAAGATGAAAGTTTTTGTATCCATGCAAAGCCGGAACTGTCCAGCTATATTAGCTAGTTTCTAGTATTTTTGTACACACTTAGGTAGTATTTGTGAGCTGCTACGTGAGTACTAGCAGGTATTGGGTATTACCCAATATGAATATTTCGAAATGTTTATTCGTTCTAGGCCAATAATTACATACATTTTCCGATGCACTACAGCCAAATTACGTTACATTTACTTCTAAAGTATTCTTGCAAGTTTCGTACAAATATTTAGTTAATATTTTAAGACAATTATTTAGTACCAATTCACACAATGTACAAAAATATTTTAAAAACTTAAAGATTCAATAGATATGGAGAGGGCATATCTGTGTACAGAATGTTACCTTAACATTAATTTGTGAGATACTGGGGTAGTCTTGTAACGTGGAGTGCGTGTAGACGTTACTTTCCATATGACATTCGCCGTCGTTCGGTTGAATAATACCACCCAGCTGTAACAAAATAATATTTCACTGTAAAGTCCTAAGTATTTTATCTATAATATATCATATGCTGAATTATATAATAATAATATTCGTTGTATAACAGATTAAGTATCTGTTATACAACGATGCCAGCCATGATAATTCAGAATATTAAATGTTATTAATTACATGCCGCAAATATTTATTACAGTAGGTAAATTCATGCGCGAAATTTACATAGTTAAGTTATGAGAGATTATTTAGGTGAATGAAACGACATTGCAAAAACAATTCAATGATTTGAACAAATACAAGACAATGTAGCATGGGCCATGGACAAATATGAAGTAAAGAAAAATACACCTCTCCCACCCTCTGAATCCTTACAAGTGGCCTCCGGGTGGTGCTAAGAACAGTCTCTTGTGGTAGGCTTCGGCCGCGGCTTGTCACCTCCCTCCGGGCTGGGCCAGTGCGTGAAGCGATTTTTTCGTGTTTTGTAATGTGGCCCGGAGAAGCCATCTACCTTCTAGGTCTTCATGACCCATCTTAGACCACATCGTCACTTTACATCAGGTGAGATTGTGGTCAAATGAAGTCTTATCTAACATAAAAAAAAAGATAATAAGTGTTTACCTTTCCATCACCAGCGTAGTGGAAGCCGTCATCTGTTGAGAAGACAAGGAGGCGACGAGCCTGCTCGCGCCAGCCGATCTCTTTTGTGCAAACGACGGCCTGCATAATCGCGTCGAAGCCTCCTTCGGGCGCGTCGAGGTTCCCTGACACGTCAGCCATTGCTACAGCTTTCTGTGGGACATATATGAAATTAAATATCTTTATTTGCATGAATATAGGTTTTACAGTCAGTTGGAATTGATTGATGAGAATATGTGTTACTATATTCGACCTCTTGGGTCGTGCAATTAATTAAATAACAATAAATTGAAATAATATTAAATAAGCGTGAGCAAAAAACCTGTATTATGAAATGTCATAAATATTCAAAAAAATAATTAAAACAATTTAGAGTTCGGTTTACAATAGTTACCAGCGTTATAGCGGTTATTCCCGCGGAACTACATATTTTTGGTATTAAGTATAAAATAAATAAATAAATATTTCCGGACTACTCATACTCACACAGCATCACCTAACCCCAAAATAAGCAGTGCTTGTACTATGGGTGTTAGGTGACTGATATACTACATGGATACAGTTTTTTTATTTTTTGTAAATAGATACTTAAGATACATAGAAAACACCCAGACCCGAAACCAGAAATTGTAGATCGTACAAAATCTGGTCCCCCGGCGGGAATCAAACCCGCAAACTCCTGCGCCTCAAGCGGGCGTTCGCCCACCGAGCCACAGAGGTCGTCAAAATTACTTCATTTTTTAATTTATTTATTTTGGATTTGATGAATCTAACAAAACAATAGTTTGAGACGGAACAAACCAGTAAATTAAACACGTAAAGCTTTCCGTTATTTGAAGGATTAAATTGGCAATGAGGTATATTTTATATGACTCGAAAACAGAGTAACATTAAAACCTTTAGTTTACAATCATATTAGTTTTTATTTAATTCACAAATACCAAGTGGTTTTGATTTTATAGGCTTTTAAAGTTCTTCAGCTACCTGACTGAGCGTGGCGTCATGTTTAATCAGTTTTTTCATGATTTTCACCATTTGCTGTAATATCTAACGAACTACTTGTCCGATCAAAAAAGTTTTGCTTTCAGATAGAATATTTATTGAGGAATATGTAAGGCTAATGTTACCGCGGAAACTAATTCTATTTTTAGCAGTGTCTACAGAAAGCTTCACTTCAAAAGTAGTCAATTCATTGGTGATATAAGTTAAAAACAACTTGATTAACTGTCAAAATCATAAAATTTGGAGATCGTTATTGAGGTTTCTTACACCATTTGTTCTAAATTGAATAGTTTGCGCAATAGACACTTCCAAAGTGTTAAAATATGTATCCCCCTCTAACTTCTATAATAAAAAATAAAATAAATATATTGTGATAGATGATGACCAACGAAAATTGGTTTGAACGAGATCTAGAAGAAAGTAATTACATAGTTTTTTTAAAAACGTCATTAACCACAATTTAGATTTTTTTTTTTTTTTTTTTTTTATGATCGATAAGCCTTCATTTGACCACAATCTCACCTGATGTAAAGTGACGATGTGGGCTAAGATGGGACATGAAGACCTAGAAGGAGGCTTCTCCGGGCCACATTACGAAACACGAAAAAATCGCTTCACGCACTGGCCCAGCCCGGAGGGTGGTGACAAGCCGCGGCCGAAGCCTACCACCAGAGACTGTTCTTAGCACCACCCGGAGGTCACGTGTAAGGATTCAGAGGGTTACCACTTACGGACGTGAACAGACAAAACCTCCAAATACCAAAAAGATTCTCACTCAGGGAGTTTAGCTACCTCATCCCATAATGTTCAAATTGATCATTTTAACTGTGAATATTTTTCTAAAAATGTTGTATACAATTATTTAAAATTATTTATTTATTTATTTAAAACACTTTATTTGAACAACGCTGAATTGTGTACAATAAGGTGGGCTTAATGCCTTATTTATTTGTAATAATATAACCACTTGGTTTTGGTATTACAGGTTTTTAATGTTCTTCAGTAAACAGAATGAGCAAGACGTCATATCGTAACAGTTTCTTCGCGGTTTCCACCATTATCTTCAATAGCTCAGAAACTACGAAAATAATGACGTCCCACGCGGTTGGGCCCCTCGCACTTATTTAACATTAAAATATTCTGAAAACGAATGGCCGTTTTGAACTAATTTTTCACAGGTACTCTCAGCAGAGTATACAAATAGCTAAAATTCAAAAGTAGTGAACATTATTAACAAGGTATTTATTACTCACATCGAAATAATCAGTATCTGTACTGAGAGACATCTGGTTCTTGTATCCATAAGGAGCGGCACATCCATCACATGGAGCGATCAAACTGAAACAATTATTTTAAATTATAAACAACAGTCAAAAACAAACACCTTAAGTATAATGAGCGCTTTACGTATAAATACTGCATCCCAACTGATGCGGGTTCGTCAATGAAATTGTCCATCAACCCAGCAAGATGAATTCAATTTGATTGTTATTTTAAGGGCCTCCAACTTCGAGTTAAGTCCCAAGTGCTAATGCAGCTATATGTCAAGGAGAAATACTCACTTTTTAGGAACAACTGATACATAAGGCATAACGAGTTTATCTACGAAGGAACCGAAGCCAATCTTGAACTTGCTGGTCATATTCCTCATAGTAGCAGACAGCAAGCTTCCGAGAGAACTAAGCTTGTCCTTATCGTTCTTCATAGATCTACTCAAGTCCATGAGATAGTACAAGTCGACCGGGTAGTCTTGAGCTCGGGAATACGCGAAAGAAAGCTTCTGCATTTGATCTGAAAAATATAGTCGTATTATGATTTATACAATTGTTATAGAACGAGGTAAAATGACCTATACATGTATAGATAACTTTTAAAAGGTCAAATCTTGGTCTTATTAAGATTAATAATATTTATTATGAATCTCAGTTGTATTGTAGAGTCTGACGCATAATGACTAATAATTGGAAAAAAACGCTGTAAGACGCTTAATGTATAATGTTGGCTGTTACAACAATGGTAATAAATGGGTAAATAACAAATTAAAACATTTGTGACTGCAGCAGAATGATATACCATGTAATGCGTAGACCCTGTAATAAAAATAAAAATAAAATTCATTTATTTCGGACAACATTACAAATTAACAATTACATTAAGATGAGGTCCATATCATATTAATGTAATGTTAGGTCGTAATGTGACCTATGATAAATATATATGTATTTTAAAAGGAGGTACTCACTCTGTCTAAGTTTCAGGCCGACTCTTTGCGGCTTCATTTGCACCAAGTTGCCGCCAGCGCCAGCGGCCCCCGCCGCGGAGCCTGCAGCCTCGCTGCCGGAGCTGCTCGAGAAACTACCCGACTCCTGGTGAGAGAACGACCCTGATGCTGACATCCCCATTTGGCCCTTCGCTGAAACAAAAAGACAACAATTAAATAGGGTAAATGTCAAAAAAATAAATAAGAGTTTGTTATATAAATTACGATAAATCAAGACATAACAGTGCATTCAAGTTACAACTAAATTTAGAAGTCACAAGCCCCCACTCCACAACCTTGATGCTCTTTATCTTTGCACTTTCTTATTACTTAAATAAAAAAGCGAAAAATAGGTGTCTAGTATTTTTGAACGGGCTAACAAACGAACAGAATAACATTTTTTATGTAGTCATCCTGCCTATTCCCGCCACATTATTGGATTCTAGTCTTAATTGATAAAGAAACAGAACAATCTTCTTATTTTTTTGTTTTCTGTAAAGAACGATGGTATTTAAAATATTGTAGAGTTTTCACATGATTAGGATGACTAACGTTGGATGTTATAATGGCTTAATAGGACAATAAAGTAATTTATAAACAACAAAACAATGATTCGTTTGTTAAAATGACTCACAATATTTTGTCTAATTACATGTTCTAATCACCAAATGTAAATTAACTTTACACTTACAGGAACAGGTGAACAATATCTTCCAACATACCTCTACTCAGCTCCAAATTGTACATAGGATCAACGGACTTCTGATTATCCGGATTGAAGATGTAGGCCTCATCACAGCCGCCGGTGCCGCCTTCCATCGCAGGGTTGAAGCACCGCGGGCCATTGAAGTCGGAGGCGAAGCACCAAGCACAGCTGGCCGTTCGGATGCAGTCGCTGCAAGTCGTTTTGCTAGAGCAGGGATTCTGGGCCAGTAGCTGTTCGGCCCGCTGCGCCCAGCAGTAGGCGAGCAAGCCCGCCCACACGCTTAGTCGTAGTAAACTCGTTCGAGATTTCATTTTTGTGCGTTTTGTTTCTGGTCCGATCAATTCTGTAACAAAGATACAATAGGATTTATAGTACAAGCATGCTACCGTTAGTTTACAATGTGAATAACTGTGCCACATTTTATAATGATTTACTTTGTTATCGTGTTGCCGGAAAAGCTATTCCAGCAATCGCTAGCTATAAGTTATAGTAGAGCGCACGCTTTTAACTTTGAAACAAACATAAGTTACTTAACTATGTAAACAAACCGTGAAAGGAATAATGGCTCTGAATAGGGTCAGACGCTCCATCATTAACATTTTGGTGTCAAGGGCAGAGGAAAAAAATATGTTGTGAAAATATTTATGCCGTTTTATATTCACCATGGAGATGAAATACTTCAGTACCGGTCATCTTACAGAGTAATTTTAACCTTAGACCATGCATCATTGAACGCAAAAGAATCATATCGATGGAACAAAAAAAAATTGCAAGATTGTTCCAATAAGGTTTAGGTTTTTCAATATTTTAAAGACAGATGGTGACCGGTGTAGCTGTGGGCGGCGAAAGGGCTTCCACCTACGCCCCAGAATCGTCGGCAAGGTGTAAGTAAATCGTGACACAAGCGCTAACAGAGGCTGACTGAGTCACAGAATCATTGATGTGTAAATTCATATTCGAATCAATGACATAATTTCGTCATCTCCAAATTAAACAATCTGGTACCCTATAACTTATGAACTCACCATACGTTGTATGATAATTTTTTGCACGATCGTTTTGTAGGTAATTTTAATATTGAATGGTTTTTTACACTTGTCAGCGAGAGTGCAGCTGACTCACATTTCGCACTTTGCACACAATACTTTATTTATAAAAGCACACAAATTAATATCACAGATATAATATAATTTTAATCAACTATGTATTCAGTCTTACAAAACTGCACTGCTCCGAAAGTTATCTAATAATAGCTCTATTCGAAACTCTACTGCACTCTACAAAAATAAACATGGCCTTATTGACTTAAGTGATAAGAGATGAAAAAAATACGGCTCGTCTTCACTTATGAATTGTGTAATACCCAAGAACAACACGATATTTATAATGTTGTGTTGTGAACACGACCTGCGCGAGCGCCGGATACACGAGTGACTAATTGTACAGAAAATAACTTCGTCAGCGGTGATACAGCGAGCGGGGCATCGCGCCGTCACCGTTTCTTCTCAGAATCAATACTCAACTCAATTCATGGGCCCAGTTAAGTCGAAACTGACTTACAATACATTATCAGTTCTGCGTGCGTCTATTATATTCATGGAGTTTATTAAACCACGTTCATTTAAAAACAACGAGTAGCCTCAATTTCAGAGAATAGGAGGTACCTTACCTTCCCTTGACCTATTTCAATAGATGTAGCAGAAAACGTGTTCTTGCGAACTAGTAAAGGTCAGTTGTCCTGGTTTCTATAAGCACTTAATAAACAATGAAAATCTACTAACGAACAATCAAATTGTCTTTTGATATTTGTCTAAAAATATGTACTGCATAGATAAAAATGTATTGACAAACATTCAACGCGTAGGATTATTAGGGAGTTATTTTCATAGAAAGTAGAAAAGGAAGAAACTTGTAATATAATATGTATAAAAACATGGTGTATTTGAACAGTTCTTAACTATACCTGAATATTTTCCGAGTTTTCTTATGTTTACGATGCAGAATTTCGAAGGTATCTGAGTGACCTCAATCGAGTAAATAAACCGGTGTGTCTGTAGGTCGCACTTATTACGTCATTAGCGACCAACAGCACGGGCGGTGATTCAAACGCCCGCGTAAGAATCGTTGTCCATGCTAGCATTCCTTTACTTTGATAACCTTAGTAAAATGCAAATGATGTCCAAAGCAAGCAATGACAATCGAACGCTCGAAGACGTCTACTAAAATTTGTCGTCGTCAATAAATTATGTGTTTCCGGCTAGCTTACGTACCCCTAATCAATACTGTAAAACTGTTACTACAAAATATAATACGAGAGGAAGGATATTAAACTAGTAATTAAGGGTATTAGACTCCTATTTACAACGATGACGTCGCGAGAGAAGTTTAGATAATGCACATGAAATTCCATAAAACTGCCAAATTTCAAAGCCCGAAACTTTTAGTTTTTAACCCCCGACCAAAAAAGAGGGGTGTTATAAGTTTCACGTGTCTGTCTGTCTGGGACATCCTAGCTCCCGTTTTCAATTTAGTTTTTTTTGTATGAAAGGTAAGGCTGGCGCGAATGTTCTTAGACATGTTTCATGAAAATCGGTGGTGCCGTTTAAAAATTATGGGGGTGAGAGTGGGGAAGCAAATCTGCAAATAAACTAGTGTGGGGTATCATAAGAAAGCGCATCGCGTGCCCAATACTAAATATTATGGTGTTTTACTTTTAAGGAAATTAAGGCATTGGAATCGGGGGTTTTCTTAAATTTTAAATTAAGGTTTATTAACCCAGTAGAGATGTCTATTACAAATCTAGAAGTGTTTTACGAAGTTAACGATTTTTTTTGGCGTCTCGATTTTGTTTTGTTTGCGCTTTGCGCTGTCGAAGCGAGTTGAGCCACTTTAGTCACTTGTTTTTATGGTTCCGTAGCCCAATGGCAAAAAACTAAACTCCTCATATCAAATGGATTCCTCATGTCTGTCAGTCAGTATGTCATTGCCACTTCTTTTCCCGATACTATTAGAATTATTCTGCGTACTGCATAAGATTTTTAAACAATATAGGAAAAAAATACAATCAATTTTATGGGGTTGCCAATACCTAGAACTGAAGCTCAAAAAAGTTGTTTAATCAAACCTTTACATGTGGTGTGGGGTATCAATGGATAGGTCTTCAAAATTATATTGAGGCTTAAAATATATATATTTTTGTGAACTGAATAGTTTGGAATACAATTTGTGGGAGAAACTTGCATGGGACCGCAATGATTGGCGACTATGGAGGAGACATAGAGCCTATCTTAGAAAAATCATTATCATAAAGCAAAGTAATTATTGCATAAATATAAAAGGTGCATAAAACGTGAAAATGGTTTTGAAGCTGGAGCCTAAGTCTAAATTATAAAAAGCTCTTAGAACTATAAGCTTTACCAGAAAGCTTTAGAAGGTGTGCCGCGCTTGTGAGCGAAAGTCCATCTCAATACTTAAGGCGAGGAACTTCGAGAGTTCACGATTTTTGAACAACTGTATCTCCACTGAAATGTAAAATTTGTACAAAAAGAATATATTTCATTAAAATTAAACATATAATCTAGATATTTGTGAAGATAGAAACCTAAGTAATAATAATTTTCTCGATAAAAAAAAATCGTAAAGTTGACACTAAATTTATTTTTAAGCAGTCGTTACTAAGAGGTTTCTTCTTGATATCATGTCAAATTTATATCAAAAGATAGAGCTTATTATTAACTAGGGAATTGTGAAAAAACAATATGAAATTCGGTTATTATTAATCTCTGTGAAAGAAAACTTTCAAATTGTACTCGTTCAGGCGCTCGCGCCGGGCGGCCAGTAGCCATGGGCAATAACATGTTTTGCCAATAACATAACAGTAGCAGCTATTCAACACCAATAGCTGCTTTTCAAAGCTGCTATTTTCAATACCAGCTATTTGAAGGTATATTAGGCAAGGCATTATCATGAAAAAGCTGGTATTGAATGTTGCTGTTGCTGGTTCTCTCATATTTAAGCCTACTCGAAGGAAGGTAAAATGGCAGAAAAGCATACGTTATAATAAAATTAAACACAGGTTATTTATAAATGCCGAAACAAATAACAATCCAAAGATATTTACAATATTATAAAATATCCAATTATTATACCATTTCTTTGTAAATATGTTTAGCTATGGCAACGTAAAGCTCACCTGAATTTTTTCAAACACAATACGGACGGACGGAAGTTTTAAACACTGGCAAACTAAGTAACAAATTACGTATACACATAGCACTTTATTTTTCCACGCAAACAACACAACACAAATTAACAGTTATAAGCTGAGGTCTTAGAGAAAAGCAAAATATTGCTTTTCTTTATGACCTCAGCTTAGAAATAAAAATAAACATTTTTGCTATGTTTACTTCTACAATATACTCAGAAAAATAGTTATAGTTAACAAGGCTACGTTATATTTACATTATCTTTATATCTAAATCAAATAGTCCAAAACGATCACTATAATAAACGACAAAGGTCAAAATTGTTTTTCAATTTCACATTGTCACTTATTTTATATTATTTGCAATTATTTTGCTTGTCTAGCACGAAAGTAACGTATGATTGGTACGGAAGCTATCACGCACACGCACGTAAACATAAAAAAAAACAAGTATTTTTATAACTTTTGAAAAAAAAATAATTTGTCTATTAAATTAAGCTAAACAAATCTGAACTTTATTCTTATAGACTTAGAGACGAAATAATCTTGCTTAACCGCCAGCGCTACCACTAAACAAAACACACAATAATACGGCTTCTTTCTTCCGGTTTCTGGAAAAACAATCATAAAATAGTTTTCTAAATTATTCAAGTTTTAATAATAATATAATAATAAAGCCCGTTTATTTACAATTTACAACTGTTAATAAATATTAGTACAAAGTTCAAAAGAAAATTTAAAAATTAATATCTTTAAAAGAATGTAAATGAGAACACTAACTATAGCTAATTAAATATATTCCAGTTTAAGCAGTCTTATAATTTTGAATTTATTTAAAAAAAAACAAACATTTAGCGTAATTTAATAAGACTACAAAATTTTAACAATTAAATCTAATGAATACCTTTTTTATTTCGTCGATCACGTTGGTCTATCATTAGATTCCAATTTAGTTTCTATTCTAATTGGAATCGCAATGCAAACGCCATCTATTTCAAATTAATTTTTATGGTTCCTTACCGTAATTTGCTGAGGGATGCTGTATTTTGTTGCCACTCTATCAACAAAAACTAAAAACACTTATAATAAAATATATAAGGGGCTCCCACATAACAATGTTTGCACATTTAAAATTTTTTTTACTTATTTCTTATTGTTATTGCTAAATGTGTTTAAGGTACCGGAACTCTAGGTAGATAGAATGAGTCCATCTCATACTTATTAAATGTATTTACGCAAAACAACATAGCATGGCATTAGAATACGTCTATTTGTTTTCATGTATTTACATATTTAAATTCAAATTAACCCATAATACTAAAATAAAGAGTAACCTTTGAACTCTTTTCTGTAAAAGTTCTAAAAGTAGCTTAGAGACATCAGGAATGCGGCCATAATCGCCGATTTGCCCTTTATTTGCAAAAATGCCCTCTATTGATTTGTAGTGGTAGCTTTTGTACGAAATAAATGATCGAATGGTATCTCAGTGAAATAGTTAATTATAAAATACATAGATGTCAGTGAAAAGTTTCAAGGAATGGTTGAAAGAAAAATATAATGAATTTAACCAACCATGCATGTCAAGTTCAATCCTTTTTGGGACCTAAAACTAAACTATATGTGTTTAAACATTGAATAAACTTTGAGAATATTTACGCTCTTTGAATTTTTACTTTGACTCTTTGAGCTCATCCATAAAAGCTAGCAAGTTTTAGCCATTTTGATAAGAACGGACGCGCGGGATGCGGACGTTTCGTCATGTTTTGGTTGTATTGTTCTATGGCTCAGGTGGTTATGAGAATTTACGTAGGTACTATGAGGTTCAATAATTAAGTAAGTACCTACTTCTATAAATTATGTATGATCGCGTCAGACAGACGCGATCATATAGATACTAGACATTTTAAATTGTTAACATATTAAATAAATAAATATTTTTATTCCATTCAAACATGCATCCATTAATTCTTACAACCATGCACTCATACATTAATCTATTCAATCATACAACCATGCATCCATGCACTCATCTCATCCATAAAAATATGCACCCATTTATCCATAAGTATATCAAGTACCATACTACGTTCCTCACCTTCAGTCAATAATGTAAAGTAAAACGATAGCTGCTATCGTTTTAGCAGTCAATATTTGAATAACCTATAATGCCGGCTGTACACACGCGCCGAGACCCTCTCGGCGAATGTCTCGGCCGAGAGGGGTCTCGTCGAGAGCATGCCTGTACACACGCGTTCTAACATTTGAACTGAAGACTCACGCGACAATGGACGTAGAAATTGCTGCTGCTATTTGTGTTTGTGCCATGAGCTATTATAATTTTTTTAACATTTACTATAAAAATAAAATTCGTAAACCATGACGAAATAAGAAAAAAATTAATTTTATTAAATAAAATTAAATTAAATTAAAAAAATATTAAATACTATTAGCGAGCAAGTAAATGAACGAGTGTGTACATGCTCGCTCTCGTTTACCTCGCGAGAGCCAACGAGACCCTTTGACTCGGGCGCAAAAAACCGACAAGCCACCGAGAGCGACCGAGACGAGAACGAGACAGCGAGACGAGACGAGAGCGCCCTGTACACACTCGCGTTCGGCCTGTCTCGGGGTGTCTCGGCGCGTGTGTACAGCCAGCATAAGAAGTGATTGTAATAGCAGCTATCACGCCTTAGAACCAGAGTATTGCCTGTAAAACGATAGCTGCTTTCGTTTTAACAGTCCGTATTATAAAAACCATAAACTGCTTCGCTTCCAATAACGTTTGTGATATAATAACGAGCTATTACCGATTCACTGCCGTTATTAATAATAACAAGTTATTCAAAATCACCGGTTATACGACAGTAATACAATAACGAGCAATCACTGATTCACTGCCGATAACCTGCATATATTAATAATAACGTGTTATTCAAAATCACCGGTTTTTCTTAGAACCGAAAACGCAAAAGCTGCTATTGTGCCAATAGCTGCTATTATAACCTGATACTGTTAATAACGCTCACCGCTAGCGGCCAGTAGCCATGGGCAATAACATGTTTTGCCAATAACATAACAGTAGCAGCTATTCAACACCAATAGCTGCTTTTCAAAGCTGCTATTTTCAATAACAGCTATTTGAAGGCATTATCATGAAAAAGCTGGTATTGAATGTTGCTGGTTCTCTCATATTTAAGCCTACTCGAAGGAAGGTAAAATGGCAGAAAAGCATACGTTATAATAAAATTAAACACAGGTTATTTATAAATGCCGAAACAAATAACGATCCAAAGATATTTACAATATTATAAAATATACCATTATTATACCATTTCTTTGTAAATATGTTTAGCTATGGCAACGTAAAGCTCACCTGAATTTTTTCAAACACAATACGGACGGAAGTTTTAAACACTGGCAAACTAAGTAACAAATTACGTATACACATAGCACTTTGTTTTTCCACGCAAACAACACAACACAAATTAACAGTTATAAGCTGAGGTCTTAGAGAAAAGCAATATTTAGAAATAAAAATCAACATTTTTGCTATGTTTACTTCTACACTAAACTCAGAAAAATAGTTATAGTTAACAAGGCTACGTTATATTTACATTATCTTTAGATCTAAATCAAATAGTCCAAAACGATCACTAATAATAAACGACAAAGGTCAAAATTGTTTTTCAAGTTCACATTGCCACTTATTTTAGATTATTTGCAATTATTTTGCTTGTCTAGCACGAATGTAACGTATGATTGGTACGGAAGCTATCACGCACACGCACGTAAACATAAAAAAAAACAAGTATTTTTAGTACTTTTCAAAAAAATTAATTTGTCTATTAAATTAAGCTAAACAAATCTGAACTTTATTCTTATAGACTTAGAGACGAAATAATCTTGCTTAACCGCCAGCGCTACCACTAAACAAAACACACAATAATACGGCTTCTTTCTTCCGGTTTCTGGAAAAACAATCTTAAAATAGTTTTCTAAATTCAAGTTTTAATAATAATATAATAATAAAGCCCGTTTATTTACAATTTACAACTGTTAATAAATATTAGTACAAAGTTCACTTAAAGTGAAAATTTAAAAATTAATATCTTTAAAAGAATGTAAATGAGAACACTAACTATAGCTAATTAAATATATTCCAGTTTAAGCAGTCTAATAATTTTGAATTTATTTAAAAAAAAACAAACATTTAGCGTAATTTAATTAGACTACAAAATTTTAACAATTAAATCGAATGAATACCTTTTTTATTTCGTCGATCACGTTGGTCTATCATTAGATTCCAATTTAGTTTCTATTCTAATTGGAATCGCAATGCAAACGCCATCTATTTCAAATTAATTTTTATGGTTCCTTACCGTAATTTGCTGAGGGATGCTGTATTTTGTTGCCACTCTATCAACAAAAACTAAAAACACTTATAATAAAATATATAAGGGGCTCCCACATAACAATGTTTGCACATTTAAATTTTTTTTTACTTATTTCTTATTTTTATTGCAAAATGTGTTTAAGGTACCGGAACTCTAGGTAGATAGAATGAGTCCATCTCATACTTTTTTAAATGTATTTACGCAAAACAACATAGCATGGCATTAGAATACGTCTATTTGTTTTCATGTATTTACATATTTAAATTCAAATTAACCCATAATACTAAAATAAAGAGTAACCTTTGAACTCTTTTCTGTAAAAGTTCTAAAAGTAGCTTAGAGACATCAGGAATGCGGCCATAATCGCCGATTTGCCCTTTATTTGCAAAAATGCCCTCTATTGATTTGTAGTGGTAGCTTTTGTACGAAAGAAATGATCGAATGGTATCTCAGTGAAATAGTTAATTATAAAATACATAGATGTCAGTGAAAAGTTTCAAGGAATGGTAGAAAGAAAAATATAATGAATTTAACCAACCATGCATGTCAAGTTCAATCCTTTTTGGGACCTAAAACTAAACTATATGTGTTTAAACATTGCATAAACTTTGAGAATATTTACGCTCTTTGAATTTTTACTTTGACTCTTTGAGCTCATCCATAAAAGCTAGCAAGTTTTAGCCATTTTGATAAGAACGGACGCGCGGGATGCGGACGTTTCGTCATGTTTTGGTTGTATTGTTCTATGGCTCAGGTGGTTATGAGAATTTACGTAGGTACTATGAGGTTCAATAATTAAGTAAGTACCTACTTCTATAAATTATGTATATGCGTCAGACAGACGCGATCATATAGATACTAGACATTTTAAATTGTTAACATATTAAATAAATAAATATTTTTTATTCCATTCAAACATGCATCCATTAATTCTTACAACCATGCACTCATACATTAATCTATTCAATCATACAACCATGCATCCATGCACTCATCTCATCCATAAAAATATGCACCCATTTATCCATAAGTATATCAAGTACCATACTACGTTCCTCACCTTCAGTCAATATTGTAAAGTAAAACGATAGCTGCTATCGTTTTAGCAGTCAATATTTGAATAACCTATAAGAAGTGATTGTAATAGCAGCTATCACGCCTTAGAACCAGTGTATTGCCTGTAAAACGATAGCTGCTTTCGTTTTAACAGTCCGTATTATAAAAACCATAAACTGCTTCGCTTCCAATAACGTTTGTGATATAATAACGAGCTATTACTGATTCACTGCCGTTATTAATAATAACAAGTTATTCAAAATCACCGGTTATACGACAGTAATACAATAACGAGCAATCACTGATTCACTGCCGATAACCTGCATATATTAATAATAACGTGTTATTCAAAATCACCGGTTTTTCTTAAAACCGAAAACGCAAATGCTGCTATTGTGCCAATAGCCGCTATTATAACCTGATACTGTTAATAACGCTCACCGCTAGCGGCCAGTGCCCGTCGAGACGTCTTCGAGGTCGGACGCACGCCATTTGTCTCCCAAACATTCCCCCCGCGTTTTATATTGGTGATTTGGTTCAGTGCAGATAAACAATATGGGTAATAAGAAAAATAAACATTGTCATCGAACCATGTGGGCTTTTCTTAGATAAACAATACCCATTTATCGGAGCTACACCCGACGGTTTAGTTGACCACGATAAAATAATAGAAGTTAAGTGTCCAATAACGGCATTTAAGACCGGAACAGAAAATGCGATAAAACAAAATACAAATATATAAATATGAAAAAAAATCACAGTACGCGAATCATAAATAAAAAGAGCAATTGGTATTACCAAGTGCAGGGTCAACTCCATGTTACCGAGAGAAACCAATGCATTTTTGGAATTTGGTCCGGCGAAAATCATCCACTCATAATCGAATACATTCCTAGAGATGACACATTTTGGAAGGTTGAAATAGAAAAAAAATATATATAGATTTTTACATGAAATGCCTTTTGCCAGAGATTGTAGACCCGCGACAAATTCGCGGTATGCCAATACGTGATACAATTTTAAAAGAAAATGACGAAAATAATGAAGTACCTATGCAGCCAGGTCGAAGTAAACAGTTGGATATATTCAAAGTCCAATACAACCTCCCGGTCAGTTTGGTCCATGCAAGCCTAGGCAGCTACAATTTCATGAATTTTAGTAGATAGATAGATGCACAAAATTTACGGAGTGCTTACCCGTTCGACCCAAGATTTTTCTACCCAATCGGTATTTTGCTCCGTTCAACCCAAAACAATAGATTCAAGTTACCCGTTCTACCCACACCTACTTATTCCTAATTTCTATTGTTTGAATTCAAATAAATGTCATAGTGAATTACTAAAGAAGCAGGGTCATTCATTACATTAGACAAGAAATGCAGAAACTCATTAAAAATATTTCATAATTAATCTTTTTTTTTGTTTAGATTATAGTCTGTTAAATATTTGTCTACTTGCCTTATAATAAAAATAATCAACCTTTACAGAAACAAATATAATCAAATAATTATAATATAAAAAATAGTACATCACTCTTCAGATTCAGGTTTGGTAGGTCAATATAAAGTTACTTTTCTAAGTTATCTTGGTACATAATATCAGTAAATAAATAAATATAAATATTTCCGGACTAATCACACAGCATTACCTAACCCCAAACTAAGCAGAGCTTGTACTATGGGTGTTGGGTGACCGATATACTACATAGATACATTTTTTTTGTAAATACATACATATTATATTTACATAGAAAATACCCAGACCCGAAACCAGAAATTGCAGATCGTACAAAATCTGGTCCCGCGGCGGGAATCGAACCCGCAACCTCCTGCACCTCAGCCGGGCTTTCGCCCACCGAGCCACAGAGGTCGTCATGCAAAATCAAATTTTTTTCGTGATCACATATTTTAAACACTCTGATACAGGTACACATTTTTGATTCAATAAAATATATATTAATTATACGTAACAATAGGTACAAAATAAACTATATGAAACCTATGGATGGAATAATAGATATAAAAATATTTTCTTGATTAACATAAATAAAAATCATCTTAATTATTAAACACACATAGATAAAAAAAACACATTTAAGATACAAAAGTTAACAGTTTTTATAAACAATGTCCCACTGAAATTTTCGGTGTAGCCAAATCCATACACTACCTCAATAGATAAGAAAAACCATAGTAATCCTTACCGTTGTTGATTGGATTATCTATTGTACATACAACAAGTTCTCCTTCCTTAATTTTTTAGGTGTTGCACGTGCACTCGTTTAAAGAGATCATAAACTATTATTACCTCCTTATTGTAGTTACAAATTTGTAGTTACTGTGAGTAATAATATCATCTAGATTTTTTATAAATACGGACCGCTAGCCCTCGCTTCGCACCTAGTCTCGTCGAAATCAAAACCATTCTCAAACCCAGTTAAACACACACAAAAAATTTAATCACGGTCCAGCCGTTTAGGAGGTTTTCAATGACTAACACACGTATAAGATTTATATATTTACGGATTACGGTGTCTGTACTATTTAGAAGACACTGTGACTCAGATTTTTACTTTGGGTAGAACGGGGCATATGTTTTGGGTTGAACGGGTAAAAATAAAATTTGGTAGAAAAATCATGGGTTGAACGGGTAAGCACTCAATTTACGAAATTGTATATTATTCTCGATGCTGAATAAAAAAAATGCTATGTGCCATACAAAATCCATATAATATATATTATATTTTTTTAGGATAATAATATGTGTCGTTTTACAAAATAAATATAATTGTTATTTGAACTAGTTGTATTTTTTACCTCTATGTTCTCGTTGCTGGATGGAATAGTTGTAGTTGTCTAAGTTTTGTAAAACCAAATAATGCAAATACATAAATGATTTTGTTTCTTGTATATGCCACAAGAAACAAAAGTACTTTTTAGTTGGACAAATTATTATTTTTTATATACTTAGCTTTGTGGCTGTACCTATATCTACACACATTATGTATATACAATACTACCTAACTAAAGTCAGTAAAATATGTTATCAATACTACCTACAATACTACCTAACTAAAGTCATTAGGTAAATAACATGCGAACCTACTGCTTGGTTTTCTATACTGTGGCACTAAGATATCGAACGCGGTCATGTATCGTCAAATGGCGCACGGCCTGCCGGGCGCGTAAATAAATACGTCGCGCTTAGCATGGGGGGGCTGAGGTAGCGCTAAATGCCTAAAGTTCTTGGATAACCTCGCCTTAACGGGGATTGAATCGTAAATCCCGCGATGCAGTCCAGGTTTCCATTTACTGAAGATAACGGTCGGGGGTTGACGGCACGGTCAATGACCCTTACCGTTAGTATTGGCGAACGCCAGGAATCGCCCTTTTGTAGGAACTACCGACTCGGGGAATACGGAAGCATACTCGTATTACAGACAGAATTTTTATTTCGCTAGTGGCCGGGATATTTGGCTACGCAGGAAAATAATTGATTTAAAATTTTAAATATGTTTATAATATTATTAACATTTAGGATTTAGCATTAAAATTTCTGACGAATTTCATTTGGATTTAGGATATCGGTTAAGTTTTAAAATTTACAAATAAATCACCAAAAAAGTACCCTATTTCACTTTCAAAACTCACAATACAACAAAAATCCGATCGTCACCTCTGCAAACTCTTATTTGAACTTAATTAACCCTTAATCTTTAACCTATATAGATAGATACTCTAACCCTTAATTTCACACATTATTATTTCGATTATTCATGAAAGAACGTGATTATTAAATAATATTCATGAAATAATACCTGAAAACCCTACGTCTATTACATTATGTCACTGTAAAATAAAAAGATCCGTAAATTAAATAAACTTTCGTAGGAATCTAAACACGAGATAAAATTATACTATTTCACGCCCACATTTTCGTTAATATATAAATTTACTTAACTAGGTACATTTAAAAAAACCGACTTCATCAACTAAAAAGTACTAAAAAATAAATAGTATTATTATAAATAATTATTTTATTCCATTAAATATTTATGAAGTAACTATGCATAATGGAAAATCACTTTTATTTTAAACTATTTTGGTTTACGTTCGCAACGCAAAGCAAAATGGGTTGCATTGGTCCTAATGCCCTTTATAAATTTACGGATCTAGTTATTATACAGTCATATATATTTGTAAGTAGTTTATGATGCCACAAGTGACCAGTGTGGCAATGCCCTTTAAATTATGTATTAAGTTGAGGGAGGCTTACATGCAGCAGTGTACATTCTAGTTTATTCTGACTTGTCCATTCTTAGTTCAATCAAACAGTTTAGACAAAATTCTTCCAATTTGTCCAAATGATTTATTTATCAAAGTTTTTGAATTCGCAGATTTTATTCCAAATAGTTCGACTATAGATATTTTGGTACACTCAACTGTAAACATTATTCGCAGTATACAGGTTGATTCATTTTAGTAGTCCAAAATGAAATGCGTGGTTGGGGAGGTTCCTGTGCACCAATATCACCCCTATGTTTGTTCTACGATTTACGATAGTTTTGGAGATATACAACATTTTTTTTGTTTTTTATTTGGATTACCAACTTTTTATACTATTCACACTAGTCATGGTTTTTGGCACAAACATAGTTGAAAAGTGGATATCTATTTTTAATAATAAAGAATTGGAAATCTGTTGGTATTGCTGATAAGTAATGAAGCATTTAAAATCTCTGCATCAGCTGAATAATGATATCATCTAGAGTGCAGCTATGACTCATACTGGTAAGAAATGGATAAATTCAAATAATTACAATCAGAAAATATACATAAAGAGCAAATAATATTGATTTAGATGGATGTATTAATCTATAATATAAAAATGAATTGCAAAATGTGTTGGTAAGCGCATAACTCAACAACGCCTGGACCAATTTGGCCAAATCTTTTTTTTAAATGTTAGTTGAAGTTCAAGGATGGTTTTTACGGCGAGGAAAATTCGAATAATTGCCGGGAAAACGATTTTAAATAATTACCCGGGCGAAGCCGGGGCGCGACGCTAGTGTAATATAGATATGTTAATCATGTTAATAAATGTGTTTAGAAATAGGTGTAGGCAACCAAATTACACATTTAAAAATGGAAATATTATTTCATAATCTACTACCCTTAATAGATAAGAGAAGCCACAACCTACATAAATCATCCTGAGGAAACCAAATTCGTTTAGTTTAACGAAGTTCCTAGATTTATATCTAAGCTCTATATACTTTGCCAATTGAGGTAAACAGTAACCCTGCCAAATGTATCTACTACGAAGGTAAGTTATCAAGTAGGCAGCGTCTCGAATCACAATTGAAATAGCGAACTCGTAGTTAGCGAACGAGCCTGCCAGCCCGAAGCTCAAAAAGTAACAAATAGAACGAGACCATTGTGGCAATTGTTTGTCCAAGAAATCCTATGACATATCTAGTAAAATCTGATTTACGTACGACTTACCAGTCTCTTGCAGATATATTCTGGGCCTAAATTACTTAACGTATCACAGCTAAAACCATTTTTTAATATTTAAACAAACAAATAACAAATATTCTTCTCTTCGTTTCGTAAATTCATTCGAGCGACCGACCGAACCGAACCGACTTTGCTTGCTCTGCTCGAGAACGGACAGGAAATCTATTTCTGACAGATGACGGCAGGATGAACGAATGAATGAATTGATCCAATGTAGTGCTTGAGCTGTTTGTAATCTCCACAAATTTTAGAACGCATCCGAAACATAAAAAAAAACTTTTTCATATGTTGGTACCACGTTGACAACCAATCAGAGACGTTCGGCCTTTCTTCATCACGGCCATTTTTCTTACTTGCTCAAAAGAAATAACATGGCCGACATTTTGGTATTGCTGTCATGAAGATTTTCCAGTGACAAAATTTTATCTTTGTAGTTCTTCATGCACGGTTTTTATGTTCCCTAGTTATTATTTTTAATTGCATAGACAGTGTTTAATGTTAGCCATTTAGTTTTTGGTAAATATGGCAGCTGATCGTGAAATTGCTGCTGAAGACAGCATTAGAGTGGTATGCCGATTTCGGCCTCTGAATGACTCTGAAGAAAAGGCTGGATCGAAATTCATTGTGAAATTCCCATCAGGACCTGATGATAATTGCATCTCCATAGGGGTAAGCTTGAAATTAACATGTTACCCCCTACTGCTTTCCCCTATCATCGCCCTAAATTAGATCATGATGACTAATACCTACATCGCAAGTTGTTCACCTGCTACGAAATGGCCTTTCTTTTCTATTCCGCTTCGATGATTATGATTATGAACGCACTAATTTAGAGAATTTGACTGAACATTGTTTTCTATCTTCTTTGTTTTGTAAAAATCAATACAAATACCTTTTCGACCTTGACCCAAGATATCTTCGAATATTTTACTTCAGCATAAACACACATATTGCCAAGTGGGAAATAGCTTTTGGGTACCAGACAATTTTTTAACTAATTCTATTGTGTATTTAATAGTAACAGCTGATATTACCTAACTCTGGGCTCTGGGTTTTTCTAGTGAGAGAATTAATAGTTGATTTTGTTCTACCATTATTTACTTGAGTTGCTTTTGATATCTGGTATATGAGGGTACTAGATAGGATTTTATTATAATAAGTAATAATAATAAAAAAAAATGTAGGTACACAAAAATTCTTAAACTAAAATCTAAGTGCTTCATTATTATTATTTAAAGCATGTTCTTGCTTTATAGATTGCAGGAACTTTGAACGGAAGTTTATTTGATTTTTCATATACACTTACTTAGAAATTTTAAAGAATATAATTTAATGTAGGTTATTTTTAGATTTTGGATATATAAATCAATAGCTGCAATAGATATTTTTGTAATTAATTAAAGGTTTTATTCCTTCAGTACATCATCATCATCATAAACAGCTAAGGGCAGTCTAACCTAATATCTTCTATAATAACAGTTGGTTATTCATAGATACTTATTGTCTAGACATTGTTTCATTAACTTAAAGTTGGCCTGTCCATGTATGCCCTAAGCTTCTCAGGAAGTAGAAATTAGTATTATAAAAACAGAGCAGTTATCAAAGTAGACAAAGCTATTCATTTAGTTAAGCACTAATGTTACAATTATCATTGAAAAGTTATCCTTAGGCAATGCTCAATAGAATCTTGGAATAAAAACAAGCATCCTCAAAGGAATTAAGATTTAGTGATGTCATTTTGCTGATTCATGTAACAAGAAAATTCTAAATTACACACAATACTCAGTATTGTTTTGCTCCACATTAAATAAATGGAAATATGCAGCATTTGGAATGCAAATGAAGATTGTAACTAGTATAAAATAATATGAATATACATAAAATGTTGTATAATAATATATAGAGCATAATAATGAATGTTTTTAGTGCATAAACTTATGCCCTCAATTAACTAACTAATACATAATATATTTATGA
The DNA here is from genome assembly GCA_929108375.1 of Gymnoscelis rufifasciata. Lineage (NCBI taxonomy): Eukaryota > Metazoa > Arthropoda > Insecta > Lepidoptera > Geometridae > Gymnoscelis > Gymnoscelis rufifasciata. The sequence goes on along the minus strand of OV815308.1, from coordinate 9,056,426 downwards.
TGAAATTGTTATTATAGATATTTCATGTTTTCTGTTCATCAATAGGGCAAAGTTTACTTGTTTGATAAAGTATTCAAGCCAAATGCAACTCAAGAAAAAGTCTACAATGAAGCAGCAAAGAGCATTGTTTCCGATGTGCTTGCTGGATACAACGGCACTATATTTGCATATGGACAAACCAGCTCTGGAAAGACGCATACCATGGAGGGTGTCATAGGTTTGTGAATTAAGTGTTTGATCACTAATTTGTAATACCTGTACATTATATTGTATTTGTACATATTTAGATATAATTATTTATTTTATTTTATTTTACCTGTAGGAGATCCAGGAAAACAGGGTATTATACCACGGATAGTGAATGACATCTTCAATCACATTTATGCAATGGAAGAAAATCTTGAATTTCATATAAAGGTGTCATACTTCGAAATTTATATGGACAAAATTCGAGATTTACTTGATGGTATATTTATTTTTATCAACCATTTTTAATATTATGTTAAATTGAATTTTCCATTTAATGTCATTAATATTTGTTTGCAGTTTCCAAAGTGAACCTAAGTGTACATGAGGACAAAAATAGGGTACCATTTGTCAAAGGTGCTACAGAGCGGTTTGTGTCAAGTCCAGAAGAAGTGTTTGAGGTCATAGAAGAAGGAAAATCAAATCGTCATATTGCTGTCACAAGTAAATTATCTAGGCAATATGCTTCATAATGTTTTGTATTCTGTTATGTAGAAAAAACTAACTATATGAAAATTTTTCAGACATGAATGAACACTCATCTAGATCTCACTCAGTCTTCCTTATAAACGTAAAACAGGAAAATTTGGAAAACCAGAAGAAATTATCAGGAAAATTATATCTTGTGGACTTAGCTGGTTCAGAAAAGGTACATACCTTAATTAAAAACGCATTATTATTCTATCTTTAAAATATCGAGATCTACTCTCGTTGAGTTAACTTACGAAAATTTAATAATGTATTGATTTAAAAGCACATATTTGTTTGTATTCGAAAGGTGTCGAAAACTGGTGCTGAAGGTACGGTGCTAGATGAAGCTAAAAACATCAACAAGTCCCTGTCTGCACTTGGTAATGTTATCTCTGCTCTAGCTGATGGTAACAAATCACACATCCCATACAGAGACTCCAAACTGACTCGTATCTTGCAAGAGTCCCTTGGTGGCAACGCCAGAACAACTATTGTTATCTGCTGTTCACCAGCTTCCTTCAACGAAAGTGAAACCAAAAGTACTTTGGACTTCGGGAAAAGGTACAATTAAAAATGTAATTTTATTGTTTATTTGTTTTGCGTTAGAAAAGTCGTATCGTAACGCGTCATTACTTTTGCAGAGCGAAAACTGTTAAGAATGTGGTATGTGTCAACGAAGAACTTACGGCTGAGGAATGGAAGCGTCGCTATGAGAGAGAAAAGGAAAAGGTGGCCAGACTCAAGGGCAAGGTAAAAATTATCTACTATTTTTTCTTTTCTTTCCCCAACTAACCTTGCATGCTTATTTCGTTATATAAAATCCTTGAAAAACCTTCCAGGTTTATTTAGAATCATGCATCATACATGCGGCTTTCAATTACTGATCCCGCCACGATACTTCGTCAAAAAGCAACAGTTGTTCGGTATTTCGAAACATTATTTACTGCATTGTCTTGTGTCGCACGAAAATAGTTATCTTACTAAAATAGTCTGTAGAAATGAGAATCGCAAACTGCGACGTGCTACAAAAGGATTATCTGAACACAATGCTATGACTTTGTTAGTGCTATGTTTAGCAGTTGTGGATACATTGGCTATTAAAATGTCTTTCTGTACATGTTCTCCATAAACATTGTAACTGGTATTCTATATTCTAAACTGCTTTTAAAGCCGTGACCACGTTACAACTTGCGTTGCGACTTGCAAAACATACTAAAATTTTATAACGCATACTTCTGATACTTGGATTTTATTAACTAGTTTCATCGCGTGACTTTGAATTTATTAATATGTACGCAATTTATAATTTACTGGGTTTATAAGAGAAACTGGCTAACAGTAATTTAATGAAGTAACTTTTTAAAAAAGGTGGAGAAACTGGAGGCGGAGCTCAATCGCTGGCGTTCTGGAGAGACTGTGCGTATCGAGGAGCAGGTCAACCTGCAGGAGATCGAAGCAGTCACTCCCATCACCTCGTTTATCGAAGAGAAACCACCTGCGGCGGTAAGTTTAATTCAATCTTGTGCGAAAACAACAAATTATCCACCCATATGGCGGCCCAGCTTTTTAGAGACCAGCTGAGTCTAATAAGTCTATTTCATGTTAAAATAGCCACCTGTGCCAGTCGCTGTATCGAGCGCAGTTGAAGATGCCGCCATGCAAGGCAAGCTCGAAGCTCTCTATCAACAACTGGATGACAAGGATGAGGAAATCAACCAACACTCGCAACTCGTGGAGAAACTCAAGGAACAGATGATGGAACAGGAAGAGCTGATTGCTTGCACAAGGTATGTTCATGCATTACATCGAAATCATTGGATTCATTGCTAGATACGGTATAACACACGATCAGATTTCGAAGGTCGATAACAGTTTATCGATCTCTAATCTGAAATAGCTTTGCGTCGTAATTATTATTGCAGTTTATTTATGTTTCTACGTTTTATTTACGCATACTCACACGAAATGCAATTTGTCCTATTTTCGACAAACAAGGTCGATGATATTTGGTAACAGTAACTTAATAATGATAACAATGTCCCAATATGTTAAATGCTGGTTTCTTGATAAAGGCGTGATTACGAGAGCCTGCAAGGCGACATGAACCGCATCCAGCAAGAAAATGAAGCTGCTAAGGAGGAAGTCAAGGAGGTGCTTCAAGCGTTGGAGGAGCTCGCCGTCAATTACGACCAAAAGTCACAGGAAGTTGACAGCAAGAGCCGAGAATGCGACCAACTCTCAGAGGACTTGCAAAATAAGCAGGTAAGTGAGATTTTATCATGTCCCTAAAATGTATAGTTAATAATGCGCTGACGATACTGCCACTGTGGTTTCTTAGAACAATCGATATTCTCTTTTACTATGCAGTCAATGAACCAAGCGGCCCATTTACATGCACAAAGAAAGGATGCTTGAATTTCGCTTAAATTTAACACTAGAGGACTCGCGCGTCAAAATAGTCCTAGAGTGATCGCGCGGGTGACATGTGTCACCCATTATGACACAGGTTTTTTTTTCTTACCACTCATGTTTGATAATAAAAAAGGGTATAATGATACAAATCAACTTTATTTCGTACTTAATATTTTAGCAAAAGTTAAAAATTGCTTAACTTATATGAATTATAAAACAAATGGTTAACCTCTCTGAAATTTAACACATTTTGTACTTATTGAGATCAAAACAGTTTTTTATTATTTGGAACACATTAATATGATAAAGAAATCATCTACAAAGTTATTAACGAACAGATTGTTCCTATTCAATAACATTTTTATCACAGCTAGGACATACTATGATTTGGTGATCCGGACAAATACGCCTATTACATTTACCGCATTGTTTGCGAGTGCTTCGATCTCTCGCTCTACTGCAGAAGTCGCATCGTCCTTTACCACCGCGTATTGGCAAGTTATGTACGTGCGGGTTTTCCGGCAGCCCCAGAAGAAGCCTAGCTTTTAATTTTATAGCTTTGGGGATATTTTCTTGGGAAATACGTCGCGTAATAAGCGGTTTCACAAGTTCGAATCCGACCTCTTGCAACATTTTCGCAGCATCTCTGGCAATACCCTTTGGACCTCTCGTCACAATGTTATGGGCTCTGGTTCTAGTAGAAGCTGGTGGAAATTTACTCCATTTCGTCCCATTACGAGATTCATAAACAGCAAGCTGTGACAAAGGCACATTATCTTCGTCTTCATCAGATACATTGTCGCTTTCTTGATCCGTGTCAGAAATCTGTTGCGAACGAATTGGAATTGTTTCTTCCTCTGGATCACTGTACCCTTCCTCGTCCTCTGAGCCGCTGCTTTCTGCATCCTCTAATCACCTACTTATAGTCAAATCATTCGAAGTTGACGCCATTAGAACCTAAAAGAATAGAATTAACCCGTAAATGAATAGGTATATAACATTTTGGTTACGAATACAAAACGAATTAGTTAAAAAGAATAAATTGATCATAAAACATGTTAAACAAGTAGGTAATAAATAACTTACATGAAGATATACTTGATTTTCAATCACGATGGTAAGGTTTCTAAAACTTCCTCGAGCGCTCGCGCGGGTGACATGCGTCACCCACGTACTTTATAAATACACTGCGCACACGTCGTTGCTCCTAACAAGATGGCGCACTACTGGTGTGTTGGTCGGTCCATACTTGAGGAATACCTGAGAGAGCAGCACTGTAGCGCGATTCGTTCAAAAGTTATTTATCAATCTTACATCCTGGGTGACATATGTCACCCGCGCGAGCCCTCTAGTGTTAAACGCATTTAAAAAAATATGTATGTTCTCAATTCGCCACGTCAAGGATGAAATCTTAAAATAACTGAGAGAGATTACTGTTTGCCTAGTTAAATGCAATGTCCCGAAGAACTAAATGCCAAAATGTCGTTATCTCATTTAAATATTTTCTTTGGTACAGAGTGCATTTGCGACCGCCACTGCTGAATTACAACAGCTACGCGACCTCTCCGCTCACCAACGCAAACGCATAGCCGAACTGCTTAGCAACCTACTGCGTGACCTAGCTGAGATCGGCGCTGCTGTAGGCGGCACGGAACTCGACTTCAAACTCAATGTCGACACAGTGGGCAAACTCGAAGAAGAATTCACTGTTGCTCGCCTTCACATTAGCAAGATGAAGAGTGAAGTGAAGAACATCGTTCAGCGTTGTCATTCACTGGAGTCCGCCAACATTGATGCTAATACAAAGGTGACGATAACTCGACTTAGTCATACTCTACTACTAATTCTAAATCGTAGTTGATTTACTGAATCATTATTATTATTTGCAGATTGAGGAGTATGAACGATCTTTGGGCGAGTGCCGACTGCTGATTTCTCAGCACGAGGCGCGATGCGCGTCACTCGCCGAATCGATGCGTGAAGCCGAAAATAAGAAACGACAACTGGAAGAAGCAGCTGATGCGTTGCGCGAAGAGTGTGCTCGTTTACAGGTACATTTATACACAATCAATATTAGAAATACTCGCAATTGTATTATAAATAAATATGAAACTTCAATTTGTTTAGAATCAATCTGTCCTACTGTTTTCTATTATCCTTTGTTTATAAATATTCTCAATTCTTATGTATCAAATCTACATTGTAACTGCTAACTCATGCGCTGCATGCGACAGTTACCCCTTAAACGATTTTTTTGTACTCAAGTAGAATAAAAAATATTCTTAGAAAGTCCAGCACTTTGATGACAAGATTCTGAGGAATTTGAAAATTGTTCAATAGTAGGATTACCAAAGCATTGATGATCAATGACATATTTCAGGCGGCGGAACGCGTGCAACAAGCCGCGGCAGAGGAGCGCGCCGACACACAGGTGCGCGGTGCTCTGGAGGCGCAGTTAGAACAACTGCGTTCCGCCCACGCCACCCAACTGTCCGCACTCAGGGACGAACTTGCTGCCTTGCAGAGACAGCACCAAGAACTCAAGGAGTAAGTATTTTCGAATACAAACCAAGTTGTAATCATACTTCATATAGAGTCAGTTCCAGTATCCTTGTGTAAATGGTTAAAATAAATAATTTATTCAATAAGTGAAATACTCATTTTAAATTCTGTTAAAGGATTACAAGTTCTATGAGCACGAAATAGCAAATCTATTTTGGATTATTTATGAGGCCAATGACCTAGAGTTCAATAGTTTTTTAGAACAACATAAATAAATGTCTGTCCCACTTCCATCTGATGCCAAAATATTTTACCACATGATCTTACTATAATCAGAGTGTTACGGATCTTTGGCCGTCTCATTAGTAAAGTTGATGACGTAAGACGGAATCTTAATTTATTGTTTGTTTGCAGTACATACCAGGAGCTTACTTTGGCGCGCCAACAGCTCCAAGACGACTACGAGAAACTGAAGCGCGAAGAGGCGGATAAGTCTGCCAAACTCAAGGAGCTCATGTTAGTGTCTCGCTCGCCCCGCCGTAACCTAAACAAGGCCGAAAAAGAGTCCGCTAATCAGCAAACTCTTATGAAAGATGATGTTGAATACAAGGATTACATCATTTCCCCAAAAAGTAAACTAGGGTTTGGATATGGATTCGGCTTTGAAAAGGCCGTGGCCCTAGAGGAAAAGTCGCTCTCGGCAATTCCCAAGTCCCCTGTCCGCCATTCCTGCAACATCCATCCCCTCCAGCTACATCTGCTTATCTCCGTCACAATGATCCTCCTCACCCATCGATACCCGCAAATAGTCGTTTTGGTTTAGTTTGGTTGTGTTTGTGATATTATGACATGGATTTCTCACACTAGACAATATTAGTTGCAGTGCCTTTTCTTAATACTTATCACAATTGGTTATCATCCCAATATGGGTGTTGAGATATCCATTTAATATTTCTAATGTGACCATGATGCTTGAGATTATTAACGACTGGCTTACGTTGCTTTATTTTAGCAATAAATAAAACAAGTACAAATAATTTTCTTCTGAAAGCAATGTAAGTCAGTGTTTTCTTTTGTTGTAGTTATTTTATGCATTTATATGCTTTCGTGCCTAGTATCGTGATTCTAGTCGATTCGGTATTTATTAGATAAGTTGAATTTACCAGTTTCCCTTATGGAGTTAGATCTAGTTTAGCTGATCTTTAGCATGTTGTGATCATAATAATTATGATACTACCTTGAATGGTAAGTTAGTTTTTAGTAACCAATTTTTATCCAATAGTCCTTTATATCAATTTGTATTGAAAAATAAGTTATCTTTGATGAGAATGTAGTCTCATTATATGTTAGATTTACAAATGGTTATTGGTGCATTTATGAGTTGTGTTTGTCAATACCACTGCCTTGTTATTTAGTTCTAACTTCTATTATTTAACTGAGTTTGATAAAGTTACAAAAGCCTAAAGCCTCAGGTTTAAAAAAAATGCACAAAGTTAAAGCATGTTTTTATGCTTCATTGTGTAACCTTGTTAAATCAAATATGTATAGTACTATTATGCCTGTAAATAAACTTAAATGTATAGAGAGTCTGTGGAAATATTTTTATCGAGATATTTTTTTATACGTAAATATATATATTCTTTCATTTGTCAGTCAATATATATCATATATATACTTATCTGCTCGGGCTAGTGGAAGTAAAAAGTATTTTAGCGATAACGAAGTATTATTATGTAAATCTAGAGAAGTAAAAGTAGGAGAAATGGAACCATTTAGTAGAAGACTTGAACATATGTGTGCTATAACAATTTAGTGTTAAAACTATTCCATTCCAAAACATGCATTTACTGATATTTTTAATGCTTGCTATTGCATGTTTGTTTTATCATCATTCCCTATGATCACATAATTATTGCATTTATTTGCATTATCTATTCCTAGTGCCCATGTCACTTCCTAGTTTGCACTCGATATGCCGATGAGTGATGTCGCCTCGAAAAATGTAAGAATTTGCTAAATATTTGCAGTCAAATATAAACAAATTATCTGCACGATACCTACACATTCCCACAGGTCCTCGTTTTCGCAATTTAATCTTTTGTATACAAATTAGATTAATAACACCCCTTTGATTAAATTGCTCTAAAACGATGCGACAGAACTTTCTATGTTGTAAAGTCGTTGTAAGTACTAGTAGTTGTAGTGGAAAATTTTGTAATGCCTTCCGCTTTTTATTTTTGAGTTGTCATTTTATTCCGCACGTATCCCATTCATATTCATTCTGCCGAGGGTTGGCAATTATATGTTTCAATCGGCCTAAATTATGCAGCGGTGATATATGGATGGGTGCGTGCGGGGCGAAAGATAGACCTCTCATGTTCACAGGTAATCCTGTAAATACGACGTTCTCATTCACCGCTGTTATTCATCCGGGAAATAATTGTTTTTGTGTTGTGTAGACAAAGCGTGGAGCGGCGTGAACAAGCGCGCGCGGATCTCAAAGGCTTGGAGGACACCGTTGCCAAGGAGCTGCAGACTCTACACAACTTGCGCAAGCTCTTTGTGCAGGACCTCCAGGTATAAACCTTTACTCTCATAAATTTACCAATTAATTTAGAAATGAAAAAACAGCATACTTGTTTTGATGATGGGCTTGTTAAGATTACTCTATGGCTCATTTTAGATCAACACCCGCTATCTAAAAGTCTTCTTAGATAGTATCTCAATTAATATAGTTTACATATCAATAAGTTATATTATTATTTTCTGTGCCAGGCAAGGATAAAGAAATCCAACAACTCCGAAGAAGGCGCCGAAGAGGAAGGCGGCTCTCTCGCACAGAAACAGAAGATCTCGTTCTTGGAGAACAATCTCGAACAACTGACGAAGGTCCACAAACAGCTGGTTCGCGACAACGCCGACCTGCGCTGTGAGGTGCCTAAGCTCGAGAAGCGACTCCGCGCGACCATGGAGCGTGTCAAGGCACTCGAAACAGCTCTCAAGGTACGAATGTTTGGCCTTGGACGAAATTTCCGAATTTTTAATATGTTAGGTAAACACAATACAAAAACTATGTAAGCATTCATAAGTAATTGTCTCAAGTATGGATCGCTTACCCGATATTGGATGCTCTTAGCAATCATTAACAAGAGAACATTGCTTAAATTAAAGGTTATTCAATTTGTTTTATAATTGTACATTCAGGAAGCAAAGGATGGCGCAATGCGTGATCGTAAGAGATACCAGTTCGAAGTTGACAGGATCAAGGAGGCAGTACGCGCCAAGAATCTTGCTCGACGGGGTCCCCAGGCACAAATCGGTAAGCACAAACGATACTTACAATAAGGTTCTGTACCAAATGCGTTTAAGTCGAGTTTTAAGACGATTTTTCTCACCATAACTTTGAAAGAATGTGCCTTCGCTTTGCATCAACATTGTTTTAGTTCACTACCCGGCCACAGAAATGGGCTAGAAATCAGAAAGCCTTAAGAATATTATTTGTTTTAGGTCTTTCTTCAATTCGCAAAATTGCTTTGAAAAGTAAATTACAAAGTTTGACCTACTCCATTTCATTTTCTGCTATGTTACAATCATTCGGTTAATCAAACCTAATTATGATGGCTGAACATAATATATTTTTGTATGATTAAGTTGACTTAACAAAAATATTCGCGAAAACATATTAAATAAATATTGTATTCGATGAAAATTAACTAACTGGTAAACATGTTTTCTTAATAAAATTCTGTGAATACGAAGAATTTAAGGAAAGTGCTAGAATATAGACTAATCGCGAAATGCATCGGAAAACGGTCCGAGGCTTTCAGTATAGTAGTAATTTTTTTAAGACTGCGATTTTTTGTTTTCACAGCTAAACCTATCCGCGCTGGCGGCGGTCACATCGTCGGAGCTGGAGCACCTGGCGTGGTTCGGCCCGCTCCTGCACAGGACATCAAGCGAAAATCTATCATTGTGGGCGCACGAGGTAAGCATGACTTTACTTCATATTTTCACACTACTTATCTGACCTGAGGTCGCAATTATGTAATAATATTTTTCTTTTCTTTGCAGATGAGAGTTGAAGTGATTTCCATTTAACATTTAAATGAATTCATAGATGTACCTTACATGGGCGGTGATCATTCTTTGAAATTATATCCAGCAAACGTGTTTAAAGCCTAATTTAAGCTGCAAATAAATTTGAGAATATCGTAGATTTTAATAGGCTTACATTTCGGGCTATCCTACAAAAACAAGTGCACACGATTTAAAGAACCGTTCGCTTTCGCTAATTTAGTAGGACATATTTAATAGCATTGTTTATCGTCAGGTACTTGTTGAATAGTATTATATTATGTGAGCAGACTTACTCTAATGTTTTTAAATGAGATAAACTAATTTTTATAAAGTGACCTAAAGTATTAGACGCAACATGAACATTTCGTTCCAAATTAAATATTCTATGGATTAGTGACTTGCAGTTATCGCAGGAATGAAAATGGAGAAACGAGGTGTATCATGGAAATTATTCAGTACAAATAATACCGAGCCAGTTACCAATATGTGCTTGAGGCCACTAAGTACTTATGCCTCCATTTCATTCCTCTGGGATACGAATCAAAGGCTTCAAACGTGAAATATGTTATTATCTTTAAGAATATGCTGTGAGTTATTTTGCAGACTTGCATATGCTGCCGCACAAATAAATAAAACGAAAAAAAATAAAAAAATACATAAATGTAATGTTATGGTCGCGTTATAGTATATTTTTAGTGTGGTGGCAAATGCATAGAAGTTTGCGTCTTCAATGTGTAGTGTAGTTAAGCTTCTTATTAATATATATATTTTTATATGTGATAAGCGTTGATATGCCGGCATACGAGCATTTATTTAGATAACGAAAGTATCGGTATTTATTCACGGGGTGTCATGGGTGATAACGATAGCACATAAAAGTAGGAACAGTAATAGATTATCTGTACGGTGAGTGGTTTGCTATGCGTGTGTGCCTGGGCGACTTGCTGACAATAGCAAGTTCTCTGCCGCTAGGCACGGCTTGCGCCAGACTTAGTCACGACCCGACTTAGTGAGTGATTTTTATATTCACCATCAGAATATGAAAATCTCTTTCAACTAAGCATCATTCATTATGATCAATTTTACTCTGGTTTATACATATTTAAATTTAATTAGTGCTAAAATTTGTAATGCATACGACACAATAAACTCCACACAGTAATTGCTTGTTGAGCTTTATGAGTAGGTTATCATTCATATCACTTTTGGCTTAGCTCTTTCGGCGCGTCATCTCCACGTTAATTAACTTCGGAGCTGTGATTGTACTTCATGCTAAAAGTTTTAGTTTTTCACGTTTAGAAAATAAATCTCTGTCTGTAATAACTTAGAAATTTAAGTACGATATCGGCTCTATTTATGTAAAATAATTTATAAATAGTAGCAGTGGCTTACTTATTAATATTTTTTTATTAAAAACTGCCAGATTTCAGAAGGTTTCTCATCACATTAGAAACATCTAAATTTATCATTCGTTCATGTTCTCTATTTGCTTTTAAGATGTACCAGCTTTGTAGTAGATCTGTAATCTAAGTAAGTACTTACGGAATAATCACTTCGGAGTGCAGTCGGCACTGACTGCTGCTACGGGGAGTTATGGAACTGTTATTCATTTCATGTCCACAAGACCAAAGATAAATCACAACTTTTATAAGATTTACTTTTGAGATTATACCTGCTGAAATTTAATTTTAGCTCCAAATTACTCAATGGTTCCAAAGCTCCTTCTGCGTATTGCAATACATTTATCTTACGAGTAGATGTAAATGTTTTAGTAAATTATTTCGCACTTTAGTTAAGATCTTTGGATATTTTTATTTATTTATGTATTTCATTTAAACTAAATTATATAGTTTTTTGTTCACTTTTGAAGTGTAATACGCTTTTTTTTACATAAGTACCTCTATATACTTTTTTTTAAAATCATGATCAAATACATTATATTTTTCGTTCTAAAGAGATGTCTACAAAGATGCATTCCACGGGGAAAGCACACATTGTATCTTTGTTAACTGTAAGTCTAGTTGTTTTGTTAAAGTGTAGGTAGTTAAAGAGGCTATCCTCGGTTTCCACTCGCCTGTTGCATAGTTAGCTCCGAGCCCGGGGACGCGCCAGGGGCCCTAGCCTTGTCTAGCGGACGCGTGCTCGGGCCAACCCCAAACCGGCAGGCTTGCCTTTGCACCAAGTGATTTAGTTTGTATCGACATCTTTTGTATGATGTATTTAATATACAGGAAACTCTCAAAAAGAGTGTTTTCTTGATTTTTATTTATTATAAAAATAAAATTATGAATTTAATTTGCTACAGTGTATTTTTATTAATACCGTTCTAACGTATCGATTAAACAGTGACAAACTTGAAAATTGTGACGGATTAAGCTTTGTACTTAGGCCCGCCATACACGAACTGCTTGAATACGTCAGGATCGACTGATTCTACCTACGTCCGCCATGATGTCAAATCTATAATGTTACCTATCTGAAATTGCCAGCTGCTCTAGCAGCTAAACTAACTGCTCAGTAGGTAGGTACCTATTTATCGATGGCAGCCTCAAGCAAGCACGGTCTGCCAGAGCAGTCCGTTTATGTTGGTCACACTGCTCACCCAGTCCGCAGATAGGTAACTGCTCACGCAGTCCGTGTGGCACGCCTTAGGCAAAGTTCTGACACAAATTAAATTATAACCAAGAAACCTGGACCCGGCGCCAACCAATCCAGGATCAAAGAACAAAAATCATGTTATTTTAGAGTAATTCATTAGGTAACAAATTTAACATTGTTACATAAAACATGCCACCGACTCAAGATTATTTGGGTATACTTTAATTAGAAAGTAAGAACTTGGTTCATCATAATTATCAGCCGTAGGAAGTCCACTGCTGAACATAGGCCTACTTCAAAGATTTCCATTTATTACGGTTGGAAGCGGCCTGCATCCGACTTGAACCAGCAGCCTTAACAAGTCATCCGTGCACCTAGTAGTCCGGTCAATTTAGACATTCGAAGTTACATAAAGTCCCAACAAGCTGAATTTCAGTGAAATTGTTTAAAACATAATTATAAACAATGCCTAGAAGTTCCCCATCATTCCCATGTGAGGAAAATTTTTTATTCAAGGTCAAAGGTTACAATAATGAGTTTATCGCGATTTTCAGCAAAACGGTAAGTTTTTTATCATAAAAGTACCTGAGACAAAATTATAGATCATAAAATGATCCATAAAAAATGTATGCATACTTTTTTTCTTACGAGCCACCGTTTCTGAGATAATAACGATTCAATAAGTATAAATCTAAATTTAAAATTTTAGAAAATCCTCCGATTCCAATGTTTTATTTTCCGAAGGAAGGATTCCGGAAGGAAAACCAAAAATCTGCAAATATACTCGAGTGGGGTATCAAATGAAAGAGCATCGCGTGAACATTACTAAATATTATGGTGTTTTAATTTTAAGGAAGATAAAACATTGGAATCGGGGGATTTTCTAAAATTTTAAATTTAGATTTATACTTATTGAATCGTTATTATCTCAGAAACGGTGGCTCGTAAGAAAAAAAGTATGCATACATTTTTTATATATCATTTTATGATCTATAATTTTGTCTCAGGTACTTTTATGATAAAACTTACCGTTTTGCTGAAAATCGCGATAAACTCATTTTTGTAACCTTTGACCTTGAATAAAAATGTTTCCTCACATGGGAATGATGGGAAACTTCTAGGCATTGTTTATAATTATGTTTTAAACAATTTCACTGAAATTCAGCTTGTTGGGACTTTATGTAACTTCACTCTCATTTTTTGGTCTAAATTGACCGGACTATAGTAGGCGGACGTCCTACGCTGCGCTTGCCGATCCGTGACCTACACTCGATAACTTTTCGGCCCCAACGACCATCTGTTCTTCGTGGTATATGGCCGGCCCACTGCCACTTCAACGAGCTATTCCGCTTGGCTATGTCGGTGACCCGCGTTCTTCTACGAATCTCCTCATTCCTGATTTAATCTCGTAAAGAAACTGCGAGCATAGCCCTTTCCATAGCTCGTTGAGCAACCCTGAGCCTGGTCATAAAGCCTATGGTTTAGCCACGTTTCGGATCCGTATGTAATTACTGGCAACACACACTGACTGGTTAAAGACTCTTGTCTTAAGGTATTTTGGACGAAAAGATGTTCCGTAGTTTCCCGAACGCTGCCCATCCGAGTTGGATTCGGCGATTTGACCTTCTTCTCAAAACTGGACCTACCCAATTCGACACGACACGGACAGACAGTCCATGTCTGTCCGAGGTATACGTACGTGTCAACAACTTCAAGCATCGAATTCTCAACTATTACAGGGGTGGGCACAACATGGACATTAGACATGACCTTCGTCTTGTCCATGTTCATCTTAAGGTCCATCCGTTGGGAGACTCGATTGAGGCCTTCGAGCATTAGGAACTTGGTATAAACCAAGTTCCTCCGTTGACTTTGCCATGACTACGATATCGTCAGCAAATCGAAGGTGAGTGATGTATTCGCCGTTGATGTTAATGCCTTGACCATTCCATTTCAGAAGTTTGAAACCGTATATGCGTATACAGTAGGTCTGAGAATCGGCTACTATCTATTATACATTTTGCAAAACAACGTTTGGTGGGGTCAGCTAGTATGAATATAAATACGAAAGTTTGTGAGGGTAAGTGTGTATTTGTCTATCTACGCATGGATCGATTTTGTTGGACACAAGTTCAATCTGCCGTCTTAAAGATAGGTACTTTAATATTTAATGACTTATCCATTATACTTTGACGTTCTAGACGATTTGCGAGGACTCATAACACTTTTCTTAAATAAAGTTCCATGCTTCAGGCGTGGTGCCTCCGAGCAAGGTGGAATTAAAGAGCTTCTGAAGGACTTTAAGTACAGGTGATCCACCTGCTTTCAGAAGCTCTGACTTAATTCTATCCTCACCCGGGGCGCCTTGTTTTTCTTAAGCTGTCTCAGGGCCATTCGAATCTCATACAGGCTGATGTCCGGGATGTCTTCGGTGTTATGTCGGGTCAGTTTGGCCTCAGGTCTTCTGCCGCACTGATAACAGGTTTTGTGACCGAAGCTTAGAGCTGCCCATAGAAATTTTCGACTTCCCTTAACACTTCTGCTTTCGTCGACGCTACACTGCCATCATACCTTTTCAGCTTCGTTATCTGGCTTTGCCCAATAGACATTATCTCTTACGAACACTTTGTAGCCTTGGTTCTGCTCTGTCGTATCTTAAATACGAGAAGTTAGGTACTAAAGATACGAAATGCTTCTATTGAGCTGCCTATGTGACTCAGCATCATCGGGAGATCGCAGTCTTAGCGAGCTTCGTTCAGCCATAAGATTAATAATAATAATAAAATTCGTTTATTTCCTCACACAAATCTTAATGATTATGGATACAAGTAGGAATAAGGTAACATTTAATATAGGTTTGTGGGAGACTGGTGCCTGAGGTAGGTATATCAACCTGTATTACAACCTGAGGTAGGTATATCAACCTGTATCTATGTAGGACATTCTATTAGACACGTATCATTTGAGTTTAGATTAATCGGACTTAACTAATTTTACTACCGTAAAACTACACAAATATGGTCCAGATTAGCCAGGTTTCGAATTGAAGTAATTAGTTACACATGAATGGATTGATTTAATTTGTACCTATTGTTGGTTTTGGATACAGTATGATATAGTAAATTGACACATTTAGGCCAAATATAGTATTTTGCTTTATCAATATATTTATTTTTTTACTGAAATTTGGACCATTGTTGTACGGTGTGTTGACAACTAAAGTCCATTTATTAAATCATAGTCTGTACGCTTATTGTGGCACATTAGACCAGAGTTGGGTGTTTTATTTGATTGGACGTAGTGTAGCGTTTAAGAAAAACACGACATAATGAGGTCAAAGTAGGTTTAATTGCCTAAAAACACAACATATTGAGATCAAAGTAAGTTATATAGCCTAAATTACGACAAACTGACCAAAAAATCTAAATTACTCGTTAATTAAGAATTATTTATTTATTAATTAAAAAAAATTAAAAAATTAAGTTACCTAGGTACATATTTTTAAATATAACTTGACTTCTTTGTTTTCCCCCATTTATATTCGAGTTCCAGCACACGGAACAATGCACGCTTCGTGCTCAATTTTGTAGGGGGTTTGATTGAGCATAGAATCTTGTTGAGTGGATAAAATATACAGTCCGGTTTCTCAGGCCACTTCCAAGATAATCCACAGCGTGATAAACAGCTGATGATTGCTCCATCTAACTCTACAGTCTTTACTTGCCCTGGCCACGTTTCTCCTTCGTAGTTCACTAGTACAAATCTTTTTTTAGATTTTCGTTTGACGTTCTTTGAAGTCGAAGGTTCTGGTTCGTTCTGGCGCTCACTGTAGCACCTGTAAGCACGCCCTCCTACTTTTCGTCTCATTAGTTTGTCCCTTGACATCATTTTCTGAAACAAAAAAACTCTGATTTTAATTATGGTCCATAAAAATGTTAGGACCATACTTGAAATCTAAGTACCAAAATTAGAAAAGAAATATACAATTTCTAAAATAAATACAATTACACCGTAAACAATATCATAAATACTTGTTAACAACATTACCTTTCATTTAGATCGAGATCCGTATCGTTTCTCTCACTTCCAACTATAATTTCAAATAAAAGTTTGCAGAGCACACAGAACACGTTAAAACCGGGTAATCTCACACAATACCTAATAAATTGATTCCAGAGCGTCATCTGACGGCAAACCACGGAAGTAGTTCGCTTGTCAAGTAACTATACAAAAAAGTAATGAACATTTGCCCTCGATGTCACTGAAACCATAGGAGGACGTAATTTGCTCGAAGGGGTATCTGGACTATAGTTGAGGCCCTGGACCATAATTGTGTAGTTTTACGGTACATAAAACGTATCTAATCTGTGATAAAACTAATTAAAAACAACTATTAGACTACTCTGACAACTGATGGAGTGTGTGTGTATGAGGTGTATGTGTGTGTGTGTACGTGCTGGGCATGGCTTCCAAAAAACAATAACGGAAGTTTTTGCCATTCTAGGTAATTGGGGATAATAAAGTTTCCGTCTCCTGGTATGTGAGCTTTTTGAGCCACTTAGTAACTTTAATTTTGCACTCATGTTTTGATGATGGGTATATATTTAAATCGGCATTTAACTGTAGATGAAAGGGACGAGATAGCCTAGGAATTTAGTGGCAAGGCATAAGATTAAGGGTGTCTACAGAGAGTCTCTGAGTTGACCCTACCGTATGAACAGTCTCTACGAACCTGTTGTTGATCTCGTCCACAGATGCGTTATCTTCTAGACCATCAAAGCGATTCGAGAGCTCGAGTTGAAAGCTCTCCGGGGTTTCGATATGGGCGCGAGTAGGTCGGAGCGTGGACTTCATCAAACGGGACCGTTCAAGTTTAACGTCCATATTCAATGTGCCTCTTACAATTAAGTGATCAGTGCCGGGTTTCACCCTGTGAATCACAGAGACATCATTGAATACCCGTTTCTTGTCAGTCATGATGAAGTTGATCTCATTTCTCGTTGAACCGTCGGGACTAATCCAGGTCCACTTCCTGTGAGGCGGTGATTCTTCGCACCCCTTGCCCCGCCGATACCTTGACCGCTACCGTCGTCAGGCCTAGCGGGGCTGCCGGGGACTCGGGCCGCGTGTGTGTTGTAATTATCATGAAACGCCTGCCAAGCGTGGCGAGTTTGCCAATACTCGCCACGCTTGGCCCTGATCACGTACGCCTAGGGCGCCCACCATTAGGGCATTTCTAACAAAACAATAAAAGCGTATTCACAAGTTTTGTTAAAAAAAAACACGACGTGGACGTTTAATGCTTGACGTTTGAACCCATTTCTTATTTACCAAGCAATCTCGAATCACACTTGAATCAGTGAATTTTACTTGTACTATTCTTCCGAAAGTTTGGTTGTCTTGCAAACCTAAGAAACTATATAACGATTTTTTTATAGAAAAAAATGATGCCGAGTCGAACTTTCGGTATCTTTACCGAAAGTTCGACTCGTCATCATTTCATCCGTAGGGCATCCATTGTTGAACATAGGCCTTCTTCAAAAAACTTGGTTTTTCAAAGAGTACCGTTCCACTAATTTTTATAAATTTATCTGAATAAAAACATTCTGATTTCTATTTCTAGTGATTCTTTAATTGGGTATAATAATGATTTGAACAGTCTTAAATTAGGTATACAGTTTAATAAGTTTTTAACCACTGGTATTATACAACATAAATTCATATACATAGGTAATCTTGAATTATAATAACATCACACAAATATTTAAACAAACAATTTTATCACAATCTAATAATTCTATATGGGCATAAGACTTAAATAAAATTTACAATAAAGTCATCTATCATTTCATTTAACTAAAATTAAAATAAATACATACAAGATACTACATTTCAAGAATCAACATCCACTTACTTCTAGACAATAACAAAAGTACAAAATATGTTTGATTTCATAGACCTTTCGTTTTTTTCTATTTATAGTCTCACTTAGTATATCGTGTAGATTTCAATTTGTACTAAATTATGTCGATATTGCTGTCGGGATACGTCAATACTTATTAGATACTATATATTATCAACTGATGTCTGTTATATTAAAGCTCTGATCTTATTAATCTAAATCTAAAACACAAAAACAAATTTATAATAAAGCATAAATTAGGTTCACTCTAGTAACCAGTATTGACAAACCTACGTATTTATTATGATAACTTTATATTCATGAGATTGTTAAAATCACCGATGTACTAGTGATAAATACCGAAACCACCCGAATATATATTAATCCGCCAATAACCATTTTTAGATGCCAACCACAAGTTCAGGTGTTCAAAATGTTACATTAATAAGCAATATTAAACCTATTTTAAACACAAAACGCGCGGAATCGATCATCGTGTGTATTGTGGAACTTTGACTATAACTCATACGTCTTAAAACGTATGAGTAGGGGAGATAGGGGAGCATTGGGCACTTTTTTACTTAAGCTTTAATAAAAATGCAATTTTTTAACAAAATCAACTTTTTACTCCTTATATTATTAGCACATATATTTGGCTTCAATTATAACGAAGAACACTTATACAATTATAATCAGTATCAAAATTGCAAGAGATTTTCTGAATACTGTCAAAAGTGTCCAAACCTCCCAATGGTCGGGAGGTTTGGACACCTCAATGGGAGGTTTGGGCACTGTATTAAATAGGCCACTTAATGGTAAATTACTTGAATATTAAATGATAAAATCATAAAAACTTGCCATAAAATCAACATGAGGTATCATTATGAGGTACTCTGACAGTTTTGCTTCTTCATTTTCAGCGAATATTTGGCAAGATATGAATTTAGAAGAAACATCTTTTACAGTGCCTTGTTTTAAATATCTTTGGAGGGACAACCTAGATCAAATGATCTAGGTATGTCGTATTTATTTGCAGTCGCTTTAATATTCTTCGTTAATTTCTTCGATGGCACGTAATATTATTTCTTTATGGATTTCGCGTCGCTTATTTTTCTTTTTAAATTCAAACGGCATTTTTTTAGAAAAAATAATATAATAATTAGTAACACAAACAAAAAAAAAACCATCAAAAGTATTTAGTATTCAAATTGAATATTTACACGCAGTTTAAACGAAGTAATTTTCTTTTAACAGAATTTACTTTTTACAGCTATTGCCGAAACAAACAATAGTGGCGGGAGCATTAGGCATGCCCAAACCTCCCTTTAAAATGAGTGCTCAATGCTCCCCACCCCTTCATTTTACAAATAAATTCAAATATGTTTTTTGTAGTCTAATGTTTAACCTTAATTTATACGTTAATATTAGCTTTCGTAAACACATAATTATATGACAATACAGAAACTTACGGCTTTACACAGATTACGTTGTTATTTCCTTCGAAATCACGTCAAAATATTTACTTTTGCACGCACGAAACGGTCGACACCATGTGTCACTGACAACTAATCAAAATGGCAGATAAAATTAGCCTGAGTGGTGCTGCCAGTTAGTAAGCTAAACTACCACAGTATCCAAATTTAAGTACCTTTCATACGACCCGAATTACAAGGTGGTGCCCAAACCTCCCGACTGCCCAATGCTCCCCTATCTCCCCTACGTCACATAGTATTACCGTGACTTCAGACTATGTCTTCATCTACGATATAGTACTACGATCTATATTATACGGATTCAGATCGGATTTACATGGTGTAAAATTGGTTTAAGTATTCTGTAACATTAGAATTGAAAATTTTTGATGTATCGCCTTTTTGTAATTTATTTACAGCCATTATTTCACTAGCTAGGTAATTAAACCGAAATCTACCTACTAGCATTCTGACTATAACACTACTCGTTAATTGCGTAACGTGGTCGCTAAGCGACCTTTAAATAAAAGATAACTTTGTGTCTAAAATGTAAAAAATAATATTTAACGTAATTAATTATGTTTTGTGTCACATTCGTCAGTTTTCTTCGATGGGACATATAAAAACGGCCTATGGTATGTACCTACTCTTATCTAAACTAAAATACTACAATGCATTGTATGTAGAAATAGAATCCACTGAGTGCTGCCTGCTGAAGGACTGTGAGAGACCGTTTTCTGTACTTGTTGATGAAGACCTACAAATAAAAAGACAAAATATTAATTCCAGTTGGGGAGTTGAAATAAAGATTTGTGAATATTAACACATTTCACTGAGATGTTATTATGATTTCAAAACATAATGTTATGTATAGATAAAATTACAAAAAAAAACATATATTTTATTATATTTAATATACGACAGGAGGGCACAGAGTAGGCGGATAAAACTACAAATAAAATAAAAACAAAATAAATGTTTTTTACCACGGTTTGTCCCAAGGCTTATATTCGAAAAGTCTGATAAATATACTTTAATAGCCATTATATGTTTTGGTAGATTTTTGATATTCTCGAATATAATCTAAGCGAACAGCTAGCGAATACGACTTCATCAATTGAATAATAAGGCTTCAATAATATAATGAAATTCATGATTGTAGGTTAATAGTGTAGATGAATAAAAAAAAGTTCATTCATTCATTGAAGCGTGACGTAACGATTTTTACTAAGGTATACGTCACAAGCCTAGCCATAGCTTAGCCTAGCTAGATTTATAACATACCGACCATTAACGTAACAGTTGTTAACGTAGCAGTTGTTAATAGTGTAACATTGTTACACTATTATTTCATGTATTTTAGTTCTTAAGCATTGTTCTGTTGTATTATAAATTTTGTGTTGCAATAAAGACTATTGTATTGTATACCGAGTAAAACTCACCAACCAGATACTTATATAGGTACCTTGTTCGGTATTTTATTATGCTTACCCAAAGAAAGGCAATAAGGTGATGAGCTGCGCCCTGCTAGTGCATTCCCGTAGCTCTGGCAATACAAGCAGAATGTGACGCAAGTAGGCTTGCAGGGCCAAACGACGTTGTTCAACGAGATGAGAGTCCTGAAAATATATAAAATATAGAAGCTATTCTTATTGCTTCTTTACCTGGCTAACAAAAAATTACTAGAACATGAAAAACCAAGACTACCAAAGGCTTTCGCTTGTGGTAAACTATGGTTACCCATTAATCGAATGCCAAAACATGTAAATACATATTATGCAACTTACCCTTTTCCGCAACGTTTTCTTAGGTGGAAATTTATACGTAGCAATATCAGGATTGCATTTCTTTAGTTGCGTATGAAGTTCGTGGAATTTTGCATATCTGTGATAGACATTCCACTCATCGGCTCCGATTTTGAGGAAGATCTAAAATAGAACACAACATTATAGGAACCTGTCAGAGAGAAGTCTAATGCTAATTTTCCAGCGTTGGTATTATGATTTTATTATTATTGATATTCTAATAAATCGTTTGAGCGGTTCCACTGTAGTTAACAAATATATCGTTTTGCATCTACATTTACCACAATTAAAATATTAGTTGATTTAAAAAATGCTTAAGTTGGGTGAGTTAAGTTGGTTAAAAAAGAAAAAACATGGGATTATGAATTTTAAGAGGTTAAGTAGGGGGTTTCCTAAATCTCTTTTTAAGCTACATAATTAACTTACTTGGTAAACATGGTACGAACGTGTCTTCTTTCCGACTAGCAATGCACAAGGAATGTACGCCTTCACATTTGACTCAGGGTACTCTACCACTTCCAGCGATGCAGCTTCCATTTCTTGCAGTTTCTTTTGCAAATGTTGATTGAACTCCATCAGTTCTGCGTGCATCTCAGCTACCTTAAAAATTAAAGAACGGGCTACCTCCTTGTTTCCTTATTTCTTTAAAACATAATTAATGCAATATTTTCATTTAATATTGTATCATCGTAAATCATATAGAGTGGAAAAAATAAATGGCTTAGAATGGCTCTAATAAAGATATTAGTTTTTAATAGAGTCTCCGAATTCAGGTACTTCAGGTACCTCGGTTCAGTTGTACAGAATGATGGTGAGATTGACAGTGATGTAAGAAATAGAATAAATGTGGGATGAATGAAATGGCGACAGGTCTAAGGCACAGTATGTGATCCTAGAATGCCACTTAAACTCAAAGGCAAGATGGCTGTTGTTATGTATGGATCGAAGTGTTGGGCAGTGAAAGGGTCGGATGAAAGAAGAATTTATGTAGCAGAGATGGTGGAGTAACTAGAATGGTCAAAATAAGGAATGAGTATGTAAGAGGCAGTTTGAAAGTAGCACCAGTTACGGATAAGTTGAGAGGTTACGGATAGATTAGCGTGGTATGGACATGTCATGAGAAGACATGAAAGTCATGTGACGAGAAGAGCGTTAGATATGAATGTAGATGGATATGTGAGAAGAGGTAGGCCGTAGAAAAGATTGATGGGCTGTGTGGATGATGACATGTGTAAGAAAGAGGTGAGTGTTGAGATGACGGGTGATAGAGGGAAATGGAAGCAGAAAACATGTTGTGCTGACTCCACGTAATGTGGGATAGGATGAGAGTGCTATGAATAAATATAAAAAAAAAGTTATTTTTCCAAAAAGGTCTTACAATAATTATTAGTTTAATTCTAAGATGAATAATTCTAATTATGCAATGACCTTGGCAAACCAGACATTAGGTTCGACACCTCGTACTAAACTAAGTTCTAGACTTGTAATATATACATAGTCACCAGGGCATCTCTACCTCGACTAAGTTACATGAGTTTGATATTACATACTTACAATCTAATCGTCAATATATTTATATCTTGTTTCAAGGTATGCTGTAAGTAACAAGCTTACTTACAGCATACCTTGAAACAAGTGTTTCAAACAACACATTACAGGTGTTTAGACATTATGATACTAGAGGCGGCCCGCGGTTATGCCCGTGTTTTATATATTTGTTCTAGATAATTTAGTTACACATAAATTTAAACGCAAATAATCAAGTTGTTAAGTTAATAATACCATACCTGGACTAGTTTTCTTTCATATTGACTAACTTCATTGTTTTCTGAGTCCATATTATTATTTTTTAAAGCTTTACCCATTTCTACCGCAGACATGTAATGGCGCAACTGATCTTTCAACCTATCGTTTTCTCTGAAATCATAATAAATTAATCAAGTTTTCACCAATCTCTTTTTAACAACATTAAGAACGTTCTTAAGATTTTTTAAATATTTTTTAGGTAAAGAATTGTATTTTTGTATAGAGTTAATGACAGATTTTTGAAAGTCATAGGTAAGAAACAATTGAAGTACTCACTTGCTTAAATCCAAGATAACATTTTCTAATTTCTGTATTTTGTCCTTACTTGCTATTTCTATTTGGCTACATTTCAATTGCAAATTGATATACTCTCTTTCCTTAATTTCTATAACTGAACTGAGATTTTTTTCGTCGGGTACACTCTCATCTTCAGTGAAACACAATTCCAGACAGGAGTTGCTGCCGTCTATACTCACTGCTATATCCTCACTGTCACTCTCAGATATCTTTAAATTATTAATACTTAATTCAGATGCATCATCTTTTATCACACTTACATCTATACTATTGGAAGATGTGAATATCTCTTTGGCGCGCTCCGACAACTTTGTGAGAATTTGAGATGGGCTGTCTATACTTTTGACACTATCTGGAAAAAAATGTCTGAAGCCTTTGTATTCGGAGCTTGTCGGTTCACTGGTGGAGGCCATCTGAGGCGTAACTTTCGGATCTGGAGAATTGAGACAAGTGGGCGGTGCGCTGTTCCAATTCGATTCATCAGCCTGATCCTTGACTTCTGGCGATTGCTTTGATACTAAGGGGCCTTTTTGATCATTTTTGTCAAATGATATAACTTGGCGTAAAGGCTTACGTTTTAAATTAGACGATGATTTTACAGGGGTCGGTAGAGGAATAACATGTTCCGCTCTGTACACTTGATTAGCTTGCTGTTGTTCATTCAACTCGGGTCTGTCGATTGATAATGCAAACAAAATAGAAGATAAGCCTGAAATATGTTAACACATGTTCGAGCATTGGCCTTGATAGAGTATAGATGCATGTTTTTAATTGATAATACCTGAGGCCATGTTGGGGAGTAGATTGGATGCTTCCGGATTCCTGAGTAAGGCGCCCTCGTCGTAATATTCCAGGAGAAGGCCGTGAGCTATCCACCCATGGAGATATCTAAAAACAATGACCAGTAATAAGAGAATAAATAATGTTTATTATTATTAAAATAATAAAAAGATAACCAAAGTAATGGTCATTATAAAAAAGACAAAACAAAGAGTTGGAAACTAAGTAAACTATTATTTTTATTTTTAAGAATCAAGTCTGATAAACTTTGAATAATAATGGAAGCTACTTAACATAAATAAATAAATAAATATTTCCAGACAATTCATACAACAACATCTAGCCCCGTGGTAAGCTCTAAACTTGTGTTACGGGTACTAGATATCTGATATACTTAATATAATAGTCATACATATATAGATATTTTTATTATATGTACATATAATACACCCAGACCAAGGAGAAAGCTAGATAAACTTTGAATAATAATGGAAGCTACTTAACATAAAAATACTTACGAGTATACCCTAATATGTGTTTGAAGCTAAATAAAGATTTTTCATTAAAGTGTAGTAAATCTTACACCAAAACCTCATTCTATTTTCCCATTATACAATGAGAACTTTTGCCTTTTTGTTTTGTTGGAAAAATATGATTTGTTTGTGTTGCAGCCTCTCCTGGGCAAGTGAAATTAGCAGACACAAAGGGTTGGTGAAGATCTATCTAGTAAGAGAATAAGTAAATCACTAATTACCTTTCAAGCGATCTTTCATTTAAGGCTGCTCTAAGAAACGCCCTAAAGTATCCAACAGGTGTGTTAATATTTGAGAGGATTTTAAATCTTTCTTTTTCATGTTTAGTAAGATGAAGGCATGTATAACTCCATAGCGAGTTTCCTGAAAACCAATTAAATCATACTAATAATATAAAACATGATCCAGAATATTCATATAAATATTCTGGATCTAAATCCAGATCTCAGTATGTTTATTGTTTGGCATATTTACAGGTAAAGTGATCACAGCTACATTCATGAGTTTACTAATATTTATCTACTTCTTAAAAGCTTAATGCATTCAAAACATGAAGGCTGATGAACTGAATTTGTACTTTCCATATTTTTCTCTTGCAATAAAGAGCAAAGTGTTTATGAAAGATTCATTATGCAATAAGCAACTTTCTAGATATTGACAATTGAATATTCTACTGAAATAAGAAACCAATTATTGCAGACTTTATTATTATCATACTCACCCACATTTATTATATTAAAAGTAAAACTCAGCCCAGCCGTCACCAAACTCTGAATAGATGAACTTGATGGATTTGTTCTGATGCCATGACTTAAAACTTTTTCCCATTTCTCACATAACTGTGCAACCCTACAAAAAATATAATGTCACAAACATTCAAATATATAATAAAGGGATATTTATTCCAATATTTTGGTAGAAGGTCTCTGTCTCTGGAGATCAGAATCGTCAGTAGATTATTATAAATTAAAGTCCCCTACTGCATCTGCCAGTATCTATGTTAAGAATACACTCAAAAACAAATGAATGGAGTAAAACCTAGAGTCGAGGAAGCCCAGTCAAGTTAGACATGGAGATAATTCATAATAATGCAATCTATGCAAGATACACATCACAGGTCTCCCATCCATAATTACAATACAATACACTTTATTAAATACCAAATAATTTGAAATTATTTTACCACGGCAAAAGTAGCCTTACTCAAAAAAAATTATATTTAATATTCATGCTTTAAAGCAAAACCAAACTCTACAGCTATAAAGCATTCATATAAAAAAAATATTCTATAGGAACAACAGACTATCATTAGGAATCTTAACTCGTTAATCCCCAAGCGGTAGCCGGTTACCGCTTACCTGACCTTATTACCTGAGGTGAGGGTCAAGGAGTTAATTTATCTAAACATGTATGTTTTTAAATAAATAAATAGTTTTATTAAAATAAATTAGACAGAAAACAATTAACTACCTTATGTCATCTTCTGTAGCAAGTTCTGATTTTCCTCCAAAACGGTTTTGACAATTTTGAACACTGCTAAGCAAATCCTGGAGTAAGATTTTGCCATTTTCAACTCTTTTTTTTAATTCTTCTTTGCTATCTATAGCATTTGCAATAGAGTTTAATATTCTGCTATTCTGAAAATGTATAATTATTAATTATGCACAATTAGTGCACATAGTGAAGAATCCAGAAATATATTTGTTTATAGAAATTGATATATAAATGATCTCACCATGGTGTTCTAAAGTTGCAAGCTTTAACATCTCTGTTAGAAAAAAATACTGCAACAAAACATAGTAGTGGTTATTTTCGGTGACCCACGAACGAGAAATAAACATTACAAAAAGATAAAATCGTAATTGGACATTTATTTACGTATACACACGATAGTGAACTGTGAAATATATGCAGATGAAAAATTACAAATGTTGTACATTATTTTTAGTAGAACAGTTATTAATGCATTGTTTATTACTATGCAAAACCAGTGAAAACAATAGAATAATCTAAATAAATAATTCTACAAAACATCGTTCTTCTTCTTTTATTTGATGGCATCAGAGTTGATCAGAGAGTATATAATCACTACGTTTTAGGCGTCCGTGACTGGCTATATGGCCGTCAACAGCCCATGTCCTCTGTTTTGTAGGACAATGTTGATGATTTTCAACCATTAAACAATGGGAGGGGAGTCGAGTTATCAAAACCAAAAAAAAACAACAAACATGTGTGTGTGTGTCAGCTACGACGCACGATTGGAGTTTACTCCTTACGAACGATAATTATGATATAATATATCGAATAGAAAATAAGGGTAAATGAACGCATCTGCTAAAATGATAAGAGAAACAAACATATATCTGTAATTATTCGGATTACTAGCTGTGCCCTGCGGTGCTACCCGCGTTATAATGGATGAAGTACTCTTAACCAACAACATATTTATTTGAATAAAGATTAATATTATTATGTTGATACAACTTAAACAAATTTTTCGACCAAATTAGGTACCATAAAAACTGTTTTTGTGAGTTAATCTTAAAAGATAGACCTATACTATCACGGATTGTTTTTTAGATCATTAAAAGAGCTATTATTCTTTAATACATATTTTTTGTGTATCTTGAACCGTTTTCATGGCGCACGCAACGGAAGGCTTCTAAGATGAACAATTTCTCCCGTTTTTTACACGTTTACCACTATATCTTTGCTCCTATTGGTTGTAGCGTGATGTTATATAGCCTATAGCCTTCCTCGATAACTGGACTATCCAACACAAAAAGAATTATTAAATTCGAACCAGTAGTTTCGGAGATTAGCGCCTTCAAACAAACAAACAAACAAACAAACAAACTCTTCAGCTTTATAATATTAGTATAGATTTATATTACTTCAATAAAGCGTATTACATAAAGTATGTTACAAAATAATATAAATAAAATACAGTGAGACTACGAAGTATCGCGCAAAGAGGAGACCCCGAGAATGAGATACGCTGTGTATGTATTCCATCTTATTCTTTTACACGTTCAATCCTACAGATATATATGTTTGTCTCTTTCTACGTAACGCCTCAACTTTTCGTGTTACACTTGATTTTACTCCTCATAAAATTTCCGTACCGGGCCTTATAACCAAATCGTTTCTTAAGGAGTAAATTCCTAAAATACTTATATGTCCGAACAATCAGAAATCTAAATAAAAAAAGTGTGTGTGTGTCAGCTACGACGCACGATTGGAGTTTACTCCTTGCGAACTATAATTATGATATATATCGAATAGAAAAAAAAGTGTGTGTGTGTCAGATACGACGGACGATTGGAGTTTACTATTTACGAACTATAATTATGATACAATCGAATAGAAAAAAAGGGTAAATGAACGCATCTGCTAAAATGATAAGAGAAACAAACATATATCTGTAATTATTCGGATTATTTATATTACTTCAATAAAGCGTATTACATAAAGTATGTTACAAAATAATATAAATAAAATACAGCAACACCTCTTTGATAGTTGAGACTACGAAGTATCGCGCAAAGAGGAGACCCCGAGAATGAGATACGCTGTGTAATGTATTCCATCTTATTCTTTTACACGTTCAATCCTACAGATATATATGTTTGTCTCTTTCTACGTAACGCCTCAACTTTTCGTGTTACACTTTTTGATTTTACTCCTCATAAAATTTCCGTACCGGGCCCTATAACTCAAATCGTTTCTTAAGGAGTAAACTCCAAAAAAGTTGATTAGTGACACTGAGAAACTACCTAAATTAAATGTGAGATGAATAAATAATAAATTACTTTTAGATAACTTAAAATTTTGTATTACTTAATTTTATCTTTATCCACCATTATTATCCCACTGCTGGTCAAAGGCTTCGTTCAGTTTCATCTTATCTTGACTTGTTTTATTACATAATTTGTTGTCTGTTGATCTTTGTACAAGGCAGAAATGTCATGTTATTAGCCATTTGAATTAGGTAAATTCAAATGGTTAATAACATGACAACGAAAAGAGGTAGACCCATACTTTTTGGAAGAGATTTGTAGAATAAATTATGAAGTTTAATTTAGTCCAGTTTAAAAGTAACAGATCAAAAATAAAATAAAAATTGATTTATTTGTTAAATTACTACAAAAAAAAATTATAAGCTTTTGTACCGAAATTGTATATTATTTTAATTTTATTAACTAGGTAAACTAACTAGCTTTCAAATGAGACTACTTTAAATAAAATTTACTGTTTACTCAAACAGAAACGGAGAAAAAACCAAATGTAGTAGTTTTTCAAAAAAATATTACTAAATAGTTTTTTTTTTCAATTAGATAACATATAAATTTTAACGATATTTATGGATAAATTTATGTCTTGTATCCACACATTTCGTTTGATCAAGGTTCGAAAATACACATTGTTTAAATTTGCATATTATTGTTCAATTAAATAGTTTTTGCAGGCCTGCCGATTGGCCAGGCCAGGCTCAGGTGACCATAGACAATTGATTGTTTAGGAACCGATCGTGGAACTACATAATCTGTGGTTACTCCATCAAATTATTGAATGAATTGAAGCAAGCACCAAGCAAGCAAGCATGTCATTAGTCATCATTGTGTGTTACATTACAAAGAGAACTTAACCCTTAACAAAAAGCATTACAATGTAAATAATCGTCTGACACGTTAATTTATCTGCCTCAAGGAGCACTTACTCATCAGTTTGATGGCTGGTGCAAGTGTCTATGATAGAATCTGACATAAAATTTTGCTAAGGCATTGCTTTGAAAAAATTGCCACCTTATTAAAAAAAAATGCCAACTTAATAAAACTAATCGCGACTATAATACTTCCAAATATTAAATACGCTTTAGTGGTTCGCAAATCTTTTTGTAACTGCTACTTCTGAGATAAGTGGTATTATTATTCTTCTTCTTCTTGTTAAATAGGTTTTATTCTTCATGGATCATTGTCAATTTGTCACCTATCAGTCTACTTGACCTTTATTTGACATATAACCACTTTTGTACAAATTTGGGAAAATTATGAATAACAAAACAATTCATAAAAATTCTATTCGATGCGAAATTTGCAAGAAACTCATACAGCAGACAAGTGAAGACAAAAAGCTTATACCAAATATTTGCCCTGGATGAAGATCGGTGAGTACATTTACCAATATGTTATTTATTGCTTCTGTAAACAATAGGCGTTTTGTTTGCTCGCTTATCATCGATATATTTTCATACCACAAAATTGCAAGTCCACCAGACCTAAATGGTTCTATGCTACAAATTAAATATGAATTATTCATCATCATTTTTATTATAGGACATAAGCCTCATTTTAAAATTGTATCTATAACACGATAATATGCTATGGCCTGTTATTTTTTTCTTTATTTGAACATAAATATAACGAATTTGTCTCCCACATCCTTAGTTCAACACTCGGAATCTAAAACCATTAACCATCAATATGATCAGGAGTTTAAATACTATATATTAATTAATTTGTTGTTGTGCTGTTTTTCAGAATATAATTAAACTTTTTTTTCAGATGATACTTGGTCAACCTCATTAAAATGACACATTATAGGAGGAGTATCATATTCTTAGATTCATGTCGATGTGTTGAAAAATAATTTGCGGTTTTAACACACTTTGCAATAGCGGAACATTTTCTTTGATTTATCTGATCATAATACCAAAAGTTAATTATTTATTTATTCAACAACAAAATTACTTTCTCATTCTTTACATCATGTTTCCTAGTGCAATAGAGTAACTCAAAATACATTATAATATACTATGTATTATTTGATTCAATTCAATAGATCATGTTATCATCATGATCATGTGATGATGTTTTACATCTCGCCATAAATAATGGGTAGGTACGTAATATATTGTATAAATAAATATTTTGTTTTACACTTTGTTTTTGTACTAAGTATCCTCCTCCCTGTTCCCAATTTCAGTATGTAGGTCCAACCTATTATTGAGAGAAACCTAAATCATCGATATCGATAAAACTCGATTCTGTACGAGTGCAACCCTATATACCTTCTTCTTCTTTAAGGTTTAAAATTATCTTTATGTTGGTACCATTGCTTTTAAACTTCTAACAGATTATTTATTATGTTGGTGTTTCAATTATAGTAAACTTCGATTTGACATTTTGCCTAGATCAAAAATTTCCTTCCTAGTCCCGTCTCACGTAGTGATTATATACTCTCTGCATTACAATACAAAATGGCGACTAAATTGTGAAATTTCCCACTTGAAAGAAATGTCTCGTTTCCAATAAAATCTAGTGTGATTTTGAATTAGATGACTATTTGTTGTGAGCGTTATTTTTGTTTGTTATTTTGTGTTACATCACCATTTTTATTGTCATATTATTATGAGTAACTACGAGGATGATCAAAGCGAGGATGGAGAATTAGCGCGTAGCCCTGTTCGGGACGAAATGGATTTCAGGTTTGTGTAGCCTTTTGATTTCTGGTATTAACGTTTTCTTATCTGTTGTTCCACTTAGTAAGTAGAGTTTTTTAGAATTATTTGCACATGTGCCCCAATCCAGGATGTGCTATGATCATGATTCACCTTGCTATGGTACGCCTTTGCTGGCACACTTATGTTTTGCATTATTTTTCCATAAGTAACGCGTATGAATAAATATATTAAATTCCCATAAACTTACCTAACTCTCTATAATAATATTTTAAAGCTGAATAGTTTTTTTGTATAAACGCGCTAATCTCAGGAAATACTGGTCTGATTTAAATAATTATTTTTCTCTAACATAGCCTATTTATCTAGTACAGAAAATCCATAAAACACGGGCAAAGATGCGTCGTGGCTAGTAGTATAATGATACCATAAAAAATTACAAACAATAAAATCTTATTCTTGTAGCTTGTCTGATGAAGACCGGGATAATGCTGATTCTTTGGTAATCAAACCTCCCCAAGCAGTTATAAAACCATCTCACCGAGATAAAAGAGGTCATAAAAGATTTGGTAAAGACCGGTACAAAGATAGTACCAGAAAGGAGAAAAAACACCTCTATAGGTATGTTAAAGAGATTTTGAAATATTTGCTATTATTAGGCCCTGTTTCACCAACACCTAATATATTATAATTAATTAGTTCATGTTATCTAATCACTACCTAAAGTGTGAGCATATCTGATTGAAATCATCATTTACTGAGTAGCTTCTTGGGACTTCACTCAGAGATGGTGAAACAGGGCCTAAGAAAACAAGTTAGTATCACATTAAAAAAAATTATATAAATGTATATGCTTTCAGGGATCGTGATAAGTCTGAGAAGCAAAAACGAGATACTGTAGCTAAAAATGAACGAGAAGAGTTATCCAAAGAATATTATAGAGAGAAACAATTTTATAGGGACAGTAAAGAGGCATTTCACAAAGATGCATTCAGGGAAAAGGAAATATATAGAGAAAAGGAAGTGTACAGAGAAAAGGACCCTTATAGGGAGAAAGATGTATATAGAGAAAAAGAAGCCTACCGTGAAAAAGATCATTATAGAGAAAAAGAGTTGTATCGGGAAAAAGACATTAGGGATAAAGAGGTATATCGTGAAAGAGATGTTAGAGAAAAAGAAACATACAAAGAAAAAGATGTCTACAGAGAAAAAGATCCTTATAGAGAAAGGGAACATTATCGTGAAAGGGAAATGTACTCAAGAGAAAATGCTAATGCTTCATTCAGAGATGTAGCAAGGCCCAGAGAAGCATATAAAGAAAAGGAGCCACCCAGAGAGGCTTACATGAGCCGTGACCGACAATACAAGTATACAGATGTTGAGAGAAAACGTCAAGGTAATGAAAGAATTGAGTCTAGACTAAGATTGCTTTCTGGAGATGATGGACACAGTAACCAAAATAATGAAAAAGAAAATAGGGATAAAACTTCTGGTGATAAGGAATTGGAAGATTTGCGGTCTAGGTTATTAAGCAAACGCATTTCAAAAGAATTGCAAAGCCAAGACACAACTAAACCTTCACAAGTTGTTAAAGAACCCAAATCCGGCAGGCATTTGGCACTTGACAAGAGCCAAGAGGAACGAAGAAAAAAGTTACTTGAAGCAGGTAACTGTTGATTTATGAAAAAATGTTGACTTCAACAATTTCCTCATAATCTTCTTTTTCAAAGTACACAACAAATAAAAATACTGCTGTTCCAGAGTTTTTGATTACTGACTCATCTCCCTCTTGTATACCATACAAACCGAAAAATAAGCATGCAAATTATAAATGTCTGGAAATCTATCATAGCTGTATGATATACAATGGGACAATGGTTTTTATAATATTTTTTTTATTACATGACTTTCTGTGACAACCTAACTTTATATCTTATTTTAGAACGAGACATGGAAAAGAGGAAATATGAGTCCCGTTCTGAACTTGAGGCACGCCGCGAAGAACGCCGACGACGAGGCAAAAAACGGTCACCTTCTCCAGATGACTCTATGACCAAAAAATCTAAAGTCGCCAATTCTCCTGTTTACAATGCAGTAGTGACTGTATCAGATGCCAGCGATGTAGAAATGAAGAGTAATTCTCCACATTCAGATCCAGAAGATGGTATTTTATTTTTCTGTACATAATTACTTTAATTTTTGAATGTGTTGTGACTTTCTCGCCATATTAGGGTATTAAGTTATTTCCATACCAGTCTGAAGTTTCGTATATAAAATTGAGATGAGAACAGACAGACAGAGTGACAGGTAGATAGATGAAAAGAGTTACTTTCGCATTTATAAAATTGCTAACTATATCTGTGAATTTTTTCGACGAATCTAAATCTAAGACTAGAAAGCCATAAGATAAAAAGTTTACATAACAAATTCTCATTTATTTTAGGTGAACACAGTAATAGTGAGACTGAAGATGACAGCTCAACTACAGGCTCGGAAACAGGAGATGATTCAAAATCAGATGATAAAGATGATGAAATACTTATTAAATCTGACGATGAATTT
Organism: Gymnoscelis rufifasciata; assembly: GCA_929108375.1. Taxonomy (NCBI): domain Eukaryota; kingdom Metazoa; phylum Arthropoda; class Insecta; order Lepidoptera; family Geometridae; genus Gymnoscelis; species Gymnoscelis rufifasciata. Next base: position 9,022,503 of record OV815308.1, on the reverse strand, counting down.
GAAATTGAACCAAATGAAAGTATGTCTATACAAATATCTAAATCTAAATCACCTTCACTGAAATCTGAAGGCTCGCCATCATCACATGGGTCAAGAAGGTAATTGTAATGCATAGATAATAAATATGCTTTATGAATTAATTTAATAATTATTTTATTTCATCTTCAAAATATTATAATTAGGTATGCTAAAATAATCTGCCAAATATTTCAGGTCTCTTTCTCGCTCTAAAAGCAGAAGCAGATCACACTCTTTTTCTCCACCCCCTCCTGGGGAAAATGGAAAAATAAGTGAAACAGAAAAAACTTCCGATAATGATGAAGAAGCTAAGCAAAGGGAAGAAACTATAAACGCTCTTCCACCATACTTTCCAGCACTACAGGTAATATTTATTAAATTTTAATTCAAATTCTTCTATTCTATTGCATCCTTTTGTTTCGTCAATAGCTCTAGAGTATGTTATTTCACAAGATAGTGAGATTAGTCGAGTTAAAAATGTTGAATGCTTACTTACTCTAGTCAAGTTGCTATTCAAATCAAGTAGTATTTTACAGTGAAATTCGACTATGTTTTAATGTCATATACTTTTAACGAAATGTTATTACAAAAATATCATAGAAGAAAATGTATGCTTTCCAAATGCATAAAAGATAATGCCGTATATTCTACACTTGAGTAAAATAACTGGTTTCATTTACAGGATATGATTTTCTTTTTTATAGATCTTTGGGATGCTAAGAACAAAACCATAGTATTTTCTATGTAATAATAGGTATTTATACTTTTTTTTCAAATGTTATAGGGATGTCGTTCAGTTGAAGAGTTTCAATGTCTGAATCGAATAGAGGAAGGCACATACGGCGTTGTTTACAGAGCTCGGGACAAAACGACGGAAGAAATAGTAGCATTGAAACGTCTCAAAATGGAAAAGGAAAAGGAAGGCTTTCCTATAACCTCATTGAGGGAAATTAACACTCTCTTGAAGGTAAGGTCACATTTTTGTACCAATAATATTTGCTCACCTGAGCCATCATAATGCATCACTGCTCACATTGAAGGTATTCTTTCTCTCATTTTGAGAGTTAACTCTCGCAGCTTGTTTGAGCCGCGAGCTGTGAGGCACACGATGGCTCACGTGTTCAATTCACTTTATTAATGCTTTGTATTTTATTCCTACAGGCCCCGACCTATTACCTGCAAGAGGGTAGTGATAGAGGTGTGACCCTATTGCACGGGTAACAACTTCGATACACGGGCGGGCCTAAGTACCTTATAAGGAATTTATTACAGGGGACCATGCCTAAATTATTTCCTACATGAGCGTCGTTTTGAAAAGTAATTTCTTAAGAATCTATACCAATTTAAGTATGAGCATTGAAGGTTTGATATGAGAAACTTGTCTGATAGCGATTTTAATAATACTACAATAAACAAGCAAAGGTAAGAGCCATGAACGTGGTATGAGGTAAGGTCGCACTAACCACATTATCATATATAATTTTAGATATGAATCCTCTGAATGTATCGCATTTTTTGATGCCTACTCTACCATTACAATTGATTTTGTGCAAAACAGCATGATCCAAGATAATATTTAAAATTAATTGATAATAATAACTATAGAAATACAACAAAGTCCAGGGTTATGAATAAATATTTTTTATTCATCTCATATATTTCAAAATCTATGAAGTATTTTTTAATACTGTAAATGTAAGAATGATAGGTAATTTCAAAACCTATAATAATTAATAAAAAATCGCATTTATTTGTTTAAAAATAATTTTACTTACCATAGAAAATGTATGTGTCAATTTACATAATTTCTTCTTACAAATACTATTAAAACAGTATTTTGCCTTTTAACTAATACATTATTTTACATTTAATTTTACATCGGCAAATACAATTTAAATATCATTTTTTAACGTCCGAGGGTTTGATGTCCTTGGTCTTTGCAAATGTTCGTCAATTCTTTGTTTCGTCATCTGAAAGCAGAGCTTGCAGCAAAAGCTTTATTACAGAGAACAAGGGCATCAAACCATCAAAAAGACATTCACAAAATAAATTGAAGTTTATTTGCCGACTTAGTATTCATTTACATGTTGGCATTACTGATTTAATAATAAAATGTAAAAGTAATTTTAAAGTTTTAACTACTAAAAATCGGTAACTATAATTCTATATATACAATACATCATATTTATTTCAAATATACATGAAATAAATAAACTACTAAAAATGAACATTAGCAAGAAGGAATTTAGTTTTTCATAATCTCCCTCTTTATGGTAATTAAAGTAATTTTTTTTCTAGTAAATATTTTTTTTTATTATTTTTTTAATGTTTTGAAATGACATATAATTTGATAAAAAATCTTAATAAATTTTAAATACATATTCGATCAATTATTAAAAAAATTATTCATATCCCTAGACTTTTTGATGTGTACACATAATTTTGATTAAAGAATAAAATATATTTATTATTTTGCATCATGTTTTAGCTTAGTCATAGTTTGATGAATAGGTATCTGTAGAAAACTTGTTGAGTATGTGTGATATATTTGATAAACTGAAAATTATAAAGTTAATACATAGACGATTGTATTAAAACAAAGGCATCAACAATCTGCTGCTGAATGACGCGGCTACCAACCATCTTTAATAACACTAGGACACCATAGTGGCGCCATTGCACTGTTCGTTTGATCAATAAATAATAATTACTTAATTTAAGGTCACTATTAATTCACCTATTCGGGTAACAAAATGGGACTATTCATTTTACTCTCCATAGCTCAGTGTTGAAATATCAAACACAATAGTTGGTATCAGATTTTTTGTATTAAAGCCATAAAATTACTTCCTTTACGTTTTCTTGGCAGTCTGTAAATTATGCATACAGAAGCTCGAAAGAAAATATATTTATTCACTAGAGCACGCACGGATGCATTATATAAATATAAAGACTTAAATCCGTTCAGTAATCTTAGATTATCGAGAACGTACTAGAGACTGACCAGGAAATGTAATGTTGTTCTACAGTCTGCCTCAGAGCATGTCATAGAGTGAGAAGGTATGCTTTTATACTGCGTATTGATCACAATTTAACTCTATTGAAGTTGTCAAAACTTAACATGTCGTTTTTTCATTAGTTACAAATGATCAAAGCTTTAAGAAAAGGAAAGGAAAAGGATTTCTGGGATACTCAGGATTTTCTGAAAAGGCTACAGACTGTTCGCGTGTTGTCTGGTTTTCCTCATATGACGATTAAGTGCCACTATAACTGGGTGTCCTAGTATCCTAAAATACTCTCACCTGCTTCGATAAATAACTTTATTGGGCTTGTATGAATTAATTTATTTGACTAAACATTTTAATTACTGTTACTTTCTTTTGTTTTCTATTATGAGCATTATTGTCTCATATAGTACTGAGTTAATTTTTATCAAGCGTTTTCCTATATACTTGACACCTTTATTAAGAGTTTTAATGGGTCTAAACAAGTATTAAACAAAACTAGATCCATTATAATTGAATTATGTTACATGTTTTTTTCATAAAATTACCAAGCTACAATATATAATTTAATGACAGGGTTTCGTTTGTTTTCAGAGATTTTTAAAATATATAGTTGACTAAAGTAACAAATAAAAAAAAAATTAAGGACGACGGATATATATTTAGTCCAGGCAGATTCAGAAGTTTAAAAAAAACTAGATTTGTGCTTTTTTCGTGTGCGTTTTTGTAACTGTATTTTTTTTTATTGATAATTATTTAAGTAGATCTTCTAAGTATTATATTACTTTTCTCATATTGCAAAGTATTTTAAATAAAAAAGGATTATAGATTCTCCCTTTTTTCCGGGCGTAGGGTGTAGATTTCTTTTACATTTGTTTCTATTGTATAGGTGTCTATAGGTGTAAAATTTTAGTTCTGTGTTGTAGATATGCATGAGATCCTAGACGGATGCCACTTGGAGGGTTTGTACAATATTTTTAAGATACAGATTTTTTTTTTCTAATAGATTCAAACTAAATTTTACTGATAAAGTTAATAGTTTCTTAGTTTTTAACGTTTTTTGTTTTTTGAAACTCAGCGCAGATGGCGGCACTAACACAGACAGTAAACATCTCCTTTTTTGGGGTTTATGGCATTTGTGATCTCGTTGCATCAAGCTTTTAAGGATTCATCATAGATACAACTGCTAAGCTAGAATCAAGAAACTCTTTTATTCTTATGCTTACGCTAATGCTGCCTTATGGCGCGAGCAAATCGCAGTAATATCCCCTATGAGATTACAAATATTCGTTTTCTCCATAGTGAACTAGTAGCTATTTGGAACTATGGACTGTAACAACAAAAGCGGCTTATATCCTGTCTCAGTTGCATGAGAAATTTTTACACGAATTGCCTAACACTTGCACTTTTAAATAAAAGACTAATATAAAATTATGTTATTGCGACATACACATCCTATATGTGTTTTTTGTCGTAAACGCTCTTATAACATAACTTCATCATAACTTCTAGACCTGAAAATTAAAGGCAATAATTACAGGTTTACTAAAGGAAGTTATTTTTTTTTAACTAGACCTCTTTGTAACCTGTGTTACGTCTCTTAGGATTCTGCCGAAAACAAAGAAAACTGTTAAGGATTCGATTCCTTAACAGTTTTCTTTGTTTATAATCCGATCTGGTGGAAACTAGCAAAAACCAAAGTTTAATATTTTCAAACTGAAATATATTAGAAACCGTATGACTTGAGTGAGATATTTGGTTAACTTAATTTTACTCTGTCGCATTTCATCACTGCCCGCAAAAATAACATTATTTTCAATATTGTGGACTAGAAATTAGCCAGACACGCATAAAAAATATCAAAATTGAAAGTTTTATTTGATACATTGTAAAACGCACCCCCAAGGCATCCATTATTTCGGAAATAAGGCCAAGCACATCGACCGGCTATTTACACGATAGATTTTTATTTATTCGTCTTGTAGTAACTAAAATTAGAACTTTCAAATGAAATAAACAAACTTTGTTGAGTGAATAGGTTATCTTTAGTTAATTATCAAAATGGTAATATTTCATTCTACATGGTAGGTTATTTCCTGGATGAGTGTCCATTAGGACCTTTTAAATCATCAGATCAACAGATTCACCCGTTTGTTATGTAATGGGGTTTTATTTTTTAATAATTACTTTGAATAGAGTTTGACAACCCCGAACCACCACTCCTAGAGCATCCACTCAGGTAGCTTTGTAGCTTTATGTCAGTCTTAGCAACGTAGTTTCGATTCGTAGTCGTACGAAGTCTTCGATAAATAAATCGTGAATAATATATTTTGTTTTTTTCTAAGATTTGTTATTAAGATTTTCATGTCCACAGCACATGAGAACTATATTGTACTGTTCGATATTTACATGAACCATGATATAGTGGTTCATGGAAATATCCACTTATCCACTATAGACTTCGTAGTATATCGGTTACAAAACATATTTATACGGAAAATGTACTTAAACAAAAAAATTAAACCGCCTTAAAACTAAAATGTTTAAATAATAATGTTATCTTAGTACAAGAAGTGTCGGTTTCACAAAGTCTTGAGTACAAGTATTGAATGACTATCCTGAAATATATACCTGTCATGCTCACTCTCAGTGCACTTTAGCCTCCGTTATATACAACACAATTCACTTTAACACGTATAAAAATGGGATTAACTCAGAATTTTATTTATTGCCTTTTGTTTTACAATCAGAATCTAAATAATCAATCATCAATTTATTTATATTATTATGTATTTATTTATATTATAAATAAATAATAATAAATGCCAGCTATGATCTTTCACACATTTAAATAACGAGTGATTAAAAAGTACTATTCACTCTGAATGCTCATTTCTTCCAGTTTCATAATTGATAAAATACCACCTAAAGAGGGTTCTAATACAACGGCAGGTAAATGTTATCTCCAGCTGGTTGGCTAAGGGAATGAAGCCTTCTGCCGTCGGAATGCAGACTGATCAACCTAATTACGGATCCGCAGCTTTACAGCAGCAGGACTTTTACATGCCGATGTTGTAGAGCCTCTTTTCGCAGGCATGCAAAACAAAATCACCGTGGTCCAAACCTACAGTTACAGTTGTGTTATCTTATGTGTATCCAAACATCAGATTATTTGGGATTTCACGGCCATGGTCGGGGGAAATTCTTAAGTCGTTGACATGGTATTTTATCTATTAACTGTCGGAATACAATAAATATTTACATTACCTGTATTATATCTGATACTTTTTGAATTTGGTATTATGTCTTCGAGGCGAGAATATCCCCACTCTTAATTAAACTGAATCGCTATCAGACTCAAAGTTTCTCGCTTATCTAAATTCAATGTTTGTACTATTGGAATAGAATTCAGCTTACACGATATTTTAATGTAACAATGTATGAAAAAACTGTTCTTCATATCACAAATATTTGTATTATTCTGTATTTTTAACACTATATTTCATGATTTTTGAATGAATTATTGCTACATAATATCTAAATTGATGACAGTTGGTTTTGGTTTTAACATTTTGTTTCAACGGTAATGATTTTCGTGTCAAATACATAACTTAACAAATAATCATGAAATATGTTGTTGTACTAGAATAAAAATAGAATTCTGCAATGGGTACCTAGTAAACATTCTGAAAATGTATTCTTCTTATCAACTTACTGAATTGATTATTAACAAGTTAATTACTTTTTTGGTGCAACATGAAAATTTGTTTAAGCTCTCCTCATGTTCACTACTTTAAACCAATTTAAATTAATAACTATCTCTACTTTCAGCTACTTAAAATATTTGAGAGACCGGTGCTGTTTCATTTGTTTTAATTAGTAGGCGCACCTGGATGATAAAATTCACACATTTTTATAACAATATAAGTTAGGTCCAATAGAAAATACACTATTTAATTCAATTAAAAGACGTGTGTTAATTAGCGGTAGTAGACTACTTACAAGGACCTACCTTATATTTTATGCTTGTGTTAATAAATAAACATGTTCTATACATAATATTATTATGTATGTGTTAAATGTGTTTTTGTATTTTGTTCATTTAGGTTCACTGCAATTCAAATATTAAGTAAAATACAAACCATTGCAAATGTACGAATATCTATTGAGTGCATAAAATCGCTTCTACTAAGTATACTTATTTTAAATCTTCTTTTTAAATATTTTATTGTTTTGTTAATTATGTTACCATTAAGTATGTACTTTATTTTTTACTTGATGTTTTTGGACGTTGTGGATTGAAGTCCACTGTGTGTAGGTATGTATTTTTTTCTTTGGACTCGTCGGTGTCATTTTCTATCTTAATAATCAAAATGTACAGTTTGTTGTGAGAAGTATACATTTTCAGAGAGTTAAACACCCCAGGGGTTCCGGTAAGATATTAAAGAAACGAATATACATACATTTTAGTAAAAGGCCCGCCTGTTTCATGTACTAACGAGTCGCACATCCTTTTATTATCATTACAGGGACAGCATCCGAATATTGTGACTGTGCGTGAAATCGTGGTAGGATCAAACATGGACAAGATTTTCATAGTTATGGACTACGTGGAGCACGACCTGAAGAGTCTCATGGAGACAATGCGAGCAAAGAAACAAGTTTTTCTGCCAGGTACAAAATATCCTAAAAGTTCACCTTTGAAATTATGTTTATTTACTAGGCTATATTATATACTTTATGCTTTCAGGAGAAGTAAAATGTTTGATGACTCAACTGTTGAAAGCAGTGCATCATCTTCATGATAACTGGATTTTGCACAGAGATCTGAAAACCAGCAATTTATTGCTCTCGCATAAGGGGGTGTTAAAGGTAAAGCAGTGTTTTATGTATAACTAGCTGTGCCCTGCGGTGCTACCCGCGTTATAATGGATGAAGTACTCTTAGCCAACAACATATTTATTTGAATAAAGATTAATATTATTATGTTGATACAACTTAAACAAATTATTTCGACCAAATTAGGTACCATAAAAACGGTTTTTGTGAGTTAATCTTAAAAGATAGACATATACTATCGCGGACTGTTTTTTAGATCATTAAAAGAGCTATTATTCTTTAATACATATTTTTGTGTATCTTGAACCGTTTTCACGGCGCACGCAACGGAAGGCTTCAAAGATGAACAATTTCTCCCGTTTTTTACACATTTACCACTATATCTTTGCTCCTATTGGTCGTAGCGTGATGTTATATAGCCTATAGCCTTCCTCGATAACTGGACTATCCAACACAAAAATAATTATTCAATTCGAACCAGTAGTTTCGGAGATTAGCGCGTTCAAACAAACAAACAAACTCTTCAGCTTTATAATATTAGTATAGATTGAAAGCTCATATTTGTAACAATGTTGCATAAAAACATCATTTTACAGGTTGGAGATTTTGGACTTGCAAGAGAATACGGGTCGCCTCTAAGGCAATACACGCCGATCGTCGTAACTCTGTGGTACCGTGCTCCAGAGCTACTGTTGTGTTGCAAGGAGTACTCTACTCACATAGACATGTGGAGTGTCGGCTGCATATTTGCTGAGTTTATCGCCATGAATCCCTTGTTCCCAGGCAAATCCGAGGTGGATCAGTTGAATCGGATTTTTAAGGTTTGTTTTGTTATCTCCATTCTATGATAATATTTAAAGAATACATACTTTTATGCTCCAGTATTAAGATTGGGAACGAAACTAATACAATTTACAAATTCATCATCATTATTCCATCTGAACTCAATGCTTAGTCAAGAATGTACCTATAAGACTCTACCTACGCCCACCGCGCCACCGAGTGGCGCGTAGGTACGCTTGCGGCGAAAGAGGTAGCGGGTTCGATTCCCACCGAGGGTTGAAGTGTTTAAATAACAGCAATTGTTATAGGTATCCAATAAAGCAAAGAAATTATACAGTTTAATACTTGTTCATAATGTTATTTATTTTGTTCCTATAAATACATATTTCTATTTTGCTTAGAACTTGGCACTTATTTAGATCATAGCATAAGTTTTGCATTGAACTTGGCTCTCCTTTTTAACATTTAGGTTTTTGGTGGGATATCATTACTTTTTAATGAAAACTAGACAGGTATTAAGTTTTCGCTTTATGATATTAACTTGTGGTCTGTGTATATGTACTTATGTGGCGCCGCTGACGACAAACCGTTTGCTGGTTGTTTAGCACAGTTATTATTACACCATTATAACAAGTGTTTTGTATGAGGACACCACTTATTTTATGCCTTTTTTATTTTTTCATGCGCTTCCTTGCGCTGGAAGTAGGTAAATTAAGGTACCATTATGTCTGTCAGTCAGCCAGTGTTAAAATTTACGACCTTTTGACCTATATCTTTTTGATATTTGATCTTTATAACCCAAATTTATACATTTCCTTATGATATAATTAAACACACAAAGTTTTATGTGTTTATAAAGAGGTTTGAGTTATAGAAGGGTCAAAAGTGGCACAAAGTGGTTTGCGTAATATTACACTCGGCGCTGTTCCTTTGCTTGAACTTGGCTTTACACGCTTCCGCGTGTCTAGATTTAATAGATTCAGGATTAAAGCAAGATTAAAGGTGAGAAGATTAAAGCATTTGTTTTATATCAAAATAATTAAATTAAAATATATATTTTTGTACAGGATTTGGGAACGCCATCAGATTCCGTATGGCCAGGTTACAGCGAGCTACCACCCGTTCAGAAGATGACGTTTGCGGATCACCCTGCCGGCGGCCTGAAACAGCGTATTGGATCGGATCTATTGTCCGAAGCGGGATTAAACCTACTTAATGGATTCCTGACCTACAACCCCGCCAAACGACTCACAGCTGATGTAGCATTAGAGCATGCCTATTTTAAGGTAAGAAAGAAAAATATTGTACTCATTGTTTTTATTTATATTTTAAATAAATAAATAAATCATTTATTTCAGGCATCTAAGGCCCATATAAACATATACCTTATAGACTAACATACATAAAAAATATAAATCTTATAAACTAAAGTGTCAGCATCGTGAATCATCTGTTACGGCGGTGTCGCCTTGCAGATTAGATATTTACATTTTATAAAAGGTTTCCAGCAATAGTCAAATTGATTCATTGTAATTTGTACCCATGAGGCGTCAGAGTATTCTTGTGTTGTATAAACTGGCCCCAAAGTAATTTCGATGAAGCAAGGAAAACCTATCCTAAACTAACAAGGTGTGTAGAATCTTCGCCCTCTTTCAATTCTAAAAGATTAACACGCTATTTTTATTTGCAGGAACAACCAGTTGCCATAGACCCGGCGATGTTCCCGACCTGGCCCGCCAAGTCGGAAGGCAACCGGCGAACCACGCACAGCCCGCGCCCGCCGGCCGGTGGAGCGGCCTATGCCAAGTACTCTCGCGGTGACTCCGATGAGTCTATCGGATTCCAACTTCACCAGCGATCACTCAACGTGGCGCCTGGCTTCTCGCTCAAATTCTAGGTTATACTTGTGTTGCTGTCAAAAAAACAATAGCACAACAACTCAATAATTTGGCACCATAAAATTAACCCGAAAAGTTTCCAAACCTTCGAACTATTCTACTGTTTATGTGGCAAATTTCATTGAAAGTAGATTAATATGTCAGATAAGTGGAAATCTCTTGAATTTATCATGAGCAATTCAATATGGAGACTAACCTACTGAAAAAACAGTTATAATAGAATAAATATGTACTTATTGAAATTAATATTTTCATATAGTTACCAATTTCATAACTTGACGACAACAAACTGCCCATAAAGGAAGTGACCAAGCCATTTAATTTGTTTCCTTCGTGTTAAACATTGAAGATTTTAAATTACTAGTACTTATGCGAATTTAGCAATAAATATAAACATTTCAGTAGAACTTTGCTAAATTGTTATTACGAGTAGGTATGATAAAATAATAAATGTTAGATCAATAATTTATTTTTGTATTTTCTACAGAATAGGCCAACTATAAAAATAATATTCCGAATTTCGTTAAATAATTTCAGTTAATATTAGAAATAGTAACCTTTATAGGTTGTTATTTCATCTATTTAACTTAGTGCGAAATTCCATATAAATGCAATAAACGAAACGGAAAATTTACTTTTATATGTTCATAAAAAAACAACATTGTATAGAATTGTAAATATTCGAATGTAATTGTTTAGTTACTTAATGTATCTTAGTGTCATCTTCAACAAGGAATTTTTAGAATTACTTTAAAATAATGGTAAAATAAAATGTTTTGACAACAAGCACCTCTTTTATTCAAGACCCCTGTGAGAAGGTTATTAATAAAAAAATGTGTTTTTAAATCGTCAGATCAGGAATAAGTATAAAATGTTTATTAAATAGCCGTCCTAAGCATTTAAAAACATAATTTATCAGCGTCCAGCTTCGTTCATTCCTTTTGGTAGGGCTAGAAGAGAGTTAATAAGATCCGCGTTGCGTTTCCATGTCTTGTATCTAGTATCAATCTGCGAATTCGTCTGGATTATCACATGCCCTCCCATCTTATCGCTCTTATAGGCGTTCATAATTGAATAAATGCGACGAATATACTGAAAATAAAATAAATAATTTTCAAAATTCGCATAAGCCGTGTTTCAGTCCGTAAAATTATTTTCCCATCACATCAGATAACGCTCTTTAGGCATGCCGCTGAAAATTAATAGATAAATGAAGAGGGGTAGATCAACACAAGTGGTAGGATTAACAGCGTACCCACATACGGGTTTTTATCTTTTACTCTGTTAATCTTTCCATTTGATATGTGCTTTTTTTTATAAAATTGTTTATAAGTACCAGAGCTTGTTACCTTTAAAACGGAACAATAAATAAATTACCCTGAACCAAAAATAGCGTCACCTAGTGTCGTTCCTTCATTTACCTACATCCTACTACTATTATAAAGGCGAAAGTTTGTATGTATGGATGTTTGTTACTCTTTCACGTAAAAACTACTGAATGGATTTGAATGAAACTTTACCACAATATAGCTTATACATCAGAATAACATATAGGCTACTTTTTACCGCGGTAAAATATCAGTTTTCGCGGGAAAATCAATTATTGCGAGTGAAGCCCGATTTAGATTAAATTTGGCACGAACATAGCTGCTTTCCCAGTAAATTACAAAGCTGCTTCTTACCGCGACAAAATCCCTTAGTACGCGGTTAAAGCAAGTAATAATATAAACTTAAGATGAATCCTATCCTACTACTATTATAAAGGCGAAAGTTTGTAAGTATGGATGTATGGATGTTTGTTACTCTTTCACGTAAAAACTACTGAACCGATTTAAATGAAATTTGGTACACAGAACCTCTAGAGCCTGAAAAATAACATAGGCTACTTTTTACCGCGGGAAAACTTCATTCCGCGGGAAAATCCATTATAACGCGGGTAACACCGCGGGGCACAGCTAGTCTACCATAAAAGCTAAGCGTCCACGATGTCTATGTCGGTATCGTATACAACGGACACATCGCACGCAACGGATCATTATGGTACGGCCCGTTCGCACATGTCTCCGTTTTACTGTTGCGTTTTATCGTGTACGTTTTTTTACGTCGATGGCGAATGTAGTTGTATTCAATGAGCGACTTCACACATGGCACAGTTTTCTGTACACAGTAAAAAACATCGTTCCGTAAAAAAATTACATTCCGTCTTGTCATCGAATTCTGGACGACGGCATAGTAAAAATTCACGGATATGTAGAATTTTAGTGTCCGTCAGGATGGCGTGTCTCATGTCTGAATAGTCACAGGTTATGGACCAAATAACTGTACCTAAACTGTACTAAACTGTACCTATATTAAAAAAAACTGTACCTCAAGCAATTAGATATAAAATCAATTGTGATATGGACACGCCATTCTGACGTCAGGTTGGCGCGCATAATCGTGTATCTCCCCAACGTGTGGGAACTATGCTCTGGAACATATATCAATAAACTGTACCTAAACTGTACCTAATAAAACTGCCAACAAAAAAATTGTATTCACACGCGATATCTGTCAAATCAAGAAAGAATTTTTCTGCTCATTTATTTGATTTAATGGCATGACGCAATCATGTTTGCCGATCAATTTGCAGCAGGCGCTTGTTGTTGCGTAATAATTACATATAATATTATTAGAATATAACATTAAATTCACATATACCTACATAAGAAGGAAAACTAAAACTTATTTTTAATTAATAGAAGGATATATACTTAATTTTTCATTAATTTCAAATCAAACTCATTTTTAGGGTTCCGTACCTCATTTGGAAAAAATGGAACCCTTATAAGATCACTCAGTTGTCTGTCTGTCTGTCTGTCCGTCTGTCTGTCTGTCTGTCTGTATTGGGAAATTTGGTGATAAGCAAGGTTTTATAGTACAAGAATTTTATAGTAAAGGGATAATTATCAAAATAAAAAAATAATTGGTTATTAGTAATTTTGGTTATTAGTTACGACCGTAGTATTTAATTTAAATCCGTCAGCACAACCTACTGCAATAATGTAAGCCGTTGAATCGAACGCACAAGTGTTGGATACCATAGTTTGTATTTTTCCCGTTCTCGTTACTGAGCCATTTACTAATAAAGTTATTTTCTTCATGTTTTTAAAGGTATTCCGATTTCGTTTCTTTGTTTTTCCCAAACCGAAACTCATTAAATATCGATTCATCTGTATAATCTGTTTTTTTTAATAATATTTGGTTTTTTAGCAGTCCTGATTCTGGTTGTAGTGCTAATTTTTTTGGGTTCACTGTTTTCTGCATTAATGGCTGTTTTGATTTCGCCAGATAAGAATTGTGTATGCGTTTTAACAAAGTCATCTACTCTCATTCTCTGATTTTTAGTACAAATATTTAAGAGGTAGCGTTTGATATTTCTAAAGCTACTCTCTACATTTGAAGAGGATGGCACTTCATTATCAGAATTATATACCTCATATCATCATTTTATTTTAAGTAATATAGTATTAGACTAAAAAACCAAATATTATTAAAAAAAACAGATTATACAGATGAATCGATATTTAATGAGTTTCGGTTTGGGAAAAACAAAGAAACGAAATCGGAATACCTTTAAAAACATGAAGAAAATAACTTTATTAGTAAATGGCACAGTAACGAGAACGGGAAAAATACAAACTATGGTATCCAACACTTGTGCGTTCGATTCAACGGCTTACATTATTGCAGTAGGTTGTGCTGACGGATTTAAATTAAATACTACGGTCGTAACTAATAACCAAAATTACTAATAACCAATTATTTTTTATTTTGATAATTATCCCTTTACTATAAAATTCTTGTACTATAAAACCTTGCTTATCACCAAATTTCCCAATACAGACAGACAGACGGACAGACAGACAGACAGACAACTGAGTGATCTTATAAGGGTTCCATTTTTTCCAAATGAGGTACGGAACCCTAAAAATGAGTTTGATTTGAAATTAATGAAAAATTAAGTATATATCCTTCTATTAATTAAAAATAAGTTATAGTTTTCCTTCTTATGTAGGTATATGTGAATTTAATGTTATATTCTAATAATATTATATGTAATTATTACGCAACAACAAGCGCCTGCTGCAAATTGATCGGCAAACATGATTGCGTCATGCCATTAAATCAAATAAATGAGCAGAAAAATTCTTTCTTGATTTGACAGATATCGCGTGTGAATACAATTTTTTTGTTGGCAGTTTTATTAGGTACAGTTTAGGTACAGTTTATTGATATATGTTCCAGAGCATAGTTCCCACACGTTGGGGAGATACACGATTATGCGCGCCAACCTGACGTCAGAATGGCGTGTCCATATCACAATTGATTTTATATCTAATTGCTTGAGGTACAGTTTTTTTTAATATAGGTACAGTTTAGTACAGTTTAGGTACAGTTATTTGGTCCATAACCTGTGACTATTCAGACATGAGACACGCCATCCTGACGGACACGAATTTTAACGGATAGATACTGTGTGCGTGGCGCACACCGCCTGGTGTGTGCGGGGTGTAGGAGGGGCAGTGATGCGACAAGTTTTGTCTCACATTTTCTATTAAACATTCATAGAGAACGCTCCTATAGAATCATAAAGAAAAATTTCGATTCATCACCTCGTATCTGACTCATACATAAGTCAACTGTAAGCACCCTCTCTAGATCTTTGGGCCATAAGTGAATGCTGCCAATAACGTCGAATCTTCCTTCTCCGACGATAGTACCAACACGACATCGTCCATCCTTGTAGAATACCGGTGGCGGTATACTTTTCGAGCTTAGCTTAGCGAGTTTTCTGTTCACACATCGCATCCGGATGACGGATGATGACGGATCCGTTGAACGTTATACGGTCCCTATGTGTGCACAGAGCATACATTTATGAAGTATCCGTTAATAACTTACCTGTAAAACGGCCGGTATTCTTTTTATTGAAAGGCATCTAAGTATGTCCACCGCGTCCGCATTGTACGCATCGCACATACGTGAGGCAAGCAACTTTTGATATGCGTGCCGATGACGTTATACGGAATGCCGATCGGTGGACGCACCCCAGTCGGGAATAGTGTTTATAGGAATAATCTCCATGGTCTGATCCTATTTTGTACAAGATAAGATACTATGTTTCCTTTTTTTAGCTTTGTCCAATTATTCCTCTTCTGCTAACAAACAATTTACTACGACTAATTGTTCTTCGTCGCTTTCCTCCATTCGCACAGATTCCACTCGTGCGCTCACTACGTAAAACCGAATTCACTCCTTCGTATCAGCACACGGATTGCCGATGTTCGATAAACTCACCGTCGCGTCGGACGGTGGTCGTACGTAAAAATATCCGTTTGATGCGATACGTCCTTTGCGTATGATACCGAACTGTGATGAACGCTTAGCTTTAATCTCTAATACGATCTAGTTCAGAAACTGTTAGCATGACTTGACTTGTTCGGTGCTTGCTCGAAACTTTCCATGTTCGACCCGTTAATAAAAGTTTAAAATCCATAGAACTGGTGACTAAGGCGCTTTCAAATTGCGGCGTGGCAAGCCGAGCTTTTTACGTATGTTCTCTGCCTGCTTGCTTCGCCGCAGACGTACGCCCATCTTTAAACGCCCAATTTGAATTATTATTATTATTTAGCCCATACTGTCCCACTGCAGGGCAAAGGCCTCCCTACCCTTCTTCCACTCTTCGCGATTGAACGCTGTGACAGGCCACGTGGTTAGGTGATTGTCTAGTTCGTCCCGCCATCTCATCCTGGGCCTTCCACGGGGACGACTTATGTGTGGGGACCAATCAGTTGTTCGTTTGGCCCACCTGTCATCCGACATACGCCACACGTGTTTAGATGATACACCGTAAATGATAGAATGGTTGGACGCGAAATGGCGTTCAACTGAGTATTTTTTTTCATTTAATTATTATATTTAACTTCACACTTCCTTAAGATACAAAGACATGTGTCAAAATGAACAAGTAAATAGTTAACAATTATACATTATAAAACTTATATCACGGTTATACTATCTACCAGTATTCTTACATCATAGAAAAGGTCGAAATGCGAGCTTTACCTACGCTCTTCGATCAAAGGGTACTTACTCTATGGATACTGTTACTGACATTCGCAAGTGTGCCGCAGTGTCGAATGTAAAAAAAAACAGTATTGTGCTGGTTTTTGTTGTATTCATTCGTCATCGCACTTTGTGATATCTTTAACAGGTAAGACAGTTAGACTATAAATTGATTTTACTGTACTACTAAATTCGTATACCTACTTACATTCAAAGACAATACTTTAAAACTAACCCCTGTTTTACACCTCTACGAACACTCTTTATGGAATCTACCTGCCTAATTCCAAGTTGTAGGTTTAATATATTCTGATATTTAGCGATTTATCAATCAAACAGTGTGTAGTATTATTTAATAAGTACCTGATAATTATAATAATAATTATAGGATTATAATAATTAATTAAACTTAATTAAAGTTACCTAATTAATTATAATTAATTAATTATAGGACTCATTTCTTAATGCCTACCATATTTTATTCTAAATGACTGATTTTTTATATGACATTTAAACCAAACACAAACATGTTTTTATTATTCTGTCATAAAAAAAAAGGTAAAACTTCATGTATTTTTATTGTACACTTTCTGTTCTATTAAAAAATATATATAATATTTAAAAAAATAAAAAATCCAATCAAAAAACTAGCTAATCTATTAAGTTGGCGCTGGTGTCGCATGGCGGGCAAATTATTAAAACGCTGTAGGTAGGTGGGCAACCCTATCGCATTTAACCCAGAATTCGGCAGAGTTGGAATACTGTTTGATATAATATTGTCTTGGGGTTCGTTATTCAATTTATTATCACTTATACACCTCCTGAACTATATCTTTAAATACCAATTGCCACATCGATACTATCGATATATCGAAATGTTCGTGTGAAGTAACATGCACTAACACGAGCAACGCCCCGAACATTCCCGTGGAGAATGACGAATTTTCCCGCGGTAAAAGTAGCTTTCACAGACTTTAGTTTTAATTAGTATGTCAGTAAATTCTTTGCTATGCCCTTTACACGGGGTCCTTAGATGTTTATTTTAAAAGTTTATATTGCAATAAGGAAACTGAACTGAACTAAATTGACTATCTAAGACTGAAATATACAGAAATGACAGAAAACAGTGAACCCAAAAAAATTAGCACTACAACCAGAATCAGGACTGCTAAAAAACCAAATATTATTAAAAAAAACAGATTATACAGATGAATCGATATTTAATGAGTTTCGGTTTGGGAAAAACAAAGAAACGAAATCGGAATACCTTTAAAAACATGAAGAAAATAACTTTATTAGTAAATGGCACAGTAACGAGAACGGGAAAAATACAAACTATGGTATCCAACACTTGTGCGTTCGATTCAACGGCTTACATTATTGCAGTAGGTTGTGCTGACGGATTTAAATTAAATACTACGGTCGTAACTAATAACCAAAATTACTAATAACCAATTATTTTTTATTTTGATAATTATCCCTTTACTATAAAATTCTTGTACTATAAAACCTTGCTTATCACCAAATTTCCCAATACAGACAGACAGACGGACAGACAGACAGACAGACAACTGAGTGATCTTATAAGGGTTCCATTTTTTCCAAATGAGGTACGGAACCCTAAAAATGAGTTTGATTTGAAATTAATGAAAAATTAAGTATATATCCTTCTATTAATTAAAAATAAGTTATAGTTTTCCTTCTTATGTAGGTATATGTGAATTTAATGTTATATTCTAATAATATTATATGTAATTATTACGCAACAACAAGCGCCTGCTGCAAATTGATCGGCAAACATGATTGCGTCATGCCATTAAATCAAATAAATGAGCAGAAAAATTCTTTCTTGATTTGACAGATATCGCGTGTGAATACAATTTTTTTGTTGGCAGTTTTATTAGGTACAGTTTAGGTACAGTTTATTGATATATGTTCCAGAGCATAGTTCCCACACGTTGGGGAGATACACGATTATGCGCGCCAACCTGACGTCAGAATGGCGTGTCCATATCACAATTGATTTTATATCTAATTGCTTGAGGTACAGTTTTTTTTAATATAGGTACAGTTTAGTACAGTTTAGGTACAGTTATTTGGTCCATAACCTGTGACTATTCAGACATGAGACACGCCATCCTGACGGACACGAATTTTAACGGATAGATACTGTGTGCGTGGCGCACACCGCCTGGTGTGTGCGGGGTGTAGGAGGGGCAGTGATGCGACAAGTTTTGTCTCACATTTTCTATTAAACATTCATAGAGAACGCTCCTATAGAATCATAAAGAAAAATTTCGATTCATCACCTCGTATCTGACTCATACATAAGTCAACTGTAAGCACCCTCTCTAGATCTTTGGGCCATAAGTGAATGCTGCCAATAACGTCGAATCTTCCTTCTCCGACGATAGTACCAACACGACATCGTCCATCCTTGTAGAATACCGGTGGCGGTATACTTTTCGAGCTTAGCTTAGCGAGTTTTCTGTTCACACATCGCATCCGGATGACGGATGATGACGGATCCGTTGAACGTTATACGGTCCCTATGTGTGCACAGAGCATACATTTATGAAGTATCCGTTAATAACTTACCTGTAAAACGGCCGGTATTCTTTTTATTGAAAGGCATCTAAGTATGTCCACCGCGTCCGCATTGTACGCATCGCACATACGTGAGGCAAGCAACTTTTGATATGCGTGCCGATGACGTTATACGGAATGCCGATCGGTGGACGCACCCCAGTCGGGAATAGTGTTTATAGGAATAATCTCCATGGTCTGATCCTATTTTGTACAAGATAAGATACTATGTTTCCTTTTTTTAGCTTTGTCCAATTATTCCTCTTCTGCTAACAAACAATTTACTACGACTAATTGTTCTTCGTCGCTTTCCTCCATTCGCACAGATTCCACTCGTGCGCTCACTACGTAAAACCGAATTCACTCCTTCGTATCAGCACACGGATTGCCGATGTTCGATAAACTCACCGTCGCGTCGGACGGTGGTCGTACGTAAAAATATCCGTTTGATGCGATACGTCCTTTGCGTATGATACCGAACTGTGATGAACGCTTAGCTTTAATCTCTAATACGATCTAGTTCAGAAACTGTTAGCATGACTTGACTTGTTCGGTGCTTGCTCGAAACTTTCCATGTTCGACCCGTTAATAAAAGTTTAAAATCCATAGAACTGGTGACTAAGGCGCTTTCAAATTGCGGCGTGGCAAGCCGAGCTTTTTACGTATGTTCTCTGCCTGCTTGCTTCGCCGCAGACGTACGCCCATCTTTAAACGCCCAATTTGAATTATTATTATTATTTAGCCCATACTGTCCCACTGCAGGGCAAAGGCCTCCCTACCCTTCTTCCACTCTTCGCGATTGAACGCTGTGACAGGCCACGTGGTTAGGTGATTGTCTAGTTCGTCCCGCCATCTCATCCTGGGCCTTCCACGGGGACGACTTATGTGTGGGGACCAATCAGTTGTTCGTTTGGCCCACCTGTCATCCGACATACGCCACACGTGTTTAGATGATACACCGTAAATGATAGAATGGTTGGACGCGAAATGGCGTTCAACTGAGTATTTTTTTTCATTTAATTATTATATTTAACTTCACACTTCCTTAAGATACAAAGACATGTGTCAAAATGAACAAGTAAATAGTTAACAATTATACATTATAAAACTTATATCACGGTTATACTATCTACCAGTATTCTTACATCATAGAAAAGGTCGAAATGCGAGCTTTACCTACGCTCTTCGATCAAAGGGTACTTACTCTATGGATACTGTTACTGACATTCGCAAGTGTGCCGCAGTGTCGAATGTAAAAAAAAACAGTATTGTGCTGGTTTTTGTTGTATTCATTCGTCATCGCACTTTGTGATATCTTTAACAGGTAAGACAGTTAGACTATAAATTGATTTTACTGTACTACTAAATTCGTATACCTACTTACATTCAAAGACAATACTTTAAAACTAACCCCTGTTTTACACCTCTACGAACACTCTTTATGGAATCTACCTGCCTAATTCCAAGTTGTAGGTTTAATATATTCTGATATTTAGCGATTTATCAATCAAACAGTGTGTAGTATTATTTAATAAGTACCTGATAATTATAATAATAATTATAGGATTATAATAATTAATTAAACTTAATTAAAGTTACCTAATTAATTATAATTAATTAATTATAGGACTCATTTCTTAATGCCTACCATATTTTATTCTAAATGACTGATTTTTTATATGACATTTAAACCAAACACAAACATGTTTTTATTATTCTGTCATAAAAAAAAAGGTAAAACTTCATGTATTTTTATTGTACACTTTCTGTTCTATTAAAAAATATATATAATATTTAAAAAAATAAAAAATCCAATCAAAAAACTAGCTAATCTATTAAGTTGGCGCTGGTGTCGCATGGCGGGCAAATTATTAAAACGCTGTAGGTAGGTGGGCAACCCTATCGCATTTAACCCAGAATTCGGCAGAGTTGGAATACTGTTTGATATAATATTGTCTTGGGGTTCGTTATTCAATTTATTATCACTTATACACCTCCTGAACTATATCTTTAAATACCAATTGCCACATCGATACTATCGATATATCGAAATGTTCGTGTGAAGTAACATGCACTAACACGAGCAACGCCCCGAACATTCCCGTGGAGAATGACGAATTTTCCCGCGGTAAAAGTAGCTTTCACAGACTTTAGTTTTAATTAGTATGTCAGTAAATTCTTTGCTATGCCCTTTACACGGGGTCCTTAGATGTTTATTTTAAAAGTTTATATTGCAATAAGGAAACTGAACTGAACTAAATTGACTATCTAAGACTGAAATATTCTTTTTAATCGGAATAGTTCCTGAGACTTGGGTCTGGTTGTTTTCTATGTATCCTAATTAGGAATTAAATTATTATTATTAATTACGACCTAATGTATTGTATTGCAAAAAAAAAACATCTTTGTAATATATCAGTCACCTAACACCTATAGTACAAGCCCTGCTTAGTTTTTGGTTAGGTGATGCTGTGTGATTAGTCCGGAAATATTTATTTATTTGAAACTAGTGGTCCGCCCCGGCTTCGCACGGGTTTTTATTAAAAAAAAATTTGCCGGCAATTATTCGATTTTTTCTCGCCTTTTAAACCTTCCCTAGACCGCCACGAACATTTCAAGACTATGATTAGATAAATCCGTTCAGCCGTTCTCGAGTTTTATTCAGACTAACGAACAACAATTCATTTTTATTTATATAGATAAGCGCGTTCAAGCAAACAACAAACTCTTCGGCTTTTTATTATTAGAATAGATTACTTACTTGACATTTTATTATGCAA
Source organism: Gymnoscelis rufifasciata (assembly GCA_929108375.1). Classification (NCBI taxonomy): domain Eukaryota; kingdom Metazoa; phylum Arthropoda; class Insecta; order Lepidoptera; family Geometridae; genus Gymnoscelis; species Gymnoscelis rufifasciata. The sequence continues at coordinate 9,000,486 of OV815308.1, read as the reverse complement.
AGAGTTATTATGAATGTGAAAGTGACAATATGGAGTTGTAAACATACATGTTCGAATTACATAATTATTTGCTTGACCGAGGTGGTTAAATAATTTAATGTTGACTAAGATTTTATCTTATCTCCACTTACTTCTTCTCTAATTACATAGGGTATAAATTTCGGTAAAGGATTTTCCGTTATGGCGTTTTTGGAGACATCAAATGGTACGCTCTCACCGGCCATTGATAAGACCAAAAGTAGAAGTACCTCTTGCCGCATAGCGTACGGAAGTCTTGGGCGCTACAAAAAAAAATATTTTCTTAATTTTATTATACTAAACAATATCTATATACAAAATTATCTCAAATAAATACAATTTAACTATATATACAAAATTATCTAACTATCTATTAACTATATATACAAAATTATCTCAAATAAATACAATTTATTTTATTCAAGAATTGTACAATGTAATTTAAAAAAAAGTTAGGCACTTTCACTAATGAAATTCTAAAAAATAACAGAACACTATCGTATTAGGTTTTAGACAGAGATTAGGAGTATTAAACTAATATTACTGTGATAAACAGAATAACTTATTTGATAGGTTCAAAGAAAAGGTTTATCTGTGAATTTATAAATAAACTCTAATTTAAAAGTGGTTTTTACTGACCTTTTATTCAGTGATTGATTTTGGTGTGAATAATTTTTGTATTCCAGGTAATAGCTAAATTAAAATAAATTGCACATTTTCACTATTTAACGCACACATACGAAAAAAAAGTTACCCTACTCACCCAACGAACTAGACCTTTGATAGACGCGTTTATAAAAATAACTTCTATTGATAATCGGATATCTATACACGGTGTTCTTCCCTCGATTGCTATAAAATAATGTGACCAACCGATTGGGGGCTGCTTATAGACAACATGGTGGTGGGCGGTAAGGGGGAACGTTAGCGCTCCGGCACACGATGCCGCCACCGCGCCACCGCCGCCCGCCGCACCATTTTACTGTGCCGCGCCGCCCATGATGTGCATTAAAATATATGCATAACATATATAATAATATGTATAATAAAAATATCTATGTACGTATGTCTATTATATTAAGTACTAGTATTAAGTATATCAAATGTCTAGTACCCGTAACACAAGCTAAGAGCTTACCACGGGGCTAGTTGTTATTGTGTGGATTGTCCGGAAATATATTTAAATAAAAAAAATAAAAATAAATAAATATTTCCGGACAATTTACACAACAACATCTAGCCCCGTGGTAAGCTCTAAGCTTGTGTTACGGGTACTAGATATCTGATATACTTAATATAATATACATACATATATAGATATTTTTACTATACATATTAAAACACCCAGCCCAAGGAGAAAAGTGCTTGCAGAACATACAAACAATTTTACCCTCGGCGGGAATCGAACCCGCTACCTCTTGCTCTGCAAACGGACATTCGCCCACCGCGCCACCGAGGCAGTCTATATATAATTATATATCTTTATATAATTATAAGCATAAATCTGTCTGGCTTAGCTTGAAATACAAAAAGCAAGGACATATTCTTCGCTCGCGACTTTTAGCCTGCAGGGATCGTATACCGATGCTTTAGGGATGCGTTCACATAGAAAAATCCCAAATTAGTTATTATTTCATAGTATATTTTAGTCTGTAAGATATCTATTTATATGCCTTTGTAAGGTATTATAGATAGACTATTCATTATTATAAATTACGTTGCTGTAATACCATATCGTATCATAGACCTGATTTTTAATTAGGTCTCAAGTTGTCTATGATACTTATAATACTTATATTATAGTTGTATTATCACAACGCCAGATATACATTATAGAGGTATAGCAATTATAACCCTTAATAAAATATTTATATTCAAATAAATTTTGTGAGTATTTAAAACTCACATTTTTATTGAAAAAATTCAATTTTACTATATTTATCTTTTGTGTTCCGACATTTTCCTTGTAGGGTAATCGGCCAAGCGTAAGGCCGAGGGCGAGTTGCTTTGCATGAGACAGCTTCACTAGCTACCTTGCTCAGCGTCATTGGCCGTACTTGACAACTCATTAATTACGTCACCGTTTATTTATTTTAATTCAGCCTATTTTAGTCCACTTTTGCTACAATTTTATCTGTAAACTAGAACACGATTTATACCATTTGTAATTTTGTAGATAGGTAACAGATGTAGTATTCGAAATTCGAAATGCTATCGAAAAAAAACTCTTAAAGGTTTAGCTGAGAATCAGTTTATATATAGGTAAGCATTTGAAATCGCGGCTTTTTGAACGACTAGGTATAATTTTTGTACTTCAAGATTATATTATCATGTAGATTACAATACCTATATAAATTGTTAAATAAAGAGTATCTTACGGCTTTCGAAATTAATATTTATTTAAGTAGGCACATTTCAAAAGATGAATTTCATTTTGCTTTCTGATATTCCTCAAGCCAATCCCGTAAATCTGCTATTTGTTGTATAACTGAAGACCTAGCTGTACCGCCTTCGCTAACGTACTGTTCGACACTAGCCTCCCAAGAGAAGATAGACTTTAGCTCTTCCTCTGTTCCAAAATCAGAGCTGAAAAGAAATAAGCAAAAATTAGGAAACAGGTCTATAAATAAAAGTATCCCTTAGATGTTAGGTAGGTACATATAAAGAGATTCAATATACTTTGGATACATACTACAACTACATCACAAATGTACTACTATTCGTGTTTGAATATCACGGTCTCAGAGACCCGTGGCTCGTAAAATTAACAATAGCACTGGCACACCCCGCAGTGGATGAGCGTAGTAGGTCATGGTTTACTACATACCTACTTTATTTTTAGAGGGAGTCCTTTGATCCAGTGGTAGTCCCAATGCCCAAATCATGATGATGAAATGTTAAGACTGATCCGGTTAATTAGGTAGATAGACATGAATAGTTAGAACGAATGCTTGCTTGCTTAAATGCTTGTGGTAATCCACACAACAACATCTAACCCCCTCTAAGCTTGTGTTACGGGTACTAGAGATCTGATATACTTAATATAATATACTTACACATTTATTTAATCTATATAAATAAAAATGAATTGTTGTTCGTGAGTCTGATTAAAACTCGAGAACGGCTGAACGGATTTATCTTAGTCTTGAAATGTTCCTGGAGGTCTAGGGAAGGCTTAAAAGTCGAGAATAAATCGAATAATTGCCGGGATATTAATTATGAATAATAACCCGTGCGAAGCCGGGGCGGGCCGTTAGTACATAATAAACACCCAGACCAAGGAATGTACAGCAGGTAAACATACAAACACTTGACTCCTCGGCGGAAATCGAACCAGCTACCTCTTACGCCGCAACGTTCGCCTACCACGCCACTGAGACAGTTAATCTATATTTTCATAAACCTCGGGATTTTTTATCGTTTCGAATATTTTTTTCTTAGGTTCAAAACAGTAAGTAGTGGTAGTTATTACCAAATAGCAACGTATTCGTGATGAGGCAGATTTTGTAAGTCCACGCCAAGCGCTGAGGCTCTTCGAAGTACAGTGCCGACGTGGTGATGAGCCCTGCGGAAAGGCACGCCTTTTCGCACCAGGGCGTGAGCCAAGTCTGTAGCGAGCATGCCGGGATCTAAAGCGCCTAGGGCCTTATCTGCATTCACCTGTCGGAAAATGATGAATTAATTTTATTTGTCTTTTCTCAGGAAATGTCGAAACTGCCTACGTTACAATATTTTGAACTAAGCATATTTTATTTAAGCTTTCAGCTAAAACTGTTCCCTTACACGGCATAACAGCTATTATAAATGGGATTTTATATGCAACTAGCTGTGTCCTGCGGTGCTACCCGCGTTATAATGGATGAAGTCGCGAAATGATGAAGTACTCTTAACCAACAACATATTTATTTGAATAAAGATTAATATTATTATGTTGATACAACTTAAACAAATTATTTCGACCAAATTAGGTACCATAAAAACGGTTTTTGTGAGTTAATCTTAAAAGATAGACATATACTATCGCGGACTGTTTTTTAGATCATTAAAAGAGCTATTATTCTTTAATACATATTTTTTGTGTATCTTGAACCGTTTTCACGGCGCACGCAACGGAAGGCTTCAAAGATGAACAATTTCTCCCGTTTTTTACACATTTACCACTATATCTTTGCTCCTATTGGTCGTAGCGTGATGTTATATAGCCTATAGCCTTCCTCGATAACTGGACTATCCAACACAAAAAGAATTATTCAATTCGAACCAGTAGTTTCGGAGATTAGCGCGTTCAAACAAACAAACAAACAAACAAACAAACAAACAAACAAACTCTTCAGCTTTATATATTAGTATAGATTGTAATTTTTATAATGGGATTTTAATTTCAGGTGTAGTAGTAAAATAAATTGTTCTGAAGGAACTAGTACCTAAGTAATTCTTTTGATTTTCTCTCACCTCCATTGTCTGTACTGTCCCTGCGGTAACTTTGAGGCAATCAATCAGCCTGTCATAGGACCTGAACAGGAGCTCTTTATCTGACTGAAGATCCTTATTGTATGTGCTCGGAAGTCCTTTCAAAACGCAGTTGAATGCGAAGGCATCTCCCATAAGTAAACCAGCTGCTCCACGAACTAATTCTAATCCATCTGGGTTTCTTTTTTGTGGCATGAGACTAGAACCAGTCGAAAAGTTATCTGAGAAACGCACGATGCCGAATTCTTGGGTGCTGTAAATAATGAGGTCTTCAGCCAGTCTACTCAGGTGAATACCGCAAAGGGAAGCCCAGTTAAGGAATTCCACTGTAATAAAAATACATGGTCAGGATCAATAAATGAATAGGTCTCTTGGTCATGTTTATAAGTTGTAAGAATGGAAGATAGGTACCTATGTAATTTAGGTAAGTAACTTCTATTAAAAATTAGCTCACCAAAATGATCACGCGAGGATACGGAAAACATGGAATTACGGAGATATCTTTGAAGCCAAGTTTCTTCGCCAGCGTGAGCCTGTTGATGGGTAACGCGCAACCGGCTATCGCCCCACTTCCAAGCGGACATCTTGACAATCTATTAGTCTGCTCTTGTAGACGGGTGACGTCATCACGTAGGCCCCATACATGGCTGTAGGTAATTATTAAATTGTGAATTTATTGCAGGCTAGGCAGGTACCTTTGTGTGTGAAAAGTTTGTTAGTACAAACTTACCTCAAAAGAAAATGACTCCATCTTATAGGTTGCGCTCTCTGAAGATGAGTGTAGCCTGGAGCGATTAAATCTATTTCTTTTTCGCTCCGAGTTACTAGAATCTGAACATAAATGAAAATAATAAAAACAAATAGGTAGGTGCTTACCTACCCACCTACTTTCCAGTTTTATTTATAAATTATGTACATGATAACATGATTACTTAAAGAAACATTTCACCTTGATGATATCTATAAGTACGTCTTGTAACTTGGGTATGGCAGTAAGCATCCACATCTTAGTATCGGTTGCGGATTGGTCATTGCGACTTCTAGCTGTATGCAGCCTTAGTGCTGCTTCACCAGCGTGTTTGAAAAGACGACGTTCGACCACTGAATGTATGTCCTCTTCTGGGTCACATAATCGACCATGCTTTGTTATTTCTGCTGAGATCTCTTCGTCTACCTAGAACGGTTATTTCATTAGGCGTTTACCCTATAACAATTTATTTTCGTTTTTCATTCAACTTTACAAAAAACATGTAAAAGTTCCTGAAATTTTATGTTTTTTTTACTTTTCTGCCTAGGTCTTAAGTTAGCTACTAGATGCAAGGTAATAGTATAAAAAGTTGCAACAAACTTTGTCTAGACCTTCCTGAATAGATTGATGGTCGGTGCTGCTTAAATGACCACTCCTATGTAGTTCTTGGGCCCATCCCCGACTCCCAAGGATATCTTCGTGAAAGAGACGCGAGTCAATTGGAAGCGAGTCGTTCAATCGCCGTAAGACAGATGACGGCTCTTTTTCGAAGCAACCTCCCCATAATTGATATCTGTCCGTCTGTTAAATGTTTAAGAAAGTATTAAGCGACCAATTGTTATCAGAACTATCGTGTTTAATATGTATAGTAAAAATATCTATGTATGTATGTATATTATATTAAGTATATCAGATATCTAGTACCCGTAACACAAGCTTAGAGCTTACCACGGGGCTAGATGTTGTTGTGTAAATTGTCCGGAAATATTTATTTATTTTATTTATAACTATCAGACCACGTGTAGCCTGGATGATGGATACAGAAAGTCTTTGACTGTCTGTTTCATCATCCATCATAAATTCAGCCATGGGTGATGGGTGGGCGTCCCACTGATTTTAGGCTTCCCAAATTCCTTGGCGGCAACATCCCGCTTTTAAAAAAGTATTACAAAGTGTTTATATAAGTGAAAGTTATAATTGTAGATAACGAATATTAAAATAATAAGTTAACAGGTAGTTCTGCTTACAGATCTGAGTTTTACGGACTTACTGTGGACATATTAAATGTCTTTCTCACACAATAATTCAACACTATTTGACAGTCTCAGTTGTTATTTTATTATTATGTAGCATTGTGTTTGTTTTGAATCTATACACACAATTTATCTCTTAACGTCATGTTACTTATCTATAATTTGTTGGCAAACAGGGTCACATTGAGCATGTGATCTTCAATTACTTACTTAGGTAGGTAGTTCTTGGCACATTCTTGGCAGAACATTTAATCTTCTTTTAATTAAAATTTCCATGTCACAATATTAGTTACCGTACTCCTCCGAAACAGCTTAACCGATTATTATGAAATTTTATATGCATATTCAGTAGGCCTGAATTTTTCATTTTGCAAAACTACGTTTGCTGGGGTCAGTTATTATAATACATATTATGTAGGTAGGAATAAATGTAAATTTAAAATTTAAGGAAAACCTCCGATTTGAATGTTTTAATTTCCTTAAAAGTAAAACACCATAATATTTTGTAATGTGCACGCAATGCGCTTTCATTTGATAACCCACTCGAGTATATTTGCAGATTTTGGGTTTTCCTTCCCCACTTTCACCCCCATAACTTTATCGGCACAACCGATTTTCATGAAACATGTCTAAGAACACTTGCGCCAAACCGCTCTATCCGTTCTGGAGCTATGATGTCGCAGACAGACAGACAGACAAACTTATAACATAACACCCCTCTCTTTTGGTCGGGGGTTAAAAACTGAAATCATTACGCGTGGCGCGGTGGGCGAGGGTCCGCTTGCGATGCAAGAGATAGCGGTTTCGATTCCCGCCGATTGGTCAAGTGCTTGCAGAAAATCAAACAATCATTCAATCATTTATAAAAAAACCAAAGAAAGTATTAAGTACATAATAAACGCAATCTTTAGGTTAACATCTATACTAATATTATAAAGCTGAAGAGTTTGTTTGTTTGATTGTTTGTTTGTTTGTTTGTTTGTTTGTTTGTTTGTTTGTTTGAACGCGCTAATCTCCGAAACTACTGGTTCGAATTGAATAATTCTTTTTGTGTTGGATAGTCGAGTTATCGAGGAAGGCTATAGGCTATATAACATCACGCTACGACCAATAGGAGCAAAGATATAGTGGTAAATGTGTAAAAAACGGGAGAAATTGTTCACCTTTGAAGCCTTCCGTTGCGTGCGCCGTGAAAACGGTTCAAGATACACAAAAAATATGTATTAAAGAATAATAGCTCTTTTAATGATCTAAAAAACAATCCGCGATAGTATATGTCTATCTTTTAAGATTAACTCACAAAAACCGTTTTTATGGTATCTAATTTGGTCGAAAAATTTGTTTAAGTTGTATCAACATAATAATATTAATCTTTATTCAAATAAATATTTTGTTGGTTAAGAGTACTTCATCCATTATAACGCGGGTAGCACCGCAGGGCACAGCTAGTGTTTAATAAAAAAATCAAAGTGTGTGTCTATTATATGTATATTACATGTCCTAGTAACCATAACACAAGCTTAGAGCTAACCACGGGACCAAATGTTGTGGAGTGGATTGTCCGGAAAAATTGATTTATTATTAAATTGAGATGAATAGTTAGGTATCTGCCTTGGGACGCCTTTTGCGTCCGGTAACGCTATCATAGCCATCTGGGGTCAACAAGTTCATAGCCAATTCGAAAAAAAAGAGAAAAAGAGATCATTTATACAAACAATAATAATATAATTATAGGCAAATAAGATATACTAAATATTAGGTCCTTACATATGAAATTGGCGTTTTGTATGGGAGGAACAAAAAGTCGAATATTTTTTAATATAATATATTTAATTAATCAAAGTATGAACCATTATTTTCTATGCACTTTTGCCATCTTATAGGTAGTTCATTGATCCCTTTACTAAAAAAACCAGTCGGACGGGAATCAATAAAATCTTTGAAGGCGATTTGGACTGCCCCATCGGAGTTGAATTTTTTCCCTTGCAAGAAGTTATCCAAATTTCGAAAAAAATGGTAATCTGTTGGAGCAAGGTCCGGGGAGTACGGAGGATGTCTTAGACTTTCCAATTGAAGCTCTTCTAATTTAGTAGCCGTCTGTTGCGCAGTGTGTGGTCTAGCGTTGTCGTGAAGCAGCAGTGGCGTGGAGCGATTGACCAGCCTAGGTTGTTTAGCCGCTAGCTTTTCCATCATGGTTTGCAATTGCTGACAATAGACATCAGCCGTAATAGTCTGGCCAGATTTGAGAAAACTGTAATGAACAATACCGGCACTAGTCCACCAAACGCTTACAAGTAACTTTTTTGGGGTTAATTTTCGCTTGGGGCAGGATTTGGCTGGCTGGCCAGGATCCAACCATTGCGCTGAGCGCTTCCGATTATCGTAAAGAACCCATTTTTCATCACAGGTAATGATTCGGTTTAAAATACCTTCATTATTGTGCCGGTTTAGTAATGTAACGCAGCAGTCGACGCGCGTTTGCCGGTTTGCTTCACTCAATTCGTGAGGTACCCACCTTTCAAGCTTTTTAATCTTCCCAATTTGCTTCAAGTGAATTAAAACAGTTTTATCACTAACACCGCAGCCTGCAGCTAACTCGGACGTGGTTTGCGATGGATCCGCTTCCACAATAGCCTTCAACTCTTCATTATCAACTTGAGTCTCAGGCCGTCCACGGGGCTTGTTCTGCAAGTCGAAATTTCCAGAACGAAAACGTTGGAACCAAAAACGAACTGTGTTTTCTTTTGCAACACGACCGCCATACACATCATTCACCCTTCGAGTTGTTTCCGCAGCACTAGTGCCACGGCGGAACTCGTACTCGTAAATAATGCGATATTTTAAGTTTTCCATTTTGTAAAATGAGTGACGCAAACAGAAAAAAACAGAAGAAAAAAAACAAATGAATGACGATCATCGAAGCACAAATACATGAGTCTATAGCTGTACAAATTTGAATTTGGAATTCCTTACCAAAGAGGAGAAATTTGTGATTAAAGTGGCCAGTACGAAAAACGCCAATTTCATATGTAAGGACCTAATAAAATATGATGAGTACCTATGTAGACAGATCACAATATAATTTAATAATTTCAACTTTTAACTATTTGTTTTGTTTGAAAGTCGATTTTAAATCGACTACTTCTGAACCTATAAGTTCCAAAACTGTTTACACTGAAAATATTTAATACAAAACATGTTTTGTAGTAGTATGTAGTACTAGTTGGGTATAATAAGTCCCAACAGTTTTGGGGTCCTAGTTTTTTAACCCCTTTTATCCCAGGGCCCTTGACCACCTAGCCACTGCAAGTCGTCTCGTTCGTCCGGGATTTTTCAAAAGGGGTTCTTGATTATAGCCTGGCATACTTGCAAGTGCGTCAATTTTTACGTACCTACTCAATTTTGGAGATCGTATAAGACTATATACCTACGCATTTTAACATTAATTTCTCACAGTATTCTGACAGTTCCGCATTACGCAGTAGCCAGAGCACTCAGTAAATTATTGTGTAATGTAATACTATCTCATACCTAGCTAATATTATTATGTATAATATATATATTTAATTTACTTTTATTGAATGGTTGTAACAGGGCTGTCATAGCCGGCAAACGGATCAAAGCCCTTTGGGGTCAATGTAAATGGGGTAAAAAAACAATCGACAAAGTAAATGCTTACAAACAAAGATCAGAGAGTATATAATCAGTAATTAATCACTCAATAAAATCTCTTGTTATACGGTTTCATACGTTGCTTCCCTGGCCGCAAACGCTTTTTATAAAATAGCTGACTAAGTGGTGTATGCAAATGTAGGAACCCGATTTACCATAAAATTCACCGGAAATACATTTTTTTGTATGTAGCCTTCATACCACCTCCTCCCCGCACACGCAAGTGCAGCATTACTCACCATATCTTGGAAACTCTGTATAAATATAAATTTTATAATACATATAATATAATGTTTTTAGACTTTTTAGTATCACTTTTTGAAAAAAAAACTAGCATCCCTTTGCTGTTGATAGCACTAAATGCATACCTAATACTGTCAATGTCATTGTCATGTCATTGTCACATTAACCTATGAGGTTATTTTTGGTTTGAGGTTATGTTATTATTTTGATCTCGTTCGTTGCAATTTCTATGAAATAAATAACTTAATATTTTATGTTTATTATGATAATAAATAAGGAAACCAAATGCTACAAATGAAAATTTAAACCAGATACAACAGCACTACTCAATTATTAACAAATAAAATTATCATTCTGTAGTAAGTTACATGGATAGAGTTCGAATCGTTACTTAAAATACCTTGATTGCTTAAAACATGGTAGAAACACAAGATGAGCTTCATTGTCCTGGAGAAGAACCACCTGGTGGTAAACAAGAAGATGGACGATTTAAACAGATTACTTTATTTGATATATCTCACGACCCGGGTATGAAGGATGATGATGGTAACGAAGCCCCTCGACCTTATACCAAAAATATAATGCGTAAGTGGCTCAGAAAAGTGAAATGGGAGAATGCTAAAACAGAAAAGAGGCGTAAAGAAAAAGCAAATGCTAAGGAAAGAAGAAGGCGAGCACGGGAAGAGAATATAGAGCTAGGCCCCAGCAGGAAAGCCCTCAAGAAAATGAAAGTTGAAAAACAAAAATCAAGCACAGCAATTATTATAGACTTAAGCTTTGAACAACTTATGATAGAAAAAGATAGATATAAAGTTATAAAACAGATATTGCGATCATACTCAATAAACCGCAGGTCAAGCAAACCATTACAATTTCACATAACAAGCCTAGGAAACTTAACTAAAGGTGATCTATCAAGGCATAATGGTTATGAAAATTGGGATGTAAGTTTGAGTAAACCTCACCACTAGTAAAGCCTTACTTTTATAATTTTCATAATATGAGCTCTAAAATGATTGTATTAGAACTTACATAATTTCAAATAGAGTATATAGATATATAAACCAATTGTACATTTTCTAGAGTTTTAAAATCGATACATTATATAATGTATGAGCCACTTTTAAAATAATATATATAAACTTTTTATACTTGATTTCAGATAAAATACCATGAGCAGCAATATATTGATCTATTTCCCAAGGATAAAATTGTCTATTTAACAAGTGAATCAGAAAATGTAATTGAAAGCTTCGAAGAGGATACTTTTTATGTTATTGGTGGATTGGTAGATCATAATCAACATAAGGTATTGGACTTTCAAAATTGTCAAATTGTTTTATTTAGGAGTAGCTTTTTGTGCCATGGTTTACCTATGTTTTATGGATTTTTATGTAGTAACGACATATTTTACAGTTTAACTTAAATTACAGTAAAAAGATACCTTTAGCCTTCCATGGTATAATGTTATACTGAAATTGAAAAAAAGTAGTTTATGTGATTATCACATTTTTGCAAATAAAATCTTTATAATATTAGTATAGCTAATGGACCAATGGTATTATAATAAATTTATGGTTGATTTATTTTGCCTACCAAAGCATATATGGGATCATCTATATTATGTATAAATAAATAAATATTTCCATGAAATTCACGCCTTAAGCTTACCGCTAGGGCTAGATATTGTTGTGTGTTTTTCAGAAAATATTTATATATTTTGATTTCTAACCATACTCCTTCATTCCAGGGCTTATGTCATCAAATAGCTACTAAGCAAGGTATCAGACATGCTCAACTTCCATTAGACAAATATGTGAATATGAAAACTAGGAAAGTTTTAACAATTGATCATGGTAGGTTCTGGTTATTCAAATAATGTTATCTTCATGTATAATAGTTGCTATTATTGCTCACTTGGAGATAATTGTTAAAGTCTACCTATTTAAATGTAGGTAATGTTAGCAATGAAGAGATATGACATTGAGATATATAAAATAAAAAAGTGACCTTTTATTGATAAATGCATTTTATTATTTTTCAGTATTTGAAATCGTGGTGAGGATTGTAGAAGGAATGCCATGGCAGGAAGTACTGATGAAAGTACTTCCAATGAGGAAAGGAGTTCAGGCTTGTGATACAGTTAGTAACCCCAATAATTCTGATGAATCTGACAGCTGTGCCGATTGAATTCAACAAACAGTACACATTACACAAGTATAGCATAGAAAAAACATTTTAATTATAAGTATTTATTGTATTTATGTTGTACAAAAATGTATAAATTGTATTATTATTTTACTGTAATAGTAATTCCATAATAATAGAAATGACTAGGACTTCATGTACAATAATCATATTATCATACTCCAGTTATTATCTAATATGTACCATATATATATTATAACTTGTTGATGTGTTTACTGTGTAGATAATAAAATAAATTAAGGAAATTGTAGATATTTACAATAAATCTAACAGTTATCTTCTTTAGCTACAATACTGAAAAACACACACCTTAAAAATTATATATATTTTTTTAATAAAATTAAAATATTTATATCCTAATAGGGGCAAATTAGAAATGTTATTTTTTTGTCAGTGAAGCATAAGGGTACACTTCAGTCCATGCTGTTGCGTAGTATTTTGTTTCGAGAAATTTTAAACTTATTTCAGTGAAGAACTTAATTTAGAGTAAGCTCAAACTAGACGTTTTATGCAAAATTACTTTAAGTACAGGATTTATTAATGCTCAGAACATTTTATTTTATACAAGCAAAGCATTTAGTTGGGAATATTATATTTTTTGTAAAAGTCCAAAATCAATGGCGCTACTCTTTCTGGATTATTTAAATGCACGTGATGAGTGCCATGAATAAATTGGCTCTCGAAATCCGGGTTACTCTTTTCTATAATTTCACGCATTTCCACAGAGAAGGCGTCTGTTGCATACGGAGAGTCTATCGCCTTAATATACAAGGTGGGACATTTCAATCTCCGTATAAGAGCTGCTACGAATTTTTTATCCTCTGGGTTGAATAATGTGTACTTTAACCTTGAGTCTCTCGAAAAGTAGAATTTGGTCGGATCCTGCTTTGATGGTTTCGTTCCACGGTTTGCGAGATATTGGACACTGTCTATAGCTACTGATTTCCTTGTGCCTTTGTGCCAAATTTCTTTAAGTTGTTCCATGGTGTAAGTTGGCGGTTCCGAGTCTAGTCGGGATTGTGCGTCGAGGCATTTTCGGATAACAATTGGATATTTGTCAATCACAAAGTCTAAGTCGTAGTCGTCGTGGATGAGACTGTCCACTCCCACATAAAAGTCTACATCATCAGGATAAGTACTGGCAAAGCGCATAGCTGCTATGGATCCCATGGAATGACCTAGCAACGACACTTTGTCCCATTTGAAATAGTCCTTCAAATGGAGTATGTGTCTTGGTAGATCCCAACTGTAATATTGAGTACCTGAAATAGTAATACATTACAAACTTTATGACTTCATTTTTTATTAAAATAGTAGTAATGCTATACTTATGTAAAAGACATTATGACATAGTACCTTCCGGAATCCAAGAGGACAGTCCATGTCCTGGAAAATCAAAGGCTATTATTGCTCGATCTTTGATTATCATTGGAGCCAAGGGGTCCCATGTTCCGGCGTTATCTTGCCATCCGTGGACGGCCAGAATTGGCCGCTGCTTTGAGTCATCGCCCCACACCTTTGCTGATGCATTACCCCATGGGAAAGGTATTTGAATCTCTTTTGTAGGTATCTGGAATAGAAATATGCTTAACAGAAACATTTAATTATTTGAATATATCTCGCAAAACTTAAGAATGATACCTATTAAATTTTCATGGGTTTCCTGTATAAAAAAAATTATATCTCGGTTCTACTTAATTTTATAAAATTGTAGTTTTTTAGTACCTACCCATTATAATTCTACCTTCCTATGTGAAATAAATAAAATTTAAGTATTCGTATGTCCTTGTACCATGTCAAAGTCAAAACTTTTATTTCCTTAGAAGCACATAGCCTACATGGACAGGTCAACTTAAAATTAACATGCATGCTACCTCAGACAGCTTGGCTTATGGGTCAATTTAGGTGTTACATTAACATTACAATACTCTTTATTGAAACACCAATATTATTATACGCCAGAACAATGCTTCAGAACAAAAATACATGTCGATAATAGGTAATAACAATACAGCCCTTTTTGTTCGATGCAGGTAAAGATAAACCTTTAAAATATCTACTGTCATTAAAAAGTATTAACCTAACCTACTTCCTATTTAAGCTCATATGTTAAACTTTAACAATTATTAAATGACGTAATATTATTCTTATTAACAGTTCTTACACGCTTATAAAATTGCTTACCTCATTCGTGTGTAATTTTCTGATGTTGATGTTTCCAAACACGACCAATCTGGGCTTTATAGTAACAGCGTTAAAGTTGAATATTGTGCGCGCTAATCGTTTGGCCATGGTTATTTAAACAATACTATTTGTAGAATTCTGGACTTCCGTAACTATATATATGAATAATATTTTTATTATAGCTAAAGTTATTATTTTCACTCTAATATCACAGTTATTTAGGTTAAATCACTAGTAGGAATGAGTTTTTGCTAAAATAGTCCGTAAAACAAATATGATGACCACTAATCACCTAGTCTGAGAGCCACCACTTAGTACTAATAGATTTAAATGCAAAATTAAAATAAATAATATTGTTCAACTGAGATTATTTGTTTCAAAGCGGATTCTAACCTAAACTATGACGCACCGCGCTAGAATACTATGGCCAAGGCCGCGCAGCGATGTTCCTACTAGCCGACCGACACGGGCGCACGATCTTACTTCACGGAAGCAACAAACGGGCTGAGCCAAACCTCGCTATAATTGAGTAATAGCAGTACTTAGTAGTATAACGTAATGTACCTTTGGACTTACCAAAGTCCAAAGGAGATGATGATGATGTCATAGATATATTGTGATTTGTGATGTGGTTGCGGATTTGGGTAGATATACATATAACACGATAAAATTTAGTCAGGTTTCTTTATTTAATTTAATACATTATTGTTTAAATTTCAAACCTCAGCATGTAAGTACATAAACAATAACTTTTTCGCAGACTATGCTGTTAGTATCTCATCTTAAATATTTTTACATAGTAACATCCCTCGTACTCTTACTCAAAAAAAAATGTGCATTATTAAGAAGCTAGTATGAAACAGAAGTTTCCATTCGAGTAAAAATCAAGGAACTTACTTATAATATCACAAAGCTTAACTCATTCATTATACTTACTCCTTATACTCCTTACATTAGTAAACTTAATCATAAAATGATTCTTTATTGTTTTTATGTTTTTTTCCAAGTTTGGATACAATTAGGCTGGATATAGGTATCCCAAATTACTTTTTTGTATATTGTGTCTGAAACTATGACGCATATTTTATCTGAGGTAATTATTGTTTAATACATAGCGTCGGAGGTATCGTTGGTTCTAAAAGCCCTTGACGTAGCGCCGTGAGTAGGGGCCGCGGGGCGCATGCGCAGTCACCTCGCCAGTCGTCAAAGTCCAAGGCCCAAAGTCCAGCTCCTCTGAGCCCCGCTAGCGCCGCTGATGAGCCAACTCTATGGACCTCTTCTGGTCTCAGGTATGAAGCCCACTGCCTGCCGTGGACGCTGTAGGTTCCGTCAACTGTTCTCGTCTCTGTCCATTCCTTGGATTGAAGGTTTTTGCAAATCTAAAAAGTAACATAACATTTATTTAACTTTTAAGTGTCTCAATAGTTTAAATATTCAACTCAAGTCATGAGAGAGAGTGAGAGAGAGAGAAATCCAAATAACTCAAAATGTAAGTTTCATAAATAGCTTCGTTGTTGATTGTGTTTTAAAGGCCTTTCTTTGGTTTTTCTTTGGCTGGGCAATGAATAATGTTCAGTGGCTCAGCTATTTTATGGTAGGTAATTATACGTCTACATAAAATATTTATCAATGTTCTATACAGCAGATAGATAAGGTTGAAAAGTCCATAGTCATGTTTTCCTCGTTAGATAAGGTCTTACCTTTAAGACACTCAAAAATAGAACTGCTACAAGCATACTGATATTGACGTAAAACATAATATTATATAGTAGACGTTTATGTAAAGCTAAAAATAAAGAAATAAGCAAAAATAAAATACAAAATTTTTACCAATCGGTTTTCAATGCTTATAAAATAAATATAATTTTTTTGCTGCCCTACATGCAAAATTCTGCAACAGAAAAAAAACACTGATAAGACTTCTACCTCATAATAAGCAAGGAATCCAGGAACTTGTGTGAATTCTCCGGGTTCACCCGGTCCGGATACAGGAGCCCCGTGTAAATTATTTGATGCACTTCGTAATGTATAAGTTTGTCCATAAGCAGGTACATTTAATACCAGCATTCTTGGAGGGACGACTCCTATCCAGTATGCTAGGGATGAATTCTGAAATTTAAAATGTTATCAATAACATTGTCTGAAAGAAAGTGGTTCAGTAAATTTGGCTTGATTTGTACTTACAAAGCTGTTGATTCCAGCATTTGAGCTTTCCATTGACACTAAATAAGTAGTTCTTCTTTTGGCAGATGCCGAAAAGTCATTAGCGGCAATAGCTATCCAGTCCAGCTCAGATGATAATACATGTGGTACATATGCTAATTCTGCTATGCGTGGCGACGACGACACCATGGCAGATAGTTCTAAATCGTGAGGCCTCAAGGATTTAGATAGTTCTACGAGGAGGTTGCTGAAATCTTCTCGAGATGATGCATAACTGAGGGCATTGTTGCATGGATCCTGAAACGATGGAGACACAAATAGTATGATCTGTATTTATAGTTTTTAAGTTTTGCTAAAAGGTTAGTAAGCTAGTATTTTTTCCTCACCTCTTTGCATACTGGATATTGCCAAGCAATTTGTACCCCATTAAAATTCCACTTCCTAATAATATCCATAACAGAGTCTATAAATATCTTTCTGTTTTCAGCTGTCGACGTCATTTTTAACCATTTGTCATCTTCGGAATTTCTTAATCCGCCTACTCCGAGGATAACCTTAATTCCAGTTTGTCTTAGTTCTGTTAGTTTGCCAAAGAAATTGTTTTCTACGTCCAGTTCTGGATTGCCAGGGACTAATTTGTGTGATTTACCATCCAGGTACGACCACGCATATATAATATGGGTACAAAGGGTTGGGTCTACTTGCTCGGGTCCAAACTTTCCATGACCTTGTCTGAAACATTATGTTTGATGTAAATAGTAGGTATATAATAATCCTTAAGAAATGGATTAATACAACGTATAAAATTCACTTACCTGTAGTATGCCCAACTTGTGAAATAACAAGCGACTATGGGCTTTTCAGGTTCTACTTCAGGATTGGTGTCTCCAGTAATCCTTAGCTGAGATTTAGTTTTGCATTGAGCTTTCTGTGGCCAATCACAGTGGTTTTTATTCCAGTGCAAGGGTTCAGGGCAAGTTAATTTAAAGAAAAGTCCATTATTACAGAGGTAGTATTTGGAGCAGTCTGATGCGTCAGCTCTAAACACGGTTCCGGTACATGGTTTTCCCTCAAGATCGGACGAGTCTACATTCTGTAAAAAAATAAGTTCAAAGTATAATTAAAGTAACTCAATCAAAAGCTCTGAATACTCGTAAGTACTGTAAGTTTTTTTTTCAACAATGATTATTTGATTGAGTAATTATTATTTACCCCAATGATTATTCCAGTTTCATGCACTGGTTTTATCGGGACGTGTATATTGGTTTCATATTCCGTAGTGGTTGTAGTAGTCGGTGGTTTTGTGGTTTCGGGAACGGCTGCCTCTATGGTATTATCGGGCCCTTGTACTGTTGAAATAATGTATTTAAAATTAAAATTTATTGGATGGAAACTGTTGTAGCAAATATATTTGATTCGCATTTTACGTACTTTCTTCCAATGTGCATGTCGGTGGCGCTTTCTTATTCCTCAGAACGTGGTTGATGGTGTTCAACAGTGGTAGTTTCCCACAACCACAATATCTTCCAGTGAAATCGTCAAGGTCCAACGACCAAGCCATGGCGCCTCCTAATCTCATTGCTCTAACATATTCAGATTTGTGTCGCACCATGTAGTCATCGTCAAATGAGACCCATTGGTCGTCTAGAGCTGCATATGGTCCCATTCTACCTCCAGCGTCTCTCGTGACTTGCCATCCCTTTAGCCTTATACGATCGCATATCTATTAGAAAAGATAACATGAAATTACTGTGTAATTCTGATTTCTTTCGTTTACATTCAGTTCCAAGTCTCAGCTATCAGTACAAGATTTTATTGTCACTCAAAAATCGTAGGCAATATCTTTAAATCCTAGGTGGGCATAAAAACAGTACAATGTGTCATACAATTCTAAATGATGACGTATGAACGAAACCTACGAAATTATTATCTTTCAGCTAAGGTTGTACAAGAGCATAAATAAATAATTAAAATCGAGAGATTCCTTTATTTGTAGATGTATTACAGTACAAAACTTACTTCATAAAATGATAAGAATCCTCTCGCTCTCGTTTCGTCACCTGCCTCTCCTCCTGCATAAGTGGGCGCACCTAATCCTGTACCGACATTATCCATCAGAGAGAAGGATTGTCCATAGAATGGTATGCCCAAAATCAGTTTCTCTCTATCAGCACCTCTGTTGATCCAGTAGTTTACGGTGAAGTTCTAAAATAGTTAGAAGTGAGATTAACATTTATTTTTTAAATAAAAATGCAATGAAAGTAATTTTATATTCAAGTCGTACTGTGTTAAGAGTCATGTCTGTGTCGTCGTCGCTGGCATACATCGGTGATACATGTCCCGTTTTCTTATCCCATTGACCGTGGTAGTCATAAGCCATCAGAGATATCCAGTCTAAGTTCTTCGTCAGGGTTGGTACATCGTAAGCTAAACAAAAATACATATTAATTTTCAATATTTATTTATATTTGGATAATAATTTAATATGGTTTAAAAACTTACCAACGTCAATAACTCGCTTACTGGCTGATACTGCAGCAGAGAGCAATAGCCCTCGTGAGTCAAAAGCTGATCGAAGTTCTTTTACTAAGTTAGCAAAACCTTGTTTATCTGAGCTTGGTCCCTTTTCACAATTCACCTTAAATAATCGGACATTTAGTACTACGTATGTAACTTCATATAGACATACATTTCATACATAACTAGAATTTATTTCTTACCTGCCAGCATTTAGGATACTCCCAATCTAGATCTAACCCATCGAATTCATATTGTTCGATGAAATCTAGTGCATGAACAATAAACTTTCTTCGCGCAGAGATACTATTAACTAGCCTCGAGTATTTGTCACTGGCTGAATCGTCCCAGCCTCCAAGACCCAAGACAACCTTGACACCATGACTCTTCTTCAGTGCTACCACCTTTTCGTAGAATTCTAAAAATTATCCATTATTATTTTTATAGTAATTAGTGCAAAATTAATAACTTTGATACAGAATGGTAGGCCAAACTTACTGTTTTCCACATCCAACCAAATATCATGAGGCTTTATAACCAGACGAGAGCTGTCTAAAACAGCAAATGCGTAAACAATATGCGTGCAGAGGCTGGGATCGATGTCACTTGGAGTAAACTTTCCAGGTCCAGGTCTAAATAACAGAAACAATCCGAAATTATGAAATTCAAATTATGTTTAAGGTCGAAAACAGTATCAAATAGAACATGCGTGTTTACCTGTACCACGCCCAGTTGGTGTAATAACAGACGACTTTGTATCGCTCATCCATATGAGGGTCTGATACAGGTTTCACGGGTTTGTGAATCACTTCACTCGGCTGAACCACAGATTGTGTTGGGCGCTGTGTAGGTTTTTGTACCGGCGGTCTGACTTCAATGTCTTCTAGATCATCATCTAGTGAATTTCCTGAATCAACTATTGGCTTTGATTCAATTGGTTTAGGGAATGATTCCTCATCAATATCTCTGTTTAAAAATCCGTTCTTAATGGCATTTATTAGGGGATGTTTTCCTTCGCCGCACCTAATATTAAAAAATAGGAGATTTTTTTATTACGTTAACATAAAAAAATATAAATAAAGTAGTAAACATTCATACCTGTTTCTGAAGTCATCAAGATCGAGGGCCCATACCATTCCACCAGCAAGACCAAGGGATTTCATAAAGTCCACTTTTTTCTTTATAATATCAGTGTCGTCGTAGGATACCCATTGATCACCTTTGAAGGCGTAAGGGCCCATACGATTCATTGGGTCTTTTACTTTTTTCCAACCATTGAATCTGATGCGGTCACATATCTACAATGAATATAAAAATGAATTGATGATACCAGATTCTGAAAAATCCTCTTTTGTATGTGTATAAAATAGTTAGTACCTCGTAATAAGAGAGGAAACCTTTGGCTCTGGTGTATTCTCCTTCCTCCCCACCAGTAATAGCTGGCGTGTTCAAACCGGCTTCATTTCTTTGACCTTCCAGTGTAAAGGTTTGACCGTACATAGGCATTCCCATAACAAGCTTTGAGGGAGGGGCTCCTTTCTGTATCCAGTAATGGATTGTGTAATTCTACAAAATAAAACGGTTTTAGATGATTGAAGATTGAGACCATTTAGATAAAACGGTTTTAGATGATTAAAGATTGATAAAGAAAGAAAACTTTGTTGTTAAATTGTGTACATAGAGATCTTACACAGTTAAAAATAGTTTCAACAATATTTATCCGCTAGGACATACAATAAGTACAATCCTAAAGGTATAATAAAGTGAAACCACAATTTGACGCACAAAATGTGTAGGTGGAACTTAGAACTTACTGCATTGAAATAAGTGTTATCATCGTCGGGGTGATAGTAAAGGGGTGCGACATGTCCAGTCTTCTTATCCCACTGTCCATGGTAGTCGTAGGTCATTACTCCGATCCAGTCCAAATGCTTGGCCAGTACGGGGACATCGTACCCGGCGTCTATAACTTGCTTACTTGGCGATACGGCTGAGGACAGCAGTAAGCCCTTGGGTTTGAATACAGCTGACAGTTCTCTGACTAAGTCTCCGAACGCTTGTTTGTCTGAGTCGGGACCCTTAGAGCAATCCACCTGGAAATATTTTGGAAAATCATCAAAACGTAACTAGAAACTCGTGAAGAATTAATGATATAATTAAAATCGTGAATGAATTTAAAGGCGCTAAACATTATGGCTTTATTGTGTGTCACAGAACATTGGTACTTACTTGCCAGCACTTAGGATACTCCCAATCCAAGTCTAAACCATCAAATCCATATTTCTCAACGAAAGAAACCACATGCTTTACAAATCTGGCGCGTGCTGAGGGATCGTTAACTAACTTAGAGTATTTATCTCCAGCGGAATCGTTCCAACCCCCGAGACCAAGGGATACTTTGATGCCATATCTTTTGAACTCAACAACTCGTTCGTAGAATCCTGAAAGATTTATGAATATTCATACACAGAAACGTACGTGTATGTTTAGTATGTTTATACCTTTACAAAAACATTACAGATATTTCTTAATATAGTTACTTAAATAATATTGGGTATTCATATTAAAATACTCACTGTTGTCATAATCTGACCAGGTATCATGTGCCATAATAAGTCCATCATCTCCTAAAACCGCGAATCCATAAATGATGTGTGTACATAGACTTGGATCAATGTCTTCCGGACTGTACTTGCCGATACCGGGCCTGTACCACGACCAATTCGTGTAGTAGCAAACTAGTTTATATGGAGCTGAAAAAAAAACAATTATGTATAGCAGAAATCAGAAGGTAACATGGAAATAAAACATAAAAAATCTATATAGATAAAATCGATGGGCTCTGGAGGAGCTCTAAATTATTTTCTTAAAAGTAACATTCTTTTTTTTTAGAGAAATAAAACTGCATATATTCATTTAGAAAAAAAAATGTCTCACTTGGGAATCGAACCTTTGATAAAATCTTAATATTTACCCTCGCTGTTTTATCACACGAATCGGTAAGATTACTGTTCAGGATACTATTGTATCCTTATTGAGAGGTATCCAGATAGACAAAAACATTTATAAAAATTTGATCATGAAAGATGGTTAAATTTATCAGCGTCTATGTTACAATGTTTCTTGTAGGTACATAGGTGTTCTTTGCATTATTCGTATTTACTACTTTTTATTTAAAAGACATATACAGACAGAAGGTCTAAATAGGGAAATTCCTGAACTGTAATCCTACCTAATTGTAAGATAAAATAGGGTTAATTTTAATATTTTTCACAGGCTCGATCTAGTAACATAATTTTATTTTCGAAAATCTTTGAATGTAGTTGTTTCTTTTTAAAAATAAAGGAATGTTTCCTTTCAGTAAAATGTGCTAGCTAAATGCTGTAAAGCGCATCGATTAAAAAAAAATATGATTTATTTATTTTATGTTCAACACCAATATTGTTATTATAACAACATTATGAGATGAAAGCTGAGTTGTTCTATTCGCTTCTCAACTCAGTATACAAAATTGAAGCGAACTGTCAAGACAATGTTATTTCCTTGATTATTCTTAGGTTTTATTTAAATTAGCTTGACCTGTCCATGTATGCATAAGCGTCTAAAGAAATAAACGTTTTGACTTTGACTTTATATTTAATAACAAACTGCACGCGTTCAAAGTCGTGGGTGCCCTCTAGTATAAAACATTACATATAAAATTATTTAGAACTTACATTTTAGAAGATGCGGTCTGCTAGAGATGTCTGGTTGTGTAATTTGTCCAGGGGCTGTTTGGATTGGTTTGTATGGGGGGATGACAGGGTCTTCCAGTACTGGTATGTCATAATTGAGTTCTGGTTCTAACGCGGGCCGGGAAGTCGTCGTCGTTGTCGTTGCGGGCGCCTTCTTTGTGCATTTGGTGTTTGCAGGCCAATCACAGATTGATTTGTCCTAGACATAAGAAATACTTTACATCGAAGCTTCGCGTAAAAATACCTTATATAACAATTATTTTTTTACATCAGCATTTACAAGATTCCGATGGCAATGTATTTTACCTGATTCCAATGTAAGCCGGGACTGCAAGAGAACTCTTCAAATCTGCCAAACAAACAGTGCCTATACCGCTTGCAATCGCCAGGGTGCTCGGAATATTCGCCATTGTTACAGTATTCTAAAATGAATTGACAACATATAAAAAACTATTAGTAAATGTTGTTACTTTATCATTTTGAGATACATACAAACAGAAATTGATAGAACTGGCTTATATGGATAAATGACGTCATTGGTATTCATTTTTATAAAATGATAGATGCTACTTAAGTTACGACGTAGGGAACAGATTTCGAACATGAATAACAGTGACGTCACTTGACAATAATGAAGTCTCAACAGGACAACTAGGGCAACTGCTCTGGTCGATATTTGTAACAGTGGAAAAGACGAACTTTGAACTGTATGGAAACTTACTGGACTGGCTAGACTGGTCGTGGACGCCAGTCATCTCCATGGAGGCGTCTATCAAGGGTGCGGAGACGCCTTGCCTCTTGTCGCTGCAGGAAGTTGCGCTGGGGAAGTCGCACTGCGTCCTGTCCTGGCGCCAGACTAATCCTGGCGCGCAGCTCTGCCCGATCAGCATGCCGTTCGAACATACGTAGAATTTCTCGCATTTTGGATGGGCGTGGTAGGTACCAGTAACGCAGGTCTGGTGGGCCAACAGTAGGTATAGTTGTTAATTATCAAAATTATCTGACAGTAAAATTTATCAATAAGACTTTATTGGACCACCACAAGTATTATCTAGACAGTGGAAAATATAAATAGTGGCAAATTAGAAAGAACAAAGCGACACGTATCCCAATGTTTGATAAGAATTCAGTCTATAAAAAAACCGATGTAATTTTTAGTCTGGACATATAACGCTCTTATTTCTGAATTATTGTACCAGTTTTAAAAACATATTCGTTTTTAAATAGTCGTTTGAAGGCTATGGAAATGTTACCTTGCTTGGTATGTTGTTTTGTTCTTCGACAGGCTTTTTAGTGCTAGTGGTTGTCCGTGCTGTTGTAGTACTGGTTGTAATTGGTTGCGTGGGCTGCGGCATTGGTGATTTCGTTGCAGAGGGCTTATCCACTGTGAAAAAAAAGTGGTCATAACATTTTTATAACCAGTTTAAACTGCTTTTTAAAATAAACGTAGTCAAGATGAAATACGAGGAGAGAACTATCCCGACAACATATTAACATTGCAATCGTTTTTGTTTCCAAAAGCGATTTCGGCAGAACCTTAAACCTGCGTAGCGGACTTTGTAGCGTTAGTTTACGACGTAGTTGTTTCCGCAACTATTGCTCTACGGCGTAACTTAACGCGTAGATCAACTCTACGGCTGCGTAGCACACCTCGTCCGTACATTTTTTTTTAAAAGATATCTGTTTGACTAGTTTTATAAATAGCTAGCAATTATTTACACCCCGACACGCGCATCAGGTACAAGTCGCAAATTCTAGCTGCTGCGTGGATGTTGTTGCTGCCGCATACGCTGTTCTTACGTGAGGAGGTTTTGGAGGTTTTGGCTGTTCACGTCCGTAAGTGGTAACCCTCTGAATCCTTACACGTGACCTCCGGGTGGTGCTAAGAACAGTCTCTGGTGGTAGGCTTCGGCCGCGGCTTGTCACCACCCTCCGGGCTGGGCCAGTGCGTGAAGCGATTTTTTCGTGTTTCGTAATGTGGTCCGGAGAAGCCATCTTCTAGGCCTTCATGCTCCATCTTAGACCACATCTTCACTTTACATCAGGTGAGATTGTGGTCAAATGAAGGCTTAACTATAATAATAAAAAAAAAGGTATGTAAAAATTGTCTTCGACTTACCTTCGCACATGGCAAATTCCACCCAGTCGCACCGCCTACTGCGCTTGTCCCAATGCAAGCCCGGGGGACAGAGCTGCTTGCGCCAGCGCCCCGACACGCACATTAGGTAAGAGTCGCAAGTGCTCGCCGCTGCGTGGATGTCGTTTCCACCGCATACGCTGTTCTCTTGTGGCCCTGATGATGATGCTGGTGGCCCTGTATGATATTTTTTGTGTATTTATTGATCAATATATTGAAATTATCACCAGAAATTGCGTCAAGGCAGTTGGAGTAGGTAGGTTATCATAAATCACACTACCTTTATCATGAACAGTTGTTCAAACATTTTGTTATATTGATTTAAAGAGCTGTTAATATCTTAATAGGTATAAAAAGTGACAATATACGTCAAAGTCAAAACGTTTATTTCCTTAGAAGCACATAGCCTACATGGACAGGTCAACTTAAAATTAATAAAACTAAATTGCTTAAATAACAAATATCAAGGAAATAACATTGTCTTGACAGTTCGCTTCAATGTTTTATACTGAGTTGAGAAGCGAATAGAACAACACAGCTTTATCAGTTATTACAATTTTGTAGTTATTACAATTTTGGAGTTCTTACTTATAGGTAACTATTATAAGTTTAACATTTACAATAAAAAAATGCTTGTCAATGTGAGAACCCAAAAAAACACGTATTTTCTCTCTAACGACCTAAATCAATTAATATATACACAGGAAATGTTACACTTTATTAACTTAATATAATTATAATTATTATAGGAACTGTTAAACTATTATTAAGGTATTTAATTCGTTACTACCATAGTCTGTCTCAAAACTAGCGAAGTATGATAATTTAAAGCGTAAATTTTGGGCCCCCGACCAAAAAAGAGGGGTGTTATATGTTTGACGTGTCTGTTTGTCTGTCTGTCTGTGTGTCTGTCTGTCTGGGAAATCATAGCTCCCGAACGGATGGACCGATTTCAATTAAGTTTTTTTTTTGTATGAAAGGTGAGTTTTGCGCCAGTGTTCTCAGATGTTTCATAAAAAACGGGTGAGCCGTTTAAAAGTTATGAGGGTGAGAGTGGGGAAATCTGAAAATATACTCGAGTAGGGTATCAAATGAAAGCGCATCGCGTGCACATTACTAAATATTATGGTGTTTTACTTTTAAGGAAATTAAAGCATTAGAATCGGGGGTTTTTCTTATTTTATATTTAGATTTATGTTGTAATTAATTAAATTAACTCACGTTTAGTAGTTGTGGTCGTGGTAGCTTTCGTAGTAGTCCTTGGAGGCGAGGTTGGCTTAGCAGAAGTTATAGGTTGAGATGAGTCACCTAAAAATAGCAACATAAAGTGTTTGCTCTACTTAAAAAAACACTGGACAAAAGACGACTGTTACAAAATGTTAAAATACGAATATGCGGACACAATGTTGCTTATAAGTCTTTGGTTCGGAAATGGTAAATTAAAGTTCCTTGCCAGCTTGTCTCTCTGTCCGTCCGTCCAGATTTACGTGCGGTTTTCAGTTAAGAAAAGACTGATACTGTACCTATAGGCCCAGTAAAATTTTATCCAATCTTTTCGGACCCAACTTACAGTTACTTTCTAACCGGTATAACTTTATATAACGATAAATTATAGACATTTCCGGTGGCTTACCCTCGCATTTGGCGTATTTAGGCCAGTCGCAGTGTTTCTCCTTGGCGCTCCAGTGAAGTCCGGGCGCACACTGCTGAAGCCTCCACGCGGTGCCATCACAATGTAGGTAAGACTTGCAGTCTCCACGCACTGGGTGGTATTCTTGACCGTTGCATGGCTTGCCTTCCCCTTCTCTATCTGTATATGTTAAAAGTAAAAGACCAGAAAATGTAGAGCTGAGAAAAATTTCAAACTAATTCTGTTATTGTTTACCTATTGCGCTATACAAACTTTGCTTTCTATTTATAACTACGGACCAATTTCAAGGTTTTACCTATTTCAAAATAGGTAAAACCTCGAATGTTTTGTGCAAGCTGATGCTATCTTTCATAATCGACTGAAAAATCTATAAAAAAGGCATAACTAGACTTTATTTTCTCAACACAAAATAAAATAAATTATAATATTAGGTCCTTACATATGAAATTGGCGTTTTTCGTACTGGCCACTTTAATCACAAATTTCTCCTCTTTGGTAAGGAATTCCAAATTCAAATTTGTACAGCTATAGACTCATGTATTTGTGCTTCGATGATCGTCATTCATTTGTTTTTTTTCTTCTGTTTTTTTCTGTTTGCGTCACTCATTTTACAAAATGGAAAACTTAAAATATCGCATTATTTACGAGTACGAGTTCCGCCGTGGCACTAGTGCTGCGGAAACAACTCGAAGGGTGAATGATGTGTATGGCGGTCGTGTTGCAAAAGAAAACACAGTTCGTTTTTGGTTCCAACGTTTTCGTTCTGGAAATTTCGACTTGCAGAACAAGCCCCGTGGACGGCCTGAGACTCAAGTTGATAATGAAGAGTTGAAGGCTATTGTGGAAGCGGATCCATCGCAAACCACGTCCGAGTTAGCTGCAGGCTGCGGTGTTAGTGATAAAACTGTTTTAATTCACTTGAAGCAAATTGGGAAGATTAAAAAGCTTGAAAGGTGGGTACCTCACGAATTGACTGAAGCAAACCGGCAAACGCGCGTCGACTGCTGCGTTACATTACTAAACCGGCACAATAATGAAGGTATTTTAAACCGAATCATTACCTGTGATGAAAAATGGGTTCTTTACGATAATCGGAAGCGCTCAGCGCAATGGTTGGATCCTGGCCAGCCAGCCAAATCCTGCCCCAAGCGAAAATTAACCCCAAAAAAGTTACTTGTAAGCGTTTGGTGGACTAGTGCCGGTATTGTTCATTACAGTTTTCTCAAATCTGGCCAGACTATTACGGCTGATGTCTATTGTCAGCAATTGCAAACCATGATGGAAAAGCTAGCGGCTAAACAACCTAGGCTGGTCAATCGCTCCACGCCACTGCTGCTTCACGACAACGCTAGACCACACACTGCGCAACAGACGGCTACTAAATTAGAAGAGCTTCAATTGGAAAGTCTAAGACATCCTCCGTAC
This sequence comes from Gymnoscelis rufifasciata, assembly GCA_929108375.1. NCBI lineage: Eukaryota > Metazoa > Arthropoda > Insecta > Lepidoptera > Geometridae > Gymnoscelis > Gymnoscelis rufifasciata. The sequence goes on along the minus strand of OV815308.1, from coordinate 8,972,063 downwards.
TCCCCGGACCTTGCTCCAACAGATTACCATTTTTTTCGAAATTTGGATAACTTCTTGCAAGGGAAAAAATTCAACTCCGATGGGGCAGTCCAAATCGCCTTCAAAGATTTTATTGATTCCCGTCCGACTGGTTTTTTTAGTAAAGGGATCAATGAACTACCTATAAGATGGCAAAAGTGCATAGAAAATAATGGTTCATACTTTGATTAATTAAATATATTATATTAAAAAATATTCGACTTTTTGTTCCTCCCATACAAAACGCCAATTTCATATGTAAGGACCTAATATATAAACAAATCAAATGGTTCGCCTAATACGCCTTCTATTTATCTTGCATGTTTACTTTTTTTTACATGTCTTGAAACAAAACCTGTAAAATGAAAATTTCTGCACGCGTTTTAGGAAAATCACAATATGACGTACATCCTAAAGATATACTAATCATCACGAACTGGGCTTAAAGAATAATATATTTAGTAAGTGTGCCACTTTTTATTTCAGTATTTATTTTTAAGTACCACTATATAAATAGTGACAAAGTTGACTTGTATATTTTTTTATTTGTGAGAGTATAAGATTTATTTATTACCAGTGCTAGAAGAAGTGGTGGTCGGTCTACGTGTTGTAGTTGTGGTGGTGGTAGTGGTCGTGGTGGTCGTGGTGGTCGGTGGCGGACGTGACGTCATCGGAGCCAGGGTGCTGGTCGCGCTGCTAGATCCGCTACTCGGTCTTTCTGTTAAGCAATTAGAGTTTTAGCCGCAAGCATCAAAGTAACTGGAGCAATATCATCATACTTTTATTTTAATTTCAATTTTAATATTTTGTTTGTAATGCGATGTATGCCCAATGTCTCTCCAACAAGGGGCTGTAGACCTGGCTACTCATATATTTTTTCCAAAACATGTTAGAAGCTAATTAAAATTTTGATATGTTGCAGATTAGGGTTTAAATACTAAGCTCTCGGATTATGAAGCGAGACGTAACTTGGCACATACATGTTGTGATTTATAATTAAAGTGAAGCTATTAAGCTTGAATGTTATACAGTTAGGCGTTATTACCAGAGCATTTAGCAAAGTTGGGCCAGTCGCATCTGTTCTCCCTGGCGGCCCAGTGCAGGCCCGGCGCGCAGCTGTGTTTCTTCCACACTCCGCCCTCACATTGCAGGTAGCCTTCGCAGTCGTTTGGTGCCGCGTGGTACTCCCCAGCAACACAGGGTGATCCCTCTGCGGAAATACAGTTTCGTAAGTAAGCAGTTTTAGTTTTACTTTTTATTGAGGTTTAGTAGCTAAATGGCAAAAAAACTAAACTGTAATAGATTCGTCATGTCTGTCTGGGATGGATGACCGCTCTGGCAAGGCGCTAGGAACCCTAGGTTATACTTTTCAAGTTTATCTTTAAATGCTCAATTAAACAGTCTTGGCTTGGTTTCATTAGATTGGCATACTTAGTGTGGGAGTTATTCGGGTTTATGTGACTAACCCGTTATTTTTGGAACTATTTTGAACAGATTATTTTCGATTTTGAGAAATATTTTTTCATATTCTAACTGTTGTCTAATTTTAATTGGAGATTGTAAAATATGCCTATAATGTTTTGTCTAGCATCCGGCCACCAGGTCTGCTGCGTCGCCTGGGACGTGAACTGGAGCTGCCAGCTAGGCCATGTGGTGGTGGTAGTACCTGAATTCCCGTTCGCCGCTGCCGTGGTGCTTTTCCTCGTGGTTGTGGTAGGACGCCGAGTAGTGGTGGTGGTCGTGGTCGTCGTGGTGGAGGTGGTGGTGGTAGCTGCTGGCCACCAGGTCTGCTGCGTCGCCGGGGAGGTGGACGGTGGCTGCCAGCTAGGCCATGTGGTGGAGGTGTGCTGTTCGTTGCTTCCGTGGTCGTGACTGCCTCCGGAACCACCTAGCGAGTGTTTGATTATATAAATAAGTCTGTGAAAATTTGCTATATTTAGCTAGCTACCTAAAAGTAAACTTTAAACAAAAGCACCCTGTTATAGAAAACGCGATTGTTTTACAAGATCTTTGTCGTTACTACATTTCTGCTTAGCGTTATTTTTATTTGTTCTCATTTTGAATTTAATTTTTTTTAGGGATCATTAAAGTGAAATATTGCTGTGAAATGTTCCCTAAACTCACCATCAGATTCCGCCGGTGTCGTAGTTGGAGGAGCAGGCGTTATCGGCTGAGGTGGTCGCTCACAGGCCGCTGTGGGTGGCGCAGGCACTTGTCTTCCTAGGGCCCTTCCAGCGGCTCGGAGTAGTGGCGACGGCTCGGCACAGCAGCGGTTGTTGAAGTCATCCAGGTCGATGGCCCATGCGGTCACACCGCCCAAGCCTTGGCGCATGGCCCATTCCACCTATCGAAAAATAATTTTGTTTATGGTGTGATTAGCTCGTTTTATTCATAACTTAAAACTTGGGTTTCTGCATTCTGTACTAGTATTTACCGATCACTTAGCACATACATACCTTTTCAGTTATAGATTTCGGATCGTCGTATCCCACCCATTGATTGTCTGAATAAGTGTACGGTCCAGCGTTATCCTGGCGTCCTGATTTCCAACGCAGATTTTTTTCTGAAAAAATATAATATTTTAGACATGTGTACGATCACAGAACTTTTAGTGGGCTAAAGGCTCGATTATCTTATGGATAGTACATAGTGTACGAATTCAGCGATATAACAAAAAAGGTTTTTTGTGGTATAAAAACCGCCTTTTACAAGCAAGTGAACCCTGAAAAGTAAAGACAAAACCTATTTGTAACGAACCTCTATAACAAACTTCGTAGTAGGCCAGCATTCCTGGTTGTTTAGTAAACTCCCCAGGTTCGCCTGGGCCGGCTGCCGGGGACCCTGGTCCTTTGCCCCCTTCTACATCCGCCAGTCTATATGACTGCCCGTAGAAGGAAATTCCAAGGAGTAGTTTCTTCGGGTCCGCGCCGCCACTAACGATGGCTTTGATAGCGTATTCCTAAAATAAAAAAAATATTATTCAAATGAGCATCAAAGTTGTCATCAAATTAAGTATTTACTCTCGCATTGACATTTGTTTTGTGTAGTACAAGCCTTAATGCAACTTTATTATATTTATGGTATTAGCATTGAAGCGTTTGGAACATAAATGCCTCCAATTTTTATTATGTTCGTAAATATTACTTTATCGAACAAGTTTTATATAAAACAGCCACTTACAATGGAATAGTATGCCAACGTATCTTTCGGTGATGGGATCAATGGCGTGTGATGTGCAGTTGCTCTCTCCCATCCCCCGTGGTAGTCGTAGGTCATGGCGCTCAAGAAATCTGCCTCTCTTGATATAACGGCCAAGTCATATGCAGATTCTATTACTTCTTTGTAACCTGATATGGCTACACCAAGCTCCATATCAGCTCCGTGCAATGCTTTAGCGAGTTCCTAAAACGTATTAAAACATGAATAAATGTTTTATTTTTTTTAAGATGAGGTACATAAGGATATCATATTCACATGTTTTTTTTACCTGTATAAATTTAGCATAATTGGCCTTATCGGATTTAGCACCCTTCTTGCAGTTACTTTGCCAACAAACTGGGTAATTCCAGTCGACATGAAGTCCTTTGAAGTTATTGTTACGCAAGAATGGTATTAATTTCTTGATGAAATTGGCCCTAGCTGAGGCAGATGATACCAGTCTCGAGTATTTGTCTCCTGCTGAATCAGTCCATCCTCCTAAACCGAGAAGGACTTTGACGTCTTTTAGGGAGGTAACTCTTTCATACATGTCTGAAAATATGTGGAGACTTATTAGTTATATTCTTGAATTAAAGTCTCTAAAACATAGATAACCTATGTAGAGAAGGATAAAATTTAATAGTATTTATTTGCAAAGATGAGTATGACAATGTTATATATACTCGTAACATAAAATACTCAGTAGTTGGTCAGGTCCATACGTTTTGCTTATATATATAAAGCATACAAATTATTTAAAGATTTTATTATAATAGTATAATTAAACAATGAAGAAAAAAACCATAACAAACTATTTGTGCTGTCAGTCCAGGGGTCAAATTCCTTTGCTATCAATTCATCCGGGGATAGAGACGCGTAAGCATACACAACATGTGTACACAGCCTTGTGTCAATTTGTTCAGGAACAAATTTTCCTTCCCCTCGTCGATAAAACGCCCAACTCGTCATGTAGCATACGACTTTCTTGTCGCTTACTTTACCTGTAAGTTTACAAAAATTTAAGATTAGTATTTGGATAAAAGCTATATACTCCTTATAATAAATCAAAATATTGAATTACTTCTTTTGGAGTCCAAATCACTGTTAGAAATGAATCGTTCCGGGTCACTGCTCATTGTCATTGGCAAGTCTTTTGGCACATCGTTCCACTGTAAAATAATTATAAGTGAACCTCTGTTATATTTATATAATTTGATTATGGAGAAAATTATAGCGTTCTTTTATATTACTTACTTCAAAATCATGTTCATATACATGTGACAGATACCGGGCTGCGTCGTCTACACTTATTCTTAAGCTCTGTCCGGGCATACATTTACCAACATCTGAATGACTGAAATGATATCGTTAATTCATTTATATGGAGAAAAATAAGTTAGACTTCAAATTGCACTGTACACACAAGTATTGATTGCTATTGCTAAGTTAGTTTTTAAGCTTAAGTATTAGTTTCAATACTACTGGGTTACCTAAAAAATAAATGAACATGATTTTTTAAATTTTAATTATTTGTTTACCGATCCAACAACTAACAACTAACTAAGGCGCATTAAGAGCACAGAACTGAGCGGGTATTCGATTCCAGCCGAGCACGGAACTTGTAAAGTCTACAGATTCTGGTTGCTAGCCTAGGAGTGTTTCTAGCAACCTATATATTTATCTCAAGTCCATCTAACATCCTAAGTTTTAAACATTCCTATAACAATGAATACAAATATAATACAAAAGGTAGTAAAGATTGCCTTTCACATAAATCATAAGTTTGTAATAATTGTAAGCTCGTTAATGTTATGTAAGTTCATAAATAGGCATGGACATTAAGTCTATGGTGAAAGTCTAATAAATAAAAAAAAACATTCCTATATTCCGCGTATTTATTTGTTAGATGATTGATTTATCTGCTTAGTATATTATGTATGTAACATACATAATTTTATTTATTTTTCATCAACGGCATAGGTAATAACATTTACTTTATTTTACTTACCCACAGAATCCAGTGGCTGGATCGTATAACCTCTGCTCTTCGCAGGTTATTCTGTAACTGATTCCTCCTGAACAGAAGTGGAAATGTGCGCAAGATATTTCATCAGATGCAAGGTATGGGTAACCATCTTCACATGAACCAATTTTCAAAGAGGATTGATCTTGAATAGGTTCCCCTGAAAAAACACAATACTTAGGTAAAATGCCTATGCTGATGATGAATATTAATTGGCTTTTTCGGTTTTGCTAAATGAAGTTTGGTGTAGCTAGGTACCAACCGTTTAATGTATTTGAGATAGCGCTCATGAGGGGGTATGGAGTGCCACAGAGTCCTCTAAAATCGTCCATATCTACTGCCCAAGCCGCTGCTCCGGCCAAACCAGCACTTATCACAAACTTCATCTGAAATAACGTGTTAGTTTAAAGTTATATTATGATTTATTTAAATAGTTTGAATGTAAAGTTGAAATCTAAATCTATGCAATACATTCTAATCTCGAGTTTGACAGCATTTTTTTACTTCCTAAGCTATTTTAAATATCACATGATTTGACGTGTGAGTTAAAAATAGCAGCCTATTTTATACGTTAGATTGTTCTTTGTGTAACCAGGCTTTACCTTTTAAGGGTCTTTAGAAAGTCTATCGTGGGAAAAATTACTAAGAGTTTTATGTATGTGGCTGTTGAAAATAATACCTTTTCTAAAACAGTCTCCGGAGTATCGTATGTAACCCATTGGTTATTGAAAACAGCGTAAGCATTTCCAGCCTCGTCTTTACCGCTTTTTCCTTTGCCTTCCCTTTCAGCCATACAAATCTCGAAGTAGGCTAAAGTGCCCTTCGTCTGAGTGTATGGTCCCTCTTCACCCCAACCACTCGTAGCAGCCCCTGGATAGGGTACCGTGGCGGGAGCTAATGTGTATGATTTTCCAAATAGTGGAATTCCCAGCACCAGTTTTTCAGCAGCCATTCCATGTCTTAGCACATATTTTACCATGAATTCCTGTAAAAACCATAAAGTTATTGAAGAAAACATACCAGACGATTTAAAACAATGGTAATTTAGTACGTTCTGTAGATTATTTTCTTACAATGTTATCGTATCGTTGATCTCTAGCATTGGCACCAGGATCTTTGTGCAGGGCGCTATGTTGCACAGCTCTCGGAGGCGGATCATCACGTTTTCCGTGTGTCATGTCCCAGGCTTGGAGGATAGTGTAGTCAGTTGCTCCGCTCACTGCGCTCAAATCGTACCCATCTTCTATTTGATACCTAGAAAATTAAAATTATTTTCATTAATTTCATGATGCAAATATAAATTGCAGTATAATAAGAAATAAGAATGTTTTGAATAATTCAAGATAGTTTATTCTTGCCTGAATGGAGGTAGAACTGTTGATAATGTGTATCCATAGGACGAGAATTTCTCACGAAGTTCGTAAAGCAGAGACGTCAGAGATTCTCTTTCCCGATCATCCTTTTCGCCTAAAAGAATAATGAATCAAGTTTTCAATTATTCATTTCAAAATAACAATAAACAATCAATGAAATTTACAGTTTTTTGTTTTACCTGGATACACCCAGTGAAGATCCAGACCGTCAAAATCATGTTCTTGAAGGAAAGAAACGGCGCTTTCAATAAACATGTTCCTTCTTCGTGGCTCTTGAACCATTTCGCTAAACAGACGTTCTGTGCCTTCGCCTCCTACGCTTATTATTACTTTTAGACCAGCGATTCTTTTTTTCAGTCCAGTTGCAATGCGGTACCCTCCTATAGCAAAAATAACAATCAAACATAATCAATGAATTATTTATTTATTAAAATAGGCTACACCAACAGAATATATAACAAACACTTAAAAATACCTAATCAATATAATATATACATTATTATAGTACCTATGTTATATATTCTAATGAAAGGTGAGCAAAGCATTATATGATTCCCAAGCCAAAAGGTATTGAAAGCTATCCTTACCCGCTTTATCTATTTTATAGGATCTGTTGAAAAGAGCTATGGGTACAGTACCATAAATTGTTTTTGATTACCTATTGAAACAGTTTTATCTACCTTTGATAATATCATAGTCTTCATTCTGTGGTAGAACAGCGTAAGTATGAGGATGTAGAGCAGCAAATGCGTAGTGTAGGTGAGTACAGGACTTTGGTACAAGTCCTGCTGTGAAGGCCAGCGGTGGGGCTCGGTATGCCGCCCAGGATTGCATGTAGCACACCACCAGCCTCCTGGATACGGCGCCCGAGGTTTGCTGCATTTCTTGTAAGTTGGCATTGCCAAGCTGCAGCCGTTCATCGTTGCGCTGTGTGCTACTGTTAAGAGATGAAGAGATTGAGGATAGTTGGTAGATAGAGACAGAGTCGAGAGGCATTTATTCTGTTCTTTTATTTAATGTCTAGGAATCTAAAATGGAAAATATTTTAGAATGAAACAATAATTTTATGAAGAAACTTACTTGTTCATGTGAAGCGCTGCTCCATAGTAACGTTTGAGATTCGGGAAATCAATAATTTCCGTATCCTGTGACAAAACAATAATTGAATGGTTTAAATTAAGTATTTGTCATTCTAATATTGGTATCTTTTTACCCCCGCCGCAAAAAAGATGGGGGTTACAAGTTTATCCTTAAGTTTAACGTCTGTGTGTAAGTGCGCTTGCGGCTTCGTAACTCCGATGAACCGAAACAATTTAGAATTTTATATATATAAAGTGAATTAATGTATTATCCAAATTAGATCTAAAGAGGGTTCAAAGAATTTTCAAATATGCTATACTTATTATTTCAAAAGATACTCACTTCGACCTCATCTAGATATTTGAAAGATTCTCTATCGATCACGGAAATAGGCCTCTTCTCCACTGCATCACGCAGAGGTAATCTTCCTTCACTTTCATCTCGGAGGGCCCTGTAAGTATAAAACAGAAAAAAAAATTGAAAATACAATCAGACAGGTTTTTATAGACATAAAAAAACTCTTTTGATAAAATTATTTTACTTGCTACAAATATAGGAGGTCTTTCACTAGATTATATACTTGTAATGCACATTGCTTAGTTTTATATATACCTAACAACTTATTTTATTAAAGATTGTTTTTTTACTAAACTTACCTGAGCGGGATGCTTTCAACAGACGCGCGAATAGGAACCGGGATTGGTTCATGGTGTGGAATAGTTTCGACAGCACTTCGGGAGAAAGACGAGCCCACTCTCGGCGATGCCACTGCACTCGTGCAAAGCACTAGTGCTAAGGCACACTGAAATACAATTCCAAAAATAAGTTACTTACACTCTTTAAATATTTAAGACTTAATGAGAACGTGGTTTTGGTGGAATTACCAAAACCACGCATCAATTCAACATCCAGTTTCATTAGTATTAAGTTCGCACACCCATCGTGATCTGTTTTGCATGAGTTTGCCAAAAGAAACCTTAGAAGATCGTTGACCCTAAACAAAAGCTTTGTATAAGTAGATAGGTATATCAGTTCACAATGCGAATAGAAATCAATTACCCGGGGACACTTGAATTAAACGTTTCGTGCCGTTATAGCTAACAAAAAATTCTAATCTTAAATCGTACCGACTGATACCCCGTGGTCTTTGTGTCTTTGACACAATAGAATTGAAGACGTCCGAAAAGGTAGTATAATAAAGGTTGACACATCTAATCATTGCACTGATGTAGGATTTGTACTGAAAATGTAATAAGTGTGGGCGAAAGCGGTCGGTGACCCATCGATGAAGTATCGCACACGAAGTTGCCGTAATTTACATAACTTGACAAGAGTCAAGATCAACACTTGAGACGGGTTTACAAAACACTGTTTATTTTCTTCTATATTTTCGAAGGTGTCAATGTCCACTTGTTAGGTAGGTAAATTAAAAAGAACCGTAATGAAACCAAAAGGATAAATATAGTTACCTAAATGTATGACTGATAAAGGTTAACTTTTTTACTTCTTAGTTCTTTTATGTACTTAATTACTTTCCATTTGCTAACTGGGTTCATAATGAAACGTTAAGAAAAATAGGAGCCCATAATCCATGAACAAATACATATACACGATATGCATTAGACTCAGAAAGTTCAAAAAGATGTCTTGTCTAAGAAGAAACAACTTATAAGCATAGTTTCCCTATGCACGCAATTCCTTACAGCCACAGGTTGTATCAAGGGATAGTGTTTTAATAGGTAAGTACTTATATAAATTCGTTAATTTGGCAAAAAGATCGGAATACAACGTAATTTACATACAAGCAAAGTAAGTTGAAGCAGGTAGACGCCCGTGGGGTCATCGTCATCACCAACCAGTCCGAAGCTTAGTTTCCCGCGACATTTCGCTCAACGATTAGGACTGGGGCATTTTATTTTTTTTGGACCAACTGGGATAATTTAATACATACTATAAAATCCCAAGCGGTTTAACTTCGCTAATCTTAGCGACAGATTAGTTATATGGCTTACAAATACTCCGAATTTACATTTTATTGACAGTTAAGTTGGGTTAGGTATTTTGGTTTGATCGAAAGATGATTGATTTTATTTTTATGAATAATACAAAGTATTCATATTACCACTATAGATTATTCTTGAGTGTTGATAAAGTGAGATTCTAGGGAGGAATTTTGAACTATTATAATGATACCAAATCTCGGCGCTATTAAATTCGTTATTGGACAGATTACTGAGCATTTTCTGTTGAATTATCCTGCGTCCAATGTAAAGTTGCGGTTTTCATCAAGATGTCATCGGCACACGTGAAGTTTAATGTAAATTGGCTTTGATATTGTTTTAATGGAATATCTCCCTAATTTGGATGAAAGCGAAGACATATTATAACAAACAGTTTTTATTGGATAGCAACAGATAATACCTGTCAGGGTTTATGTCAAGAATTAACAAAGGCTATTGCTACTACATACTTTACTATGATGTGTGTAGAATAGAAATCAACCATATTATACTGTTTGAATGACGCTGAGCTCTTACTAACAACATGTTTAAATTATAAACTCGATTCATACGACAAAGCCACTATACCAAAGCGTATCTTTTAAAAAAACTGATGACTTATTTATTGTAAATTACGGTAAATATTAGTAATTTTTAATGTTACTTCCGTACTTACATATCGGAGCTTTGTTGTTTAATTTTAGCAAATAATTTCACATGTGACTTATCTAAGAAGTAACTAATTGTGCGAGTATATCTGTAATATCTGATTTAAAATTCTTTGACCGGTAAGTTAATAAACCTACCTAATTATACGCCAGTACCTATGTAAAATATGTAGGGTTAATCTTTATCTTCAGTTGGCTTTCGATGCATACCAATTACCAATACTCATACAAGGTGAAATTGTCTAAACTACTTAGTTCATTTTTTTAAGTAAAAAAACGTCATTATTCAATAATTATATGAAATACAAAGAATCACTCTGACATAATTGACGATTCTTTTGGTAAATCGGTATATATTAAAGATTGCCTTAAAGTTTATAAGTTTGCCTTGTAATTTTGCTGTGACTTTCTGTGCGGTTTTCCGAGTGCACCTTGTAGATAATTTCTACTGGTAATATTAGTACCCGTTTAAAATGTCTCCAAATTTGTAAAAAGTATTTTCTTACTTTTTCTGAATAATTTTCCATAACAAAGCTGCAGTCAATTTCAATAAGCACGACATGACGTTCACTTCGGAGAAAAATGAGTATAAAATTACAAACGAACTCCAAATAAAATTGATTTTTTTTGTTTTGAACTCCTATCCCATATTACTTAAATATTTATTTATAAAATAGGATAGAAAAAACAACTAAAGTTTAGCAATGAAAATTGTATGCAATAGAATAGAGGGCAATTGTCTTAAATGCCAGAAACCGTTAAAATGTTGAATGCTTATTAAGTTTTTACTTATTAATAATAAATTAGCTCACTCACAATGGATCCCGCATAATCCCAATCCCAAACAAAAATCTCCCAAAAACCCGCTATTTAGTATTCATACGAGGCACCCATTTTAAAACCCGAAAAAAATGTATTCAATATGTTGCAGGTTCTGTTTATCTTCTACTAGTAGTGCCCCGCGTAGTTGTAATGACATCTTCGCGCGATAAAAAGTAGCCTATGTCCATTCTTAGGCTCAAGATAATCTGTGAACTCAATTTCATTTAAATCGGTTCAGTAGTTTTTGCGTGGAACGGACAGAGTTACTTTCGCATTTATAATATGAGTATGGATATCTCGTCTTATATATACATCAGCCATCTGACGAAAACCATTTAATGAAGAAGTCTAGGCTTCTTTGTATCTCGATAAAACTTAAATGTATCTTGTTCGGGCACCTTGCAACCTTGATCCTGGCCTAGTATCACTACCCCGTTTAATGTCACGCACGTGGGTACTTTCGACCATTATTGTTTTTATCAGGGCCACGCCGTGCATATGGTATGTGCCAAACGACAATTATTCATTTCACTTAGAGAAAATTTGGGACACTCAATTCGGTGCAGTTCACTAAGAGAAAATGTGGATCACTTGATTCGGTGTAGCTCAAAAACGGGACGAAATCTCGTAATTTTACTGACCACTTACTTCAATATAATCTAGTTTGGATCATAAAATAAAGACTATTAAATACATAATGATGTAGAGGTCAATAACTTTAAATCAATTTAAAAAAGGTATTTAAGTAATTGGAACTGCCATTAGCAGTGATAAACTAGACATTCTTAATGTATTCCTTTCTAGGACAATAATATATTTGTTTAACTTAGACAATTTTCTAGGATCTACAGACATTAAATTGAGAGAGAGGGTGTTCAGTTTTAGGTAGGTAATTAAATTTTGCAAGGCATTGATTTAACTTACCCTAAATATTTAATTAGTTAAAAATAACATTTATGATAACTATCAACTTACCAATGGTGCGAAGTTTGGCCCCATAACGGGGAGCTTATAATCTTGCAGATTAATTCTGAAAAAATAGAGCGTATTACCACCTCACCATTAACCGAGCTAAATATATTTAATTGATGGAATTTAATGTAAAATAATTGAACAGTGCCTACCTATGTTATTGTTTGAGAGAAATGTTGTAAATTATGTTGAGAGGCTTCGCCGGTCGCGAGTGTGGAGCGACTGAGCGGGTGTCTTGCGATGCCCCTTGTGTTAAATACTCGGACATCGAGTTTGATCGCATCTCGCACCCATTATAATGCACATTATGTGTTGTTATAATATTTCGGATATGTCTTGGATACATGGGTTGTTTCAATAAGATGAAAGTAGTATAGGACAACGGATTAATATTTTTTACATATTTTTAGACCGTAGTTAAAGACAGCGACATACATTGTATAACTAAACATCTATTATTGTACCATACTTTTGGCAAATACATTTCATTTTATTTAGAACACATAAAAATAAAGGTAGTTTTTACAAATGTATTGCTAATAAGCAAAAAAAACAATACGCGACGAATTGATAACCCCCTTTTTTCGTTGAAAGTCGGTTAAAATATAGTCTACTTACAACAAAATATTTTTTTAATTATAACTGATTTCATAAACCGTCTCCATCTTACTATTGGACTCACTGCAAAGGCTTCTCTCATTCATTCCAGGCATTTCTATCATAGATACCTTGCAGCATTTACATAAATAACACATAATTTAAAATACTGAGTAGTAGAATTATTGGTTACCTTATAATAGTATATAATATATTGGTCATCTGAATACTCGGTACCGGTTCCTAAAGCTTTTATTATTTTATGATTTGATTAAATTCTGTGTCAATGTTCTTTTAAATCATGCAATAGAAACAAATCATCTAAATAAAGAAATTGTCACGTCCATATTGCTTAATATCATTATTTATGATATTTGAATAATGTTTAATACTATTAAATAAGAAACTAAAATATATTGTTGAAAATCCTCAAATTATAAAGGTTTATTTTATTTAATGAAACATGGAATAAAACCAACTGTGGTTTTCCTTAATTACTCATTAAGTGACTTACCAGGTTTGTTTATTTTCTTCGAAAGTGCTCCCAATGAAATAAAGACTTCTGAGAAACGGTACATAACTTTGAGCATTGGTCACAGGAGTAAGTGCCTCGCTAGCTGGTGTCTACATTTATCAGAGGTGATCAACATTGATAGTTTTTCTATTTGTTGACAAACGTAAAGACAGGAGAAAGAAACTGAAAAATAATTACAAACAATTGTAAAAACATATTTGACGACCTCTGTGGCTCGGTGGGCGAAGGTCCGCCTGAGGCGCAGGAGGTTGCGGGTTCGATTCCCGCCGGGGGACCAGATTTTGTACTATCTATTATTTCTGGTTTCGGGTCTGGGTGTTTTCTATGTAAGTATCATATGTATGTATTTACAAAAAAAATGTATCTATGTAGTATATCAGTCACCTAACACCCATAGTACAAGCTCTGCTTAGTTTGGGGTGCTGTGTGAGTAGTCCGGAAATATTTATTTATTTATTTTATTTATATTAGACATGAGATAATAAAAACAGAAAGGATGAGGTTTTAAAACACATAAGTAGTTATGTTTAAACTATGGTAAACCTCGAAATGGGTAACTCAAATGTTGACTCAAAATTAGTGAGATTTACTTACCTAATTACATAAGTCTATTAAATTTGTAATGTTTGATGTTTTTTTTTGTTCTTAATGATAAATGTTATTTAGTTAAATTTACCTTTTAGAATTATAATATCAGCCGTCTGTATCTTTTTTATTTCATAGGTACATATTTCCTGTCTTTCATAATTGTCTCATCAGTGTGCATTAAATAAAATATTTTATGTTTTGGATATCGAATCTCTCTTTTGCAATTCCGAGTTCTTTGTTTCTTTATTGTAATTTCTGATGTATCATAAGATTTCAACATATTTGTAAGTGGTTAACATTAACATAATCTGACTTACTTACGGGATGCCTTAAGTTATTATAACAATCCTTACCTTACCTGCAAGCACTTTTCTCCTTGGTCTGGGTGTTTAATATGTATAAAAAAGTGTGTGTGTGTCAGCTACGACGCACGATTGGAGTTTACTACTTACGAACTATAATTATGATATATATCGAATAGAAAAAAAGGGTAAATGAACGCATCTGCTAAAATGATAAGAGAAACAAAAATATATCTGTAATTAGCCGGATTATTTATTTTACTTCAATAAAGCGTATTACATAAAGTATTTTACAAAATAATATAAATAAAATACAGCAATACCTCTGTGCGCGATACTTCGTAGTCTCAACTACGAAGTATCGCGCAAAGAGGAGACCCCGAGAATGAAATACGCTGTGTAATGTATTCCATCTCATTCTTTTACACGTTCAATCCTACAGATAATATATGTTTGTCTCTTTCTACGTAACGCCTCAACTTTTCGTGTTACACTTTTTGATTTTACTCCTCATAAAATTTCCGTACCGGGCCTTATAACTCAAATCGTTTCTTAAGGAGTAAACTCCAATAAAAACTATCTATACATATATGTATACTAGCTGTGCCCCGCGGTGTTACCCGCGTTACAATGTATTTTCCCGCGGAATGACGTTTTCCCGCGGTAAAAAGTAGCCTATGTTATTTTTCAGGCTCTAGAGATTCTGTGTACCAAATTTCATTTAAATCGGTTCAGTAGTTTTTACGTGAAAGAGTAACAAACATCCATACATTCATACTTACAAACTTTCGCCTTTATAATAGTAGTAGGATTATATTAAGTATATCAGACATCTAGTCTAGTACCCGTAACACAAGCTTAAAGCTTACCGCGGGGCTAGATGTTGTTATGTAGATTGTCCGGAAATATTTATTTATTTTTATTTATTACAAAAATCCAAACATTATAGTTGCTTATTAATATCGATATTTAACAGACATTTTTCATCAAGAAATAATAATAAAATACATAAAACAACAAAGCTTTTTATAGATTCTTGTAAATTAAAAAAAAACAATAAGTACATAAAAGACACATTAGGTAAATGTTTAGAACTGCTGTGCCTTGGCAGTGAGGTGGTCGTCTACGTGAATCCAGTGCAGCGGCTGGGCGCTTCCAATATTACTATGCGCGCGGCGTCTCTTCCTTTCTTGCTGCCAATGGCACCGCCATTGTTTACTGCCAGCCGACTCCACACCTAACTGTACACTACATCAACTAGACCCTGAAATCGGCAATGCCCTTGTTTACTGACCTACCTTTTCAAGTTGGCAAGTTTATAAGGTTTACGGAAAACAGTACCTTCAATTGCTTTGCAATGGGTAAATAGCGCGGAATCTGGATCATGCCCTTTCGAAGGTCTAAGTGGAACCGGTATGTTTACAGTTGAAGTTTTGTGCGGGACGCGGGCGATGGCCGGGAGCATCCCGCGTGCTCACTCAAGGCGAGTTCAAGGCGAGGCGTTGGCATTTGTTCTGCGATTCGTCAACATCGCCGGAGTTTGCCACCTCGCCTACGAATTTCAATGTAAATTAAAGCCTAATCATATTTCTATTGTTATAACTAACGGGACTTTAATTCGTATTCATTAATTGGGGTTGGGTGTATAATAATGTAAAATTTTAATGACCTTATTGACTGGTGTGTTAATGTAACAAAATCGGAGCTGGGTAACTTTTTCTGAAATAAAAGAAAGTTAATTTTGAGAAGATTTTGTCAGTATAAGAAGTATCTTCATTGCGGTTAGGTATATGTTATAAATGAGCAAAATATTTTTTACTAAGAAGCTATTTAATTTTTAAATTAATTGGATTCATGTGTAGGAAATTTTAAACAAAAATAAACATTCTTGGCAATGACAGATAAATAATATTCCAAGCTCAGTTGCAGTGAGCTGATCATTACGAGTATATTACTTTTACTAAAATAGAATTTGATGACATTAGAACACCCAACAACAACTCTGCAAGCCTAAGATGCCGTATCTATCGCTTATCTTATTTTTGATTTATTGACTTACAATATCTTGCTCTAAGTTCACTAACGATAATATTTATCTAAGTATTACTATGTATACATTTTCGGATCGATACTCAGTTTAAAAATACAAGTTGTAGGTGCAGGGCGTATAAAGTCACTATGGTGCTTCCAAAACAGTTGTTTTTGAGTAAACGTTTAGTAGCAGAGGATAAAATCATTGACGGTGGAGTTTTAGTGAACGAAGATGGTATTATTGAACAAGTACTCACGAGGGAAGAAGTCAACAAGTTGACGTTAGATTCAAAGAACAAGTTAGCGGTAATATTATGAACACTTTAGAATTACCTAGTATAAGTTTGTCAACATTTGAAATGTTAATGATTTCAATCGGTCGTTTTGCCAACATTTTTGGGTTTGGCCATCGAAATTTGGGTTGGTTCCTAACAATTTTATGGTCGTGTTTTGATGGTGCTTATCAAATTATTTTGGGATAATTCAAAGGTTTTATGATCCAATCAAATTAAGTGGAAATTGTATGGATGAAAATGTACTAAGTTCTGATATTTTATTTCGCCAAGTTTATTTTTTGCTACGGATATTCCTAAATGCAATTTTAAAATAGGTAAGTCATAAGTCTTAACATGTCATTTGAATGTCTTATATTGGTTTGTAATGAATTTCAAAGTAGGTGCAATTATTGTAACTGATAAATAAAATGGTAAGTAAGTATTTTTACATTTCGTCATCGGTGTTCATAATAGGTTGAATTTTGGGCTTGGTATACAAATCCCCTTAGAGAATCTCCTGCGAAGGTGATTTCTATACTTTTTGTTTACAAATCCCCTTACGATCGAAAAAGCTGCAGCAGGGGATTATTAGACAAAAAATATAGAAATCCCCTTAATAATTTATTTTATTTATAAATACTTTAAAAAAACATTAATTATTTCAAGTCACACAAAAAACCTATCACGGAAAAACAGTTAACTTGTTAGTGCTACAATGACCTAGTTCTTTACCTACATAGTTTTTATATCATAATTTTGCTCAATAATTACAGATTCTTGGTAAAATAATATATATAATACTAGTAATACATAAGGTAGTACAGTAGGTAAGGTTTAAGAGATTTCCTAACGACATCGACAGTTGTGTGATAATTATGTATAATGTTTTGAGTAATTCTTAAAAAATCGCTTTCGAACTCACTTGTGACCAAATTATATCGCTCTTCGCTCCAGTAAATAAAAAGTTACGAAGACTTCGTAACTTTTTATTTACTGGAGAGTTCGAGTTTAATTTAATTAAAGATTAAACTCACTGTGGATTCAGCTTAGTGAGGTCGAGATGAGTTTATAAAATGCGTCTACTGACGATGGTTATTATAATAAACTGTAATGTTTATATAGGTAATAGATGGTGGAAACCTGGCACTAATCGCCGGTGTGGTGGACTCGCACGTGCATGTGAATGAGCCGGGCCGCACGGCATGGGAGGGTTTCCGCACCGCAACCAACGCCGCGGCCGCCGGCGGCATCACTACCATCGTCGACATGCCCCTGTAAGTTTAAGGAACTTCAGGTCCACCACACCTCCTGTTCTCCCGCGACTATACTTCTCATATGTCTCACAAAACGTCATAAGTGTTTCTACACATTGACGA
Organism: Gymnoscelis rufifasciata; assembly: GCA_929108375.1. Taxonomy (NCBI): domain Eukaryota; kingdom Metazoa; phylum Arthropoda; class Insecta; order Lepidoptera; family Geometridae; genus Gymnoscelis; species Gymnoscelis rufifasciata. Next base: position 8,954,205 of record OV815308.1, on the reverse strand, counting down.
TCGAATGCGTCGGTTACAGGATGGTGAAGATTCATTCAGCTGATGCGACGAATACAATTTAGACCATAATAATATTTTGCAGTCATCTTGTAGGATTGAGTACTGATGTAAAGCATTTATTTTATACAGTAAAATGAGATTGTCACTAATGGCAATGAGTAGTGTAAGTGAGTATTAGAGTCTATGCTTAAATTTTCTGTTTCCAGAAATTCAATCCCTCCAACCACGACGATAGAGAACCTAAAGACAAAAGCGGATTCAGCAAAAAATAATGTTTATGTAGATGTTGGTTTTTGGGGTGGAGTTATTCCAGGAAATCAGGTAAAAAATATTTATTACTTTTTTCTTAAAATGTCTTTAAAATTATAAATCCCTTTTTAGATATTATTCTTTAAAGATATAGAAGAAGAATAACCTTAATATTTTATTTAAATCGTCCCAGATTTCTTCTCAAAATACATTGCTGATGTTTGATTAATATTATATATCGTCGCTATACAGCGAAAACCAGTTAAATCGAAATTTTTACGAAAATGACTTAAGAATGCCAAAGTACTTAAAATTTTCTGCTCTTTCGTCTGCGAAAACCCATTAAACGCTAAGTCTTATAGTTTTGGTTTTACTAATGTGATAACCAATTATTTCAAGCATTACCAAGGTTTGTTTTCAAGTGCAAAGCATTAAACAGATTTAACTTATTTGCCGACATATTTGGCGCCAATGATTGTCAGTTAACCTGATAAAATTTGTTTTCCTTATAAGAGAGCTCATGAAATGCTTTATTTTTTCCTCAGTAACAACCAATTTATAAGATTTAAATCTCCATTATTAGATTAAAATAGTCAAGTAAAAGCTATTAAAACAGAGTAATTGTGTTTCTCCGACAATATTGATTCACGGATGCAACGTAATCACTACAGTGAAAAACGATTAAACCAGTTAAATTTGTTTTACTTGAAGAATTCCATATTAAAGAACACAATATAATCGTCTAAGAAAATATTGTATGTCCAGATAATTGTTTTCTCTGACGATATTGATTCACAGATGCAACTTAATCACTACAGCGAAAAACGATTAAATGCTGTAGCAGCTAGGTGAGCTGGCTACAGCGCTGGTTTTCAGTGGTACCGTACAGCGCAAGGTGGCCCTAAAGCGAGGCAATAAATCAATCAATTTATAATAATAGATAAAATATAATGGGTTACTTAAAATCTATTGTATCGTTTACATTTATATCGTCTAATATACTATAAAGAACAAAATACTTAATAATTATTATAAGATAACAAAGAGACATACGAATATCATTTTACAATATTATACCATGTTTAAATGATATTTTTTATTTATAACAGAAGACCAAGATCGAGTTAAATAATAAATCCCGCACATTGATTATTCAAAAGACACTTTTTTAGGTTTAATTTAAAAGAATATAATGAGCAATGATTGCGGATTGGTGGTGGGATATTGTTCCAGCATTTCGTGGCAGCATAGCGAAAACTACCACCAAATGCAGTCGATCTATGTCTTGGATAAATAAGTGGATAAATAAGTAGCAATGGCAAACGCACTTGATGTCTCGAAAATTCAAGATTTTCATACAGGTGCAATGGGGTTCGTTTAATTATTTCACCAAAAAGAAGTGAGGCAAGATGTAGAGTACGACGCGAAGACATATTCAGGAGACCGTGGTTATTTATGTATGGAGAAATATGGGAACGTGGTGGATGGGAAAGCAAAATCGTACGCATGCATTTTGGACGCGTTGTATGAGTTTTTTTGAACGCCCTAACAGACAGTTACAAGTGCGCTCGCGTCTCGCAGAAAAAGTTAATTTAAGTAAATTTTGAAGTTTGTAGTTAAAGTGATTATTAAAATGAGTTCAAACTGTGTGTAGGAACTTGATTTCGATCGTGGAAAAGAAAAACAAGAAAAGGGTGAGTAATGATTAAAGTGATTTTATTGAAAAAAGCCGCGAAAGTGAGGTTATGTCTGTGACATTTATAATTGGTGTGGCAAACTTAGAACCAAACACGACGCTTATTTGTAACTGATAATCGTACCTGTAGGTCATTACCCATTATAATTTTTTCAGAAAGTTTTGCTGACAGCGGTGAGGACGATCTTTTGTCTCAAGCTTATGAAGACTTTTTATTAAAAGACGGCAGCAATGAAACTGCTCCTGGTGGTTTGTATCTGTCCATATTTTATAGTTACTTTTTTATATTAATACCTAGGTACCTACTTATAAATATAAAAGTAAGTAAGTAAAAGTTTGTTTCTACCGTGCTGGACTGGGAGCAATAGAAAAGACACTGTTCCAGCTGCTTCTCTCCCCGGTCTACTCTAGAAGTCAGTAGAGGGAAAACGACAGTAGCAGAATATTGTAATTAAGGTGATGGGCTGAGAACCTATCACTAATAGCAATACCAATAAAAATACATAAACTACTTTTTACATCGAGAAAACATCACATTGCCGCAGGAAAACATAAGTTATATTAAACTATAATTTTCTTTATTTTCTCCTTACATTTTTTTAATATGTTTTAGATCCTGTAAGCAGTAGTGCTGCTAAACATGACATAACACATTCAAGCTCAAATCCAGATTGGAGCTTTGCCGCAAAGGTGTTATACCTGAAGAATTTCATAGATGGTTTGAAAATTTAAAAACTAACATTGCAAATAAAGACAGGGTACCTGATGCCACTATATCTGATGATGAACCTACCAGTTCCGACGAAATTTAACGTAATGACGAATAGTTTTGGTTATAATATCTTTGTTGTAATTATTTGAAATATTAGGTCCTTACATATGAAATTGGCGTTTTGTATGGGAGGAACAAAAAGTCGAATATTTTTTAATATAATATATTTAATTAATCAAAGTATGAACCATTATTTTCTATGCACTTTTGCCATCTTATAGGTAGTTCATTGATCCCTTTACTAAAAAACCAGTCGGACGGGAATCAATAAAATCTTTGAAGGCGATTTGGACTGCCCCATCGGAGTTGAATTTTTTCCCTTGCAAGAAGTTATCCAAATTTCGAAAAAAATGGTAATCTGTTGGAGCAAGGTCCGGGGAGTACGGAGGATGTCTTAGACTTTCCAATTGAAGCTCTTCTAATTTAGTAGCCGTCTGTTGCGCAGTGTGTGGTCTAGCGTTGTCGTGAAGCAGCAGTGGCGTGGAGCGATTGACCAGCCTAGGTTGTTTAGCCGCTAGCTTTTCCATCATGGTTTGCAATTGCTGACAATAGACATCAGCCGTAATAGTCTGGCCAGATTTGAGAAAACTGTAATGAACAATACCGGCACTAGTCCACCAAACGCTTACAAGTAACTTTTTTGAGGTTAATTTTCGCTTGGGGCAGGATTTGGCTGGCTGGCCAGGATCCAACCATTGCGCTGAGCGCTTCCGATTATCGTAAAGAACCCATTTTTCATCACAGGTAATGATTCGGTTTAAAATACCTTCATTATTGTGCCGGTTTAGTAATGTAACGCAGCAGTCGACGCGCGTTTGCCGGTTTGCTTCAGTCAATTCGTGAGGTACCCACCTTTCAAGCTTTTTAATCTTCCCAATTTGCTTCAAGTGAATTAAAACAGTTTTATCACTAACACCGCAGCCTGCAGCTAACTCGGACGTGGTTTGCGATGGATCCGCTTCCACAATAGCCTTCAACTCTTCATTATCAACTTGAGTCTCAGGCCGTCCACGGGGCTTGTTCTGCAAGTCGAAATTTCCAGAACGAAAACGTTGGAACCAAAAACGAACTGTGTTTTCTTTTGCAACACGACCGCCATACACATCATTCACCCTTCGAGTTGTTTCCGCAGCACTAGTGCCACGGCGGAACTCGTACTCGTAAATAATGCGATATTTTAAGTTTTCCATTTTGTAAAATGAGTGACGCAAACAGAAAAAAACAGAAGAAAAAAAACAAATGAATGACGATCATCGAAGCACAAATACATGAGTCTATAGCTGTACAAATTTGAATTTGGAATTCCTTACCAAAGAGGAGAAATTTGTGATTAAAGTGGCCAGTACGAAAAACGCCAATTTCATATGTAAGGACCTAATATTTTCTCCATAATTTTGGTTGATTTTCTCAATTAATTTTTTTTAAGAAGTAACACTTGGATTTCTTTCATTAATAAGTTAATAATAGATAAATATTGTTTACGCTTTAATTAAATTGGCTTTGATTTAGCATGTCAGTCATTCGGTCAGTCACTCAATAATAAGTCTGTTTTCCCTTTATTTACATTGCACCTACTTATTGCATTTGAAGCGCGATTGTATCGTCATTTGAACTAATCAAGCTAATTTGTACTTAACTCATTATTTCGAGTTATAATTTTGATAACAAATAAACGTACTGAAACTTTAAAAAAATACTCGCTTAACTTTGTAGGTTCTTACATTTTCTGCAGGGAAAACCAATTATCTTGACACATTTTCACTTGTAACTTCACAAGGGACAGTTGTATAGGTATTTTTTTATCATGGTTAGTATTAATTAACTAAAAGAAAAAAGTAATTTCTCGGGATTTGCTGTAATCCTCTTACTTTGATATATACTGACATTTATCAGTTCTCAGGGAAAACCAATTAAATGGATGACCTTATGACAAATATTGAAAATTTCATTACAAACCAATAATGTTTTTAAACATTAATAGACATGTCTAAACAGAACATTAATCTATGTATTGATGCTATGAAGCAATATTAACAATATAATACTGCAAAGGGTATTTTCAACCCCATAAACTTTGTAATTGCGATATCTCCGTTTGCACTTTTGACCATTTAACTGGTTTTCGTTGTATAGCGACGATATAATAAAAGTATTAAATACGGGTAACGTATCAGTGGGTATAGAATTTTGAATAGGGACGTTAATATAATGGGACATTGTCATTCGTTACCATAAAAAGCATAAAATATACTTTACAAAACGATGTAGAACTGGTTTTGGAAGTGTCAATAACTGTCTCGATATAAAATAGTGTGTTTGGATCGTTTAACTTCTGAAGTTGATTTAAAAATAAGATACGAAAATTTTCTTTTGACGTGTTTATTTTCACGCACATACATCTTATAAAAACGTTGCTAGTCTTTTGTTTAATTATATATTCTTAATTAAAATTGCTGCGAACAATTGACACGTGTAGTCTAGAATGTCAATCGTTATAATATAATCAAACTACACACAACTATCTAGTTAGCAAAAATAGATCTGTTCTCTACTATGTAGATAATAAACAGTGGATAAGTAATAATAACACGAATGGATTAATTAATTTATTCATGTAGATTGACAGCTTGACTTAGTTTGCTATCAAAGAAGTTATTGAAGAGTTGTCTACCAATACATTGCAACTAATCTGTTTTGTTTTACTTCCTTGAAACATACTCTCAAATGATTGGTTTAGTACCGGGTATACTAAACCATTCAAATAATATCCCAGGCAATACAGCTTTGTTGCTTTTCAAAACAGAACAGCCACATTACAAAAAAGCAAAATTGTACCTGGCCAAAGCCAAAACAAGAAAAACAATAAATCAGGTTTGAGATTTATTTATGTAATTAGCTCGGTCGAGTGTGGAACTCACTACATTTTTTCCTGTATTTAAGATAGGTACATTAGAGGCAGACTTTTGTTTTGATAAGGTATTTTCAGAAAAAACTAAAACCTACCATTATTTAAGTGCTTATGTCTGTCTGACTTTCTGAAGAGATTTTGGCATTAAGTCTAACATCCTTTAGTTAAACTTTTATAAACGATATCCAAACCTACAGAGTGCTCTTAATTTAGCTCGTATTTTTTCAATTCGTTACAATCGAACTTTCTTCTCCGTGAACGTGTTCCTATAGCCGGTTCTTGTAAGTTCCTATTTAATTTTAATACGCATGGGTCGTTCTCGAGTTATTCTCATATTATAAGTGTGCTGTCCAATAATCATAGCTTTCTAGTAGCTGAGGATCTGAGGATTTTTTTTCGTCATAAATACTTTTTTATTTCAGAACTCTCTTCTAGATCTCGTAGACGCTGGGGTGGTCGGATTTAAATGTTTCCTCTGTCCGAGTGGTGTCGATGAGTTCCCTAACGTAGAGCCCGAGGATTTAGCAAAAGCTTTCGCGGCTTTAGAAGGAACGGGTTCTTTGTTAGCTGTAAGTGTTATTTTTTTACTTTAAGACAACTTTATTATTGATACATATTTGTACCGATTTCGCTTTAAGATGTATTGCAATGCAATCATTTAAAGCATCAAAACGTAGGTTCTATGAATGAATAAATCAAATAAGCTTTTATCTTTAAGAGGTCCTATTTATTGCTCATGAGTACTTATAGGGCCTCCCGTAGTTACATATTTAATGCTTGCTGATATTTTTATTAAACTTGGACACCTTCTATTTTATTATACACTTTAGAGACCAGTCCCATATATTTGTCTCACGGGTTCAATTTATGAAAACGATAAAAAGAATGAACAACACCAAGGATTACATTTTTAATATATATTTTTTTGGTTTCAAAACAAACGTGTTGATCTTCTTTAATAAATCTACTGAGAAGACTTCAACGCGTTTGCTTGGCTGTTTATAAACTTAAAACTACGTATTTGTATGTATAAGAGAAATTATCATTAGACCAATTCCCTAACCAACATAAAACATCACACCTGCTTAAACACTAAAAAGACTGATTGCAAATATAATGAAACAAAGTATATGAACGTATGTTAATAATACCAACCATTTGGAATAAAGTCAATAGGTACTTACTAACATTCTTATCGCGTCCATTTATTTTAGTTTCATGCTGAAATGGAGGATGATGACTGTACTACTGGTAGCAAAGGAAAAATTAAAAAGAAGGGTAAGTATGATATTATACTGCCTTAAATGAATTTTGGGTGATATTATAAATATAAGAAGAATAATGGAGACCGCGAATTAGCAAGCGCAACGTTGGACTGGACCATCTGGATGAAATTGATTATGATTATGATAAATTACAGAAACGTTACCTGTAATGACATACCATACTTTACCACAGTACATTACTATTTCAGATCCTGAAGATTACAATACTTACCTAGAGTCAAGGCCCCCCAAAATGGAACTGAACGCTATCTCCATGATAACCAATTTCCTCGAAAAAACAGAGTAAGTTTCTCAATAACATTATCACTATGAGTTTTTCTTAACGGTAGATTATTGCATTCATATCTATATCTTAATATATCCTGCCCCTTTTATTTTCACCTCTACTTTTGCCCTCATCTTTAAACGGTTTGACCGATTTTACATAAGGAACCAGCAAAACAAGCTTTCTAATTTTAAATCATCATCACCCTATTAACGTTCCCACTAATGGGACACAGGGAATTCTCTCTTGGCGATAGATATTATAGGCCTTAATTCATCACGATGGCCGAGTGCGGGTTGGTGAATGTCACATGTCCTTCAAACTCTTTAAAGTTCTCAGAACATGCCGGTTTCCTCACGATGTTTGCCTTCACCGTTAAAGCACGTGTTTTAAAGCACACATACATTTTTCAAGATGAAAAATGCAGAGGTGCGTGGCGGGGATTGAACCCACGATGCTCGGAATGAAAGTCGAGTGTGGTCACTTAGCCAACATAGCTTTTTGAATTTTTATGATAGTAATTGTAGTACAGACTGAATAGATCACCTCAGTGATCCATTCCCGTCAACAATTACCATTACAACTGTCAAACAAAGGTCTTAGGTACATCAAAATACTTCTCAGTGTCCGCGTACACATAGTCCACGTTTCGTCGGCCGAGGTGGTCCCTCTGCTAGAGATGGCTCGGCAGCGCAGACGAGAGCGAGGAGACGAGTCCTGGCACGCCGGCGTCACTGCGGAGACCTGCCACCATTACCTGACGCTTAGCGCTGAGGAAGTACCCCGCGGCAGGAGCGAGTACAAGTGCGCACCGCCTATCAGGGATAAGGGAAATAAGGTAACTAGGAGCACCTTGTTTTAAATATGGGACCATGGATTATGTACAGAAAGCGTCAAATAAGATATAAGTCTGTTCACGTCCGTAAGTGGTAACCTTCTGAATCCTTACACGTGACCTTCGGGTGGTGCTAAGAACAGTCTCTGGTGGTAGGCTTCGGCCGCGGCTTGTCACCACCCTCCGGGCTAGGCCAGGGCGTGAAGCGATTTTTTCGTGTTTCGTAATGTGGCCCGGAGAAGCCATCTTCTAGGTCTTCATGCCCCATCTTAGACCAAATCGTCACTTATATCAGGTGAGATTGAGGTCAAATGAAGGCTTATCAAGCATAAAAAAAAAAGAGTCTAGAGTAGACAAAATAATCTGAAAAACATAAAACCAAATTAATACCGGGTGGCCCATAAGTCCTTTGAAATGTAAAAAAAACATATAAAAAAAACTAATTACAATATGATAAAGGTTTTTATTTTGAAGTAATTCTAATAAAATGGGAATTATTTTTTGAAAATTACATCATCTAAATGTAATCCGTTACAATCGCGGCACTCCTGTAAGCGACGTCTAAAATTGTCCATCACTGCGCGGCAAGTAAGTTCTGTAATGCTTGCCATTTCTCGTCGAATATTTTCTTTCAAGACAACGATTGACCGCGGGTTGGTTTCATACACTTTACTCTTAAGATAACCCCATAAGAAAAAGTCCATTGGGGTCAGATCCGGACTACGTGGTGGCCAGGCAATATCTCCTCTTCTAGAGATCACTTTACTAGGGAAAAGTTGACGGACGACGGGCATAGCGGTGTTAGAGGTATGGGCAGTTGCTCCATCCTGTTGAAACCAGGTCCGCGTATTGAAGCCTGAAAAATTCTGCAACTCTGGTGTAAAAAAGTTCTCGATCATTGCCACATAGCGCTGCGAAGTAACAGTAACCGCGCGACCTCTGCTATCCTCAAAAAAGTAAGGGCCTATGATGCCATGCGCTGACATAGCCGCCCAAACTGTCACTTTAGGGCTATGTAAGGGCCTTTCATGTTTGCGATTTGGATTTTCGCAACTCCAGTAGCGACAATTCTGCTTGTTGACATGACCGTTGATGTGGAAGTGAGCCTCATCAGAGAATAACACGTTATTAAACGATGTAAAGCGGTCGAACATTTCATTTGCAAAATTTAGTCTGTGCGTAGGGTCAGTATCTTTTAATTCCTGTACTAATTGAATCTTGTAAGGGTGAAGAAGTAAATCTTTCTTTAAAATCCGCTGTAATGATGTTCTGGCTAAGTTTAATGCACTGGAACGCTTACGAGTAGACTGGGTAGGATTTTCACGAATTGACTGTTTCACTACATCGATGGTTTCTTCCGTGCGTGATGTCCTTGGTCGACCTGACCGTTTTTTATCCAACGTAGAACCGCTCTCCTCGAACTTATTAACCCAATTCTTAATCGTTTGAACACTTGGAGTGTCGTTAAAGTTGCGTAAATTGTGATGTTCTCGAAATTTACGCCGCGCAACGGTAGCAGAATCATTGTTGCGATAAAACTCGCGCACACAAAAAGCACGGTCCGCACCGGTGAAACGCTCCATGGCGTCTGAATTCCGAAAGACCGTTGGTGCTTCCCGCGTACCCCGCGCGCCATTCCTGCACACCGTTTGAATTTTATTCGAAATTTAAATTTCAAAGGACTTATGGGCCACCCTGTATAAGCTGTTAAAATCATCATAGTATTATTTTATGCGCTTCAAGTGGTCAAAATATCTCACTTCGATTGTTTCATATTTATCTAAGTTGACAAAGATTTCGAAATGTTCAGTGCATGCAATGCCTTTAAATTTTTGGCTTATAGAGTTTGCATGCTACCTTTGATACATACAATTGAGTTAGGTAAGGTATTGTCTAGTAAAAAGACAATCATCGTTAAATAACATCTTTACTATAAGCTGTTAATACATCTTTTACAGGAGAAACTTTGGGAATACTTGTTAGACGATAAATTGGACCTGGTGGTTTCCGATCATTCTCCTTGCACACCGGATCTGAAGTGTAACAATAATATGGAGGCTTGGGGTGGAATATCTTCAGTTCAATTTGGTAAGTTACTTTATATATTTATATACATAGATGGATAAAAATTACAAGACAAAATTCATTTAGGTTTCAACAGAACTTTAGGATTCGACTTCTACTGAAGGTTCATTGTTTATACATGTCTTACATGCTTTGCCTTGTTCAGGAATATTATGAAGATAGGTAGAATAGATAGAAAATACTTTATTAAATTATTACACACCAATACAATACAAAGAAACAATACAGTAAGAAAATAAATCTAAAACTAGAATTCATAATGGGTGGTCTTATTGCTTATTGCCATTTCTTCCGTGGATGGAGAGAAAAAATCGATGACGGACGGTGGTTTATATAATATAAATATATATATATATATCATAATCGAATGCTAAACCTAAAACTAGCCTTTTAATTACATTTACCTATAAGCTACAATAGATGAATTAATAACATTTTTAAGGTTATTTATAAAAAATATCTATTCCTTCTATTTTTTTACAGGGCTTTCTCTATTTTGGACATCAGCTATTGCTCGCGGGTTAGACCTATGCTCTATAAGTAAATATCTCTCGTCTGGCCCGGCGAACCTTTGTGGGCTTCAACGAAAGAAGGGAGCTGTTAAGCCTGGTCTAGACGCGGACCTCGTGTTCTTTGATCCTGAGCAACATTTCACTGTGACTTCTGATAGTATAAGGCATAAAAATAAGGTACTTAAGTTTCATTAGGTACTTTGCTACACCAGATAGGTTTAACATTCTGAATGAAGGTATATATGTGGTGCACATACCTATTTGCAAATATGTCCCCTTTTTCACTTTTTAAGTAAAAAATTAATAGAAAATTTTACATTACCTTGATAGTTATAAATAAATAATTAATTTTAAGACCAATTAATTTTACATATGAATGCAATAAACGAGTTTGATTTTGAATTAAACATGTTTTTTTTCAGTTAACGCCGTATATTGGTCGCAAACTCAAGGGTGTTGTGAAGAAAACCTACCTCAGAGGACAGCTGGTGTTTGACGGTGAAATTGTTGGCGAACCTAAAGGGCAACTGATATTGAATATAGCAAATTAAATACATAGAGCGTAAACAAGGGAATAAAACTATGAAGCAAGCTTAAATAAAGTAAAATAATTCGTGGGTTGTCGGATTTGGATGTGTGTAAAAAGATTTACCCACCTTAATAGAAAGAAAGAAAAATTAGTTTGCGTACAAAAACAAAGGGTTAGTTGACATAATAAGGAGGTAATCTTACTTCATAATGTTATAGTATTTCTAAGCAACAATAAAGAACTCAGACTCTAAAAGCGTTATTTGTTATCTACTTACATACTTGTCAATTAATATTATAATGTAAATTGACCTTTCCAAGTGTACTTCTTGTATCTGATTGGAATAAATGAATTGAATTGAATTACCTACCTACATCCTTAACAAGGACCAATGTACGAATACCAAATATCTACTAGACCTTAGCACTTAATTGGTTCTTTTTAATTTCATTATGAAGGCTCGAGATTTCTGAAGATCAACGAAATAGCCAAGTAATTTTTTTTATTCTATAAAGTGGCCTTACAGCATCTAGGGCAGACGGCCGTTGGGTACCTACCGAAAATTATTTTCTGACAGATATTTACATAACACAAGGACCCCTATTTATATTCCCACTGCTAGGACACAGGCACTTCTCTCTTGAATATGAATTAATGAATAAATAAATATATTTTTTTGAATACTTTATTTTATTATACAAGTTTTGTAACAATCTTGTTTACAGCGCACTTAGTACATTGTTCTAGAAGAAAATTCAAAGGTGCGCTGCGGGTTTTGAACTTCCAACTTAGCCAACACGGCTTTTTTTTAGTAGATTGAGCATTATTATATCTACTTATATTCATATTATTATAAAGCTAAAGAGATTAGTTTGATTGATATTAACGATTAATTATTACAGTTTTAGATAGAGTAGGTATTTATTGGGGAAGGATTTATGATATTTAATTTTTTTTTTTTTAAACTATAAATGCGTGCAACACCCGGCAAGCTAGTGTTACTTACTAAACAATAAACAAAACAACCATTTAGTTAATTTGCATTGCAAAGCAATATTTCGTAACAATAACCGTCAAGTATACAAGACTTACAAGTTAAGCTTTTACTGGAGACGCTGCATAACGTCCACAGATAAGAATTTATTGACTGTGGTTGAATTTTATAGAGGCTCAATTACGTCCCTATTTTGGTTTTAGAAAGTTTGTAGAACTGGAATTTTTGTTTTGTTTGTTTTGCTTGCTTTGCTTGATTGTTTCATAGTCCTTAACGTTACCGAACCGTTTTGAAATATTTTTATTATTTTTCCACGCAAGTTATGAATTTAATATATAATACGATTTTTTAAATTTGGAAATAATTTATACACGGTTTCTATTGTATAAATTAAAGGTATGTTATTGTGTCAGTCCTGTTTGACAGTTATTCTAACCTAAGTTCGGAATTCATAAAAAATCTTGTTTGGCGGATTTGTGATTTTATACAATAACATGCATTTATTTGTAGATGCCCACAATTATTGCTAATGGTATTGATGCTTCTCGTTTGGTTGACGGCAGCAAGATGAATCTGGAATCCTTGGAACTTGCCGGCTGTACGTTGGACCGGTATATTTGCACTGATAATTCGCGCCCTTCGTTTTTAGAGGTTTGTACATTAGAGGTGTATACATTAACACGTATTGTAATAATAATGAATATTATAGTCCTTTGCATTTGACAACAGCATAATAAACATAGTAATAACAATAACTTTATTAATGTGTGTTCTCATAAAAGCAACCTCTGTTGTACAGATTACTGGTATAGCTGCACAAAGAAATCCAACATGCAGTGGACTAAATGCTGGAGACTACAGAAATCTTGCAGCTCTGCTGAATCATCCGAATTTATCACAGTTGAAGATTGTAAACAAAGTTCCATTGCCATCGGAAATCATGGAACACTTTGCTCGTATCCTTTTCAAAGACAAACATTTATCTTAAATAGGCTCTGTAATGTAAATCTATTAATAAAGTTGTCTACTTGGGTTACTGGATATATAACTCCACAACATAACTAAGTATTTGACATATTCTTAAATTACATTCCTTATAATTATAATCAGATATGCAATGTCACTGTTTGATGGGTGTATTCCCAGAAATCAGCAGAGTCTGGCTTGCAATAGATAGTAATATCTATGTTTGGGCGTTTGAACATGGCAGTGATGTGGCTTATTTTGATGGCTTAGGAGAGACAATTGTCAGTGTTGGTTTAGTAAAGCCGAAACCTGGTGTCTTCCAAAGCTTTGTCAAATACTTGTTGGTCTTGACAACAACTGTAGAAATAGTTGTTTTAGGTAAGTTGAGTATTTTAAACACTCCTAGTGTGTATTTTTATGTTGAATCCCAACCTTAAGCCAGAACTCTTGAAATATCATAAGAAATTGAAATCTTTCATGCGACAGTGGCAAAAAAATTTCCTGGAAATATACTTACCTAATTTTCAGTACTTTATTTAGCTGAATTAATGTTTTAGGTGTTACATTCTCAAATAACAAAACAAATGGGTCAGGAGAATTACAAGAGATACACTTGGTTCCTGAGCCAGTGTTTGTTCTCCCGACTGACGGAGTAGCAATGATGTGTGTAAAATCAACTTCCAAGGGAAGAATTTTCATGGGAGGCAAAGATGGATGTCTTTATGAAATTACATACCAGGTATACCAAAAATACTAGAAGAAGTGCATAAAACATTTCATAATGAGGCTTCTGAATTTTGAAATCAGAATAACATTTTATTTATTATTTTTTTACAGGCTCAGCTAGGCTGGTTTGGCAAACATTGTAAAAAAGTGAATCATTCCACAAGTGCACTTTCATTCCTAATGCCATCATTCCTAAATGCTGCATTATATGATGAAGACCCCATAGTCAAAATAGAAGTAGACAACTCTCGACATATTTTATACACATTATCTGAAAAAGGCTGCATAGAAGTTTTTGACTTGGGTCATGATGGAGAAGGATTAAGCAAAGTTGTGAGGTTATCACAAGGAAAAATAGTGTCTTTAGCTACAGATATAGTAAAGTAAGGCCTTTTTTTACTTATGTTGTCCAACTAAAAATGATAACATAAATATTTCCTGGTTTTTATTTATATGTACATTAATTTTATTTTCAGAACTTTAGAAGCAACAAATTTCAAACCGGTTATAGCAATATCAGCTGTAGATGTATCAGAATGTGAACATTTGAATCTGGTTGCTGTAACACAGACTGGTGCAAGATTATATTTTAATACTGGAAGCGGAGAGTAAGTTTAGCAATTCTAAGTAACCTAATTTCACTTAAGAGCCCTCTTACATTTCGATGTTACGCTAATTTAGGTATTTACGTACCGAACGAGCGGCGAGCTTCGCGAGCGCTACTTTCTGTCTCGCTCGCGCCATGATATTGCGTTGAGGAGGCGTCTAAATGATCTTGATCCACCGTAATTTAAGTTTTCTTAGAATGGAGTTCGGTGGATGGATTTCACGGTCGTAACCTGTTTATATAAATAAAACATACAAATGTAACTAATAATTATTTATTTGAGTATAGTCATTTATCATATTACAAAAATATTTCCCGCAACGGCATTGATCGAGCTTTCCTCGAATCGATAATTTCAGGTAGTACACATTTTTCATAAAAAGCTTGCAACTTAAATTCCAAAATTGTTCGTCTTTGTTGATTTTTATCACTTTTACTGGATGATCTGGGCCAGTCCACAGTCCATATGGCAAGTATACACATATTTCTATTTGCTATGAGAAGCTGACCTTGGATTTGATAAAACCAGTCATGATTTTGATTTATTGTTACGCGTGAGTTATTTAATTTAAAACCTTTAATTTTTTTTGTTCGAAGGGCCGTGTCAAAGTCTATTCCGAAAGCTGAAATAGGACATTTAACTTCAACTAGCTGTGCCCTGCGGTGCTACCCGCGTTATAATGGATGAAGTACTCTTAACCAACAACATATTTATTTGAATAAAGATTAATATTATTATGTTGATACAACTTAAACAAATTATTTTGACCAAATTAGGTACCATAAAAACGGTTTTTATGAGTTAATCTTAAAAGATAGACATATACTATCGCGGACTGGTATTTAGATCATTAAAAGAGCTATTATTCTTTAATACATATTTTTTGTGTATCTTGAACCGTTTTCACGGCGCACGCAACGGAAGGCTTCAAAGATGAACAATTTCGCCCGTTTTTTAAACATTTACCACTATATCTTTGCTCCTATTGGTCGTAGCGTGATGTTATATAGCCTATAGCCTTCCTCGATAACTGGACTATCCAACACAAAAATAATTATTCAATTCGAACCAGTAGTTTCGGAGATTAGCGCGTTCAAACAAACAAACAAACTCTTCAGCTTTATAATATTAGTATAGGACCCTCACTGTATAAACCATCAGGTGAAGCCCCCAAATAACAATGATCTGGGTCAATAAATAGACCACATTTTTCTATTTCAATGTTTTCTTGTTTACTTAATTGTTCCAATGCTACAGACTCGTTGTCCCTACCATGTTTGATGGAAGAAACATTGTCTAGATTATAATTAGATAAAATAGTTTTAACAAGAGGAGCAGAATTTTGGTTAGGCCGTCTTTTACATATTCTTGCAAATGTTGATGCCGTAACAATGTCAATTATTCTTCTTCCTTGAATGTCTGAATTTATCTATGAACAAAAAAAAACATTATAAGGGCCTTTCTCTACTAACAGGAAAATCATAGTCCAAGCATTTTTTTTTTAGTTTGGCTATATTAATGTATAGCTATATTTATTAAAACACATAATATAAAACCTGTTATTTAAGGAGTCAAGCTTAATCAATATTTAGAATCATAATCATTTCATAAATTCGGTCTAAAGGCCACTAAAAACAGTCCTCTGTTATGTCCTAATTCCGGATCGAGTATGAGTCGGTTCGGTTTTTCTAAGTTCTATTTAAAAAAGTAAATCTTTGAACACTATAAAAACATAAAGAATATTTAATACATGTGAACAAAAAACAATTATTATTTTAGATAATTTTTTAGTACTAAAAACTAGTGTTCGAATTTTGTCCAGACATTTTTTGAACAGTCCTGTGTCATCATTTGAATGTCGCACCACAAAAATATTAAAGACAATTCTGGTTACATTGCCCTTGAAACCGAACGTTACCAGTGTGAAGTTTGCTCGGTCGCCATGCTAAACAAATCGCCGCCATTTTGCGCAGTGACAACTCCGCGTCGGTATGGTAGCCACGTCTCTGTAGTGTTGAGTGAACATTCCTCTGGTAAGTCTATTTAACGGTGTTTTATGTGTTATAATTATATTTATTTAACAAAAAAATTGCTTAGTGTGATAATTTAAAGCTGTTTCAGTGTTATGAAGTAATATTTAAACTGATACGTGCTATGACATTTTTACGTAAAAATAACAGTCAATTTCAAAAGTTTCAAAGAAATTACAAACAATTTTGTACGACAAAATACGCCCAAATCCAAGGGTTCTCCTCCTCCTCAATGTTCTGTCTCTCCATCAATACTACCTATGAGTCCTATGACCACTCCACGAAGTGATGCAAGTAATGCGAGAAAGCGTAATGCTAGAAAGAAACGTGACAAAATTATAAAGGATAAAGACAAAAAGAAGGCGAACTAACAGTAACCTTCTTAAAAAATTGTGATGACAAAGGACACACGTTCAGAGTCGATGAAAATGATGTTTCTGATGTGTCCTTTGACCAAGTATTAAAGAAGTTGCCAAACCCAGATATTGCCCTAAAAGGGAAACTAATATTTTATTATTTTAATATAGCTGTACCTGTTTTTGAGAAATAAGTCTGCATTGATAAGTAAACAAGGCTGATTCAGTACCTAAGCTTAATTTTGATTATAATTATTTTAATTTGTTACTCAGAGAGCTAAACTCGCAATTTCTTCCGAATAAATATAAGTATTTCTGTATGTGATACAGTATTTAATAAAGAAGAAAATTTATTTGATTACATTTAATAACTAATATTGTGTTTTTATTCATATAAACATTGACTTAAACTGTTATCTGGGTAGAAAAAACAGTCCTCTGGGTGGCAAAACAGTCCTCTGTCGCGTTTTTTTACAAAATTGCCCATAATTCGACAAATAAGGGAAAATTACAATGGTTTCTTGTTTAAATGTATTTATATTATAACTATCTATCGACTTAACATATTATATATTTATTTTTTTAGAAAAATAAGGTTAGGACAACTGTCAATAGACAAGTTTCCAGTTAGTAGAGAATGGCCCATAAACACTTTATCAATTTTTTTAAGTATGTACAAAGAGCATTTCATAAACGCACTCACCATATTTTCATCACATGAAGCAAGGGTTTCATCTTCTTTTACCATGAAATCATTTTGAGATTCATCGGATTTATAATTTATATTTGTTTCAGAGCGTGTGTTATCTTTGTCAGGATCCTGAAAATAAACAAATAGCTAATAGGGATATACGTTAATTATTTAGTTCATGAACAGGTCGCTCCCAAAGTGATATTTTTTTGGATTAGCTATTTTCAGCTTTAAAAGGTGATCTGCTCATCTCTCTCTCTCTCTCTCATGACACAGATATTTACAGACATAAAAACGTAATGAGTTCTCTCCACCACTAATTTAAGTTCATTATTATAATAATTCTCTCACCATGTCCATCGTTCCGGCGAGGTTGCTTGATGTTGAAGCGACAATATTGTCTGGATTACCTCGTTTTTTCATTCTAAAATAATAATTAATCATTAATGATTAATAAAAAAAAAAGTGTTGTGAAGATTAGAAATAATAGACCAGATTTAATATAAACATTGATTTTAATAAGATAAAAAGAATTGATTCCCTAAACAAAATAAAAAAAAATATCTGTTAGGTATGTAGAATTAAAGAAATATTTTTATACTTATTCCTGTCAAAAATTAAAATTTATAATAATATAATAAACCGCCATTTAAATTTTAAGCATAACATCAAATTCGTAATCTACACCCTCGATTTAGTCGGAAACGATATACCCATGATCAAAATTTGGAATAAAAAAATCAGCCATGTTGGTCTTAAGATTAACCCCAATTTCGTAAACATCGATTTAGTCTGAAACGATAACCAGATCGAATCTTTGTTTTGGAGAGATAGTTCATTATAAAATTGGTCGTTTAAAAAAAACACGAAAGTAAACATAATAATAAAAAATCAAGTGTTAACCTACATATTACTATATACTACATATTATATTTAAATAATACCTTACCTTGCTTCTCTTGCTTTCTCCAGACATAGAATATTTCTTCTTTAGTGACGCATTGATATTTATATTTATTTTTCCCCATTCTGACTTGTAAAAAAGCTCAGCTACAATAAAAATAACTTTAATGAGTTAACTAGTACGAACATAATACTAATTGAAATATCGCCGGGTTAAAGGCAAAACCAACTATCAGCTAAAATTGACTGTTTTTGACTTTTATATACCATTCGACTCGAAATTTTATTTTCTATCTAGTGGTAAAACCAACTATATTGTAGGTCTTATCATTACTGAGTTATTGAATGCATAAACCGATTATGTAGTTATTTGGTTGAATTAAAAAGCAACTAGTTCAAGAAAAATATTTTTAATCTAATTGTTCGAGAATCAAAAACGAATAATTCCTAATAATTTGTGTGCAATATTTGGAAATATAGATGCAAAAAATTCAATTTTGTGTTAGTTGGTTTTAGTTCTAAATAATAATGTAAAAAAATTATAATTACTAATGGAAAAAAAAATTATTTATAATTATAATGTTTTTGATCTTGAATATTGTAGTGAAAATAGTGAAAATGTTCAAAGTAATAAAATACTATATGAATATAGTCGGTTTTGGAATCGGGTATATCGGAATCAAAGCAAACAGTTTAGAAGCAAAACCGATCAAATTGTTGAAGTCGGTACTTCCCCGCACCTGTCGGTCCCCCCCGTCCCGGCTTACCGACCGTTAGTCGACTCTTGCGCGGCGAACGGCGAGGTTGAGAAACGTGTGATTTAATAAGTTTTGCTGTGTGTTTCGTGTGTAATAAAGAAAAATGATTTGTGATGAGCCAGAAACCAGAAGCCAGAATAGTAAGTACTTTTAAGTACCTATTAAATAGTTTTGAGGTTAGATTACAACGGTCGCGGTGTGGTAAAGTAAGTTTCAAATTACTTAATTAATAAGTTAACAATTAGATAAAACGATTTGACTATAAAAATGCAAGTTATTGTGTGACCGAGGAGTCAGTCCTATTTGCGGGCGCTTTAAGTAGGTACCTATAAGGTTAATCATTGCAGCAATGTGATTCACACAACAAGTCATCCCATTATTTTCAAAAGCAAAGTGTGAGCCATGAAATGCTGCTCTGGTAAATCTATCTTTGTAATTACGGAAACAAATACACTGCTACGCCTGTTAGGCACAAACTTAGGTACTTATTTACTACCACCTACCTAAACAGTGTAGTTGTTTAGGTATTAAAGACAGTAACTTGCTTAAAATTTGGTATTAGATACTATGATAAACATTTAAGTTCTTGTGCACAGAAAAAAGATTTCTAGGAAAGTACGATTGCTTTACTATTTACCTTCCTAATCATTTTTTTATGAATCCTTTCTATTACAGAAGACATCCAAGATGAAAATTTTAAATCGGATGACGATGACTCGTTAATCTGTCAAGCCTATGATCAATTCCTTACACAATCTGATGTTAAGAACCAACGAGGTAACCAGCAGTTTGCATTAACCTATAACGAAATTCTACTTACAACATTATAAATGCGAAAGTTTGTGTGTGTGTGTGTGTATGTTTGTTACACCTTCACGCTGCAACGGCTGGACGGATTTGGATGAAGTTTGGAATGAAGATAGCTTATACACTGGATTGACACATAAGCTCCTTTTTATAATTAAAAATGTAAAAGGTCCCGAGGGAATATCGATAATCGAAATCTACGCCGACGAAGTCACGTGCAGAAGCTAGTTAAATATAAAAGTTTTTAACTGCCGCTATCAGAGAAGTGAACTAAATTTAATGCTTGTTTAGTGACATGGTGTGTTTCTTATTCTTGACTGCCTCAGTGGCGCGCTGGGCGAGGGTCCGCTTGCGGGCAAGAGGTAGCGGGTTCGATTCCCGCCGAGGGTCTATGTTCTGTTCTGCAAGCATTTTCTTCTTGGTCTAGGTATTTAATATGTATGATAAAAAATATCTATGTATGTATGTCTATTATATTAAGTATATCAGATGTCTAGTACCCGTAACACAAACTTAGAGCTTACCACGGGGTTAGATGTTGTTGTGTGGATTGACCGGAAATATTTATTTATTTATTCTATTGCTATAGCAAAGATAGTGACAGCAGCAGTTTAATCAAGCATTAAATATAACTGACTTCACTGAGTGCAGTAAATGATAAATTATTCTACCTTAATTGGTATATGAACATTTTAATAAAAAAATCATACCTAATGTTTATTTTTATTTTCAGGTGGATATAATATTGTATTGGAGAAAGAAAATGATGTTTTTGATTTTATGCAACGAGAAAGGCTTGAGGAAGAGAACAAACACAAAGATGTAGAAGGCGAAAATGGCACGTGTGAGTTCAAAAGTACAGAAAATATACATTTTTTGGAAGACCTTATAACATTAGAAGACTTAAGAGGGCCCGTTACATCAGCATTTAATGAAAATTTTGACGAACCTTATAGTAACAATTTTGACGATCCTTACATGCTAGAATCGGAAAACTTTGCTGATTCATCTTTTATTGCCACACTGACGTTAAAAGTTATATTTGATAATAGCTGGATTGTCATTAGTAATAAAACACAACAGAAGGATTCCGTAATGGCTGCCACTACCGCTGTAAGCGAAATCTTTCAGCGAGCTTGGAAAATAATCAAACCCAAAAGTCGCTGGCGTGTACCAGAGCCCAAGACTTGGAAGAGAAACGTGGCAAAAAAAAGGAGAGCTGATGGCCTTCCTTACATAACTCAAAATACATGCAGGCCGGCCAAGGTGCCAAAGACTGTAGACTGCTCAAGATGTAAATTTAAATGCTCCGTGAACTTTAGTGAAACTGACCGCGATAGAATTTGTAGAAAATACTGGGCTCAACAAAGCTATACTGCAAAGAAAAATATGATTTTACAGTTGGTAGATGTAAACCCGATTAAAACTACTACTGTCCTTGGTAGAAAACGAAATACAAAGAGATCTAACTCAAAGCAGTACCATTTCTACAAAGAAGGTGTAAAGACGCAGATATGCCAAAAATTCTTTTGCAGCTCCTTATGCATTTCCCCTTCTGTTATTACAGAAGCGGCAGAAAATCGAGATAAGATGGGTTTTTATTCCCACGATTATGATCCTCGAGGAAGACACGAGCCTCATAATAAAACGTCACCAGAACAAGTTGAAGATGTTCGGCGCCATATAGATTCTTTCCCTAAGATGGAAAGTCATTTTGTACGCAAAGACATCAAACGTCAATATCTAGACTGCAGTCTGTCAATTACAAAAATATATAAATTGTATGTAGAGGACTGTGAAAACAAGGGTATTAATCCAGTGTCAGAAGCTGTATATCGGAACATATTTGGCACCGAATTTAACCTAGGGTTTTTCATCCCTAAAAAAGACCAATGTCTCTTGTGCACCAAGTATTATCGTTTGGATACCGAAGAGAAAGCAAAAATGGGAGAGGAGTATACACAGCACATTCTACGAAAAGATGCATGCAATAGCGAAAAACGAAGGGACAAGGAGAGAGCAGAAAAAGAAAAGAACTTTATTTCGGCCTCCTTTGACTTGCAGGCAATTTTACAAATTCCTAGTGGAGATGTAGGTCTTTTGTATTATTGCAGAAAACTTACCCTTTACAATCTGACAATTTATGAAAGCGCTGTTCCCAATGAAGCATTTTGTTTTGCATGGACGGAAATTAATGGCAAGAAAGGAAGCTGTGAGATAGGATCGATAATTTTACATTACTTAAGTCAAATTCCAAGTCACATCGACGAGGTTTCATTATTTTCAGATACGTGTGGTGGACAGAACAGAAACCAAAACGTGGCCGCCGTTTTGTTATGGGCTGTTCATAAAATTGACAACCTAAAAATGATTGAACATAAATTCTTAGAGTCAGGTCACTCATATATGGAGGTGGACTCTATGCACAGCAGCATAGAATCAGCCCAAAAACACTCCAACATATATTCAATTACAGAGTGGTTGAACATTTTTCGACGGTCTCGGTCTTCACTCCAGTGCAAGGGAAAAAATAAGGGTCAAACTAAAAAACCCTATAATGTAAAAGAAATGAAGTACAATGACTTCAAAAATCTTAACCAATTGGCCAAAAGCTTGATGTTAACTAAAGGAAAAACCAGTAATGGACAACGTGTCAAGTGGCTAAAAATAAAGAGAATGCGTTACATCAAGGGTGAAACTAAAATATTTTTTAACTACGACATGACTGAAAACTTCTTTTACATTGATCTCGGTATCGCCGAACCGAACATTGAACCTTCTTTAGAAGCACCATCACCAGCACAAAACCGAAATCATCGCTATAGTACACGACTTCGGTCTATGCAAGTCAAGCGAGTCAAGAAAGTTATCAATGAACCGCCGCCAACAATCATAAATGGCCCATGTTTTCCACAGATGCTGCACCCATTGTATAAGGAACCTTTATGCATTTCATCAGCAAAAAAAGCAGATCTAATAAAACTTTGTGAAAAAGGAGTCATTCCCGATGAATATCACGGCTGGTTTCAAAGTTTGGCAGCTGATGGTAAAAAAGTAGATAGAGTGCCTGATGTTACGGTTTCTGACGATTCAGAAGAACCTGGCACCGATACTGATTGAAATATTAGTATTCTGATTAAAGAGATCTCATTCGTAACATTTTATTAATTTATCTTATTAATATTTCTTTTTAAGAAACGTGTAATTTGTGTTCATTTAAAATAATTAAAACTGCTACCTCTCTTGATATCTGTTAGTTTCTCTTGATTTCGTTTTTTTTTTGTTGTACAGTATAAAAATAATAAACGATTTTATGTACACACATATCGAACGTCCTCTATTGTGGTAGTAGGTGACAGCGATGACAGCTATTAATTTTGTAAGATGTTCCAAATTTCAAACTCATTACATTACAATATTCGATAGCGTAATTTCATTACGTTACAGCTGTCATTCAGAGGTGCGTGGCGGGGGTCTTACCCACGACCTTCGGAATGAAAGTCGAGTGTACTCCCACTTCCGGCTTTTTTTTTCTTCGTTTAAATTGTATGTGCGCTTTTGATTTAACACAAGCAAAACATCGTAAGGAAACCGGAATGTTCTGATACTTTAAAAGAGTTTGAAGGACATGTGTCATTCACCAACCCGCACTTGGCCAGCGTGGTGAATTAAGGCCTAATCTCTCTCGTCTAGAGAGAAGTCCCTGTGTCCCAGCAGTGAGAACCTTAATAAGGTGATGATGATGACAGCTGTCATCGCTGTCACCTACTTCCATAGCTAATCCTGGTCATTTTCCTTTCGGCTTCTGAACCCCTCTTAGAGCAGTTATAATAATAGTGTGTAGATAAAGTATTGTACGCGACTCTGCGTAATTGTCATTACAACAGTTGTGTAATCTATTATGAAACTCGCCTTACGGTACGTTTCATAAACCACACTCATGTCCTAATGTCTGTTACAACTACGCAACCGTCACTTTAACTTATTAGGTAATACAGTTTTGCTTCCAATATTTCAATTAATAGTATATTTAAATATAATGGCAGAACCAACTATTTTATAAAAAAAAATAAAAATATATAAGACCAGATGTTTTCTGAAACAGCCTTGGAAGTCAAATTTGCAGTATATTTTAAAACGAACATATTTATTAAATCTCTTTCAAATATAACAAATACTTTAGCAGATAATGCGTGTTTTGTAATATAGAGGCAAAATCAACTAAAAGATGGAGTTAATATTATTATTTAATTTTTTTGTTCTAGTGATGGTTATCAAATGCATAGTTTATGTAATTATTTGGTACATAGATAATAATAATATAATCTGTTGATCACATCACTGAGATTTTATCATTACTAAGGTCCTAATTTCAATTTCAAACTTTCCAAACGGGTTTTCTCCAAAACGTATAGTGACTTTTTTGGACGAAATAGTCGGTTTTGCCTTTGACCCGGCGATATAATAATATACGAACGTAAATACTTACATTACAACGATCAAAATATTTCGGTCGTAGTATACGCACGCACACTAATAGCGTTTATACGGCAATCGACAGTATCAACACGAGACAAAGGGCGCGAAATCAACTGACATAGGTCCGCCCTCGACAAGCGCTCGCGCAGTACTGAGGGCAGATCGCCGGCGCAATGAAATATATAGTTCTTTTATTTAATTCATAAAAAATTGAAATCACCGATTTAAAAATTAAAATTAATATTGTAGGTTAAGCAAAGGTTGACAATTATTTTGGTATAAGTATGATGTCAAACTGACTTAGAACTTCGGAGATATTGGGGTTTGTTTTGAAGCCTTTTCGGTCGATATTGAATATATTTCTGCTTTTTTTTTCTTTACTTAAAAAGCATATAATGAAAATGTATTCTATCATTATTGAAGTATAGGATATAAGTAACATTAAAAAAAATATTTTGATGGTCTGTATTCAATAGAATCTACAAATTAGAGGTCCCAAAACAGGTCTCCGAGCGTTTTTCGATAAACATGTATCGGGAGAATATTTTTTATAAAATAAACGAATAAGTTATCTAAAAATTGTTCTATTATTATTCTAGTGGAGAAAACGAACGATGAAACCGAGCAATTTCGCGTTTTTTTGTAATAGGCCTCTTAATATGTACTTTAATATATATTCCTTTTGCAGCGCGAGCCAAGGCGATATTGAGAGGCCTCAGTACCTATCACTTCTACATGTCAGATTGCCGCCTGGATTCACGCCCAACGCTGCAGTACTAAAACCAAAACAAGTTCACAGTGCTGTGTATGAAAATGGTAATATACATCAAAAAGGAAAGAGTTGTTCTCAAAAAAGTACTAACCAAATTCAAAACTTATAGTTGTATTGAATGGCCTACTTACTGAAAAATGCCATAGGGCGATTAACCGCGGGAATTTCTATAATACATTGGATGATGAGTAATGTTTCTAAACCCCTTATATTTTGAAGGAAGTCTATTATGAACAGTAAAGCTCGTTGTATGGCCGAAATTAACTCAAGATGAACTTACTTCAGCTGTGAGGTACAAACATTACGTAAACGTATGTTTATAACTACAGGTTCTCTCGTATTGGTGTGTTCCGCGGGCGGCGGTGGCGAGGCCGAGACGCTTTGGTGCCTGTCTCGCGCCGTGCCCGGCGGAGCGGGCTTCTGCGAAGCTCACACTGTGCTGGCCTTGGACGCGCCGGCCTGGGCCCTCACAGCACTACCTCCGCAGCATTCTGCCCATTTGTCTCCAGCATTGCTCTCAAAAAAAGGTATGCTCTTCAAAATAGACATCTAATATAGCATGGGATTTCTATTAGTAACATTTCAATTAACTCGTAACTTATATGTGAGTGGAGGACTGCAAAATACTATTTTCGATCTAATTTATTTTTTATTATTCCTACCTTCTATAAAACCAAATTCAGTCTATACAATTCTGGTTCCAGTGGAGTTTCAAGCTTTTTGGCCTAAATTCAGGAATATTTTGCTCTTTTTACGGATTATGTAACTTAGCTGAGCAACAAATGTGAGCACATGTTATCATAAAAATTCGGCGCGCTAAGGCGCTCAAATGAAAAGGATTAGCTCTTCTAAATATCGATTTATTCTGTCTAGTAGGTACACGTTACAAATACATCGTATAGCTGTAAAGGCATACCTCTACAGCTATACGATGTATCTCAACTTAGGTAGATATTATGCTTATATATATTATGCTTATTATGCATCAGATTAAAAAAATACTGATTACATAGTTTATTGATAACATAAACTGCCTATTCAAATAAAAACTTTCTACAGAGGTGTGGGGAGTATCCCGATGGGCGGTGGTCACCGGTGGAGGTGCTTGCGTCGCGACCGCTGGCTCAGCACCTGATCTATTGCGTCAACTCTTGCGGGACTGTCGCGGACCAGACGCTCATCCCGTTAGAGATTTCTTCCAGGTAACTTTTAAATGGGCTTCAGTTTCATTACTACTTATTAATATTTTATAAATCTGATATATCCTTGAGAATATTTCAAAGTTAACTACATTCATGTTTTGAATATTGATAAGAACTGCTGGAGAAAATTAAGGGGTAGTGTTTGCCCAGCCGTGAGACACAATAGGATAACAAAAACAAACTTTAAAAAACCTTTGTTATTGACTTCCAGTTGCACAGTGTTGAACAGGCATGCGCTTGCGCAGCTTACTTAGCTTGCGAAGACACAACTAGTGGCGACCTCTCTATCAGTGAATGGGCGATGCGAGCCTTCTTCCTGTACGGGAGTCAAATGCAGCCCGCACCACTGTACCAACCTCCCTCACAAATGGCATCCAATATAGGTTTGTTTAAATTAAAATATATAATTTTCCTTCAAATTACATTATAGTCCTATTTAAAGTGGAACTTTAATTTTAGGATCTCCGAAATTCCTGCCACGTCAAATGTCAACGCCAATGACCGCAAGAGGTCCACAGGGTCAACCCCAAGCTAAGCTGAACCAATCCTATCCCAGCCAAATGAACCAAAGCTTTCCTGGGTCACCCACTCAGTCTATGATGCCGCAGTCACCTTACCAGAACATGATGAGTCCAACTGCATTTAACCAATCCTCCTTCATTGGAAACATGACACAGCAACACAGAGATCCTAACCAATCTATGCAGGCTGATTTCAGTGCAAAGCATAATGGACTCTATATCTATGTGGGCAGGATCCTTGCTCCTATTTGGAATTTGAAGTGTGTTTCTAAGTCAAAAGGGCAGGATAACCAAGAATTCGTAAGTAGTTTAACAAATTATTATCTTTAGCATAACGTAGCAGTTCTATTGAAATGTAAATTATTTTCAGATGAGTAGTAAAGTAACTGGAGAGGATTGCGCTTATGTTGTCCAAAAATTACAAAGAGTGGCAGCATTTATGCAGCGAACGCTGGTGCCGCCCCATTCTGAAGAACACGCTTCATTGCAGGCCTTGAAGTTATTTATTAGTAAGTATTTTATGTATCACCAGGAAAAACACCAGTTGATCTAATAAACCTATTCTAATTCTACGAGTATGTATCTTTAACAATTGAAGGTATTCAATACTTTTATCGGGTAATATAATATAACAATGTTTTTTTTAGATTTATCAATAGAAATGTTGAGCTTATGGAAAGTGCTATGTGAACACCAGTTCCATGTGATTGCTGCTAGTCTACCTCAGGACCAACAAGCCGCTTTACATGCCGCTAGTTTCAGGTGAGACAAGTCAATCCAGTACGCAGAAAATATATTATTCTATATCTTTATAATTTGAGTATTGCTCTTGAAATTATTAACCTATGGTAGTTTCTTGAATGATAATAAATAATCATATTGTTTTTTTCAATTAGCTGATAAGTTAATGGTCACCAATACCTTAAACCATACCACACCAACCTCATACGGGAAGCACCTTTGACGCGCGCACTTCGCACTATTAACATCATATCCCGAGAACTTGATTTATTTTATTTTACCCTGAACCTTTATTTTACTAGGATAACAATGTATACATTATGCTATAATAGAAATAATTAGATAAGTTTAGATAAGCACACTATTGCATTAGGTAAAGCCTGTAAAAATAGTTGTAAGTTTTGGAAAATAAATAAATGAAATAAATAAATAAATTTCATACAATAACTTTATGTTTTTAGGGAGCTGTTAGTAGGAGGTCAGGAGGTTGCCTGTCTCCTCTTGGGATCGTTAGTCGCGGGCTATCTCCGAGACAATGCTTCCGTGGACGGAATCTCTCAGAAACTGCGACAGCTCTGCCCCACACTCTACAGGCAAGAAGACGCCACATGTTCCAAAGCCAATGAGCTGCTCATATTCGCGAAACAACAGAAGAATGCATCGGAGAGGGAAGAAATGTTACAACATGCATTGAAACTATGCAAGGTACACCTTGATTTGTGACTTCAGATCATCAGTATAGCCTTACCATGTCTAATGATCGTACATCATAATATGTCTATATATTATTTTGGCTGGAAGTAACTTGCATCCACCATATCCCTGCCATGTCACCAATTTTATTTTTTCACTAATTTAATTAAACCTAATGGCGTCCACAGCTATTTAATTTACTGAAATGTTTTATGGCACTTCACTAAGCTAAGCTACTGGGAAATATCAGTTTTTTATGGTTCAGAAAACTACATTATGTAGTTTGTTGAGAGAACTTAAAGTGTATCGTTTACGTTATAAAGTAGCTCCACACATATAGGTATACACGCTCAGGTTTGCCTGCACACGTCAGAAAAAACAACATTAACATTGATTTATGCCAGTGGAGTTGACCATATTATTTTCTTTCAGGATGTTGCTCCAAATGTAAATTTACCATTGGTATGCAGTAAGCTTCTGTCTGCTGGGTTTTATTCCGGAGTGGTCGAATTGTGTGTGACGTGTGCTTCCAAAATGGACCCTCAGGATAAAGCGCTACACTTTTATAAAAGTGATCAGCCTTCTCAAGATAGAGAAGGGCATCTCACTTATTACAGACGGTAAGTTTTGGAATAAAGGGTAATGTTTTATTGCATGGAATACATGTATACTTTTATAAAGTAGTTCATTGTAGAAAGTTTAAATTTATTCTGCTTTTCAGGTGTGCAATATTTTATTTACATTTGTCAAAAATAAAATAAAAATATTCGACCGTAACGAATAAGAATAAAGTTACCTAAAAATATGTTTGTGTGATTAACATAATAATAAAAAAAGCTCAAGTTAAATAAAATTCATACAGTGGTGTAGAACAAAATCATTCAAATATGTATTTGCTTTATTACTAGTAAATTTTTGTCTGATATTATAATGACTATTTTTCCTCCAGAATGGAAATATATCGTGAAGTGTGTTCGGCATTAGAACGACTTTATGAGCGCAGTACAGACTCATCAGGGCTTGAACCATCTCCAATGCGATCGAAGCCCCCAAACGACGTACTTAACATCTCTCCTGATGATGCAAATTTCCAGGTAAATACAAATTCACAGCACACCATCTAGAATAGCTTAAACATCACAGTTGCTGACGTTATATGAACTTATTAATTTATATTTTTATATTATAGTAAAAGCCTTACATTTACAAAATTAAGAAAATATCGCATTGTGACTGTACATAAATGCGAAGGATAATAATAATGTGTCTTTTATAGGGTAGAAAACTAGTTTGGGAATGTTTGTCACGCAATGATGAACTTTTACATGTGGCGGTCTACGAGTGGCTTGTTTCCAAAAACTTAGGATCAGGTGAGTCTTATTCCAAATATTTTATCTTGGTGTCTTAATAATATTCTAAAATTAGAATGTTTATCTACTAAGTAAAACTTAAAAAAGGCTTAGTTTTTCGAGTGAAGGTTTATATAGATTTTTTTATTATTTAAAATAAATTTATTCTTTAGAATTACTTTCCCTGGGAGCTTCCCCTCCTCCGTCTCTGCGGACGTACCTACAAGCGGCCGCACGGGCCGCGTCTCCGCAAGCAGCCTTACACCTTCTAGATCTGCTATGGAAGGTTCTAGAGCAATGCGGCGATCACCTGTCCGCCGCGGAGGTGCTTGAGGGATTGGCCACAAGACCTGGGTACGTCAATATATTCTAACACTAGCTGTGCCCTGCGGTGCTACCCGCGTTATAATGGATGAAGTACTCTTAACCAACAACATATTTATTTGAATAAAGATTAATATTATTATGTTGATACAACTTAAACAAATTATTTCGACCAAATTAGGTACCCATAAAAACGGTTTTTGTGAGTTAATCTTAAAAGATAGACATATACTTTCGCGGACTGTTTTTTAGATCATTAAAAGAGCTATTATTCTTTAATACATATTTTTTGTGTATCTTGAACCGTTTTCACGGCGCACGCAACGGAAGGCTTCAAAGATGAACAATTTCTCCCGTTTTTTACACATTTACCACTATATCTTTGCTCCTATTGGTCGTAGCGTGATGTTATATAGCCTATAGCCTTCCTCGATAACTGATCTATCCAACACAAAAATAATTATTCAATTCGAACCAGTAGTTTCGGAGATTAGAGCGTTCAAACAAACAAACAAACTCTTCAGCTTTATAATATTAGTATAGATTAAATGTTTTCCAGTTAGATTTACTAGTACAGTTAAAGATAAATTTGTAATTCTTGGACGTTGAGAATAAACAGCTGCATTTTAATTGCATTCTAAATCATCTCTACCTTTAAACTTCATAATATCAATACGACACCGTAATGGAATCGTATTATGTTTCCGTAAAATATAACTAAAAAAACCTCAATTATTTTTGTATCTGTGCATAAAAAATACCATACCTATTTAAATCCTTGACATAATTAAAGGACACAGTGCGTTGTGAAGTCGGCTACGCACGGGTGCAAATCTATATTGTACACCCCTGCCTACTAATTATCTTATTAAAGTTATTTTTCCATCCAAAGGTTGCCTGGAAGACATCGCTTTTTAGCGATAAAGCCGCCCATTGTACATTTTCTTTCCTACGTGTTGTTGTATTTTGTTTCCCTGTGTGTACAATAAAGTGTTTTGTATTGTTTTGTGTTGTATTGTATATTATACAAATGAACTTTCCCCTTGAATCACACCTATTGCTGACAACAGCATTAAAATCCTATCCAATAGAACGTTCCAAGCTATCATAAGGTCTGTTATTTTCAGTGATTGGTAAAATTTGATCGTAGTGACGATTTTTTATATCTTTTATGATTGTGTATGCGTGTATGCAGGTCAGGTGCGACGCTCAGCCAGCGCATGTCGTGGCTGTCAGCGGGCGTGGTGTGCGTGCGCGGCGCGGGCGCGGGCGGCGCGGGCGGCGGCGAGCTGCTCCGCCGGCTGGAGGAGGCCGGCGAGGTGGCCCGCGTGCAGCTCGCCGTGCGCGCCGCCGCCGCAGCGCTGCCCAGCCATCTGCAGCCGCACCACCATCAGATGCAGCGTTTGGATGACGAGCTGCTGGAGATTACACAGGTATCATCATCGTTACGTTCCTTGAGGAGGATATTGTAATTAGAAAGAAAGAAATGTTTATTTGTCACAGAATCAAAACCAAATATTACCTTAACCTTAAAGTAAACAAAAACCAATAAATTAATGTGACAATAAGGTTAATAAATTAAATAATCATTCAGCATTATGCTGTGATTGAGCGAGTCAAACCACAGCGTTGTTCTTCCATGATAATTAAATGATGGCTAGATGTTGTTGACTGGATTGTCAGGAAATACTTATTAGTTTATTTATTTGTTATATTGTGGTTATAATTCATTTCATTAATGTTGAGTTAACTTTATAGGGTGGGTTAGTATACCTAATAGGTTGATTAAATATACGCGCTTGATCTGAGGTTCAGTGTTATTAAAATATGGCTGGCTGGCTAGGTAACTGAATAATCGGTAACTAAACCTACTTTGGCTAAAACGCAGGTAGCTCTCGTTTGTCCTTTGAAATAGGCTCTTCGAAATTTGTGTTTGTTAAAAAGAGACAAAATTAGT
Source organism: Gymnoscelis rufifasciata (assembly GCA_929108375.1). NCBI lineage: Eukaryota > Metazoa > Arthropoda > Insecta > Lepidoptera > Geometridae > Gymnoscelis > Gymnoscelis rufifasciata. Next base: position 8,922,191 of record OV815308.1, on the reverse strand, counting down.
TTTCACTCTGGTTTAACTGAAATGGCTAATTTTAAGGAGGTAGCCATTCTTGTACGCTTGGCATATTGCGTCTTCAAGACATTGAAATTGTACAAATAAAATTAAAATGGATGAAACAAGATCAATCATAGTATTTGTATAAATTTTGTAGTGTTTTGGTAAATTCTATATATAGAAATCATATTGTAGTTGTTCAATGAAAACCATTGACATAAGAGTGCCTTTGTCATCATCATCACCCTATTAACGTTCCCACTGCTGGGACACAGGGACTTCTCTTTTGGCGAGAGAGATTAGGCCTTAATTCACCACGCTGGCCAAATGCGGGTTGGTGAATGTCACATGTCCTTCAAACTCTTTGAAGTTCTCAGAACATGCCGGTTTCCTCACGATGTTTGCCTTCACCGTTAAAGCACGTGTTTTAAGCGCACATAAATTTCTCAAGAAGAAAAATCCAGAGGTGCGTGGCGGGGTTTGAACCCACGACCTTCGGAATGAAAGTCAAGTGTCCTCCCACTAAGCCTACACGGCTTTTTTTTTTGTGTGCCTTTGTAATAAATTTATTTATGTTTTATAACCTGGAAGATTTAGTTTAGTGTTTTAGTTGTAAGCAAAGATGATACTTTCATAACCCCATCTCTTTATTCTTAACCCTATAGCTATACGAAGAATATGCTGACCGTTATAACCTGTGGGAATGCAAGCTAGCCATAGTGCAATGCTCCGGCCACAACGACGCCATTCTAGTCGAGAACATATGGAGCAACATTCTTGCCGAGGCGGAGGCGGCCGCGCGGGTTCTGCCTTCCTCCGACGAAAAACTCGTCTCTGTTCTCAGCAAACTGACATCTCTCGGCAGAGAGTATCTGAACACGGGACATTGTTTCCCCTTGTGTAAGTGTTTAGTGTTTAGCTTTCTTCATATTTAAATAGTAATATGTATAAGTTTCTTAAAATCACTTTGTTGATTCATTTCCAAATTAGGTATTATTAACCTTCAAGTATAAACGTCAGTTTATTTATTTATTTTCTTAACACTACTGTAGACGTGTAGTCTCACAGGCTCCTATAATTATACGTACCCTTTATTCGGGGAATTTGATTAAAACTTTAAAACTGATTGGATATTAAAGTTTATAATTATGTCTTATTCTTAATGGATTTTACAATAAAACACTTGCAAAAACAATATATAAATAAATATTTTCGTAATCGATTTGTGTATTTTGCGTTTTTTTGCGAGTAAAGTTCTTTGTTGATATGTACTTATAAAACACGGTCCTACCCTTAGGTGTCTGACCTATGAAATTATTTTATAAATTATTCAAAGTTCATAGTCGACCTCTGTGGCGCGGTGGGCGAAGGTCCGCCTGAGACGCAGGAGGTTGCGGGTTCGATTCTCGCCGCGGGACCAGATTTTGTACGATCTACAATTTCTGTCGGATCTGGGTGTTTCCTATATAACATAATCTATAATACTAGTAAAATAATTTAAAATAGTAATAAAAGTAAGCAAGTCATAGACAAGGCGCTAGCTGATTACCTATGTCATAGTATGTAACAATTCATAATTTTAAAGTTTTATATTATCTTTATTTAGGTTCTGTTTTGCAACTTAGTACTAAAATAGTTTTAAAATTTCTCCTAACATAAACGTCACCATTAACCATCATAAAACCACAAAACTCATTAGAGCGGACCTGCGCGTTCCGTTTACCGGGGTTTCTATGAAACACTGTCATTTTTAATGAATTGTCTGCAACATAGTAAAATTAATTGCGTTTAACATAGTAATAGACGTAAAAACTGTTAAAGTCGCACTTAACTGTTTATGTGTTATAAATATTATTACTCACCACTTTCTTACTTTCAGATTTTATCGTGCGTCAATTAGAAATAATGAGCTGTAAACTGTCTGCCGACCAAAGTTTGGTGTTTAGGACCATCCTTAACATTGGTGTTACTCTCGAACAAGTTTTGGATATCTATATCAAGTGAGTGTACATTCTTTTTTTGGTTGCCTAAATCCAGAGGCAGAATTCCTCTTGCTATGTAGTAGCTTGTTAATAGATGACGCGTGAGAACTCCAGTGATGCAACTGACTCGAGTTTATTATAACATTATTATGTATATACCTATAAGGTCTTCATAAATGAGGAATAAACACGGTCGTAAACCCAATCGAACCTCGCCGGACCGTGTATACCCTGCTGAACAACTAACTAAGAACTGGCACATCCACCATCCCGTTGTTGGTATGTTTATGGTATAACCACCCCTCTCATACCGCTTTTGGTGTGACGTAGTTCAAAGAGTTATAACTAGCACGGGCCTGCGTTTAAACTGTGCTGCTTTTGGTATGCCAGAGCCTTAACTATTTTTGAAGTGAAACTTCTTTAGAATCGTTGATATTTCAAACCGGATGTAACGGAATAAACGACAGGTAAGCCAATCTTAAACGCTAACAAGGTTAAGCAACGTTTCGCGACGCCAGTACTTGGATGGGTGACCGCCCGAACAAAATCTTATTGCAGTTTTTTTTTTGTTTTATTTACATAACATGTGAAACAGGATGGTGAGTGTTAACGAGCGCGTGTGGCTGGGCTGCGGCGACGAGACGCACGTGTGCGCGGTGGCGGCGCTGCTGCTGGAGGCGGCGCGCGGCGAGCTGCTGCCGCTGCCGCCCGCGCTGCGGCGCCGCGCGCTCGCCCGCTGCAAGGACCTGCACGAGGCCGCGCTCTCCTCGCTACAGGTACGCATACCCACACAGAGGTGAGTGTTAACGAGCGCGTGTGGCTGGGCTGCGGCGACGAGACGCACGTGTGCGCGGTGGCGGCGCTGCTGCTGGAGGCGGCGCGCGGCGAGCTGCTGCCGCTGCCGCCCGCGCTGCGGCGCCGCGCGCTCGCCCGCTGCAAGGACCTGCACGAGGCCGCGCTCTCCTCGCTACAGGTACGCATACCCACACAGAGGTGAGTGTTAACGAGCGCGTGTGGCTGGGCTGCGGCGACGAGACGCACGTGTGCGCGGTGGCGGCGCTGCTGCTGGAGGCGGCGCGCGGCGAGCTGCTGCCGCTGCCGCCCGCGCTGCGGCGCCGCGCGCTCGCCCGCTGCAAGGACCTGCACGAGGCCGCGCTCTCCTCGCTACAGGTACGCATACCCACACAGAGGTGAGTGTTAACGAGCGCGTGTGGCTGGGCTGCGGCGACGAGACGCACGTGTGCGCGGTGGCGGCGCTGCTGCTGGAGGCGGCGCGCGGCGAGCTGCTGCCGCTGCCGCCCGCGCTGCGGCGCCGCGCGCTCGCCCGCTGCAAGGACCTGCACGAGGCCGCGCTCTCCTCGCTACAGGTACGCATACCCACACAGAGGTGAGTGTTAACGAGCGCGTGTGGCTGGGCTGCGGCGACGAGACGCACGTGTGCGCGGTGGCGGCGCTGCTGCTGGAGGCGGCGCGCGGCGAGCTGCTGCCGCTGCCGCCCGCGCTGCGGCGCCGCGCGCTCGCCCGCTGCAAGGACCTGCACGAGGCCGCGCTCTCCTCGCTACAGGTACGTATATCCACACAGAGGTGAGAGTGAACGAGCGCGGGTGGCAGCATCACTAGCCCCCACTTACGAAGCATTCACGTTTTAGTCAATTCAACATCTAGCCAATGCGACATTACGAAATCGAATTCCTTCTAAAAATCAATTATATTGCTAAAATCCGCAAACCGGCAAGCGCAACGTTAGACGTCCACCGAGTAGTTGGGCGGATGACTTGGTAAATCAAACGGGTTCACGGTGGCTGCAGGTTGCTTCCAACTGAATCGACTAACTGAAAACATTAGTAGGAAGCCTTTTTGCAGCAGTTGCATAAAACAGAAATATATTTAAGTTCCCACTACTGGGACACAGGGACTTCTCGCTTGACGAGAGAGATCAGTTGCAATTCTGTTTAAAAGTATGCCTTTATATCTGTTTCCCTCGTTAAAAAGTAGCCAGGAGCCTTCCAAGATCAATGGCTATCAACAATGAAAGAATTAATTTGGTCTAGTAATGACTCTGAGTAGCGTGTTCAAAAAACTAGCAAACTTTTTATCTATATAATATTAGCATAGTTTTGCCTTCCTCTGCCATTAGGACATTAATCCTCGTCTAAAGCCATCTTTCAGATATAAACATCGACACTAGAATAATTTAAACTGAAGATCCATTGCACATATTGCATTTTGGCTTTATAGCCACAGTAGGATGTTAGAGTAGTTGACTAATATTGAAACCAACATTTTGCCGATCTTACTACGATAGCTATCGTGGTAAGGCCAAAAAATTCGGCTGACGTAAGCAATTCATAAACAAAATTAAATGTAAAGGCTCTATTCATATGATAATTATTATAACAGGGCATGGTAGGTCTGGGTCCAAAAGCCTATTAAAATATCGAAAGAAAATATTGATTACTTTATTTTCCTAAATTAATTTTAACTTTTTTTTACATATATTCTTATTGTTACAGGCTCGCCCCAACACTAATATGCTTATAGAGAAGCTGTCTCTGGCGCAGGCGCATTTAGATCGCATGGATTAGGTTATCTATTAGTATATTAAACAAATTTTACGTTCTTTTAAGGCTTGTTTTAAGTATACTGAGGTCTGTTATTCATTATTCTCAATGAATATAATCACAGAAACCGTTTGAAATAGTAAATTCCTTCCCTGATCATTCAGAAAAATAATAGCTCCAATGTGTTCAAATGAATTGTTAGGAAATATAATATAATGTTATTTTGCTGGCCCTGTTTAATTTATATTAAGTTATAAAATCAAAACAAAAGTGTATAAGGTACATTTTAATACTTAAAACTATGTATAACAGTAAAACAATTAAGTATAATCATCAAAAGTCAATGACATTTTTGCAGTACCATTAATTACCTACGTAATTTATATGGCAGTGACTGATAATTTAATACAAATTATAAATAATGTATAAGTTATGCTAACACGACTTCAACTGTAAAAAATGCACGGTTTTTTATGAAAAAGTGTAAGTAATTATCAAATGTAAATGTTTGACATACTTTTATTGAAATATTTTCTAAATGATACATGCTGCATTAGTTTGATTGAATAAAAATAAATAAATACTAACTACAATCATGTTTAGTGTGTTAAAGTGATTGCACTACTAAAAGGCACTAGGATGGTTTCTATTTTTGTAAATAAATGATTATCTAAAACAGTCGTTTTAAATTACGTGTAATACTACATTACCTTAAATAAGTTGATGTGCACATAAATAAATGAGGCTACAGTACAAAAGCTTGAGCGAACTCTAAACTATACACATAAAGTTGAACATACTATAGAATTAGAATCATTTTAATACATACATCTTCATATCCCAGATTCTTTGTGATAAACATTGATACCAATATGCGCATCCTTTGAAATAAATAAAGGTTGGATTAGAAAATCATGTCGAATCGTCATCATCACCGAAAGGATTGGTCGTTACCTGATGGGTGTGGTGACTCTCTTCATCGGGATACGTGTATAGGCTATTATGCGCCCCGCTGATTGTTGGCACGCCGACAACGTTCATCGGAGACATTTGCGTGTATTGCGGTCTAGGAGGCTCTTTCACAGAATTATTTCTTTTATTTATAGTGGTGTAGGTTGGAGTCGCTTTTATAGGAATATCCCTTATTCTTGACGCTGCTCTGTAGGTTCCAAACTCGTCGGGCGGCGGCGGTAATGAGAAACCGTCCGATGTCTGAGTTATTTCAGACACCTCATCGCTCAGTTCTTTAGCTACTTTTTGGCGTAATTTTCTTGGCATTGTATAGAACGTGTTCATCTGTAATATTATTAAAACATTAATTAATCCTTCTAATATTGCTTAAAACGATATTGACAACATAAACGAAACAATTTCTGTCCGTTGAACTCCTTCATGTTTCAAATGATAAATAAATCTATCATGGTGAAATCTAAATGCAACAGCTACTTGCTGATGTAGCTTACCGGCTTAGGTACATTGTAGTTAGATTCTGGTGGCAAATGTAGAACTAAGTGGTCGCAAAACGAATCCATATCTCTTTTGCGGCTAATATTTTGCATTGAGTGCACCCTACAGTTGTTTCCATGGCGCATCATCTCGTTGCTTTTAATCTCTGGTTCCGCATCTTGAATGTACCGCGCGGAATGGAATGAACTAGTTCTTCGAACATCGAAGTTCTTAGAAGGATATCTAGACACCGCGCGTCTAAATGACTCCGTACGTCTAACATTACATTCGCTCCCATCTTCGCTGTCGTGGTAAGTCTCGCAATTTGATTCTGAAATTATATATAGTATTAGTTTTTGCTATGACAGATATGTTAATAAGTTAGTCATGCTGAATCGAGAACGGATGTGTCTAGACATTGCAGACTGCAGCATTAATCATAATTGAGCAGTGTGAATGGGAGAGAGTTTAATTCGTGTGCGGTTTTTATTAAGTAGGTGACGTTTTGATTTTATGACGCGATATCTTATAAATCGCATAAACTTGATTGAGTGGATAACAAAGTATATGTATGTTGGATGTGCTTAGTCACCTTCAGTATTATAGGCGCACAGCGGGGGGTCGGAATGGGCGCGAGGCAGGTCCAGCGACCCGCGGTCATTGGAGCACAGCGTTAGACCGCACGCGGCTAATGCTACTAGGAGCACTCCTCCGAACAACGCTAAAGCAAGCGTTGTGATATTCGATACTGTACTCGTAGCTATCTCTGGAACTAATATATACAATACATTAAGTCTACCATAAACACGACGACAGGGCCTTTTAGCGAGCGCATTTGTATAAGTTGCATTTAAATGACCAATACAAAACCTTAACATAATAAACTTTACAATTTGGCACTATGACGACAAATTATCCAATAACTCTAACTAAATATATAATAATAAGAAATAAGCTGTCTCTTTTATAAGATGAAGTATTAGGAACGCATGACTGCCATTTTAACGAATATTAGTCGTGGTTTTAGTCAAACATAACGTGACAGTAAAAAAGGAAAGACTACTTTTAACTTTTAGAAAGTCTAGGTTAGATAGCATCCAAACGATGCAATTAACTGTTCTTCGAGGTCACCGCTGTTATCAATGTTAATAATTAATTAATATTTTTTTGGTGTCATTTGTTTTTTATACATTTAAATTCATGTAAATAATGATTTATGGCAATATTAAATAACCAAACTAATTTACCCAATCAGCGATTTGAAAAATAATTCATAGTTACTTTCTTTTTTAACGGTACTTTTAATTTAATTTAATGCAACAGTTATGAAATATTGAAGTATACTTCACACCTATTTAGACCTTCTTGTATTATAAATTCATAATTTTTTTATTGTTCACATATAAACTAATACAATAGTAACATGGTAAAAAGGCGAGCTTAACCCTATTAGACTTTTCTTACAGCAAACTATAGGGTATGGGGTACTGTAATTCTGAAAACTAACTTATATTACTTAATTGATAATAAATATCGTAACAAGTAATTTCTCTGTTATAGTAAATGTATGTTAATTAAATCGATCTCAGCAATTATCAGTTCAATTTCTTGTAATTGGACTCTGCGCTTGAAGCGACAATTAGCCAGTGTCGAGTTAAATAAAATTATAAAGTGAAAAATATTTACTCAGTTGAACGCTATTTTGCGTCTTCTGAGCAATTATATTGAAGTTTACCTTCCGATTCGTCAATTACGTCAACTTTGTCGATGAGCACTTCTTTACTGTCCCCTTTGTCATTGAATGCCAGAATTACGAAATTGTAATGTTCTAGTTTTGGTTCAGGGATCATGAACTCTGGTTCTCCATTTATTATTGACACTAAATGGCCTTCTGCGTCCGATGACGAGACGATAAACTTGAATTTCTGTAAGTACAAAATACTTATAGTAAGGTCATAATAAATATCTACCACTTAATTTGTGTCATAGAAGATTTTTAATATCTCTACCATTTTTCTTATTTTAGTTTGAACAAGAAACATTCGTTATACTTAAATATTCTAAATTCATGTAAAAAAATAAATAAGACGAATCACGTAACTCGGGATTCGAACCCTTACCTCCGATTATATGCATCGACATGCTATGTAATAGTTCAATATAAATATAAGGTCACTAATCACTTTGGAAAACACATAATCATTTGTTATAATGTTACCTGTGGTAGTCCACCGTCGTGTCCCTTTTCGCACCTTACAACAATGTCTTTGCCCGTATTCTTAACTGCTTTGCAGTTTTCGGGCGGTCGTGGTATGGTCTCATCCGTTACTAAGAATATACACGGGTTATGGATGTTATCTTTCTCTGAAACGCCGTTTAGTCCCCAACAAAACAATGTGCCTGAAATGGTTAAATATTGTACACTAATATCACTTGTCCAAATTTTAAAGAAATTTGATTTTGCTTCAAGGTGTTGTGCTGCTTAAGGTCATTTTAGGCTACACTCCTATGAGAGATGTTTGGTTAGATTATATTGGTTGTCTAAAAGAGATCACTCACAGCGCTAAGGCCGCTCTTTGTACTCGGATGTATGTGTTACTGTTTACTGTTAGTATTATTATCTATCAATCTATATTATTCTATGACTTACCGTATGCTGTGCCATTCGATCGTTCATAGACTAATACATTACTCTCTGTCTCGAAAGACTTTTGCGGAAAGTCCTTCATAGTGGTAATATTAACATCGGCGTCCACCATCACCCATCGATAAGAAATTGGCTCGGGGCTGGCTTTGACGTTGCAAGTTATATTCATTGACTCATTCTCGCCCAAACCATACTCAATAATAGTGTCCTCTTCGCAATAGGCGGGATCTGGGGGTGGTTAATTTAGATTAGAAAACGAGATCATATTAATATTTTCTAAGTGAAACACATGCTTTTGAATATTTATAAAACGGTAACTAATTAAATTAGGTATATCAAATATCGAAATCTTTAACTTTTCTTTTGTAAGTTGGTAATGGCTTATTGGATTTCCATGTCATTAATAGTTATATAGCTAAGTATAAGGTAAACAAACAACAACAGTATCACCAAAGAAAACCGAGAAGTTATTATTGGAAACAAATATTTCACGTGGCATACATGTAATATTGATAACAATAGGATCGCTAAAACTGGAGCCCTCGTCGTTGGTGGCCGAGCACGCGTACTCCCCTCCGGCGGCCTCGGTAACGTCCACTATCTCCAAGAACCGCTGTATTTCATCTGTTACGTCCTTGCTATGAGTTATTATGTCTTCCTGAAACATTTCATTATAAATAGCATTATTATTTTCATCCAAAACTCAAAATCTACGAATCTAATGGTTTTATGTTGTTCCCATCTTATTAACAAGAGCGTATAAATAAATTTGGACGATACAGTATAGTAATTTAATAAATAGGTGCAGTTCGCGATGTTGTTAGACATTATTAAAAATATTAAAAGCAATTAACTTCGAAACTGGTTTACAAGATAAATAATCACCTGAGAACATTCTTTTTTTGCAGCAGGCAGCTAAAAGCGATAGCTTTAGACTGGCCAGCGATATCTAGATAAAAAACGACGACCCGAGAACCTCCTTTTCATGTTATTTAAGTACTAGATATATACAGCTAGACTAATGTTATTTTAGACATGCCTCTCTATCTTTTTGTACAGACCGAAAACCGTTAATAAAATCACACACATAACTATGTTGTGTGGCTATATATATTCATTACGGTGCGGCTAGATTAGCGGGCCAATATTCGTGTCGCGTCTCGGCACGCTAAAACATCGTGTACCTTTAGGCTAACGCGATGTTCTTATCGGCACTTCTCGATGTCAGGCGACGATTATAGTTTTTAACCTACATCAAAAAGGTAGAGGTTCTCAATTCGACGTATCTTTTTACATCAGAACTTTTCTCCGCAAACCGATTTTGCTTATAATTATTTTATAAAAGCGGTTACTTGCGTAGTGGTTCCATTTAATAAAAGAATTGCGTGTTTATAAAAAAATATATAATACATCTTTAAAAAAATGTAATTAGGCGAATGAGACGTTTTGAGAGAAGTTAACTATGAATCTATGAAATTATGTAGTATGAGAAAATAAACTACTGGAAAAATTTAAGATCGGTAATTTATAAACAAGTAAATCAAAAATATCATAATAATCCACCTAACCAATCGACACGAATATTCGCCGTAGCCCGCTAATGTAGCCATATCATTAGTTAGTCATTAACATAATCAATCCGAAGAAATTAAAAATAATTCGCACTATTTTAAAACCTACGCCGATATCGGAGAATCTCGATGAAGGCATCGATATCAACTCTACGCTCCGCAGTGTAGAGTTAAACTAATTAGGAATATAATAAATCTAAATTTAAAATTTAAGAAAAACCCCCGATTCCAATGCCTTCATTTCCTTAAATGTAAAACAACATAATATTATGTAATGTGGACGCGATGCGCTTTCATTTGAGACCCCACACTAGTATATTTGCAGATTTTCTGTTTTCCTTCCCCACTCTTACCCCCATAACTTTTAAACGGCTCAACCGATTTTCATGAAACATGTCTAAGAACACCCGGGCCAAACTCACCTTTCATACAAAAAAAAAACTAAATTGAAATCGTTCCATCCGTTCGGGAGCTATGATGCCACAGACAGACAGACAGACAGACACGTCAAACTTATAACACCCCTCTTTTTTGGTTAATAATGTAAACCATCAGGTGAGTGTCAACCTCGCAATAAAAGACTCAGAAAGAGGGTAGACCGGTAGACAATTCAGTTGTTTCCGCAATCATGGCGCTTGCAACAGCGTCGAAATATCGGAAAACTCAAAAACCGTCAAATCACTACTATATATACGTATGTACTTGTATGTATGTATGTGGTATGTTACTCGTTTTGAATCATAATATTGATTTATTATTATTATAATCAAGATTAAATAATGCAATAGATTTATGATGTTTTATATATTTAAACCACGAAGATCTTAGCTCTATTTTTACATAAAGGTGAATATTATTTCATACATATATATGACTAGCTGTGCCCCGCGGTGTTACCCGCGTTATAATGGATTTTCCCGCGGAATGACGTTTTCCCGCGGTAAAAAGTAGCCTATGTTATTTTTCGGGCTCTAGAGATTCTGTGTACCAAATTTCATTTAAATCGGTTCAGTAGTTTTCGCGTGAAAGAGTAACAAACATCCATACTTACAAACTTTCGCCTTTATAATAGTAGTAGGATTTTACGTTTACAATTTCTGGAGAGTAGTGTAATACTTACGTCATGGAACCAGATCAACTGATAGATGTCGGGGTTCGCTTCGTAGCTGCATGCCATTCGCAGTGTGGAACCTTTTGTGATTTCATACGTGTTGTTCTCACCCACATTAGCATCTATATCGTCCACGACTACTTGCAACGCAGGGGTATCTAAGAATAAAAGTATTGAACATTTACTAAAATAGGTATAATAATAGGTACCTTACGAATTTTATTTAATATGAAAATTAAAAATTGATTATTAGTATTCTTATAAAAACTTTGAATGGAATTCTATGTTAATTAGATTACCCAGCCTCATAACGACTATTTCTTCTTCGGCCGATTTCCCTACTCACACCTTGTCTATCAAATAAATATACTTAGATAAAATGTAAGCTTTTGGGATGGAAGTTGCTTAGTTTGTATAAATCATATTATGTATACAGTGATGTAAATGCTGGACTTACACATTACATTGAGAGGTAATTTTTCAGCGCACACAAATTTCTCATGATCGCGAGCATAAGCGGGCACGCAGCACGTGATGCTGGACTCGTCGAACTCGCGCTCCATTTTCAACTGGATCTCACTAACTACCAGCCTTTGAGAGGCCTCCATCTGAGAAGGTTACACGAATACCAATTGTATGCTTCATTTCAGTTTAGTTACTTAAGGATATTTATAGATAAGCTAGATAGCTTTAAATTTACCTACCTACCTGGGACTAAACTCAGAGATGGTGAATAAGGCCCAATTCATAAACAATTTCATAAAAAGTCATCCTGTCACTCACTATGTTATTAATTACATTGACGATGACTGTACCTACTCTAGAATTAGTTTATATCCGGTACAGTTATTTTTTAGTTTAGCGATTACAAATAAATAAATCGACTATCAATCAGATCCTTTCTCTTTAAAATGGTTAAGTTACTGATTAAATTAACGGTTAGTATTTTTGTGTTTATGTTTATTATCGTATAATAGTGCGTTACCACAGAATTAAGCTATGCTAAGTTAGTATGAGATAATTTCATGGTGGAAATACTTGAATAGCCCACTTATGACTTGCAAGACGCCTTCTAGGGACTCTCGGCACTAGTTTTGGCGGGTGGAGGCGGCAAGACTGTTAGCAATCCACAATCTCATAATTTAATACATATTTACAGAAGCGAAGCGACAGAAAGTTGATTCGAAGGAAGACAAGTGGGCACTTTCACATTCGCGTTCCCTCGTGTAGCCTCGTGGATCGTCTGGATGGGTCATTATGGAAAGCGTGCCTGTGCTATGGCAGTACTAACTGTCACATTTTGTTCTATTCCGACAAGCTGGTTGTCTTCCCTTCGCCACATGACGCTTGGCAGGGGGCGCGCGCCGAGCACACGACACTGCAAGCTGACCGTCGCTCCCGCGCGCACCCTTCCGCTTTCGTGACCCTCGGCCCGTAGCGACACCAACTCTGGGGGCACTGACTCAAACTCATCAAAATTGGGTCAAGCTATATTTAAACAGTCTTTACAACTCCTGAACTTGTGAAATGAAAATCCATTAAGCCATTCCTGGTTAGCATACTTCAAATTGTAAGCCGTTACGTTAGTCATCTGTTACTAAAGATGAACATGCGTCTCAATTTTGAATGTAGCTCATATACATTACATAAAATCAAATTGAATATTGCATCGACCCGCCCGGGCACAGAATACAGTCGGGGTTTGCTTTTTTTTTGCTCGTTTTTGCGGGGGATTTTGACTGCTGCAAAATAAACGTTATGTTTATTTTGCAGCAGTCAAAATAAACATAACGTTGCTCTTGAATCACTTCAAACTATTGCTGAAAGCTGCATTTAATTCCTTGGGCAGCTTAATGATAAAAACGAACAGACGGCGGAAACGGCCTCATTTTATACGAGACACAAAAGGACACCAATTAAAATATGCAATCAGCAACTTGATCAATATTATTACACTCTTTGATGTTTGAGTGACAGTATGTAGGTAGATCTACAAATGTTCCCTCTCGTCCAGTAAAAAAAATATATAACGGTTTTAACACTTGGGCAGTCGCGCCCTGTTTTAATACGCTAGGAGTCGCTACCGTGTCCACCGGACCCGGTTTAATATTTCTGGATTTTTCTATAATTACTGAATTTAATGTTATTGCGTATTTCCTAACGGTAATTATATTCTAAAATAAAATTACAAATGTGATTAAACATCTATATTTATTACTTTTATTCATAAAAAAACGCAATCTAAAAACATACTAAAATTCAACTAACTTTAACGACACATTTTAACTTTTATGTTATATCTTAGTAAATAACGAAAATAACATTAAGTTTCTTTATTTTTCTAATACTACTATAATGTACTTATTCGAAATCACAATAAGAGATCCATCATTATTTGGTAAAAAAAACTAAAAAACTTCTCTAAAAATCAACAGTCTAAAAATACCTTCTTTTGTCACTTTGCAAGTCAAATATTGTTATTGCAGTTTACACATATTGCTTTAGTGAATTTTCAATTTGCTGCACAACTTAAATCCTTTAAGTGCTAGCATTTTTCTTAAGGTTCCGCTGCATTTTGCATTTCTTCGTCGCCATCTTGTTCGAAATCAGTTTCGTGGCATTTATTTCTAGAAAGTCTGTTTCTGAGCAGTCTTCATTATCTATTTCTTAGTTCAAGCATTCTTCAATATCCCATAACCTCAAGGGCCTATTGGTTGCCATTTTATATAATAAAAACAAATTTTAAATAATTAATAAGGGTTATAAAGTTATGAAAAAGCACTAACGTATAAAGTCGCTACCGGGTCCAAAGAACCCATACGCAACTTTTAAGTCCTTAGCACTCGAACGCAGCGCGCCCACTGACTGCTGCGACCGTTATTCGCTGTCTCAATCCAACGTCGGAAGGTACTAAGAGCGGCAATGTTGCAATCCTTAAGATTCAATAGTTACCATGCAAACAATGGACGACTGGGTCTGATAGACCCATTAGCGACTGCTTAAGTGTTAATATTATGTACGTGAACCATTATTTCACATTCACACACTTTATAATGAATTATAAATGTATTCATTTGTATTAAACATTAAAATTAGTCCTAGTACATAATACATTCTATTTAGATATACCTACCTACATTATTATTATCTGTTTTATGTAGATTAGTAGGCTGTACTTGTTGTGCAGCGTGTTTTAGGAGAAACTCACACTAATAAATGTACCTACCTACATATCGCCTCAAAAGATCTCGTATCAGTATAATGAGTTTACGGGAAACTAGCATGGGGCATTCTTTATTATCATATCAGAAAGCATTTCAAATTCAGATTTGGACCAAATACTCACAAAACATGTCGATAACTACATCGATAGAGAGCGGAGTCGTTCTTTCATTGTTGTTCGCCATGCAAGTGATGACTCGGCCGTGGTCTTCTGGTCGCAGAGGCCCGTACATGATGTCGCTGCGAACTCTTTGTTCCGAGAGGGGCGTGGACGTATCTTTCAGTAGCCGCTCATCGGTAAACCAAGAGAGGGTTGCTTTTGGCTTTCCTATAAAAATCACAAACTTAAGACTCAGATATTAATTTTTGCAAAAGTCTTGGAATGAATGGTTCAGTTTGAATTTTTTGCTCCGCCTTGTAGATATTATAAATCCAAGTGTACTTATATAGTGCCAGAAATTTAGTATCGTGACGTCAGTCACACAAAAAAGGCGGCCGCGAATCATATTCAACTCAAAAGTAAAGTGCGTCACGCTGTCTAATGATCCACGACCTACGACTCCCCGTTATATTGTCTAAATGTAGGTAAAAACTGGATAAACCGTAGCAACAATATTTTTATAACATACAGGACGGGCAAGGCAAGCATATATTATAGCAATAATTTAAGAGTGAAAATCAAATTAATATCAGATAGGCGAGAAAGTAGTGCTTATTTGATTTACCTCCAAAGGCGACGCAAACAAGATGCACCGTATCGCCGACGTAATACGGGCCGATGTACTGGCTGACATTGACCCCAGCATTGGCTTTAGCAACATGAGTGCCGTTTTCATGTATGACCCATAAATGTCGCGGAGGCTCTACAAAAAATAAAATAATGGACCTAGGTACAATTTTTAGTTAAATAATTATTTACTAGATATAGGTACTGCCTTTCCATCTCGCCATTTTGTCCTCATAAAAGGATTTTTTACACTTAAAATATAAACCTTTTTCTATAATAACTAATAACTAAATATGTATAAAAACTGCATTGAATCGTTTAATTAGAAGAGCTATGCAAACAGACAGCGGAAACGACTTCATATCTACTATGTAAAGATAGAGATTGGTAAAAAGAGAGATACTACAATGACATTAAGGTTAGTAGGTCATTTGCTCAAAGGTCAATAAATTTAGATATCATAGTTTAGAAAACTAGGAGATTAAACAGCGGTTCTTCATTGAAATGTTTCCTAACATTCATGTAGTAGCGTATTAATTATTGTTTATTAAAATGGAGTGAATTGTTCCGGCGCAGTCAGCATCCTCATTAACCCGCGGACCAATTAGTGGCCGTGCTATTCTGCTAGATAGGCGAAAATACACTTTGCTTTTTTGTTTGCGAAAGCCGGCCAAAGGAAACTGAGCTATGAAATTGCCCTGTGTATTTTCTTTCGTGCTCAGCAAATGAACGGTAACATCAAGAGTTAATTTAGACCCCCGGTCGTTGCAATACACGGGACCAAGGGACCAAATAAAGCGATTATTTGATCGATGCTAATTCTGACCAAGGTCAATATTTCCGCTCTTCCACAATTTGAGTTTTAAGTGGGACTTAGTCACCAATCATAACAACAAAAATGGTTTAATTCCATAATTCAAAGTTCTTACTTTCCATCAGTTTCGTTAACCAGGTAGGTACTCGCATATGCATGTACTCGCATCGATTTAAAAGCAAGTCTTTTTAGGGTATAGGAATCAATATTGTAAGAGTTTTAATAAGCATTACAATTGAAAGGAATAATATACTATTTTTATTGACATCTTATTAGCATGTAGCATGTGGTAAGTAAGCACCTTACCTACCTAACATATGAAATAATTAGCAAATAAACTCACCAATAACTGTGAGTTGTACATAGGTCTTGTGTGCGGGACTAGCGGCGAAATCAGCCAGACATAGGTAGAGTCCAGCATCCGATGGTTTCACTGTGACGATCTGCAGCTTGTCTATGCCGTCATCACTGGTCACCAGCCTAAATCGACCTCTACTGGCAGGTGTCGCACCGTCTTCATAGTCGTTGTCGTCCCTCAGGTCGCGACTGCTGAGGCATGTTGTATAGATTACAAGAACGATCAAAAGCTATACTTACAATCACCATACCTGTGAGTAAGAGACATAAGGTCAACGTGCATTTTTGTACAAAAATTGTTATCAACCATAAAAAAAAAATATATAAATAAATAAATACATCATACAAAATACCGAAATAGAAACGAAACGAGAGATTCATTTTTATTTATATAGATTTGTAACCTCAGAGCTTGTGCCTCCGTGACCGAAATTCGAGGATTCTTTGTTTAAACTTTACTGCATCTCGTTCAGCTTGCGAACTCTTAAGGTGACAGCTGAAAAACAGTGTTTGCTCCATTATAGCAACTATACGCTGAGCTATGGCCTTTTTGTTTTACTGCAACGCACACATGTCATGCGCTAATCATGTCCTATATCAAATCTTAAGTTAATAATGTATCCTTTTGTTTTTGCCTGTTAGTTGTATGTTTGTGATTGGAGTTACAAATAAACGCTTCATCTATCTATCTAAATGAAAGCTGTTGCATTTTATAACAATCGGTAAAGTAGTTCATAAGTTAAATTAATAAAACGTCCTAATTTTACACTGATTTGGTCGACCCTAGTTTCAAATCCTAATTATGTTTTATGTAACGTTTTTCTTTCACTTTTTGTGATTTGTTGGGAGTAGTTTCGCGATCGGCGTGTATTTTTTTTATTTTTCGAGTTATTGCGATTGTTTTTTTTTTGTTCAGTGCTCGCGCATCTTTTTAGCCATTTTTATTCTAACCGACTTCAAAAAAGGAAGATGTTCTGAATATGGCCTATACTTTTAGTTCTCGAGTTATCTTAATAAATTTATGTTGAAAATGTAAGGAATTGGTTGCGCCCACTGCAGGAGAATTGTTTTATCATTGATAAATATGTTAATGATTAATCTTTTTTTATTTTTAGTTTATTTTACTTAATCTGAAATTTCTATCATTGTTGTTACCTACCTACTATGAGCAGAGTGTAAGCAGCAAAAAAATTTAAATTTAAATTAATTCCACAATATACGAAAAAAAATGGAGATTCAAATTCAAACTTCTCAGCTTTAGCCTTTGTAAGATTTCGAAATAGCATTTAAAGAAATAGGTTGATTCTTAAAAGAAATAACCTAAATATTAATTTCACCAAAAGCTATAATTAAAACGCTATAATTATAGTCGTTACTGGTAATCAGATCAATACGCACTCGTTACGATCAGTACTTAAATTACATAGATGTTTTAATAATACTGTTTTAGATTATGGTATAAAACGACCGTGTAAACTTCATTTGCGGTGTTATTACATTAAGTGTCCCCTAACTTCTTTGCTAGCAAATTCTTAATGATGTAATCATGTAATTAGATACAGGTACATTGTTGCTGCACACCTGGATTTGCTCAATTCCTACTAAACGCGAATGAATCAACTTAATCTCACTTACTGCTCAAGTATGGTGTAACAATAATAAATATACAGCTATGTAAGTTTAATGGTTTAGAATGAAATAATTAAAGAGTCCTTATGTAATCACAAGATTTTTTTTTATATTCTGAGAAACATAATTTGCGGCATTTCTACGCTAGTTGATGCCACTTATTATTATAATAATCATAGCTATCATATAAATATATAATAAATTGAGTAAACTAAGCAATGATTAGTTATGACAATAATACGTATCAATGCTAAGTTGTGTTAAGAGCTAACTTTGTGACTGAGCGCGAAATAGCTCTATATTTTAACTATTGTCTAACTTTCCTCAGAGATGGTGAAACTGGCCCCTCACTATTAAGGGATATATATCGAAAGTTTTGTCCTGAAGGATAATCGAATGTGTACCTGTAGAAAGCAGTGGAGGATCCGTTTCTGTACCACGCGAGGATCGTCAGTTTATCGTCTTCCACTTCAGCGGTCACATTGCACGATAACTCTGCACTGTGACCCACCACAGATTCCACTAAAACCATCAATTACATTATGAAAATCCCATTCAAAATATATTAATTCAAAGTGATTTAGAGGGGTTTCGTGGTGTGTTACTGTCCCGGTCTATTTTTACAATAAATAATTATTATTTTAATTATAAGTTGATCTACCTGTTTAAAAACTGTAAAAGATATCTTTTCGCATCAGCTGTTTTTAAATACTGAATATCGCATCTATAACCTTGTTGTTAAACTTAGCTCTAACTTGTTTTTAATTTGTACATAATATTTATTAAAAATAGGTACCCACCTGTTTCAAAAATATCTTGTGCAAATGTGTTATTCATAATTATTGCCACCATAATATATACAAACACACCCATGTTCACACATGAAAGAAACCTTTAACTCAAATTCGATAAAATCGTCGGGATTGTTTCGGCCGAATTCCGCGGGCGCGTGTACGTCCGGATTGGGCGCGCTAAGCGGACACGCGGTTCAATTGGCGTTTTCGACCGCAATAAGGTACTTCGGTCCAGAGCAGGGACTTCGTTACCGGCTGGGCAGAGTGTGCTCCCGGCCGCTTCCGGTCGTTCCGCGCGTGACGTCACACCCGCTCCTAGACTATTTTGTACCTGCCTCGCGCCACGGTTTAAATTAAACACAGCACGATTCATCATTTACCTTACATTTTTAATTGGTTAGGTCATAACAATTGGGTCAGTACAACTGGTTTTGCTTTTTTCTGGTGGGAAAAGATAAACATTCCCCTATTTTTACATTATTTCTTCAAGATCAGTATAAAAGACGAATTCCATATGGATATAGGATCAATAGATCTATGTGGTATATCCTATGCGAGATTTCAGTGCAAATTGCAGTTCCCCAAGTAAAAATAAGTTACAACAAATATAATACGTATTTTTATTATGTAATCAAAGAAATAAGACATAAAACTTACATATTAATTAAACAGTCTGTTGTTATAACAACACTTAAACTAGGAAATTTAAAAACATTATTAATAGAAAGAAGTAGAAAAGAAGTACTTTAGCATCAATAAAGATATATTCCCAAAACTGTTATTTGAGTTGTTTTATAGATTTTACTAACATAATTCCCAATATTGTTATGACAGCACTGCCAACTGCACCAACAATCAGCTTTTTAGTTCTTTGTTTATCTGAATCTTTGGACATTACCTGAAAAAATGTGTGGTTTATTTAAACAGCTTTAATTATTCTAAACACATTCAAAGCAGAGATTGGTAATATGCATTGTGGTGGAATAGTAAATATATTTTTTCAAATATTATGTGCATTTTGTACAAAGAAAATACCCAGACCGGAAAACACATATTGTTTTTATATACAAAACATCTAAACTGTAGCAACTAGGTAGTGGGTATTGATAATGGTGCATTGAACATTTACAAAATGTAATACCAAGGATACTTTAATCATCTGTAGATAAACATAACATAGTATTTAAAATTTCAGTAAATATAATATAAATTAAATTACCCGTATTTGTGCTTGCAGAGTGGTTTCCATTGAATTTAAGATATTTGAAATTTCATCGAGAGTGTTCACAGCAATATCAGATGCATATTTGTCTTGATAAAGAACACTGTCTATTATTTTGGATTTCTTCTTTAAAGCTGTTGTGTTAGTGACCAAGCTCACATAGATTCTGTGCAAATGTTGTGAACTCTCTTCCAATATGTCAGTTACTTCTACTTCATTTAAAAGGCAGGCTTCTTCTCCACTGTAATATAACATTATAAATAAAACAAATATCTATTTATGTATACCTATTATATTAAGTATATAAAATGTCTTGTACCTGTAACACAATGGGGGTAGATGTTGTTGCATGGATTGTGTGGACATATAATTATATATAATATTTATTTTATTTTGATAAGTTTTATATACTTACAGGTACATTTATATTTTTGAGATAAAGTAATAAGTATATACAGAAGCACTTACTATAATTATTGTAAGACATTAATTGCAAAGAATACTGAAAGGATACCTTGCATGTTCGTCATATAGAGGTAAGCTTTTGACACCATCAATTATTTTTGTTCTTATCAAAGGATCATCCACTCCCAGAGTCTCGAGGTCTATCTCAGATAGTTCCGTTAGTGTAAATTGTCCAATATTATGTTTCCTGTTTAAATAAAACCACAAAAATTAGCACTGTTGTGAACTTCAGGCATATTTAATATAAATTCAACATTAAACTTATAACTGTTGAAAGCAATGGTTAGAATGTTGTGTAATATTTGTAAAATACATCAAATGTTCACGCAAAAAAGCATAGTTTACCGAAATATGTCCACAAATCGCTCTGCTCCTGCTAGTGTGAGGACTGTGCTAACAGAGATATCAAACCCAGTGGGGTCAAGCTTCACATCATGCGGTACAAAACCTCTCTCATCATTAGACATTTTATTTGATAAATCTAGTAATTTTGGTTACAGGTTTACGTTTTATTCACAAACAAAACAAAACAGGCCGGTCTAAATCCAATTGTCACTTGTGGTCAATGTCATGTCATTTGACATTTGTAATTATTGATAAATGTCAAATGACATGACATTGACATATACATATATTTTTTAGGGTTTTGCTATCCAGACTAAAAACCAGGACAAGGACACATTATCATGGTAATTTATTTCATAGAACTGGCTGGCATGGCGTATTGTCATGCAAGATGGAGGAAAAAGCTTTTGACAAAAATTATCTTTTTCATGGAAACCATACTTATAGCGCTGGCGTACGTAAAACACAGCAGCGTGTCTTATGTACAATACTTTTTAGCTGCTGTATCTTAAGTTTCCTAGCCTTGCTTTAATTACATTATAGTAGGGGTTGCCGACCGTCCTGTTTACCGAGGACACGTCGTGGTTTTTTGTCCTGGTGCCCTTGGCTGTCATGGATAGTATGAAAACAAGGTTTTTAAAGAAGATTGAATTTATGCTTTAAATTCAAAGAAGATAATTTATCTCAGATTTGTGAGCATCACGTCCGCTTTATGTAGCTTTGTTTTTTTTTCCGACTTTAGTTAACTAGTAATAAAACAAATTGTGAACAGGTAGTTAGGAATATATTTTTTTTTAAGGCCTTTGCTAGCAGTGGGAGACAGGGGGCTTATAATAATAATAATAATAACGTAGTGGTGCCCATATTTTTATGCTAAACAAGCTTTCAGTTGTCCCACAATTTTACCTGATCTAAAGTGACGATGAGGTCTTATATGTCTAAAATGCAAGTAAATTTTGCCATGCCCGATACACAAAACCTCCTTACCTACATATTAACCATGTACCTATGCAATGTTTATTATTGCAATAAAGAAACTTATACTGAATAGGAGCAGATGTCGTCATATTGTTGAATAGGAGCTTGTTTTAGGTTCCCATAACATCCCCTCAAAAATCGGACGCGCTCGAATAAGTTAGTTCTTATTCAAGTAAGTGCTACCACTGGCACCGCCATCATACAAAAGGTCAATCATACAATCGGTACTATGTCTTCCCGTCGATGAAAAGGTATAATTACATTAGTATATGACAATTTTGTTTCTAATCGCCTAAGCTTCGCAATCCAATAGGCCTCCATGACGCTCGAGTATCCCAATTTTGCTTCGAGGGCTCCGTGGACCATGGTCCTGTGCTCACCGCTCAATGAGCAAGCATTAGGTACAATATATTTCTAAACGTACAAATTATGTGACAGTGTATTATTTGTCTTCCTAAAGCTTTTAAACCCTTACCAAGAAGTATTTCGTTGCTAATGATAATGAAATAAAAATACATTTTCGATGTGTAACTTCAGTCAAGTTTTATTAGTTTTCTAAATCAAATATTTGAAACGCTAGTATTTATAGAAACTTATGAATAATTGAGCAAATAATAAGGCTACTTTAGCCTAAGACTAAGAATAAAATAAATACAATAATTCAAAATAATAACGTTGTAGGTCGATTCTCTTGTGACCTATTTAAATTTATGTGACCTACCTACATAATTTGTGCCTTTATACATAGAAACAGATAACCACTCTAACGGCGACGTTCAAGTGGATAAATTCAGATGCATATGAAAGTTAAGTTTTTTTTACTGAGGTGGTATAAGAATTGTAGGGTTATAAGTTTGGTCCTAAATTGTCCACAATGGTTTTCACAGCTTGCCAAGTTTCTCTGGCAGTAGAGACTATTTGGGATCCAGGCAGTAGGAAGCCATAGGGCCCTAAGGAGTCTCGCAAATCAACGTGATACGAAAATTTGATACCGGCGCGAGATTTTGCCCAATCATGGGCCATTCCAGAGGATGGCTGTCGAACATCAGCCACGGTCCCAACCTGAAAATGTTTCACAATTAGATTATGTTGACTTTTAAGGTTGTTGTATTGTTGAAAATAATGTTTCACAGAACTGGATAAACAAACATGCAGTGTAAATCGGTGCTGCATCTATAGATAATACCTACTTTTGTAATAAATAAATAAATAAATAAATATTGCCGAACAATCCACACTACAACACCTAGCCCCGTGGTAAGCTATAAGCTTGTGTTACGGGTACTAGACGTCTGATATACTTAATATAATAGACATACATAGATAGATATTTTTTATTATACATACTAAACACCCAGACCAAGGAGAAAATGTTTGCAGAACATACAAACACTTGACCCCTCGGCGGGAATCGAACCCGCTACCTCTTGCACCGCAAGCGGACCTCCGCCCACCGCGCCACTGAGGCAGGCAGGTAATAGGTACCTATTATTTAACCTGGACTAACTATGTATATGTAGATGTACCTAAGTAAGTATCTACATATTTACCTTTTAAGATTTATTCTTCTATAAAGAATATCTATATGTATAATGTGCCCTGTTGAGTTTGTAGGAAGGAAGCACATTAAATAAATATTATTACCTAATGATGAAAACCAGACAAAACAGGTTTAACAAGGTAGGTTAATAATAAATATTTTTTGTTAATTTTATCCAAATGACGTCAAAAATATCTACTAACCTTCTACTACCCTATTTTAAATGTAAATAAACAGTACAATGCAGTAGATACCTGGTACTTAGTGCCATACATGTCGCTTAGTGCGGCTGTAGCTAGGTTTCCCATTTCCAGTAAGATGGCATCGTCTCCGAAAGGAACGTTAGCATTGGAACTCGGGATAAGCCAAGATTGCGAGTATGCATGGAGCGAGATGAACACCTAAAACACAATAGGTATATTAATTAAATTTACTTAGTAGTCGCATGTAAATAACCTAGGGCTTCCGACACTTTTGTATGAAATCTTGCGTGATTTTGCAGCCACTGATGATTGTCAAATGCATGTCAATCGACAGAGTAAATGCTTAACAACAAAAAGTAATAAGGAACCAAATCTGAAAGTCGTAAATTGCATTAAGTTCCTGCTCATTTTAAAACAAGCAAATAATTTTACGGCCATTTATGAAACATAATATACATGCGAATCGAATCAATGTTGGAGCCCCTGTCGTCGTTCTACCAAACTACGAAAATTGGTCAATTTTTTAAACAAGTGCCTTAAAGTTTCTAGTATTCAAAATATGGATACTAAATACAAAATATGGACTACTGCATCGTTCCTTATCAAATCGGGACCCGTTAGCAAGTAACAGCTTTCATACGCGTCATCGATCGCCTTGTTTGCAAATTTCGTTTTTATAGTGAAGATAAATTATTTAATCTGTGGTTAGAATGGACATGGACAGATGCATTAGGCTTCATTTTTAATTGTACTCAAGTAGTAGCTATAATGAATTTTGCTGTTCGTTAGTCTGACTAAAACTCGAGAACGGCTGAACGGATTTATCTTATCTTAGCATTGAAATGTTCGTGGTGGTCTAGGGAAGGTTTAAAAGGCGAGAAAAATCAAATAATTGCCGGGAATTTTTTTTTATAAAAACCCGTACGAAGCCGGGAGGCCCGCTAGTTTTTAATAGTTTGGACAAGTTGATTTTTATAGATTGCTTACTTAATCATAATAGTTTATCGTTTGTGGTTTTTCTTTTTTTAACTACATTTACGGAAGAATGTACTTACCTACTTATCACTCGAAACAAGAGTTTTTAGGGTTTTCACATCCTATTAGTTTAGTATTTTTATTTTTAAGTACCTACCGGTGTAAACCCATAATGAAACCCTTATGTGAAATAAATATAGGCAGAAAATAATAATCATAAGTTCAAAAAGAGAGTTTTAAAGTGTTATTCACGGAAATAAAGTTTTGGGGTTGTTTTACCATATCCGAGTAATATAGTCAATGGTTAAAATATCTCTAAAATATACAGAAATCTTGGTCCGTCAGACACTGATAGTTGTCAGTTGACTTGATAGTAGCTCTTTATTATAACCTCTTGAATTATTTCGAATAATCTCGTAGATTGTGAAATAGGACCTAGGGTAATATCTAAGATATGTTGTTTCTTTTCAAACACTGACAATTTTATGTGAGTTTAAATGTGCTTAAAGATTTCTTATACTCATATTCATCAAACTGTTCATTTTATTGTGTGTTGTAATAACTCACTCCATAAACAACACTTATCTTTAAGTACACGGTGTTTAAATTATTATTATCTGAACCACGTTCAGTTTAAACAAAATGTTGTAGGTTATTAGCCAGATTACTGATACAGTTTTACAAATAGGTAGTAATGAGAAATAAACATTCCTTTATTTTTATTTGTGACTAGCGGCCCGCCCCGGCTTTGCACAGGTTTTTATTTAAAATATTTTTTTCCGGTTGGAATTTTTCTCGCCGTAAAAACCATACTTAAACTCCAACAAACATTAAAAAAAATTGCCCAAACTGGTCCAGGCGTTGTTGAGTTATGCGCTTAGCAATACATTTTGCGATTCATTTTTATATACAAGATTTGGTCATATAGTCTAAACAAAATTCCTTAAACTTACAGAAAGTTATTTTTTTTATGGTAGCTTTATAAAATACCATAGTTATTATTAATGTTTGTACAAAAAATGACGACTTATGAACATTATTTTCAAAATATACTTTCTGTGAACCAAGTTAGTAAAAAAATAAATAAAAAGGTGTAGCGCGATGGGAATAAACCATTTAGCGCTTGAAGGAATGCACCCTTTATTGATATAGTTCACACCACCCCCGCCTTGGACGGCGAGATGGCGCTAGGGTCGCGTAGCGACAGTCATACCTCATCAAAGGTTTAATATCTTCAAAACTATACAAAATCGGGGAATATCCATGGGGTGGAATCGATAAGTATTTAGGTCACCTATCTCCCAGCTTTCGTTGATCCGTCGTTCGTGTTACACCGCGTACAATAGTGTATGCCTTCAATAGGTATTGACTGTCACAATTTCCATAAGCGATGTGCGGTCTACCTTTACCGCCTATAACGATACTAAATTTCTTCACATAATATTGATGGCACGATTTCTAATTTCTATTCACATCTTTTTAAATAGCATTATAAACATCTCTGGATTTATAAAAAAATAATGGCGCTTTTAACACGTGCTTTAACGGTAAAGTTAAACATCCTAAGGAAACCGGCAAATTCTGAGAAATAGATATCGAGAGTTTGAAGGACATGTGACATTCACCAACTCGCACTTTATTACCATTTCACGGTAACAAAACTACTTATATTATTAAAAAAATTACATAAACATAAATAATTATACAATATTACAATACATATTTTACAAAAGGTAGCTTTTGTAAAATATGTATTGTAATATTGTACCTATTGTATAGATATTTTACAAAGGGCATTTTGTTTTATGCTCGGAATATCCGAAAAAAGGCTTATAACTGCATTTATCTGATCTTCCCGCAGGACAATGCATGGTCACAGAATACTAAATTACTAGCATGGTTAACCTAAGCCGAGCCTGTAAGCTAGAGATGGATATTTAACTAGAATCGTCATCATGTTGAACATCGGCCTGCCTTATAGATATCTTGTTGTTTGAGTTGGAAATTACCTGCATCCACCGTGAAATCTCGGTCATAATCATAACCAATGGACCATTAACTTGGTGGAAGTCCTACGTTACGCATGCTAAGAATATTTGGCCCGTCTGGCCATCTGTGGTACGTGCTATAATTATGACATACTCAAAGCCATGCCATGCCTATATTGGTAATCCACGTTCTACTCTCCTCATTCCTGTTCCGATCTCGTAAAGGAACTCAAGCACAGTACCTAACAGTAAGTAGTAAGTAGGTATACCTACTACATAATTTCAAATTATTATATTTATAATAAAATGAATAAATGATAAAAATGCATCTTATTATCTGTCTTAGCCATCAGAATTAATATTAATGATTTGTAAATTCAAAATAAGGTTTTTGAACATAATTGGTTTCATATGAAATTACTGGAGGAGCATTTAGGATAATTTTAATAATAACTATTATTTCTAATTAATTAAAATGTAGGATTAGTTAGATAATGAATACTGATTTTGCAATTGATACGACATTATAGTCCATGATTATTTTTTTGTTATTTGGGTTCAAAGTTGTAACAACAGGCTCACAAATCAAAATTTATAAAGACTTGATTTATATGATCCTTAAAAAATAGATTTTTATATACCGATTCAACGATATAGTTTGTAGACTTAAATTTTTTCATAGGTAGATATAAATTTACAAAATGGCGTCCAGTTGTCGCCTTATTACGTTCACACTATTGTCATTAAGTGACACTCGCCGGACTAAGAGGATTCGATCGACGACGTGTGAATTATATTTTTTCTAAAAGAAACATACATAGATATAGAGACATAGTCTGATAAACACATAACTACTGCTATGCGTCGCGCAGTCGGGAAAAAAATAGCTCGGTCACCTTTATCAGACCCTTATTTTCCGATAAGAAATCGGAGACCGCTCTTGTCTCCGGCTCGCTGAAGGGGTGGGCGCCTGCGTAGTTTTCTGAGCAGGGATCTTTGGAGGAGTCCTGCTCGCCCCAGTGGTAGTCCCAGTTGCGGTCCGCATCAGCACCAACGCATTCAGTCTTGCCCCAGTTCCATGGAAACCTTTGCACAAAAACAAAAATGTATATTAATCTAAATTTAAAATGTTAGAAAAACCCCCGATTCCAATGCCTTAATTTCCTTAAATGTAAAACAACATAATATTATGTAATGTGGACGCGATGCGCTTTCATTTGATACCCCACACTAGTAGTATTTGCAGATTTTCTATTTTCCTTCCCCACTCTCACCCCCATAACATTTAAACGGCTCAACCGATTTTCATGAAACATGTCTTACAACACCCGGGCCACTTTTATACAAAAAAAACTAAATTGAAATCGCTCCATCCGTTCGGGAGCTATGATGAAACAGACAGACAGACACGTCAAACTTATAACACCCCTCTTTTTTGGTCAGGGGTTAATTAAGGTGGTGGGTAGGTAATAGACTAGAGTAAGGTAGGTCTCGTCTAGGACTTTTTTCCTAATTATTTTTATTTTAATAATAAGAGTTATTATTATTAGCTTACTAGCTGACCCCAGCAAACGTTGTTTTGCAAAATGAAAAATTGATAGTAGCTGATTCTCCAGACCTACTTTATACGCATATAAAATTTGGTAAAAATCGGTAAAGCAGTTTCGGAGGAGTACGGTAACTAACATTGTGACATGAAAATTTTATATACTTTTGATAGATATGATCTTTGACGTTAGGAACACACCTACATTGCTTAGACAACAGTGAGTGCTTGTAATTTAATATGAACTTTATACCATAGCAATAAAGCTCAAATTGACTACGTTTTAGTTACAAATCATTTGTATGGGAAAAAGAAAAGGGCTATTTTTAGGGTTTTTCCAGCAATAATTCTAATTTTTCTCGCCATAAAAACCATCCTTGAACTTCAACGAACATTTTAAAAAAAGATTTGGCTAAATTGGTCCAGGCGTTGTTGAGTTATGCGCTTACCAACACATTTTGCGATTCATTTTTATATTATAGATTATGTTATATTAATTAAAGACGACGAAGAGATCGAAAGGGTATGCGACTTGCGAGGCAATGGCCATTCGGCAAACCAGATATTCTTGACAATGGATATTCAGGGACTTTCACGGAAAATAGGCGTCGAGGGAATTGGACGTTCAAGGTCAGAATCTAACAGAAAATCGAGCATTCACATAAATTTTACATTAAAAACAAATGCTCGGGAAAATTGTCTAGTTTAACCACAGAAATCTCAATAATACGGTATTATTTAGAAATCTATTAGCTGAACGGACATCACCACAATAACGTTAATCTCGACTGGGGCAGCCAATTTTGATAATATATTATTTTTACATCTAAAATAGTTTAGTTTTGACATCTAAAATTCATCGAAAACACTAAAGTGAAATAATGCCATTATCTTAATAATTTTTTCAGCTTTACTGACTGTGATTTTTTTGTCATAAGTAGATAAATCGTTCAATAAATAAGGTTATTATTAATGTAACATAAAAAAACGTGTGTGTGCGATTCACACACGATAGAAGTGAAACTTCAGTAAATCGACGAAAGAATAAGAAGAATAAAAAAGTGTGTGTGTGTCAGCTACGACGCACGATTGGAGTCTACTACTTACGAACTATTATTATGATATACTCTTATATCGAATAGAAAAAAAGGGTAAATGAACGCATCTGCTAAAATGATAAGAGAAACAAACATATATCTGTAATTATTCGGATTATTTTTATTACTTCAATAAAGCGTATTATATAAAGTAAGTTACAAAATAATAAAAATAAAATACAGCAATACCTCTTTGCGCGATAATTCAATGCTCAAAGAAATTTAAATAAAGCATTGTATTTGTGTCTCTTACCATTTCCGTTTCATCTTTTTGCTTCCGGTTTGAAATCACTACGATTCTATAGAAGTTTCACTTCAAAAAAGACACAGCTCATTTAACAATCATTATTAATCATTTGTAAATTTTATGCAGAAAAAATTAAGACACATCCGTAACCTTCGCGCACAGGATTCGAACCTGCATCTCCGGGATGCATTCCCAATATTAATCAAATCAAGTCACTAAAAGTATGTTACAAAATATTTGCAAAAAGAAAATAAACTGGTGTTTTTGCGTGACGCAAAACGCTAGTCATCTGTGGCGGGTAAAAAAGTGGGTTTCTGACTTGCTGTTTTATCACGGCCATGGCCAACCAATTAGATGTACCTACCTTACTTAGGTACAGTCAACAGCAAAAGAAACTGATGAAACAGAGTCCCAAATAAATATATATACATACAGTAAATTAAGTCAAAAGTTACGGACTATTGTAGTTTGTTAGAAGGAAAGGTACAAATATATCGTGTAAGTAAGTGGTAATTTCACAATTAGTTCGATCCTCGGTGTTATTATGATTATTTTCTTATGAGCCATAAAAACTTTATTTGAATATGACCTTTTTTAAAATTTGTTACATCTGGTACGTACGTCACACTAGAACATGTTTTAAAACGTTGATTTTGATAGCTTACTTTTGCTGTTGACTATACAAACGTACAATCTGCATTAATTACTGCTCAGCAACCTAGACCCCAAGCAAAACGTGCCCTAAAAATTTAACACTATATCTTATTTTGGATTCTACAAGGGTGAAATATACAATTTTAAGTTGCTCGTAATTTAATTCATCTCTTAAGCTTCTGAGTGCATAACAAGCTGAACCAATGGAATCTTCAAGGTATTCTAATTCGGGTTTCCAGTTTAGGTGACATTGCCAATGCTTTTGAAAGTTTTTTCTGTAACATACCGAAAACTATAACGCAGTCATTAAACTCATCTACATCTAAGGCTGTGGAACTATTAGAGGCATCCGTAGATGCATGTGCTGAAGTCTTTTACTTTACTCATGTAACTGCCGACTGCATAGTGAAAACATTCAAATCTCTCAACATCAAATACACAGAAGATCTTTGGAATATCTCAACAAAAGTGCTAGGTAATATTATTAATGATATTGCCCCCCTACTGGCCTTCATTTTTAACAGCTGTGTCGATGTTGGTATCTTTCCGGATCTCATGAAATATGGCAAGCTTGTCCCTCTTCATAAATCTGGTACTCAATTTGATCCTGCAAATTATCGGCCTATCTCAGTTCTTCCCGTAATGAGTAAAATCTTAGAAAAAATTATTTTAACACAATTAATTAATCACTTTGATCGCAACAGACTTCTGCATAGCAATCAGTTTGGCTTCACCAAAGGTAGATCAACTACTGATGCTGGAACACTATTGATAAAGCACATTTTGGCGGCTTGGGATAGAGCGCAAAATACTATCGGCGTGTTCTGTGATCTCTCCAAGGCTTTTGATTGTGTCTGCCATGCAACACTTATAAATAAATTAAAGCATTACGGCATTCACAACAAAGCCCTTGAGCTCCTACATTCCTACTTGACCGATAGAATTCAAATGGTTCAAGTAGGTAATGAAAGATCCTCAGGATCAAAAATCGAATTAGGGGTTCCACAAGGATCAATACTTGGGCCTTTTTTGTTTTTAGTATATGTAAATGATCTCCCGTATTTTGCTAAAGACCTTTGTGACATAGTCTTATTTGCTGATGATACTTCTTTATTATTTAAAGTTGATAGGAATAAAAATAATTTTGACGATGTAAATAACTCACTGTCACTAGTACTAAATTGGTTTACGGTTAATAACTTACTGCTAAACGCAAAAAAAAACTAAATGTATTAAATTCAAACTCCCTAATGTTAAAGAATTTCCTACAAAAATCATATTAAACGATGAAATTCTCGAGCTCGTTGACTCAACAGTGTTTCTAGGTTTACATATTGATTCTCGTCTACAATGGAAACCCCAAATTACAAACCTTGCAGGTAGACTTAGTTCAGCCGCTTATGCAGTGCGAACAATGAGATATATCACAGATGAGGGTACAGCTAGACTGGTTTATTTTAGTTACTTTCATAGTATTATGTCATATGGTATCCTACTCTGGGGTGCTGCAGCTGATATTCAAACTATATTCGTGCTGCAAAAAAGGGCTGTACGTGCAATATATAAAATGAAACCACGTGACTACCTCAAAGAAAAATTCAAAGAGATTAACATTCTAACTGTAATCTCACAGTACATTTTTGAGAACTTGATGTTCACC
Organism: Gymnoscelis rufifasciata; assembly: GCA_929108375.1. Classification (NCBI taxonomy): domain Eukaryota; kingdom Metazoa; phylum Arthropoda; class Insecta; order Lepidoptera; family Geometridae; genus Gymnoscelis; species Gymnoscelis rufifasciata. The sequence continues at coordinate 8,890,416 of OV815308.1, read as the reverse complement.
CACAAGAATAAGCATTTGTTTCTAAGAAAAAGTGACGTACATAGTATTAACACTAGAAGTAAAGAAAAGTTACTAATTCCTACTTACAGACTAAAAAAACTAGGCAAATCATTTATGGGTAACTCTGTACGTTTTTATAATAAGCTTCCTCATAATGTAACAGAGCTTCCTATTAGAAAATTTAAATCATTTATTAAGAGAAGTCTAATGAAAAAAGCGTATTACTCTATAAATGATTATATAAAGGATGATGCAGCTTGGATAGATGTTGCTTAGTTCCACAGTAACAGGCTCTAATAATTCTGGTTGACCAGGACTGATATGCTCATGCTAAAATAGCTTCCTTATATGACAAACATTTTTTTATTGTAAATGTTAAACTTATAATAGTTACCTATAAATAAGAACTCCAAAATTGTAATAACTGATAAAGCTGTGTTGTTCTATTCGCTTCTCAACTCAGTATAAAACATTGAAGCGAACTGTCAAGACAATATTATTTCCTTGATATTTGTTATTTAAGCAATTTAGTTTTATTAATTTTAATTTTAAGTTGACCTGTCCATGTAGGCTATGTGCTTCTAAGGAAATAAACGTTTTGACTTTGACTTTGACTTAGGTATTCATCAATATTTACACCTGGGAATTTTACACTCTTTGCAAATTTTAGATCTACAACGTTAGCTGTTAAATCCACCAAGTGGCTTATAACCACTGTTAAAAGCACATTGTTATAATTTTAAAGTAGAACCTAGTTTGTAAACCTAAGAACTATTTGTAAAATGATCTCCAATTAACATAATTTTAGAAAATGTAATATTCATATTATAGCTTTATTAAATCCTTTTCTTATTAATAAAGTACTTATTACACATACCTATTTTAATGGAACATAAAATTAATGATGCCCGTAGAATGATTACTTAGTTAATACAGGAAACTTTTAATTATAATTAGTTAATTAAAATAACCAAGAGTTTATCGTACATGTACATTAAGTGAAAACCCAACGATCTTCGCCCTAGACATAAAAAATATAAAACTGAATAAAATAATTGAGCGATTAGCTTCATACGTAAATCTAATAAAACTAAAAGTTTTCTAGTAGTATAGTAGGTCTTATTTAGGAAAATGTATTGGCTTATTCGAATCTAAGCCGTGTTATATTATACAAGACCTTTTAACGAGTAGGTGGTATGAAAGAATGCAATGGTAGGCATGATTGAAATAAATAAATATAAATATTTCCGGACTATCCACACAACAACACCTAGCCCCTAGAGACAGTTACGGCTAAACATCTGATATAATATCATCATCATCACCCTATTAACGTTCCCACTGCTGGGACACAGGGACTTCTCTCTTGACGAGAGAGATATAATAAACTTAATATAATTTATATTTTCGTAAAGATATTTTATAATAGGTACATATGATATGAACACCCAGCCCAAGGAATGTGGCACTCGGCGGGATTTGAACCAGCTACATCTTGCGCCGCAAGCGGACCTTCACCCACCGCGCCACTGAGGCAGGCATTAAAATTTTAAGCCTACCTACTTTTTAACCCCGAAAGGTGGGTTTAGCGCAAGTGTTCTTAGACTTGTTCCATGAAAATCGGTTGTGCCGTTTAAAAGTTATGGGGGTGAGAGTGGGGAAGGAATCTGCAAATATACTCGAGTGGGGTATCAAATAAAAGCGTATCGCGTGAACATTACAAAATATAATATTGTTTTACTTTTAAGGAAATTAAAAAAATTGCAATCGGGTGTTTTTCTTAAATTTTAATTTATATTTTTCTGTTATATGTGGTTGACAACACTAGCGAACCTAATAGGTGAAAGTAGGTTAGTAAGTAGGTAATAAAATAGTTCATAAATTTTCACGTGTTAAAACTACTTCTCGTCATAGATTGAAATGCTATAAAGTTCTTAGATAAAGGTACCTATAGGTAGATAACCTATACCTACCTACTTCGCGTCGAGCGCAACATGATCTATGGAAACCAGCCCACTTCTATACTCACATCATACAACGATTATTATGAGATAGGCTTATTTAAGTTAAGGAGTTACAGCATGATATTGATGATATTTACTCAATTGTGATAAAGGTACCTACGAAAAAATCCAAAGTCTCGAGGAGCTACTGCGTTCGAGTAAATTGTCCATCATTTAGATTACTTAAGAAATTGTACGCACATTATTTTTAAACATAAAATCAAGACGAACAGTCATAACTTCAATGCACTACGTATTGAAGTTTAGCGTGACGTAATGCTTTCGACTAAAATGTACTAATTGTATGGTCGCTTGTGCGACCACTCCGGAAATTAGATGATATATATCTTGGCACTTTCTTAAGCAAAAATTGGTGTCTAGTACTTTTGGACGGGCTAATAGACGAACTAAACATAATACCATAATACATGTCTTATTATAGTCATCATGCACAATCTTAGGATTTTAAGTTTCAAATACCTACCTTCTGACACAATATATATATAGCCGCTTCCCCCACCGATGAAAAAGTATATATTATATAACATTTTTTCTTTTTTCATCTAAACTTTGCAACCTAATAGGTCTCTATGACGCTCGAGTAAATCCCCATTTAGCATCGTGGGCTCCCCTACTACAAAGTTGAAACCTGCAAAACTTTGTTGGGAATAGGTTGGCAATTAAAAAGCAAATGGTGTCTTGTCTTACCAGCCTACATAATAATCATCGGAATGGTCCGGCGTCCGAGACCGCGTCTTCATCCACAAGCGATCGTGAGTATGAGAGTGCTCGTACCCGTCAGGGTTCACCAGCGGCATTATGTAGAAATCCGCTTGTTTTAACACTTCTAATTCACCTCCTGAGGACAAATGTAATAAAAAATAAATAAATATCTTCGGACTAATCACAAAGCAATAATAATGTAAAATTAAGAGAACAATTTTATTATTTATTAATCAAGGCAAGCCAACAGCACACATAACATACACTTAACCTAATCAACTACATCAGAGTAATTATGATATGTGTCCTAATAATAGGCATGCACAGCACTTACAGATGACAAACAACAGCTTGATAAACTTAAGCTAAATAATAATCCTTTTAATGATTTTATGTATAGCGACATTGATTTAAGAACGCTCTATTTAAATCAAACATAATATTTATATTTCAGTATTAACCCAAAGTATAATTTTATTTGTGCGGCACCTATAAGGCTATAAGGCGGATTAAACATTAAGAGCGATGTTGACAAAAATCACACCCCTACAGGTACTAGTAGTAGAACGGTAATCATCATTCTACAGTCTTAAGACGTCCACAGCTGGACTAAGGTATCGTTCAAAAAGTTAAGCTATTTCGGTAGGAGGCAACCTGAATCCACCGTGAACGTTACAAAGTAACGGTTTTAATGTGGTACTCGCGAACGTTAGTACCGGCCACTACTCAGCTATGTTTGTGACATAAATCAAGCCTCGAGTTTGAAAACTCGGTGTCAATGATAAAAAAATATTTTTTAATTAAATATGACCAAAACTATAAAAAAAATCGGGGAAAATACAGAGGGGTTAAATCGATAGGTATTTAGGTCACCTATGTCCCAGCTTTCGTTGATCCGTCGACCATGTAACACCGTGTATAGTGTATAAAATAATTTCCTATTTTATGCTAGATAATGCTGAATGAATATTTTGGCGCTCCCGCGGTCACTTCCAATGCTCGCTGTGCTCGCTTGCTTCGCGCAAAGTTTTTACTGAACAAACCTGACCTATCCAACATGTTCCGAGGTGAGTAATGTACTTCATTATGTGTGCAATTATAATACACGCCACAGCATAATTAAGTTAGTATATTAAAGGCAAGACTCGAACTTTAAAGCATATCACAGTAAACAGTGGCGGATTTACTAATTTTCAAGGTAAAGGCTGAAAAGTTTTTGCCGCCCTTGCCTCAACAATTGTCATTTCATACATTATTTTTACAATGCAACAATTTCGTTGAAATTGCTCGCAAAATAAGTTTCCGGTATATTTTTGAGCTAATAATGTATGGGCGGAGTAATGTATTCTATTTACGCAATAACTAACATTTGGTAAACGTAAAAAAACTTTTTGATTTCTATGAGGTAAAAAAGAAAAAAAACAACGTTCCCCAAATTTGCCGCCCCCAAAATCTGCCGCCCTAGGCTCGAGCCTTCTTAGCCTGCTGGTAAATCCACCACTGACAGTAAAATACAAAAAAAAACGATGAAGCGCTTCGAGAAAACATTGCGCTTTGTTTGTCTTGCTTGACGGCATAGACTAATGATGTTTGACGGTTAATACCGAATCTTAACTCTTTTTTTGAATTGAAACGCCCTCTTGTGCGCCTTTGCGCATTAGGCATATGCCTAGTTTGCCTATGGGTAATCCGCCACTGGTAAATACATAATGATACATTTACTTATATAAGAAACACTTTTACATTGCCATTACCGTTTGATACCAATGCGACACTGGAAAGTAACAAGTAAATTAAATTAATTACAATAGAACATACACAAGTTACATAAAAACCAAACATTCAATTATAGAACAAATTTTTCAAACATTAATAATTATAAAGAAAAATAAATCATCTTGTTACAAAAAACATATGACCTAATTATTACAATTTATTAACATGAATTCTAAGTTATGAGATACAGCACTATTGAATATTTTTTCTGATACCACGAAGAAATCAACATCCTCGCGCGCACTGCAGAAGCCATTGAGAGTGCTTAGAGCTCGCTGGAAACACCGGGTCTGTGTAACCGTTGACACGAGCCAGAATTATGGGTCCACGGCAAAATTCGAGCGTACGACCTGCGAGTCAGACGTACCTGCGGCCACAGCAAAGCCACCTGAGTTCAGTACATTATTACCTACTACAAATTGCAATTATTAGTAATAATAGGTGTATCGGACGTCCGCAACACAATAAATTACACAATAGGTAGAGTATAAATAACTCGAAGTCCTTTAAAAACGTAAACAACAAAAAACTATTGCGTATTCTGTGCCTATTCCCGAATAAACGTAAACAAACAAAACTATTACTTATTCTATACTTATTCCAGAATACGCGGGTACAAAGGTCAGTCCGCAACTACTATTAGCTAATCTGTGCTACAGTGCACATCTCTATACGTATAAATGCTACGTCTTATTCTGCGTACGATTTTAAACCTTAACTAAGTAAATTTAAGGTCGTCGTCGCTAACAATAGGAAAAGTCCGAATTCGAAATAGCATTGGTCGACATTGACCCATATTTACTGATACAGCGGGTTGTATGTACGTAGACGAGATTCATAATTATTGGTTGATTGCTATCGGCAGATAACACTGGTCTACATCAAAATTGCCTTTTACATAAAAATATACTATATTGATTGTATTTCACTCGCTGAACATAAATATACAAGTTAAAATTCATAGTTAGCTCTTATTGTGAATTTATGCCATATAAATATAATAGCCGGTAGCGCGACAGATATATCACATTAATGATGGTAACTCAAAATATTTAGAGATTACTCGCGGAAATTTTATTATTTCACATTTGTTTTTTGCGTTTAACGCTGACTGTGTTTTATTCAACAGTTAAACCGTGAAATTGTTACAGTTTTTGTAACATTTTTAATGAAAAATCTGCATCTGTTTTCGTTGTCACGTAAATGTGTTAATAGTGCAGACAATTTTTGCTACATTTGTGGTAGGATGACCCTTACTAACCAAAGATGCTCAATAACACAACGTTTAGAAACTGCTTATTTCCATTATTTTGGAATTAAAATTAAAAAACCAAGACAAATCGTGGGTTAACATTTTAGTTGCACAACTTGCTCCACAAATTTGATTAAGTGGCTAAACAAAAAGAAACGTTCATTGCCTTTTGAAAAAGAAGCATGGGAATCTTGTAGAGCAGTCGTTCATGTTTTTTTGGGCAATGAGAGAAATGAAAATTATGTTGAACTTGTGAACAATCTCCTTCAAAAGTATCAACAGTAGTTGGGTAGCAATATGTCCCTAAAAATTCATTTTGTTCACTCTCATCTTGATTTTTTCCCTTCTAACTGCGGTGATGTAAGTGATGAACATGGTGAACGATTCCACCATACAGGGTATACCAGGGCCGATGGGATGCGCAATCTTAGCGGACTACTGCTGGAATTTAAAAAGATATACCGTACTAGTATACCACCGTTAGGGTTATCTCTTACAAAAGACAAACGAAAGAGAAGAGAAAATCTTGAATAAATACGTTATTATTTTTTTAATTGTAATATTGCCAATGTTATATAAGTAAAACGCAAAAAATAACAGTAATAATAAAAAATAATTTTTTTTTTTCATATTTTGTACTTTAGCGTATTACTAGAAGCCAAATTATGTATAGTAGGTATATTTCCAAAATAAGAGCTAATTAAAAAAACACATTCGTGTTTTTCTATTCAGTAACCTGAAAGCAATATAAAAATAAAGTATTCAATTGAAAGGCACACAAAAAGTAATATTTTGTAGACCAGTGTAATAGATAGCATAAGCTTTGAAGTCACAAGCGGCTGGCAAGAGAAATTCTAATACCAAGTCTAGAAAGTTGAATTACTTAAGTGTTGTTTTTTTCTTCGGATTGGAACAAATGAACACTTTTAAAAACTCTTTAAAATTGATAAATGTTAATAGGTATGTGTATGATTGAGGTGAATTGTGTGAACAAGTAAATATTTAATAAATAAATTTAATAAGTATTAGATGGACCAAGGTAAACCAACGGATCCGTGTACTTCAACAGTTTATATAATACATTATTTGTATTGAATATAAATTCTTAAATAAAATAAATTGCTAAAAACTTGTAGACAGAGCGGTCGCCCAGCCAAGTACAGACCACGCTAAACGACGCTTAGTTAGACATGATAAGATTTATAATATGACGTATCAAAAAAACTATTTCTATTTTAATTTTTCTACTAGTTTTCGAGTTTGCATGAATAGAGGTACATTATAATATATATTTGTTTCTGGGAACATATTTTATCTCTGAGGAAGTGTCTTTCGCGCAAACTATTTAGTCTCGGAAAAATATAAATGAGAGACCTCAATATCATTTTTCAAGAACTCTCCATAGATAATGAATGAATCTAAAAAAAAGAAATTGTCATGTTACAATTGTGTGAAAATCTTAACGTAGTATACAGAATACTTACCAAGTTTAAACAATTTATCTTATTCTAGTTTCGGAAAAAAGTTACTGTACATACAGACGGAGATACAGGCAGACATGACGAATCCATAGGGGTTTCGTTTTTTGCCATTTACCACAAAACCCTAAAAAGAATAACCGATTTTAATACACCATGTCATCACGATTTAAATAACAAAATATTAAAGAGTAACTAGCTACAAAATAACCATTTAAAAAATATAACTTTAAATTTTATTTTCTAAATTTTAGCCAAAAATTTAATGGAGAATTATCCTCATCACTGAAATAAATTAGAATAAATTTTCGTTATAAATAGCTTTTCAGTAATTTCTTACATATATAATAAAGAATAATAAAGTTAATTTTCAAAACATAAATCAGATAATATTATGGGCTTTTTTCCTCCCTATGTCCGGATATTTTTTTTTGTGGCACTGTTTTGCACATGCACGACATTGAATCCGATCTACTAAGGAATTTTCATATTTTTGTAAACAGTTGCCTCTTATGTTTCTATTTTTCTTCATTTACCTTTGTATGTGTATTTATCTGATCTCTGAGTCTTCACCACTTCTATTAAAATCACTTTGAATTATTTATTTAAAAGTTGTCATTTTTTCCTTTTAAGACATACTGCCAACTTAGGTTGGCAATATGATATGTTATGATCTCCAAAATTGTAATACGAGTAACTACAAAATTGTAAGACTAATAAAGCAGTGTTGTTCTATTCGCTTCACAAATCAGTATAAAAAATTTAAGCAAACTGTCAAGACAATGTTACTTCAAGATAATTAAAAAAAAATGTTTTATTCATTTTAAGTTGACCTGGCCATGTATGCCCTGTGCTTCTAAAAAAAATCGTTTTGACTTTGATATTATAACGAGAATTCTTACCAATTAACAAAGCCATGGTAAACACCTATTTATGATGAGCACAAACCCTTGATCTTTTCGCCTCATCTACCCTAATCTGTGTTCCAACGTGTAAAGTGTATCCAGGGGAGCCCATACAACACCTTTTTAGATATTTAACGCAATCAATGTCATATTAATTTTAATATTTTTTATTTTATTTTTATTTATTTAGGACAACAAACAATTACACTATTAAAGTTAGGCAGCTAATATTAACTTAAGTCTATTAGATATTATCAGTCTAATCAGCACCGTATTAAATTATAATTTAGATATAGGGCAAGACAGTAATACGAAACATGCATAATGCTACAATCTAACGAACACTGTGAAAGAACAGTAAAAAGTCTAAGATTTACTAATCAAAACATTAGAGGCATAAGAAGTATCGTTTAGTCAATTTAAAAGAAACACATTTACAAAACCACAATAATAATATCCTAAAGAGCAAAGACATAAATACATAAAGAACCAAAATAAGTAAACTTGTTGAAAAAAATATAATAATTAAAGGCTACTCACCAGATTCATTTTCTCCTTCGACGAGAGAGTGGATCATCCACGAAGCGACGGCCGGCGCGATCCACTCCCGGGCATGCGCTCCACCGTCGATCCACACCGCCGGCTTCATGCGCGAACGCAGGCGCCATTTCTTCTTACCGTCACTGCTAATCGTCTGCTTCGTTGCCGAATCATTTCTCGGTAAAGAAATCTGAGGAAAATATATTTAAATGAACCTTACTTCTTGACTGTCCATGAGGCTTTGGTTATAAGTATCTAGCTTCTGGATAGTATTTTTTTTACTAATTATAAATTATCATAAAAATCGTTTATTGTTGCAAATGTTGTAACAATAAGGTCTTATTAATATGTGTGAACAGAAACTTGGACCCTGATTGGGCATGGGCACTAAAACATCTAACAACTAATTTTATTATAAAAGTAATTATTCATAAGCTTCTTAGTAAAATATCTTCATTATCAGCATACGCACACCTAAAGCTAGGTATAATAGCCTCTTCCATAGTAAGCCGATACTTTAAGTTTTTAGATATTTACCGATCAATTATTACTGTCAAAATCAAAAGAACATACGTAATATAAAATGGGGAAAATGGAATGAGAATTAAAATAAATTTTGTGGTGTAAACGGCTACAGTCGTCATTAAGTTTTGATTCTTTAAAGTCGTTTAGACAAAAAATATTGAGATTCAATTTATCTTATTAAATAAGAAGCAAATTTTATTCAATAGTTTAAATGTATAAAAATTTCTTAACCACCTGTGTGTGTTTCCGTTAGAGCTACCTCTATACTCGTAGAATGTTTAAGTCACCATGCCATGCCAATTTAACAAAGGGTATGCTTTTGAATCTACTATTTTTAATATTGTAATTGTAATTTCATAATACCTTCACAGCCACAAGAGGTAGGCCCTCCGAGGATCTCCCTAAAGGTATGAGCTCCACTATATCCGAGCGAGAATGTTGCAAGTATTCCAGGTAGCGCAACATGTCTGCGTAGCGGTGGTATCGTCGCCAGGTCATCGGGTGACCCTTCACCTGTTCCAGCTCCAGCCTTTGCTTTTTCGAGAGCCTCGGATTTTCGTACATAATTGCTTTCTGTAATGAATTTGAATTGCAATCATGACCACTTCTCTTTGTTTACAAATTTGATAAAAAAGGACCTCAAGGAGATATTGAGTCTAATATACAAATAAAAAAAAGTTTTATGATTAATTTGGCACCATACGATAAAAAGTAAATAGGTAATTATGTTTCTAATTACTTTCGTAGCGATCTATGTTTTAAGTTCAAATTTACTTTAACCTTTTGCGCTCAGATATCGAAGAGCAAAAACACTCTTTCCGAGATGGGGAATGATAAGTAGTTTTGCGTCCATATTCATTCTATTAATCCATTGCAGATAAAAGAAAACAAATCGAAAGCAAATTAAACGAAACTTTGGTGTTTATACCTGAAGATCCCATATAACGACTTCAAAATCTATGCTGGAAGACTTGAGGTGATCCTTTACATCGGCCAGCAAGTCCGGTGGAACTAGTATGTCTGTGGAGCCATTCTGAGTGGGCGCTGTCCACCACATCAGCCCTGACCCTTGAGCCTCCTCCTGCAGCTCCAACAAATTCTGCACCTTCCACTTGGCATCAGGATACGTACGCACTAGTTGAAAGCCTTTGTAATTTTTCTTTAGAGGTCTTTTTGCAGATTTCTTTACTGGGAAAGCAATTTTACAATTAACAACACGTTCAGTGCTGATTATCTAACCAATTAGTTAGATTAGCGGCGGGAAAGCTAATCATGATACACTCCTCGAATAGAACACCTAAACACTAATGGCACAAGAAAGTGAGATGCCGTAGAACGTTGCTACCTTTTCTAATAATAATGCCATCACTTTCATAGGCAAGGACGTATACAATGTAACCAGTCATCGGTATCGAACTGTGCCTATCTAGATTATAATGACTGTACCCTTTTCACTAACTATGTAGTTATATACCTATAACATTCATATTTATTATTATTATTAAATGACAGATTGAAAATATACTACTGTCATAGCTCTGTTATGCTATTGCAGAAGTTTATTTCTTGATAATTATCTTCGGGAGAAAGAGCAAGTTCGTAAAATAACCAGTTTAATCGATGTACTAGGTACCTAGACGTTCAATGTTGCACTATTCTAATTTTAGCTCTAACAAGTTAAAGAGGATATGCATTTATCGTGATAAGTATATATTACCACTACTTTCATTGTAAATCATTATTTTCTCATACAATGGAATTAACAAAATTGCTTCTCACAATTAAAAAATTATTATGAAAATAGAAAACTAAAATCTTACTTGTACTAGTATCACTGGCGAGGTAAGCGACATCATTCGAGTCTTCAGAGTCCAGAAAGTTATGGAACCAACTTTTTGGCGTCGTTGTGAATGGCACTGCTGTGGTGGTTATGGGTTGCCTCTTTGGAGTTTCCGAAAACCAACTTCCTCCAAACCATGATTTCGGAGCCATAATCCAGTCATAAACTTGAGTAAAGAAACCTGAAAATGTTTGAAATTATGCTTCGCCAATTCCAGTGTTCTAAATTCCTTTGAAAGTTAAACTGTTTGCCCATATATTATAATGAAGAATACATTTTGGTGCTTCTTTTTTTGTTTCCTTGTTACGGAAGTTGACTAAGAGCAAGTGATACATTTAAGGAGAAACCTTTTTATGTCAGTGGGGCAAGATTCTTGTGTGAGAGTCCGCCGGGCGGGTGCGCGCACGCAGCCTGGCACCGCTAAGGCTATGTTCCGCATTTTCCACGGACATAAAAATTAATCACATGCATCAGGAAACACGTTGAAAAAAACACGTGGGAAAAATGCATATGGTTCGGTTGTAAAAAAACCGACCTAAAGGTATTAAAACGCACACACAGACATACATGCATTTTTAAATGAATTGAGTTTTTACATCATTATAACCCTAATTTGTGGTCATGCACCGAAAATGAATTAAAAAGATTTTCGGTGACAATTGATAATAATAAACTAAAAGTTTTGTACCTTCCTAAATTAACTCTCAGGTAAATTATGCATTAATATCATCAATCATATTTTTCTTCTGTTTGTCTAATAGTTTTTAAAACGTTAGGCAGTTTCATCAAAAGACAGAGATTTATTGAGTACCTGAGCGGGCCACTCACTGGTTACTTCAAATAAAGCTTAACTAGAGAAAGTTTAAATAAAAATAGTTAATAAAATAAAAACTACGTGCAAGTGCAAAAGTGTTCCGAGCCTAAGTAGAAAAATTAAACGTTTAATTATTCACAAAAACGAGTACGAGACAAACCTATGGAAGTCATTGGCAATTAGTTTACCTTTTTATTAACACTTGAACCACCCATGCGAGTTTTCTCGCACTGAGCAACTTGGTATTAAAACAAAATGGCATGTATCTTGTATCTTTAACATTAACAAGCAACTGTTGCATCTATCAGGTAGATTATTACATTCCTGTATAATTGAGGTGAAATTGACGAAATGTAGACTATTATAGTTGGGTAATGTTTTTAATGCTTCCCATAAAACTAAACTGTTACTATAGGGACCAAAGGTTATTTACTAATCTAGGTTAAGAAATTTAAGATTAATAAAATATAATGGCTTACGATAAGACGTCTTTGGATAAGATTTCGAAACATGACAATGTCGCTTTCTGCGCTGACCCAGACAGACGAATGTACGTGACAAGAGCAAAACCAGAGATTATTTTGTACTAGCGGCGGCCCGCGGTGCTAACCGTGTATTAATGGATTTTCCCGCGGTAAAACGGAGCCTATATCCATACGGTCAACTAGGCGCGAAGCGGGGGCGCACCGCTAGTAACTTATATAGTTCATCTAAAAGTAGTGTTCATTGAAACACCTTGTCGGATGCTAAATTAGGTCGCTGTCTTTTATTTCTATAGAAAAATGCCGCGCTAAGCCTTGGCACAAAAGCAATAAATTGACACTTTAGTTGATGCCATTTTTTTTTAATGTTTGGGTTAGCGCTTCGTACCTAATTAACATAGTCAGATTCAAAATTATATGTTAACATTGACAACCTAAAAGAGGTAGGTGGATCTAAACATATATAATATGTAGGTAATAATAATTTAGTTTAGAACGTGGTGTTACGTAGTTAGATGTAAAATTTTAAAATACACCTATCTAACGGTTTAGACTACTTTAGACCATGTTCTTGCTAGTTCTCTAGTTTATTTCTGAGAAAATAACTTTAAGGTTTTCCAACAGGGGCAACAATTCTGTCCTACATTATTTTTGGGAGAATGTAACAGATTTCGCAGCCAAATACCAAACCAATTTTGAAACATTGTTTACTGGTGCTCCGCTTCTATTATTATAAGCGTACTGATAAGTATCCTAGACAAATGGGGTATCTAACACCGAAAACCGAAAAAAAAAATTAAATTGGATTAGTAGTTCCTGAGATTTGAGAGTTCAAACAAACAAACAAACTATTCAGATTTATGGTTTTAGTTTAAGTTTATTAAGGATGTCTTAATTATTTTGATAATGGTTAAACGAGTCGAGATAAAAGGCAAGCTTAGAAATTATTGTTTATATATTCATGGCAACTAACAGAATAAGTCAGGTATGGCTAAACTACGCATGTCGGGTCATATAATCTATAATCCCATCAAAAACAATACTTGTCAAAAAAACCAAGTCGCGCAACTCAGTTGTTCTGCGGTAAAAAGTTGTGAGATCCAAGTAAATCCAAGTCTTCAAATTTCGTCTCAAAATTCTTTAATGTTTTATATTAATATATTAAGACTTGGCCGTGCCGCTTTTTTGATCGACTTGGTGGGGGCACTGCCGTGCCCCCAGATATAAAAATGAATCGCAAAATGTGTTGGTAAGCGCATAACTCAACAACGCCTGAACCAATTTGGCCAAATCTTTTTTTAAAATATTCGTTGAGGTTCAAGGATGGTTTTAACGGCGAGAAAAATTAGAATTATTGCTGGAAAACCCCTAAAAATAGCCCTTTTCTTTTTCCCATACAAATGATTTGTAAAAATGTTGAAATGTTGCGCGGAAAACGCAGGGTTGGTGAAAGTAAAATTCAGAACATTCGACATTGGACTGGCATTAAAACTGTGGAATAGCAGTTCATGAACAAAGCTTAATTTAAGGAGCTGACTGCCATCCTTCAATAATAAAGTGGCACCTTATGAAGAAGAAGAAGAAAATGTTGCGCGCGCTAGGATGGGTGACTGTTTTTCTTTTTTTTACAATAAAATAATTAGACGAAACCCTTAGTGTATGAGTACATTTTATACTAATCGTTTTTTTTATTCATATTTATTTATTTATTGTTTCATGTAAACTTTATTTTGGCTCCCCGTGAAGAATAATATCCTGTAATGAAACGTTGTACTTAGTTGACGAAGTAACCCACCTATCCACATTTTGTTATACTGATGAACTGCCGATTATAAAACTTACATATTTAAACTGTATAACAGAAGTCGTGTGCATTACTTCTGAGGATAATTATAATACCATCAGGCAGGTAACGACAACAATACGTCACAATACGCTTTCATAAATCTTATAGGGCAGGTTTTCTATCTATCGCGATCTTAACTGAGCAAGTAAGTAGCGATGTAATAAGGCTAGCAAAAGCGGCTAGCCCACATCCGGTGTGCGGCAACGTCATCGATTGAACCTTTAGAAATTTTTAATCAGTCGTCGATGTTGGCCTGTTTGTGGTATGCATCATGGGTCATCGCTGGTGCATAGACAGATACATAGTATTTATTTTATACCATGATGATAAATAGAAAACAAAACTTAAAAGTGCCGGCTGAAATAATTACTACTCTATATTTCGCTACATTCAAATCCATTAAGTTCTTGGATTATTGCAAACATAACAACAGACAGATAAATGCGGCAGGAAACAATCTATCTATACTTATAATAAATGAAAATCCCCCCTCGACGTCTGTCTGTCTTTATGTTTGGGATATACTCAAAAGCAACAAAACGGATCTTAATGTAGTTTTTAGCAATAGGTAGAGTCGCATCCGAATAAAGCCGAAACGGACCAGCTGGTACGAGTATAATACGTAAACTGCTAAAAACTAGTAAAACAAAAAAGATAATGCTGGGTGGCTTTATCGCTAAAAACGCACACACTCACAATATCTTCCAGGCATCGTTTAGATGATCTTGTGGGTTCAATTTATTACGTAGAGAAAGCAGTCGAAAAATTTACATTATCGAGAGTTAAAGTTGTTATATATAATCGAATGGTTTCCTCAAATGGGTATATTTTATCACAGTACCATGAATTAAAACAGCTGCCTATTACAGGTACTATTGGAAGCTACATACAATTTCTACAATACAATTTATGATATGTTAGTGTTTTTACTAACATTTTATAGAAAATGTAAAGTAAAGATAGATAGCTTCTCCAGACCACTTTACGAAACACGAGAAAATCGTTTCACGCAGATAAAATAAATGTTTAGGTACTAGGTAGGTTTTGGTACATACCTCAACCATACGAAAAATAACTAATTTTAAAAGAGCTTCTTTACATAAATTATTGAATCGATTGTTTGTTTTATTAAATTGTTAATTATTATTTATTTACATAAGTACTCTCACGGAGAATATTTTGTGAAGACAACGAAAACATATTTTAATCAATTGCTTAGCTTGCTTACTATGAGTTTAAATAATATAGAAATTTTAAAATATAGAATAATTATTAGAACATTTTTGTTGTCTCTACGCGCAACTTATATCTCCGCTGTATCTGTAAGATCCGGGTAATTCTAACTGTAACATTTGAGTGGTAACCATTATACAGATAGGGAAGTTTTTTATAAAACCAAAACCGCACTTGTTTGAAAGTAGGCAGACCTACCTGTAAACCAACCTGATTTAGCCGGTTTCTTTGATGTTTTCTTAGCGGGTTTTTTACTGTGGAAGAAGCTAGACAGCCACCCAGGATTTTTAGGTGGACATGTAGTCTTTCTTGTTGGAGGTGCTTTTGTTGTCTTGGGCGTGCGAACGGTAGGGCGGACTGTAGGGCGACGGGTGGTAGTCCTTTTCGTTGTGGGTGGCCGCCGTCGCGGTGGGGTCGTCGTAGGCTTCTTTGTGGTCCGCTTCGGCAAGTACTCCTCAGGAGCGTGCACCATAATATATTGTCCGTCTATCTGAACAGTCGGTGGCTTTTTAATCACACTGTTAGGCTTCAACGGTGGTTTTTTTGTTACAATAAAGTTCGTATGACTCTCAATTTTTATATTAGTCGTTTTGATAAATTTATCATTCGGCAATGTAGGCTTAGAGTTTTTAACAGTCACATTCACTTTAGGGGTTTTACCCCTTAATATCACTTTTGTAACGGGAGTGGAGCGTATTCGGGGTTTGGGGGTGGTGTCGAGGGAGTCGTCGTAGTCGTCCCAGAGAACGAAGGGGTCGGGCTCGGACTCGGAGAGGTCTTGGGAGCTGGAGCGTGGGCGCGGGCGGCGCGCGGCAACCGCGGCCGCTAGGAGCACCATCAGCGCCAGGCGACGCGCCATGTAGTGAGCGTGTGCGCATGGCGGGCTGCGCGCGCACTGTCCGCCGACCACGCTCGCCCGCCGCGTCGGACCACCTTCCCTGCCACTGTTATTACGCGTTGATGGTCGATGCCGATGTCGCTTTCAACGCGCGTTCACTAGGTCGCCCCGCCTGCTCGACCGAGGTACGTCGAGCGTACCCTTAACCACTGACCAAGGACACCTCTTGCCTATTCATTCAGAAATAAACCCCATTAAATAAAATAATTAGCCGTGGTGGCTAAATCGGAGAACATTCGACTTTCATTCAGAAGGTCTTTTTGTTTTCCTTCTTGAAAAATGTATATGTTTCGCCTCAACATCGTGAGGAAACCGGCATGTTCTTTGAACTTGGACGAGTTTCAAGGACTTGTGACTTCACCAGCCGCATTTTTGCTTATAATAGCTAGGAATAAATATGTTTAATTATGTGCTGTGCCTTTACATATAAGTTAAATAAACAATAAGTAATACACTACCTAATTAAAAATGTCTTTAGGTTCATTCCAGAGAGTATATATAATCACTATGTGCAGAGAGTATATAATCACTACGACTACGTGGTTCATGTATTCGTTTTTTCAACAAACTTATTTTTTTTTAGATGCCGTATTATTGTCTTTATTTTCACATATACTCCAAATAAGTATCTATATGTTTTCTAATGTGTGGTAAATCCAAGGTAAATCCACCTACTTAATTCATATTGTTAGTGTGAAAACCGCGTGAAATGTAGTGCAAAGTTTATGGTTCGATTCGCGCTGCGCACGCCTGTGTACTTTTCAACTACTTGTCTATTTGTATTTATGGGGAGCCATCTCAAAATAATATACATTGACAATCAAACCTAACGAATATTGTTAGCATTAACTTTCTCTACAAATTGGAAGAAATAATGGATATGGTTTGGTGAACATGGATTGAGTCTATAATGGGTTACCTACCGAAGTATACATCTGAAATACGACTATGTATCTTGGTATTGAGGAAAAAAGTAATACCGGTCTTTAGTGTTCTAAATATAAATATAAATAAAAATAAATAATTTCTTTAAACTTCCAAATTAAAAGGACATACGAATATTTATAATTTATCAGAGGGCGCCCTCGACTTCGTAGTTTGTTATATAGCTAAATAGTACCTAATATATTTTATTTTATTATTATTATTTATTATGTATTTTATTCTAATTGTGACAATTTATTATATTTTAGTTTATTGATTTGTGTTAACTTCCTCCTTGCTATATTTCTTGTTTTTATTGTAATCGAGTGCTTGTTGTCCGTAACGCCAACAATTGGTTCTGTCGGAAGACCAGCGCTGGTTACTAGCATGCTAGTTATCTGGCACATGCTGAGACAGAGCCAGTTTTTTGAAAATATGGTTGTTTTATTTAAGAATAGTTGTTTACGTTTGTTGTTGACTGAATACCTGTACTGAATCGCTGTAGCTGCTAAATTGCTGTTTTGATAAAATTTAGCTTCTAAAAAATACCTAATTGTATAAGCCATCTTTACTCAATTATAAAATGATAACTAAAAAAAAAACATACTAAAATTAGTTTTGTTTGTTCGACCTATGATTTTCGAAAATAATTTTTTTTTGGTATATTTTTTGGTATTTGTTTTATTTTTAAAGTTTAATTCATGTGTAAAAAATATATGAATGCAGTTTTGCTTCTTTTAAAAAATAAACAGTTTTCATTCAGTAAAATGAGCTAGCTAAAGGATATAAAGTAGTTTCCCTTAAAAACACGTACCTACCTAGTTTTTTCCACCCTAAATGGTTTACAGTTTAATTTGTTTTTTTATTTTGCTAAAATATTGAGATCATAATTATAAGTATGTTGGGCTTATTAGGTACATAATACATGTACCTACATGGCTGAAATAATTCATATTTCAAACTATTTGCATGACCTATGATTCAAGAAAGTGCACTATCCCGGTCAGTAATCGGTCACAATCTAAACAATGTTGGATTGTGTGAACACCACAAAGGAATCACGACGCTACATGAAGTGCGTATTAAAAACTGACAATACCCGATTGTGCGGTAACAATCCATAGCTGCATAGGTACACTATTAACTCTCACGTGAGCGCATGACCTGTTGTTGTGTTTAATCGCGAAGACTGAAAGAAAAGAGACACCGTTGCTCATCAGTGGGTAGTTCAGGCTTAATACCTATAATATTGTACCTTTACCCTTGTACACAATCGCCTGAAGTAGGTCTGTATACGCCACTATGTACTGAAGTCTTGATATACATATATGTATACCGCTGAACTGTCCCCTGTACCTACAATATAAACTGTACGTAAGCCAGCACAGCGCTCGTCAACTTATTTAATCGGGATGTATTACTTTTTCGGTACGAGTTAATTTGATTTTTTCTGGATACTTCTTGTAAAAATTAATAAATATTAAAGACTAATCACTATGGTGAATTTGTACTAGTTCGCGGAATAGGGATTTAGGTAGTTTATTATTTGAATAATAATAATAATAAGTAGGTATAATAAATATTTCCGGACAATCCACACAACAACATCTAGCCCCGTGATAAGCTCTTAGCTTGTGTTACGGGTACTAGACATCTGATATACTTAATATAATATACATACGTACATATATATTTTTTATTATACATATTAAACACCCAGACCAAGGAGAAAGTGCTTGCAGAACATACAAACACTTGACCCCTCCTCGGCGGAAATCGAACCCGCTACCTCTTGCACCGCAAGCGGACTCTCGCCCACCGCGCCACTGAGGCAGTCAATAACACTTATTATTAAGAAATCATATAAAGTTTTGTAATCTTGCGTATTAGCACTTATATGAGCAAAAAGACTATGCCAATGGGTTCAATCCAGGTCATTACCATGCCCGCCATGCTGTATATCGTAGCATAGGTCAATGGCAGGTCGGCGAATATGCCAAATGCCAAAAAGTAGTTTACTAAAAGTTATAAACAAGGTAAACCTTTAAAACTAGCTATGTACAACAAGTTGCCATTTGAAATTATTCAACTTCCCTTACAAACATTTAAACATAAATTAAAAATATTTTTTCAGTCACATCCTTTTTATAGCGTTGCAGAATACATGAGTTGTTCATTTTCAAATTCTTAGCCAATCGTTGTGTTTAAATATATACCTATGTATAACTAATGTTAGTATAAATGTTTTTATGTTGTATGTTTTGACTTGCCTGTTATGTAATATAACGTTATGGTAAATAAATAAATTGAAATACTATGCCAAAAAGTAGGTGTGTATTTAAAAGTCTCTGCAAAATACGCATATCTATTTCTAGATAATAGTAGAACATGTAAGTTTTGATTAAATTACGAATTTGTTTATATTTAATGGTAAAGCCTTAAACGCAATGTACTATTTTTTTTATTACGTACTATGAATTGTGTGAGAATCAATAAATTATTTCTTTCTTTCTTAAACAGCGTTTTGGGATAGTATTGATACGTCTAAAGAGCAGAGTTCGTCTATAAGGTCAACTCGTCTATATTGCATATTTCAAAATCTAAATTTAAAACTTAAGGAAAACCCCCGATTCAAATGCCTTTATTTCCTTAAAAGAAAAACACCGTAATATTTTGTAATGTGCATGCGATGCGCTTTCATTTGATACCCCACTCGAGTAGGTATAATGTATAATGTGTATGGCGGTCGTGTTGCAAAAGAAAACACAGTTCGTTTTTGGTTCCAACGTTTTCGTTCTGGAAATTTCGACTTGCAGAACAAGCCCCGTGGACGGCCTGAGACTCAAGTTGATAATGAAGAGTTGAAGGCTATTGTGGAAGCGGATCCATCGCAAACCACGTCCGAGTTAGCTGCAGGCTGCGGTGTTAGTGATAAAACTGTTTTAATTCACTTGAAGCAAATTGGGAAGATTAAAAAGCTTGAAAGGTGGGTACCTCACGAATTGACTGAAGCAAACTGGCAAACGCGCGTCGACTGCTGCGTTACATTACTAAACCGGCACAATAATGAAGGTATTTTAAACCGAATCATTACCTGTGATGAAAAATGGGTTCTTTACGATAATCGGAAGCGCTCAGCGCAATGGTTGGATCCTGGCCAGCCAGCCAAATCCTGCCCCAAGCGAAAATTAACCCCAAAAAAGTTACTTGTAAGCGTTTGGTGGACTAGTGCCGGTATTGTTCATTACAGTTTTCTCAAATCTGGCCAGACTATTACGGCTGATGTCTATTGTCAGCAATTGCAAACCATGATGGAAAAGCTAGCGGCTAAACAACCTAGGCTGGTCAATCGCTCCACGCCACTGCTGCTTCACGACAACGCTAGACCACACACTGCGCAACAGACGGCTACTAAATTAGAAGAGCTTCAATTGGAAAGTCTAAGACATCCTCCGTACTCCCCGGACCTTGCTCCAACAGATTACCATTTTTTTCGAAATTTGGATAACTTCTTGCAAGGGAAAAAATTCAACTCCGATGGGGCAGTCCAAATCGCCTTCAAAGATTTTATTGATTCCCGTCCGACTGGTTTTTTTAGTAAAGGGATCAATGAACTACCTATAAGATGGCAAAAGTGCATAGAAAATAATGGTTCATACTTTGATTAATTAAATATATTATATTAAAAAATATTCGACTTTTTGTTCCTCCCATACAAAACGCCAATTTCATATGTAAGGACCTAATATTTGCAGATTTTCGGTTTTCCTTCCCCACTCACATCCCCATAACTTTTAAACGGCACAACCGATTTTCATGAAACATGTCTAAGAACATTCGCTCCAAGCTCACCTTTCATACAAAAAAAAACTAAATTGAAATCGCTCCATCCGTTCGGGAGCTATGATGTCCCAGACAGACAGACACACAGACAGACACGTAGAACTTATTATAACATCCCTCTTTTTTGGTCGGGGGTTAAAAACTGCCACAGCCTTCAGCAAAAGGCAATTATGGTATTGTAAAAGTGAACCCTGAAGAAAATTTTCTATCTCCGAAGGGCAGTTTTCTGCCTCCGGAAAAGTTTATACTGATGTCCAAGGCTTCGATTTGTTTGAGACCACTCCAACACAAACCGACGTTTTACTCAAAACAGAATAGCCAAGATATTTTGTCTTAGTATTTGTAGATGGCGTAAGTTTAATTAGGCATTTAATTTAGTTTAATTTATTTTAATAATACATACATTATATTTACTGACAGATTTTTTATTTTATTTATTTATACAGGTTTGGAGGTTTTTCTGTTCATGTCCGTAAGTGGTAACCCTCTGAATCCTTACACGTGACCTCCGGGTGGTGCTAGGAACAGTCTCTGGTGGTAGGCTTCGGCCGCGGCTTGTCACCACCGTCCGGGCTGGGCCAGTGCGTGAAGTGATTTTTTCGTGTTTTTCGTAATGTGGCCCGGAGAAGTCATCTACCTTCTAGGTCTTCATGCCCCATCCTAGACCACATCGTCACTTTACATCAGGTGAGATTGTGGTCAAATGAAGGCTTATCTATACATACTATTAATAAAGCTGAAGAGTTTGTTTGTTTGTTTGATTGTTTGTTTGAACGTGCTAATCTCAGAAACTACTGGTTCGAATTGAATAATTCTTTTTGTGTTGGATAGTTGAGTTATCGAGGAAGGCTATAGGCTATATAACATCACGCTACAACCAATAGGAGCAAAGATATAGTGGTAAATGTGTAAAAAACGGGAGAAATTATTTCATCTTTGAAGCCTTCCGTTGCGTGCGCCGTGAAAACGGTTCAAGATACACAAAAAATATGTATTAAAGAATAATAGCTCTTTTAATGATCGAAAAACAGTCCGCGATAGTATATGTCTATCTTTTAAGATTAACTCACAAAAACCGTTTTTATGGTAGGTACCTAATTTGGTCGAAATAATTTGTTTAAGTTGTATCAACATAATAATATTAATCTTTATTCAAATAAATATGTTGTTGGTTAAGAGTACTTCATCCATTATAACGCGGGTAGCACCGCAGGGCACAGCTAGTCTATCATATAGATCTATCATTTTTTTTGTTTTTAATTGGATTTACAGACTTACACTTTTGTTTCAAGAGATGGGTTTAGAAATCGAAAAATCTTCAAACTAAATATGTATGTTCGCATGGCGCGTGCGATTCACACCCTTTCCGCTTTATATTTACCGATATCCAAAACATATTGTGTATCGTTTGTGGCTAATATCATGACTCCAGTATAAACGTCGTCTAGACGTTAATACAAAAAAATCAAACTCGACGAATTGAGAACCTTCTTTTTTCGTTGAAATTCGGTTAAAATAAAATACAAATGTTGCATAGGTATCTCCAAAACGATCAGCAATCGTAGATCTCCCCCAAAACCCATTACACTTATAGGACTATATCAAATGAATCAACCTGTAGGCTGCTGGTCTTTGTAACAAATAAATTGACCGTTTAGTAGAACTTATTTTGTAATATTGACAGACGAAATATTAATCGTTTATGCTGTAAAATTGTTGGAAGGCACCTATTTATTTTATAGCATTAGTCAGTTTAAGTCATTGCATCTATATTTATCGTAGGCGCATTTGCGCTTATAATGTTCATAAGCCATTATTTGTAACGGATCATTTATTTATTTTGTTTCAAGAGGGCATCATTTGGATTAACGGTCATAATCTGGGAAGACACTGGCCTTCGCTGGACCCTTAGATAAAATTATACGTGCCAGGTATCTGGTTGAATACGGCGCCAAAGAAGAACCTCATTCAAGTATTATACTTAGTTAGCCATCTAAGGAGCTCACTCTAAGATAGATATATATTTATTTTATAGATCATAAAATTCTTAGTAGTAATTCTACTTTGATTGATCAATCAGTTATTTACAGAATTAAATGTTTTTTTAAGGACCTTAGTGTTTAATCTGCCCATTTGATAGACATTTTATATGCGAATTTTCAGAAAATACAAACACCATTGTGCTGTGCTTGTGACATAAGGATTTATAAATGAGGTGGGACTGGAAAACACTTCCGCCGAACCGACGAACTAACTTCAGACTAGTTTAATGTTATTCGAAACAATTCAGAAGTTCGATCAAGTTAACAAGGTTAACCATTCTATAATGTCCATCGCTAATATTACAAAAGTATTGACCTTTATATTGTAGGACATATGAGCCAAAATCGCATTAGCTGTTTGACTTAGGATTTAAAGAGTTTAATGTGAACAATTTAGCAGGCCTTTAAACTCATGGTGAATTGTGCGTGTAAGAGACGGAGATACGATCAAGTGGTTTGAGTGAAGGAGAAATAGTAATGGACCCAGTTGCGTACCTCCACGAAGTGTGACCCTTTTGATAAGATGCGGCGTACAATGGCCAGGACCGGTCTGTCGTCGTGGAGACCGCGGCAGCGTCGGACTGTTTCGTCCCGGCCTCAGACTTCAACACGTGGTCGCGAAATTCAACCTAAAAGTAAGTTTACATCGCTTATTACGGCAAACAACATTGCATATTTCTAAATCAAAATATTGGGGTAGTAATTGTGTTTTGTATTTGAATGTGTATAGGATAATTGTAATTTTTTTTCGTTTCAATCATTGATAAGGTTAATTTTAATGCGTATAACAGGAGATATTAGCCTCTAGAAATTATGTGTACGTATTTATTAACTACGTTTTAGATATAGGATGATTTATTATTAATTTTATTTTCATTTCAAAATGATAACTTTGAAATAATAATTTAGTTCTTACCAACTTAGCTAAATGTTTTATTTTAGCTGGATCTATCACAGTCTATCAATCTATAGTAAAGTCCTTGCAAATCTGCAGAAAATGATAAACTACATTCCTTCCAAAAATCTTAATTCTGATAAAGATGTGTCACTCAAGGTCCAAGTCCAATATTAGGGCATAAAATGGCATTGTATTGTATACCTATCTCACATTTCTTTGACGAATGAATGCGAGGTTCAGCCATTTAGGCAAAGGCGATTTAGAAAACCGATGATGCCGGCCAGTTACTAAGCAATTTGATAAATCGTAGAAATATTTAAATATTGAATGTTAAGGTATTCATGAAATAATTAATACTTGTGGTATTTCTAGCTCCCTGAATGAAACCACAAAAGTGATATATATGCCAGTGTGTTTGGACTAAATAAACGCTTTTTTTCTCCTATTCAATCAAACACATATTAAAGAAGAATAATCCCTTGGCCAAGGAGTTTCCCACAGACAAATCTAAAAGGTAAAATAAATTGTAAAACTAATACCTACATCCAGATTTTATGTGACAAAATTATTATTTGCTTACTAGCAACAAGAAAGGAAGCTGAGATAACTTTCAATAAACAAATCAAGATAACCGGAAGTTTATTGACCACATAATACATAGACTTCATATCGTTTTTAAACATACCTACGCATGTTACGTTCTCGTATTTTTTTACTTTCTTAAAACTAGGTGAAAATATTATCTACTTCGCTGATTTAAAAAATGTTTTTTTTTAAATAACATCACGTTTTTAAAAGATTTACTTAAACTATTTATGTATTAATCTAATTCTAGTATGCAATCGAATATGCTTTTAATATCTGGAGATATAAAAAGCATATTCAGAGGTCTTACATAATGTGACACACGGTAGCGTCTTGGTGGTACTCGTATTAATACCATGTAGGTATTAATTTTTTTTTGGGAGCTAGAATTATGTTAGTCCACAATCTTATCCGTAGAATTACCCTGTATGCACTGACCCACAAGTACCTATCATGATTTACTTAGAAGGGGGTCATAAAAACAGGGTATTTGACGAGCATTAAAATATGAAACAAATGATTTTATTAGTAATTACGAGCTTGCGGTAGTCACAGTTACAGGCTCCTACCGACTGAAGTTACTGGAAGTCTTCATTTACTTGAATTTTAAATTTGATGCATTGTTATTTCCCAAATTTAAGATTTTATATTTATAATGTTATGAAAAATGTTTTCACAAATTAGTCAAATAGCTCCCTAGCTAGTAAATTCGGTACCCATGTAAGTACGAGTATAACGTCTTTTCGTCCCTTTTCATCCCAAGTTTTCCTGGAAGAGATCGCTCATAGCGAAAAGGCCGCCCTTTGTACCCTGTTTCTATTTAGTTAAGGTTTTTGTAAAGTTTATTATTAATTTGTGTGGTGTACAATAAAGTGTTTTCTATTCTATTCTATTCTATAAATAAACTTATTGAGTTTGTTTCTTGTTTACGTAATATTTATATGGTTTATGAAATAAAATGCTGTAAATTGCTAGGTAAATAATAATAACTGATGAATGTTTTTTAGCAAAATGTCGGAAAAGGATTTGACCAGCGAAGTGGGCCCTCCCTGCAGCCTGGTTCTAGCCGATGGCTCAGTGTTCAGCGGCAGGAGCTTCGGAGCTTCGGTGCCCGTCGAAGGAGAAGTTGGTAAGTAGTAAGACAATGTAAAGTCATGGAACTAAACAAACAAACAAAATACATTTATTTCCTAACAAATAACAAAAAACTTATATCTATTATTACATTTTGAATACATTCACTTACTATTAAAAAAGATTAAATAAATAGATACAAACACACAAAATAGGAAGAAAAACAAAAAAAAAATAACTTTCGTTAAGAAAATGGCTACGTCTCAGCATGTGCTTGATTACTAGAACTGTTCTATAAGCTAAGCCATTACTGCTAACAATTTGTTGTAGGTAGGTAAATGATTTTTTATAATAAGTGATAATCCGCACTCGATAAACTATTTAAAATTTTTATGCCGGATGGTTACCATGCCTCTTAATATTTTTGAATAAAATTAGAAAATTATTTGTTGTTGTTTAAAATCCAAGCGATGTCAAAATAATCAAAATCAGAATTTATAAACTGGCTGAGCTCTGCTCAGTTTGAGGTTCTAGTAAGGTGAAGTCTTGTAATTGCAACTGTCTAGTAATTGCAACTGAACTAAGCAACTCCCTCTACGATCACTGTTTTGAACTACGACAGATGTGATATGATTCTTATAGACAAATTCTCAATAACAAAATATAGATGGCACTGATAAGTAAAGAACTGCATGAATGACAGGTTACTTGTCAAACCGCCATTTTTTTATTAGTGACGTCGAGAACACGCGGAGCGGCATTTGGTGAAAATTCCTGATTTTTCTGATTTTTCGGAGGTTTTTTCACAAAGAGAGTGATTATCAATCACGGTAAGTTTCCTTTTTTGTACTTGTTTCGTTCTACGATATATCTAATCTAAGTTATGGGTGCAGTTACATTTACCAGCCTAAAAATCAAAAGTCTTGATAATGCAACTGATTTTGAATTTTGAGGTTAGTTACATTTATCTGACTGTTTATGTATGAACTATGAAAAAGTCAGTGATGTGACAGGAAAAATTACTTTGTCGATAAATAATATTTTATCGTATCCAAACTTCCTACTAAACAGCTTTGCCAAAAAATGTTATTTGATCTTTGTGTAATGTTTTCTAGTTTTTTAAGTATTTTCTTATTTTATTTTGTAGATGCCAAAATACAAAAGTAAAAAACAGTCGAAATATTCTTCAGATAAGCTAATAGAAGCAGTCGAAAAAGTAAGAGAAAAAAAGATGAATAGCTACGAAGCCTCCATACTTTATGAAATACCGAGGTCAACTATTATTCACCGTCTATATGGAACACGCGGTGCCAAACAACCAACGCCTGGTAGACCTCCTGAATTAACAATGTTTTGTTAATATTTATATAAACGATTTTGTGTTGTTATTACGCTCAATATAAACGTTAAAACTATATCCCTGTATTATTATTTTGATACCATGCTAATCGACAAAATTACGATAAGATTCCCATCACTATTTGTAGGTTATTAGTTGCAATTACCCACCTCACGGTTAACAAGTGTTTTTGTGCAAAATTGGACATATTTATAGTGGCATAGCTATTTAAATCCTATAAACTATCATTCAATGCATGCTTTTGAAATTTAACAGTATAAGCATCCATATAAAAAAACGTAAAACAAACACTTAGTTGCAATTACCCGCCAAGACGTGTAATTGTAACTATTCCTGTTTATGTCAGCAATTTATGAAATAGTTTGTTATTCTTTACAGCTTTGCTTTATTTATGACAGTGACAGAAAAGAACATAAAATTTACGATAAAACTAATCTTTAAAAAAATATATTGCGCATTTAAATATAGAATTATCAAGCTATGATGTAAAAACTCCAATATTTTTAGTTGCAATTACAAGACTCCACCTTATATATATTCTTGCATTTTATTTTTAATTTAGAACCAAAATCAACAGATTTTTTTTTCGCTCTAATATCTTGCCCTTATCCCACATTACGTGGGGTCGGCACTACATGTTTTTTTTCTTCTATTGTCACTCGTCATCTCAATTTTTGCTTTTTCTTATCTTTATACAGGGTGTGGCGTAATGAGTGGATAATCCTTTACCCACGGTTGGGGGGCATCGCGACTGTTCAGAAAATGATAATTTGTATTCAGTAAAAGTGTCACGGTTTTCGAGTTATCAGGCATTTTTAATTTTTTTTAAAAAGTTAGACCTGACCCACTCTTTTAAGTACCAAATTTACAATACAAAGAATTTTCTCAGTCTGTTTTCTGAATAGCATTCCTAGATAGTGATGCTATCAAATGTAACCTACCAATTTTGTACGATAGCCATAGTTTTTTCTATTTTTAATTTTGAACGCAAAATTTGTGTTTTCATTTTATTTTTATCTAACTTTGGTATCTCGTGGTGTAAAAAAAATGTATGGTGACATGAGTGCCCAATTAATAAATAATTAGCCTATTTCATTAGGATTCCAAAATGGTATAACATACGATATCTCTAGCTCTGAATTAAAAAAAACTAATGATTTTAAGATGAGTAAGAAGCATTTTTTGAATTTACAAGATAATTTAAAATTTATTTAATTTTAATAATTAATACCAATGTTACAGCTAGGAACTGTATGAGAGCGTGTAAATGAAACAAAATGTCATAAAAATTACATTTATTTACAATAAATGTTCGAATTGCCCACCGTGAGCTCGAATGCATGCCCTGCACCTTCTAATAAACGATCGCTTAACATTTCGGGCATACCCCGTTTGATTTATGGTCTCCGCTGCCCTGTTTATTCGCTCCCGAAGTTGGTTGATGGTGGATGATGTAAACCATGTCCTTGAGGCACCCCCAGTAAAAAAAATCCCCTTTAAATCAGGTGACCGAGGTGGCCACGGAGTAGTTCCCAAGCGCCCAATCCATCTTCCGGGAAATGTGGCGTCGAGATGTTCGCGCAGGAACTTTCCTTGGGTACCTCAAAGACATGATTTACAAATAAACCATATTCATCATTAACCAACTTTAGGAGCGAATAAAGAGGGCAGCGGAGACCATAAATCAAACGGGGCATGCCCGAAATGTTAAGCGATCGTTTATTAGAAGGTGCAGGGCATGCATTCGAGCTCACGGTGGGCAATTCGAACATTTATTGTAAATAAATGTAATTTTTATGACATTTTGTTTCATTTACACGCTCTCATACAGTTCCTAGCTGTAACATTGGTATTAATTATTAAAATTAAATAAATTTTAAATTATCTTGTAAATTCAAAAAATGCTTCTTACTCATCTTAAAATCATTAGTTTTTTTTAATTCAGAGCTAGAGATATCGTATGTTATACCATTTTGGAATCCTAATGAAATAGGCTAATTATTTATTAATTGGGCACTCATGTCACCATACATTTTTTTTACACCACGAGATACCAAAGTTAGATAAAAATAAAATGAAAACACAAATTTTGCGTTCAAAATTAAAAATAGAAAAAACTATGGCTATCGTACAAAATTGGTAGGTTACATTTGATAGCATCACTATCTAGGAATGCTATTCAGAAAACAGACTGAGAAAATTCTTTGTATTGTAAATTTGGTACTTAAAAGAGTGGGTCAGGTCTAACTTTTTAAAAAAAATTAAAAATGCCTGATAACTCGAAAACCGTGACACTTTTACTGAATACAAATTATCATTTTCTGAACAGTCGCAATGCCCCCCAACCGTGGGTAAAGGATTATCCACTCATTACGCCACACCCTGTATATATAATTCTTCTGTGATGTAATTCTTGTGTGTATGTCACTGAACTTCTCTCAAACGTCTGGACCGATTTTGATGAATTTTTTTGTGTGTGTTCAAGGGGATCTGGGAATGGTTTAGATTCACAATTATGGAAAAAAAAATGAATAAAATCCCGTGCGAAGCCGGGGCGGGCCACTAGTATAAGTATAAAATTCTCGTGTCACAGTGTTCGTTCCCGTTCTCCTTTGAAACGGCTTGACCGATTCTCATGAAATTTTGTGAGCATATTGAGGTCTGCGAATCGGCCAACATTTATTTTTCATTTTGCAAAACAAGGTTTGCTGGGGTCAGCTAGTTATTTATACATATAGATTTGTACGGAACCCTCAGAGCGCAAGTACGCCTCGAACTTAGCCGCTTTTTTTTTTGTATCATCATGAAAGAGCACATTCTTATGCCCGCAGCCCGATTAATACCTACTCAATAATTAATTCATATTTTCCAAAATAAAAGTCGGTTGGTAAACACAAGAAATTGCTAGTGTTTCAGACCGGCATGGTCGGCTACCCCGAGTCGCTGACAGACCCGTCCTACCACGCCCAACTGCTTGTCCTCACCTACCCACTCATCGGCAACTACGGCGTGCCCGAGGAAAACGATCACGATGAATATGGACTGCCCAAGTGAGTATGCTCTATTTAATAACAGTAAACTATTATAACATAAAAAATTAAACCACAGTCCGTGCGGCAATGTCTAATGGTTTTTATTTCATTTCTAACACCAAATGCCATTCAGGGCTGGCTTATACCTATCTTACTATTATCAATAGCTAGCAATAGCCTACTATCACTGTTGACGTTATATGTTTTTATGTCTGACAATTACTGATAACGTTGTCTGACAGTCAACACAACATAATTAAAAAAATTAGTCAGCACAAGCCGTATTAGTTGACCGAAGTTTCCCTATCTTATGAAGGTACTTTCATTATCGTGTTTTTATTAATTATGCCAAAATGGTACCGCTAAACTAAAATTTAAAATGTATATATCAAGCCCAAGTATATTATTAGTAGTATGTAAGTAAAACTTTTTTACAACACAGTGTCCTTAAATGTTTATGTTTGATTGCAATAAAGAAACTGAAAATATATGTTAATTTGAATATAAAGTTCTACATATTAATTGAAATGATAAAATTTCTATAGATGGTTTGAGTCCAGTCGTATCTGGGCCGCTGGATTGATAGTCGGCGAGATTAGCACAAGAGCTTGCCATTGGCGTGCCAAGCGATCGCTAGGATCCTGGCTCGCAGCCAACGGCATCCCAGGTCTCTGCGACATCGACACCAGGGCACTTACCTTCAGACTCCGGGAAGGAGTCACTCTGGGTCGAATCGTGCCGGGTGTTCCCCCATTTGGTCCACTGCCGCCTCTAGCGGACCCGAATACAAGGAACTTGGTTGCTGAGGTTTCAACAAAGGTAATCTTTATTCATATATCTATTGTATAAATCAAGTAATTTCTCGCCGTCCTTAAACCAATAATAACTTAATAATTTTTGAGACGTGGCTGTGTTTGTCCGGCAATATTAATTATTTGATTAATTTATATTCTAGGAAAAGAAAGTATTTAACCCAAATGGTGATGTAACCATTGTAGCCATTGATTGTGGCTTGAAATACAATCAAATCAGATGTCTTGTAAAGAGAAACGCTAAAGTGATTTTAGTGCCATGGAACTACAAAATCAATGTCAACGAATACGATGGATTATTCATTAGTAATGGACCAGGTGACCCAGAAATTTGCAAGCAAGCGGTTGACAATATCCGAGGAGTAATGAAAGACATTGTTAAGCCAATATTTGGTATTTGCCTCGGACATCAGTTATTATCTACTGCTGCTGGCTGCAATACTTATAAAACAAGGTACTTATAAACTATTTTGGTTTCCAAGTGAAACGTATCGTCAATACATCAGTTAATTATTGTGTTATATAATTCCAGCTACGGTAATCGTGGACACAATTTGCCATGCACACACAATGGTACGGGCCGCTGCTTCATGACATCACAAAATCACGGTTTTGCTGTTGATCCGGAGACTTTACCTAGCGATTGGAAAGTATTGTTTACTAACGAAAACGACAAAACAAATGAAGGCATTATACACAAAACACATCCTTACTTCAGTGTTCAGTTCCACCCTGAACATACTGCTGGACCCACAGACCTTGAGTGGTTATTCGATGTGTTTATTGATGCTGTGAAATCCTATAAAACTCAGAAATCATATGTTATAGACGATATGATAACAAGTAAATTAAAATTTGAACCGAAACTTTATGAGCGCCCAAAAAAAGTTTTGATCTTAGGTTCTGGTGGTCTATCTATTGGACAGGCTGGTGAATTTGACTATTCTGGTTCTCAAGGAGTAAAAGCGATGCAAGAAGAAAAAATTCAAACTGTATTGATAAACCCGAACATCGCAACGGTTCAAACATCTAAAGGTTTAGCAGACAAAGTTTATTTTTTACCTATTACACCTGAATATGTAGAACAGGTTATAAAAGCAGAACGACCAACAGGTGTTTTACTTACATTCGGTGGACAAACAGCGCTGAACTGTGGTGTTGAACTACAGAAATCTCAAGTATTTGATAAGTATAATGTCAAAGTATTAGGAACACCAATACAATCCATCGTAGATACTGAGGACAGAAAAATATTTGCTGAAAAAGTCTATGCAATTGGTGAAAAAGTAGCACCTAGTGCAGCTGTGACTTCAGTTGACGAAGCCTTAATTGCAGCTAAGCAAATAGGATATCCAGTCATGGCACGATCTGCTTTCTCTTTAGGTGGGCTAGGTTCTGGGTTTGCAAATAATGAAGAAGAGCTTAAATCCCTTGCTCATCAAGCGCTCTCCTATTCTGATCAATTAATTATTGACAAATCATTGAAAGGTTGGAAAGAAGTGGAATACGAAGTTGTTCGAGATGCCTACGACAATTGTATAACGGTATGTAATATGGAGAATGTAGATCCTTTAGGAATACATACAGGTGAATCCATCGTCGTTGCCCCAAGTCAAACATTATCCAATAGAGAATATTATATGCTACGCAATACTGCAATTAAAGTTATCCGACATTTTGGAATTGTCGGAGAATGTAATATTCAATATGCCCTTAATCCCAACTCGGAGGAATTTTATATCATCGAAGTAAACGCAAGACTTTCAAGAAGTTCCGCGTTAGCAAGCAAAGCAACTGGATATCCATTAGCATACGTTGCAGCTAAACTAGCACTAGGAATCCCATTGCCTACCATTAAAAATTCCGTAACAGGTGTAACCACTGCTTGCTTTGAGCCGAGTTTGGATTATTGCGTGGTAAAAGTTCCAAGATGGGATTTAGCGAAATTTAATCGAGTGAGTACAAAAATCGGTAGCTCCATGAAAAGTGTGGGCGAAGTCATGTCTATTGGCAGAAATTTCGAAGAGGCTTTTCAAAAGGCATTAAGAATGGTTGATGAAAATGTAACTGGCTTCGACCCAAATATAAAGAGTGTAAACGAAGGCGAACTTAGAGAACCAACTGATAAAAGAATGTTTTTCTTAGCTGCAGCTCTTAAACAAGGCTACACGGTAGAAAAACTTTACGAACTAACTAAAATTGATATTTGGTTTTTGAGTAAATTCAAAAATATAATTGATTATTACAAAATTCTGCAAGCTACAAACAGTGGTACAATTACGAGTGAAATTTTAAAAAAGGCTAAAAAAATTGGATTCTCAGATAAGCAAATCGCAGTCGCTATAAAAAGCACAGAATTAGCAGTAAGGAAGTTACGTGAAGAGTATCATATTACACCATACGTAAAACAAATTGATACTGTAGCTGCTGAGTGGCCTGCGTCAACAAACTATTTATATTTGACTTACAACGGTAGCACTCACGATTTAGAATTTCCGGGTGGTTTTACTATGGTACTTGGATCCGGTGTCTATAGAATTGGAAGTTCTGTAGAATTTGATTGGTGTGCTGTTGGATGCCTGAGAGAGCTAAGAAATCAGGGAAAGAAAACGATTATGGTAAATTATAATCCTGAAACAGTTAGTACTGACTATGATATGAGTGATCGGCTTTACTTTGAAGAAATCTCTTTTGAAGTTGTAATGGACATCTACAAGATTGAACATCCTGAAGGAGTTATATTATCGATGGGTGGTCAGTTACCTAATAATATAGCTATGGATTTGCATAGGCAGCAAGCAGTTATTTTAGGTACCTCACCTGATATGATTGATAATGCTGAAAACAGATTCAAATTCTCAAGAATGTTGGATCGAAAAGGAATTCTGCAGCCAAGGTGGAAAGAACTTACTGATCTCGAATCTGCAGTAAGCTTTTGTGATGAAGTTGGATACCCTTGTTTAGTACGGCCGTCGTATGTACTCAGTGGAGCTGCAATGAATGTAGCATACTCTAATCAAGATTTAGAAGCTTATTTAAAATCCGCTAGCCAAGTTAGTAAAGAATATCCAGTTGTAATTTCAAAGTTTATAATGGACGCAAAAGAAATTGATGTTGATGTTGTCGCTTCAGATGGTATTATTTATTGCATGGCCGTTTGTGAACACGTTGAAAATGCTGGTGTGCATTCTGGTGATGCGACATTAGTTACACCACCACAAGATATAAATCAAGAAACATTAGATAAAATCAGAGAAATTTCTAGTGTTATAGCAGAAACCTTGGATGTAACTGGTCCATTTAACATGCAACTGATAGCCAAAGATAACGAATTGAAAGTTATTGAATGCAACGTACGAGTTTCGAGATCATTCCCATTTGTATCAAAAACTTTGGACCATGATTTTGTAGCAACTGCTACTAAAGTTATTCTTGGTATTCCCATAGAACCAGCAAATATTATGACTGGTTGCGGAAAAGTTGGTGTAAAAGTGCCACAGTTTTCCTTCTCTAGACTTGCTGGAGCCGATGTAACATTAGGCGTAGAAATGGCATCGACTGGAGAAGTAGCTTGTTTTGGAGAAAATCGCTATGAAGCTTATCTTAAATCGTTGATGAGCACAGGCTTCAGAATACCCAAAAAAGCGATCCTGCTTTCTGTTGGAACTTTTAAGGTAGCCTATTATAACTTAAAATATAATATATTTTTATATAATAAATTGATTCCTTACTGATCACAATATTTCTTTTTAGCACAAATTGGAACTTTTACCTAGCGTCCGTGCTCTTCAAAACATGGGTTATAAACTTTATGCTAGCATGGGAACTGGAGATTTTTACACTGAACACGGAGTCGAGGTGAGTTAATTTTACCTAATGGATTGATAAGAAACTATTTATGTAATTAAAGTGTCTTGTCTATAATACAAATTACTTAATTTTAGATTGAAAGTGTTCAGTGGACTTTTGACCACATTGCGGACTTAGACGATGATAGATCCGATGGAGAACTTTTACACCTGGCGAATTTTATGGCAAAGAAGCAATTGGACTTAGTCATAAATCTACCCATGCGCGGAGGGTCTCGTCGCATTTCATCGTTTACTACCCACGGGTATAGAACTAGAAGACTGGCAGTTGATTATGCTGTACCGCTGGTGACTGATGTGAAATGTGCAAAATTATTGGTTCAGGTTTGTATATCATTTCAATTAACCACGACATTTTAAAAACCCAATATAACACAGAGAGATCTGTGCTTTTTCATAATTTTGTACATTATTAGAATATTCTTGTTTTTACAGGCCATGCTGCGCTGTGGAGGTATTCCGCACATGAAAACTCATACAGATTGTATGACGTCAAGAAATATCATAAAGTTACCAGGATTTATTGATGTCCATGTTCATGTAAGAGAGCCTGGAGCAACTTATAAAGAAGATTATGATACGTGCACTTCATCTGCTTTAGCTGGTGGAGTAACGATGATATGCGCCATGCCCAATACTAATCCACCTGTGATAGACCGCACTTCCTTTGATTATACTGCTGCTTTAGCACGAGTAAGCGCAAGATGTGATTATGCAATTTACGTTGGTGCATCTTCTACAAATTACGATACTATATCTGAGATGGCTCCACAAGCAGCCTCTTTGAAGATGTATCTGAACAAAACATTTACAACTTTAACTTTGGAAGACATGACTATTTGGCAAAAACATCTTCAAAATTGGCCCAAAAAGATGATTGTTTGTACTCATGCTGAGAGAGAAAAGACAGGTGCAATAATTTTAATGGCATCGTTGCTTGACAGACCCATTCATATATGTCATGTTGCTCGTAAAGAAGAAATTTTGATTATTAAAGCAGCTAAAGAACGAGGCCTTAAAGTCACTTGTGAAGTTTGCCCGCATCATTTGTTCTTGTCTACTGCTGATGTTGATAGAATTGGTCTTGGACGATCCGTGGTTTGTCCAGCATTATGCAGTCCAGAAGACCAAGCAGAGCTATGGAAAAACATTGACGTTATAGATGTTTTTGCTACAGATCATGCTCCACATAGTGTAGAAGAGAAAAACTCAGAAAAACCACCTCCTGGATTCCCTGGCCTGGAAACTATCCTTCCACTGCTTTTGAACGCAGTTCACGAAGGGCGTTTAACTATAGAAGATATAATAAATAAATTCCACCGGAATCCGCGTAAAATATTTAATTTGCCTGAACAACCAAACACTTATGTGGAGGTGGACATGGATTTCGAATGGACTATTCCCGAAGCTATGGAATTTACTAAATCAAAATGGACGCCATTCCAGGGCATGCGTGTTTGTGGTGCAATTCATCGTGTTACCTTACGCGGTGAAATTGCGTATGTGGAAGGGCAAATACTAGTCCCACAAGGATTTGGGCAGAATGTTCGAGATTGGCCCACACCTAAAAAGCATTCATTTCCTACGTTTGCTATTGAGAAAGTTGATAAAGATATTCCGATTAGTAGACCCAATTCTGCTCTAGATATGCACAACTCTACAGAGTTGAGTAAGCTGAGTGATATTGACTTGGACCAAGCTGAAACATTTAAGCCTGAAAGTCAAAGTAAGCCAATTGTACATTTCAACGACATCGCAGGAATGAGGAGCATGTCCCCTCTCCCTCAAATTACAATGAGACAAAGATGCGACAGCACATCAAACTATACTTCCTCGCAAGTATCAAACCGCCAGCGTAGTGATTTGTTTGGTAAAAGCATCCTAACTGTTGACACTTTTAACAAAGAAACTCTGAACGATATATTTAATCTGGCTCAATTCATGAAAACAAGTGTAAATAAAGGACGTGTACTCGATGATATATTACGGGGAAAAGTAATGGCTTCGATTTTCTATGAAGTCAGCACTCGAACCAGCTGTAGTTTTGCAGCTGCAATGCAGAGACTAGGAGGTTCTGTAATTCACACTGATGCCACCAGCTCATCTGCGAAAAAAGGGGAAACTCTTGAAGATAGCGTGGCCGTTATGGCAAGCTACTCTGATGTCGTAGTTTTACGGCATCCTGAACCTGGAGCTGTCGCAGTAAGTTTTATGAATGACTTAATATGATTTTATATACATTGTTATTTATTCTAAGAGATTTTATCATTTTGTAACATAAATAATAATTCAATTTTAGAGAGTTTCTCGACGTTGTCGAAAGCCAATTCTCAATGCTGGCGATGGAGTTGGAGAACATCCTACTCAGGCGTTGTTGGATGTATTTACAATCAGAGAAGAAATTGGTACAGTCAACGGTCTAACCATAACTATGGTTGGCGATTTGAAAAACGGCCGCACAGTACATTCCTTAGCTAGATTGTTAACCCAGTATCAAGTTCAACTGCAATACGTTAGCCCTCCTGGCTTAGGTATGCCTAAACACATAACGGACTATGTGGAGTCAAAAGGCATTCGACAAAGAGTGTACGAACGACTCGAAGATATTCTGGCTGACACACATGTGCTGTACATGACTCGAATACAACGCGAAAGATTCAACAGTCAAGAGGAATATGAAAAGGTAAAAGATTATAAGAAAACAATTTGTTAAAAATTTATTACTGTTAGAAAAACATGACTCATGATTTTACTGGTAGGGTTCGTAAGAAAAAATAAAAAGTGTGTGCGATTCACACACGATAGAAGTGAAACTTCAGTAAATCGACAAAAGAATGAGATGAATAAAAAAATACTGTGCAAAAAGATTTTGTACGGGCGGTCACCCATCCAAGTACTGGCGTCGCGCAACGTTTCTTAACCTTTTTAGCGTTTAAGATTGGCTTACCTGTCGTTTTTTCCGTTGCATCCGGTTTGAAATCACAACGATTTTAAAGAAGTTTCACTTCCAAAACTTTCCGTAATCTGCATGATTTTGTAATATGTAACACAGTCAGTCCGTTTCATTATTTTCTTTTATGTTAATTATATATTTCAGACACGAGGTTTGCTGGTGGTAACTCCTCAACTAATGACTCGTGCTCGAAGGCGCATGGTGGTAATGCATCCTCTTCCTCGAGTGGATGAAATATCTCCCGAGTTCGACTCAGATCCGCGCGCGGCCTACTTCAGACAGGCAGAATATGGAATGTACGTTAGAATGGCATTGCTTGCTATGGTGGCAGGTGTAAATCCACTCGTATGACATCCAACAAACATACCGATCTTATTAAAATAGTGAATAGTATTACTATTCCAGGAGGGTCCAAAATTTCCTTGAATTTAATGCTTTGTGTGTTAAAATACATTTGTCGATTTTTTAATATTGATGGCGTTTAATATGGGTACTTTATCAATTTTTTTATTGATGAAAATAATACTGTTCAATTATTGAAGAGTAATTTAATTCAATATCCAAGTAACATAATGTTAGATAAGATTATAGTGTAATCTTATAAACACACAACACTTTATTGCACACAAAATATAAACATAGGCTTAATATCTAAACATAACGTTGGATTACAATGGATTGGATGGACAGGATTAATGTTATTTTTATATGGTATACTTTTCATGGGTATCTATAATTTTTTGAAATGTATTATGATCGACTTAGTCACATAAAAATAATACCTATGTATTTTCTAGAATTAAGAATTTATGTTGAGTTCTAGGAAGTATATGTATTGTATACGTTATTAAAAGTTTTAAACACTCACAATGTCTCCTTAATTAAATATAATTAATTCAATCCTCATTTAATTGTACAAGTTCGAACTTACGATAATATTACAATTCGTTTTTATATTTTCAACGATACGAGTATTATTTGATAACATAACCTTATTTAAAAACGCTTAATTCCGAGTTATAAAACATTATTGTTTATGAAATCATTGATATCAGACAAGTTTTCATCACCTATCTAATAGATACCTAATAAAACACGTATGTGGGCTATTCCTTACCCACAGGCTGACAGATCTGAGATTCTACTGCTAGTTTGGTTTACGTAATACAATAATAGGGAATATGCACGAGACTCTAAAATATACTACCTATTTTAATTATTTCTGTTTCAAATATATACATATTTATTTAAAAAAATTATCATAATTTCAAAGTGAAACGTATTCATCAAAATGTGACAAGTTTTATATTCCCTCGCAAATTAACAAAACATGTGATATCAAATTTTCAATTCAATTTCTTTTAATTAAACTCGAGTTAAATAAAATTAAAAAGTGAAAGTTGTTATTCAGTTGAACGCCATTTTGACAATCCTATTAGTTTTCATTGTAATAATATATTTTTTCAGTAAGTTTGCGAACCAAACACTTCTGGTTACTGACGTTTTATGTCACGCTCATCAAAATGGGCGTGTTTAGTCGCCCTAAAAGGATAGTGATTATAATATACATTTTTTTATCTTAATGGTTTATATTATGCAAGTGATATATATATTTTTGTTAATTAAACAAATATTAGAAACGTTTAAAGCAGTAAAAAAAATACGTACATACTCCATAAAATTAATAACTGACGTTAATATAAGTTATAACAAACGTAGTGAACAAATTAGAGGCTCGTAGGTTCACACGGCTCATGACAAAATTAAACAATGCGTCTAATGTTGTTATGCTATATGTAACAAAATAATGTACCTAGTTAGAGTAACACCTATTTATTTAGGAGGTAGTTTTATTTAAAGCTTCGATTCTTCGCCGAACGCGTCGTTGAGCTTCATCTGACTCCCAGGATTCTCCACATGGACATCTACAAAAGTGAATGCTGGAATGCCTTGATTGTCATTCGGCGTTGGCGAATCTTGATTAACAATTTGCTCGAACTTAGGTCGCTGCCTCCGGATAGGCTTATTTAGTGATCGGTCTACATAACTTTCTCTTCGCGGTGGCAATTTAAATCCACCCTGATTCACAAGTTTACGCTGACAGTCGGCTAGTTTATCACGGATCACATCCAAGTATTCGTTCGCAGTAGAATCACCACCTGGCTCTTCTAACAGCAGAATGCAAAGTCTATGAGCCTGTTCAAGATATATGACTGCCTGTTTTATAGCTTCGAACTTTTCGCTCGATCTCGCCATAGCGATGAAATGCGGAATAAAGAAATCGAGGACTAATCTTCGACGTTCAACGTCCATTCTTGATGGTAATATTATCTAAAACAAAATTGCATATTATTTAGTAAAAAAATACAAAAAACAATGTTCCAAATATTCAAGATAAATCCTTTATCATCTTCATTATGTTAGATTTATTTTGGAGACACAAGCTTATTGCAAAATCTTATTAGGCAACAACCAAACATAAAGTGCCAAATTAAGATTCTCCCCCTTTTTTAAAGTCTGTAAAAACTCAAATAAAAATGTATACTGTTCAAACTTACCTTGCTATTTATTTCCCTGTCTTGATTTACCATATTTTTCTGCTTTTTGATGTTTAGCTGTGCCCTTCTCCTCTCTTGCATTTGTCTTTGCCGTTCTTTTTTCCATTGGTAGTGTTTATCTTGTGACTTTGCTTTTTCCCAAAAATTGGTACCAGTATCTTCGTCGCTTTCAGAGCTTTCATTGTTGATATGTGTCACTATCGGTAGATTGGGGTTTAAAATGCGGAGAGGATTTTTGGTCGTTAATATGTGATACAATCTTTGGCAGTTAAAGGTCGGGTAGAAATCCTTTTTATTGTATTTCAACTTATCGATAGCATTAAGTACATGCATCACGGGAGACTCGAGAATATCTGCCAATCGTCTTTGAAGTTTTAGCAACAGTGGCTTAGGAATACTTTTGAATTCATTACAGCTTTCAACAAAATAATTTGGAAATCTCGACTGTCCAAAATTAATGTAGAAACTGCGAAGGAATAATCTGAACGTTTCTCCTAACCGATCTTCTGGCCATTTAGCATAGTTATCCTCACATTGCCAAAATAGATGATTTTTAATGTGACTTGCATCTATCCCAATTTTTGATCCTTCAATTTCCATAAAAGTCTTATGCAAAGCTAGAGTGAATAAATAACATCTAATATGGGAATGGGCTAAACAGCTTTCTAAATAGCGTTCTGCAGCAGGAAATATAATTTTCCACTGAAGCGCCTGTTCAGGGTTTAAGCCTCTTTTTGGTCTGAATCCGATAGGAACCAACAAACAACCAAAACCGATGGCTTTACTAACCATATATTTTGTAGGCCATTGGTAGCTAAAGTTAGTTCTCGGGTTTTGTATAATCTTGCGCTCTCTTATGATCCACTGATTTGCTGCATTGGGCCACGCCGCCAACAAAGCTGGAAAGATTTCACATCCCATTCTTGCTCCATTCTTTACGGAATCGCAATATATACTCGCTCCTTGTGTCAATGCATCATCAATAGCATCTTGTGACAAACCCAAACCACTTCCCAAGGTAATTATAAAATTATCAACAAAGTTACTCATAAATCCTAATGAGTTAAGGTAATATTGCCTATCATACAAATTTCGCGATAAAGAAGTCTTAGACGCTGTATCGTCTATTTCATCCTCGTCATCACTCCATTGACTCACTGCGCGGACATCTATTGTCGTCCACGCCTCGTCTGGTAAAACTCCACAAGTAAGTGAATAGTTTGACTGTAAACTAAGTTCAATTTTCTTCGGTGTAGCAGATTCAGTAATAGTAGAATAACCGTAGTCAGATTCGGTTTCACTAGATTCATTATGGCGACTGCTTGCATTAGATCTATAACCCGATGTTTCTGTGTCCTCTGAATTATTTTCTAGAGATCCACCACGGCTATTTGAATTATTATATTTTGACTGAGACTCACTAAAACGTCTCGCTGGTTTCAAAATGGATTTTCTGGGCATCGCCATTTCTTGTTTTGTATCTTTAGCAATAAAGCGATTTGGTTTCTCCTCAGCTACCACTAGTGTTTTTGAACGAATATTTTCCAGATTTGATAAGTTACTTTTCATTGCTTGCATGCTTAGTTGTTTGACTGGGCCACTATATCTTCGGCCCATATTTTCTTCACTTTCTATCATATTGAGCTTATCACTTCTTGGAAAGGTTATTCTTCCACTATCATCACTTTTCTTAATTTTTTCTTTGATTTGTTCTAAAAGATCTTTTCCTTTAGTGGCATACGTAGAACCATCTGAATCGATAGATTCTTTCTCTGAATCCGTAAAAATGCTGTCATCTGAATTATTTTTGTTCTGCTGGTTAATTTCAGTTTCTTTTTGTAGCGTGCCCTCTAATACTTCTAATTTTTTCAGCTTGACAAATCCTGCAAAAAAAATAATGATTCTTACAAACGCCAAATTGCAAATCCTGTGCAACATTTTGATTAAACAAACAATAAAATTTACCTTGTTCTTTAGCATCTTCAATAAGAAGCTTATAGAACGGTGCGTCCAGGACTGCACTGTAGTCGGAAGTGTCTCCAGGTTCGCTCACTTCAGCGTTGTCGTAGATGACGAACAATCTCGGCGCTGACAGAGGCTCGGTCTGCTTGCGCTGCCGCAGCCGCTGGTAGGTCACGTGCTCATGAACCGCCTCTTGCAGCCGGTCCGCGAAAAACACGTGCTTGTTCAGGCGGACCATCGCCTCGTTTATCAGATTTTCCCTCTCACTGTATGGATTGTTTTTAATCTGTTGCATCTCTCTGAAACATAGAGCATATTTTTTTGCAATAATGTTACTTTTTGCTTACTTACTGCTTTATCATTCAGCGGGTGTCTAGTAAAACATATCATGGTACCTAGGTATCACGGTAAATAAATGTGATGAATATAGCGGGTAAGTAGGTACAAAGGTAAAGACGTGATTTGTAAATCACTGTTCATTTTTAATCCTTGATAATCAATTCAAATACTTATGCATAAACGATAAGGCATTTAACTACAACTTATCATTTCTATATCTGCCGGAAACATTCTTTATTTTACTTGTAAAGCGATAATTGAGTACTTAAACTTGATAGGATTCAAATTAAGTATATGTCGTTATTATTAATATTTATAAATAAGTTAAAAATTAAAAGAAACTGGAACACTATGTAAGATTTTAATTTCATGTATAATAAATGTTAGTTATGCTATTGGACGAGGTCACAGATCGAAGAATTTGAACAAATAATGAAAATAATTTGATTCTTCTATATATGTTGAAATAAATGCATTTTTCATCACTGTTTCAAATTTCAAGTAAATTTTGTTTTTAGTAAATTCCGAAAATGTACTAGTGCGCAAGTTAAAGTAAGTACTTCCGTTATTAGATAAAGTTCAATTTTGATAAACCAAATTTATAACTTAATCTTAAAGATTTTATAATGTATAAAATATTTATGTATTCTGCGTGGGAGTCCCCTTTACTGATAAGGGTCTTAATCGCATTACTAAAAATAATTACAAGGACGAGCTCAGTATTTGCAACAAAAACAAAACTGAATTCCATGTAATCCTTACAAAATACACCTAATTTCAAAGCCAAATACAATGTGCTCACTAGTGGACGCCACAGAAGAATGAGGTCCTCATAGATGTTCCAAATGTTTTTTAATTTCAAAGAATTTGCGTAACCATAGAACTTCGGACCTCACGCTATAAAACGCCACTGGGGACTGATTCACTCTCAGTGAGCCTCAAAGTTTTTTAGCGTATACTCTCAAACGAGGCTCAATTTTGGCCATAAGCACCAAGAATTATTTTTGGAACCGGGCATAGTGGCGCCATTAGCCTCTCTAAAGACTAGCCTATGTTTTAAAAAGAATCAAGCTGTTGCCTGTATGTAGTTAACATATAGCTGAACAAAGACAATTCATATTTTCTATTCATGCTTCATTAGAATTCAAAGTTCACAATCAAGTGTTATCCTACGAAGAAATTAAATAAGACCGTACCTTTCATAGTTCTCAAAAAATTGCACAGACAGCAGAATATTGTTGAGTAGAAAAGCATCCGAATCGTTCTGTAGTTGGTATCGCATCCGGTCAAGGGCTTCGTCGTCGTATGAGCGGACGTGCGCCGGCGGCGGCGGCACTGCCGGGGGCGCAGGCGCCGCAGTCGTCGACAGCAAAGATGGCGCTGGCGGCTCCTTCGCAGCCACCCTCTTCACAGCAGTGCTTGCCTTAAACTCACGCTTCTCTTTCCGCTTTTGCTCCTTCCATTTCTCTCGTTCGAAAAACTTGTCAGGCTCCTTTTGCGCTTTCTTCGACTTTGAATTACCCATAGTTGAAGTTCCAAAATTACACTAATCGTATACTAAATACGTCAATTCAAAGCCGTACCATTTTAAATTCAATAACTTAGGTAGGTACTATCCGCGACGATATGTATGTCCATAAGAACGTTCCGCGCAATACTGGTATTGTACGTTTGATTGATATGAATCTTTAGGCAGAATTATGTTATCAGGGCAATGATTAGTATTCAATTATTATCGTATAAATCAATTATAATTGCAGTGTTTTACACGTTGAACAGGTATACTATGACGCAACTTCAATAAGTTCTATAGAGTGGACAGAAAACTAGGCTAGTTGCATTATTGCGAATGCACTCGATAACTACGAACC
Organism: Gymnoscelis rufifasciata; assembly: GCA_929108375.1. Taxonomy (NCBI): domain Eukaryota; kingdom Metazoa; phylum Arthropoda; class Insecta; order Lepidoptera; family Geometridae; genus Gymnoscelis; species Gymnoscelis rufifasciata. The sequence continues at coordinate 8,845,979 of OV815308.1, read as the reverse complement.
TTGTTATGTATCGGAGTTGTTATGTAAGATTCTGTAAATATTCTTCTACCTGCCCGGACCAGTCAACCTTTAATTTAGCCCGTGCCATCATAACTACATGCAAAATTTATTGCAACACGTATCTCCATATGTGTATCATAAGTACGTTTGTTTACAGGACTTCAAGATCGAAGGATTCTATTGATAGTACTTACTCAAAAAACCTAATTCTCTCTTGAAATAAACATTTCAAAAACTGGCAAAATTCACAAATTGCTGCCAAAATCTTTTATCTGTATAATATAATATAATCTTTGATATGTAAATAAATAAAACTGCAATAATTTACTAAATGTGTAAAACAATGTAATCAAATTATAAATTGTGTATAACTAACATTGTCTTCAATAAATATATTTAGAGATTCTACATTTTGAACCACTGATTGATGTACCTAAAAGCGAGCAGTTACATGATCAATTTGAAAAAAATATACAAAATGATGATCACTTATGAATTTCCTTATATCAACGCTTGCCGAAGCGTTCTTCTTATGGTATATTGCGGAGTGCTTCTGCCGGCGGTATGCTCAGCCCGGGCTCTTCCATGTTATTCGCTATACTCGCACTGTCATCTTCCGGATGAGTGTTAACTCGTCGCTGATTCTTCAAACGTTTAGCATCATTCAGCCTCTTGTCTAATAACTTTCTGCGAATAAAGAATTCATTAAAAATACATGAACTATTAACAATAAATATAAATAAATATTTCCGGACAATCCACACAACAACATCTAGCCTCGTGGTAAGCTCTAAGCTTGTGTTACGGGTGCTAGACATCTGATAAACTTAATATAATAGGCGTACATATATAGATAAATTTTTTATTATACATATTTAAAAATTCACCCTCGGCGGGAATCGAACCCGCTACCTCTTGCGCCGCAATCGGAATCTCGCCCACCGCGCCACTGAAGCAGTCCGGCAGTGAGTTGATTAACAATACGGTGAGGTTTTGCAAGGTTATGCGGATTAGTCAAGCAGACCGATAAAAAATTCTATGTGCATTTTTTTATACATAATATGCATAAATAAACGGATTCCGAATATCTTGATGGAGGATTTAATCTGATAGCTTTTAGAATATTTATTATGGTTTTCTACGAATTATGTAAGACCGTGAAAATCAGGTAATGCCATAATGATTTATGCATCATTCCAAAACTTATTAAGGATAACACAAAATTAATTGTCGGATTTTGAGTTTTCCGATATTTTGACGCTCAAGCGCCATAATCACGGCATAAACTGCTACTCGTATCATGATAATAGGATATTTTACCCCTTTTAAGTCTTAGTACAGTTAAAAACCATTGTGATTTTAAAAGTTATATATTTATATCAAAACTTACTGCTGTCGCCAGTCGATGAGTACTCCTAGCAGGAATACCATGGCAATGCCGACGAGGATGACCACCGTTACGCCGACTATCGTAGCCACAGTCATGGTGGGCACTTCTTCGGTTAGCACTGATGACACTGACACGTTCGGATCTTTTGCCGCTACCATGATATCTGAAATTACATATAACATTTCAAAAGTTACATCATGTTCCGGGGTAAAGATTACCACTCTATTTCATCGGACAGTATATTCTTTTCGATATTTTATGGACGAACTAGACGTGTCTGAACGAAATCAGTAGAATAGTAGAATTTTAAATTATAATCTTGTTCTGTGATAAAATAAATTTCTAGGTCTTCATGTCCCATCTTATACCACATCGTCACTTTTACATCAGGTGAGATTGTGGTCAAATGAAGGCTTATCCATCATAAAAAAAAAAAAAAAAAATTTTGATGTTTACTTATAATTCCTAGATTATTACCAAAAGACTACCGAGAAATTGTTTTATGACGGTAAGTCATTGTTGTTTTAAGCCTTAGACAATCTGCCTTGCCGCAGTACCTACTTTAAATAATGAATATAACACGGTCCGTATTTAAACATTCCGCGAACAGTTTAGAACAAATTGCGTCCTTCTACTTCAACTCTGGTTTTCAAAACATTATCAAGAAATACATATTTTGACATTCTTTACGTCATCTTACCGTAAGAATATGTATATCTATACTAATATTATAAAGCTGAAGAGTTTGTTTGTTTGTTTGTTTGTTTGTTTGTTTGAACGCGCTAATCTCCGAAACTACTGGTTCGAATTGAATAATTCTTTTTGTGTTGGATAGTCCAGTTATCGAGGAAGGCTATAGGCTATATAACATCACGCTATGACCAATAGGAGCAAAGATATAGTGGTAAATGTGTAAAAAACAGGAGAAATTGTTTATCTTTGAAGCCTTCCGTTGCGTGCGCCCTGAAAACGATTCAAGATACACAAAAAATATGTATTAAAGAATAATAGCTCTTTTAATGATCGAAAAACAGTCCGCGATAGTATATGTCTATCTTTTAAGATTAACTCACAAAAACCGTTCTTATGGTACCTAATTTGGTCGAAATAATTTGTTTAAGTTGTATCAACATAATAATATTAGTCTTTATTCAAATAAAATTGTTGTTGGTTAAGAGTACTTCATCCATTATAACGCGGGTAGCACCGCAGGGCACAGCTAGTTGAATAATATTACTCACCTTCTTCAGCCCAGTTGGCTGAGTTCTCATATTGGGCCATTATTATTTGTTTCAATTTTGTTCCTCGACCTTCTGGAAAATAAAACAGCTATGTTATGACTAGAACCACGGGTAGAACTTATACACGTGCTCTTTGGGCCCATACCTGGTATTACCATGTTACTGAGTCTCGTTTATTTTTAAAGGAAAAGGAAAATTCTGTGAATATTATCAAAGTTTCCTTCAATAATACCATTCATTATGACGTTGGTTTTTGATAAAGTACTGCCAGTTCAACCTTGATGGCAACCGTGATTTGTTTATCACGATTTAATTGCTGATGTTTATCTAATTTCCCAAAAATATATTTCGATTAAAGCATCGTATCAGTTGATCTTCTTTGCTATTTTTGCTACCTATTTCTAAGGAGTCTCAATGAATGAAGAATGTGTATGATAAATATTCCACTAGTGATAGGATGCAAGACGGGCTTACTCCAGAATTTTCCTGCGAACATTCCCAGCAAAGGATACTCTGGATTTTTTTTCAAAAATACGTTGCCTCTGCTGGTGACTAGCTAGGGATTTTTGAAAATATCAAATTATCTCTTTCGGGATCTCTTTCGGGATTATGGGATACTCGCGTAGGATAAAAATAGAATAGCTAGCTGGGTTATAAGTTATATTATAACTACATAAATACATTTTTTTATAGTTTTGTGATTTTTATTATGTGTGCAATAAAGAATATTTATCTTATCTTTATCTTACATATGTATATACTTTTTGAAGTGAAACTTCTTTAGAATCGTTGTGATTTGAAACCGGATGCAACGGAAGTGGAAATAAGATTGGCCTACCTGTCGGGTAAGCTAATCTTAAACGCTAACAAGGTTAAGCAACTTTGCGCGACGCCAGTGCTTGGATGGGTGACCGCCCGAACAATATCTTTTTGCATAGTATTTTTTTTTGTTTTTTTTTATTCTTCTTATTGTTTTGTCGATTTACTGAAGTTTCACTTCTATCGTGTGAGAATCGCACACACACCTTTTTTTCTTATTAAATTAATTCCGTTTTTTTATATTCTGAATTTTATCTCTTATACAAAAATGAATCGCAAAATTTGTTCGTATGCGCTTAACTCAACAACACCTGAACAAATTTAAACATTTTTTTTAAATGTTCTTTGAAGTCTAAGGGTGGTTTTTACGGCAAAAAAGAAAAGAAAAAAAAAGGTGTGTGTGCGATTCACTCACGATAGAAGTGAAACTTCAGTAAATCGACGAAAGAATAAGAAGAATAAAAAAAAGTGTGTGTGTGTCAGCTACGACGCACGATTGGAGTCTACTACTTACGAACTATAATTATGATATATATCGAATAGAAAAAAAGGGTAAATGAACGCATCTGCTAAAATGATAAGAGAAACAAACATATTATATCTGTAATTATTGAAGTGAAACTTCTATAGAATCGTAGTGATTTCAAACCGGAAGCAAAAAGATGAAACGGAAATGGTAAGAGACACAAATACAATGCTTTATTTAAATTTCTTTGAGCGATACTTCGTAGTTGAGACTACGAAGTATCGCGCAAAGAGGTATTGCTGTATTTTATTTTTATTATTTTGTAACATACTTTATGTAATACGCTTTATTGAAGTAATAAAAATAATCCGAATAATTACAGATATAATATGTTTGTTTCTCTTATCATTTTAGCAGATGCGTTCATTTACCCTTTTTTTCTATTCGATATATATCATAATTATAGTTCGTAAGTAGTAGACTCCAATCGTGCGTCGTAGCTGACACACACACAGTTTTTTTTATTCTTCTTATTCTTTCGTCGATTTACTGAAGTTTCACTTCTATCGTGAGTGAATCGCACACACACCTTTTTTTCGGATTATTTTTATTACTTCAATAAAGCGTGTTACATAAAGTATGTTACAAAATAATAAAAATAAAATACAGCAATACCTCTTTGCGCGATACTTCGTAGTCTCAACTACGAAGTATCGCTCAAAGAAATTTAAATAAAGCATTGTATTTGTGTCTCTTACCATTTCCGTTTCATCTTTTTGCTTCCGGTTTGAAATCACTACGATTCTATAGAAGTTTCACTTCAAAAATCAAATAATTGCTGGGTAAACCCTAAAAACAACCCTTTTCTTTTTTCCATAAGTGATAAGTGAACGAATCTATAGCAGTTGTTTTACCTATCCGGGAATTTATAATAGGTATAATACACGTTTACTTAATTTCTGCCCGCTTAATGTTTCACATTTTTTAAATGAAATGGAATTCATATATTTTGGTACATAAACAAACAACAGCACCGTAGACAGCATAAAAAAAAACAGACAAGAAAAATATCGCAAAAAACGACATACAGATATTTAGCTGCAAGGCTGTGCTGTCATGTACCAAAAAAATTGTGTTTACTGTTCAGACATAAATCTGTTTATTTTTAATTAATATTCTCCAGATTCATTTATTTAAATGTGTTGCTTTGTTTAGTTGATTTAACAGAATTTGAAAGATTGACACTATGTGGGGAAGGGAGTTGACTCTATGTATCACCAATGTCCATTGTTAGAGTGTGTGATCTAAGGAAGTGGAATTTTTGCCGACAATGCTGATATAGCTACTCAAAGTTAAGTGATACATGAGAATATTACTTATCAAAGTATGTCCATTTATACTGTTTTATGACACAAATACAGAGAACAATTGACACAAATTAACAGAAAGTGATTTAAATAATGGCAAAACGTTCACAATATGTCGTCTAAAGTGAGAGTCTGTTCGTTCGTTAAGTTGTTATATGTCGTCTAAAGTCAGATTCGGCGTTTTGAGCCACGGTTCGTAACGACCTATTCTAAATGAGCCCTGCGGCGATTCATACCGTGGTATGAACAGCTCGCGGTATGACCCGTGTAATTTACCTATAATATAATTAACTCTTATTAGAGTTTCGATATAACATATAGACACTCGATATAAAATTTAAATGTAACGTAATATATTACAAAATAAAATGTATCAGCTTTGCCCGTTTGCAAAGCGGATGCCTATCTTAATGGCGGATTCTAATAGTAATACGAGTAGCATGTGCATTCCATATGCATCCAAATCTTCTTTTGTTTGCTCCATATGTAGGTATATCCCATCGAAACAATACATGTAGATTGGTTATTAAATTAAATATTAACTGCACTTCATTTTGTTTTTTACCTCAACATACTTGTTAAAATATTTTTGAACTTCAATAAGTAATAAGTGTTTCCGCTGTGAAATCGAGAATTGAATGGCCTTTGTGTCGTGACGAAGTAGGTAAGATTTTTACATACTTACTTAAATGTGCATTGATGGCGATAAACCTTGCATGGTAAAGTTTCTAGTTGTTGGACAAACAAGACTGGTATTTTGAGATGGCTTAACGGTTTATGTCAGGCGTGTTCATATTCGCAAAATAATACAGATGTAATCATTGATTTAAAGTAATCAAATATTATATTAATAACTATGAATTCCGGCCAATAATATAATAATATTAGATTATTAAAGCTAGACATCTAAGAACCTTGTAAATGTGTTATTGAATAGGTAAGCAATTATTTTAAACATGAGAATAAAAACATGTTTTGGGCGAGATTTTGCGTGTTAATTAATGACCTATATGCTTTCTGCCTGGTACTGCATGTTACCTAAATAAATTTGAACTAGTAATACTTAAACTACTTAAGTCGTAGTCAGACAACTTAGGTATACCTATAATGCCACAGATTAAAGCAAATAAACAGATTCAAATAAACGGAGGTTGTATTGCGACGACTAGCCAAGGTCTATTGTGTTTGTGATCTTGACAGGCTTAGGACTTGTGAATTTTTAGTAGCATTCTATATATTTAAATACGCTTATTAAAATAACCTAACGTAAAAAATTAATGCTACCTATGCCGTTTTATACCTGGCATCAGAGTAAGATGCAACCATTTTATTAATTGATAATCTTGCAGATAAGGATAATCTACTGATAAAACATGTTTTAAATACAAGCAACACCCGCCAATGGCAGCTGCTGTATTTGTGTACTCGTACTGAGTGCGCAACGAATACAAAACAAGCTGTAGGTTTCCACGAACTTACATAAACATTCCAGTCCGGAACCAGTCCTTTCACTAAGCTAGTAACACCGTTAATTTAACACACTAATACTTTGGCACAGTTTTATGGCAGACAAGTTGAACAAGAAGTTTGGATTGTACAGGAGGTGCTCCGGCGCCAGTTCCGCGCATGCGCAGCACACCACGGCGCGTCTCTCACTGGAGCTGCGTCCGCGCCGCCGCACAGAGATCTCACCACGTAAACTAAACAATGGACTTACCACGTCGCCCCTTTAACTGTAAAAACAGGAATTCGTAATAGATAAACTAGGTACCTCCGCCGCCCCTTTTTCATAATGTTCAGACGTGAATGTCAATGATAATGTTATCACGACTAATCATTACTCTGGTCATTGATCTAAGTATATATATTTCATTATTAAAAGTCTGTACAAGTAGGTGATTTTTAGGGCGGAGACGAAAAACAGAACTTCTAAGAACAAAATAGATGCATGCTGTTCTGTCTTGTACATATAAAGACAAAACAGCAATAAAAAAATATCTTGCTATTAAAAACGTTATCTTGCTATTAAAAGAAAGCGATGTTGACATTACCTGGGTTAGTCAAAAAACACCTGACTCTTTTTGGACAAAATTACAATCAATGTAGTAAAAATACCTTTTTTGTGAAGTATTAGTTTATGCATGGTGTTTAGTTGATGATTGGTTTCCGTTAATTGATGATCTTCTCTCGCATTCAGCATTCCCCTGTCCCTCAGTTGAAGGTGCTTGGGATCACGTGACAGAAACACCTCTGCCGGAGGTTGTTTGCACAATCAGTTCGCATACCTAAGCTGGCGTCGGTACTGATGACGCAAAAGCTGTTTAATCTCACGCTTTAAAACGAAATTAACCGTGATGCATCCGTAGAAGAGCCATTTTTGAATGGCTCAGGTATTTTATAGTCGATGTGTTTTCTACTTCACGGGATTAAAACATCCTCTTTGATAGGGAAATGAGGTTGGCGCGATGAAAGTAGGTACTACGATAAGATCCTTTATCAGCAGGCTTAACTCGGCGACATGCGTTCTGTTTATACTTGAATACGAGTATTTCGTCATGGTTTGAACAATTCATTGAGTTATTCACCTGTCTTTCTGCGAATCAAACAAGAGCGGACAATGGAATAATAGCATAAACAGACTTTGCGGGCGTCATGCATGATGCTACATTAAATATCTGCGTTCAGTCATTTATTCTGTTTAAAATATTGAATGAAAGCCATGGATTTATCACTTCAGTATCTATCTTTAGGAAGGACTAATCAGCTTTTAATGGATATAATAATTCAAAACGTTCCTGTGTACAATCTTCAAATAAATTACGCCAGTAGATTGAAACCCAAGGGTCTTCTAGGTAATGTTAACATAATTTACCATAGAATAAAAAAGCTCTACATTTCGTTTCACCAGTAACGTTTCCCCTAATAATATCACCGCCAAATATCTATTATCTAAAGTTAACAAAACCTTATTGAAACTCTAGTTCGCAAGATGGTAAATGTTTTGGTGTTTCGAATCAAGATTTTGAGCCTAGAGTAAATTACATATAAGGCTTAAATAATATTTTGTTTTGGTATCATGAGATTGAAGAGTAAAAATTCTAAGCAAGTTAGGGTAACTTGTTGCAAGCTAGACTCGATGCTACCGTTATCACCCTGTGGAAGTAAAGCTGTTGTTGATAGTGACACAGGTGGCTTAGAACTCGCTATACGAATACCGTAGTAATTTATTATTCTATGCTAATACTAAAAATACATGGTATGTGCCAGGCACGGCATAAAAACGCCCATCATTCTTACATCGAGTTTTTATACATAAAATAAAGCAATTTTTAAACGTTTACATAGGTAGGTAGTAGGTACTTATAACTAGGCTTGAGTAGGGTAAACTTTAAGTCTTAATATATAATTAAATGCGAGAATTCGATTTCGATCATACATATGTTGTTGTAACAAAAAATGTTACTTCAGATTACATTAAATGTAAGTAATTCGTTTCGTATTAAAACATTCGAGGGTTTTTGAAAAACTTATAGGCTAAATAGGCATCTACGCCGTGAAGAATCCCAAGAATCACTCCGACGTACTGAAACAAAATAAAACTTAAGATTAATGTTCTGTAACGAACTGTCCTTCACTAATCTATTAAAAGGCTTCCGTCAAAATCAAATCAAGGATTTTTATGATCTGTCCACAAAGTGATGAAAACAAACAACAAGCCATTTTTTTTCCATTTCATCATAGAAAACACACCTGGTAAGTCAAATGAGTTTTAAAATAGTTAGATATTAAAAAAGAATTAAAATAAGCTTAAAAGAATATTACAACTTAAGTTTAACTATACCTACCTACGGGTGTAAAATGTAAAATCTACGGGTTACTTTTTTTTAAATAAATGACATGATTGTCAAATAACCGCTCTTCTATAGGTACCAAAAATTATAAAATTTTAAATAATTAATATACAGCCATCTGTGACAATACATAATGATTCCACTCACATAAACAGCGGTCATGGCCGGATAGGCCGCGTACATGTTGACCAAGGCATATCGTGGATACAGATAGAGGGTCACCGCTACACTCATGTATGAAGACGCCGACAGGTACAGGAAACAAGCCACGCAGTTGAAAAGGCATTCCTGGAATAGAAAGGCAGTAAGATAACTCAAAGTCACGCATAGAAACTTTATTACGACCCTTTCAAGGCCAGTTTAGCAATGGTTGTCGGTCTACGTAAAATGTTCATTCAACTTTCACTTTTAATGTTCAACGGCACTGTACTTCCCTAATAATAATGTACTTACCAGATTTAGGCAATATTTTTATTATGTTTATTTACATGAGTAGTATCAGCAATATACTTTTTTATTGTTTTTTTTCGTTTTTAACAATAATCAGGATTCCTTTAAGTATGAATGAAGGGCAACAAACTGTTAGCTTCTGTTTTTTTTTATTATCAATAAAATATTATATCAGATTCATAGTTATCATCATACATACATATACATCATACTACGAATGTTGTGAATGAGTCATACAGGAAGAATTTAATCAAAATACCTACTCGTAAATGACTCCGTGTTCTGTTCTAAAGAAATTACTGATGATTGTGACTCATAAAACAATGCAATGGTAAACCATAGACTAATCGGTAACGTAGAGACTCATAAGATATGAGATAAAAGGTGATTTTGCAAGCAAAGCCAAGTAGAGCATTTAACTCCATCGGGTGATCAAAATGGGTATGTCCCGCTGGTCCCCTCTAGGATTGTCCCCTTCGGACCGTGTAGAGGGGACAAGCGGGACATCGTATTAGCGATATCCCGCTGGTCCCCTCTACGGGTCACTCAGAGGGGACAAGTGGGCTGCTGAATTTTCCGATGACCCAGATGTCCCCTCTGGAGAAGTTGCAGTTAAATTTTACTTGAAATTGTAATTTAAAAATATATATATTATAAAGTTTATTCAAACATTGTTTATATGTATACTAATTCGTTGTATACTACTTGGTAATATGATTGATTGGCTACCTCGGTATGTAATAAATAAAAATAAAATCTTTTATTTCATAGCTTAAGTTAACATAAACATAGACAGATACTGGCCTGTCCAGAGAGCGATTAATCTAGGAAAAAGGTTTATTCAATTATCACTCTCTCCACAAGAGACCTCCATAGTGGAGAGTTAATGTCATCTCCGAAGGTCTTTAGGACATTGTTTCAACAAACACCGTATTGCCAAAACTAAGAAATTAGCATTTTCTTATCAGTGCATTCCTAACAATGTCAGGGACAAGTGCTTCTTGTAGTAAAATTTTTAACTCAATAGTTTATATACAAAGACGAAATGGAACAGTTTTACTAAAATATAAAACTAGACTAACAGTATGGGAATGTGCCCAGCGAAGAAAAAAGTGCACTGCGTTGCTCAAGATTATTGTAAGTACAAAATGTTTATTTATATTAAAATCCACCATTCGCATCGAGAACGAGTTCACGAGTCCCCATAATACAAGCTTTGTTAAACGAAACTCAAAAACTATTGTATCATTTATTGTGTTTAATGTATAAGTGTGATCTATACCTGTAATTTTAATTAATAATTTTAGTGAATTGTATCTAAGATATCTTTATTATGCTATATTTTACATTCTTATTTACAGATATAGCATAGTAGAAGCCTGCATTAGTTAAATAAATAAATACTATAATGAATATTAGGTCCTTACATATGAAATTGGCGTTTTTCGTACTGGCCACTTTAATCACAAATTTCTCCTCTTTGGTAAGGAATTCCAAATTCAAATTTGTACAGCTATAGACTCATGTATTTGTGCTTCGATGATCGTCATTCATTTGTTTTTTTTCTTCTGTTTTTTTCTGTTTGCGTCACTCATTTTACAAAATGGAAAACTTAAAATATCGCATTATTTACGAGTACGAGTTCCGCCGTGGCACTAGTGCTGCGGAAACAACTCGAAGGGTGAATGATGTGTATGGCGGTCGTGTTGCAAAAGAAAACACAGTTCGTTTTTGGTTCCAACGTTTTCGTTCTGGAAATGTCGACTTGCAGAACAAGCCCCGTGGACGGCCTGAGACTCAAGTTGATAATGAAGAGTTGAAGGCTATTGTGGAAGCGGATCCATCGCAAACCACGTCCGAGTTAGCTGCAGGCTGCGGTGTTAGTGATAAAACTGTTTTAATTCACTTGAAGCAAATTGGGAAGATTAAAAAGCTTGAAAGGTGGGTACCTCACTATTTGACTGAAGCAAACCGGCAAACGCGCGTCGACTGCTGCGTTACATTACTAAACCGGCACAATAATGAAGGTATTTTAAACCGAATCATTACCTGTGATCAAAAATGGGTTCTTTACGATAATCGGAAGCGCTCAGCGCAATGGTTGGATCCTGGCCAGCCAGCCAAATCCTGCCCCAAGCGAAAATTAACCCCAAAAAAGTTACTTGTAAGCGTTTGGTGGACTAGTGCCGGTATTGTTCATTACAGTTTTCTCAAATCTGGCCAGACTATTACGGCTGATGTCTATTGTCAGCAATTGCAAACCATGATGGAAAAGCTAGCGGCTAAACAACCTAGGCTGGTCAATCGCTCCACGCCACTGCTGCTTCACGACAACGCTAGACCACACACTGCGCAACAGACGGCTACTAAATTAGAAGAGCTTCAATTGGAAAGTCTAAGACATCCTCCGTACTCCCCGGACCTTGCTCCAACAGATTACCATTTTTTTCGAAATTTGGATAACTTCTTGCAAGGGAAAAAATTCAACTCCGATGGGGCAGTCCAAATCGCCTTCAAAGATTTTATTGATTCCCGTCCGACTGGTTTTTTTAGTAAAGGGATCAATGAACTACCTATAAGATGGCAAAAGTGCATAGAAAATAATGGTTCATACTTTGATTAATTAAATATATTATATTAAAAAATATTCGACTTTTTGTTCCTCCCATACAAAACGCCAATTTCATATGTAAGGACCTAATATTATATATTGTTAAAAAGGTACCTAATTTTAATACATAATATTTTATTTAAGAAATGCAAAGATAGTTTTTTTTTAATTTTATTATTTAACTTAATAAAACGTAAAAATATAATAAATGTTTTATTTTACGCAAAATAGTAAGAAAATACCAACTTTCATGCATCCACCAACCAATTTTTGTGAAACAATTTAAAATGATAATGTTTTAATATACTAAACAATCGAATATTGAATATACTAAATAATATAAAAGTAGTTTTAATATACAATTTCAAGTAAAATTTAACTGCAACTTCTCCAGAGGGGACATCCGGGTCATCGGAAAACTCAACAGCCCACTTGTCCCCTCTGAGTGACCCGTAGAGGGGACCAGCGGGATATCGCTAATACGATGTCCCGCTTGTCCCCTCTACACGGTCCGAAGGGGACAATCCTAGAGGGGACCAGCGGGACATACCCGATCAAAATTACCGAATATGCCACTTTTAGCTCATTTTCTATTAAAGTGGCTGTTTTCATAAAATCGTGTCATGTCAACACTCAGATGTGCATGATTGGTTATCTGATTCAATCAGTGGGTTTAAGTTTTCAGTATTATTAATTAATAACATTTAAACATCATGACTTTAGTGACACTCGTCGTACTAAGAGGAATCGATTGACGTGTGAATCATAGAAATCGGCCAAGCATTGGTCTGTATAATTTATTATTATAATGGTCTGTATAGTAGGACAACGGAACATATATACATAGACTGTTAAACACATTACCACTCCTTTGCGGTGCGCATTCTAGTAAAAATATAATATGCTATTACGAGTACTATGTATTATTATGTTCTTTACTGATCTAAAAGTTTATTGATTTAGTACCTATTAGCGCTCTTTAAAAATTAACACAATCGAATGCTTAAGGAGCATCAAATCAGTTTTTTTAATATGTAGTTTGTATCATTTGTATTTTATTGTTCTACCTATACAAACTATTTCCGTTTATCTGCATAACCACATTAATAAGTCATTGCTGTGGGCTGTGACAATATTATTGCTTACTAGAGCGATTTTAATACAATATGAAGCAATCATGCAATACTGAACGTGACATGTTAATACTATACCAAGAAAATTATCGGATTTACAGGTAAGTCCTTCACTATCAGTGAAGTACCTACTTACTATGAATTGCCTTATTAACTACAATGTCAATAAGACCTAGATAAATGAAACAGTTTCAAACTTCGAAAGTGTTAAAATGTTCATGAACATCATCATTATTTCAGCCTAGGACGTCCACTGCCCAACTAACCTCCCTCAAGGATTTCCAGTAATTTCGGCTGGCAGTGGCCTGCATCCACCCTGAGCCCGCAGCCTTCACCAGGTCGTCTGTCCATCTATCTGGTGGACATCCTACGCTGTGCTTGCCGATCCGTGGTCTCCATTCTAGAACTCTCGTCGAAGTCAGTCGAGGCAAGGTTAAGCGAGGCGAGACGATGTTGTATCCTCGCCTTTGTTTACTGCTCTCTGTTTCGCGTGCTTATGGATTTGCTCGAAATGACAAGTGCCGCGACTTTATCTGTCTTTGTTCCCGTCCGAAACGGGTACCTACGATTAATGAAGTTGTAATGATGTAACATAGTTAAGCAGTTGATATTCTTAGTTTAAATTTGACAACGTCTCAAAACAAAGACTGGTGGTATGCTGATCGAATGAACGCGTGAATATGGACACCGCGCCTAGCCTCGTCTAACGCCGCACCTCTCGTTTTAGAATTGCGATCATAAAACCGACTTCCGACGGAGACCAGAAGACAAGGCGAAGCAAGGCAAAGTTCACACTTACGAATATAGACTGCCGTATGAGCTGCTGCGTCTTGCTGGAGAGCACGTAGCACGCAATGAGCAGTGCGGTGGTGAGCAGGCAGGCGGAGGCGGTGGTCAGAAAACCGTGAAAAGCTGACCCCATGCTGCTTGCCTCTGACATGCCATATTTCACTAGCAGACTCTGGCACAACCCGCCCAGCATCTATCAATAAACATGGATTTCAAATTAATTTAATATCTTTTTACTATGAAACCAAATTACTCATACGATAAAACAGCTATACAATGATAAGTATTTCGAAAAGCAACTAAGGCAAAATTCACCTTTGTTTCACAATATATTAATATCACCCGAGTGTTACAAATTAAACTTTTTGTAACACCAAATAACCTAAAAATATAGAACCCTATAGAAAATACCACTTTGTATGTGTCGTCACTTTTGGAACCAATATCAATTTATTTTTTGTGGAGCTATCCATAAAATACCCCACTCGTATGAGTTTAATAAAAATTAAATGTAAATATATACACAACTTACAGCTTGTGCCAACTTGATGAGACCATGTTGAGTGGTCAGGTATCCGAAATTGATGCATTCGCAGCATCTGCAGCAGCAGCACTTAATTCCGGATCCATTGCTGCCTCCAGGAGCCACCCTCACCATTGTTGGGCCTCGAGTCATTTTAATACTTCACTTTATCACAGTTGAAAGAAATTTTAAAACCACCGACCTCTATTTCCCGTAATTTTCCCTGCTCTTAGCTAAAACTAAATTCCCTGTCTAACAAACGGCACCCACTTTAACTATGTATCATCACGGGAAGCTGGAGTTCAAATTCACCATTTACGCGGTCAGTATTAGTCAACAAAAATATTTATAGGAATGTTTGGCGTGCGCTCATTTAGCAAAAGTTCAGCGACCTGAATTGTACTAGCTAATGGAATGGACTTAAAGGGTTTATAAAATTTAAATAATATTTTGAAGAGCTTATTACAAAGGACTTGTGTATCCTTGCTCAGCTTGAGATGAACTTATTTTGAAATGTCGCGTGCCGGCATGCCACACGCCGCCGCCGGCGCATCAGAAATAGAACACAAAGAGGAGGGTACGCATCTATTCTGGGTTATTGTTTTCACACGCGTTGACCTGCTTCCTGGCCTCTAAAGCAGGAACTAAATGAACCAAATCAAGACCATAATCACTGAAAACGATTAAGGTTAAACTATTTGCTATGTAATCCGAAGTGACTAATCTCTTTTTATTTTCAAGATTTACTGTTTTCATCGCGGTGATTAAGCTGTGAACGTGATCCACAGTTTCACATTTTATTTAGGGATTCTACCTACATTTTATTTAGGGGAGCTTGTCTACAGGATGTCCCGAGGTCATGCCACATGAAGGGAAGTAAGGCAAGTAGGTACCCACCTTAAATATTGAAGACAGAAAATTTTACTGAAATAAGACTTTATTTTATCACTTGTCTAAAACGGAAATAAACTTGCCAGATTGTACAAAAACATATACCTACTTACCTAATTTAACGAAACAAATCGAAAGTTTCAATGAAAATTTTTCTTTTTTTCCTTACAATTCATCTTGTTAACAAAAATACATTTCCATTCTGCCAGCCTGCCCAAATATATTTACTGTATCGTTATCGTTGGTAATGTAATTTGTTTTAACAATTTGGGTTTGACAAAGTTACTAACAATTGTCTTCTACTTATATTATAAGAGTGTTATAATTGAAAGCTCATTAATGTTAAGTAAGTTCATTAAAAGGCATGGACATTATGTCTAATGTAACGGTTTAACAAATTAAAAAATATTCAAAAATTTTCACAAAAACTATATTTTACAGAACTTAAATAGCTTATCCATGTGATGGCTTTGTTGCTCTTTATTGAGAACCATCATTTACCTAAATCAATCAATAGACACAACAATATCTAGCCCCGTGGTAAGCTCTAAGCTTGTGTTACGAGTAGGTACTAGACATCTGAAATACTTAATGCATAATATCGCATGGTAAGTACATTGATAAATTGCGATCAATCTCCGCGGCAATCAACTACTAATTATTTTTGTCTATTCATATTCATTTGGTTTTTGACAAAGTTTATTAAAAGGCATGGACATTATGTCTATTGTAACGGTTTAACAAATTAAAAATATTCAAAAATTTTCACAAAAACTATATTTTACAATGATTGTAGAGAACTTATATAGCTTATCCATGTGATGGCTTGGAAGTCCGTAGACATTTATACGATATAGTTTGAATTTGGTAAGGAAACTAATGGATGGTGTATATGGTGTGGATCAAATAGACAAAACTAAAAGTTCATAAAAGGTTTAGGTAAATTTCAAAATACAAATTGGTTTATACAAAAATAATATAATTATACCACTCAACAAACTTGTGTAATGCAGGCAGTAAATACAAAATTTATTATATGAGCTCTTTCCAACTGTTGGGTGGGTTTAGGATCCGTTTATTCATTTCAATTCCTTATAATAGACTCAGCGCTTAAAGCTACAGTTTGCCAGTGTCAAGTCAATTGGTAATTAAAAGGTGTTAAATGTTACACAAACGAAAGCTATGATGGATCCTTAATAGGATCTATCATAGATCCTATTTAGGTTAAAATTGGCACTAGCTTTGACTGACAACCGATTTACTTACCGTTAATGTAATCTGAAATCCGGATAATTTACGGATCCGACCACCCGAGTTTGGGCTCGAGCTCACATTTACACATTGACCATGTGCATTCGTATCTACAGACATTGAGAGTGCCAAGCATGTGTACAAGCCGGCAATTCATATGATTTTGTAGTACCTGCTTAATGAAAATGTGAAAGCATAAAAATTATAAATTAGGTCGGTCACAGATTGGGATAGTCGCCACACCAATTTATTATTCTATGGCCAGGGTAAAGAGCGCTAGGTAGTTCTAGGCCCTACCTCGCGCCCTCAACAGAGGGTCAATAATCCATTATATAATAAATACTCTAAATAAAGAATATTATTACTTTGATAGTCACGCTCAATGTCAGTAGGTAGAAAAAACTTTAAATACTCGTATATCTAGATTTTAGAACACATATTTACGATGCAAAAAATTTTAAGAATTGTAAATAAAGTTCCTTTTTAATTTAAACTTCACAGAGCATTAATACTCTTATCATAATAATGACTTACATTAATAATAAACCAGTGATTAATTAGGCTTTGTAAAGCAAAAACATTGAACTTGTACAAATACTGATAATTCAAACAGTCATAGTTTGAATTATCAGTACTTGTTAATTAAGTTACATGACTCCAAAATCGTTATATTTTATTTAAAAATTCATTCAGACAGATAGTCATTTGACACAGACCACAAATTTATCGCAATAACTTCGAAATCTCCTGACAGCGGAGTTTCTGAACCGCCCATTTTCATAATACATATTATGTTCTTTTTTTTTTGCACATAGCATCCGTCCGAGACATCATTTACATCTACCTATATATATAAAAGAAAGTCGTGTTAGTTACACCACTTATAACTCAAGAACGGTAGAACAGATTTGGGTGAAAATTGGTATGGAGGTAGCTTAGAGCCAGGAGACGGACATAAGATACTTTTCATCCCGTTCGACAGCGTTCCTAAGTGACTTGACATGAATATATCTTAATATATATAAATCTCGTGTCACAATGTTTGTCCTCAATGGACTCCTAAACCACTTAACCGATTATAATAAAATTCGCACACCATGTGCAGTTCGATCCAACTTGAGAGATAGGATAGTTTAAATCTCAAATTATAGTCGCAATTTTAATTTATTATTTGTTATTTTTCTGTTATTATCTACAGGTTAACAAAAGTGTAAAATAAATGTCTGTTTATAGGTTGTCTATGATTTTTCTTGATAAGCTATTCATACGTGGTGGCTTAGAGTAGTAACATAGATACTCTAAGCGTGGTACAAGATACAAAATTATTTATTTCCATAGTTTGGTTTTACAAACTTAGACTTGGTGGTTATATACTCTTTGAGTTATTGTCTGTGTCTCGAAAGTTCAATATTCAACATAGTTGTCAATCATTTTCTCTGACATGAGTTTGAAGTAGGTACTTAATTATTATTTTTTTATTTTTTATTTTTTTGTTAAAAGCGTCCGTGAAATAGCAGAGATTATCTATATTCTATATCTATATAAATAAAAATGAATTGTTGTTCGTTAGTCTGATTAAAACTCGAGAACGGCTGGGACGATTGAGCTGATTTTGGTTTTAAAATGTTTGTCGTAGTCCAGGGTAGGTCTAAACGGTGAGCAAATAAGGAAAAATTGCCGGGAACTTTTTTTACCCGTGCGACGCCGGGGCGGGCCGCTAGTATTTTATAAAGAGAACAACAACCTTTTTTAAAATATATATATATTGATAAGCAAGATAATAGAGCGTAATTTACAGCAAACGCGTTAGATTAAAAAAAAATTAAGCGTGACAGTATAAATAAAGCTGACGCACAGCTTTTTAAAAGTTTAAATAATATGACCTGAAATTCTAAAATTATTGATAATTTATAAAAGTTATCGTCCATAAACGATTTGTTTTTGTGCTTGAAAAGTACTGTTTCAGCAAACAGTAACCTCATAATAACATACAAAAATCGAATATAATTAATCCGCAGATACCCCACGATGTATGTGTTAAACACACTAGATTCATTTTGTGATTAGTTGGTTTGGCCGCAAACAATTGTCACATGTGAGTATGTCGTGAATGTTAAGCGTGGAGCGTCAATTTGTTGTTAAAACAAATAATGAGTCTTATTTAGACTTTCTGTATTTTATTGACAGCGTTATTCAAATTTTACACTGTTTTTTGGTTACAAAAGCTTTCCAGTCTAATTAAATTAAAATAACAATCCTCATACTAAAAAAACACTGTCTGCTAATTCTAATCACACTATATTATAAAAAAAATATAAACGAAATTAAATTAAACTTGAAAAGAGTCTGTCAGGCGAATGGCATTTTAAAATGGCGGACTGGAAGATTCACAGAGTACCTGTTTCCTTTTCCCAGTCAGCGTTTATATGCCACGGTACTGACGATTTGCCAGGAAAGTGCTGAATAAGTACAACGCAGCCATTATCAGCCCCATGATCTGAAACAGTTATTATCTTGGGCATGATCATTTAAAAAAATATATAATACTGTGTAAATTGTGCGGATATTTTTAAATACAGTTATTATACAAATTTCATCACTTTTGTTTTACATGATAAGGAACAAAGACTATAAGAGGGTACATTAAATATGTGTTCAAATGATTAGCGACCCATGCTCTGATTTTTTCGGGGTTAACTGCTACTGTGCTAAGTTTTACTGCCGAAATATTAATTTTTTTGTATTTGTCTACGTGTAAGTTAATAAAACTTACAGATGCTGCAAAATATCCCTGGTACACATTATTATAACGCCTGTCCCTGTGGTTCACTTCTATAATGAGGGTGAGACCCGCGCATAAGTAGAATATAAATGCAACTGCGTGGTAAAACACCTCCTGAAAATGTAAATAACATATAAGAAATGCAATTATAGTAACATTAAATTGGGCTACAAATTGTTCTAAAACAATTATTGGTGAAATACGGTGTACAAAAATTTAATTTACGAGTAGAATAGGATAGGACGTGAAACTATAAATATGCGAACATTTAATCAATTGGGTAGATCTTATCATCATCATCATCATCACCCTATTAACGTTCCCACTGCTGGGACACAGGGACTTCTCTCTTGACGAGAGAGATCTTATAGCTTGTGTAATTCGATTCTAAAATATAAGTTGATAAAATTATTGGTTCATGATTATGATGAGGAAAAACAATATGAATATCCCTACTTATTAGGAATTTGTTAGTAACTTACGTAAATAGTTTTTGATATCATGGAGGAAGTTGACGCCGAGATCAAGCACGAACACAATAGACAGAACGTGCCTATGAGGAACGTGGTGGCCGTCAGTAGGAAAAATAGTGGTGGCCGCTGTTCGGACGAAACGTAGTATCCATACTTGTCAAAGTAGAAAGCCACCACACCGACACAAGCTGCACCCAGCAACTGAAATTAAGTAAAATATGTTTATTATTAGTAGACATTGCAAGCTTATTATAATAAAAAAGTGCTGTCGTAGACCAAGCGTCTAATGTCCATATTCACAAAAGGTTCATAAATAAAATGCCTGTAATCACCAACGATTCTTATAATTGGTCTCAAATGAGACAGGACATAGAACATAATATTTCAATATGTCTTTGTATAAGGGATTTTAACCTAGTTTACTAGTTAGGGACCGTTGGCGTTGGTGTAAACAGGCATTATTGTTTTAGAACTATATAGGAACTGGTAATTGGAGTAGGTACGGGTAAATAAGCTGTTTGTATAAAACAGCATATATTTTGATTTCTTTCTATAGTGTTCCATTCCACTGCTGGGCAAAGGTCTCCCCTTTGTTAAGAGAAGTAATAAATATTTTAATGTGTAGGCAACTGTGCTGAGTTACTTAATATTATCCCAGAAATACGCGCATGAAATCACGGCCGCGTTTTAAAATTATCGCCCATGCAACCAAAACACTTTAGAAATTCAAGGTTGTTGCACCGAAACACTGCTTCCAAATCTATTTCCATTACAATAATGGCTTCCAAAATGATTTATGATGATTTACCTACCTAAAATAAAATAGAAGATAACTTAAGAAATTTGGTGTTTATTTCAGGACGCGATTTCAATTGCACGGGCAGTAATTGAATCCCCAGTCCCAATCATCATCAGTTCGAAATTGCTTTACAATGTAATCAATGTTATTAAGTATGTATATAAAAACCGTAAAGTATTGTTTATCTGTCTGTTTCTCTAAGTAATAATTCAAACTCACTTCATTATTAGATTATTACCTACTAACTACTTATAATATATTATAGAGGTATTATAGTGTGTTCTGTTTTTCTATGTTTTCTGTATGCAAAAAAAATATCAAATAAAGGAATACTGAATAATATAAAAACAACGTGTAAAAGTGCAACATTTTTTTATTGACTTGTACCACAGATTGCTTGTAAAAACAATGCATGCAAAGATTAGGATTAATTACTGATAATTATAATATGTGTATCAGTCGAATAAACTTATTAATAGCACAGTTTACGCGATTCGTAGCTGTAGGTACCTAGATTTCCCTGAAACATCAATTGAATGACGCATACTCTGACATCATACTTCTCGACGCCTACGAAGGAAAACTTGTTTTTGCTAGCAAATCGTTTATCCTTTCCGCTGTGAATAGTAAGAAATCAATGATGTGCAGTAAAGCTGAAATAACTCTTTTTCCTCTTAAATAAAAAATAAACTAAAATTGATACTGAAATAATGTGAGAGATCACATTACAACATAATTATACCTTAATTTTGTTTCAGACGATAATTTTATATGCGAAAGATAATTAACGAGTTAATAACAGATCTTCAGCATCAACCGTTGGATCAAGCCTGAGTTACTAAGTTTATCTAAAAATACGTGACAAGGTGAAATAAAATTCAAAACTTAATAGTGTAACTTATATATATCTACATTTTTCATTGAGATCAGTCGTATCTAAATAAATTATCATAACTTGCACTTTGTCTTCGTATATCTTTATTCGCAAATATGACGCTAAACTATCACGAAACTTTCAATGGCTAGAGATATACAGGGTGTGGCGTAATGAGTGGATAATCCTTTACCCACGGTTGGGGGGCATCGCGACTGTTCAGAAAATGATAATTTGTATTCAGTAAAAGTGTCACGGTTTTCGAGTTATCAGGCATTTTTAATTTTTTTTTTAAAGTTAGACCTGACCCACTCTTTTAAGTACCAAATTTACTATACTAAGAATTTTCTCAGTCTGTTTTCTGAATAGCATTCCTAGATAGTGGTGCTATCAAATGTAAACTACCAATTTTGTACGATAGCCATAGTTTTTTCTATTTTTGTTTTTGAACGCAATATTTGTGTTTTCATTTTATTTTTATCAAACTTTGGTATCTCGTGGTGTAAAAAAAATGTATGGTGACATGAGTGCCCAATTAACAAATAATTAGCCTATTTCATTAGGATTCCAAAATGGTATAACATACGATATCTCTAGCTCTGAATTAAAAATAAACAGGGCAGCGGAGACCATAAATCAAACGGGGCATGCCCGAAATGTTAAGCGATCGTTTATTAGAAGGTGCAGGGCATGCATTCGAGCTCAGCACGGTGGGCAATTCGAACATTAAGTGTAAATAAATTTAATAAATGTAATTTTGATGACTTTTTGTTTCATTTACACGCTCTCAAACAGTTCCTAGTTGCAACATTGGTATTAATTATTAAAAATAAATAAATTTTAAATTATCTTGTAAATTCAAAAAATGCTTCTAACTCATCTTAAAATCATTAGTTTTTTTAATTCAGAGCTAGAGATATCGTATGTTATACCATTTTGGAATCCTAATGAAATAGGCTAATTATTTATTAATTGGGCATTTATGTCACCATACATTTTTTTTTCACCACGAGATACCAAAGTTAGATAAAAATAAAATGAAAACACAAATATTGCGTTCAAAAACAAAAATAGAAAAAACTATGGCTATCGTACAAAATTGGTAGTTTACATTTGATAGCACCACTATCTAGGAATGCTATTCAGAAAACAGACTGAGAAAATTCTTAGTATTGTAAATTTGGTACTTAAAAAAGTGGGTGAAGTCTAACTTTTTAAAAAAAATTAAAAATGCCTGATAACTTGAAAACCGTGACACTTTTACTGGATACAAATTATCATTTTCTGAACAGTCGCGATGCCCCCCAACCGTGGGTAAAGGATTATCCACTCATTACGCCACACCCTGTATAACGATATTTTTGGAGTAGAATAACATTCATTCAACATTCTAATATTTTTTAGCACGAAGATTGAAAATCTTTCTTATTGTTTTTTCTTAATCTTGGTTCGTCATAAAACAAGCTTATAATAAAATGATAAATATGTTGATGTTCTCAGAATGCCTCTTCATCTTGATTACACAACGTTGAATTTCATAACAGGGAAAGTGGGTTACCCACTCCCTGAAACCGAGAACTTATTTATAGCCACCTTCCAGATTCCAGATTAGTCAGATGATCTCTCAGAGATTCAGTTGCAGATTAAATCCAAAACAATCTTGTAGGTACTAACTACCTACAGACATAGGTCGGTATTCATAAGAGCCTGCCGTAGTAGCGTGGTGGATATACTTTTATATCTATGAAAATAATTATACTGTCTGGGCTTCAAAAAAAAACAGCACGGCACCTTACGTCATTCACCCCTGACCAGAAAAAGGGGTGTAGCTCCCGAACGGATAAAGAGATTTCAATGTAGTTTTTGTGTGAAAGTGGGGAAGAAGAACTGAATATCTGCAAATATAATTGAGTGGGGTATCAAATGAAAGCGCATCACGTGCACATTACAAATTAACATGTTTTTTTTTACTTTAATGGAAACTAAGATTTTTTATTTATTTCAAACAGGTCAGGCCATTTTGATCCCTGGAACTCCGTTATGGATATTACCACCCCATTGTGATTTGAACCGATGCGATGTTTAAAAACACTTCCCTCCCATTAGGTACATCCTTTGACATAACAAGTAGAAACATGAAGTATGTATTAACCCTATCGGTGTTAACATGTAGATATTATTAGGTGTAAACATGGATCTACAAATGTGTAAATACTTACAAGTTCAGCTAGCTTGAGCAAACCTGGCGTTGTGCTCAGGTATCCAGTGTGCACGTAGAATGACCTTCCGCTCGTCACCGTGGTCGTCCGAGTGACAGTCACTGAGTGAGACATGTTGCTGGAAACAAACAAAAAGTAAAATCCTTTATTACCTCATTTAGTGAAATATCTAGTCCGCTATCTGGAGTATATGTATATATGCTCGTATTTAGAAAAATCTGGACCTCGGGTTTTTTTAATCTTTATTTGTAGGTACTAGGTATGTGCAAGCGATGTGTCTTTTGCAACGCTAGTTTGTTGGGTACTAAACTTGCACAAATTTTTATACATAATAAGCTTTCTGACCTGCGGGTTCCCGTTTACGGTATAAGTTGGACTACGGGACTCTCAAGAGAAGATGAGGTCCACTATTAAAAAATTTGGACTTGGAATTTGGATCAATGATGGGAGCGTCGAGTGTTAGCCGACAAACTTTTTACCATTACATTAGGGACATATAATATTATATTAGTAAAGAGCTTACTTAGCAGCAGATATAGATCAGTATTAATGATGCAAGTAAAATGAACAAAAATTATTGATATTAATTGTAATAAAATCCGAAAATGGACTGCGTCTTAAAGAGGAGGTCAACATGTCGACGTCAGGGTGTTTGTATGCCGAGGCCGCCGGCGCCGCCTGCGCATGATAAAATTCTTAACGTGCTCCCCGAATGTCAACGAAACTCTCTAAATATAAGTAACCTCTGACCTTTATATGTACCTAATGAAGAAGTGAAAACGCTTTAGTAAATATAGAAAATGTTTAATTTTTAACTAAGATGTTAGTACACCTATGCATTGGTCTCGGATGGATACGCCTAGTATTCGAACTTCCTTAGGGCTTACTTGGTAATTGGTAATTTATTCATCGTAGGTAACATTATGTACACTTGACTTCGTTCACTCTATTTAACTAAATATTATATTATCTTAATTAAAAAAGTATATCACAAAAATAATAATAATAATAAGCACTCTGCAAGTCAATCTACAAGACATCAATTAAATGTCATATTATATAATCAATTAATGAATGAAAATAAAGAGCACATTTTGCTAAAAGTAGCATTCTCAAATATAAAATAAAGTAAGTGATACGAATGATTGATATTACGAAACCTAACTAACTACATATTACTGAAAATTCCTAATACCAAATTACTCTGTTTTCTGGGACTCAAAAAAATATACTTAACAAACAGGAAATTACTAATTGAATTATTAGTTGTTACCATTTGAACAGATAAAGTAACTGTACTGCGTTTTCCTCTTTGCTTTTAGACAGCCAATGAATTTATTTCGTCTACAAGGGTGCAGTGTACTCTAAACCCCTAGACGTCTAGCGACGTGCACCCAGACAAAACAACTAAGATATAAACCACTGAACTAGGTGGAATAAATATTCTTGTTGTAAGCGTCGACCGTTTAAGGGATTCTTTAGAAACCTTAAATTAATGGAATCATTTTCAATTATTCATTGAATTACCTTATGACACCGAACAATGAAAGACGAATATATTTTTTATAAAATTGAGCTAGTACCTATGTTATTATTAGAAAATTAAATAATGATTATTTATCATAAAAGATCGTTTGCGCAGCTTAAGTCTCGGGTGTTATTTTTTTTATTAAGAACTTTCCATGGAATATTTTTTTTTATTATCAAAACATGTTTCTAAAGTCGTTTTATATTCGGATAAAATGATAAAACAGAGCACACACTTGCAATGTAATTATCTGCCTCACCTATTTATATATTTTTAAACTCTTACTACGAGTATATATGTACTTTATAATTACTTTTTTATCACATTAACATAATCGAAACTAGCGTACTACTGGTTGGAAATTTATTGTTTTTTTTTTTATATACGAACCCTGACTTTTATCACCCAAATATCAGTGAAATTGTTTTCAAGTGATGTATTTTTATTTATGTGTAGGAGTAGAGCCTTATCTTATGACGCGTTGTATGTATTAAGCGCCTTTTCAAGAGCGAGCTTGAAAATGTTAGATATATTACATTGTGATACGTACTTGTTAGGATAATTCCCGAGAGACCTGAAGAACAATGCAGGAGTGCACAAGCGAACAAGAACGAACCTTGGGACCGACTGCCGGCGGCCGTACGACCACAATATCGCATGACTCATTCGCACCGCCTTTAACTCAATACATAACATTACATCTTCTTTTACTGACTGATTCGCGCAGTCTGAATTATGTTAATTGTAAGTTTATTGAAGAATAAGAAGTTTGATTTGGTCCACTATAAATCTATTAGGAACTTAAAAACATCGAACAACGTGGATTATTATTATTTGATTTATCACCTTTCTATGATGCTTATAATGGGTACTTATAAATAATAATAAAATAAATAAATATTTTCGGATAATCCACACAACGACATCTGACTGATATACTACATAAACAAATTTTTTTTATAAATCTATATAAATAAAAATGAATTGTTGTTCGTTAGTCTGATTAAAACTCGAGAACGGCTGAACGGATTTATCTTATTTGAAATGTTCATGGAGGTCAAGGGAAAGTTTAAAAGGCGAGAAAAATCGAATAATTGCCGGAAAAAAAATTGAATAAAAACCCGTGCGAAGCCGGGGCGGGCCACTAGTATATAAAAAAATGTGATACAATGAAAACCCAGACCCGAAACCAGAAATTGTAGATAGTACAAAAACTGGTCCCCGGCGGGAATCAAACCCCGCAACCTCTTGCGCCTCAGGCGGACTTTCGCCCACCGAGCCACAGAGGTCGTCAATATAGGTAGTAGGTAGAAATATACTTATACTACTCGTAATTTACAGGGTGATTTTTTGAGAAGAGAACATAAATGCTACTAGGTACTCTTATTTTGTTTCAAATTTCTTCATCACCACAGGTTTGCTGTAAGAAAACTCTTATAGGGTTAAGCTCGCCTTTTTACATGACCATTGTAACTAAACCTAAATGTATCCTTTTTGTGTACAATGAAGAATGTATGAATTTATTTATGAGAGGCAGATACATTTACAGCTATAGTTACAACGCAAAAACAGTCTTAGAAGAGTATCATATATTTTTTTTTAATATTATGAACAGGTTTTGGAAAACATTCAGCTAGAAAGGTGATAAAATAGCAAAAACATATTTTTAACACAATCGATCTTATTTCATAGGACAATATTAGGGCAATCAAAGTTCTCATAACTTTGAAATAAAAGAATTGACAAAAACGTTTCCCATTCATATCGTTAAAAGAGTACTCCAACCTTAGAGTATCTATCTATGGTAAGAATAGAGTGAGCCTATTGAATTGCGAACATTAGACACGTCTAAGAACAACATGACGTTTGCGCAGTGAGCATTCGCAGTCGTGGATCGAGCGCACCGCGCCGACTGTCAAAAGTATAGTGATGGGATGCGATCGATTGTAGTCGATGTTTTAAAAATATATATTATTATGTTAGTTGGGAGTAGGGTTTTTCTTCGATAATTTATATAAGATAAAAAAAATACCACATTTTTATCTTCTTATTATTATCGGTAATGTCAGAATCTTACTACTATGTAACACCTAAATTAAGCACACCTTTCGGACCTTCGTACCGTACAGTACAATAATTGTATTTTTAACAATCACAAGGTGACAGCCCTGGACAGCTTTTGATTGTTACTCTCTCATTAAGTTGGTAACAAAATCGGCAATGTCCCACATGTTTGCTTTCAAAGTCGGATATGTCCTTCGGTTGGGAGCAAAGACGGGAAAGTCCACCAATTAATTAAGGATTACTAAATATTCCTTGGATTGAGCATAAGTTTAGTAATTTATTTAAATCCGAAGCTTTTTTCTCTATTTATTTACATAAATGTCTTTATTATATTTTTAAGCTTGAATAAAATATCTGATTTTTTTGAATACTCAAAATTTTGGTTCGTTGGACTTTCCCGACTTTGATATTTTACCCTTGAATTATTTATATTCTTGTGGTTACATTTATAATAATAATAAATGTAACCACTTGAAACAACCAGAAAATGATTATGTAAATGGTAGAACTATCATTATAATTGGGTAAATTACTAGAAGTTTTATATAATGAACCAGAGAACAAGTTAATAACATAATGGGTGTGTAACTAATTACCTAACAGAGAACCTAATTAATGTAATTTATCGATAGCTTTTCCCCATCGGCACGCCCCATCTCTACCTGTCATTCAATTTTTTTCGTTTGTCTATGATAGCTGTCCACGTTCTGCACAATGAAGTTTTAGTGATACGCGCGCTCTGTTTACTATAGATACTCTAAGACTCCAACATAGGCCAAACATTTTTTTTAGGATAAATAAGGTAAGTAATGGGAAATGATTTTAAGCATATTCGAAACTTAATTTTAAATTTACGATTTATGTCGTAAAAAAATACAACATGCTACGGTTTGCAACTTAGATATATTACATATTTTTTTAGTTTTATGATATTATGAAATGTGTCAATATCATTTTTGAAGACCTACCCATAAACAACCTACACTCCACGTATTAGTTTTATGAAAAATAAAATGTTTTTCATAAAACTAATCGAATCTCAAAATAAAGGTTTTTATATATTTCTGTATAAAAATCTTAATTTTCACACAGAAAACAGAGACAAATTGCTGTTCACAAAATACAGAATTCATCATTCATCATTCATCATCACCCTATTAACGTTCCCACTGCTGGGACACAGGGACTTCTCTCTTGACGAGAGAGATTAGGCCTTAATTCACCACGCTGGCCAAGTGCAGGTTGGTGAAAGACACATGTCCTTCAAACTCTTTAAAGTTCTCAGATTGATTTAAATGTAATAAAATGTAAGAATGTATGTAGAAACTAGTGTCTATATAATTGTTAAGTTTGATGGTTAACTAAATTGGTTATTTTAAATATTTAAGTTTTGTTTTTGAAGTGAAACTTCTATAGAATCGTAGTGATTTCAAACCGGATGCAAAAAGATGAAACGGAAATGGTAAGAGACACAAATACAATGCTTTATTTAAATTTCTTTGCGTGATACTTCGTAGTTGAGACTACGAAGTATCGCGCAAAGAGGTATTGCTGTATTTTATTTATATTATTTTGTAACATACTTTATGTAATAGGTACGCTTTATTGAAGTAATATAAATAATCCGAATAATTATAGATATATGTTTGTTTCTCTTATCATTTTAGCAGATGCGTTCATTTACCCTTTTTTTCTATTCGATATACAACATAATTATAGTTCGTAAGTAGCAGACTCCAATCGTGCGTCGTAGCTGACACACACACACTTTTTTTTTATTCATCTTATTCTTTCGTCGATTTACTGAAGTTTCACTTCTATCGTGTGTGAATCGCACACACACCTTTTTTTTTTTTTTTAATAGGTGGTAAAGATGTTGTAATACACGTGGTTTGGCTATGATATATAAAGCGGAAAGTGCCGTTCACAACAACAAAACACCTTGTATTATGCTATAATTCGGAAATCTCGTATTTATTTAACAGAAAACGCGCCATCTGTTAGTGGATTAATTATTGTTCAAGATATAAACAACCCCATATCAAGATAATACATTTTATTTTTGATTTTGTAATAGTTGTTTTCTGTTGTTGTATTTTTAATTATTTAACACAAAATAATCAAAATGAATAATGCTGCGATTTTTTTTTAAATGTATTTTCAGTAAAATTAATGTATAAATTATAAGGTTACGAGTGAAACCGCAGACAAGTTATTAGCTACATATATTTGTTTCTACATTAGCACTTGTATTATGACGAGTTTTGTGTATTTAAACCAATGATGTTAATCCACTATCAGTCTCCGCGTTTTCTGTCAAATAAAAACCAGTAAAATCGTAAAGTTTATTATCAATATACTATAATAAAATGCAATGCAACTATAAATATTAATTTATAAATTCATAGTTGTGTTAATCGTTCACGCGATTTGCACGAATTTTAGTTGAAGTTTTACATAGGTGAGGTACAAAATCGACTACATTAACTACACAACATTGTACCATACGTACCTGAGATTAATGAGTCGGTATGTACCATAAAACTCACGATGATAAACACCACCCACTGCAGCTGAAAAACCTATCTTAGTAGGTATATTTTGTTAAAAATATCTCGAGTATTTTGTCAGAATACAATTAGGATGATTATCCCTTTCGTGTAACTTGAAACATCCCAGTATCATATTGTTTGCTTGCTTATCTAGCGACGTTTATCTATTCAGCTGACTGATACTAACCAAGTTCAGCATCTTTATTTGTAAAAGGTTCGACTACCGACAAGAAACGACTGCGAGGCGTGGCAGGAGATTTTCACTCATGCACTCGTTTATCATCATGGCGAGTCTACGGAGTCCGGGCGCGAATGGGCCACCGACCAAACCGACCGGGCCAGCGACCGGTGGCCAGCCACGAGCAGTTCATAGCATTTTTCATACAGAGTCCACGATTCGCTACTTGTGGTCGCTACGGGCGACACAGTCGCTAAAACACGAGACTTCACGCTAACACGACCGCCCTGATTAGCGAATTATAAAGGTAAGGCACCGTGGCTGTCGCTTGCTTTTGACACTTCAAAAATCATACAGCGGTTACGCACGACCGCCACCGGTGGCGGTAGTCAGTAGCCAGTTTGCGCCGTATATGTATATTTAATACGAAACACCGAATTTCTAAATACAAATGTAATAATAAAATCCTTACCACCACTTCCGTACGTCCACTTCCACTCCTCTATGTGCGGTTGATGAAATAATTTTCAACATTGATTACTTTCTTTTCATTCATAGTTTCCGGAAAATTAATATTATTTAAAAATAAGGAATAGGATACTACGTAGAGGGTCTATGAAGCTACGCCATTCTTGCGTAGCAAACTGAAGATTTCAACGCGTTCAAATTCGTAGCAAGATAAAACTGCTACGAAAAAGCGAGCATAGCGCTTAATTTCGTACATGATTTAATGTTATGGAAAACAACTACCATATTTAAAGTTTTGTTTAGTAATTGATATGTAAATATAGATGCACGAATATTTACCTAATTCGTTATTTTGAGTTAAATTAAATCAACCAGTTATGTTAAAATATATTTATTACTTTTTACAAAATAAGTAATCATATCAATAAAATATTTCAGAGCAATAAATCGTGATGAAACTATACGTGTGAAACATTAAATCTTTAAAAAATCACAAGATCAAGTCTGGAAAATATGTAATTCGGTTAATGCAGCTGCCATTTTGCATAAATAAAATTGTTTCTTAAATATTTACAAAATGTGCAGCACCTTTTTTGTACTAACTCCACTTCTATTTTCAGACTTGTTCTTGTTCGTAAGCCCGTATTTTAGTTGTATAATTTTAATAAGATATAGTTCATAAACTCCTTAAAAGGATATTCTGGACGGATCAATAAAGGCAATGTTTAATTTATTGTGAATCAATAACAGGTTATAAGTAATTCGTTTTGTTCATTAAAATCTTTTATCCCTCATCGTATAGACTAGGCTAACATAAAATTATAACAACCGTAATAAATTATCGTAATTATTTCTATGTTTCCAGCACGTTACAAGACCACTTTAAAAGACCATAATTCCAATGAATGACTTAATACATTAAACAAACATTAATAAATGATCAACGAATAGCCAAGAAAATTATTAAAGCATAATTGGTTGGTTCTGGTTGGTTACTTGTTCTTTAAATTTAATTTATTTGTCAGGCAAGTTATTCGTCATTTACAACACATCCTAAGGAAAGTTGAGTTTAAAAAAAACTTAGGATCGGCAATTATGCTCAAATTCGTTTAGCTGAGACCGAATAATTTTTATTCACTAATGGCAAACAAAATTTTTTTTGTTTGCCATTAATTAATGTATAATGTAACGGCATATATGCCGGTCCTCACTTTTTGCAAAGTCAATTTCCTTTAGGGCCTCTTGGCCTAGGGGTGATGTTGATTTAAAAGATTGAGTGGTCTTGCAACTTCTGGATTTCTTAGTCATCCTTAATATTAAATAGACAAGTAGCTTTATTTTTATTATGCCTTTTATCTGGATATAAACTGCATATTTGAAACCATTACGTTTGTTAAAAGATTTGAAAATGTAAATATTAACTACATAAACATTATGTATGATAATATTCGTTATAAGACAAAACATTTAATTTAGGAGTTTTGGAGTTTGAAATATAAATGCGTGTTCTATATACATTAATGTGTGGGTTGATTAAATCGTAATTCTTATTCTAGTTTTGCTTGCTGGTTGTACTTACCTATCACTTACATTTCTATATAAGATATAAAGAACACCAGTTATCGAACACTTATTCAAAAAACAAATTAATTGGTATAATAAAACTAACATATGTTCTGAGCTATGAATCTTGCCAAACATGCTTAAGAATCAAAAACGCACAACCAAACGTAACCTCACCAATTAGACGCGAAACTGTCGTTTCAATTCAACATATTTCAAAATATGTCGTGTTTGCCTGCGGTAAATTTGAGTGGTATATAAATGTGAAAAGCGAGACGTGTGTTTGAAGGCTTATGGCAGGAGCTACTGGTCGAGGTGAGTTGATCACGCCGTCGTCGCCGGCGAAGACTTGTGTTCTTTGTACAGAAGGAAGGCGCTGAAACCGTACGCAACCGTGTTGAACAATCCGAACACCTGCAAAAACAGACAACGTTACAAACTTAGCGATGTTTCTAAATACAGAATATAAAATTATGAACTTCAGTTATAGAGGTCGGGCTAAAGGAAGTTGAGTTTGTAAAAAAAAAACATACGCCACGAGCGACATTGAGAACCTTCTTTTTTATGTTGAAAGTCGGTTAAAATTTGAGGACCGGGGGGAGGAAAGGGAAATGAAAGAAATGAATGACTTCACTTCTAGTCATTCATGCAGATGTAAAATCTTTGTGTTCTTATTTTCTTTGTTGTATCAGCTAAACAAATTTAAGAATATTTGCTGGTCCTCACATTTTGCAACTCAACTTCCTTATGCGCCTGCTCTATTATTATTTTCTTTTAAATGGAGATGTAGCGATCCACCTGCGACGTTACATTGACGTTAACATGAAGATATCAGGGTGATAATTGATATGATATAATGTGATGTGATGATAGGTTCACCGTTAACATACCTAGGTGTTAACCGTGAACATAATGCAGTAAATATTTCAGTAAATCTATGTAAATATTTTCGTATTTTCAAAATTCCAAATTGTACAAATGCAATACTTCCACTCCGTTACATAATCAGGTAGGATATAAGCTACATTCAGCCACTCGAAAGCGATTGCTAGTACGAGTTTTCATATTTTGGTGCAAGTTATCATTGTGTCTTTACCACAAGCTTAAAGTTGCAATGATTAAAATACCGTTACATAATTTGGTAAACCAGTTTGTAGAAGAAAGGTCAGGGCGGATAAATAAAATTACAGAATACCATAACCTACCTGTACTTTGCAATTGTACGATAATCATATTATGCTAAAAATTTAACAGACGTTTACGCAAGTACATTTATACAGTAATTTAAAATTTTAAGTGGCATTCGCATTTAGTTTAATGTTATAGCTAATTAACCGTTGCATGCAATATGCAATTCGTGTCTGATTCCGATTGTCCTGTTTAATTAAAACGTATTCTTCCAAAAAACATCAAATGTAACAAATTAGTCAGTAAAAAAAGATCTGAAAGGCTGTCTGTTTTAATTATTTAGGACACAGTACTAACCACTTCAATATCAATTCTATATTTTATGACAGATGATATATAACTTAAGTCCGTTCACTTATTAATAGGTTGCTCTAACATAAAATATAAATTGGGCAACATTAAAACTTTTGATCAAAATAAATGAAGCAGTGATATTGAATGCCTGATCGAGGCGATGCCCTGTCAGAAGCCCTGTCTTCGCACGAACGCAACTCATATAGGGTACATGACAAAATCGTCATTGAAAAATCAAGATGATACAGTGCATTAAAGTTTCATGTGACGTAACGCTTTCGTGCGCTTTTTTTAATACGTTTATAAAAGTATATAACTTTTTACGTCACAAGCCCCACTCCGGAACTTTGGTGCTCTACATCTTGGCACTTTTTAGTAAAATTAACAAAGGTAAAAATAGTTTTCCACATAGAATAATAAATTACTGTTTTCCAGTATTTTTGGACGGGCTTACAGACTAAACATAATACTTATTTTTTTATGTTGTCATCTTGCCTGTTACAGCTTGAGTCATATCTCTATATTTATTATGTAATTCTCTATATAAACAAGATATTATTTGCACTTGGTTTATAATTCATTTAGAAGTTTCAAATATATAAACCAAGAGACCGCAGAAGGACTTAATTTTATACTGAATGTGAAAATAAGTCAAAGTCAAAACGTTTATTTCCTCAAAGCACATGGCCGACATGGACAGGTCAACTTAAAATTAATGAAACTAAATTGCCTAAACAAAACAAATATCAAGGAAATAACATTGTCTTGACAGTTCGCTTCAATGTGCTGAGTTGAGAAGCGAATAAAACAACACAGCCTTATCAGTTATTACCTTAGAGTAGTAAGTTATTACAATTTTGTCAAATTGAACTAACTGATAAAGCTAATGTAAATTACGTCAGACCTGCTGTGTGTATTTATGTATAACTCCCTACTTTTCTTGGAAAAATATAAATGAAAGCCACTTACTGCTGCTGCGACGTTGGCTCCATAGGCTCTGTAGTTGCTATACCCGGCGGTGGAGGCGAACAGCACGATGAACGCGATCAGGTACAGAAACGCTTCAAGGCTAGTGCTGATCAGCTCCTGGAAGTTCACAGATCATCATCAAACTATGAACTCAGTCACAGCCATATGAAATTAGCTTTTACCAACTTAATTGGTCTTTAAGGGAGATATATGTCGATATGATTCGATTTTAATGATTTTTAGTTATTTATTTTTTGTTTCTTTTATAAATATCTAACCTTGAGCGGGATAAAATCCTAAAACAATAGGTAGGTACCTACAAAACTAATGCTTTGAACTTTGATACAGTCTATTTCAAAGAAATATTTTAATACTTCTATAACAAATAAATCACCTAAGGAATCTTACAAGTCCCTAAGTACATCTGCATTAATTATATTTTGTAGAATGTTGTAACGGTATTTAGTACCTACAACAAACATCGTTAAATTTTATTTTTATTATTTTTTATTTAAAACACTTTATTTGCACAACACTGAATTGTGTACAAAAAGGTGGGCTTAATGCCTAGGCATTTTCTACCTGCCAACCTGTGATGGTTGTTAACAATGTTTCCGTGCGCGTTAAATCTTAAAACTACATAATGTTATTTTGTTAAAATTAAAATTATACAAATACAGTACAAATATGTGACATCAATTAAAGAAAAAAAAATTATGCAAAAAGAATTATGAAAACCGAAATAATATAAGGATATATATTTAACAGAATTATTATTATTAGGTCGAAAATTTTGTGTTTATGCAAGTACAAATTTCTTTAAAAAACCGGCAACACAACTTGTTTACAAAAACACATCTATACCCAGTCAAAACGCGACGCGGGGAAAATATGTTTTTAAAAACTATATTTAAAAATAAAAGACGAACAATTCATTCAGGAGTCGATATTAGACTGTTTTTATTAATAAAATTCCTTAGGGCTAGACATCTTATCAAATACCACGAAACGCCTACGCAGTCTGCGATGCAGGTGCATTTATGCGGAGTGTGCGTTCCGCGTATAGGCCAGGAGCCATAACTCCTCCCTCCTTAAGTTCGAAATCATCTGAAGAACAATTTTGATTCGGAGGATGATTTCGACCTGGGAAGAGTTTACAAAATTTAACATTTAAACATTTTTTATATACGAGAAAAGATATAAAACCTATAACTAAAATTATATATAAGACAATGGTGCCTATGCTAACACTCTTCGTATTCACTACACTATCACTCTGTATTTCACTATTTTCCAACGCATATGATAAAACTTTTAGATTTGTTAAGTCAATTCCGTTCAGTTTTACTGGTTTCACAATTTTTGTAGTCTCCATCTTCAGATTATCAGGAAGTGTAACTAATGGCAGCTTCGGATAAGAAAGGCTTTCTCCAGCAGCTGTATGTTTTTGTAATCGGTGCTTCGCTATATTATAATCGCAATCATCATCAATAGTGAGCAAGTGCCAAAAATAGTGTAATGTAGTATTTCATTAGCGCATAGTCTGGTAAGTTCAACAGCTGATTTAGAGTAAATTATCCAACGGTTTCTATGGATTGGTTCGATCTTAACATCCTCAAGTTCTATGGGTATCTGTTTACATGGGACGTTTTTAGAGTATTTCATCAAAGCAAGTATACAGGTGTCTTCAACGGGTACTATGGTCTGCGCTTCATCACATAGGTAAGTTTTATCTCCAATGGTACGACAGGAGGTAGACAGAGAGTTGGCTTTCAACCCCTTCACTATAAGGTATGGATATTTAGGCAATATAATTAAGGTAAGATTGGTCTCAGGTTGAGTGACGGGTAAAGGAACAATTTTGTAATAAAAGTAAGTATCTTTCTTAACTAACGGAATTTCTATAACAAAAGTTATCTTACTATCCTTAAAATATGATTTTAATGTCATAGACTGTTCAATTTTTATAATATTATCAAGAGTTGCCTTAAATATAAGTCTATCGGTTTTTTCTATAACATTAAGAATTTTAATAAGTTCATTTGAATTAATTACAGATTGATGTAGTACTCCTATTTTACTAAAAGCTAAGATGTTTTCAATCTCGTTCAATTTTGCATATATAATCTGAAAGTTGTGTAAAAATAAATTGTAAAGATGTATGATATCATTAGTGTAAGTGGTAATCGAAATATCGCTATTAATTTGATTAATTGTAGAGCTCAATTGTGCGAGATTGTCAGTTATCTTTGATGTATAATTCGTAAACAGTCTCATTATTTCAGCTACAAGAGTGGTTTTCATTTCTATAGAGTGTTGGCGAGAGTTTAACCTTTTTATTATATTGTCATATTTAATTGCATCATTGTTGTCCAAGTTGCCTGTAAGGGTTTCTATTAAAGATCCTAATGGGTTGATGAGTCCTCTCTTTTGACGATTACTTGGAACAATTTGTGAATATTTTTCAAATGTAATACTCAGGACATGGTCGACTTGAAGCTTTACATCATTAACGTAAATTAAGGCAGATGTACTTATGTTCGACGGAGAGTTAAAAACTAACTTATCTAATTCTCTATATCTATTCGCATTTAAATCTAAATCTTCCTTAATAAGCCTAGTATCTAATATCTTAATAACTAGCCAGTTGTCATACGACATAAGAGCGGTTCCTTCTCTGACCGGGAGCACGCCGGGATTCTTCTCAAGCTTCTGGAGCTGAAGAGCCTGGGTCATTACTGCTTGGATCAGTAGCAGGACGAACCTGTGGAGGACGTCGTATATCTTTAGCTGGAACGTTAGTGTCTCTCGCATTAATTTCTTCTGTTACTACGTTTCTATCTATCTTTTCTTTTACCTTGGCCCTATGATACCTAGGTTTATCTTTGCCTCTATTAACACCCTTGATAAAGACAGTTTCATCAGTGTCTCCTACTTGAACTGATAATAATCGCTGGTCATCGTTGTTATTTTTACCTAAAGCGTTTAATCTAATTTGAGAGAGTGCGTCTGCATTGTTATTTTCATTTCCGTTCCGCAGGCTTACTACTGCCTCCTTGTTACGCAGATCAACAGGAATTTTTAATAGATTTTCAGAACGTGGTTCAACGCAAACTGTAAATGGTGGACTGTAAATTATGGGAATTTCAGCGTTACTTGTTTTCAAAATAAGATTTTTCATATCGATGTTAGCATCCAATTGTTTCAATAAATCTGAGCCGATTAGTCCTCCATAATTACTATCAACATTATAAACATAAAATTTGTGAGAGTCTGTACTACGAAAAGTTTTCAAGAGCGGAATGTGAATGACTTCGTTATGAGAGCTGCGCGCGTGAGTACTAACTATCTCAAACGGTTCACTATATTTTAATTCAGAAAAATGTTTGTTGGCAACTTCCGGGCTTATGAATGATTTGGTGCTGCCAGTATCAATCATGAATTTTGTACCAATTTCTGGAATTTCAATATGAGGTAATTTTTCAGCCTCATGGTGGTTAATTTTTATTACTTCCTTTGGTTCCGAAACTGATAACTGAACATTTTTATTTTCTGAAACATCTTGTGAAGCTGTGGTACAATTAATTTTGACAATTTCATATGCAGGTGCTTTTGGATAGTTATATTGAACATAATTTTCCGGGTCACAGTTATTATCCACAGCGTATTCCGTGTATTCCGGCACGGTTAATTCGTTGGTATAAAACAAATTATTTGATGTTCGTGGAGCTACATGAGCTGGTTTTAATTGAGGTGCAGTACGCATTGAGACGTCATTATCATAAAAATTATCAGGTTGCTGTTGTTGGTGTGTCTGTGGAATACCA
Source organism: Gymnoscelis rufifasciata (assembly GCA_929108375.1). Classification (NCBI taxonomy): domain Eukaryota; kingdom Metazoa; phylum Arthropoda; class Insecta; order Lepidoptera; family Geometridae; genus Gymnoscelis; species Gymnoscelis rufifasciata. Next base: position 8,807,419 of record OV815308.1, on the reverse strand, counting down.
AATTTGTATTGGGGTTGATTATTAAATCCGAATTGATTATTGTTATTCACAAATGGTGTATAACCTGTCGGTTGTGGGATACCGAATTTAAAGTTAGATTGTTGTGGGATACCGTATCTAAAGTTAGCCTGTCCTGGGATACTATACTTAGAATTGTCCTGTCCTTGGATACCATACTTAAAATTGTCCTGTCCTGGGATACCATACTTAAAATTGTCCTGTCCTTGGATACCATACTTAAAATTGTCCTGTCCTGGGATACCATACTTAAAATTAGCTTGTCCTGGGATCCCGAACTTAAAGCCTGATTGATTTTGGGGTGAAAAATTCGGTACTAAATTATTGTTTTGTGGAAAAAATGGCTTTAAATTTTGCACTGGTTTTATCTGATTTGAATACTGCTGAGAAATTAAATTTCGATTTTTATTACGTGAATTATATTGGTTTAAGAAATTCACTTCCTCCATAACTATAGTTAAAGCATCTTCCAACTTATCACATTTTTGAAGTCGCACTACACGTATCATGTTCTCCGGTAAATTATACAGAAAAACATTTAAGGACATGTGATTATAAATTGTTATTTTAGCTTTTCTAAGACCATCATCATTAATTAAATTTAACTTGGCAAACAAAGTGCTTCTGACATTCTGAATACGATTACAAAAGTTAAGATATGATTCGCCATGTGAAATTTTAAGATTTTCCAACTCTATAGCAATGCACTCTTCAGACCTAGGGTCGCCGAAATGTTGAGATAACAATTGTTTTAATTCGTTCCAAGAAGTCACATCTTGACGCTCACTGACGAGGTGGGCGGCCTTGCCTATCAGGCGGCTGGTTATGGCATGAAATATATATATGTCTTGTGCCGTATTTTGGAATTCTGATCGAAATGAATTAATAACATATTCACTTTTCTTTAAGAATAAGTTTAGCATTCTTTCATCACCATCAAAACGAGGGATGATATCAATTATTTCTCGAGGAATAGTGCGTATTTCCTCCATTTTTCTTAATTTAAAATTATTCTACACAATATTATAATTACTTTAACACTTTCAAGTATTTAATTTATGGATTTATTTTATCCAGTTATATATTTCACATTAATTATTTCATTCATATTCATTTTAGTTTATTTTATTTCTTTGAAATTTAATTTTAAATCTTTTCACATTTAATTAAATTATAATTATTTAAAAAATTATATATTTCATTTATTCTTAACTAACATAAATAACACACTGATATAATTCCTATAGATGTTGTATAGAAATTATATATTATGACTAACTTAACTAATTACACAGCCAATGGAATAAGAACAGGGATAGGCAGGATAGTGAAGAGGTCTACTCACAGTACGCTTTTCCCCATTTCCTCCAATTATAGCTGCTGCTGAATGTTGTTCACGTCACCATATAACCCGATCGAACGCGCGACAAATTTATTTAGGTTTCGTGGATATCGGTTCACGTTAATACGTTCGCGAAACAGTTTTACACTCGGACCGATGCGAGGTCCTCACAGGTGCAGGATAATTTCGCGCCGATATCCTGTCCGCAGCGCCAGTCAAAACGCGACGCGGGGAAAATATGTTTTTAAAAACTATATTTAAAAATAAAAGACGAACAATTCATTCAGGAGTCGATATTAGACTGTTTTTATTAATAAAATTCCTTAGGGCTAGACATCTTATCAAATACCACGAAACGCCTACGCAGTCTGCGATGCAGGTGCATTTATGCGGAGTGTGCGTTCCGCGTATAGGCCAGGAGCCATAACTACCCTCCTTCTTGCATATTATTTTCACAACGGAATAGTTATAAAACATTGCTCCAATTTCCGAGAAACACTTTTTATTTTAGGTGATAAGAAATAAAATTGTCTTTTAGTGGATACTTTTATATCGTTGGGAGACTTAATTATGACCGTTTGCAAGATAGCGGTGGTATAGGGTTAAATATGAAAATAAAATTACTCGATTGCGTAAGATGTTTTGAGGGGATGCACAGAAAACCATAAATGAGCTCCTATTCAATAACCTGACGATTGAACCTAAGAAGTGATTTTACAAAACTCCACTCGTAAGGGGGTGAAACGGGGATTGGAAGTTTGTATAAAAGTCCTATGTTTTTCAAGTAAGAGATTTAAAAGCCCGTTTCAAATCGCTGTCGCTTACTAGTTATCTATTAAAAATAAACAAAAATAACTCACCGATAAAACCCAGTTGATTGGTAACTTCAAGGCTTCTTTGATGCTGAGGAAGTAGACGAAGCTCCACATGAGCGTTGTGATGAAGCTGGTGACGGCAACGAACACGAACCAGCCGGAGAACCAAGGGCTAGCCAGGGCCATGCAGAGAATACCCAGGACCTAAAACATGATATGATAATCTCAACGACTAATGCCAATTTGCCATTTGAAATGTTAGTAAAATATTATAAAGCTAAAGAGTTTACTCAGGTGAATACCTTTCCTTAACGGCGCTATGAACTTTATGCAAGGAGTTTTTGGGATGGGTAAAACATGTTAAACTCGCGTCAGATCGACCTGGTCGAAAATTTGCAAGACCGAGGGATATAGCAGTTCGTGCGAAGTGCAACGTTTATTTTCGCTATCCCACTCTGCCAGCACGCAACGTGCAACGCTTTGATTTTCTATCAAGATAACCATGGAATAAAATTAATAAATGTTTCCGGACAATCATCTGATATTTATAAATTTTATGCAGAAAAAGAATAAGACACATCCGTAACTTTCGCACGCACAGGATGCATAAAATTTATAAATAGTTTCACCTACAAAGTGAAGTTTATCACTTATTAAAAAATATTTAAAAAATCATCTGATATACTTTATATAATAGACATACACATAAAGATATTTTTATTATGCATATTAAACACCCAGACCAAGGAGAAAGTGATTGCAGATCATACAAACACTTTGACCCCTCGGCGGGAATCAATAACATTGACATGAATAAATAAATACATAAATATTTCCGGACTACTCACACAGCAACACCTAACCCCAAACTAAGCACAGCTTGTACTATGGGTGTTAGGTGACTGATATATTCATAGATACATTTTGTAAATACATACATATATGATACATAGTAAACACCCAGACCCATTATATCATGGCGTACATTATAATGTCATGGTTGTTAAAACAATATTCTACTCGTAAGTTCTCTTAATAGAGAATATATTACATATTACATATCATATATTACCACACCGCACCGCATATCGTCTAACTGACGTAAAAGGAGGAGATTCGACTCGACACTTTAATTATATACTTACTCGTACTTTTTATGTTTGTTTCCTCAGAGCTATTCCGTGAACCAATTTAATTTTCTTCTAAGGGTGCTCCCCCACCGGGTGCATTCGCATGTAACATTATAAATTCGACTTTGAGCATTACATTGCATTACTACCTGCCTGACTGTCGAGCATTCACGTGTAAACTTACATTGTACATAGATTCGACTTAAAGCATTACATTTCAATATAACCTTCCTCACTGATGTAATGCTCGGATCATTAACGTTACATGACACGCGAATGCTCCTGGTTAGTGAGCACCTTTAAATCTCATCTATACTCTCAAGAGTCAATATCTGTTGCCGTCAAGATAATTACTTTGCCCAAACAAATCAAAGAATTTTGATGATTGCTATTAAGGGTGATTATGTTATTAAAATTCCAACTAGGATTCCATTAGTTGAGTTTTTGTTTAATGTTTTATTAGTAATAAAACCTATTTAAAAAATATTATTATTATTAATATTATTATTTTTTTTATTTTTTTATTAGCGTTGTTTGGACATGTCATGAGAAGAGATGAAAGTCATGTAATGAGAAGAGCGTTAGATATGAATGTTGATGGATATGTGAGAAGAGGTAGGCCGAAGAAAAGATGGATGGAATGTGTGAAAGATGATATGTGTAAGAAAGAGGTGGAAGGAGAAAACATGTTGTGCCGACCCCACGTAATGTGGGATAGGGTCAGGAAGATGATGATGAAAACCTATTATGGTATATACATGTATTTGTATTGTATAACATCAGTAATAATCATACATCCATAACAGAAATAGCTGACATTTTGTCAGAAATTGAATTACCTGATCTAGGATTTTTTTTTAATTTTCCTTGATTTCTTTATTAATAACACGCGGGGTAAGCTGCGAGATATTATAAAATGTTATCTGTTTAGTTAAGAAAGGTAACCAAATAATACAACAGCTGGATTTAACACAGGCAGGTGTATCATTTCTTATCAATCAATGTGTCATCCTGATAACATTCAATGGGCGTGGTTTATGTTCTTGACATTTCGGAAAACAATGTTTAGTCACATCCCATTGAATCATCATTTTTTTTAATAAAGTTTTTCTTTTGCACTTTTTTCAATCTACCGTAAAATAATGTAATGTGCCCTTATTCTCAGGACAAAGGCAAACGTTAATTTTATTTTGCATACAAAGTTGAGAACGTTCGCACTTTGTGACCTTCTTTACATACTTAATAATGAACTTTTGATACCTATTCCTATATCCATGGGTAATAAGAATAACCCATGGATTCCCTAATGAACCTCTGAAGAATTATAAGTGCATGTGAGTGTGTTTTTACATTATTAAACGTAAAGGTAGTGTCACATGTATGAGTTTGGCACTCATATACTATTAAGCTTCTAAGTAATGATCTTTCAAATAAACAAAGTCCTTACAAGAACACTAGCATCACCTCACAGCTTGTCAGACACTTGTTGGAAGACATGACAATCAAGGGACTACGTCATCCTATTTCACAGCCCGTAGATGAGAGCATGCGCCGCATGACAGGGCAATAACGTCATCCAAGCACCTACATACAAGGCATACGCCAATCATAACCTGCCGAGATCGAGTAACTGGTCTCGTAGGTGTTTGTATGAATCCTTGATCATGTGGGTCGCTTAGGTAAATGCCAATCTGGCGCTATTTCGGATCGGGTATTATCCATTCATTACGACTTTTTCAGAGAAACGATGCTTGATCGATGATTATACCTACCAACTTAACAGGTTCTATCTGCGACCCTTTGGGTATTTGTTAATAAAACGTGGTGTTAAATACTCTCTGCTTGTTAAGGTATTGAAATACATATTAATATAATGGAGGTAGGCCATGAGGAAGGGTGGCACACTGAACTGTTATTCGAATCCTTTCTATCATTTCTCCTCTCTCATAGTGTAGCACTTCTGTGACCAATGGAAGTCGACGCATATATATTTGGTTTTGTGAATTCAATGTAAATTTTAAATAAATCTACATCTATTTTTTATGGTGCAAACCATATAAAAACATTATGTCATCTAATAAATTCACGAACATTGTCTGTTGACGGCGCACCAGCCCGACACCGACGCAAAAGACGAAAATTATATAATAAATTGACTAAATAATGCCAATTTTATATGAGGTCAGATTGATCAAGAAAGCGATAAACATATATTATACATTTATATTGATATACAAGTTTTGGCTACACATCAAATAATTTTATTTTAAAGTACCTAAACTCTAGGCGGTTCCCTACTCCTACCTACTCAAATGTTATTACCTAAATAATTCATTTTAGGTATTTTTATCTTAAATTGTGTGCCCGTGTTTTATTATTCAGTTACAATTACAATGAACAAATGTAACAATGCAATTCATGCCAACATCGATAACATTGTTGGTTTACAGATTTTTTTAGGTATAAAATTCGCCTTACAATATACCTAATGCAGTTGTTGCACAATAATTTCTGACAACGATATTTTTGTAATGTGTACAAAATCATAGGTCGCGGGGGCGCTGGCGGAGCCTGGCTACGGCCCCAGCAAGGAACCGGTTCCGTATCGCCAATACTGTCGCAACCAACAGGTGTTATTGGTAGAAATTCCACCGATAACCGTACACGTAGGTATTCATGCAAACTCGTTCAGACAATAACATAGCAATAACTGATATCTGTCAATTTTTTTAAATTTGTAGTCGCTACACTTAATATGAAACCCACGGACAGTTGATATCTCTCAACGTAGTATGTAGTTAAGCGTAAATTGGGACCCTTCATGCCATCGCCCCTCATCCCGAAGATGTCAATCGAGGTTAAAGAAGTGTGTCATGCGAGGCACGTGCACAGTTAGTTGCGCGGTGAAAGTGCGACGACTGCGCCATGCGTATGTATGGGACCGCACCGCCGGCCGCCCGCCGCCAGCGCCATACCAAGCTCACTTCAATGGGCTCGCACCATCCACGCTTTTACACGTTGTAGTCGCGCTCCAAATAACTATACGTGGCCGGATTTCCGACTCCACACAATGTACATACGACAGCGTTAGGGCACGCCCTGGGACGACCAACATTGTTACAAATTTTATGGATGTAAACATACACTTTTAAAAAAAAAAAGCTAAATGTAAGTCGATGATGGAGGCTCACAACAAGTAAAAGAGATGTTTAACTTTTTTTCATGATATTTAAAAATAAGTTTTAATGATATTTAAAAATAAGTTAAACAACTCTTTTGCTTGCAACTCCTTGGCTCCTACTTATTGGTCCAGACTTTTAGGAGAACCAATATGCTTCTTTCAGGTACTACGATATTACACATTTACAATTGAAAATCATAGTACATAGTATCGTATATAACACCTCATGTACACTACAGTACAGGTAGCCGTGACATATTTTATCAACTATATAGGCCTGTAAGTCGACATCGACACTACGTCAATCATGTGCTCAACCACAGAACACAAACACATTCACGGGACCACATCCTCTTACTAATAAAATGGGGTTTTATTACCTCAATTCTTATGAGGCAAGAAAACACCATTTGAAAACAATTTTTTTAAAGACTACATAGAATTAAAAGAGAACCTCTCTAACAATATAGGACTATTTGTTTTTAAGAATAGCGCGTTTAAACAAACCCTTCAGCTTTGTAATATATAGATAATGTAAACTTGGTTGTTCAGTCGCAGCTACCGCTTCTCGCATCGCGCTCGCGTTCTCCGTCCTTTGCCCCTCACCCCGCTTCGCTCGCCGTACCAGCCCAGTTCTCCGCAGACTGCCTAGGCTTCCGCGTCGTAGAACGGGTCGGCCCGCAGTGAATTGTGTGTGTGTGTTTGTGTGCAAATTAGAGACAGAGACTCAAGTGTTGTGCTTGTTAGTGGTTCCCACGTATCGCACAGGGAAAAATATCGCTTGTCGGTGAGTACCTGTGTGTTTACCCGTTCCCCGGGGCCATAACAGCCTCACGCCAACCCTGAGAGCACTGCTTGGAGTTTTATTATAAAACTACCAACGCAGTGTTTCTCCCCTTCCCGCACATTGTAAACAAATTGGTTGTGTCGCTGGGCTACTCAGCGGGGCCTTTCGCTAGCGGAACTCACCCTGCTGGTTTCCCGCCCGGCCGATTTGTTTACAAATAGTGCGTACAAATTCTTTCTTTTTTAATAAAAAGAAGAATTCTATTTTTTAATTTCTTTTTATTTTTGTGTTATATTTAACACCCCACCTACACGATGTCGGACGGAAGTATTCCGCCGGCTCGTAAACCCCCGGATACGAACGTACGCTATCGTCCGATCCGTACCGCCCCCGCCAGGCCCCCCGGTAGCTCGAGCGTTATGGACGCGCGCGGATCTGAGTATCCGCGCCGTCCAAGCGAGGGAGAACCGGGAGTAAGGGCAACCGCCCGTCGTCCAGCGCCCGACGACACCATCGAGGAGGTCCAGGAGGACAAGCGGCAGAAGCTGCTCCCCTCTCCAGCCTCCCCGCCGGAGGTCGCCGCGACGCCGCCGCCCTCGTGCCGGAGCCGGCGCCGAACCCGCTCCGCAGATGGCGAACCATCCTGTTCGCCGCCCCGCGACTTCGCCCGTGACGCCCCCACCACCAAGCAGGTACTTGAGGTGGAGTCGGAAAGCTCCTCGTCATCAACTGGCGGGGACTCCGACTCCTCCGAAAACACCCACAAACCCCGCCACAGCCCAGCGTCATCATCGTCATCAACGCGGTCGTACGCAAAAACGGCCGCGTCACCACGCCCGATCCCGGACACGCCTGCATCCCCTGATATGGTGCCCCTGGGCACCATCATACGCCGCCCAAATCCGAGGGCGGAATTTCCGCCCCTGCCTTGCCGCCCAGCGCCAGAGCCCCGCCCGCCCATGGACGGCCGCCCGCCAAGGGGCGGCCCCTCACCCAGCACCAGCCGACCGCCCACAGGCGGCCCATCCTCCAGCACCAACCGCCCGCCCCCGGGCAGCCGCCCGCCCACGGACGGCGCATTACCCAGCACTAGCCGCCCGCCCACAGGCGGCCGTCCGACTACGGACAGCCGCCCACCCATAGGTGGGCCATCACCCAGCACCAGCCGCCCGCCCACCAGCAGCCGCCCGCCCACGAGCGACCGCCAGACCACCGACGGCCGCCCGCCCATGGGCGGCCCACCACCAAGCAGCAATCATCATCTAGGTACTAACTTAGATGTAAGAGCACCCACACCCCCCGCCCCTCAAACCCCCGTAGTCCCAGGGGACCCTGCGGCACCGGCCGCTGGCGTCTCCAAAAGTTACCCCCCGATAGTGGTCGAATGCCTGCCCAATTGGACAGTCCATTTTGCCACTATTAGGGGCAAACTAGGGCATGCCCCCAATGCGCGCCCCCTTGGAAAAGGGGTTCGCTTCACCCCCCGCTCTGCCGAAGAGTACAGAGTGGTGCAGCGCCACCTTGTAGAAGCCATGGCGGAGGACAGCAGCATAAGCTGGTACAGCTATGCGCTGTCCGCCGACCTACCCACGAAGGTGGCCATTAGAGGCCTCCCGGGTGACACCCCGACCCCCGATATCGAAGCCGCCCTATCCGGACTGGGGTTCCCAGTCCGGTTCGTAAAAGGCATCCGGGCCAAAGAAGGCCGAGCCGGGTGCCTCTTCCACGGCCAATTCGACCGCCTGTCGCAGGAGGAACTCGCTCGTCTTTATAGCACGAGCGAGCTCCTCTTCATGCCGGGCGTTCGGATTGAGCACTGGAAGGGTGCGGCTAATAGGGTGGCACAGTGCCACCGATGCCAGGGTTTCGGCCACGCATCGGTGCATTGCCACCGCCCCATTAAGTGCGTCCGCTGCAGTGGTCAACACGCTGCGGCGGACTGCCCCCGCCCCCCCACTGACCCCCCCACTTGCACAAATTGCGCACGGGACCATCCTGCAAACAGCAGGCAGTGTCCCGTCATGAGGAAGGAGGCAAGGAAGAGGGGAGTGAAAATTTCTCCTCCCCTCCCGAAACCCCCCGGGCCCACACTCCACATGAGGGCCCCTTCTCCCATACCGGCTCCCAATTCCAGGGACCAAGCCCCACAACGCCCTGAGAAGAGGCCCAAGTCGCCCCCTCAACCCAGATCCCAACCAATCCCCCCCCCCGTCTTAGACGATCCCCTCCCATGTGCCAACCCCCCTACTGCAAGGGGGGAAGCACTTCCCACCAAAACCAAACGCAGGCCAAGAGGCGGTAGGAATAAGAGGAAGCCAGTGGCCTCCTCCACTCTCCTACCGACGGCTGCGCCCATCCCCCCCCTAATCCCCCCCCAAGCCCCAGCCCATCCTACTACCCTGAGCATCCCCCCGGGGTTCTCCGCCCCCAACAACACCACCCAGTACAGGACTCCACCCCCATTCAGACCTACCCCCCAACTCCCCCTCCCAAGCGGTCAAGCTGCGGCGAGGGGCTTTACAACCGGGCTTGTCGGGAGTCCCCTAGAAGTAATTCTGGGGGTCCTGACAGAGCTCCTGGTTGCCATCGCCGCAGGAGAGGATCTCCGAGAGGCGGCGGTGCGAGGACTAGCCGCTATCCGTAGCAACTACTATGGATAGCTTCCCCGCACTTCGCCTCCTCTACTGGAATCCCGGAGGTGTTAGGAATCAGATCCAACACCTCCGCCTCATCGCCCAGAAGCAGGACATTCATGTCGTTCTTCTGGGCGAAACCAAACTTGACCCCTCCACTCCCCTAAAGGTGCCTAACTATTTCGTGTATCGTCGAGATGAAGTGTCCCCAGCGGGCACGGCATACCGAGGTACGGCCGTGCTCGTCAGACGGGACCTGATACACGAGGAGTTAGAGCACCTTCCCTTCGATGAGTTGCGATCGACCGGAGTATTGGTTAGGGCGGCAGGCGAAGAACTTCGGCTCTTCGCAGGATATCGTCCGCCCACACCTAGATACGTTCCGGCCGATATAGCAACCATCTTCTCCTCTCCGTCCCCTACCCTGGTGGCTGCGGACTTAAACGCGAAGCACCCAGAGTGGGGGTCAAGGGTTATTAACCCAGCCGGCCGTAAGCTGCACGAGGACAGCTTAAAGACCGGCTTCACAATCCTAGGTCCCGACTCACCTACCCACGTCCCCGTAAATCCGCTGCACTCCGCCGATGTACTAGACATAGTGCTCCACAAACGCATTCGCTACCCGGTCCAGGTGGAGGTGTTGTATGACCTAGACACACAGCACCTCCCCTTACTCATCACCCTGGGTCTTTCCGCGGACTTTACTGTACCGCGGCCCCCCGGGGTGAGGACTGACTGGGCTGCGTTTGCAAGAGCACTAGAAACTCTAGACATCGGCTCCCTCTCCACCCCAGACGATGTGGAACGCGAAGCCTCGGACTTAGCATCCAAAATAATTGGTGCTAAGGAGGCAGCGTCCACTCCCATCCCGAAACGCGCGAACGTTCGCGACGTACTGCCAATTCACCTTCAGCGAAAGCTGTCGGCGAAGAGGGAGATGCGTCGCGACTGGTCACGTTCGCGTTGTCCCACCCTCAAATCCAAACTCAATTCCCTAACCGCTGAGTTGTCGGATGCAGTAAAGGCTTGGCGCGGGGAGACCTGGGAGAAAACCATCGACCAGGCCGCCGAACGCGACACCAACCTTTACGCCCTTAACCGGCAACTCACGCGGGCTCCCCTACCCACCTACCCCCTGCTGGACCGGGAGGGGAACAGGAAGTTCGCACCGGGTGACCGAGCAGAACTTCTGGCCGATCACCTGGAGTGGCAATTCCAACCCCACCCTGTCTCAGCAGATGCCCATCCCGACACCCTGTCCCACCACACCCTGGTAGAGAGCACCGTATCTGAGTTTCTGTCTGGACCCATTCCCCCCCTCGGAGGCGACTGCTTTATGTCGCCGGCAGAGGTGGGGAAGGCAGTCCGCCACCTTCCCAAGAGGAAGGCACCTGGCCCGGACGGAATCTCGAATATGGCTCTCTTCCAACTCCCCCGCCGTGGTATCGTCGCAATTTCCCGTCTCTTCAACGGAATTCTCCGCACAGGCCATTTTCCTGACCTGTGGAAGAGCGGGAAAGTTATAGTCCTCCCCAAACCGGGTAAGGACAGACGATACCCGGCCAACTACCGTCCCATCACCCTCCTGTCCACGATCGCCAAACTGTTCGAGCGCCTACTGCTTCGCAGACTGGTTCCGACCATCGAACCCCGCCCCGAACAGTTTGGCTTTCGAGGACAACATTCCACCACCCTCCAACTGACGCGCGTACTGCATTACCTTGCAACAGAGCTTAACGCCCGGCGTAGCACGGTCGCGGTCTTCCTCGATATCGAGAAGGCATTCGACCGTGTCTGGCACCCGGGCCTACTCTATAAGCTCTTGCAAAGCAGTACGCCACCAGCCCTTTCCCGGATTGTGGCGTCCTTCCTCGAAAACCGACGTTTCTTCGTAGACGTCGAGGGCGCCGCATCCTCCTCCCGTCCCATCCTCGCCGGAGTCCCCCAAGGTAGTTGTCTGTCGCCCGCACTCTACGCCCTGTACACCGATGACATCCCGACCCTGGAGGGGCAGTTGCTCCCCGGTGATAGGGATGTCACACTGGCGTTGTTTGCGGACGACAGCGCCTACCTTATGTCCTCCATCAATCCCTCCCACGCGGCCATGAAGATGCAGCGGCTCATGGACCGCCTCCCCAGATGGTTGGATGACTGGCGAATGGCTGTTAATGTCGGCAAGACAGCAGCCATGCTAGTCACCAACCGTCGCACCACCCTTCCCCCCCTTACCCTCCGGGGCCAGAACGTCGCTTGGACACCGCATACTCGTTACCTAGGCGTGGAGATAGACCGGTCACTGAGAATGCAGCCACAGGCGGATCGCGCGATTGCACAATCGCGCGCAGCCGTGGCGCAACTCAGACCGGTCCTAAAATCCAATCTCCCGCTCAGGACGAAGGTGCGGATCTACAAGACGTACGTTCGGTCCCGCCTCCTGTACGCAGCTCCCGCTTGGTATCCCCTCCTTTCCCAAACCAACAAAGACAGACTGCAGAAGGTGCAGAATTCTGTCCTTCGCACCTGCACAGGCGCGGGCCGATACGTTCGTAACGACGTAATTGCCCGCGACCTACAAATGCAGTCTGTCGAGGATTGTGTGGTGCTGACGGCTAAGCGTATGTTCGATCGTACTGAACACAGCCGTCACCCACACATCCAGTCCCTCGCCCCCCTCCACACTCGCCCCCCCGATCACAAAGGCCCCTGGAGGCCCCTTCCCAGGGACCTCATCGTAAACCTAAGCCCTTAGATTGCCTCCTCTCTCTCTATCTTCTTCTTCTTTTCTTTTCTTCTTTTCTTTTTCTCCGCTGCCCACTCTACTCTATCCCCCCCCCACATCCCCCTATATATTCCCTCCCTTACTAACACTTTTGTATCCCTATGTATTTTATACCCCCACATATATATATATCTCCCTTCCGCCTGTATTAAATTGTATTTAGATTGTATTTATAAAAAAAAAAAAAAAAAAATAATAATATAAATAATAAAAAAAAGAGAGAATGAATAAAAAAAAAAATAAAAAAAAATAAAAAAAAAATTAAAAAAAAAAAAAAAAAAAAAAAAAAAAAAAACACTTATACCTGCCTTAAAGGCATCGTCACGTGACCCGGGGGTAGTCGCCCCCGGAGTTGAAGCCGGGGTAAGGAGCGCAAGCTCGAGGCCCCACCCTGTGCCCTCAACCGAGGGACGGAAGACAGCAGTCGACGACGGTTGTTTGGTCGAACAAAATAAATTTATGAGATAATCGGCGATAAGGATATAAGTATTATATTTAGCAAGTAAGGTTAATAAAGCTCTTAGTAAACCTTTCTTCTCGTTAAAAAGTAAAAATGATAACTTTGATCTTCGTATACATTATAAATTAAAAAAAAAAAACATATATTATAGAGACGTAGCGGTAGGTAATTATTCAAAGCGGACCTAGGTGTTAATAGCACAGAGATGCCTCTACCATGTCATTTGTATAAACTATTGAATAACAGTTCCTCTAGCTAGTTAGATACATACAAACCTACAGATACAGCCTTAATTTTTCTGAAATAATAAAAAACAATTCGGACAATCCACACAACAACATCTAGCCCCGTAGTGAGCTCTGTGAAGCTTGTGTTACGGGTATTTTTTATTCTATGAACTCCAAAATTGTAATAACTACAAAATTGTAATAAATAGCTGATAAAGCTGTGTTGTTCTATTCGCTTCTCAACTCAGTATAAAACATTGAAGCGAACTGTCAAGACAATGTTATTTCCTTGATATTTGTTATTTAAGCAATTTAGTTTTATTAATTTTAAGTTGACCTGTCCATGTAGGCTATGTGCTTCTAAGGAAATAAACGTTTTGACTTTGACTATATTAAACACCCAGACCTAGGAGAAAGTGTGAACATACAAACACATGACCCCTCGGCGGCTCAAACCCGCTACTCAAGCGCCGCAAGCGGTCCCTCGCCCACCGCGCTACTGAGGCAGTCGAAATATCGAAAATATAAACAGAAATATCGTATTTTTTTTTCCAAACTTGAGCCTATTACATAATTAATTTAATTTAAATATTGTCATATAAATTGAAGCTATAACATTCCATTCCATTAGGCGACGGATTGCTCGCCGTCCTTGAGCCTTGAAGTAAACACTACAATCCACAATGGCGGCGAATACTAATTATTTACCGACCTATAGCCTACTTCTAATCTATAGCCAGTTTTATGTGTTCGGAGCTATAGCTGTAGCAATGGATCGATGCCGATGCTTGGTTTTACAGTTGTACCTAACCGTTCTATAGAATATTTTCTGTTTGTCTATTGTATAATTATAATTTTTAAACGACTTCAAACAAGGAAGTTCTCATTCATAACAAAATGCGAGATAGATATATTCAGCCACATGAGAGATAATATAATATTTTAATATTATATAATATATTTATTATTAGATAACCGCGGACTAACCGCGCTGAGCCGATTTTGATGAGATTTTCAGATGAATAGCTATAATAGGTATTTGTTACATTTAGGAGAAATTTTCGGTATTTCATTGAAAGCGGTTCACGTTTATTTAAAAAGATATTGAGAAGCAATATTGCCAGGTGACGATTAATTGTGGTTTTTACCATAGTGATACAATACAAGTTATCCTTCAAAGTACAAAAAACTGAACTAACTATATACTACAAACTTAACTATACCACTGAATAGTAAATTACTACGTAAAACAGTCGGCAGTAGACTGACTCAGTAGCGCAATGGGCGAAGGTTCCAAAAGTAGCTGGTTCGATGCCCGCCAAGGTCAGTGTTTATTTTGTATATATTAATGATTTTTAATAAAATTAACGCATAAGTTTTTTCCAAGGACATTCCTGATACCAACAATATGTTGCTTCTTTAAATTTTACGCGACTTTGCATAACGATCTAGGTACAAGGTACCTTGAGCATTCAGTAAAACAATTGAATACAGCTCAATACAAAGTATCTTTGCTAAATATGCAATACGGAAACGAGCTATACATTCAGTAAAAACAATACAGCCCTCGTCAGTAGAAGAGAAGACGCTTTGTGTAAAGCTGTAGGAATCAGGAATAAGAGCATAATGGCTTTGCTTGATGACGTGGAACGAATGGGAGAGGCCGGCAGAGCACTGAAGCGGTACTTAGGACGTTTGCCTGCAGAACTTCACAATCACTGCACAATCATGATTGTAAGAATAAAATTCGTTATTTAGTGACGGGACAAAACTGTAACTGTAACCTAAGCTTAATGTAGCCCCGATTTCACCATTGGCTATAAACGCCATCAGATCAGGCAAAACTCGTTTGCCCGCCTAACTGAGAAATTGACATTGAGTTGTTTTTTTCAATGCTTGATCATGGTTCAAAAAAAACTCTATTTGTAGCATAAAATGGTGAAATTGGGGCTTAACAATAACTTGTTAGCCGTAACAACATCAGAATGTGACATGATCTTCTAGGTGTAGTTGAATTCCTTGAAGTACGTACCTACCTGAGAACGAAGTTTTAATCACAGTGACTGCACAATGCACACGTAAAATACTTTATTTCAGAAATAAGTAAACGAAATGCAGAATATTAAACATACCTTTACCGGTAGGTATTTCATTTTTTATTTCAGTCACGTGGTTTGTTGGATATTTATTAATTAATTAATTCGTATTTCGTTAGCAAGAAATAATTTAAATGATCTACATATTTATTTATACTTTGTGCACAAATAACAATGTATAGAGGACTTAATGCTAGATGCAATATTTACCAGTCAGCCTATTAGATTGATAATTTAGTAAATAAGTGCATATTGATGATAGAGATATTTAACTCAAAACGCTTCATATTGTTCATAACATCTAAACCGTTTCATCAAACATAAGTTCTGGGACGAAAAAAAAAACAAAATACTCATCGATTTCTTACATAAACCGCTCCTTTCTTTGAATTACTTTAAACTAAGTTTCTCGACTGCACTTTTACAATGTCAATAGAATCCTATTGACGAATTACTTATGCGATTGCGACGCGAGAATGCACACAGCGGCATTCGGGTCAATGGGTGCGAGCGACCAGGTACCGCGGTCTGGTACAGCCTAGTCACAGTGCCTTCTAGCCAGTTCAATGACCATACTTTACACAAGGGCGTTCTACTCTACTGTACCTATGTATTTAGGGTCGTCATGCCGATGACAGATAAGGTATAACTCCATTATTTTAGTGAATATATACATTATATCTAGGCTATTCAAACAAATAAACTCTTCAGAATTATAATATAGAGGTAGATACTTACCTTACCCATTAGAGGCAAAAAATAGTTAGATTTTACAACGGAAATATATAAGATTATTGGACTTTATCAATGTTGTTGAGGATAATTCAAAAAATTAATTCAATGGTTTGTTTTTCACATTTGTTTAATTATATGATTATGACGGTTTCAACATAACGAAATGGATTAAAATTAAATGATAATTAACTTAGTACCTACATAAAACTTGAGGAAATTCAGATATTTACTGTGTACTTCTGTTATGTATGTCAGTTATTTTTGTTAAGTCTTAAGCGGTAGGTAACTACTTATTTGCAAGATAAATTCATGTTAGTCCACTTTCACAGCCTTTTTATAATTAACGAAATTTACAATATACTTAAGGAATATAAGATATGTATGTATTTCGTTAATTACGTATTGGTAAAGTTAATAAATAAAGGTAATTCAATTCAATGATGAACCAAATAATAATTAAACAATATTCAAAAAGGACAAACAAGAAGTAAAATAACATAATAGTGGAGGACAAGATACACATTAACTGGCTAGTCACCAATTTGATGCAATGTGTAAATTTTAATGTGGTGGTGCGCTCACGCTCACCAAATGACGCAATCAGCATATCTAGACGACTGCGCGGATCTAATAAATAAGATTGGAGAACGCCAATCAATGCTCTCTTGGAATTCGAATGTAAACCTAACACGTCACCTTGTCAAAGCTAAACTACCTCCTACGCTACCTGCGGAAACCTCCGCCTTCAGCTGCCCACTATAACTATACTACTAAACCAAACTAGCTCTATGGTTATCTACTTCGATCAATATATAACCTATCGACCACTCCTGACCTTGATACCCACGCTGAGTATCGAAAAGAAAAATGACTTTAAAAAAGAAAGTTCTTTCAATTTCATTGACCTTGATTTCGCAACCGTGACGATGACGCTACATCGCAAACTCGCCACAGGAATCTACAGATACAATGAACGAAAGTTTACAAACAAAATGCTCAACACAATGGACACGAATGGCTGTAGGAAGTAATGACAATCACTTTCAGATTCTAAGATGTCTGATGTGATGTGACCTTCGACCAAATAAGCATCTATACGGCAAAGGTTGCATATGCTGAGAGATTTGCATAGCGGGACGTGATATGCGAATATGTGTGTTAAGTCACGCAACTCATATTTTGTGAGAATTGCACAAGCTGCATATAATGCAATTATTTTTTATGTTCCACGATAGGTACGTAACTACTATCTATGCTATAGAATATTCCTACAAAAATATTTCTACTAACTACGTAATTTTTTTTGGAAAGGCAGGTAATTTGGGGTTCAACACGAGAACTTTTGCTGGATGGCTGGATGAATATTTATGACGAGGTTTTAC
Organism: Gymnoscelis rufifasciata; assembly: GCA_929108375.1. NCBI lineage: Eukaryota > Metazoa > Arthropoda > Insecta > Lepidoptera > Geometridae > Gymnoscelis > Gymnoscelis rufifasciata. The sequence goes on along the minus strand of OV815308.1, from coordinate 8,789,834 downwards.
CCCAACAACTCAAAAAAAAATACAAAATGCTCAGGCTATGCCATACCAAACATCGTCTATTTGTACGAAAAGTTTTTTAATGTTTCGCAATTGTTTCGGTGGTTTTGTCACACACTGTTCAAAGGTAAGTATTTCAAAAAGTTACTTACGCCTACGGTACTAGGATAACGTTTAAAAGTTATGTACGTAGGTAGTTCCCAATATTGCCCACGCAAGTTCTAGCAGTCAAAGGGCATAGGTCATCGTAGCTCGTTTGTACTCATGTTCTCCATAAGCCTAATAGGTCTCACGAGCGTTTTAATGGGTGACTAAGTTGAGTAAAACAACTAAATTACTATTCGACTTAAATAAATAACGATTCATTTAGTGAGAAAACCGATTCATTTTCGAATCAAGGATAATGTGCAACTGCTTAAAACTTACTTATGTTAGTAATTTGGTGGTGTTTTTTAATTACCTGTCCTAAAACATAAACTTTATAAATCATTAACCTTAAGTAGGTAGGTACTTACTTTATAGTATATTCTGCCAGAATTAAATCGATTTAAAAAACTATAATAATCATCTAACCACCCAGATTTTATTTAAAGATGTAGGTAATGTATCTACCATTAGGACCTCCGTTTTTGGATGCCTGTGACTCACGTCTAGTTCACATTCAATTCAGGGTTTCATGAAGGATGATGAGTACAGGGTTCTAAATGTTTGTTCAAAAACAAGAAACGCATTTTACAGCAATTCACACAGTCTCACAGCTACTGTGATAATAACATAGAGAGTACTCTACCACTATTTTATAGGCATCAAGATATTAGGCATCCCTTCTATTTTGACAGCTGTAGGTTTACCTACATTGATGTCATCTGAAAACAAGAGATGGGCGACGTCTCAAAATAACCGGCAGTACAGCGGGAGATCACCTAAATATAAAACAGTAAATGATACGCACGATGAATACATACCTTCCTACAGCTACCATTATGATAATGATAAATCAACTTTATCATTGTTTTCATTTATTGATAATAAATACGTGAATTACTAAAACTTTGTTTCTTTGTAATACTAAACTACATACATAATTATATACTTTTGATCTTAAACTCCTTCACGGTTATTGAAAACAAATTATTCTGAAGAGCTTGACAATATGAACACAGAAAAACGCGATGAATATGGAAGAGACAACGAAAATTATGAAAACCTCGATGATGCAAACGTTTAGCATTGTAAACAGTATCTTGAAATAGCATTTCCATGTGTTGGTGCTCAGAACGCTGTATTGTTAGAATATTTTACGCCTCTTGGTCAAGAAACTTACCTACATTCTGCCAGTTTCATAACATGCGGCCACCTACTTGTTAGATCAGTCCATATAAGTTTCATTGTGACGTAATTTGCTTAGGTACCATAAGTTAGAGCCACTGTTTGCTTCTAGTTTAGATAGAAAATAGACCATTTTTAGTGTGTGTGAATTAAAACTGTAATTAATAAGACACATTTTTTTATAGTAGCTTTTTTCCATTTACCCATGAACATAATGTATGTTCAGTCTTTTAAAATTATAGATAATAGAACTAGTGGCCGCCAACGACTTCGTACAACAAGTGAAGTTTGTTATTTAGCTAAAATCAAAATGAAAGGAAAAAATATTTGAATTGGTTTACTCGTGTAAACTGTAAAAATATTATGTATATCCTCCGACGTTCTTATTTTGTAAAATTTCAAAGGATTTTCATACAAACAGACAGTCCTTACATCCAACTTTACTGCCAAATTTTCAAGTTTGTAGGTGTTATAGTTTTTGACATTTCGTGATTAATGTTATTTAGTTAGTTAGTTATTGTTTTACCAATATTTTCTTTTTTGTATATTAATATACCTTAAGATATGCATAGAAATTTTGAGTAGTAACTAGCCTACTACTAGTCCTATGGAATGTACCTACATATTTACTTTCTAACGGTGTGTTTGTTTATCTGTTCAAACCTATTTTATCATGAAGATGTGAAACTGCCTACTTTCTATACCTACCAATAGAATATGAAGACGAACTTTCTAATCAGTTCTTACCAAAGTTGAATAATGATTATTTATTTTACAGATATTATAGTATTGCGCCCTTAACTACACTCGATACACGAGCATACAATACCCGTACTGAAAATTACTTTTTAACTTCTGTACCTACAACTTTCTTAAACCCCTTATGCTTTACGGTAACGAACTCAGTTCTCAACAAGCCCCATAGGTTCCTAATCTAAACTGACAATATTTTATATTGATAAACTTATCGAAGCATAATACTTCTTGCTGTCTTTTATAATGTAAAGTAGCTTAAAAAATACTTAAAATGGTAAAGAGCGGACAGGTTGTCACACCGGCTGGTACGCGTTGCCATGGCCGAAGCCACCGGTCCACATGTTGACACTACTACTTTCATTTCGAAGCCAACTTTCACCGACCGACGTCGCTCTCAAATAAAAGCTACGAATGCGAAATTAATCGCTTGTTAATATTCTCCATGCACTTTGCTTATTAGCGAGAATACTAAATGTGAAACGAAAGAGGCCGTTTAGCTACGATATCGAGGACCGCTAAGTTTTAAGGATGAAGGAAATCTAAATTTCTTACTGTGAAAAAGAAACTCTTATCAACAACATTAATCTTACGTGACTAGATGTGAATTATGTTATCAAGCAATGATAAAAAATCCCCCTCCTAATCTATCTTTATCTACTTTTAAATAAACACCAGATAAAGTGTAGTTTTTTTTTAAATTCAATGAAGTACTACTACTGTACTAAAATCCTCAATGACTTTGAGGTATTTGATAAAACACTTATTTAATAAAAATATACACATGGCACCATAGTATGACGAAAAAACAGTGTTACTTAACTGAGGATACCGTACAATGAACATACTCCATGATTAGGGTTAATAAGATCAGGCATCCAAAGCTTTAATGAGTTAACCTCTATGGCTACCTACACTACCATGTTAATCACTTAAATCTAGACTACTGACGTACCCTTTTTATGTTTTATGGAATTGAATTTCTTAAATTATACTGTAAAATTTTCGAATGGGATAAATATTAGTTACTTGCCTACAAGAATTTAGTTTTTGAGAATCATAACGAAATTGGTATTGACTTTGGCTTGGATCTTTAAGCGTTATCTCAGCCCCCGAAATCCTTACAAAAAAAATTACGCGTAACTATATGTTTTATAATTTGGGAGACAGAAGTCTGTCTCTACCTTTTTCAGTGATTATTTCTTGAACGCGATCTACATAAATAACCGCTCTGTTTAAAATTGTACGCCGGCAGCTAATCTCCTTAATCAATTCAATTAGTGTCTTAATTAGCTAGCAAGACATAATGAGAGCATGGGCGCAAAGAATCCTGTCATTACTGATGATAGTAGTAGTAGTAGGTATATTTAAAAAAAAGGAATTTTTTTTAATTTAAAAAATACCAAGACTTTACGTTTTTATTATCTTTCAAATCATGGTTGGTAGGTATGTTAAATTCATGCTTATAACGGTAGTTAAGGTTATAGGTTAAAGTTCTACGGTTATAGCTTACGCCACGCGCCATGAGAGTATGAAGTATGTAAAACAGAATCTGAAAAATCATAATGTCAACTATAATTTTTACGTTCGATCTTTTATAAAGATTTACCGCATCTCTAGGTTTCGTTAAGGTGCATTCGTCACAGTCAGCTGTGTCAGCCAGCCCTCCACCTACTGACCTCCACCTCCACTTCAAACTGCGCTCTCAGCAACAAACAATGCTAAATGACCTCAATGATGTGCATAAGATTATAAAAATATCTAGTCTTTGCCGACACATCATACCTTTAAATAACCGTGACAACACAGTACCTAATGCAATTGTTTTTAGTAACCTTGGATTAATTAAGATAAACTTAACAATACGTTTTTGTTTCAAAGCAATTCTGTCGCGTTACGTTATTCTGTAAATCTACCGGTGTATGTAGGTAACACACATATTTTTAACATAAAAGAAAGATTGTGATATTATTTCCCACATCTTCATGGTCTATCAACAGCCAACGCCGTTAGAGGGTCGCAGTAACTGTTAACGGCATCGCTTCAGCGATAATGGAGGCAGAAGTGTTGGATAATAGAGTTTAAAAGTGGATTATGTTCACTATACAAGTAACACAATAACTAATAAATATTCATGGGGCTCGACTCTACCACTCTCTACCACATTGTCTGTCCAAACAACATTCAATACTATTAACATGTTCCATGATTGGATTCCTAATATTCAGTATTAACCATCAAGAACTAAAAGCAATTAAATATATCGTTAGTAACTTAAGAGTGCGACAGAGTAGTTTCACTTAATTTTACTTACCAATTCGACCACTTTTAATATACCGGGCGGCGTTTTGAAATAGTCGACGTTGATTTTAAGCCAGTCCAAAGCACCACCTTGTTGTTGAGGGGGGCCGCCCTGGGGTGCGGGCTTGTTGTGGTCAACTGTCACCACCGTCTCGGGAGCCATCATTATCGGATAAAGTTATTTCACGAGCACAAAACACTAGCACTGAGGACGCACGGCGAACGATAGCGGCCGCAGATTAGTCCGGTCGACACGCAACTGGCAAGTGAGTGAGCCGGTCGGCCGAGCTTGCGCGAGCGTTGCGTTGGTAGGTCTCACTCAGGTACCTACTTGGTAACGTGAGGCTGACGAATGGGAACAAGAAATAATTGTAGCCGTCGCACCAGACTCAATGGACTCGGTTATGGTGTTGTATGGCTTGGGCAACTAGCTCGGCGACCAAGCTAAGTAACCAAAAAGTATCACTTAGCGATTAAAATTATATACGAGTATATAACTTGTAATATTAACATTTTGTTAGAAAGAAACAAAATTTACTTTTATGTACATTACGATTAGAACACCCGATACATACATCGTTTCGTCTAGATTTTTGGGCATAAAAAAAAAACATTTAGGTACCCAGATACATTTTTTTTTTTGGCTGTGCTGTTAATATCCAAATTATACTTACTAATCGCATAAAATTTGATCAATTACCAACATAACTAGTAAGATAGGTCACTACTAATAAAAAAACAGAACAAATGAAGTTAAGTAAAAATTCCCACGTTTTGCAAGAATATAGAAAATCGTTAACTTTGTTTTGTTGTGATGATAATTATCCCGCTGTTATTAAGGCATGACGATTTGTTGTGTTGGAAAACAAAATAGTTTGCTTTAGACATAACTATAGACGACAGAATAATTCAGTTCCTAGGTACCATAACGTAAACACTTAAATAATGTCAAGAACTACAGGAACTAGCACTAGAACTATGTAGCTCCTAATGGAAAGTGTTTATTAATTTTATTTGGTAAACAATCAATTTAATAGACCTAATGGTAATAATAAATATATATATGTATGAACATGTTCTATTTTCCATACAAATTTACAAAGTTATTGATTCGACATGCCTCGATAACTTTCGGAAATTTTGGTTTAATGACATGACAAGCTTAGTAGCGCCATCTATGCATTACATTTTATATAAAGATGTCTGTTGACAAAATGTATGACATAGATGGCGATAATTGAGTTTGCACATCACCACAACAGATGGCAGCGACAGTGATTGCGAATCGAGCTAAGTTGCATTCCATTTGGCGGTAGGTAGGTACTGAACAGACAAAACCCGAACATGTAAGGTAGGTACCTACTTAAAAAGGTATAAACAAACGAAACGGTTATTGATGTTCATGATTAAATCATTGATGTTTTTTGTGTAAAAGGAAGGTGGACATAACACAGACCAAAGGAATGCCATGACAGCAGTCCTATAATGTATTAACAACTAATAATAAAATAATTATCCATCTTTATGAGTATATGTATTATAGCTTCACATTATAAATTATATCTAAACAAAGTATGCCTGATTTTAAGACTTTAAACCAATATTACCCAATTTAGGGCAATTTGGCAATGCATGTTTAAAACATCACATTGCCAAAGAAACAAGCAAGGGAAGGTAGACTGAAGCAAACATCCATTGCTTCAGTCTACCTTCCCTCGCTATAGCTGACTGAATCTGTATTTCATAAGAGCACACAAAAATTATATAGGTATTACTCTACTACCTGGTACAGTTTAGTAACAAACCCCTAGCAATCTAGTTCATTTTGTGCAATTTTAAATTAATTCTAAATAAGGAACTATCAATTCTGTGCTATAGGAATTAAAATTCAAAACGATTTTTTAAATATTTTATTGCTTATACTTAGAAGAAGAAGCCTAAAATTTTTCCTCCAAGATGTTTCCTTCTGGCCTCTTCGTGGTCCATGATTCCACCACTTGTTGTCAGGACCAAGTATCTGCAAATAAAGAAAATTAATATTCTAAAGTTGTGCAGAAAAAATTAAGACGAAGTAACGTAGCTTGCCAGAGCGAGATGCGGGACTCGAACCCACGTCTTCCATTATACGCATGGATGTTCTAACCAACTAAACTAACCTCGCCACTTCGTCTTAATTTTTTCTGCACAACTTTAGAATATTAGTTTCAACCTATAAGTGGGGTTTATCACTTTGTAAAAAACATAAAAAGAAAATTAAGTTACTAACAAAAATCACGAAATTAAATAACTACAGTTTAATAATGTTACTAATGGAATGGCATGCATGAGCCTGCAGGCAGGCCGGTATAGTACAATAATATATTTTTTTAGTTATTTGACAGTATACCAATAAGAGTTGGGAGTATAAATCCTGAGAATTCTTAAGAGTTCTTGTAACTATAAATATTATATATAAATATAATTTAAACCTTGATCATTTCCATCTATCACACTTTTAAATACAGAAGTAAATCAGTTTTAGTTTCGAATCACGTCACTAATAGGTACATTGTACACTATACCAAAAAAAACAATTTTAAGAGCACATAAATAAAATGTTACAAGCAATACTGACAAAACCCTGCAGTATTTGCAGAACATCAGATTTGTATTACTTATAAAATAATTTAGCACAACTTATCAAATGTCAACCAACAAGGACTATTGGCGATCCGCGGTAATTGTGCAAATCCTCTGCTGTATAATAAAACTGGAGCTTCACAGTTACAAAAACCATGAAATGTTATTTATATTGTCATTTAATAATATACTTCACTTCACTGTGTAATAAGTTAATATGAATAAGAGGCAACTACTCTAATGGGGCATGACAACAAAAAGTATTTTCAGCGAGTAGACATTATATTAATTACCTAGACCAACTTGATGAGACCTTGGTGTAAGGAGTAACATAAACAATTCAACTCGCTTAAGTTATTAAAAATAGTTTAAATAACAGCTGACTTTTATTTACTGTTTGAAAAGTGTATTTACTGCAGTAACCAAGTAGGTACCAATAATTTAATGAACTAATTCATGAAGTAGCCGTAATCTTAAATTTATATTATTTACTTACCCGAACTGTCGTGAGGGCAGGAGGTTAGTCCATCTTTCGATATCATTGATGGGTACATCAAAGCGGGGTGAAATAACTCCACATTTGTTTAGCCTTCCGGTGAGATTGACAACAATTTTCCCAGCTCTGTGATCGTCAACGATTTCGAACTCTCCAATGTAACCGTGCTTCATCATCACAGTCAAGAACTTGACGATAACTTTGGAGCAAGGCCTGATGAGGACTTGTCTTTTACCGCGCTTTTCAGCATTGTGGATTGATTTTAGAGCATCACTCAGTACATTCATACGCACCATGGCTGAAAGAAATCAATTTGTTGTTCAGAAACAGATATATAACCAAAAAACGGGTACTCTCACTACGAACAGAGAGCCATCAAAACACCGTGAAACAACTTAGGTTATCACATGACTAACTTCACCAAATAACAGAAATAAGTACGCTACAATGAAATTCACCAATATCTAGCACTAATTTGCAATCAGATTCATACTATTTCTTTCTAAAAACAAAGATTACCTAGGATTTATAACCTGCCCGAAAGAACCGATATGACATGAACGGTCCAAAAGAAAGAAAAAAAAATTTCTGTGTAGAGTTGTTCTTGACAGCCGATTCGATTACCGTTCGACACCACTATGATGAAGGAACATCGACTAAATATTTAACTTAAGTTATTTATTCTATTAGAATTGAATACCTATTAGTCTGGAATTTTTTATTTAATTATTGATAAACAAACATCAAAAAAATATGCTAACTAATACTAACTAGATTTTCACGCCACAGGGCGTTGCTTGTGTTTTATGGATTTTCCCGTAGGAACAACATCGATAATCTCTTTCAATCTACCTTTCTGTGCAATTATTATTGTGATTATGAGTATTGCAGTCATATGATTTTTCAGTACAATTTTATAAAAACTCTGAAGATTCAATAAAAAGACTTGAGGTAATTTTTTGCGGTCTTAGTCTTTGATGTAGATTTTGATAGGTCCAGCCGATTTCAATCATTACATTTTTTGTATTTTTTATGTAATGTATTATAATAAAAAAAATAAGGCTACAATAATAATTGGTAACCTTGATTTTTCATCCCGATCGTTGTAGTTTTTTTTTGCATATAATCATCGATGCTTTCGAATGATAAGGGAACATCCAACAAGAATTTAAAGATTTCGCGCAAAGAATGAACAATGAACGGGTTTACTCCATCAACCAATAGCATCACTTTATGATGACAGGCCACTATCCAATCAAAACATTGTTTTCTTACCGCTCTGGTTATTTTATTGCCATACCAACTGGATGTAAGGTAAATTAAATATTTATCAAGTATAATATTGTATGTGTATACATAATTTAATTATTGTTTTAGTCATGTAATCACACGACAGAAAATATCTTTAATAAATTCAAATTGCTTACTTTAGAATCTAAATTGTAGTATTTTTTCTTTTATGTTCCGTTTATATTTTTTTTTTATATTCCTTCCTTTTTGTAATAATATGATTGACGAAAATTATATTCTTATACTTATATAATGGATCAGTATTTTTATGACCTCCTAAGAAATATAAAACTGAAAATTTAAAACAATATAACTGTGTGTTAGTGAGATTTATCACACATAAAAATCATTAAGATTGCCTAACAAGTTGTTTATTTTAAAGTAACATTTTTTTATAAGGAGTTTTCGAAATCTAAAGATTATTTCGGTTCTAAATTCGGTTTGAATATAATTTGGAAGTAAGTTATGGACATTTAATGAGCACTTTGTCTTCAGATTAATGTCTTAAAAATCTTTAAAGTTAATCGGCCTCTGATTGTTAGATTTTCTACGTGGATTTTTATAGAATTGGTAAAAATTTAAGTTATTTGTAGCAAAAGATTCATAAATATAAATGCTGTTGTGGCTGCCTTGCTACCACTTACCTGTTTACCTGTTACCGAATTGTACCTTACCTTACCAAGATGGAAATAAAACGAAAAACAATAACATCACATCTTTATTATGGAGACACATGCCGTGGAAAGAAGAGAAACGCAACACAGTCACAGCACAACGCAACACAGTTACGTCCGCAAGAAACACCGTAGGAAAAGAGCGTCATGATAACCCTAAAATATATTCACATTCTACAACAACAAGTCTTTCTTAAAACATCTCCAAACCTTAAAGCCTAAGCACTAGGCAGGACAAGAGAAATTAGCAGGCAGAAAAATTTGCTAAACTGTTATACTTATGTTTCCGTATTGTTTGCAGCTTCTGCCTTGTCTAATATTTACAATTTTGGGGTTCGTCATACATAGAATTAAAACTTTAATGAGATCCCATTTCTTAGAGATCTAAGTATTATAATAATATCTAAATACAAAAGTTTTTTAATACGTCATAAATTATAAATTTACCCATATAAAGTTAAGTGACGTCAGTATTTGGATGGGTGACCGCTTTGACTACAACATTTAGCACCATTTTTTAGTGTTTCTTCTTATATAAGTATAATAAATTGTTTGTCCCATAATTAAATATTTTTTATTAAATAGAACAGTTAATGACTGGGAATTTCTAGACTGGCATATATGGCAGCATTTTACTACCCGCCATGTTAACGTCGTGTCGTTCAATCATTCACTCACTTCGCTGTAATTGGTTGGTTGGGTGCGCAGTGCTTTGCTTTTGTTGTGTTATGTGTGTTTCATGTTACGTTCAATCGGTTCATTCATGCCATGAAGCAATCGCGTATTGTGAAATAGTTTGAAAACTTTCAAACTTTTTCAAAACTTATTACTAAATGAAGTGAATACAATTTGTTACAAAACCCTAAAAAATATAGTGTATACTTTACAAGAAAATAGTTTTAACGCCATACAAGTTCATAGATACTAAGTTACTTGCACAAAAAGTTGAGTGAACTTGTGATTGTGAAGTGAGTAATTCCTGCGTTGCAGGAAACAGAACCAAATTCCACAGGTTTTAATAGTGCAGTTTTAATGTTGTGGGCCCGTATACCCTAGCAACCAGTGATTATAAATGAACACAATGGATTTAACGTTGTAAAAGATTTGCATACTCTCGTATGTTTGAGTAAACAGTCAAATAGCCATGGAGGAATTAGAACGGTGGTGTAAAATGTATCCTAGAAAATTTCGAGCAGCGTTCGTGATTTATTTCACTATGTTGCTTCAGTTCACATCGTCGATAGAAACAACAGGTAATTAATTATCATCTATATTCTAGAAAAAAATGAGTATGTTGAACTTATCTATTTTTTAATCTTACCTACTTCATTGAGGTTTCCTAAAATGTGAAACTAACTTAACTTTGAGTTAAGTTTACTGTCGGCAAAATTATAAATACATAAATTATGTTTTATTTATCTCTAAAGTATATAAGCTTATACTTTGTATACACCACACATATAAAAAAAATGTCATAATGACTTTGCACTAGTAGAAATAGTTTAAAAATAAAAAGTTATAACTACTAGCATCATTTCCTGCATTTCACAAAATAGGTATTAACCTGTCAGATGCGGATGAACTGATCAGTACTTTTCTTGTATATGCGGAAGCTCTGATCAGTGGGCAGGTGACCTGCGACACTTTCACTTGATTTGATATTAAATGCGTTGAAATACAGACCAAATTTCTTTATTTACCCATTCCTATTAAACCGAACAAGCTTCACTCATTGAATGAACCCTCTATGAACATTATAAACATTGTAATAGTCATTTCAAATTTGGTTAACGGCTGGCTTGCAGTGCTTCGGGAATTCAGTGTTTATTCTTGGATTTTCCTCAAAAAGGTAAGTTATTATTAAATTTTATTATTCTGTACTCAACAACAAATGTTTTAAATAGTATTGAATACTAATAAGTGGTGACAACTTTGAATAATGTTAACTCCAAAGTTTTGAACGGCGATTATAAAGTTTTGAACCCCGAATTATACCTTTCGTATTATGTGTGGTTGTTATTGTTACGATGATAATTGTATTGAATATATTGAATTACAGTAAAAAAATGTTATAAATCAATATTATACAGTAAATATTCATAAAATACATTATTTTCGAAACGACTGACCAAATCTCACGCACACATACATAAGCGAAGATGGCGGTTACACGTCCGTGCACGAGGCCGCCATTGTTGTTTTTACAGGCTGATATTTTTTTTCAATCGCCACTATTCTGCGGATGCACTGATCAGTTCTATATGCTAATAACATTTTTTTATTTTATAGTATTTAATTATATTGCTTTTACAAAAAAATACTAAATGTCAAAAAAAAAGATGGTGTTTGATAATTTGTAATTTAGCACGCGCGCTTCATTACGCGCCATATTTGGTGACCTTGACGAAATGCAATTTACTTGCAATAAACAAACGCGAAACTAGTAATAACCGGTTTGTCGCACCTAGCTTTGCTTTAGCAAACGCGTGAGATTTCTTGTATCTCTTTCGAACTCGAGACCCCGCGAAAACGGGATTCTAAAAAATCTGTTAATTTCAATCACTATGCAAAACTATGTGAGATTACAATATTCCCATCGCTACTGTCAGTCTCCCGTGCAGATTATTCGTTACATACGAATGTGTCAAAGTAAACTTCAAATTGTGTAAAAAAAATTAGCAAATTTATAGTGTTTGTTTTTTAACTAGGTTAAACTACAATGGACTCCCCAAGCAGCAGCAAAATTATTTTGAGAGCATTCCCAGTGCAGATGACTCCTCAGGGATCCCTGTCATTGACAAATGAGCAAGTTTTAGTGGAGAGAACCGGCTCTGGAAGACTTCGGGTAAGATTATTTTTCATCTGTCTGTCAGCGGCTTAGCTTTGACCTTCTCGGTACTATAAGGCTGTATTGGCATGCTTATACAGCGCCGGCTGGTCTGGCTGGCTGGATAAACCTGATTGTCCGATGAAAAATATGATGTACATACACAAAGTACAAATTTTAATAATCTTTTTTTTCTTATTAGCCGTGGCGGCCGCAAAACATTGAAGTTGGAGAAGGGATTGAGGTCATCCAGGCACCCCAGCCTCGATGCCTTTTCCCAGATGAAGCTGATAACAACGTAAGTAAGAACATTAGTCACAAAATCTATTTTTAAATGTACCTCGTATCCTCATTAAAATGATTCTATGTTATTTTTTTAGGTAACTGCGGTCTAGGTTATAGGTAATACTGTCATATACTGCCTTTTTACCCGTTCCTGCACTATTCCCTAGAATTATCTTGGGAACAGTAAATGCATTACTTCTACGTCACCTTATTGTTTTTTCTAATTAATTAACATCTTTTTTTTTGGAGGCTTAAATTAACATTGCACATAAGCATGATTAAAGGCTAATATGGTTGCACGGTTTTATTTATTTGTACAATTTGCTTCACTTCTCTACATGGTCATAGCAAAGGCATTTTTGTCTTGGTGCTGGATATAAAATGTGCACGATTTAAAGGGATGATTTAAATAGCTTTTCTGACTGTTTTGCACTGTTTGATCGTTGTAAACGAACACGGGTCTGCATGTTGGGTAATGGAATTTATTCTTTAACAGTCCCAAGAAGACATTTTTGATGCCGTGATGGCCGAAGAATTGGCGGTGGATTCCGGAAGTGAGGTGGACGACGAAGAACTCACGGAACAACAGCTCCGAGAGATTCTCGAAGAACCTGGCGGTCTATCTGACCACGAAAATGAACATCTTGAAGGTCCAGAAATCTCGGGGCAATTCGATTGGTCTCAAGACTACAACAATTTCACTGGGAGACAAGAAAATTTTGACGAAGAGGTTGGTCCAAAAATAGAGGGAACGACTCCTGTAGATATATTTATACAAATTTGGGACCAACCTCTTCTTCAAAAAATTGTCGAGCAGACAAACTTATATGCCTGGCAAACGATTACCCAGGCTTCCGAAATCGGCATCTCAACTAACTCCAGACTCAATGACTGGGTTGAGACGTCGGTTTCGGAAATGTACAGGCTGATAGGTATCATTATTTTAATGGGGATTTGTCTAAGGGGAAGAATCGACGAATACTGGGGCAACGGTGTTTTAGAGATGCCACGGTTTAGAGCCCTTATGTCACGCGATCGGTACCTGCTATTAATGAAATTTATTCATTTCGTAGACAACTACGACATCATTGAAAGAGGTGCCGATCGCAAAATATCTAAAATAATACCTATAATAAGTTATTTAAATACGAAATTTCAATCAGTTTACAGCCCTCGCAGAGAGCTCTCATTGGACGAATCGTTGCTGCTTTGGAAAGGTAGGCTGAGTTGGGTGCAATGCATCCGATCCAAAGCAGCACGCTTCGGAATAAAAAGCTATGAACTCTGCGAGGCTGTGAGCGGCTATGTACTTAAAATAATTATATATACAGGCAAAAATACTACTGCGTCACATCCCATTAGTGGCTTTACAAGTTGTACCGCTAAAATCGTTTTAAGGCTTATGGAAAAATATCTCGGAAAGGGGTATACAGTGATCATGGACAACTACTATAATTCAGTTGAGTTGTGCCGCTATTTGAAGTCTCGGGCTACTGATGTTGTCGGGACGTTAAATAGGCGGCGACATAATACCCCGTCCGACATCAAAGTCCTTGAAGAAAGAAGACTGCCGCGCGGTACGGTTGTAAGTAGACACTGTGGTGACATATCTGTCACCGCGTGGAAAGATGTAAAGTTGGTCACCACAGTGTCTACATACCACAACAATGATACAACACAAGGACGGCGAGCTGGACAAGTAATTACAAAACCTAGGGTTGTGGCGGATTACAATGCATTCATGGGCGGAGTAGACTTAAAGGACCAAAAACTTTCAATGTACTTGTTGGAAAGAAAGCGCGGTACCAAGTGGTACATTAAAGTATTCAAACGTTTATTAAATATATCCATTTTAAATTCATATGTAATTTATTGCGCCAACATTGACCAACACAAAAAAATGACTCACCGGCAGTTTAGGTTCGAGCTGGCGTCAGAACTTCTTCAAAAATTTTACGCACCGGAAAGCCAGCCACGGACACATAACAACAATCCAATTTCTATTCAACGATTAGACGGGTCTCTCCATCATTTTCCTGAACAAACTCCCTGTGAAAGGGACAGAATGAGCTCAAAACAGAATAAATTCAAAAGGTCTCGCTGTGTGCGATGCCGCACTATGACCAGCATTTCTTGCAGCCAGTGCAAAGTATTTATTTGTGTTGGTCAATGTTGGAAGGAGTATCATACTATTGAAATATTGTAAGTAAAATATATATGTATAGGTACTTATTATAATATTACTTTTTTGTAATATTTCATTACATTGACTTATTATGTATATACACACTTATATTATAATATTATATATTAATTTTTCAAAATATTTATTTTGAATTTTTTTTATTATGTAAGTATATTATATTGTTATATTATTTATTCTTCTTCTTTTCCTTTAAGTCTATTTTTCCCGCCCAATGACCAGCCACTGCTATTTTTTTTCATAATAAATAAATACTGCTGGACAATTCACACTGCAATATTTAGCACCGTACTTAGTTCTTGACTTGTGTTACGGCTACTAGATATCTGATATACTTAATCATACATATTTTTTTTATTATACTTATAAAACACCTAGACGAGGAAACTAGTTCTTGCAGATCATGCAAACATTCGTCCCCTCAGCGGAAATTGAA
This sequence comes from Gymnoscelis rufifasciata, assembly GCA_929108375.1. Taxonomy (NCBI): domain Eukaryota; kingdom Metazoa; phylum Arthropoda; class Insecta; order Lepidoptera; family Geometridae; genus Gymnoscelis; species Gymnoscelis rufifasciata. The sequence goes on along the minus strand of OV815308.1, from coordinate 8,774,624 downwards.
CCCGCGACCCCTAACGCCGCAGGTCTACAATCCTGTATGCCTATGTAAGATAATAATTTAAAATATTGTCAAATTGCTCGTGTAATTGGTGCTTATATTATAATAAAATAGGGAAATCTGTTTTCATACCGAAACTCATTATAGTTATTCGAAAATAACATTTTTTATAACAAGCCAAATAGTTCATTTTTATGTATGCAACCGGAAAATTGTAAAATTGTACAAAAAGGAAGATTGTGATAAGGATAGCAGTTAATTATATGGAAAATGCTTGATTTGTAATTTTTTTTTATCAATACGATGGATAATTTCTATGTTTTTAAAATAAATCCCCTTAGAAAATAAAAATTGTTGTTTCTGTTATGATTTGTTAAATTTCCTGTAATAGCTGTCTATTCACTACTGAAAAAGTGAACCACCTGTATAGTTGTACTGATCAGTGCTAACGCAAACGAACCATCGCCATCGGAGCGCTGATCAGTGCTACCGCAGAATACGACGCTGTAGTTTACGCACACATACAAACCCAGGAGAACGAAGTACGTAAATTTTATCTCTGTTTTCTTTACGTTTTCTAAATAATTCAGTATTGGAAGTAGTATAATCTGTGATCTTATATGAAAGCTCAATTTGTCTATTCCATTTCACAATCATTCATAGACAGTGCAGACAATCCACAGGCCTTAGATTTAGTAAACAAAAACTGGCCTCATAGCACCATGTTGTGTTGATTATTTATTGAAATCTTTATAATTTCGATATTATTTTCCGGTTTTTCTAGTTTCCATATATAAAATATAATGTTTTTCTTATGAAACATAAAGATTTTTACAAAAATATCACTTTCTTAGTTCCTGAAGTTCAAATAAAGTTTGGTTAGAAAAAGTGGACAATGGCGATTTTTTCGAAGAGTTGTGTAATTTTTTTGATATTGTTTATAAGTGATATTTTGCTTCAAATAATGGTGTTTTTCATATGTTTAGATAACTTGGATATCAAACTTACGGTGGATGTTAAGGAAATTCAAAATAAGTCATGACATAAAATGAAAATATTGTTTTTCTACAACAGCTGCTGCAATATGCTTTTGATACGATTGTCGGTGGAAAATCTAAATGTAAATTAGTTTTAGTAATAACTTACAACGTTAAAAAGATACATTAGTTATCAAACTATCGAATAAAATCAGTTTTTGTATGTATTAGGTAAACATTTTATTTCATAAAATCCATAAAACCGTAACACTAACATTGCGCTTGATACGTACGCAACGTTGCCGCAGACGACGGTAACAGATTCGCGGCCTTTCCCGCTTCTGACAGGTTAAACAAAATCTTGCCAACATGGGAATTTTAAAAAGTAACACAAGTATATGTATATGTAAATACTAAAATTATAAAGCTGAAGAATTTGTTTGTTTGAATGCGCTTACCTCAGGAACTACTTGTTTGACTTGAATTATTCTTTGACACACTTGACAACCTCAGTGGCTCGGTGGGCAAGGTCCGTTTGAGGAGCAAGAGGTTGTGGGTTCGATTCCCGCCGGGTGACCAGATTTTGTACTATCTACAATTTCTGGTTTCGGGGTCTGGATGTTTTCTATGTATCATATCGACGCTGGAAATTGAAATGTCGAAAGGGGCATTTTTATAACATTCAACTGGAAATTTTGTCCTCTATTGATCTGAATATTAAAAATTGTATATCTGTTCAAATAAAAAAGTATAAAGTCAAATTGTTTTGTCGTAAGTGAAATTGTAGTAAAATTTTTGAGTTGTATGGCAAGTTTTGTTTATTTAGCTTTTAGCAACGTCGTAAATCTAAGTAACTGTCTGTTTCATATGGTGTAACATGCATACACAAAATTACGAATCCACAAAATTTTGACAGTAAAAGTACAACTAATCTATTAATATTTGTTTTTCGTGATCTACATCCTTAATGTAATTAGGTTTCGGTAAAGAAACTATTTCTAAAAAAATATTTCATTATTGTTTACAATCTCTACATTTTCCTATACATTTTTTAACTTTACAACATAAAATGCTAGCATGAACAAGATTCGGCTAGTTACGACAAAATTATTTTTTAGCTAAGGATATCAAAAAAATTTTACGTCATAATGGACACCTCTTCAAAAATATCCACATGTAAGGGACACCTCTTCCTAAATGTCAAAGTGAAAGGGTATCTGTATCATCTTTTAAACTATTGAGTTTAACGAGGTTATGGTTATATTTAGATATAAATCAATTAATTTTAAAACATTCTGTCTAAAAAGCATCATACCTTTACAAAGTTGTGACATTTTAAAAGAAAAATTTTTGTTTTTTTGCTCTCCTTGTATAGCGTTGGTTTGTACTTTACGACATTTCAAATTTACAACGTCTCTAAGTATGTTTTTACAAAAAAAAAATGTATCTATGTAGTCACTAGTCTGGGTGTTACCCATACCCATACTACAAGCTCTGCTTAGTTTGGGGTTAGATGATGCTGTGTGATTTAGTTCGGAAATATTTTATTATTTAGTTTATAATATACTTATCAAGCCACGGCATTGCCCGATTTTTATATGGATTTTCCCATAGGAACTACATATTATCTCGCGGTAAAAAGCCTAGCCTTCCTCGATAAAGAGGCTAACTAACAGTGAAAGAATTTTTCAAATCGGACCAGACATTCCTCAGATTAGCGCGTTCAAACAAATAAACTCGTTATAATTATCTTTATTAAGTATAGATGAAACATTTTAAGAAACCTCCAACACAATAATTACCTTTCTCTTATCATTTGTGATAGAGGTAATTATTACAGATGCATCATGTCATTTTATTGTTCCCGACTTGGATATACCGAAGTAACTTTCCACCCCACCTGCTTGCATTTCGTGGCTTTCCCACCAAAGTTTGTCATTTTCCCTCTGTAAAAGTAGCCTAAGTTACTCCTTACAAAATTAGTTGACGCCTCAGTAGTAGACTGCCTAAGTGGCGCGGTGGGCGAGGGTCCGCTTGCGGCGCAAGAGGTAGCGGGTTCGATTCCCCCGAGGGTTTGTATATTCTGCAAGCACTTTCTCCTTGGTCTGGGTGTTCAATATGTATAATAATAAAATATATCTATATATGTATGTCTATTATACACTCGAGAGCAATGAATCCGGGTCACTCAAAGAATCCAAAAAATCTCGGAAAATAAGAATGCTAGGTTAATGCAATAAATTGTATTTGAAATGTAAATCTCAATGTCATAATGTCATAATGTCGCTCAAGTGTAAGCGACATGATTTCAGCTTGAATAATGAATATTGAGCACTATCAACCTGGTTTATGTACCAACATAAATGACAAATCCTGTAATTTCGTAGTTCCATCTTCGACAGTGTTCCCTTTTCAAATTAGATTTTTTTATGATATAACTTTACAATAACTAAGAAGTTTTAATACTTTCATTTAAGGAGTATTAAATTGTCTATTAAATACAATTTATTGCATTAACCTAGCATTCTTACTTTCCGAGATTTTTTGGATTCTTTGAGTGACCCGGATTCATTGCTCTCGAGTGTATAAAGTATGTATATCAGATGTCTAGTACCCGTAACACAAGCTTAGAGCTTACCATGGCTAGCTGTGTGGATTGTCCGGAAATATTTATTTATTTATATTTATTACTTGTCTCTGAAAGTCCTATTAAAACATATACATATGTGATGTAGATAGATGGATAGATAATTTATTTATTGCACATCAAGGTATATCTAAGCATTAATATAGCTTTTTATAAGTACATGTACTTTAATAAAATTATTGGTATTGATAGTTCAGTAGGTAAAAAATAGAATTTACAATGATAAAGCCTTGTTTCTAAGAACCAGTTTAACAGTGAGTCATATGACTAGTGTAATATGCTTAAAAATACATTCATTCTTAATTAGGAATTTACCTGCCTCCTTCGTTATGTTTTATTCAGTAGTTTTTTTTAATATTTAACCAACCATTATTAATAATTTCATTTAAATTTTCATAGGAATTGCCAGCCTATATGCCTTTCAAACATCTACTACCAATGTAAATAAGACTTTCGCTGGTAAGCTATTACTTATTATAAAGTGTAACTTATCAACAAGAGGAAAAATATATTTCCACAGCAAAATCCTTCAAACCTCGGGCAATGGCGCGGGATGGAATAGGTTGCCCTTATAGCAACATTTAACCCTGTGGTAAGCTTGTGTTACGGGTACACCTGATATACTTAATACAATGACTATTCTCACAAATATATGTAGAAAGATATTTTTTACCTATTTTAATTTGTGTAGAAAAAGAATAAGAAAACTCGAGTAATTTAGTAGCGAGCGCAGGATTTGAACCTTTACCTACCTCCGATTATACTTCGCATCGACCGACGACGTGCTAATTAAGATTATAGATGTGCCTATTTAATTTTCAATGAATTCTGTGGAAAACACGGATTTAATATTAATGTTATAGAAAGCCAAGACTTATGCCAGTAGAAAATTGTTTATGTTGATTTGTCGCACTGACCATCATACATCGCCTGCGTTATGAGATCATATTAATATTTTTCACATTACAACAGTACAAAGACGAAAATATAAATAACGCGGAGTCCGCAAACACCAAAGCTTGTTTGCGGCTTTGCCCAAAATTGTGATTAGTAGAACAGTAATAACATATAAAGTTCCCATTCTTATAGAGAAAATTGTACCCTGTTTCAATCCTTCATAAGGCGGCGTATACGATTAGGTAGGTAGGTACTTATTTTCCCGGGCGGTTTCATAAACTAACTGTTCCAAATAATTTTCAGCGGGGGCGGTACCGCGCCGAATTGCTATAATTACCAGCCTACATGTTCAGTAAAGCTCAACTACAAACAAATGGTCCTAAAAGTAGCATTCTGTATAAAATAATTACGAACAATCGTCGCCCTCATTAATAACCAGTCCTGAAGTGTGACTTAAATGAACACGAACGCTTCGGCGAACCTGCTCAATACATAATTAATCTTCTACCTTAATGAACTTTACTAACTTTAAGTGGACCTGAAATATTCAATAACGAATTTACGTGCGTCTTAATTTTAGTATTATCCACACTCTGCACCTCTAGGAATTCGCGTGAAAGTTTAAGCATTGCCTCAGTTACTTACTTTAAAATAGCGCGGTAGTCGTTTCTGGTAATGTTGGAAGGATAACTCTACGACTGAGTATGAGCAACACAGTGCCACTACTTATGCTGCCTCACACTGTGTTCACGGGAGAATAGCTCTTCAGACGGGGCGTAAGAGGACCTGATGTAGTGTAATAGCAAGCTATACGGTGTACTTTTACGGTTTCCCATATGGTTTGGTTATCTCATGTTGAATTACGCTGTACGCTACCCGGGTTTAAAATTCATACCTTCTAAATTCCCCATAATCCGGATAATGCAAGGATTGACAAATTACGGGAGCCATAAATACTTCTGAATTGCTAAATGTAGGTAGGTAGTTACGGTTTTCGGTTGCGTTCATTAAGACGGAATTCATGACAATAAATAAAAAAAAACTGCCGGACAAATAGATAATATTTTAAACAAATAGGACTAAGCTAGTTAAAATATTTTAGGGTTTAAAAGGGTAAAACAGGATACCTACTAAAGGGTAGTAGGTAGTTACTACTTTATGTGTTTCTTTTTATTACAAATGCGATAAAACTGTTGAATTACACGGATCCCTCGGTGTATGAATCCATCTCATACTTATCGGAATTTATAAGTATGATTTGATGTTCAGCATCAGTGAATGGATTTATTTAACTCAGCGACCGGGAACGGCCTTGGCAACATTACTAGACTATCAGTCTAGGCTCTACCTAATGTAAAATCACGACGTACCTACTCATTAAAATTCTAACAATATCCTATTAATTTAATTATGTAAGTACTTATTCAGTTGTTATATTTATTCTTTAACTTTCTATTTAAAACCGACGAAAAAAAGCATTCGACGCAATATATTTTCTTACTAGCTGTGCCCTGCGGTGCTACCCGCATTATAATGGATGAAGTACTCTTAACCAACAACATATTTATTTTAATAAAGATTAATATTATTATGTTGATATAACTTAAACAAATTATTTCGACCAAATTAGGTACCATAAAAACGGTTTTTGCGAGTTAATCTTAAAAGATAGACATATACTATCGCGGACTGTTTTTTAGATCATTAAAAGAGCTATTATTCTTTAATACATATTTTTTGTGTATCTTGAACCGTTTTCACGGCGCACGCAACGGAAGGCTTCAAAGATGAACAATTTCTCCCGTTTTTTACACATTTACCACTATATCTTTGCTCCTATTGGTCGTAGCGTGATGTTATATAGCCTATAGCCTTCCTCGATAACTGGACTATCCAACACAAAAAGAATTATTCAATTCGAACCAGTAGTTTCGGAGATTAGCGCGTTCAAACAAACAAACAAACAAACAAACAAACTCTTCAGCTTTATAATATTAGTATAGATGTGACAACGCATAACTTTTTGCTAAGTAAGTACCTAGTCCGATAATTTTATTTTTATTTCAATAGACCAAAACCCTATTTTCGATCAAATTTGACATACTTAGCTGATTTCTTAGTGCCTAAAGGACATTAAATTACATTTTCCCGCGGAAAAACTATTATTACGCGGAAAGAAAAAAATTCCTAGAAAACCCTTTCAGCTCAATCAATCGCTCTATGTCATCATCAATAGCACTATCACGCGATTGACATAGTATGCGTAGAAAAAAACAGCCGACCTGAAACCTGGAAGTGTATCAAATTGAACTTGCACTAGATTTGATTACAGACAAACATCGGAATTGTGAAAAGAAATAAAAACGTTTAACAAACTTGATCGTCAAGTATTTGTGCAAAACCGGCCGGTTTGCATTATTACAGTTCAGTAATTCAACAAGCCAATCCAATCCATCGCTGGACTGGATCATATCGTTTACATTATTCCAGTTATTTTAGCTGTTCAAGTGGTAACGCTCTGGTGATAATAAGCACTGGATTTAGCTGTCTACATGAATCCAGTAGTGCTGGAATAGCCTTGCTTGGTTCAAAAGTAGGTCTCAGTTTCTGCGCTGGGTTGCTCACTGGATCCATGGCCGAACATTATTCCAGTAATTATCCAGCGCTGGGTTCGACCGACTAGAGTAATATTGTAAACCGGTAATTGGTTTCAGTAATAGATAGGTAATTCATAATTTGAATGTTAAGTAATATGTGTAACTAACTGAAAATGTCTAGGCGATTAAGGGTCGATTGTTCCAACTTCAGAAAGAGCTTATCTGGCAATGGGGTAGATACCTAGAATAATCAATACGTTATTTAGATTTAATAAAAAATAATTATTACAATTATTTTCTTATTTCGTGCAACAAAAACCTAAAAACGATACTTTACGATACTTAACGATATTTCGTGTAGTAGGTATGTACTGAATTTATACGTCTAAATCCGCCTACTTCGGAACTTTTAACCTCCGTCGTTTTTGTGTGTACTTAATAAATCTTTTTTCTTTCTTTCTTTCTTTCTCCGTCGCAAAACGGTATGTTAATTTATTTATTTAACTTATACGTCACGAAACAGTTTTATGGAAATCGGTTTAGCCATTAATATGGTTATAAGTTATAAGGAGTGAATTTTTACAAATATACCCGAATGATTAATTTATGATTAACCTGCTGCTGCGGTGGAAGTATTTAAAATTTAATCTTGTTTATGTCATCATGCTCATTGCGAAATCAATCCTTCGTAAAATTAATTGCCTGCTGATTTTCAGATTTCGAAGATAGTATTTTATTGAACCTTCTTTATGCGAACTTAATTCTTGCTTGACCGCTATAAGTACGATAAGCGCCTAGATTCTGAATAAGTAAAAGGAATTTGTCTATTTGGCATTCTAGCAGTTTCGTCCGCTTCTAAGTTTCACACCTAGAATGCAGATGAGGCCTTGTACCTACTCACTAGGTAACATTAGTATTTCGGTTGTCAACACATAACATGATGAAAGACTAATGTTGACTTGTGTTCGTTAAATTTGTTGCCTAGAAAGAATGAGCTTTTACAGGGCAAAGTCTAGTACTAGTTACCCCAAACTTTGTAATATAATGTTCCGTCTTACATCACGAACCTTACATACGAAAGTGAACTACTTACTAGGTGTATTAAAGTCAACGTACGTAAGGAGAGCGTCTGGAGTCTGTAAACATCTCCCATAAAGGCTTTACTCGCGAAACCATCAACAGGAGTCACGTGTATAGCGTTATTAATATTAAAACGTCTTGCGAGCCGCGTAAATACGGGCAGTGAAGCTTCATAGTAACAGGACAGGGTTCAATGCCTCCTATTCCTCATTTGCGGCGCGGCCGTTTCTAAGGGTTCCTAGCCCTTTCGTAACGCAAATTAACTGGATTGTGTTATTGTTATTGTGTTTACATAATAACCCATATACTAGTACTATTGCGTACATTATAGGAACATTAGGTTTATTAGACACAATAACAACTACGAGGAATGTTCGGTAGTTTCACAAACTTATGGCGTTTATCAAGGTTGAATTGACCCTTTGTATCTGCTAAGTCAAGAGAACGCACAGTGAAGTGAGGACCTACTTACAAATTTGTTCATTATGTAAGCAACTGATAAATTGGTATAATGATATGAAATAGGTAATAAAAAATTCGAAACGAAAAGTAAACTACCAACATTTGCATACTTACCAACATTTGCAAATCCTGAAATCCTTTTCTCGAAACTAAAGGAACGATACTGAAAATTTCAATGAGCATGAATAAAATATAAGTAACAAAGAAGTTTCGATGTCATCTACCTCCTTAAATATTTCAATAGTCTTATGTTATTGTTATCTACCGAGACGTAACCTGATATTGCTGTACCTTCATTACGTTCTTGGTACATTCGAAGGCATAACAAGAATCCGCTGGCTGCCGCCGTGCAATGGAAGGCGCTCTCAAGATTTTACGAGCACAGTTCCACTGAACGCCACGAGTGCGTAATATCTAATCGAGTATAATAAATTTATAAAATGCTTCTAAGTTTAGTCGTTGTTGTTGGCATTTTATTTTCCATTTACTTGAACCCAGTCGTTAAATTTCAGAAATTCGTAACTTCAAAACGCTTTTTATTACCTAACTTGAATGAACATTGTTTATTACGTTGACGTTGTTTCAGCTTAAGTGGTTCTCGGGGACGAGATTAATAAGCTTTTGTTTCAGAAGTTGAAAAAATATGTGTTGATTTAATAAAGTCTCTGTCTTCTGTCGATCCCTGTTTCTTTTAACGACGGGTTAACTTACGGCAGGTGACACGAATAAACGGGATCGATTAGCTGCTATTTTTAACCATGGTCATTCAGGGCAATAGCACGCGCTTTGTGGTCCCAGATTCATACCGGCAAAAATGTTACTCATAAAAGCCTTTTTATGTCATTGGAAATTAACTGTTATTGGTTATTCCCTGCGGCTGCATCCATTATCAACGAAATGAGCAATGATTTTTGTGTAACTCGGGAAATTACTTTCCTCATTATGTGCAGTTGCCTTATTAAGCGTAGATATTACTTACATACTTACTCTTCATATTTTATTATTTTGAAACAGCAAAACTTGACTTATTTTCTTCACTCCAGTCCCCGTGGAGGCAAATGTGAGAAAGTTTTCAAGTATTTACACTTAGCTTGTAGTTTTATCAGGATGGAAGATTTTCCAAAGCTATAAACATTTCACATTGACGAGAAGGTTCCTTTTTCTTTAAATAATAAATCTGAAAAAGCCTGTGCTGTGACCTAATTTACACTGGAAATCAATACCTTCAACTGAAGCATTACTTAGTCGGGGCACAATATGTAAACTATACAGCACAGCTGACGATTATAATGGTTCACGTAATTTGTATTATTTACGTAGGTTATTAAAACTCGTTACCTATTTTATTTAATTTATTTTATTAATTGTAATCGTCGTATTCGTTTTGAAGACAAATAATGTAATTCTAAAACTTAGTGATTACTTGCTCAATGGTAATTCAACTAGAATAGATTATTATGAGGATTATATACTATTTTGTCGCTCAAAAAGAGCTCATTTATAATCTAAATTAAAAATAAAAAAAAACCTGATTTTCTGAACAGAGAACTTTAGTTCCCATAAAAGTAAAAAGTCATAAGTACTATTTTGTAATGTGCACGTGATGCGCTTTCATTTGAGACTCCACTCGAGTAGGTATATTTGCAGATTTTAGGTTTTCCTACCCCACTTTTACCCTCATAACTTTTAAACGGGTCAACCTATTTTCATCAAACATGTCTAAGAACACTTGCGCGAAACTCACCTTTCATACAAAAAAAAACTAAATTAAATTAAAATAGCTTCATCCGTTTGGGAGCGATGATGTCCCAAACAGACAGATTCGTCAAACTTATAACACCCACTTTTTTGTCGGGGGTTAAAACTTAACTAAGTATTTTTTTACAGAAATTAAAAAATATATATGCTTATGGTAATTGTAATACAGGGGTTTGATAGTCAAAAAATAAAAATAATACATTTTCTAAGGAACTTCTTGGAGATTTCTTTAATTAATATCTTTATCTTAACATTCATATGGATAGGATACTCGAATTGCATGGCACTGGTGTTTCGCCTGGATTAAGAGGTAATACGGGTGATGAGCAATATGCGATGGCTGGCCTATGATTAACGAGGTCTCGAAGTAAGTGCCTGCTTGTCTTCATAATTAATATAATAACATACTCGTGCCTAATTAAACAGATAACTTGAACGTAATAAGGCCCTCAGTCCAGAGCACCGCCATGTTGTTGTGTGGATTGTCCGGAAATATTTATTTATTTATAATTATATTATTTATTTGTTGCCTCTCCCATTTTCCAGACTTTATGGCCTGATCCCACCACTTCCCTTTTACTTCAGCTTAAACAGACAGTGCATTACCATGTCTATTAGTGGATGTTCCGTCCATTCGCACTAAGCTGTCATCATTAACACCGCAATGTTTTGGAATACTCCCCCTGCTCCTGTGTTTCACTGATAACAACCTGAATATTAGGTCCTTACATATGAAATTGGCGTTTTGTATGGGAGGAACAAAAAGTCGAATATTTTTTAATATAATATATTTAATTAATCAAAGTATGAACCATTATTTTCTATGCACTTTTGCCATCTTATAGGTAGTTCATTGATCCCTTTACTAAAAAAACCAGTCGGACGGGAATCAATAAAATCTTTGAAGGCGATTTGGACTGCCCCATCGGAGTTGAATTTTTTCCCTTGCAAGAAGTTATCCAAATTTCGAAAAAAATGGTAATCTGTTGGAGCAAGGTCCGGGGAGTACGGAGGATGTCTTAGACTTTCCAATTGAAGCTCTTCTAATTTAGTAGCCGTCTGTTGCGCAGTGTGTGGTCTAGCGTTGTCGTGAAGCAGCAGTGGCGTGGAGCGATTGACCAGCCTAGGTTGTTTAGCCGCTAGCTTTTCCATCATGGTTTGCAATTGCTGACAATAGACATCAGCCGTAATAGTCTGGCCAGATTTGAGAAAACTGTAATGAACAATACCGGCACTAGTCCACCAAACGCTTACAAGTAACTTTTTTGGGGTTAATTTTCGCTTGGGGCAGGATTTGGCTGGCTGGCCAGGATCCAACCATTGCGCTGAGCGCTTCCGATTATCGTAAAAACCCATTTTTCATCACAGGTAATGATTCGGTTTAAAATACCTTCATTATTGTGCCGGTTTAGTAATGTAACGCAGCAGTCGACGCGCGTTTGCCGGTTTGCTTTAGTCAATTCGTGAGGTACCCACCTTTCAAGCTTTTTAATCTTCCCAATTTGCTTCAAGTGAATTAAAACAGTTTTATCACTAACACCGCAGCCTGCAGCTAACTCGGACGTGGTTTGCGATGGATCCGCTTCCACAATAGCCTTCAACTCTTCATTATCAACTTGAGTCTCAGGCCGTCCACGGGGCTTGTTCTGCAAGTCGAAATTTCCAGAACGAAAACGTTGGAACCAAAAACGAACTGTGTTTTCTTTTGCAACACGACCGCCATACACATCATTCACCCTTCGAGTTGTTTCCGCAGCACTAGTGCCACGGCGGAACTCGTACTCGTAAATAATGCGATATTTTAAGTTTTCCATTTTGTAAAATGAGTGACGCAAACAGAAAAAAACAGAAGAAAAAAAACAAATGAATGACGATCATCGAAGCACAAATACATGAGTCTATAGCTGTACAAATTTGAATTTGGAATTCCTTACCAAAGAGGAGAAATTTGTGATTAAAGTGATGACCTAATATATTAGGTCCTTACATATGAAATTGGCGTTTTTCGTACTGGCCACTTTAATCACAAATTTCTCCTCTTTGGTAAGGAATTCCAAATTCAAATTTGTACAGCTATAGACTCATGTATTTGTGCTTCGATGATCGTCATTCATTTGTTTTTTTTCTTCTGTTTTTTTCTGTTTGCGTCACTCATTTTACAAAATGGAAAACTTAAAATATCGCATTATTTACGAGTACGAGTTCCGCCGTGGCACTAGTGCTGCGGAAACAACTCGAAGGGTGAATGATGTGTATGGCGGTCGTGTTGCAAAAGAAAACACAGTTCGTTTTTGGTTCCAACGTTTTCGTTCTGGAAATTTCGACTTGCAGAACAAGCCCCGTGGACGGCCTGAGACTCAAGTTGATAATGAAGAGTTGAAGGCTATTGTGGAAGCGGATCCATCGCAAACCACGTCCGAGTTAGCTGCAGGCTGCGGTGTTAGTGATAAAACTGTTTTAATTCACTTGAAGCAAATTGGGAAGATTAAAAAGCTTGAAAGGTGGGTACCTCACGAATTGACTGAAGCAAACCGGCAAACGCGCGTCGACTGCTGCGTTACATTACTAAACCGGCACAATAATGAAGGTATTTTAAACCGAATCATTACCTGTGATGAAAAATGGGTTCTTTACGATAATCGGAAGCGCTCAGCGCAATGGTTGGATCCTGGCCAGCCAGCCAAATCCTGCCCCAAGCGAAAATTAACCCCAAAAAAGTTACTTGTAAGCGTTTGGTGGACTAGTGCCGGTATTGTTCATTACAGTTTTCTCAAATCTGGCCAGACTATTACGGCTGATGTCTATTGTCAGCAATTGCAAACCATGATGGAAAAGCTAGCGGCTAAACAACCTAGGCTGGTCAATCGCTCCACGCCACTGCTGCTTCACGACAACGCTAGACCACACACTGCGCAACAGACGGCTACTAAATTAGAAGAGCTTCAATTGGAAAGTCTAAGACATCCTCCGTACTCCCCGGACCTTGCTCCAACAGATTACCATTTTTTTCGAAATTTGGATAACTTCTTGCAAGGGAAAAAATTCAACTCCGATGGGGCAGTCCAAATCGCCTTCAAAGATTTTATTGATTCCCGTCCGACTGGTTTTTTTAGTAAAGGGATCAATGAACTACCTATAAGATGGCAAAAGTGCATAGAAAATAATGGTTCATACTTTGATTAATTAAATATATTATATTAAAAAATATTCGACTTTTTGTTCCTCCCATACAAAACGCCAATTTCATATGTAAGGACCTAATATTCAAGACAGACGTGAAAATATAATGTGAAAGTTCATCTTTGAAATATGTTATATTATAAAAGATTCTGCATATATAGTATTTTAACCTTTTGAGGATAGTAATAATTTTGATACTATAATGAATATTTAATATCATCATCATCCACAGCATCAGCATGTTTTAGTTCTAGCCCACTGCTAAACATTGACCATCGAAATAAATAATTTAATGAATATTATTTTTTCTTTTTCTAAAGCTTATCTTGTAATATAAAAAAAAACGATTATGTTTAAGATATTTTTAATACAATTTACGTAGCTCATCTGTATTAAAATCCCATCGTCATTTTATTTTCTCTTTGAAACTGTATTTCGCGAGGATAACATTAGTTATGACGTCAGCTTTGACACGGCATCTGAGTGCAATATGGTGTCTACTTACGAAGAACTTGCTACTAGAGATATATGCATTATTTTTTCTGTTTCCTCTAAATATTCTTATAAATAAAATCTCGTATCTGCTTAAAAACGACATTCTTAATTATTTCATTTATTATCTGCCTTAAATAGGTAAATGTTAAATGTGTATTTGGAATTGGCATTTAGAACCCACACATGCCCTTTAAATATATTTTTGGACGCAGATATTTGCAGATATTTGATTGTTTCGAAATAGATGACAATCCGGGTGCATGAGTGTATATTTAAAAACGGAAGAATGCTAAATTAGACTTGATAAAAATAATGTAACGTTATAGTTAATTACGATGAGGTATTCTTGTAACGAGGGTGGGTTTAATGTGGACCGGTTGCCGTGGATTGTGGTTTTACTAGATTACTCATGTCACGAGTGCGAGGTATGAGATACGTTGCTTTACGTAATCATATTATCAGGGCTTTAAAGTTACAAATGAGTATGTTAATACTTTCTAGTCAAATAATTATTAGTTTTACCACTTTATGGTATAGTTTTGCTAAATTCTATCTTATTGATGACGTGACGCATTTAAAGGAATTTTCATAAAATTTTTTTTAGAATTCTCGCTAAGTGGGTCATTATTGGTAGCAATTTACAACGTCATAATATGATGTAAGGCTCTATTTACATTTTAGACATATGCCATAATTTGGAATATGAATATTTTTGAAAGTGAACCCGAAATAGGTGCAATACACTTAAATATTAGTTATGCTTTGTATTTTTAACCCCCGACCAAAAAAGAGGGGTGTTATAAGTTTGACGTGTCCGTCTGTTCCATCATAGCTCCCGAACGGATGCGATGGAGCGATTTCAATTTAGTTTTTTTGTATGGAAGGTGAGTTTGGCCCGGGTGTTCTTAGGCATGTTTCATAAAAATCGGTGGAGCCGTTTAATAGTTATGGGGGTGAGAATGGGGAAGGAAAACTGAAAATCTTCAAATATACTAGTGTGGGGTATCAAATGAAAGCGCATCGCGTCCACATTACATAATATTATGTTGTTTTACATTAAAGGAAATGAAATCATTAGAAACGGGGGTTATTCTTAAATTTTAAATTTAGATTTATGTTAAACTCAATTAAGTAACTTACTCAATTGTTATTATTTTTTAAATAAATTAAATAACAGTAGTAATCTCTTTAATCTTAACTAGCGGCACGCCCCGGCTTTGCACGGGTAATAATTATTCAAATTGTTTCAAAATTATTCGAATTTTTCTCGCCGTAAAAACCATCCTTAAACTACAACGAATATTTAAAAAAATAAATTGGCTAAATTGGTATAGGCGTTGTTGAGTTATGCGCTTAGCAACACATTTTGCGATTCATTTTAAACCCCCGACAAAAAAAGAGGGGTGTCATTGTTTGATGTGTCTATCTGTCTGGGACATCATAGCTCCCGAACGGATGAAGCGATTTCAACTTAGTTTTTTTTTGTTTAAAAAGTGAGTTTGGCGCGAGTGCTCTTAGACGTGTTTCATGAAAATCGGTTCTGCCGTTTAATAATTGTGGGGGTTAGAGTGGGGAAGGAAACCCGAAAATCTGCAAAAATCGCATTGCGTGAACATAACACATTATTATGGTGTTTTACTTTTAAGGAAATTGAAGGATTTGAATCGGGGGTTTTTCTTATATTTTTAATTTAGATTTATTATTTATAAGAAGATTAAGGTAAGAGAAAACATACTATTGATTGCAATGCTCAAATTGGTGTAACCGACAACAAACATAAACTTGGTTCGGGTCAATTGGTGTAACGTTAGTTTTTTGAAGAAATTTGGTTTTATATTGGTGTATGTGTGGTTATAATTTTTCGTTCAAGCTAAGAATTAGTGTAAGAGCAATGCTGGTTTGCCAAGATACATACACCAACTTAACCTTCTTCGGTCATAGGAATACAACAATTCGACTTATGTAAATGGATCACATACCTACTCAGTTACAACATAATTTCGCCGGAAGTCTGCAAAATTCACAGTTAAAATGTGTAGCGTAACTGTATTTTTTTAAAGCTAGAATTCTATTATTATGCTATTCGAAAGAGCAGAAAAAAACTAAAAAAAACTGTATAGGTACTCAACTTTTTTACGTGTTTTGGTGGTTAAACCAATTGAACCTGCAACCGACGATATAATACAATATCTATGCTATATGCTAGGGTTTAGTTCTGAAAATAACTTTTCGAATGGGATTAGTTACCTGTTAACGAATTATTGACTACTAACTAAGCGACAAAATATTATCAAGCGACAATTTTTTTATTTCCGCACACGACCATTCAGTAGGGAGCCGACGACGCGACGCGGCAGATTATTTCGTGATCTTAACCCCGCTTATTGTCACAAAACTATAATAGTTAGAGATATGATGTTGGGACGTTTTTTGTAGATAATGATAAGTTCTACAAAGTTGTAATACATCACTTTGTTATTTATTCAATAGTTTTCGCTGCATTCGCGATTAAAGAAAGATTTAAGGTAAAATTTTTCAAAAAAATCGCTTATTGTCACAAAACTATAATAGTTAGAGATATGATGTTAAGACGTTTTTTGTAGATAATGATAAGTTCTACAAAGTTGTAATACATCACTTTGTTATATATTCAATAGTTTTCGCAGCATTCGCGATTAAAGAAAGATTTTAGGTTCTTTTTTTCACCTTGGGTTACATTATCGGAGTTTGGTAAGGAATCATATTATTTTTGAAAACGAAATATAGCCTATGTCACTCAGGGATAGTGTAGCTTTCGAATGGTGAAAGAATTTTTTAAATCGGTGCAGTAGTTTCAGAGCCTATTCGAGACAAACAAACAAACAAACAAAAAATCAAACCTTTCCTCTTTATAATATTAGTATAGATAAGTATTACCGACCTGCTAAAACAATTAACGGCCTCCAATTTCATCCTCGGTCAGTTTTGCAACTACTAGTAGGTAGTTGCTTGTGGAAGCAATATTAAGCAAACTTTCAGTTTAGCGATTCAATCGGAAAATTGATTGGACAATTAAAAACTGATAGGTCAGGATCCAAAGGTCGGGCAGACATTAACTAATTTATTTATCATTATCAGTCTAATGCATGGTATCAGAGAATTTAAGAGTATCAAAGCCTATTATTATTCTATGCATGATATACGTAGTGTAACTATGTATTGCCAAGGTTAGAAATTTGGCTTTCTTAGACAGTGGGCCTATTTATCATATATGTACCTAATTACCTACTAATAGAAATAAATATCACAAGTGGAGTTAGAGTTTTAGTGGTTGTTTTGTTGATGTTGTCTTTAAGTTCAATTCTTAGTTTATTAAATTGGCAAGATGATAATAAGAATATTTCATATTATTATCTTTTGTATAAAATTTCCATGTCACAATGTTAGTTACCGACGTTACCGTACTCCTCCGAAACGGCTTTACCGATTTTTACCAAATTTTATACGCGTATTCAGTAGGTCTAAAAATCGGCTACTATCTATTTTTCATTTTGCAAAACAACGTTTGGTAGGGTCAGCTAGTTATATTTATATGTATTATATTGCAAGAGCTAATACATATAACGAAATTCAAAATCGAATTTGAATTCAATTAAAAAGGATTAGAAAGGATTTCGTTATAAATTTTAAATAATTAAATGACTTTTTCTTGAAAATCATAAAGGGCTTATTTCACAAAATCCGAGTAAACTAAAATGTCTAACCTTGACAATAGTTACATTATGTATAGTATTAAGCATAAGTATGTATAGAATACTACCTAATAGGCTTTGGTTTGTGAAATAAGAATAAGTAGTTTTTGTCGCGCCTTCTTTTTTTGCACTAGACAAGAATATGAATCAACTACCTAAACCTTTATATCAAGAGAAGGTCATTCTTAGATCTGAGAACTGATCTAAGACATTTTGTAGTCATGTTAAAATGTTGATGACTAATGCTTGGTAAAGTGAAACGCATGTATCTACATATTGAAATTGCGTATAGGTTGTTTTGAATGGAAAACTGTAATTCCACGAAAGACAAGAAGCACTTTACCGGCTTCTTTGTGGGACCAGTTTGTGAAATGAAACGAAAGGTTTCACCGTGCGTTACTTACATACAGCAAGCTGCAAGGACTCGGGCCGTGTCGTCAGACAGCATGTGGTGGGCGCGGCTTGTGGTGAATGTAGGGCTCATGTTACATCTTGGTCACTCACTCATTACTACATGCGCAGTGCCTTACTGCATCATGCAAGTTCATTATTTTTGCTGGATCGAATTTAACTGCGACTAGATAAAATGCATAATCATTCAGAAGACCATTCACTCCTAAGGTATTCTTGGAAAATTAAAGCCTTATAAACAGGTATCGTTTGTATGTTAGTGGCCGCTGGCATCCAACAAACGTGCCATGAGTGTGAGTCACGTAACGGAAACGGTTCTTTCGATATTGATGCCTTGCGTTAGCTTGATGCGTTCCCATCCCATGTATTACTTTACTTTCAAGTAGAGATACAAAACGTTTTCTCATAAATGTTTAATGTTATCCTATAAGACACGCGGAGTCACAATATTTTATAAAATAATACATTGCACTAAAGTTCATTAGAAAGGTTTATCCACCCAAACATCTGGTCCCGACCCGAGCCACCCGCTCGGTGACTATAAACGCAAATTAAACTCATTTCAAGTTTATTTTATTCTTAAAGTTTTGTTCAATTTACTTTCGTTGAAGGGAATAATGTACCTAATGCTTGTTTCTAGTGCATAGTTTATTTCTTGCTATCCATAACTTTAGAAGCACTTATAGCGTCACTTTATCAGGTAAAATCGATTCACCTACATTTTATCTATATATATCATTGGTTCTGAAGTAATAGGTAATTATCTGATTAGGATAACCAGGTTAGGTGGTTTAATAGGTAAGTTCCTAAATCAAAATCATGTAATATTATCATATAGGTCCACGTACATATTTCCTTTATTTATTATCGACTTACAAAATAGCCAGTATATTCTTACTTAAAAGTTAAATACATCGATCCTTATTAAGTAATACGCGTTCGCACCATAACGTACTCGTAGTTATTTAGAGTTAAGTATTTTCTCCACGCAATAATAAATTTGGCTTATCACTTAATCACCCTTGGACTAAATAAGGAAAGTAACGAAATTATGTGCAATAGAGTTAATGTACACAAAGTGATACTAGGTGCCTACTCAGTCTTGACGCCCAGTGAGATGATTTTTATCTCTATTCTATTGAAGATAGCAGCGACGATAATGCTTTAACCTAAATAATAGTTGTATTCAGTTTTAGTGATAAGATTGTCCATTACGTATAAAAAAAAAATTCATAATAACCCGTTGACATCTATACTAATATTATAAAGCTGAAGAGTTTGTTTGTTTGTTTGATTGTTTGTTTGTTTGTTTGAACGCGCTAATCTCAGAAACTACTGGTTCGAATTGAATAATTCTTTTTGTGTTGGATAGTGGAGTTATCGAGGAAGGCTATAGGCTATATAACATCACGCTACGACCAATAGGAGCAAAGATATAGTGGTAAATGTGTAAAAAACGGGAGAAATTGTTCCCTTCGGCCGCGTACGAAACTGGAGCTTCGTAACCAGTTGCGATTAAATACTTTTTTGTACTTGTACGATACCAGTTACAATTAAATACTTTTTTGTACTCTTACGAAACCGCGGTTAACTTTTCGTAACTGGTGATGAGTAAAGAATTTGTATACCTTGTACGATACTAGTTTCAAACTATTGCATAAAGCGATAGAGATATTCCTTATATATTTTACGTTAGAAATTTAGGACACAAGGAAGTAATTTTAAACAGCTTTTTCAGCAAGTGAGGCGAAGTTATTTAATTTTTGATACTATAATATTTTAATTTGTTTATGAAATACAAGACGAATAGATAGGTAAAAAATGGAAAGAGGGTATATAATTTTATTGTTTATTTAAACACCTAATTGTTTAAACTAAATAATAAGATTTAACTTAAAATTTACGGGTATTTTTCTATCCCAAGATAAAAATGTCCTTCAGTTTTCTTTTCCTAATTCATATGAAATAAAATGACAGAACTATTTTATCTGGCAGATACTTTCATCAAAGGATTAAAAATCTGCCCTTAATAAAAATACCTACTTATGGCTTAGCCGAAAATGGAATAAAACATGTATGAAAAAATTAAAACCGAAAATAAAATGGAGATATCAATTCTATACAATGCCCAACTGTTATTTGGTTTAAGTTCAATTCTACAATTGATTGATTAACTTCAGTGTCGATCTCCTCGTACTCCGTTGACATTTTTGTTTTTTTCTTAAATATGTTAAATAATTTTGTTTAGTTTGCTTAGAACTTCAAGCAGTTGTGCTAGTGTCGGATTTTTTCGCCCAACGAATCTATTTATAGGACTATGCCAACCTTCTATATTATTTGTTGTTCTAATCTTTTCTTTAGAACAACTGCAGATTTTAGCAAAACTTACTTCTTTACGATTTCTTATGTCGAAACCAGTATCGTGTAAGGAAAAAAACCTATTGCTTCGTAACTACTATCGTAAAAAGAAGATTTTTTCTTCTACCGTACCTGGTTACGAAACTCCGGTTTCGTACGCGGCCGAAGGCAAATTGTTCATCTTAGAAGCCTTCCGTTACGTGCGCCGTGAAAACGGTTCAAGATACACAAAAAATATGTATTAAAGAATAATAGCTCTTTTAATGATCTAAAAAACAGTCCGCGATAGTATATGTCTATCTTTTAAGATTAACTTACAAAAACCGTTTTTATGGTACCTAATTTGGTCGAAATAATTTGTTTAAGTTGTATCAACATAATAATATTAATCTTTATTCAAATAAATATGTTGTTGGTTAAGAGTACTTCATCCATTATAACGCGGGTAGCACCGCAGGGCACAGCTAGTTAATAATATTACCAATTTTACTTTTGTTGTTGTTTGTAACTGGGTGTTTTTTTGGAACAAGACAGTAATGACTGGAACATAATGATGTAACGAGATCATTTTCCAAAAATAATATTCCTTAAGTAGTACATTATGTTTCAGTTTTAAAAATTAAAAAAAATACGTATACCTCGACAAGATATTAATTATTGTATTGAAATTTTATGGCATTTTTGCATATTGCCTAATTTTAGTCTAAATTTGAGTGTTTAGTCTTCATTTGATACTTAACATATAGCTGCGAAAAAAAAAGATTGATTTAAGAATCAAAAGTTTTCTATCTCACTTAAGGCGTAAATAAACAAATTTCATAAAATAGACATATCTAATGCTACCCTGCTAGTTCAGTTGAATATGAACCCAATTTGCTTTTATGAGCATTCCTCTTTTAACCAAACAATAATTAGATACTCTTAACACGTGTTAAACGCGAAACTAGGTCAGTTTAATGCAGTCAATCAATCTTGATTGAGTAAAAGTATACAATGTAAACTGGACTGATCAAACTGCAGCTAACAAACCGACAGACTTCCTGTTACGTTAATGTGAGCCTTGTTTCTCCATCTCAGTAATTAGGAAATGCTTTGTTTGGGATGTTAGTTCTTACATGAAACAAATGAAGTCCACGTACCTAATGACTCGCATAATGTAACCTTATCAATTTTTTATCGAATACCACTCACCCCAAAAAACGTCAAATTGCGTGCACAATAGGTGTAGGCGTAAACTCTGAAGATTTTATAAATGGCAAAGGATTTTACTAAATTTATACTTTGTGCGACGTAATGGTCCCTCTGTGGCAATTCTAATGGAAGGGGTTCAAGCCTAACGGAACAAATTCTTAACTCTACCGGTATACATCACAATCAATGCGTATAAAAAGCGGTCATAGATAAGTCTCACTATATTTGGAGTTTTCCCGAGACAGGTGGTACTAGGAGGGATTTCTTAAATTGTTCGTTCTCTCTCAAAACATTATTTTGTATTTGTCCAGACCCAGTTCAAATATGTAGGTAAAGTATAGTGATATTAACTAAGTGATCGCTTCTAAATATACGTTCCTTTTGTTTTGTAAATATTCTGTCAAAGAAACAAAAACTGAAACGAAATTAAGGGTTCTGTGAAAAATGTCTGAGCGCTTGATTAATGGGCCTGTATCGGAAACAATCCAAAAAAAAAGCTCCAATGCAAAGAACAGATAGATTCCGGTCAGCGAGCTTGCCTCCCCAGCAGCTTCCGCGCTGTTAACAATAAATCTATTCACGGAAACAATTCTCTTAATTCTTAGTTCTGATTTTCTAACTTTACATCTATAATAAACTTCTGTTTTTGTTCACAGTACAAATGCAACCCCCCCGATTTAGTATGCAACCATCATCTTCGAACAGCATTGTTAGAGAAGGCACAACAAAAATACTTCAGTGCTCAGCCATGGGTGAGTAATTCAATTATGAACGCTATGCTTTATTTTTCACGTGGTTTGTTCAAGTCAGTGTCTCATAATTTTAATATTCTTTTAGGAATTCCACAACCAATGTATAGGTGGCTAAAGAATGGTTTACCGCTTGGTGATTATTCTTCAGAATTATTCTACAAAATTCATAATACCCAAAGGCATGATGCCGGTGCATACCAGTGTATAGCGAAAAATGACGTTGGAGCGATTTTCAGCGAAAAGAACAACATTGTTGTTGCTTGTAAGTATTTTTAATAACGTTTTCGGAATGAATAGGCGTAAATTTGAAAACATAATGCTTTTTTACTATGTTGGGATAAAACATATAAAGTGTATCATTTTTTAGACATGGGTGTTTTCCAAGATATCGCTGAGAGTGAACTCACGATAGAGTCTGGAAAGGCCGCAATACTGGATTTTCCATTAATAGAATCGGAGCCACCTCCATCCGTTATTTGGCAGGATGAAATAGGTGCCTTAAGATACGATCAGAAGTATGTCACGACAGATAAACACCAACTCGTTATACTCAGCATTTCGAGCGAGGATGAAAAAGCTTACAGGTATTTTTTTTACTTTATTTAAATCCTATGATCTGTTTACATTTAATGCCTTTGTTTATTAAATCCGTTAACGATTTTAATTGTTGAATAGGTGATAATAGGACAACAGCCTTGAATTATATCAATATTTTATTATTTTACAGGGTTAGAGCAATAAATACGCAATTAGGTAAAGAAGAAAACAGCCCTTACATTAAGCTCGGCGTTTACGGTGATGATTATAAAGAAATCCCTCCCGAAATCATTATTAAACCACGCGATACTAAAACTATAAAAGGTCAAGAATTTACGAATTTGTATTGCGTCGCTAACGCAAGACCACTGCACGAGCTAGAAACTTTATGGTTCAAAGATGGCATCATGATAGACTTGGCAGGAGTCACTTTTGATTTAAATGATCAGTGGAACAGGACTTTAAGCTTGATTTCAGCGAACTTGACTCACACAGGGCAGTACACGTGTCAAGCCAGGTTGAAGACTGGAGGGTTTGCAACAGTAACAGCATCGGCCACTGTAACTGTTTACGAAAAACCTGTATTCGTAACTAATTTAAAATCTGAAACGTTCGGGGAGTTTGGGAGCGTTGTTATTTTAGAATGCAACGTTCAAGGTATTCCATTACCTGGTATTACCTGGTATAAAGACTCCAAGAAGATTGCAAGCGTCGGAGCGGGTGCCGAGGAGACCGATAATTTTGACGTGGACGACGGCGGCGGTAGATACCGAGTCGAAGTCGATCGGTCGCTCATAATTAACGATATCAAAATGGAGGATATGGGCGTTTACCAATGCATTGCTGCCAATGACGCTGGAGAATCATCCATATACACATGGCTTAAAATAAAAAGTAAGTTGTGCTTATTGTTGTTAGATATCTCGATGTCTCTGCAAGTTCCGTGTGAGGCGCATTGTAGAACGTGAGGTTGTGTGGGAACAAAAACGAACCGGATTAAAGCGGTGACAACACATAATTTCGCTATTGATTTCGTTACGGAAATCACTGTTCCGCACTTCTACAAATGACGTTAAATGTTTTTGAAGGAAGGCAGCTTTTCGTACAATACATGTTTATTGTTCTCATATGTGCTGTAATAGGTTTCATGTTTAATTATCATACAATTAACGATTGTAACTGTCCTGTCGTGCAGCAAAGGATAGTAGACGATTCCCACGCAGTCACATGAAGTTAATAAGAATGAGGACATCGGATAAAAAGGCTAAAACATTCAAATTTGATACCGGCAGTAAGATACACCAACATGTTGTTGCACATAGTTACTGCAATAATGTTTTTTCAGCACAGCGTGATGATTTGAATATTGTTTTTTTACTAGATCAGATATTATATCAGTATTGATTAAATTATTATGTTTTCATTCTGTCGTATTAACAGCATGGTAATTACGAGTAGGTACTTTTTTAAAACCAACTCGCAAAAATTTAAACAAAGGATACATTTTGTTTTTGCACATACAATATTAACCGCATGATGTCATAGCAATGGACAATAGGTTACATATTTTAATATTCGCTAAAGCACTATAATGTATTTTTATACATTCTGAACACCTGAGAAGCTTACGAAGTGTCGGCACCCTCCGTGCTAAGTGCTACTACCGGACGGAGAGGTAAATGTACGCTGCTAAGCTACTATTTCAATAAAGCATGGCTTAAGTTACAATGCTCGGAAAATATTGTATAAAAATAGGTTTTACTGTAGTATTTGTCCATCATACTGGACATTCTAGTATATTTAAACTAGCAACAACAACGAAAAATAACTCTGTATTATTTTAACCACTCTGCTTTTTAATTGGTGTGAGTATCGATTAGTTTGCATGCACAGTTAAAATAGCAACTTTCGTTTGGTAGGCTCACGTTTGTGTTTTGTTTACCTCACTGAATTCGTGTATCGCTAGCTGTAAACTAACTGAGTGCGTGTGGCTTGTAGCGTCCCCGCCAGTAATGCAGACCCCACCTTCAAATATCACCGTGTTGGACGGGAAAGATGCCACGATCAGCTGCAGAGCTATAGGAGCTCCTACGCCGAAAGTCATGTGGTACTTCGAGGGTAAGCCACCGACTCATCAAGCTTTTATTTCCCCCTAGTATAGCGTGTTCTCGATAAATTTTGATATTATGACCTATCAGTAAACCGCCATCATTTTTACAGTCCCTAAGGACACTCTCTTAAATATACAATTCATTTTGCGAGTCCGCTGTGGATTATTATATGACTGACCGCTTTTAGAACTTGTAAATGTAAGGGGTTGTTGTACTCATATATTTAATTTGATTACGACAATCTCGCCCTCGAGATTTGTAAACCCTGTTTAATTATGAAACCTTACTATCTTTCTGTATTCTAAGATATTTTTATTTAACATTTATAAGTACTTTTAAACAAATTATAAGATAAAATTACATTATTTTTTATTAGAAAATTTAACTAATTTATAATCCTAATATATTTTATTAAGTATTAGCATCGATGTATTTTGCACATAACTATGCTCAATCCCTGCTAATTATGTAATTGTACGGTGTAACGTAATTGTACATACATGAGTCATTCGTCACGGCCTGTTAAGAACCTTGCTGTGTGATTTCAGATTCACGACTAAATAACTTATCCGGAAGGCTTCAGACATTAGAAGAAGGTGATCTGCTGATCACAGGCTCTACGACTGCTGACTCAGGGAAATACACCTGTGTGAGACTAAATGACGCCGGGAACGTGACTGGTGAAGCTTATGTCACTGTATTAGGTACGAATTTTGCTTGTCAGAGCGAAAAATGGATACCTAGCGACTGATATTGTGTGTTCGGAATGCCCATTGTACATTTATTGGTTAGGTAGCGAGCAGAACTGTTCCCACCCATGTTTATTTAAAGATTGCGCCCAAAATACAATTTTGTAGAATTCGGCAAAATTCTCATGCATGTTTGTTCCAGTCTCCTTTTGTTTCTGTTGATGTGATTTTAGGCAAATGAAATTCCATTTTAGTATACAATACCACGTTGATAACCATTGCTTTGTTTTCAGTGAGAACACAAATTATAGCTCCCCCGGTTGATACACGAGTACTGCTGGGCCACACCGCCACGCTCCAGTGCAAGGTCTCCAACGACCCAAATGTAAAATACAACATAGATTGGTTCCATAACAAACAGTGAGTTGAATCCGTTTAGTGAATTGAAATCGTACAATATATGGGCAATAAAACATTTCGCTATTTGCAGAGCTATGACAGCCGGGTCCCGGATTGGAATATCCGTCGACGGAGCTTTACAGGTCCAAGCTGTGAGAGCGAGCGATGCTGGCGAATACACGTGCGTGGTGACTTCGCCTGGGGGGAACCATACTCGAAATGCTGTTTTGTCGGTCATTGAATTGCCTTTTGCGCCGACTAATGTCCGTGCTATACGGATAGACACTCCACAACAACGCGCAGTAAACGTAACTTGGACCCCTGGGTTTGATGGGAACTCAGCTATTCAGAAGTTTATAGTGCAAAGAAGAGTAGTACCGGAATTTGGTAACATTATTATTCCTTTTCAATATCATTATTGTTGATTTCACGATATTTATTTAAATGTTATTTCTATTCTACAGGGCCTACCCCAGATCCACTTTTGAACTGGGTAACAGAACCAGTGAATGTATCGGCCAACCAGCGGTGGGTATTATTAACCAGTTTAAAAGCAGCAACGTCTTACCAGTTTCGTGTATCCGCAGTCAATACTGTTGGAGAAGGACCTGCTTCTGATCCTACAGACGTTTTGACACTTCCACAAGAAGGTAAATTATCTCGT
Source organism: Gymnoscelis rufifasciata (assembly GCA_929108375.1). Classification (NCBI taxonomy): domain Eukaryota; kingdom Metazoa; phylum Arthropoda; class Insecta; order Lepidoptera; family Geometridae; genus Gymnoscelis; species Gymnoscelis rufifasciata. The sequence continues at coordinate 8,747,691 of OV815308.1, read as the reverse complement.
CCTGTATAGTTAGTAACTAAGAACGCTTAAAGTTATCACTTGTACCACAACAATTTTAATTAAAAGGCGTTTGTAAATACATTTGCTTACAGGGTTGTTTAGCAAGGATATAAAAAACGAAATACACATGTAGTTCTGTATTACTGTACTCTGTGTAATTTGCTAACCAAATTTCATAATAACAAATTCATTCTCATATTTTACTTCCATCAAATTAATTGTGTCACCATCACAGCAATCAATACATTAATATTGAATGCAATTTATATAGAACGTTACGTTACATAAAATCGTTGAGTGATCAACGATAACCTGACAGATTTTGCAGTTGTCAGGTAATTTGGAAATTCAAGTCAGCTATGAAAAATATACATGTGATCATGTTTGTGAATATATAATTAAGTGTCTTAATTAGCATTTGCACAATTTCATTTCACTGTTTACTGTAGAGCTAACATAATCCATTAGTACTGTAAACGTCCAGTAAATAAAGTGTGTTGTTCTCTTTGTAAACAAGCCGCCAGCGATCTAATATGCTGCCAAGGTATGGAAGTTGATTACGTAGTTTTAGATTGTGCCGTCCTAAAATTTTATTTGGTCTTGCTCCGGATTTCAAATAGGTTCGAATTGTGGATGACTTTTGTAACGGATGTTTTTAATCTATGCTTGTAATATTTTTATCCAGCAATAGCAATATAAAAGTTAATAGACAGCATTTCTTTCAGCAACTCTTGTCTGTACGCTAGACATCGTTCTTTCTTGGAAAAATTATACAAAAATATGTTTTGTTTTTTTTTTACATTTGCTTAATATTTAAAATATTTTTCAAATGTGCTATCCCAGAAAGAAATCTGTCGTACTCACAATGCAACGCATGTATACCGATCTTTATGTTTGGTGTTATTATTTAAATGTATCCTTAACCTAAACTAATATCTTCATATTTACAAGTTTTCTCATCTCATAAATATTCCGTTTTTAATAATACTCTTAACTTATTTTGCACGAGAGTTCTAAGTTTGAAAGTTCTTATGCAAAAACCCAGCATGAAAATCATTGAATATTCAAGTAGAAAGCACAGCTACACGAGCTATATATTTTATTTGCAGCTCCGTCCGGCCCGCCCGTAGGATTCATGGGTTCAGCGCGATCCTCGTCCGAGATAATCACTCAGTGGCAACCGCCTCTCGAAGAACATCGGAATGGACACATTCTCGGTTACGTCATCCGATATCGCCTCCGCGGATACGACAACAGCCCGTGGACTGACCAAAACATCACGAACGAAGCGCAGAGAAACTACCTCATCCAAGACCTAATTACCTGGAAAGATTACAATGTACAAATTGCTGCGTACAATGATAAGGGCGTGGGAGTTTTCTCTGAGAGCTATACAATCAAGACAAAGGAAGGTATACCAGAGGCAGCGCCTGACAGCGTCCGATGTGAACCTTTTAACTCGACATCCATTAGTGTGTGGTGGACACCACCAAATCCACAAAAAATCAACGGAATTAATCAGGTATTTTATTCTTTATAAAGTTGAGATAAATGTACATATTTATTCTATTTCAGTCTATTGCAATCTTTCTTTCGTGTTTTAGGGTTATAAAATCCAAGCATGGAAGTGGGACGTGTTGGAGAATTCCAATACTGAACAAAAGATCGTTAGCGTTCCTCCGAACTTGTTAGATCCTCTCACTGAACAATCGGCGGCTATAAGTGGCCTCGAGAAGTTTGCAGAATACAATATCACTGTGCTTTGCTTCACCGAGCCAGGAGACGGGCCTCGGAGCGATTTCATTCTAGTCAGGACGAAGGAGGATAGTGAGTAAATTATATAAAACTAATCAGAACATTCTTTTTATTTATCTACACTAATATTATAAAGAGGAAACGGGGTAACTTTGTAACGAATTAACTCAAAAACAATCTGACAGTTATCGATAATTATTTCACCAATAGAATGCTACAGTATCCCTGAGTAACATATATGTTACTCAGGGATACTGTAGCAAAAAATATAGCCTATAGGCTATATTTTTTTACGAAAAAATATAATAATATTCAATAATGTAGTCCAAGGTATAATTTGTTTTCCATAAAATTACTTCCATCGCATGCACTGCCGAAACTATGAATGATAGTACAAAAATATGATCCATATTATACATATTATGTATAATAAAAACCTCACGGTACCATAATAATATGTCCAGCTATTGTAATTATGTCACCATAGTCTGATTAAAATTCGAGAACGGCTGGGACGATTGAGCTGATTTTGGTTTTAAAATGTTTGTCGTAGTCCAGGGTAGGTCTAAACGGTGAGCAAATGAGGAAAAATTGCCGGGAACTTTTTTTACCCGTGCGACGCCGGGGCGGGCCGCTAGTTTTTAATAAATTTTAACAAAAATCATGCCAATCATAATTGATTTGGATAAGGATTGACCTTAACCAAATCAATTATTTAAATTCAAGACTGTTTCAGTATATAACTTTATTAAAATCAGCCATTGCATTTAATACATAATATAAGTTTAAAATAAGCCGCTCGCGTCGTTGCCGCTGCGCCGGGGTGGTTTTCGTGTGGGCTAGCGGTCGGCTCCCTACGAATCGGATGTACGCTTTGTTGAATATCTTGACTATTTTCAGAACACACATTCATCTATGTAAAATTGTTTGATGAATAAATTAATCTGAATATGAAAAGACATATGATTCTGTAAGATTTTAGATCGTGGGTACAAGATTTTCAAGATCAGTTTTAGTTAAGTCAATCCATATAAATTATGTTTTAACAATTGTCCACCCGTGCGCAGGGCCGCGGGCCGCTAGTGTATTTATAAGAATACTAATGGTTATGTATGTTTACAACCCAGAGAGCGATGACGCTGAAAAATAATAAAGATCTCAATTCGTGGAAATAATTTTTTATGTTGTATGTAATGTCACTCGTTGGTATTTGTGTTAAACCCAATTACTGGCCCGGGTTTGATAGAATCCAAGCACATATCAAATACATTATTCATAATAATATTTTAACTGTTATTAAATGTTTACTGGAAAACTAATTAACATAATTGATCGTATAATCCGATATGCAAGCTTTGTCCCGATCAATTTATTTGTAATAACTTATCATAAGCTACATTGAATTGGTCTAACTTGTGATATATAACTAATTCGTAGTTCACACACAATGCTGTGAGCACGTGAAACAAGTTAGTGCAGCGTAGTTCAATGTAGCTGTACCAAAGTGTTTTATTGCTAAAAGTTAGCTGGAATAGCAGTAAAGTAGCTGCGCGAAAGTTTTCATTATTATGTAGCCGCAACGTGCTATAACGGGAGTCGATACATCAACATCAATTCATTTATCCCCGACATGTATAGAAGTACGAAAATTATGAGATTCATCACTTTAAAGCGATTTTAGCGAGTACGAATGTAGCTTTTATACTTACTTTCAGTTCCGGATGAAGTTGGAAGCCTGTTATTTGATGATATATCCGACCGTGCAGTGCGTGTTTCTTGGTCACCCCCGAAAAAATCGAACGGGGTTCTTGTCGGCTACAAACTCTCCTACCAAATCAAATCCAATCCAGAAGATGTTAAGGAAGAAGTTCTACCTCCGAATGTTACAAGCATAAAAGTAGAACACTTGGTGGTAAGAACTTATATTAATTACTATAGTAATATTATATAGAGTGTGTTTGTATGCTTGAACGCGCTAATCTCAAAAACGACTAGTCCTATTTGAAAACTTATTTCAGTTTCGATAGCCCATTTATTGAGGGAGTCTATAGACTCCTTTTTACCGCGGGAAAATACGTCGTTACCGCCCAACTCCATAAAACACGGACAACGCCGTGGCGTGGAAAGCCAGCACTAGATAAAGTTGATTCCCTTCGCGCATAATTCGGTTATTTTATAATATTATTTTGTATCTAGCCTGTAGCCACGTAATACCGTCTTAACTTCATAGAAGTTCAGTGCCCAAGAGTATCCAACTGGTTATAGCGCCACTTAGTCCCCCGTATAGAGATAAATGAAGCTGCCTTTATAGCTAAAGTTGTCTAATAGTCGTAAACAATAGCAGCGTGCTTAATTTGACATCATTTAAATACATTGTTGCATTCTTACGTTGTAAATGATTTTTTCAGGCAAGTACTCACTATAAGTTTTGGCTGTGTGCCATAACAAGTGTCGGAGAAGGACCCCCGCGATCTGCTACTATACAGTCCGGTGTAGAGCCCGTCTTACCTGGAGCGCCCCGGAACTTAGCCTTGTCTAACATTGGAGCCTTTTCTGTTCTTCTACAATTCACTCCTGGCTTTGACGGCAACTCCTCAATATCGCTGTGGACAGTTCAAGTAAGTATTTAAAAATTAATTATTTATGCGTTGTTTTATGTGGTTAGGGTTACACACGTATATAATAGTATAAATATTATTTATAGTTTTGATACTGATTTTCCGACATGATGTTCGTTATAAGAATAATTATTTAAAATAACTATCTTATTACTAACAACATTAAAAGTAGGTATGACGTTAAGTTTAAAAAAGTGTTAAACATATAAAATATTTACTAAGAATTTTTTAACATACATTAACATTAATCAAATCCACTGCTAAACTTGTTTACAATGTCGTACAGTATAAATTAAGATTAATTTGTGTTTGAGTCATGTTGGATTTTAATTAGTTAGTTAGCGTTATGACATGGCCTATTAATTCCAGGCCCAGACCGCTCGCAACTCATCTTGGATAACAATTTACGAAGTGAACGCACCGGACGCCCAGTCGATAGTTGTGAATGGACTCGTTCCATTTACTACGTATAGATTGAGGGTTGTCGCGACGAATGTGGTTGGATCCTCCGCCCCGTCAGAGCCCTGCAAAGAGTTCCAAACTATTCAGGCGCCACCGAGGCATCCCCCGCGGAATGTCACTGTGCGAGCAGTCACCGCTACTACTCTGCGAGTTCGGTGGATTGTAAGTATAACTTGTCTAACAAGACATCATAATGCTTTGAATTATTACGATATACTAATAGTAACTAAATACAAATGTAACGTAAATTATTTTTATTAGTAACAAAGTATGGCAAGAATTGCAACTATATCCATATATTTCGGTTTTTATTGTAATTCAATAAATTGTATTCGTGGGAATCTATACTCGGCTGACCAATTTATTTACGAGTCTTGAACGCAAACTTTGGCTTATAAAGAAAAAAACATTTCGTTGGTATTGTGGAATCTTTAAAAGTTTCAATTCAGTTTCTCTTTATGACTCTCAGCCTAATTCGAAACTAAACTGAAACTTTTTTATATAATACTAGCTGTGTCCTGCGGTGCTACCCGCGTTATAATGGATGAAGTACTCTTAACCAACAACATATTTATTTGAATAAAGATTAATATTATTATGTTGATACAACTTAAACAAATTATTTCGACCAAATTAGGTACCATAAAAACGGTTTTTGTGAGTTAATCTTAAAAGATAGACATATACTATCGCGGACTGTTTTTTAGATCATTAAAAGAGCTATTATTCTTTAATACATATTTTTTGTGTATCTTAAACCGTTTTCACGGCGCACGCAACGGAAGGCTTCAAAGATAAACAATTTCTCCCGTTTTTTACACATTTACCACTATATCTTTGCTCCTATTGGTCATAGCGTGATGTTATATAGCCTATAGCCTTCCTCGATAACTGGACTATCCAACACAAAAAGAATTATTCAATTCGAACCAGTAGTTTCGGAGATTAGCGCGTTCAAACAAACAAACAAACTCTTCAGCTTTATATATTAGTATAGATTCCACAAAACAAACCATTGTAGTCTAAATTGACAAAATTTCAAAATTTTTTGAAAGTTTGTCAATTTCGACTCCAATAATCTAGAGATAATATATAGAAACGATCAAGATCATCATTGTGGGTTCCGTAAGAAAATCATCAGCAACATTATAAGGGATTATTAATCAGTCAGTGGAACTTTAACTTCCGACACTAGAAATGCAGGCTTGAGATAACTTACAAGTTAACAGACATCTTCCTTTGGTGCGGATGTTGCTTACAAACTATATTAAGTTAATAGTTTTTGTAGTAGTTTAAGTAAACATTTTTTAATAGTACGAGTATAGCTCATACGCGTGACTATGATGTTTGGACGTTGTCACTCAGCATCTTATAATTCTGTTTAGAAAAAAGCTTATTAAACATGGCTATCATAACTTTTCAGCCACTTCAGCAAAGCGAATGGTATGGTAATCCGAAGGGATACAACATCACTTATAGGCGTAGTGGTACAAACGATACGCTATACATTGTTATTGATGACCACACGGCCAACTCACACATTCTCTCAAACCTTGAAGAATGGTCTGTCTACGAAATTTCAATGACCGCAGTCAATGAAGTAGGCATTTCTGAACAAAGTTCTACTGCTTTTGAAAGGACGCGTGAAGCTGGTAAGATTCCAAGTCTACTTTAAATATACAAAAAAATTCTTTGTTTTTTTGAAGTACTTTTTGTAACTAATTTTATTACTTTCACAGTACCATCAGCAGGGCCAAACAGTGTATCGGGAAACGCTACATCATCCACTACAGTGGTCGTAGTATGGGGCGACATACCAGTGCAGGACCAGAACGGTCTCATTGAAGGATATAAAGTGTGCTACGCAGCGGTAGCTCCGCCTCCTAGACCGGAACATAAAAAAGTCGATTGCCAAGCAATACCATCAAATCAAACGCACACCATTACCCTAACAGAACTAAGGAAATACGTGGTCTATCAAATACAAGTACTTGGCTACACGAGACTGGGTGACGGAGCGCTCAGCAATCCACCTTTTACGGTCCAAACATTCGAAGACAGTGCGTACATTTTTTAAAACGAATTTGTACTTTACGTTTTACAGATTACTAACTTTAGTATTGTATTTTAGCACCTGGCGCGCCCTCAAATGTGTCGTTCCCGGATGTAACGTTTACGACGGCGCGGATAATATGGGACGTGCCCGAGGATCCAAACGGTGAAATACTCGCTTACAAAGTCACCTATCACTTGAATAGCACATCTCATCACATGTTTTCTCGGGAGTTTCTGCCATCTGGAAGAACTTTTAGGTAAACTATTATGTTTAATTACTGCAGTACACAGTACTCAACATTATAATACGTATTACGTACGTAAATGTGAATATCTCTAGATCGTATTAAAATCTATAGTAGAATTATAGACAATCATAGACATTATAAGATATATTGTTTTTGTAAATATGGGAACGATGTTCTAGGATGTTTGATGATGATAATGAGGCATTATTAAAAGTCGAAGCGATACGCTTCTTATAGAATAGAAAATACTTTATTACACACCAGATAAACAATACAATAAGAAATTAAAACTAAACCTAGAATGCGTAATGGGCGGTCTTATTGCTAAAAACATTTTTTTCCAGACAACCGTGGATATATCTAATAACTAAAGGTAATCTGTAGAATAAAATCAATTTTCTCACAGGGCAACGGAACTCCAGTCAGAGCAGTTCTACATATTCTCAGTGACTGCACAGACACGGTTAGGTTGGGGCATCACCGCAAGAGCTCTCGTTTTGACCACCGTGAACAGAGCCGTGCCGTCGCCGCCGACGCTCCCGAACATAGCGCCGTCGCTGCTGCAGCCCCACCATATCACCTTTAATTGGACGCCCGGCGATGACGGATATGCACCACTCAGGTTAATTCATTCTCTGTGTTTCGTTTGTTTAATCGCTACAGCCTAAGCCCTAATTTCACCAATGTATGCTACAAATCGAGTTTGGAAGCGATTGAACCATGTTCAACCATTGAAAAGTTACAATTAAAAGACAATTTGATCTCAGTTAGGCGGTAATACTTGTTAAGCCTGATCGCGTTCAATGCCAATGGTGATATCAGGGCCTAATGATCATATACTTTTTCACACCACATAACGTTTTAAACTTAACACTTTAGTTTGACATTATCATTTTATCCAAAATATAATTTATCTTTCTGTGTTTATTAAAAAAAAAACGTTTTTTTTTACATACTACTGCGTTTGTATGGAAGCGCGAAAGTGTGTTTTTTTTAAACTTTGTTGACATCCTGTCCTGATGACAGTATCAAAAGTGTGGTAAAAGTTTGAAACACTCTGGAACCTTACTGACTTGTGGATTTGAGGTTTTAAATATGAATAAATGCATATTATTATGAAAAAATAAAATAGCCAGGCTACATTATTGAAAGATTAAAAAAATATTTATTAATAAACGCTTTTAAGTCTACATAATATACCTTATTAACTTAATGATCTCACATTATCAGATACTACACCGTTCAGCAAAAAGAGGAGGGTGGAGTGTGGAAAACTATACCTGAACGTGTTGATCCCTTCGCTACGTCATACACTGCAGAAGGACTAAAGCCGTACACCGCCTACCAGTTCAGAATCAGAGCGACCAACGACATAGGACCTAGCTTGTACAGCAATGCTACTGAGACCGTCCGGACTTTACCAGCAGGTAATACTTAAAGTAGAATAGAATAGAAAACACTTTATTGTACACCACATAAATTAATAATACACTTTACAAAAACCTTAACTAATTAAAAACAGGGTACAAAGGGCGGCCTTATCGCTATGAGCGATCTCTTCCAGGCAACCTTGTACCAAAGTATAAGTAACTATAAACACAAAAAATATACCATTAGTTAATAGATCGTTACATTAATTGACTATGAAACTAATATCATGACAGCCATTTATATTGGTCCCATGCATGCCGATTGCATCTAAAATATGTTATTAAATATTTAAATTGACTCTAGCATTTTATAGATCTCCTCGCGGTTCGCCCCCGCTTCGCACCTAGTTGACCCTATTGTTAATCTAAACCATTCTCGAACACACAAAACCTTTCATCACAATCGGTCCAGCCGTTTAGGAGGAGTTCAATACCTAACACACGTACAGAAGATTTATATATATAAAGATTTTTTTTCTTGTAATTATGACTTTTTATTTTACATAATTGATTTATGTGTTCACTTCCTCCTTGCTTGTGTATTTTTTTTATTTGTCCGTAACGCCAAGAATTGGTTCTGTCGGAAGACCAGCGCTGTTTACTAGCATGCCAGTAATCTGGCACATGCTGAGACAGAGCCGTTTTTCTAGCAAATAATATTTCAAACTTTGTGTCTATTCACAACTATTTCGGTTTTAATTACTGTTTACCAGAAAAATTAAAATAATTATCTGTAATTGTAGCTCCAAGTAAAGCGGTGGAGAAACTGCACGTGGTGCCGATAACACCGAGCAGCGTGCGCGTGCAATGGGCTCCTCTCGGGGAACAGCACTGGAGCGGCGACGCGCGCACCGGCGGTTACCGCATCTACTATCAGCCCCTGACGGACTTCCCCACTGCGCTGCAACAGACGATGAAGATGGATGTTTCAGGGATCAAGGTGCTTTTAATATTTATCAATTTAGCCCCAAATAGATGTATGATAATTATTCATTTAGAATCAACTCTTTTGCAGTGCCCAACGGGGTGCATGACATGTTGACTTATGCTAGTAATAAGATCTATGCTGTATAAATGTATGCGTAAGCAAAATAAATAAATAAAGCGATCGTCCAAATGCCTTATGTGTCAAACGCAGCACAAATAGAGGGATATCGAATCGTAATCGTATATAACAGCTCTGTACGAAACATAGGTACTTAATTAAACCTTATGCACGCTCTAAACGTCGTTCATTAGACTCTCGTGAATAAGGGCAACTTGCATCTTTTAATTACAGAGCGAAGAAGCGGTGCTAACAGACCTATCAGTGGACCGGAACTATGAGATCAGCGTGAGCGCCGTGAACTCGCAGGGGTCGGGTCCGAGCGGGACGCCGGCGGTGGTGTGGGTGGGCGAGGCGGTCCCGACCGCGCCGCCGGCAGATGTCGCCGCTGAGCCGCTCTCGCCTACCGAGGTGGCACTGACCTGGCGTCCGCCTGCGCTCGCGCATCAGAATGGAGACTTGCTTGGATATAAGGTAACCCTTATATATTCCTAATTTACACCTGCGGCGTTGTCTGCGTTATTTAGATATTTCAGATAATTTTAACTTAGACTTAGTTACAGCCACATGTGCAAGTTAAGTGTAAACCACCAAGTAAAAAAACTGAAGATGTTTGTGGTAGGCTATGGCTGCGGTCGCCTTCGGTAGACGTCCTAATGACTCAAATGAGTTTATTTGTTGTGTCAAAAAAGAACAAATAAATGTTGCGCGCTCTACTATTTTTCCAAACATAGAGATCCAAAAATACAATTTCTGTATAATTTTTTCAGATATTCTATATAATGACCGAATCCCCTGAGGACCCAGAACCCGGGCGTCGTGCTGAAGAAGAGATTGAGGTGGTCTCAGCCACTGCCACTTCTCACTCGCTTGTTTTCTTGGATAAATTCACTCAGTATCGTATTCAGGTAAAATTTGATTTTTTACTCAAACAAGGGTTTTTTTAACAAAAACAAATTAAGGAGGAGGACTTGTAGCTGGATAACTACAGGATCCGATTCTTATAAGACCTTTTTAACCCCCGACCAAAAAAAAGGGGTGTTATAAGTTTGACGTGTCTGTCTGTGTGTCTGTCTGTTCCACCATAGCTCCCGAACGGATGAAGCGATTTCAATTTAGTTTTTTTTGTATGATGTAAGGTGAGTTTGGCGCGTAGAAGTTCTTAGACATGTTTCATGAAAATCGGTTGAGCCGTTTAAAAGTTATGGGGGTGAGAGTGGGGAAGGAAAACAGAAAATCTGCAAATATACTAGTGTGGGGTATCAAATGAAAGCGCAACGCGTCCACATTACATAATAATATGTTGTTTTACATTAAAGGAAATAAAGGCATTGGAATCGGGGGTTTTTCTTAAATTTTAAATTTAGATTTATTTAAGGCATAAATCGTCATCAAAATTCGTTCACACAGAAAAAGTTCGTTTAATTCTACTCTATTTTCGAAGTCAGTTGAAAAGAAATGGTTTAACCTCGAACCATGAAATGTACGTTTTACTGTGTGAACCGATTTTGATAAAACCCATTTATGTTATGCTTTTGTTAATTAATTTGAATGATTGATGAGGTCGGTTGCTATTTGTGTTGTTTATTACAAATGCCGGTATTGTAAACTTTACTGGCTTATTGTAGGTGCTAGCCTTCAACCCTGCCGGAGACGGGCCGCGTTCCAGCGCAGTTTTGGTACGAACTCACCAGGGACTGCCGTCAGTGCCTCGGAACATCACATTCACGGACATAACTATGAACAGCCTCGTTGTATCTTGGGAAGCACCTTATAGAAAGAATGGACTTGTTGCTTCCTATCTCGTGACTTATGAGACTGTTGAGCAAGACGAACGTAAGTAATTAAAATGCTAATGATACTAATAATTCTCCTTGGTCTGGGTGTTTAATTTGTATAGTAAAAAAATATCTACGTATGTCTATTATATTAAGTATATCAGATGTCTAGTACCCGTAACACAAGCTTGGAGCTTACCACCGGGCTGAATGTTGTTGTGTGGATTGTCCGGAGATATTTATTTTCTTGGTTATGAATATTCTTAGACGGATTTTACGTTTATTTTCTCCACCACAGAGAGATTGAGGATTGGAGTTTGTATGATCTACAAAAATTTATCCTTCTGGGTCCTTTATACGTGTTAAAGTATGTATGTATATTTATTTATGTGAGATTTGTATTGAGCATATCAGTTATAACAGTAACACAAGCTCAGAGCTTACGAGTCAGATGTTTTAAGTGTCCAGTAAAATTAATATGTATTATTTTATTCATTAACAAAAACCTAGACAGGCTCCTATACTATTAATATTAAAAAGCTGAAGAATTAGTTTCTTTAATTGGTTGTTTATTTGTTTGAACTCGCTAATCTCAGTAAATGCTGGTTCGAGTCCAAAAAATATTTCAGTGTTAGGTAGCCCATTTATCGAGGAAGGCTACTATAATGGCTACTTATTACCGCGGGAAAACACGTCGTTCCCATCAGAAAATCCATAAACCCACTCCCTATCCTATTCCCACTTACACTGATACTGATATACTTGATACTCCTACACACATTTTGGAAGCCTCTTAATCCTCTTTCAGTTTGAAAGTTTGATACTATTAAATTAAGTTTTGTATGAGGAAATGTTTATTTCAATTATTTAATTTTGTGTTATTTTATAATGTTTTTATTAGTTATTATGCTATTCGGGCCGGATACAAATCCAACAAATCATAAAATACTAAGATCGGTTTAGCCGTTCTTCTGTGCTAAGTGCGTAACACTCACAATTTTTTGTTATATATAGATTAAGAATTTCTTAACTAGTGCAGTGAAGTAGCTATCGTCGGCCTAGGCGGGCAATACCAAGAGCCTGAATTAAAAATCGACTTACTTCGGAACCTAATGATATAAGTTGCAAAGTTCTTTACAAATACAAACAACATTATAAGACATCATTACGTGGATACTTTCTTAAAATATGTAAAATAAATATTTGAAAATATTGATGTGAATACTAATAATTATGTGAGATTACGAATGTGAAGAAAAGTCCTTATATTCGACATTTACAAAACATGGGGTAGACTAACTATTCGTGATATAATAAATCCGGTGCGTAAGATGGACTGATAAACATAGGGTTGTACTTTGATGAAAGGAGCAAGGGAAAAGGTCTTTGGTATAAAACAATACAATATCAGCCTCCTCGTTACCCATGGTTTGTTACTTGTAATTTAAAAAGAAGGTACATTGTTATGGCTCACAGATTACGTTCAGGACATTATCCAACTAGAAAATTTGGATACCTGATGAAAAAAGTAGATTCACCTAACTGCGAAACGTGTAGTGTCCTAGAAGATGTGCATCATCTCCTCTTGGAATGCAGTAAGTACAATGATCAAAGAGAGGCCATATTCAAAAAATTTAAGTTAAATAGATTTGATTTAGGCACATTTATAAATATTTTAACAGATCCTGCGTCGGAAGCAGCCATCTCTTTGTTTAATGTATTTATTGCTGAGTAAGGAAATTATTAATAGTTTATTGTTATTGTTTTATTGTTTATAAGTTAGTTAAGTTATAGTGTAATTAGATAATTGTTTAGGGTATGATAGGACTGACATGTCATTGTATGACAAAAGTCCTTACAAATAAATCAGAATAAAAAAAAAAAAAAAAAACATAGGGTTCCGTATAATTCAACAGTTTACACACTTTTTGTAATAAAAACACGCCCTTACCACCTACGCCACTGAAATAGTGCAACTGTTAAGATAGCAAATTTTTCCTTTATAGGTTTCAGTAAGCAAGTAAAACAAAAGGTAGACGAACGTTTATTAGCCGTTGGCAACTTGGAAGAAGAGACCGAGTACGTTTTCACCGTACGCGCGATAACGTCAGTCGGCCCCGGCATTGCTGGCACGGCTAAGGTCCGGACGGGCCCACAGCCCGGGTCCCCGAGAGCCCCCACCGACCTCAAATTGTCTCCAAATCCTGCCGCACTTCGCCTTCAGTGGACCAATTCTGCTTCAGGCACTGGTCCAATTCTGGGTTACTATATTGAAACCAGGCGTAAAGGTACGTTCATAATCTTTAATGTAAAAATTTCACGCCCCTGGTATGTCTCTGATATATGGGTTGAACTACTAGAAACAGGTTTTTTTCCGTAGCATAAATTAAACTTTTTAAGTTAAAAGAAAACAAAATAAAATTGGTGTTATATCAAGGCGAGTTATAAGGCTGGTATCATAAGGGACCATAAGGGCAGGTACATTAACCGTATAGTTACAAGCATACTGTCTTAAGGGACTATCCATATTTGTTAAAGATATGCTGAGCTGAATTCACAAATTTCGTAAAAATAAACAGCCAGCCAGAAAATCCTAAAATAAATAGGTTTTTACCCCAATCAATCCTATTTCACGTCGGGATCAAAATACTATGGGTAAAAAAGGTATGAGTACAAGAAATCGCCTTTTGATAAACTACTCTATATTCCTTAATTATAGGTATGTCAAATAACACCACACATACTGCATACACTAGCAACATTAATGACTTTTTATTAATTTCATATTCAATGCAGCAAAGGAGTCGTGGCAAGCTTGTAAGTCTACTGTAGACCCCAATTTTTAAGCACCTTGACTCCTTGTCATACAATCACTGAAGATGTCTACGCTATTTCTTTTATGTATTCGTATAATGTAATGTACCCTTATTTAAAATGATCACTAGCAATCCGCACGCGTAGGTGATTATTACCAGCTACCACTGATTTTCTGCACGGCGCAAGCGAGTTAAACTTCTAATTGGCATGAATTTCAGACTTCTGCAACTAATTTTATGATCGTAGTTTCAACTATTTGGATAATATCAACCTAATGCCAAATATATTTCATTTCTTACCGCATTCTGATACACATAAAAATAACAGCTGCTATGACAGTGCTAGACATGACAGAATGTATTGTTGTGTACTGATTTACGTTATGTTATGCGATGATGAAGTTGCAAAAATAGTGCAAAAGTTTTTAAATGTAGTAAAACAATACCCATTTTTCACAGATGGTACAAGGTGGGAAACTGTTACACGAACAAACAATGGAATACTAGAAGAGTTCACGATATCATACCAAAGCTTACTACCGTCAACTGCTTACATGTTCCGTGTAATTGCATACAATATATATGGCATCAGCAATCCGATTTACAGTGAGAAAGTCATTGTAACACCTTCCAAGCTCTACTTAGAATATGGATATTTGCAATACCGCCCATTCTACAGGAGTACTTGGTTCATGGTGGTTTTGGCCGCTGCATCTATTATCATTATAATCATGGTCATCGCTATTCTTTGCGTCAAAAGCAAAAGTTATAAATATAAAAGTAAGTTTTTATTATTACATATTATCTCTGTTAACAATCCTTTGTGTAATTATTGAATTATATGAAATTTAAAACAAAGCATTTGCATCTACGTAAATTAGAAGTTTTCAACATATTCTATAAAAGACGTTTAAAGGACGTTTTAACGTTTTAAACGTTGTAAAGTGTTCAACAAAACTTATGTGACAGCATATTTTTCAGAAGAAGCTCAACGAACTCTCGAAGAGTCGCTGGGTGGCGAAACTGAAGAGCGCAGTTCCCTAGCCATGGATCTGTACCGAGCCCGGCAAAACTCTGTCGGCAGCGCGGCATTAGCAGGCGGCACCGGCGGCACGCTGCGCCGTAACAAGCAAGCCACGCTCGGCAAGTCCCCGCCGCGGCCCTCGCCCGCCTCCATACGCTACCAGAGCGACGACGAAAGCCTGCGAGCCTACGACGAAAATCCCGACGACTCATCACTCACAGAAAAACCCTCGGAGATGAGCTCCTCTGACTCACAGGTAATCACCATCAAAATTAGCGTCGTATAACGTTTGAACTCACCAATATCGCCCGTTCTCACTAAATACCGACCTTGTTTTTTCTTAACACCCCTCCTGGAATTGTGACGGTAAATATATGAGATCTCGTTGACGCTATGGTTATGTTCGTCACGCTTCCGTCGCAGTTGGCACTTGTAGTTTCCGCATCTTTTATAATCACATTGTGTATAACTTTAGACAATTTACTTAAAGACTTACTATACCTTAAAGTATTTGTATATAGTAGCGAAGTTTAGAATTTTAATATAGGCACAAACATTATGGCAATTATATAATTTAAGATTTCTAATATTTTTTATAAATAATTAATAATACTTAACCAATCAATACGGTAACAACCCTAATAATTATAATAATTAAATATAAATTCTGTTACAAAAATAACAAGCTAAATAAATCTTAACTGTAGTTAATTTATCAAGTTAAATAGTTTTCATTAAAAATTTATAACACTTATTATTACTTTTCAGAATTCTGAAAGTGAAAATGAGAGTGTGAAATCGGAGCCGCACTCATTTGTAAATCACTACGCAAATGTGAATGATACATTGCGGCAGGCGTGGAAGCGTCAGAGACCCGTGCGCCAGTACTCAAGTTACACGGACTCGGAGCCGGAAGGCAGCGCAGTCGTCAGCCTCAACGGCGGCCAAATCGTCATGAACAATATGGCGCGCTCGCGGGCGCCGCTGCCGGGTTTCTCATCGTTTGTATGACAGGAACAGAATGGCACGCTCTCGCTTAGCAGCGCGCAAAGCGTGCACATTTAAAACATTATACTAAAGTTTCTACATTAGAGACTCGAGCACTAAAGTGCTATGTTAGCTAGTTTTTCTAAAACAAAACTGTCACTGCCCATTCCTTAATTTAAGGTAGTATGTACATATAACTTTTAAACTTTAACTCAATACTAACTACTTAGCAGTTTTTCACATATTTTTCCTATATCTACATAAACAGTGATAGTGATACTAACCACATTTTCTATCCTTTAATATTCGTATTCGACTATACAGGCCCTACATACTCAGTCAATGTTTTGAGGGAGCTAATTATGACGTAGATAGCATATTGTGCGAAAATGTGATAGCTTGGATATTAATAGCACATGCTATTTTTTAAGTTCCATTAAGCGTCGCCACGATTTGTAGAAATAACTTTTGCCATTTAACTTGTTAGCCATGTATAGAGCCACTTAAACAGTCAAAATCACTTGATTACTTACTGAAGATAAATTTATGTAAGTTGTAATTGAGATGTAAATTATGAATGTACTTAAAAAATATGATTGAACTATATTCTATAATTATAAAATATATATTTAATTAGGGGCCAGAATATTGTTTGTTTGGGTTCACCTATCTCAAGTGATTCAAAAAAGCTGTTGTCTTCAAAATCTTCTTGAAACATTTTTGGGTTGCTATCAAAAAGATCTTCTTATCTAATAAAGCTAAAAGACATTGTAGCCGAATTGTGCTATGTCTTTCCGATTCGATGGACAGGAATGCTAAATGCCAAGTTTATATGATTGAACAGCAAAACCTCTTTAATCTTTGCAATTACTTTACGTAATAGGCATGAACGCTAAATGTTAGAATAGCGTAGTCTGGATTAGCTATTATATTTGGAAATAGTTTTTTGTGTAAACCACTATTTTTGATTTAGGTCTTTTTAATTCACAAAAAACATTTCTCAACTAAAGAATGCATGATCGTTTCTAAATATTTCGTAGGGAAATTTTTATGTCTTTTATTTGAAGTTTCAAGTTAAAATATTACTAAGAAACAAAAAACTATTTAATTTACCTATAAGATGATGTCCATATAGTGCAATATAAAAATATATTGATGTTCAAAAATATATAATTAAAAATTTGAATTACAAACAATCTATAAAAGCGTACCAACATCGCAACTGCTTGCTTAAAAATCAATATTTTTTTACCTTCGACTTATGACTAAGTATTTATTTTTCCAGACTTTTTGCGACATTGTATTTCTGAGTTTCAGTCATCCAGTTGAATAGACTCTTTGCTGACTGAGTATTCTGCTTATACGACGCCCAGCTGAAATGGACACTGTATTTTGCATTTAAGTCATCTAGCTGAAATGGTAATTTAGCGATACCGTTAATTTGATAGCAACCCCAAATTTCAAAGTAAAAAATAATCTGGCCCGAAACTAAAAAAAAATATAATTGACTGATAGTTGTAGGTTTGATTTAAAAAAGATATTTAGTAAGGTGTTTGATTTTAAAGAATCAATTGCATTTATGTATACTTTTAATAAAAACAGCACCACTGCCAGTCTGTTAGATTTGACAGTGACTCGTAGGTATTTAAAAATGTAAATAATGTTGAGTACATTATAATTTAAGTAATGGTTAAATCAGGTTTAAAATGGTATGATATAAAAGGCAGCTGGTTTTGTATTTTGTCTAAAACGTGTGTTGCACAAATTTTTATCTGTGATTTCAACAAGTACTTCTGGTAATTATGAAGTTATGACTAGATCTTATTCTATGCAGTTTAATTATAAATCCATCATTTATCTTAGGCATAAGATGACATGCACTAGTGTAAGTTGCATTTGGATATCATTATAATAGTTCTCTACAACAATTACGAAACCTTAACGTGCACATTGGCAAACTGTCGCTTATGAAGCTCAGAGCCTAACTGGACTGAGCCATCAAATATTTAGATACATTACAAAATTACATCTGATAGATAGATTATAAGTAGATATTTTCAATAGATGTAATGATTTTAAAGGTAAATAATATTAATTACATTATGTACGTATCTAAAATAATATTATAGGTAGAGATTAAAGTTCATGAGATTTTTGGCAAAGTTTTGGGTATTTGGATCTACTGAACCAATTTAAATTAAATTAAATTTTGTACAGAGATTCTCTTTAGCCTGAGAAAAGAAACAGGCTAATCTTTCTTTGGGATGGAAATATGACATTCCGCGGGTAAATCCATTATAACGCGGGTAACGCGGCAGGCCACTGGTGCATATAACAATTAAGGAGTTATTTATTACTCCATACATGTGTGTATTACAAAAGTAACACATATGAAAAAAATATTCTTCCAAAAGGTCCACAATTAACTTTATCTAGCGTCAAGCATTTTATCTGTTTTGTAATGTAAACTTTATGCTTCTCTTGATACCTAGCTAGGGCCTCTTTCACCACTGCCAATTTCACAATGTTCAAGTAGCACTAATCATAAGTTAAAAATTTATTACATTGACAAAACATACTCGTAAATGTATGTTTTATCAATTACAATAGTTAATTAGGAATATGCTAACCTACACCTTACTTGAGGGTGAAGGAACACTATAATGTTCACCCCAACTTTCAATACCTATAAATTATGTATGTATATGTCACCGGTAGATAACAAGATCTAAACATTTTCGTAGGATTGTAAATGCGAGATAAATTAAATATACTGTCAGAGGCATGTGAATTGTTTGTACCTATTCAATAACATGTTACAAAAAAATGACAACAAATTTAATTGTAATGTACACACTATGCACATTTTACTATTGATTTTTTTAATTAGGTAGTTAAAATAATTAGGTACATAATAATAATTAAGTAGATAAAATGAATAATTAGTTGCCTACAATATTTATGATATACAAAATAGAATAAAATAAACAAATTTTAATTACATTTGTCATTTTATTTATAGTTAATAAGTGATTGATCAATCCTAAGATTTATTTTAAATTAGGCACATAGTTTTTCACATTTTTCAAACCAAACCTTTGGCACCAATTTGATGGAACTTTTTGATTTTTTCATAATATTGTATGTAGCCAGATCTACTATGGAGTATTTATTGTTGTGAATCCAATCTTTGCACTTACTAAAAAGTTGTTTCACAGCAATACTTTCTTTGTTTTTATCAGAAGAATTTTCAATCATGTGACAAACATCAAGTAAGGCATTCATTTCATGATCACCATCATCATATGGTAAAGCCTTAGGGTAAATATATGATAGATATCTAAGAATATTTACAGTACCAATAATAGGCATAGCTAAGGATGTCAATTTCAGCTCTGAGTTTGATGATACTGGAACAAGGAAGAAATATTCTATTATATAGTTGGTACAGGAAGGTAGGATTATGTTATAGTCAGCAAGATTTAGATGTATTTTTTAATGTGTAAAACAAGACTAAAAACTACTAGACTTTAATAATTTAAAATGAAATTCTAGAAATCTTACCATTTTTGAAAATCAAGCGCAAGTTAACTTTTGGTTCACTTGAAGCAAATTTTAAACTGTTTCCAAAAGCTTTAATTTTTGGTACTTTCTCATTAGAAATTGATGAATGTATGTGCCACGTCAAATTGAGGGCCAATGTTGGATCATTCAAAATTTTCTTGAGATACCAAGGTAAACTATCAGGATCCACAATTAGCACAACTTCTTCTGGTACAGGAACCTAAAAAGATAATAATATTAATATGGTTTATTCTTCCTAGATTAATTACATATTATTTCTATTTAAAACTAATGTATCATTCCATAGAATGCACAAGCCTACAGTTTAATTATGATTCAAGCATTTTCATTAAACCATCAACAGATTTATTGCCCGTTTTGATAAAGCTTTGATGTTGATAATTTGTTTATGGGTATACCAAACAGAACTGTGCTTGGTCACAAGGCGGGTAGGAATGTTAAGCCATTTTAAGCTGCATTGTGATGCAACTGCTCTGCACACAGTGCACCATACTTGAACAAACACTCCCATAGTGATACTATTGTGCTGGTTTTTGGTGTGACAAACCTTTAAGTACACCAAAAATATGAACTTACTGTGGGCGCTATTCCTTTATCATCATCTTTGTGAATTTTACAGTATGAACTAATAGTTTGAATCCTATCATAAAGGACATCCAGCTTTTGAATAAGAACTTCTTGTCTTTGCTCCAACTCAGACATTTTATTATTTGGTGCCTTAAAAATAAAAAACTATTAGTACAACATTATGCATGTAAAAAAAACAACTAATTTTACTTAGTGCATGGTTAGGGATTATAAAAATAAGTATGGGTTATGGCTTTGATAAAACTGAGACATAAACCTTAAGAAACTTCATAACCTGGTTACAAATGTTCAAATTAATCTCGTCTTTCAATGTTTCGTTTGGATTTCTTATGCGGTACATGCATTTCGGTAAAATAATTTCGCTACTGTGATCAACGATGCTCTTCATTTGATACATGATACCGGTTCTATCGTCGTGTGTCAAGAGTAAGATACCAACGGTAAGTCGTGAAGAGATGAGTAATTTCTTCACACCAGCCCAGCAGCAGCTAGACAACCAAAACAAATTTATTACATTTATATTTCCGGTATTAAAAAGTGCTCCGTGCATTTAAAATAAGAACATAATTTCTTAATTAAGAAATGTCGTCTACCTATCACAAAATTATGCTATGCACACCGACCGACAAAATTATCGCATGGCAAAGCCAATTTATCGATCGATCGAAGTCTGACACTGACAATGAGTGACAGAGAGTCATCATTGATTTGATCTGTTGAGTCAGTCAGTACAGTAGTCAAAATGGCGTATTATATTATAGAGACCAAGGAACTTAGACCCAAAGAGACCATCTAAAAAGTACTTCAGCAATATAAACTCCCATAGTGTTGCCAACGTTTTATAAAACATGAGAAATAATACAAATCTGCTTTTTAATTCAAAATAAATAAACTTTTTAATCAGGAATATTATTATCTCTAGCTAAAACGTAGTGATAACTCTCTGTAGTAGCTCTGCCTAATGAGCTCAGATAAAAAAAAACATTTTTCGCTAGGTATAAACAAAGCTAATTGAAGCACTACGTTGTTTTTAATACAACTAGCAAACTCCAATCAAGTATTTATTTCTTCCCCATCTCTGACTACTGACTCAGTTCAGTTTCTTGTAATTGGACTTTGCGCTTGAAGCGACAATTTGTCAGTGTCGAGTTAAATAAATAAAAAAAAGGGTGTGTGTGCGATTCACACACGATAGAAGTGAAACTTCAGTAAATCGACAAAAGAATAAGAAGAATAAAAAAAAACAAAAAAAAATACTTTGCAAAAAGATTTTGTTCGGGCGGTCACCCATCCAAGTACTGGCGTCGCGCAAAGTTGTTTAACCTTGTTATCGTTTAAGATTGGCTTACCCGACAGGTAAGCCAATCTTATTTCCACTTCCGTTGCATCCGGTTTCAAATCACAACGATTCTAAAGAAGTTTCACTTCAAAAAAAATACTATGCAAAAAGATTTTGTTCGGGCGGTCACCCATCCAAGTACTGTCGTCGCGCAAAGTTCCTTAACCTTGTTATCGTTTAAGATTGGCTTACCCGACAGCCAATCTTATTTCCACTTCCGTTGCATCCGGTTTCAAATCACAACGATTCTAAAGAAGTTTCACTTCAAAAAATGACAAATTATTGCAAATTTTCAAAATATATTTTTTTTTTCCTTAAATGATTAAAAACTATTAAAACATTTGTCAGCTAGTAGATTCCATTTTAAACAACGAAAGTGGTAATGCTCTCCGATAATTACAAATGTACACAAATGGAGCAAAATAACTTGTTCTGTAACAAGCTTTTTTTGCATCATTGAGGTCTTACAATTTACTGTTTGCACTTTATATTTATCTCGTTTACTCCTGTTGTTTTCAGAAAGAAGAAATAGATTCGGATTACCCTTTACAAATGTTACAGTTTCGCAGATATACAACAGGCGGACAGTTAGAATTTTGTGTTTGATGAAGGAATCAGGAATCGGTGACCAGTTGGAATCGGTGTTCAGGCTGGACATGGCTCGTCGAACATATAAATTATTATCTAAGTTAAACGTAGGATAGTCCTGGCTTAAGTTTTTTTGCTGCTGGCAATTTTGATTTGCCATAAACTAAATAGAGGAAAGAAGTACTATACTGAATTTCCGTTCAATCAGTTATTTAATAATTGAAAATGTTCAACAAAGTAAACAAATTTTCCGTCATAAATGACTGAATAAAATTTTATTTTATAGCTTTTATTTACAGGTTCTCTAAGACATTATTTATACATTTTTATATTTCGGAAATGTCTCAATTGACTAATACTCAATTTATGAAAATGGCTGTCTCGGTGTTCTGTCTATTTTTTCTCGAAGGGCTGAATCTTGAAAATGATAGCATTTGAGATTTTTATGTAAATTTCTTAATTTCAAATTAATATTACAGATATTACTACGGTGCATTATTGTTTTATCCCACAATCATGCTGATCTTGAAAAAAAATAAAATATGATTCTCTGGATGTGAAAATCGACATGGCCGACTTGGTAATCGACCAATAGGAAGCCAGCATCGAGCGTTTCAGAATTGCATGTAGTCGCATTTCGCGTCATTAGAAATTTGGTGCCTTCTTTCTCGTCATAAATCAAGGAGAAGTGTTCAAATAGTGAAATAAATGAGTTTGTGTTGCGAATGAAATATACAGTGTGCGTGTTGCGTTTTCAAACCTTGTGTGACGTTTTGCGTGGAAAAGGTATCTCTAGGATTGGCGTCATGATTGCATTGGATTTAGGATGAACTAAAAATGAAATACCATCTTTTTGTATTTGTAAACAAGACTATGTTTGTGTGATACACGTGCGAACCGCTGTGTTATTGACAGTTGTTTTTGATGATGTCTGGAAGGGGGGCAAAAAAACGCGGGAGACCCCCTAAATCAGGAACGTTTGAAAAGAACAGAAAGTTCCAATATCATCTGCTAAAGAAACCAAAATATTTACAAAATCTTGGAAATTCTTCAATAACAAGTACACCTTCCGCATCAAGAGCTTCTTCTCCACAAGGAAGCGATATCAGCCGAAAAAGTACTCGTAAACTCCGTGGTAAATCACATAAAAATAAAAGAGGTGGTTTAGCAGGCTCGTATTCTCGGCGTGGTTACAATCCACAAGCAGCTGATTATCATGAGTCAGAATATCATTATGGCTCTGATTTTGGAGATGAATACAGTGATAAGTCAGATCCTGAAGATGAGAGAGGTAGTGATAGTTCTGAAGGCAGTGTGGCTGATGGAGCTGCTAGTGAAAGTGATTTTTCCGTCAGCAGCCTTAGTACCACAGGAGGAACTCCAAGGAAAATCAATAGTAATCTAATTCGCCCACCTAGCCCAGATCCTTTATGGTTACAACAAGAAAGGCAAATCCCTCCACTAAATCTTCCACCCTCATCTGATGACCTACTGATACCTCAAAAATTAGTGTTTCAAGCAGTTGGAGTATATGAAGTCCTAAGACATTTCAGACATTTGGTGAGATTGTCTCCTTTTCGAATAGAGGATCTATGTGCAGCTATAAGTTGTGAAGATCAAAGTAATTTGCTAATAGAAGTACATTTGATGTTGCTGAAGGCCTTACTTAGAGAGGAAGATGCTCAACAGACACATTTTGGTCCTCTGGACCATAAAGACAGTGTTAACATTACTTTATTTCTATTAGATGTAATGACATGGCCTGAAATATTAAGGATTTATGTAGAGAGTGATAAAGCATTTGATCAGAATGTGGTTCGGATACTGAATTCTTGTGAATACCCATTCACTTCTGTTGACGATAGATTATCAGTCTTACAGTTTCTATGCAATCAATTCTTGATAACAAATCCAGTTCGAGATGATTTATTGAGTGAAGGTAAGTTATATTGTATGTATATCTATTCTCCAATCTTCTCAAGATCCTTATTATTTTGAAATATCATCTCAGTTTGAAATAAAACTATATAATTTTTTAATATTAAGTCTATGAATTATCTATAACATAGATACTTGTCATTATAGATGTAATTATGTCCTGTTCAAGTATTTTCCAATAAATTCTCATACAGGTAATGTAAATGTTGTGCTGAGAATGTAAATAAATATTTTTGCACTCTAACAAGTTTATGCTATCTACAAAGTGCAGAAAAGTACCTATGGAAATAATTTTTTAAACTCATAAAATGGCACTTTTAGATCCAATAGTGATAGTCACAGTTTGTGGAGTATAATGTAGTAAAGATATCTGCATCAATAAGCTTAACTGGTTTTGTATGTTTTAGCTCCTATACACTATGATGACCACTGTAGAGTATGTCATCGGCTGGGTGACCTTCTGTGCTGCGAGACATGTCCTGCTGTTTACCATCTTGAATGTGTGGATCCTCCTTTAGTCAATGTCCCAACTGAAGATTGGCAGTGTGCTCTTTGCAAACAACATAAAACTGTTGGTGTAACAGACTGCTTGCCTGATGCAGAAAAACAAGGATTACTTTGCCGTCATGAGCATTTAGGTTTTGATAGGCATGGGAGAAAATATTGGTTTATTGCAAGACGGCTGTTTGTGTAAGTATTTTTATTTTTTATATAAACAAACAGTAGGTAGGGCTAGGCCACTATGTCAATTTAAATGTTGAAAATTGAACAGTTGTTGGTTATTTTATAACAATTGTGTACTATAGTTATATCCTACAGAAAAATTTTAAATTGAAATTTCAAAAGCTTTCCTGGTTCATGATACAACTGTTGATCCTCACGATATCAAACCATAAAAAATATATTTAAAAAAAAAACACCATATATGTTAAATTGTTTGCAGTAACCTCCTCTCAATGACTGAAAATAAGCAAAATGTGTTTCCTTGCAGGGAAGCTGAAAATGGTGAAATTTGGTATTACTCATCCTCAGAACAATTTCAAGAATTGCTGTGCATTCTGGATTCTGAAGAAATGGAAACACCATTGGTTCGTGAGCTTTTAGAAATGAAAGTAGAAATAATACGACAAATGACAATAACAGAACAGCTCACAAATCAGTCCAAAGGTAACAGAAAATCTTATCTAGAAGTTGAAAATGCAAGTATTATTAAACAAAGAAAAATAAAGGAAGAGCAAAAGCAACATATTGAATTGAAACTGGATGATGGCAGAGATGATAATTCAAACATTGATAGTGATGTTATGAATGAAGTTACTGTTGTCAGTGATATGCATGATGATGAAGATGATGACAATAATCCCAATTCTACTGATGACGATGAAAATAAGAAAGGAAAAGGAAATAGATTGAGAACCAAAAAAAATGAAGGTAAGCCGTAGATACTGTCATTAGTACTTACAAATTTACTGGACTGAGGGCATCTCTTATTAAAATAATGAATCCCTAAAAGCCTGGTCAATTTTCTGTTGAATGTTGAATTTGAAATTTAATCAAAGATGCTTTATCTTTATATATATAATTCACTCAACTTCATTCGTCACTGAACTTCTCTCAAACGACTGGACCGATTTTTATGAAATTTTTTGTGTGTTTTCAAAGAGTCTGGGAATGGTTTAGATTTACAATACGGTCAACTGGATATTGTTTTTTGAGACGTGGGACAGGACAACGTCTGTCGGGTCGACTAGTTTACTATATAAATAATAATAAATAATTGTCCATCTCATACTTATCATATGTTTTTTTAGTTTCAGATAGATTAACAAGACTAAAATCAACTCAAATATCCAATGGGTATTTCAAACTGGGCCAAGACAATAATTTTAAAAGTTATGTGAATCAGTATACAACAAATCCATTAGCATTGAACAAACCTCAGAGAAATGAAGAACGAGACAAGAAACGATATATGTCACATAAATTCTCTTTGTCATCTACACAAGAATTCAAGTGGATTGGACTCCTAAATGGTAAAAAAATATATAATATGTGCCATTAAATCAACCTATACAAAGCTGAGGTGTTTGTTATGTTTGATTGTTTGCTTGAACCTGCTAGTCTCAGGAACTCGGACTTTAAAAAAATCTGTTACATAGCCTATTTGTTGAGGAAGGTTACTTTTTACTGCAGGAAAATGTGTTGTACCCTCGGAAAAACTAAAAAAGTGTTTACATGTTGTATAGAAATTGTCTATGATATTGTGATACAATACAATATGTGCTATGCTATGATAATGGATATGTTAAAAAAATACTTTTAATATACTTTTACTCCACAGTTATAAACTTTTGTATCCTCATCATACTACCAATAACTATGTAATACTGTATTTTTGTTAAATAAATCACTTTTACTTTTTCACTTTTTTTACAATATAACTATTATATTCAAATGTATGTATTTACAGGTACAAAACCAATATTAGTAGGAACTCTAAGACAGACATTGATGAATCTAGAATCTAACATTGTTGTACAATTTATGCACTCAAATTGGCCACTGCTGAGGAAACCTTGGGTACAGGCTGTCCAGTCATGTCAAATACCTAGAGATTTTTCTAGAGCGCTATGTGTTCTTCAGGTAAGTTTATGTTTTCAATAATATATTATTATTATTTTCACCCCATATCATACCACTGCTGGGCAAAGGCCTCCTTATTCCAATTCCACACATCTAGCTGAAAAGCTGTTGCAGGCCGATCCTTGTCAAAACCATCTTACTTACCTCGCCATCTTAATCTAGGTCCGAGCTGTCTGTTTAAAATACAATGTTCATTTGTAAATAACAATTTTCATTAATTTCTTTCGATCTTTTAATTACATATTAACTGTTGCAGTCCTGCATCAAAAGTGCAGTGTGGGTTCCAGCATGGCATGAGCAATTAGGCCATGTTAAACTGATAAGAACAACAGCGGCAGATCGTGAAGAACGTAAGAAACTTGACAAAAGAGAAAAAAAGGAAAGGGATGAGGAAGAAGAGCGCTATCGAACTGCTTATAATTTTGTAAAGTATTCTCTCGGACTCCGACATCAGGTAATACAATATTTCTTAGGCATTATATTCATCATTCAATTCTCTCATGTCTTCTGACAGTTAAATGTATAAAAATAATATAAAGTCATTAAAATTACCCACTTACTCAAAAACTTCCAAACTTTATCTTATAACAGTAAAGTTATCCTACATTTTTAGTTAAATAATTTAATGTTACTTTATAAATTTGTTTTCAGATTTGGAAGCAAAAGGGCGAAGAATATAGAGTACATGGACAATGGGGTTGGCTGTGGAATTCATCTACAAGAAAATATAAAAAACCATACATTAATTTGAAGCCCAACCTTGAAAGTGGTCCTGCAAAAATAGCAGTTAGGGTTAAAGAAGGAAATACTATCAAAGTTCTTGCTGTTGAACCCAAAACATATGAATATTTAACATCAAAAGATAATGAAAATACTGAAGTTAAAGAAAAGTGTGAGTATTTTACTCTACCAATGAATATTTTTCTGTTCCTAAGTGCACTAAGAAACTCTTAGATGTTTATTGTTTCGTCTGTCTGTGAGCGGCTGTTATTTATTAGACTCGAGAAGTTGTTTTTAGTATGAATAAGGTATTAATTAATTACAAACTTGTAATATTTATCATAAATCTTTTCCATTTTGAATACAATTGCATAAAAGTTTGTGAGGCTAAGTTTGTATATACAGATGTTGGTTGACGATTAACGAAAACTGGGAGCTAGGTGACCTAAATACCTTTCGATTTAACCCCCATGTATGTTGCCCGATTTTTGAAGTGAAACTTCTTTAGAATCGTTGTGATTTCAAACCGGATGCAATGGAAAAAACGACAGGTAAGCCAATCTTAAACGCTAACAAGGTTAAGCAACTTTGCGCAATGCCAGTACTTGGATGGGTGACCGTTTCACTTCTATCGTGTGTGAAACGCACAAACACTTTTTTAATATCTTTTAATATAAGCAAATGCCACATTAAAACCGTAACTTTCTAAGAAAAGCCTATGTACCAATACCACGTTTTTACCAAACTATTATTAGCCAGAGGCTCCTAGACCCAAAATATTTTTTTCAAAACAAAAGGATATTGTGGAAAGAGCATCGAACATAGTTGGCAAACTAATATCTCAGAAACCGTATCACTTAGGAGACATGATCATATAACACTTTTTGTTTGTAATAATTTACTCTGTCGGTTGACATGAGTTTCATCACTGGCAGCCGAATCACTTTATTTTCAAAATGGCGGACTAGTAGGTATGCCAGGTTCCATACAAAAATATTCGAACCCTTTTTATGTTCATATGTATGTTTATATGGTTCTTTTATTAAATCCCAAAGTTAAAAATGTATTTTATGATAAGTATTTAAAAACATTTTTTCGAAATATCAGTTTTCAAGCAAAACAAGTCGGTGATACAAGAAAAAAGCTGAAAATCTCCCAAAACTAATAAAATGAGTGGAGGAAATGCATGGAGGTTAAATCGATAGGTATTTTGGTCACCTAGTTCCCAGCTTTCGTTGATCCGTCGACCGTGTTACACCGTGTATATTTACAAGACTCCATAGCACCTTTGATCATTTTGTCACATCTGTCTTTTAATCTTCGCTAATCATTGTACTATTTTCGTCTATTGACTGATAGCAACTTGGTTTGCGTAACAAAGTAAAAAAAAATTTTAAAAGTTATGTGAATATTTGTAGTATATTTATATAAGTATATTTGCAGATTTTCGGTTTTCTTCAAGTTTTAATCAGGTCAACCGATTTTCATCAAACATGTCTAAGAACACTGGCGCGAAACTCACCTTTCATACAAAAATAACAAGAAAATTCAAATCGCTCCATCCCTTCGGGAGCTATGTTGTCCCAGACAGACAGACACGTCAAACTTATAACACCCCTCTTTTTTGTCGGGAGTTAAAAATATCTATTTAATAGACATTCATATAATATCAAGTGACAAGTTTATCAGATGTCTAGTACCCGTAATACAAGCTTAGAGCTTACCACAGGGCTAAACGTTTTTGTAGGGATTGTCCGGAAATATTTATATAATATTGTGATAACAATATGGTGTAGGTATAGAGGAAAAATTATACAGAAATGTTATACATATGTATGCATATAAGGATATATTATTTACATCTTGCATGGTAACATCTCTTTTTGATGAATGCTGATTAATATTATTTTATTTTAGTGCCACCTTCCATGAGAAATCTCAATGTTGAAAAAGATGATGAAGAGTTCGAGGAAATTGATATTGAAAAGGCTTTAAGTTCTTCCACTAGAAGATACTATCCTAAGATGGCTAGAAAATCTAAACTAGATGAATTCCTTGCTAGGAGAACTTATCTAAAATTTATGGAAGAGAAAAAAATGGCTAATTTAATTTCAAGTATTAAAAAAGAAGAAACGGAAGTTAAAAGTGAAGATGAAAAGAATGTTGATGTAGAAAATGATGAACCTGAAACAGATTTACAGTCCTCTATATGTGCCCCAGCCACAGAACATAAGCTGGAACCAAGTACTACAAAAGATGTTGAAGACCTGAGGGATCAGTATAAGAGCATATCACAAATAACAAAACATTACAAGTGCTACTCACAAAGTTGTAACAAAGTGGATAATGCAAATATACAAGGCTCTGTAGTTTCTATAAACTGCTTTTCTCCCCTCTGCATCACCAAAGCAAAACTCTTGAATAGACTAGTGTCACTACTAAAAGGAGGTAATACTTTGCTCAATAATTCCAAAGAAAATTCAAAAATGTCTATATTAGAGCAATATTTATTAGGCAAAAATTGTCATACAAATGCTAATGAAAATATTTTATCAGACCTACTTTCTGCAGTTGCATGTGCTCAAGAGTGTGACAATAAGAGCACTGATAACTTTGTCAAGCGAAAGTCTGTTGAAGGTGATATTCCTTTAAAACCTGAAAAAGTTGAAATGGATAGTGACTTTCTTAAATCTGAAAGCACATTAGAAGAATCTGCAGTACCAGCTGTGGGCAATGAAATGGATATTGATATAACTTGTGGGAGCAATGATGAAAATGAAGTTGAAATTGGCCCATTGAAAGAATTAACTGACAGTGATCACAATGAAGTTCAAACTGATACTTTCTGCGACTCAGAGAGACCTCCAATTCCAAAGTTAAAGATTTCAAAAGGAAGGCCTTCAAAATCAAACAGCAAGAATGATACTAAAGATTCTTCTTATAAAGTAACAGTTAAAAAAGAAGAGAAGGCAGCATATCGTGCCACAGTAAACAGAAGGTTTGGTCCCAATAGATCTATCAAGAGAGAAGATAAAACTATCAAAGAAGAAACTACTGAGGCTGTCACAAGAGTTTACTCTGTGGAAGTGCCTAAGGGAAAAGTTTATCTAAAAAAAGTGCAAACATCAGCAGTGGAAAAGAAAAAGAAGAGAACTCCTGTTAAATACCCTTTATGTTCCACTTTTCATACGAGAAGCAAAGCAAAAACTCTCATGGCTCTTCCACACCATGAACTGAAAAAACTTTGTAGGCAAGGTGGTCACATTCAAGTCTATGGATTTAGCCATAGTGCTAAACCAAACCAGTCTGTGTGGCCTTATCCTTGTGCTAGGCCTCTTTTAAAAACATGTTGGTTGTACAGAACTGTGAATTTACAATGGCTAGCTAGTGCAGCTTTACAACTACGCATAATGTGGGCATGTATGCGTTGGGACGACATGGCAGCCAAAGCGGCAACTGCAGATGGGAAGCATCAACTCACTACAGATACAGAAATTGTGTCTTTGGAGTTGTTGAAACACCGACACCTTGGTCAGTTTTCGGAACGCACACAATATCTTCGTCGTCGAGTAGTAATTCCTCTTGAACTGCCTAAAACCGTTCGCGAGGTTACATCGATCCGTAGTGGGCTAAGAAAGAGAAAACGTGCAGAATCGCCGCAAAACACTGAACCTCAGGTAAACACATTTTTCTAGTCATTTTATATAAAATACAAATATTCTTAACTAGCAGATACATTCCTCAATTTGCCAAAAATCACAAATCTGTAAGTGAAATGTTTACACAATTTAATGAACTAATTATGTTTCTGGGCATCTCCCTATTTATTACAGATAACAATATGCCTATTAGTATATGGACATGTTACCTTGTCTGACTGGCCTGTCATTTATTATATCTGTTGTAAATCGAATGTTAATTAATTTTAGGTATCTGAAGAATGGGTAGATGAAGATAAATTAGAGTTGTGGGAAGTACGACAATATGGCGAGCGAACAGAGCAACGTGCTACTCCAGTGACGCGGACATCAACTGGGAAACTGCCACAAAAAAGCGTTCCACCGCTAAGTAACGCTTCTGATCTCAAAGACAAAATGGAACAGCAATTACGTGAACAGAGAGCTGCTCACCAGCAAAAACGAGCGCTAGAAATGAACCAAAGCAAAGGTATGAGTTTATTATAAGCGGAAGTGTAATCTATCTGAGGATAAATCATTTTTGTTTGTTATTATAATTGGATTTCTTTTTACAGAAAAAGGAAAGGGTACCCCAATATCAGGCAAAAGTACATTGACATCATTGTTAACTAACTCTAATACGCCATCTGGACAAAAGACGGTCATTGGAAGTAGAAGGATAATTATGACAAAAGGAGCTGATGGTACAACAAGAGTAATCAGCCAACCCATAGCAGGTGCAGCTAAGGCTGGAGATAGTTCTACCTCAAAAGCATCTACTAACAAGGAAGGACCACAAAAAGTCCAAATATTACGCACCCCAGATGGCAAGATTTCAGTTAGAGGACTCTTACAAGGGCAACAATTGATACAAATGCCAGATGGAAAACTGCATATTGTTATGGCTGGTCAGCAAGGTGTTGGCCAGCTGGTAGTTGCATCTTCATCTGTACAAAAAACTGATACGACACCAACTACAGAATCTTCCAAAATTGTAGAAGAAGTAAAAGCAAGCCCGCGTCTCGCCGCACAACCGAATATACAACCAGTTGTAGTTGGCGGTTCTCGTCAGGTGGTCGTGCAGACCCCTCAACAGGTTGTCGTTCAAGCAGGCGCCCGCGCTGCTTTAGCGCCGCGTGTCCAAACTCTACTTGTTCAAGGCCAGCTAATGCAACGAGCCCCAGCGCCCGCCACCCCACCTGCCCCGCTAACTCGCGTCACGGCACCGCGACCGCGGCAGCAAGCTACTACTCAACAGATTGTTGTTAACAATCCTGCACTTGTTCAGCAAATCGCAGCAGGAAAGATCCAGCTTGCTACTGTAAATGGCCAACAAGTATTAATACGGCCTACCGGTAATAATCAGGCTCAGATAGTAGCTCATATTGGGCAAAGTCCAACGGGCGGTGGTTTGAGCGTAGTATCAGCGCCAGCGGCGCCTCCACCTCGCGTTGTTCCAGCAGCGCCCGCGCCAGTTGTTGTACAACCTCCACCGCCACCCCCTCAGCCTGTACAAACGCAGCAAGTGGAACTTTCTGAAGATGAACTAGTAGAGAAACAACTACTAGTTGGTCAACCCCCAGGAACTATAATAAAAACAGTCACTGCGCAGGTTTGTAAATTTAAAAACAATATAATTATTTTAATGAAGTGAAACTTCTTTAGAATCGTTGTGATTTGAAACCGGATGCAACGGAAATGGAAATAAGATTGGCTTACCCGACAGGTAAGCCAATCTTATTTCCATTTCCGTTGCATCCGGTTAACGCTGCAAACGCTAAGAAGGTTAAGCAACTTTGCGCGACGCCAGTACTGGGATGGGTTACCGCCCGAACAAAATCTTTTTGCATAGTATTTTTTTTTTTGTTTTTTTTTATTCTTATTCTTTTGTCGATTTACTGAAGTTTCACTTCTGTCGTGTGTGAATCGCACACACGCCTTTTTTTGTTATGTGTTTATGATTTTGAAGTGAAACTTCTATAGAATCGTAGTGATTTCAAACCGGATGCAAAAAGATGAAACGGAAATGGTAAGAGACACAAATACAATGCTTTATTTAAATTTAGTCTCAACTACGAAGTATCGCACAAAGAGGTATTGCTGTATTTTATTTATATTATTTTGTAACATACTTTATGTAATACGCTTTATTGAAGTAATATAAATAATCCGAATAATTACAGATATAATGTTTGTTTCTCTTATCATTTTAGCAGATGCGTTCATTTACCCTTTTTTTCTATTCGATATATGTATATCATAATTGTAGTTCGTAAGTAGTAGACTCCAATCGTGCGTCGTAGCTGACACACACACACTTTTTTTTTTATTCTTCTTAGTCTTTCGTCAATTTACTGAAGTTTCACTTCTATCGTGTGTGAATCGCACACACACCTTTTTTATAATAGTAATTTAATTGTTAAAGGTAATGCAAACCAGCAATGGCCCCAGTATTGTCTTACAAGGATTAACGGGATACTCCCTAACGCCGCAACAGTTGGCACTTGTTCAACATCAAGTGAAACAGCAACTTTTGAAAGGTAAGTTTAATTCAGGCAAATCCACAAAATACACACTAAAACATAATTATCTACTGTTTTAGAAATCTTAGTAATCTCAATAGTGTCTGTGACATTTCTCCTTTGGTTGTACGTTTTTCCTATTGTCCCTTTACCCATGCTGTATATACATATTTTATTACAGTAGGAATATTTAAAAAGATGTGGTGTCGTGGGACACCAGGTAGGAAGGGTCCTTCGGCTAATTTAGAATCGACACAATTTGTAAAGAGTAAAAAAAACACACACACACACACACACATGACCGTAGTTACCGTTTTTTTCCGTATAACCCTCAAAACAGCAAGAAACCTATAAAAGCTTACAAAGAACCTTACCGTAGTTATCTATTTACGTTTTTACATTATAATATTAATGTGATTACAAATTTTTTTACTTACTTCATCAAAGCATTCATATGTTGGGCATTTTTCTTATGCCGCGCCGCGCCTCTTTCGATTGCCTGCCATGTTGAAAGTAAATTTACTCAAATAAACACGATTTTGTCGTACCGTTTTGTAGAGCGCAAGCAATGCGAATGTCCCTCACGACACGAAAGCCGAAGCGGTACTGTGATTGTGTTTTGGAAGGATGTGATCTATAGATTAAATCCTGAACTATAATATATATCAATTTCAAAGTTAAATATTCAGTCGCGCAGCAATATCCCTATCTCCTCCAAACTTGCCGTAAGGAACTTGGTTCCGATTATATTTTTTTATTTTTAAGTGACATTTACTTTTCCGATCGGGTCGCCACCTTACTTTTCCGTTCGGGCCGCAACCGATGGACACTGGGTAAAAATAATGATTTCAGTACTTCTGGAGTTATTTGAATAATCCAAATTATACCCTAAAAACAAAAGAAAAAGCTACCAGCTTAGTTATCGTGACGACTTTATTAGTATAAATTCCAGGTAAATGATTTGACAAGTGGCGACCCTATTACCGCGGGGGTAATAAGGAGTTGTTTTTTTCTCCTTCATATTTGTAAGGATAAAGATGTGTCAGGCAAATACAAATTTCTAGAAAAGCGCAGCGTGACAATTGGTCTTGAAAAGAAGAATTCTAAAGTTCTGAAAATTATGAGCTATATTTTGACAAAAAGTAGCTGCAGTTCTAAAAATCCGTTTGTTATTTTAAACAGTGACCATACTGAGGTAAAATGGGCAACTTAGCCTAAAAAGGTTAGGAACCACTGGACTTCAAGCATTCCAGTAATTCAGAGGCCTTAATTTTGAATGTTTTCTTAACAAAAGTAAATTTGGTTTAATCAATTGTTTAAGTATTTATTATACCGTCTTTACTTATAACTAACTACTAACTCTTAAAAAACTAGAAAAAAAAATCGTATTTGATCTGGGTGGGCGACCGGTAGACAGTGCGCGGGGACCCACGCATCAGAAATCGCTTTACTATTAATAGCTTCTTTGCGGAAATCCAGGAGGAGGTTTTTCGGTTCACGTCTGTAAATGGTAACCTTCTGAATCCTTACACGTGACCTCCGGGTGGTGCTAAGAACAGTCTCTGGTGGAAGGCTTCGGCCGCGGCTTGTCACCACCCTCCGGGCTGGGCCAGTGCGTGAAGCGATTTTTTCGTGTTTCGTTAATGTGGCCCGGAGAAGCCATCAACCTTCTAGTTCTTCATGCTTCTAGTTCTTAGACCACATCGTCACTTTACATCAGGTGAGATTGTGGTCAAATAACTTATCTAACATAAAAAAAAATCGAATAGTTAAATATGGAACCAAATATTTAGTACCAAATTTTAAACCGTTCTTTTGTTCCCGATATAATGTAGGTATATGGCACAACAAGGTTTCCGGGTCAGCTAGTTACATATGTATTATCTTTTTCAGCGCAAGAGTCGACTGGTAAACAAGGTATGCTGGGTCCTCGAAAGATGTACCTGGCTGTCCAGCCAGCACAGTCGGGGCCGCCTCCACCACTCACCCCCGTTGTGCCACAACAGATCCATTCCATACAGCCTTTGAACACTTTAGCGGTGCAGCCACAACACCAGGTAATATATTTCTATTAGACAAAACTAGTCTTAATCAAACCAAAAGAATAAATGTACAAGTTTATATTTTCAAATTTACTTATAAGTAGTTAAATAAAGTGTGCATTATGTAGGGTTGAAGTTAAGATACAACACAAACGGTAATTCAGACGCTAAGAACTGTTGCAAAATACAAAAAAATAATGAACCTGTACATCTTGACTTAGTGATTCACGCATAGCTGTACTCCTCTTAGAGCCCTGACCCAATGAGACCTCATTACTTAAATTTTAGGGTTCTGATCCCAATGGAGACCCTATTACTAAGACATCACAGATTTCTGTCACCAAGCTGTATCTCATGAATGAATATACATGGTATAGAATTATTTAAAAATTTACAGTTGTTGTGTTTCTGTTAGTGCTATAACTACATAAACTAAAAACAATAATGAATATGTTACTGACGCAGGAAGTTAATTAAGGGTTATAAAAATATCCATACTAATATTATAAATGCGAAAGTAACTTTGTCTACTTGTCTTGTAACGCAAAATCGACTGAACTAATTAAAATGAAATTGGTACACAGAGCCTCGGACATAAGCTACTTCATTAAAATTTCATTCCGCGGGAAAATCCATTATAAAGCGTTTAACACGGTTTAGTTATGTATATATTTGATTCTTTTTAACACGCCAAATTAATAAACTGTTAAATTACACACAGTCCTCTCAGTGTGTAATTTTAAAATAATGGCTCCATATTTATTTTTAAGGTTCCAACATTTTTGTATGCAGCCTGGTTTACATACTAGTACGATACCTAAAAAAACGTGATTTCACGGCCAGTTATGCAATGCATTTCAATGGACAAAGTAAATGTTCAAAAATAAAATGTTGTGTACCTATACCAAATGTAGAAACCCTTTTATGATGTGACGTCATGAAATTTAAAACCCTCTCACTCTTGTCGCATTTTGTCACAGTTCGTCGACGTTCACAGCGACCATGTTTCGCGAACAGTATCTACTAGTCTGGTACATACTCACTCTCACATAGTGAGATGGTTTAGCAGTTTCGATCACCTGAAACACAACAATAAAACGAAAAACAAGATGCATTTTGAACAACAACAATCCACCAGTTCCACTTCAAAATGGATCCTGGCGATGCAAAGATTATCCGCACGCCTCTAGCGGCGAAATTTAGAAACTGTCTAAGAACGACACTTTCTTTGTTTACATCTGATTTGTATTTTATTATTTATGTTTTGCCCTGACGTTAATTGTAACGAAAACTGTCAAAGTGTCGTTCTTAGACAGCTTCACAATTTGACACTAGAGGCGCTAGTTTAGAATCTTTGCATCGCCAATAGGGTCCTCCGTTAGTAGATATATTATGTCTTACAAGGTTGGGCTCTTAGGGCTGGGCTATGCGTGTTTCAAATGGATGCTACAAATTTTCGTATATTTTCATATTGCTCAAACATAATAACGATTATAATCGTTCTTCTTGACAGATGGCAACCCTTAGCTTTGTTCTTATATCTTAGAATTCCACCTTACATACTACTTTTTTCTTTATTAAAAAACACATATATTTTTAAATATTTTTGAACTTGAATGAAGTTTTAATGAAGCAATATCTTTATTTTGGGAAAACCAACAGTGTATTTAAAAACTTGACAATCTTTTTAGTCTTAATATCTATGATCTCAACATTAACCTAATTATATTAGCACCCGAATTTATTTCTCAAAAACTAGTCATAATAACATTGTATGTGTATATACTAATATATATTTTTCTATTTTGAATATAAGATAAATCTTTTTATGGTCCTAAATGTTTAATTGCTACAAATAAGAAAACATTTTTTTTATTTATATTGAATTATGTAAATAAGACTGGTTTGGTTTATTAATGTAATAACAACATAACTAAGATCAGCAATAATAATTTTTGCATGTAGTCTCAACATGTATATTATTCATTACATCGTAAGGTCGTATTCATAATTATTTATAAATAACATATCTAACATAAAATAATATTTGAAGAGTACAATATTCTTCGAATTTGTTACACAACACAAGGAATGTAAACGAGAATGTCTTCACCAGCAGTTGATAATTGAGTCACTATTGTTGCTCTCATATTATACATTAAAAACGCGATATAATACTCACAATTGCGATGGCATAGCGTAGAAAAGAACTGATAGTTAGTGTAAAGAAATAAATTAATAATTAGTCAACTACTTTTATGATATTATTCTACAATATGAAAGTTCAATCCGCTGAGCACATATTTTTGTAATTTCTTGGTGTACCAATCAATCATTTAAATCTTGGCAATCAAGAGCAAATATCTTTTCATAACTTATTGGCTAACATTTCCAAATAAGTTCCTGTCGTACTTACCCTGAAAAGCAATTTTCACTAATTTTAATAACTGATATTTGAGAATACATTAGTTGGCATTTTGAAACAAATTATGTATATGTAATTATAATAAGATCAAAAGTAGACCATGCTCTAAATTACTATTGTTCTAGGATAAGTGTTTGCTGTAAATCTCTCTGTATATTATTTGATGAAGGGCCGCGTTTTATATTTTTTCTGCTTTGTACATATATAAACCGTAATATAGCGGGGTACTGTAGTTACTATTAGTAAAATTATCTTAAAACTATTGCAATAGTACGGACACTACCCGACCCGGGTATAGACTTACTTTGTACTATGAATATTTTATATAATAATTTATAATCCACTGATTTGTAGTAATTGTTGTATCTAATAAACGTAAGGAGAAATGTAGGTTATCTGGTTTCAGATGTCTGGCAAAATAGCTTCAGTTTATGTTACTAGCTTCAGTTTATGTTACATAATATAATAACCGTAATTTTTGGATCCTCTTTACGAATTGTATTAGGCGTCTTCATCAAAATTAAATTCAAAATTCATTGTAATGTGCGAAAGTTCACAAGAAAGGTTTTTATATACCAATAGAATCACTTCGTAGTTTGAGGGTTGGCACAAAATTAACACATAAGTACTTTAGTCAGCTACATCGTAAACTTTTAGTGCAAACTCAATGCATTATTGTCTATTGGCGCATTACTGGATATAACGCCTGAATCTGTTAATTGATTCCTGTACACCAAAAGTGCGGCAAAATTTGACATACACACAGTTACATAAAAGTGAAAAAAGAGGCTTTTACCAGAGGTGCCATAAATATTTCGGTTCAGTACTTTTTCTAAATATTTTTTGTCGCGAGATACGTATAGTTAAAAATATTAGGGAAAAATATATTAGGCTTGTTTTGCCAACATCTTCCTTCTATTTGTCAGTTTAGGGGCGATTTTTCCAACATCAGAATAACAATTAAAAAACCAATAAAGGGAATGATGGCGGAATAAAATTGACCCTTTATTTAAGTGTTATTCTTATTTGCTTAGCGCTTGTAGACGTTCGCTTTTTACACGGTTTAATGGTTAGCGGACCGTCTTGTCTTTGTATGGGCTAGTTAATATGAACACACGTACACGCACCAGATACCTGTCCGGTGCGTGAACACATGAAAAACGGTCCGGTGTAAGAAAACGGGCGTCTTATAGCTAAGTTGCTTGATTTGTTAACTGTACTCTTATGTTAAAAAAACGGCCTCTAAAAATACCAATAAGTAAAACCAGCAAAAAGAAATAAATGTAATGCGTGGGCTCCAACAACTATCTAGTTTGTGCATAAACCCTTATTTGGTATTTTTAAAATCGATTTTATTCAAAGCTCTCTAGCTTTATGCATTGGTACGATTCATCACTTCGGTCAAAAACGTGACCGTGATAGGCTGGATTTTTTTATCTGTCAGTAAGGGCTGAACTAGCATTGATGTTAAAGAAATACATTCAAAAGGAAAATAATGTGCA
Source organism: Gymnoscelis rufifasciata (assembly GCA_929108375.1). Classification (NCBI taxonomy): domain Eukaryota; kingdom Metazoa; phylum Arthropoda; class Insecta; order Lepidoptera; family Geometridae; genus Gymnoscelis; species Gymnoscelis rufifasciata. The sequence goes on along the minus strand of OV815308.1, from coordinate 8,707,904 downwards.
GCCTAAGTAAGGTACTTTTTCGGGTATTTTGGAAAATAATTCTTATAGAAAATTATACCCAACTTGAAACGTTACAAGAAGATTACTAAATTATTACATTCTAGTCCGTAATTAACATATCTTAAAAAATTGTACTCCTGTTTTTTATTAAATTCAAAATGTTCAAAGTGGTTGGTGCCACTTTAAAAACAGCCATACATATCCAGTCTTCAAAAGATTTTGTATTCTAATTTTTACCACTATAATTGCGTAACGTAAAAATAACTATAAGAAATAGATATCCAGAATTATTTTTTAATATATGCAGACTAAAATTTACTAATTAAAAAGTTCACGGATCTTATTTAGTTACTACCTGTATATTAAATACGCAGATTCGCTATTTAAATTTATGGCATCTCCAGTTCCCTTTTAGTTAAATACAAGGATTTATTGTATCTATAATATCAGCAAAAAACCAAGCATTTTATGCCAGACATCTGGAACCGACACTTAAGTTAAGTGTCTGGGTTAAAAATATACCGAAAATGTGTATCGGTCATCCATCCCTAAGAAATAGTCTGATTTGCTCATACACCACCTATTCTGTATTTAATATTATTAAGCAATTTCAAATTAGCAAAATAATTTAATTCCAGGTACATAATATACAATGAATAAATTGATATTGGTATACATGACTTTTATTTATAAAGTCCCATTTAGTTCTGTAATTTTATTTCAATTATTTTTGCTTTTAAACGTTTTGTGGGGGTGTATGGGCAAAATAAATCATTCCTAATTTCATCATTAGGTTACAATGAGGCACTTTTTTCTAACTAAGATAACAATGTAAAAATATTATTGCTGATGACTGATATATTCCCACAAATCGATATTATCATTATTAATTCTGTTTTTTACTTTTTCTCATTTTTGTTTTTTAATTCTCCAGTCTTATTTAAACGAAATAATTATCTACGTGATATTGCATCTAGAATGCTATAATCGTTTACACAAAATATTGCTATGTATACGTTTACTTATAGGGTACTAGTGAAGAAGACAAAATAAAACAACCTCAAATGGTAAATGGAGAAGATAATGTTGCTGAAGCAGCAAGTCATAAAGAAGCTACACCGTCCAAACTAGAAGATATCAAAGAAAATAATACGAAGACAGACATTATTAATGCAGGTGCTGATGTTCTTCAGAATAATAAATTTGTGCTTACCCCTGATTACATTCAACAAAGTAAGTGGTACTGTTATTAAATTTATTAATGTCATAACCTGACGTTGGAGATGTACCAAATTATAGAAACGCAATACAGTTTTATTTATTAGTTTCTATTAGAATCTAACATTTTATTTAGACAAAAAAAAAACAATTTAATTCATGTTAATATATCGAATCAAATGATCAAAAAATATGGACTTTAAGAACTTACAATAGATATGGCATTGTAGGTTAATTGCATGATTGGTTGTCGTTGTATTTTATAATCTTTGCATATCATCTTAAATCCAAAAGAAAAATCGCTCATTTTTAACTAATTTAAATGCAATTTAAAATAATATAATCATGTTCCAGCTATAAAGAGTGCATTGAAACAAGAAAATCTAAATCCAGAAATAGAAGAAAAACTTCTACAACTGCAGCGCTACCAAGAGAAACGAATGAAACCTGAAACGCAACCGGCTGTGGAGCGGGAAGTGCGTGTCATCGCAGTGCCTACTGAGTCTCCGTCGCCACCGCCGCGAAGGCGCGTGCTCGGGCCGCGGCACGACGACGACGACGAGTGGGTGGAGAGCAGTCCACGCAAGCGCCTCCGGTCGACGCGAGCGCCTTCGCCTGCGCCGGTAGCTGTGTCCACCGCCGCGCCTGTCCCTCCGACCGCTGCCCCGCCCCCGCGTGTAGTCGCCGCGCCGGCACCTCGCCCTGCGCCCTCCCCGCCCGCGCCCGCGCCCGCGCCCCGCCCACAGCAATCATCGCCCTTAGATGAACGCCGGCGCGCTGCCTCTAATCACTCTCGGCTTCAAATGTTACTATTTAAACATAAAGAAATGTTAAAAAAGGAAATTATCAAGAAACGCGGGCTTCTCGAAAAAGAACTTGGCGTAGAAATACAGGTTAGTTATTACGTATTTTACTATCTACTTTGAGGCTCAACCGCGTGGAGATTGTAATTTAACTAGATACTACCTGATCAAAAGACAAAGGTAATCAAATAGGTATATTATTAGAACATCTCTACGCCATCTAAAGTGACATACATTATACATTTCAAGTTTAGTATTTAAAATTCTTCTTGAAAACCCCTGTAGTTACACCTTCTAAACACTTGTCTTTACCCCTGTTTATAGAAGGAGCTGTCTGCTGAATTGGCATTGCGAACTCGCGCGGAACGCACCAAACAAGAAGAAGTGCGTAGCAGTAGCAAGAAACGTACTAATACATCAGGTGCTGCTTCCACGCCTCGTCCCAGCAAGCGCAGCGTCAAAAAAGAAAAACTTCTGTGTATTTGCCGTACACCATACGATTGCACCAAGTGAGTTAAATTAGACATGTTATTTTTCATTTTAAGATTCTTTTTTTTCTCAGTTAAGGTATACTTTTCTGGGCAATAACAAACACAACCAGTTCATCTTCTAGGGTTTTAGATTTTAATGAAAAGGAAAAGATAGGCTTTAAAAAAAAATATTCTGTTAATATTTAATTGTGTCTATGGGCTTAGTTGACACGTCAATATGCCCCTTAAAACAAATGTTGTTCTTAAGTCCTAGATGATAGCCCCCTGTTATATTATTTTTTCCCGTATGATTCTTGCTTTAACTACATCCTTAATATTATTGGGATAACACATATTTGGTTTCATTAAAGAGTAAATATTTTGTTTCAGGTTCTATGTTGGCTGTGAGCATTGCAGTAATTGGTTCCACGGTGATTGTGTTGGTGTTACTGAAGCAATGAGCAAAACAATGGAAGAATATGTATGCAACGATTGCCGGCGAGCTGAAGAAACTCAGGAACTCTACTGTCTCTGCCGGCAACCCTACGACAATTCGCAGTAAGTATCCGCCTACTGATTAACCTAATACAGATTATGTACCTGAGTAATATTTAAATAAACTCATCTATTAATATAACATCATCTCATCTATATAAATTATATTTTGATATACCCTCTAAGTCTGTCCTGTCCATCCAGTCTTCAGTCTGGATATTCTTATATGTGTAATTTAACATTTTGACTTATTAGAAGTTTTTTTTTTTTTTTTTTATTCTGTTTATTTATTTCATGGGAGTTTGCCAAACAATGGCTATGCCACCCCCGTAATTCTTAATTAACAATATTACAACTAACATAACAATTAGAACTTACAAAAACTAAATTATGAGACCTGTTTATCAAAAATACTTAAAGTTAGTTACCTACATGAACATTGTGCAAAAAACTATTAAATTACACAATTAAATGTCTCCACATAGAAATTATACAAAATATCTTTATTGGCCTAATTCCACCATAGTGGTGGTATATATTTTGAGTAGCTTCCTAGCCCCATCGGAGGCCGGTGCAGCCAGGTAGCTGTTGCACAGGCCGACGTCATAGCTGTGCAGGCCGCCGCGCGGGACTGCGCCCCGGACGCATTCCATCAACGCGTGAAATACATCTTCATATTAGAAGTTTTGTTAACTAATTCCCATTATTGAAATATTAAAATGTCTTATTCGATTTTTTGTTGGCACTTGGCTGTTGCTATTCGAACCTTGGCTGTTGGTATATCAATGAAAAAGATGCCAGTCAGAACTAGTTTTGAGCATACTAAAACAAACATTTTATTTTCAGATTTTACATTTGTTGTGATAGATGCCAAGACTGGTTCCATGGTCGATGTGTGGGCATTTTGCAATCTGAAGCTGACAATATTGATGAATATACATGTCCGAACTGTCAAAAAAACAATACATATAATTATGCAAATATGAAAGAGTTATCTAATAAGGATTTTGAAAACCTAAAGAGGCTTGTTAAACAAATACAACTGCACAAAAACGCGTGGCCTTTTATGGAACCAGTGGATCCGAGAGAAGCACCAACTTATTATAAAGTTATTAAGGAACCTATGGGTAAGGATAAATTGGCCATTACTGTTATTCATGCCACTTAAAAGAAAATTATTATTATATTGTCTGTTTGTTAAGATTATTCACCTTGGGGCATGTTTAATTATTTCCGAGTAAAAATATACAATGGTTAAAATATAGAGCTATTTTGCTTATTCACATGTGACAAAGCGAGATAGCTCTTGACATAACTAACCATTGCCTACTTTACTCAGGTTTGGTGAAAAAAGCTCCTTATATTTCCTCCTTAAAAATGAATTAAGGCTTGATTAAACAAATACAAAGATTGAAATACAACTTATCTTTATGTACAATAATAGCAGTTGTTTTTAGGGTGCCATACCCAAAGGATAAAACGGGACCCTATTGCTGAGACTTCGTTGTCTATCTGTCTATAAAAGTTGAAATTTTGAGGGATGATGTAGTTCTGTTGCTGCAATAACAACAAATATCAAAAGCACCTAATATATCAATATATTAGCTACCATACAACAAACATTATTTTTATGGGGCTAAGCGACGTTGCGCGAAGCCAGTGGATGTATGACCACTCTGACTACATCTTTTTGCGGTCAAAACAAATATATTTTCCTTAGTTGTTGTGTTTTTTTTATAACAAATTGTGTAAAAACTAAACAGAATCCTAGGCGTAGTATGAGTCTATCTCTATATACACGCAAGAGGCCCACATTTCAAGCCTATCTCAGTAGCATGAACTTTTAGTCTCACTTTTAAAATCTATCTTCTTTCTTTACAGATCTGCAAACGGTGGAAAGAAAAGTGAATGAACTAAGTTATAGTACTTTGAGTGAGTTTATTGGTGACATGACTAAAATATTTGACAACTGTCGGTACTTTAACCCTAAGGACTCAGAATTTTATAGATGCGCAGAAGGGTTAGAGTCGTTTTTCGCACAAAAAATTAAATATTTTCGTGAAAAGTTATTTGAAACTACTCCATGAGAAACCAGTGCCAGTGTGAATATATGAGAACTGCCTATGAGAAATCATAAACTATCTATGACAAAAAAGTTTATGTTTTATGATCTGTTTGTAAATTGTAAAGTATGTGATGAAATTTTACAAAGAATTATAATTTATATACATATTAAATTCATCATACATATTGTATCTAATACTAGTTAGGTTCGTTTTGTATGATTTAAGATTCTGTAGTATTTATTGTATATTTCTGTAAGGTTACTTTTGTAAGTAGCTGAATGGTCATTACGTTAAGATTTCTAGGATTTGACTAAAGAGAATTGTTAAGTGTGTACACATTTTGTGAAATATAATGTTGAGCTAATAATATTAGCAACTTTAGAATAGTATAGTTATAAGTTGCAAGTTACATAGAATAAGGTAAACCTATTGTATGTAAGTAATAAATTTTTAGTAACATGCCTAAAAAAGTATTTTATTGTTGTTATCCATGTTGGTAAGTTAGCTCAACTCACTGTCATTTAAATATTTTTAAAACCCCCAATCCTCCATTTTATTTTGGACTATGGAATGGATGGATCAACCTGTATTAAACATGTACTGTTGTGTGTATTGCTCAAGGAACTTATACCCAACCTGGAATGTGCACCGACATTTTTTCCTCGATAAAAAAAAACCGTATGTATATATGAAGTTAAGTTCTATTTTCAAATAACATTTAGTCAGAGAGAAATCCGGTCCGAGAGAGATAGCGCTTCGAGAGCCCTCTGTCCCTTTCTTAAGTGCTGCCAGAAGGGTTGTTTTTAAAACGTAGTAGGAATGGTAAAAAAAAAACTAATTTGTCATCTCTTGTTAAAAAATATATTACCATCTTTCTGATTATCCTAATGATCCATATATTTTTAAATTATCGCCTTTATTGAGATTTCTTTATTGCAAAAATTTAGACACGATATTAAGGTGTTGTTTGAAAAAGAATTGGTTATTAGTAGGATCTATGTAAATTGAACTGGCATCCCGGGAAACATGTCCATGTCCGGACATGATAGCAATAAGGCATGTTCGAGGTACACGTCGTTCCGCAGGACCTGTTAGGTTCGGAAATGTTAACAACGGAAATATGTCCGCGGAACTAGAGAGCTGTTGTATACTATCGTAGCGAGCGTGAATCCTTGTCATGTTCGGTGCGGTCGGACATGTTTACATGGGAACTAAACTATGAATTAGTATGAATGTTTTAAGGTATTTCATCACTTAGTTAGGTAGGTATAGGTATATATACCTCACCTATATACCTATAGGTATATATATATATATACCTATAAGAATAGGTACCTAGGTAGAGTAAGTACTGTTATAAAGTTACTTATGATGTTAATAGGTACTTTATATGTAGGTAAGTTGACGAGTACAAAAAACAACATGTGCGAATTACGTACGCACGTACCTACGTAACATCAAACTAAATATAAAAACGAGAAAAAATCAAACTGAAACGCATGTAATATTTATGTCAATTGTTTCAAACATTAAAATTTAAAGAAATTAGGCGCTGAATTTTCAAGGGCAAAGTTCAAACGAACATTTATTTTATTTATTTAAAAATGAACCTTATCTATCGTAGTTAAGGTTGCATACTACCTTTCATTCATTCATCGACGTACAGATGTCACTGTCAACAGCGACGCGCGCTCGTCACGCCGCCGCGGAGTGAGATGTAAATGGTACGCGCCGTTCCATTTCCATCTCATTCCGGACATGTTTGAACATGTTTAGATTCACAGCTCGGATCGGAACGATATCGTTCCAGGTGCAGAACTAGTTCCTGGTACTATACCAATCCGGAACTACCCATCTTTACTATTTATCCTACCGTAATTCGGCAATATTTCTTTATTCGTACATAATAAATATGGTTAATAAATCTAAATTTAAAATTTAAGAAAAACCCCCGATACCAATGCCTTAATTTCCTTAAATGTAAAACAACATAATATTATGTAATGTGGACGCGATGCGTTTTCATTTGATACCCCACACTAGTATATTTGCAGATTTTCGGTTTTGCTTCCCCACTCTCACCCCCATAACTTTTAAACGGCCCAACCGATTTTCATGAAACATGTCTAAGAACACTCGCGCAAGACACACCTTTCATACAAAAAAAACTAAATTGAAATCGCTCCATCCGTTCGGGAGCTATGGTGACACAGACAGACTGACAGACAGACAGACAGACAGACAGACAGACAGACAGACAGACAGACAGACAGACAGACACGTCAAACTTATAACACCCCTCTTTTTTGTCGGGGGTTAAAAAATGAGCGATTACAGGCTGTAAAAGCGAATCCTATGCGGGATGCGGTAAATCTTTCTTCAAGTAAGTATTTTTAAATTCTTGAAGTAGTATGACCATAATGAACGGATTTTTAGGATTAATTCCGTAATCATATTTTGTTCAAACATATAAATAGTAGGTAATCTAGATTAAACTTTATGTGCTAATCACTGATTTGTGTGTCACTACGTATTATTTTAAATTATTAATTAATTTCAGATTTCCTAGTGAAGAATCTTTAAGAAAAAAGTGGCTGGATGTCATTCCAAGTAATACAAATATCAAAAATTATTCGCATAAAACTGTTTTATTCAGTAATGTGTGAATGAAAATATTTACCAAATATATGTTTATAAATCGTAACATGTCATTACTTTTATTTTACGAGTAACACCTCCCTATAACATAATTATTTAATGAAATTAAGTGATTAGTTCATATTTTTATGTCCAAAATATCTACCTACTGTTTGGACACCCTAATGAAAGGGACAGAGGGCTCTCACAAAACTATCTCGCTCGGCTCGCGCATCCGCAGCCAAGTTCATTTCAAGTTAAATGAGTTATGTCTTAGAGTATCTCTAAAGGAGTTATGTAATGATGTAGTTTAAGCATACAATAAATACTTCTTAGTGAGAAGCCGAAAGCCGCGCCTAGCCCTCGCAACCCTCGCGCCCCACAAACAACATAAAATGTTTAACAATAAACTTTTACGTAACGGCGATGTTCGAGAAACGGGGGCGGCGGCGCGGCGTGGCGGGCGCGATTACGACATTTGATAAACTGCATGGAATATTCAGTTCACTTGTCGACGTTTTTTGGTCGCGTTGAGATGCCACGCTCGAGATGTTGACAATAATGTTTGCATTATTATAATTTAGCCTGTACTGTCCCACTGCAGACAAAGGCTTTCCTTCTTCCAGGCCATGCGCCAAGGTGATTCCAACTCGTCCCGCCATCTCATCTCATCCAGGGCCTTCCCCAAAGTCTTCTTGTGTGTGGGTCCCATTCTGTGGTTCTCTGCCCATATTATTATGTCGTTATGACCCCAGTACATAATGGCCTGTGATGGGCCACGCTTTGCAAAGCAAAAAATTTTAGGCTACGATCACTGGGTGATCAAAATTTATTTATATACAAGTATTACAGAAGTGTGTATGTACCGTCACAAGTTATTAAAAATAAATGGCGAAAAGGCGATGGTGGATGCAGACCATTCATCGAAACAGGACAAGGTGCATTGTTTTTTTGTACTAACCCCGCAGCGGCCGGTCACGAAGTAAACAATGGCAGATTGTGTAAACACCACAGGCCACGCTACGCCACGATTCCTTTGAAGTGTGCCCAAAAAACCGACAACTCCCCGATTGCGCGCCACGATTGACAATTGTCCGCCATCATAGACCATTACCCACTGTACACAATGGTCTGTAGTGGGCCCGCAATGGGCCATTGTGTACTGGAGCCATTAGCATGCGACAAACGTGTCCGGCTCAGTTGTACTTTGGGCTTGCAACCTTTTGATTAATCAATCAATTATCAGTAACAACCACCGGGTTGATAATAGAATAAAACTTATATTATAATAAATTTCGTACATTCGAAAATATATTAAAAATGGGTTGACAAAAAAAAATACTGGACAGCATAATTTTTATTATTTTTGAACAAAAAAATGTTCATTGAATATTGCAACATGAATATAATTTGTCGATGTAGGAATGTTTACTCTTTATCTACCTGTAAAATTTCATGTTTCCTACTTAAAAAATGGAATGTATTTCATCTAACCCCCGGATCTTAGGGGGCGATTATTGAAAAATATATAACAACTGTTTCATTATTTTTAATTCGCATGAAATGCAGTACCATTCGTACTGAATTTCATTCTTCAATAACGTAAAAAACTACAAGGTTTAATACCAACTAACTTTGCACCCCCATTTTACCCTCTTAGATAGTGCATTTGCCAAAATCCTTCTTTAGTGCGTTATAAAAGTAACCCCTGTGCGAAATTTCTAGTTTCTAACCCTTATAGTTTAGGTCCTGCCTGGGTTGATATGTCAGACAGACAGCTTTTCGCATTAGTTAAATAAATTCTTAAACTTTTAAAAATATTTCGGTTCTGGGTTCTGTTTAAATTGAATGTGGAAGTAAGTTATATATTCTAATAGACATGTTGCTTTTATTGTTAACTCAGATAAATTTGATTAAAAAAACATTTTTAGGTTGATGGATTAGAGTAAAAGTTTCCAACTATTGTTCGTTAAACTCAGTAAACTAACGTGCAGTACAGATGGCATTTTATTTTATTCTGCTGTGTGAAACTTGACGTTTTGATTTTGACTTGAATGAGTTACTGACTTTTAGGTTATGTTTACTGCATAATTTTGTCGAGTCAGAATTTTGTCAGTGGAATTAATAATTCTTACCTATCTATTGTCATTGTGTCCAAGCCCTACAAGTAAATCACCAAAATGCTGGTAACTTTAAAAACATTGCAGCAATTATCTTTTCAAATCGAAATTGATCCTCAAGAAACCGTCAAAGCTCTCAAACTAAAAATTGAAGTCGAGAAAGGCAAAGACTATGCCGCTGACAATCAAAAATTAATTTATGCGGGGAAAATTCTTCTGGATGATTGTAAATTGAATACATATAATATAGATGAAAAGAAATTCATTGTTGTTATGGTGACAAAACCCAAAGTAATTGAAGCTCAACCACCATCTACGTCGACACCTGCTGCAGAAAATACATCCACTGAGAGCGGTGATGCTAAAGTCGTCGCAAAAGAAGAAACGCCGAAACCTGCTCCAACATCAGAACCTCAGCGCGCTGCTGAACCTCAAGACGCGGTAGCAAATGAGCCGGACTTTGAAGCCACTGTCGTGAGTATTATGGACATGGGCTATACTCGGCAACAAGTAGAACAGGCACTGCATGCATCTTTTAATAATCGAGAAAGAGCTGTGGAATATCTAATAACAGGCATTCCTGAAGAGTTACTGCAAGAACAGGAGGCTGAAGATGGAAATGAAGAGGACCCCTTGGCATTCTTACGAGATCAACCACAGTTTCAACAAATGCGAGCTGTTATTCAACAAAATCCTAACTTGTTAAATGCGGTCTTGCAACAAATTGGACAGACAAACCCTGCATTACTTCAAGCTATTAGCCAACACCAACAAGCATTTGTGAGAATGCTCAATGAACCAACAAGCCCATCTGCTGGAGGTGGCACCGCAGGAGCTGCTGAAACTGCTGCGGCACTTGCTGGTGCAGTTGGAGCTGAGGAAAGTCCAACTCTCAATCCTGATCCTGATCAACCAAACGTAATTCAAGTTTCCCCTCAAGACAAAGAAGCTATTGAAAGGTTAAAAGCTTTAGGATTTCCTGAACATATGGTAGTTCAAGCTTACTTTGCCTGTGAAAAAAATGAGAACTTGGCTGCAAACTTTCTGTTATCACAGAATTTTGACGATTAATATAATTAAAAAATATTTGGATAAATGGAAATTTAAAAAACATAGACAAAAGTTCACTATATTAAAATGTCTACACAAATAGCCTATTAATTTACAAACTGCTTGTATTTCAAGTGTATTTTTACACAGAATTACAATTTTGTCATGATTTGATTGTCTAATAAACTTATAATTGTTAAAAATGTTGGTTTTAATTCCTTCTGGGTTTCTTAGCAATATTGTGTTGTTTTAGCTCAGCCAAGCTACACTTAGATTAATGCTCACTTTAATTTGCAGCACAAGAATTTAACTAATAAAATGTTTACTGCCTCAGTGGCGCGGTGGGTCTGTTTGTGTTGCAAGATGTAGCAGGTTTGATTCCTGCCAAGGGGTCAAGTGTTTGTATTTGCTGCAAGTACATTCTCCTTGGTCTGGGTGTTTAATATGTATAGTAATAAATATCTAGATATGTTTGTCTATTAAGTACAACAGATGTATAGTACCTAATTAGGGCTTAACACAGGCAGGGCTAGATGTTGTTGTGTGGATTGTCCTTTAATTCCTTTATTAATTTAAAGTAATACATGTCACATGAAGTCTGCTGCTGATTCGTCTCGTCAATGCCTGTGACTGGCATCCACTAGTGGAATCTTGACATGTAACTTCAATGTTTTTTTCATAATAATATAAATCAGTAATCTTATACGTACATAATTATTTACCTTCATATTAAATCAACTAGTAGAAACTACATTATAATCCAGTTATCTAGGCAGTTCAAAGTTTTTGTATAACTAGTTTCTAACCCCAATTTCGCAGGGGTTTACGACACACAACATCTTCCACTTGAATAGCTGTTGTTCTGTAGTTATTAATTCTTTAATATAGTTATGCTACTTTTTATGAGATCCGTTAGCGTTTTAAGGTTTTTTCTAGTTGAAGCTTCCGGGCAGGGATTGATAATAACATAACACACTAGACATTTAAAACTTCTTGGAACTCTAAAAAACAAAAAAAAAATAAGCAAAAGAAACATATTGATGAATACTATGTTTTAAATCCCACAAAATTCAATACTAAATTAAACCAGTTATAAATTTATTGAATCTCTTAGCATTATGCGGAATATGCAGGAATTTACGTTTCTTTATAATCTCCGACAAAAATGAGGTGTGTTTTAAGTTTCTGTCTGTCAGGGACATCATAGCTCCCGAAAGGACGACACGGAGCGATTTCAATTTTGTATGAAAGGTCAGTTTTGTGCGGGTGTTCTTAGACATATTTGATGAAAATTGGATAACCCGTTTAAAAGTTATGAGGGTAAAAGTGGAAAAGGAAATCCGAATATCTGCATATTATACTCGAGTGGGGTCTCAAATCAAATCACGTGCACATATCAATAGTATGACTTTTTACTTATAAGGGAACTAAAGTTCTGGCATCAAGGGATTTTTTTAAGTTAGATCATTTCATGTAATATTAATTGTATCGAAAACACAGTAAATTTCTTGTCCGAAATAACATGTTAGCGATGCTTTTGGTTCATCAAAATCTACTAGTTTCCATGATAATTAGCTGACTTTATCATACTTTCGGTAAATTTGTGAACCAACTTGGTTTACAGCATATAAAAAAAATACGTGCTTATTCTAAAATTGTTTCAAAGACCATTTAGCGCAGACAAGGTGCGTCGTCGGTCGACGTCGCGGCGCCATAGACAGATTGCGGGGGACTTAAAATATTAACCTTATTAAATCTAAATTTAAAATTTAAGAAAAACCCCCGATTCCATTGCCTTCATTTCCTTAAATGTAAAACAACATAATATTATGTAATGTGGACGCGATGCGCTTTCATTTGATACCCCACACTAGTGTATTTGCAGATTTTCTGTTTTCCTTCCCCACTCTCACCCCCATAACTTTTAAACGGCTCATCCGATTTTCATGAAACATGTCTAAGAACACCTGGGCCAAACACACCAATCATACAAAAAAACTAAATTGAAATCGAGCAACCCGTTCAGGAGCTATGATGGAACAGACAGACAGACACGTCAAACTTATAACACCCCTCTTTTTTGGTCGGGGGTTTAAAAGGTTTTAATCAATTTAAAGATAAATTAATGCCGTCTGTGAGTAGCAGAGAGTATTATAATCCCTACGTTGTTGTGAGTATAAACTATAAAATGAAGAACCGATCTATAAGCGTTTTTCTGCAATTCAAGAGGAAGGTCGCATCCGAGCAAAGCCGGAACGAGCCAGCCAGTACAATAAAAAATAAAGTTGTGTGCGATACCTACAAAATTAAATTATTATAAAATTAGAATGGATGAACTGATTTTAATAGATTAAAATAAGTTGGGGTGTCTTGTCTCCGTCCCTAATATTAAATAAGAATGAATATTTTATTGGAAGATTTACATACGACTTTAAATTTTCCCCTTTCTTTATTCGTAATGCAAAACTACGTTTGCAAGGCCAGCTCGTATAGATAGAATTTAAACAACATAACTTCGCCGGATTTGGTGATACTTACGTTAAACTTACCCTTAGTGGTATGATTCCGAATATACGAGGACACTTTTTAACAGAGCATTCGCGGAACCCATCTTACACTTAAGCCTAGTCATGCATTGACGATTGTAAAAGATTAAAAAAAATTTTTAAATATTTTTAACCATTTTTGCAAATTGTTTCTTTTTTATTTAGTTGAGCATCTTCCAATGCAATTTTTTATTTACTTTTTCAATAAGTTCCGGTGCCCCTCACCGCTTGAAAACGATCCGATCTTGGATCGTGTTCGATTGAATCGGACTCCCTGCAATGGTTAAACAAATTATACCATTTGAAAACCATCTCTTTAGCTGGCCCAAGAGTGCTCGTAAACCAACGACATCTCTTTCAGTGTGGTTTGGATTAGACAGACTTTTCTAGCTTGTTATGGAGTTTTATAAGCGCGCGTTATTTGATTTACTCCAAATTTAGCATTTTCTTTCCGATTGAATTGTAATGATACAAAACTTTACAAACATACTTATAATTAAATGCATAAAATGAAAAAATATAGTGAGCCCGCCAACTTTCTTGTAACATTGTCATTCCGCGAACTTAAAAACGTACCCTCGTAGGAGCTCTGAAGCCGCGCGATACGTTGGTGCACTAGTCGCGGCGGCAAAAGAATAGTGCTGTGTGCCTTTACCCAGATGGTTAAGGTATGACACAATTATGTGACAATATATTCATATATTCACATAAAAACGCTGATTTACATCAAACAGTTAATATTTATTACTTTATAAATAGCATTAACATAAAGAGCTATGTTGGTATAAACTTTACTCAATCTAATTTAAAGGCACTTTCCACAATGTCTATAATTAAGTCTAATTTACTTGCCATGACTGAAATGTGTGATTAAGAGTCATAAATTTTATAATACAATCAATTTATAGATCACATTATCAAGTGAAATACAAATATCCCAAAACACCATAAAATTAAAGATTATGCTGACAACTATGTACAGTAGTAACAATAATATACATTTTAATCATGGCAAAACATAGTATTCTTAATAACTTAGCCTAACTTCTGATGTGTGGTCAATTAAAATTACCCTTTGATAACAAATTCTGCTTAATTAATTACAGAAATAACAGATAAAATGTTAATTTCCTACTCTATGTAGGTTGACATTAATATAATCTTCATTTGTAATAAAAAATACAGTAAAACATTGACAGTAAGATGACAACAGGATTCTCATGATACTTCTATTATTCGATACCTATATAGAACTTCTTATATACAATTTATACAATAGGTAAGTTATTGTTAATTTATACACAATGTACAAAGAAAATATTTCATTTGCGTTTTACAACTAATTAATTCATTTATGTTTGACAAAACTGTACATTGCAAAAGGCTATTGCACAAAATAATTAAGAATATAACTTTGGTTTATCCATTACAAGCACCCTGTCAAGTGAATGAAATAAAACAAAGCGCTTATCACACCTGAAAGAGGATCACAGACATTAGTACAATGCGACAAACCATTTTATTTCAGTCATAATTCAGAATATCTGTAAGGGACAACATATAACTTCACGTTACAACCAAATTAGATAATAATACTTTATCACTATGTCAAAAATTGTATTGAAATAACAAGGGAACAACCAATTTAAATACATTTTATCCAGTAAACAAATATCCTAAAACTGTTTTTGCGAATTGGTGAAAATCAATTTCACACTAGTGCTAAAATATCAACTGAAACATAATAAACAATAACAGAAAAATTATAATTATACAAAATTATTAACAATTCAACATACCATCTAACAATACTTGATGAAAAATAATGTTTTTGGACAAATAACACCTACAACTGTAAAGACAATGTTGCATATTATACTTAGCTCATTAGAGAAAAAAAGAGTTCTGTAATCGTTTGTCCATCAAGCATATTCGACCATGACGGCTAGAAGGACAGTCCGATTCAAGTGCAGCGCAGCACCATGTGCGTGGAAGCTCTCACCGGCGGGCTAGCACGGCACACCCGTCAGCCAGCTGGGCCTCATTCTGTTTTCTGCTGACAATATAGTTCTTTTAACGACTTTAATTCTTCGATCAGGGCTTTGTTTTGATTTTCTAGAACTGCGACTCGATTTTCGAGACATTTGATGTATTCTTTTTTCTTACGACGACATTCTCTAGCAGCCTCTCGGTTTTTCAGGAGTCGTAGTTCGCGTTTGCGTGTCTGATCTTCTAGCATAGGCCCTGCAAGTTTAGTGCGAGTTGTTCATTGGTTTAGGGATAGTTTCTTGTCAGTGGAGTGAAATTATGAGTGCGCTTACCCGGCACGTAGAACTGGGCGTCCTGATTGGTGGTGTACTGCACGATGGCGCCGCCGGCCGCGCCGCCCGACACCGCCAGCGTGTGGAGCCCCCCGTCACTTTGCAGAGCTCCAGCTGGAATAACTAAACAGAGAAAATTCATTAGATTCTAATGGAATTTTTCTTTAATCTCACACAATGCCAACCAGAACCCAATCAAATCTTGCTCCATGTAAATTATTAAAAAAGTTTGTGATATTATTCAAAATATGGTTTGGTTAAATTATGAAAACATATTATAACACTCAGTGTTGTTAATTAGTAACACTACAATTTGTAAAAACTTCATAATAATATAGTAAAAAGTTTTAATCAAACGTTAAACATACTTTTGCTAAGTCTTAAAAATATTGGAATTTGCCTCCACCATGATTCAAATTTAAGAATTTAAATATAAAATCGAAGAATTCAAGTAAAGGATTAGGATTTTCTTAGGCTGGCCATACATAGACTGACAGCATGTTTCAGTCGAGACCGACTGCAAGATGCGGTCGCGGCATGGCGATCTGCAGTTTCCTTACTAAATTCATATCCACAATACACGGACTGCTCGAGCAGTTCCTAAGCGGTCGGAGCGGAGCATTCGCTCTACGGTCGACAGAATAGAGCTCCCGGTCCCACCATACACAGACCGCTACAAGCGGTTGCTGCCGACCGTACGCCACTCCCTCCCCGCTGAGTGCCAATACCTTCCTCTCGGCAGGCAGCCGGTTTAGTCCGCCTCACTCCACCCACAAACATCACTAACTCGACTAGCTTCCTTTGTTTAGGTTTGTTGGTTGTTCGTTAGTCATCCAAAATGGCGAAAGTTCTCGAAAATATAGACGACAATTCTTTATCGAAATCCATCTTTAAAATTAACTAGCCTCAACAAACCACAGTGCGCGTGCGGCGACCACATCTTGCAGTCGGTCTCGATTGCAACATGCGGTCCGTCTATGGCCAGCCTAAGCCTTAGTTCTTAGAAAATCTTTGAGAGACTTTGGCAAACCGAGTATATTATAGTTATTTATGCAGTTATCTGGCCTCTTACGCGTTAAAAAGGGTATCGAACCTTAGCAGCGTAGGCGCCGTCCCCCGTTTTAAAAAATTGCAGTGTTCGAACATTGATGTCGCGAATATACTATAACCCTTGCAAGCCAGGGATCGACTTGCTACGAAGTCGTTGTGAATAAAACTACTTCTAGCATGAAAGATTTATTCATTTATGCTAGAAATTGTATACCCGCTAAAAAGAATGAAATAAACATGGAAACTATAATTTGAATACAACGGAATGCATTTATACAAAATGCGTAAAGTATTGTTAAAAGTAGGTATTTTTATTTACTCATCTAAGTTGATTCTTAATATGTCTTAAAACCTTAAAACTTTTTGTTTGTTAGAATTAACTTTGTCGATTGACACGAGTTTCATCATTCACAATAAAAAAAAAAAAAATTGTATCAACAAAAGTCGGGATTAAAATTTAAAAAAATGGACTGATTTACAGTTGTTTCATTTTACACAAATATATAAATAATATAAACTCTGCTTAGCTGGGAGTTAGACGTTGTGTGAATAGTCAGAAATAAATCGAATATATAAAATTTCCATGTCACAATGTTAGTTACCGTACTCCTCCAAAACGGCTTTACCGATTCTAACCAAATTTTATATGAGTATTCAGTAGGTCTGAGAATCGCCTACAATCTATTTTTCATATGCAAAACAACGTTTGCTGGGGTCAGCTAGTATCTATATAATATATATTATATCGCGACCGCAGAACTGTTAACTAGCGCGATATGCTTAACTAGCTTTCTATTACCTACAACTCCTACAATTAAAGTGGCTATGGGTCTGTTTCACAAAGTCAACTAACAACTATCAGTGTCTGATAGACAACGATTGCTCTTCAGTTTAATCATTAACTAAGTTACTTGGAGATGGCGAAACAAGTCCTATATTTTGTTATTATTATTATTACCATAACATACATAGTTATATTATGTTTTATGTTATCTGTCTTCGCAACACCGAGTGTGTTCATATATCGCATGACGACAATTTAGCAATTTTCGTAAATTAAAAAGTTTTCTTTTGATGATAATTCGGGCTTGATTTATTATATTTTATATAATGTTATAATAGAATAGAAGAATCTTTTAAGGGTCCCTTTTTGTGTTGACTTATTTTTAATATCAATTTATTTTCAATAGAGATTTTCAACAAAACAACGCAAACAAGAAGGATACAAATGAACTCACACAATGACGTCATCTGACCTCTCCGCGATAAATTACGTCATCGATCAGAATAATAAACAGTCGCATCGTTACAATGACGTCATCGCATTATTAAAATGAAAAATAAAACAAACTTATTATGACAATGCAAATTGTTCTTTCTACCTTTTGTAAGCATAATTTTTTTAAAACAAAATTTAGGGGACATTTTAAAGTAAAGATTCTATTAGCATATAAGTCAGGCAAATAAATCAATATATCCACTTTTATCTAGTCCATTGAGTCCCACATTCAAAATAAGTAATCTATGATGTGGTTGTATCAAAGTGAATGAAATGTGCATTCCTATAATATTATTTAATAATTTAGTTTTATACAAATGTTTCGTTATTCCTTAATTGCTTCATACAGTGGTGTCAACCTTTAACAGAACCTTTAAGAAAAAAAGAAATGCTTTGTATGTAATAAAATATCTTTTTTAGTATCAATAATAATAAAAGTATTTCTACCCAATTTTAGTCAGACATTTTAAACTTTGTTTATTCACTTTTGTAGGCTCAGATGGCTCATTTATTTGTCGTCCAATATTAACAGTTTAAACAGCCTTTTGAACAAAGAGGCAATAGTTCAGTCCAAGTCAAATTGATTAAAAGAAATATATTGTCACAGTAAATTTGATTAAGATTTTTATCAGAGTGAAACACATGATGATGAGGTACTTTGAAGCTAAAGGTTATGGGCCATATATCAACACGGTGTAGTTATGGTATGATGGAAGTAACAAGGTTAGTGACACATGTCGCACACAGAAACAAAGAGTGTCAACGGCTGCACATATAACTGACCTGGAGCAAATGACAAGGAAGATGACAGCGTCACTTCATTCTCGATTCCTGCTCTAGATCCCATGCGATTGTCTGTAATATCATCATTTCCTTGTACTATTAGATATTTGATCTATGTTTGCCCCTTTTTACAAAAATTACCTTAAGGACTGCTGGCAGAATAATATATTCTAAATCTTACTTTTCAACCGTGACTAGTAGAGATAAAACCATTTTTTAAAAGTGCTATAAAGCTTGTTTAATGCTATTTACATAATAGTTTTTGATATTCATTTTGCATTACATATATGATTATTACGTTATTGTAAAAGTAATCAAGTATAACTCAAACTAAACATTAAACTTACCAGCAATTTCTGCACCTCCTAGGTCATTTAGAATTTTTCTGTATGAGGGCCGCCTGGTTAGCATCTCTCTGTAGTTTCTTTTTGGACTGTCATCATCACTATCATCATCGTCACTGCATGATTGTCCCTGTGTGCTTAATATTGAATTGGGTTCTGGTTTGATCTGAAATTAACAATATATTATTAGATGATATGATGAATATTTTTTAATATTTATAAGTATTCTATTAAAATTCAATACTAACCTGTAGTGTTTGCAAAGTTCCTTGAGTAGTAGTGTGAATAACCGAGCTTGGCTTACTGACAAGAATAACATTTCCTTTTGGTAACTGGACTGACTGTATGTTTGATGCTGTCTGTATGACAGATTGTTGGTTAGGTTGAATCACAGATTGTACCTAAAACATAATTAATAAAAAAGAGTCAATGATCACTTCTTTAAATAAAATGTAATAAATATTCATACCAAAACATAGTATGTTTGTATTGATAAACTAAAAGCTTGTTACTGTATATGTCATTAAAAACATAAGAATGCACTTAGATATAGATATATTACAATAATCATAACAATACCTGTGCAGAAGGAGCCTGAGATGGTAGGGTAAGTTGCACTATGCTGGTCACAGCTACTACGTGAGCTGCCACTGCTGAAGAGCTAGCACTAGCTAGCTGTTCTGGTACCCCAGATCCGGCCGACGTGCCATTTTCCTCCACCATTCCTTCCATGACTACTTAGGTCACCTAAAATTCAAGGTCATTTCTTTGAAGTCATATCTTGACTATTTACTTGATTATAATATGTATTGAGAAGGCAAATGATTGACTTAGGCAACTTCTGTTGTGTGTGTTGGGTAGAACTGACTCATTCAAGTGCCTAGAGTAGAAGTCATGTAGCAAAATCATCGTCACGGAATCTGGCCGTTCCCGCTACGCGGAAATCTCTATTGCGTATCAAATACAAAACAGATACGCAGCATACAACCGAAGTTCTTGTGATATTCTTGATCATTTCAAATATCAAGTTACGTTTACTATTGTGAAACTAAATAGATACGGTTGTGACGAGTTGGAAGTTTTGTCTTCTCAAGCACTCACCAGTTACGTATTCCTCGTCACCGTATATGCTGCGTCCGGAGTGGGTGAACGGGATGGTACGTAGTAGCCACGTCAACTGCGAGGAGACTCGTCACTGGCGGAGACCTATGATCTTGTATGCGTCATAACAATATGGCCGAAAATTGTCAGGCACACACGCATGCGCTCACTCTTTGCGATAAAATTTCTTCTTCTTGCTTGTTGTTGGTGCTTGGCGCTTCTTGGCAGATCATAATTTGACGTTAGATATCAGACAGTGACATTAAAATATCTTGTCAAATTTGCCATCTTTCGGAATTATGGCCAGTGCTATTCTAAAGTAACAATTAGGGATCGAAAGTTTTAATACGGTAAGCGTTACTAAAAAAAAGTTCAGACTAAGAAACATTGCTTTTACAACTGCAGGGGCACAAGGCGTATTGAGTGAAGCACTGTGATCGCGCCATTTTTCTGCTTGTGTGAATAATAAGCATTCTTATGATATGAATATAACATTCTAATACTTAATTAAAATACTTTCTTAGAGATTGTTCTCACATATCTTTAGAGACCTTAATGTTACAACATGGTTTCAAATAAAAGATTTATGATTTATAACCCGATCAAACGATATATTCCACATAACGTTGTTTAGTCAGCAGTTGCGCCTATTTAAGATAAAAATAAATATTACTTAAGTCACACTTAATTAAAACCCAAAACGATACATTACCTTCTACTTAAGACTATGTTATAAATGGCGGTCTTATCGCTAAAGAGAGATCTCTACCAGACAACCTTGAATGGATAGAATTATTAGAAAAAAAAACAAAAAAACACACAGGTCGTGTGCAAAATACGAAAGTGATACATTCCTATTGTCTTAATGGCGATGGCGGTCGACATTTAGGGGTCTTACTTAAATAAAGGATGTGCCGGTGAAATGGATATACCGGTAGTTATGTAGATGATAAATCGTTCTAGCTAGGTTTCATTGAAATAAAATACCGAGCAAAGCTCGTTCACCCAGGTTCAAAGTATAAATTTGATAGTTGCAACTTGTTCCAAAAAAATATTTCATTTATAAAAAATTAAAAATCGGTGTAGGTCTTCCTTTCTCAAATCCTTCAAAAGATTTTTAAATGTCATTATTTTTGTAACACGGGTTTTATTTTAATATATTTTTTTAGATTGGATAATATTATACACTATTTATAAATTCTTAAATAACCAGCCGTCTTAAATATACCATATTAATGGCATAATTTGAAACATATATGTAGGTATTGTCAAAGTTGTTCTTTGTGCTGGCAAGCCTGGGAATATCGTATTTTCTATCTGATAACATTATCATTCATTCTATAGGTGGGTTAAAGATACCCTAGTACACATCTTTCATAACCCAGTTCAGTTCATTACCCAAAAACGTAAACAAAACTGTTTTGTTTACGTTTACTACACACTTTGTCACTAAAACGTAGTGATTATATACTCTCTGCACTACCATAGCACTAGTGACATCCTCACATCACCCAGCTAGTTGCTACAAGCGTAGTGATTATATACTCTCTGGTTGCTACAATGAAAGATAATACTCTGCTGTAAATAATGAAATGTTAATATTATGTGATAATATTAGTTAATACCCTGTAAATAATTCTATCTTCAATTTGTATAATGATTTTGTCAAACTCTTTTAAAAATTCTTATGAAGATTTTTCTCAAGAAACATCTCTTCTGAATGAAACTAAGGATGGGGTAAGTAGTTTTAGTGCTGTTCTAAAAGTTGTGTTAAATATGTTTGAAATTAGAAACAAGAACAAGCTTGCCTTAATAAAATTTCATAGGTAGGGTAAGTGTGAACCACTGTTGTAATTTTTTTCAAATAGGTATATTAAATTTAGTAAGTTATTTATTTATATTTAAAAATAAAGACAGTTTTGTTCCTTCAAACACATTAGATAATAAATAAAAAAAAAGGTGTGTGTGCGATTCACACACTATAGAAGTGAAACTTCAGTAAATCGACGAAAGAATAAGATGAATTAAAAAAAAAGTGTGTGTGTGTCAACTACGACGCACGATTGGAGTCTACTACTTACGAACTATAATTATGATATTATATATCGAATAGAAAAAAAGGGTAAATGAACGCATCTGCTAAAATGATAAGAGAAACAATCATATATCTGTAATTATTCGGATTATTTATATTACTTCAATAAAGCGTACCTATTACATAAAGTATGTTACAAAATAATATAAATAAAATACAGCAATACCTACCTCTTTGCGCGATACTTCGTAGTCTCAACTACGAAGTATCGCGTAAAGAAATTTAAATAAAACATTGTATTTGTGTCTCTTACCATTTCCGTTTCATCTTTTTGCATCCGGTTTGAAATCACTACGATTCTATAGAAGTTTCACTTCAAAATGCTAATTATTTTGGTACATGGTAAAGTATGTAAAAATATACATAAAGAAAGTTTTATTCATGTTACATCTGCATTACAAAACTATGTAAAAACGAAATAAAAATCAAAACAGAGATGAACACAAAAGGGTCGCAACTCAGCATTTGCTGCGACTGCACTTGGTCTCTTGGTGCTTTATACAAGACTAGCTTTACATTTACCACGGTGTTGCTTGTGTTTTTAACCACCAATAAAAAAGAGGGGTGTTATAAGTTTGACGTCTGTCTGTCTGTCTGGGACACCATAGCTCACAAACGGATGAAGCGATTTCAATTTAGTTTATTTTTATGAAAGGTGAGTTTCGCGCGAGAGTTCTTAGACATGTTTGATGAAAATCGGTTGACCCTTTTAAAAGTTATGCGGTAAAAGTGGGAAAGGAAAACAGAAAATCTGTACCTACAAATAATATGCGTATTTTCTTTTCAATTATATGTAATAATTATTATTACTTTTCAGCCATCCAAATCATTATATTCAAAACTACGGACTTTTAACAGTAATAAACTAAAATTGTTGACTCAATTAGAGAGCGATATATTTTACGACGGAACTGTATACACAGGATCAGCAGGATTAGCGCTATATTTCCTGAAGTGTTCGATTTATACACATGGAGAACGTGAACTTGAATATTTAAAGGTTTGGTAATTTCGTTTTGGAACGAAGTTCCTTATTGCGCGTTGTGAAAGGGGGCTAGTCGGAAAAAAATCGTACGAAAAGTTGTCACGACACTTTTTGCTATAGTAAGCTATTGTAAGCTGTGCGGCGTCGCATGTTTCTCTGTCTGTCTTTATCTCTCTCTTATAGAAAGCAAGCCAGATATTTTCATTTCTATTTCGCATTGAACAGTGTGGTGTCGCGACGATTATTTTTGTTAAGTGTATAGGTACAGGTTTTTTGTAAATAATTAAAAATAATAATAATAATGAATCCTGACAGTGTTTGTTCGTTCGTTCGTTCGTTGTGAACTTCGTTCCATCCGGGTGTCCCTTGACACCTCTCAAGTTTTTTTCCCGGGTAGATGTAGAGAACCTACACATACATAATAAATAAATATTTCTGGACTATTCACACAACATCACCTAAATTCAAACTGAGCTTTTACTATGGATGTTAGATGACTGATATAATGTACCTACTACATTAGTTTTTTTTAACAGTATAAGTACATCTCCTTCTTAATCGGTACACTCTTGCCAGTGGTCGTGGTCATCACTGGAAGTTTTCACTTGTGACACGCTTCACGGCTCGTCTCCATTCCTCCCTAACAGCTGCTCGACTGGCGCATTCGTATAAGGGGTCGCCCATTGCTGCCTTTATTTGATCTGACCACCTCATGTACATAGAGATATAAGTACATAGAGACAAGACAACACCAAGACCTGAAACCAGAAATTGTTCGTACAAAGAGATCGTACAAAATGTGGTTCATTGTGGTTGGTGGACATTAAAGTTGCCTACATATAAATTGATTTTTGCTGTCCGAAATAAAATATTATTATTATTTATTTATATAACACCTGTATGAGAAATGAAAGATTAACACCCAACATTAAAAAAATGTTTTGCTTTATAAAGCGTATAAGTATCTAAATATTTCTAAATATTTACTTTACTTTACTTTAAACAGACTCGTTCTATAATTATTCTATAGGTGTACAATGCATTTAGTGCGTAGTCACCTAGAATTTGCTAGTGTAGTATGGAACCCCTTTTACGCTGTTTGTTGTAATCCATATATGGTTTTACTTTACATAAATTATCTGACATTGATATATTTTTCGAGAAATCAACTTTTTATAAAAGCAAAATCAACAAAAGCGTTTTAGATAAAAATAGTAAAAATTAAAATAAATCAAATAAGGAATGTTTTTTTCTGTAAGCAAATTATTTAAGTACAAATTTTAAATTTTAGTGTTAATACTCATGTTTGTTATTTTTCATTTTCATTTTGCTTGTTAGGCTCCTTACCCCCTTATGGGAAATATGGCCAGCAAAGCCTATTTTAGATAACATGCCATTAAATAAACGTATAAAATTAAAGTTGCTGTATATTTTTCATATGAAGGATTATTTTTTAGTTTGTCAATCTGTAAGTGCTGTGCTTGCCTATTATTTGCACACATATCATAATTTAGTCTGATGTAGTTGATTAAGTTAAGTGTCTGATAAGTGTGCTGATGGCTTGCCTTGATTAATAAATAATTAAATAAACCCCTATACAAACGCTTAGAATGTGAGACACGACGAGACGATGTCATTTACGAGTGTTATACAAAAACGACAACCATTATCTTTAGCTCAGAGCCAACTTTAAAATTAATTGATTATGATGCATTTTAGTATAATAATTATTATTAATACGTCCGTTTTTTTAATGTAGGCACTGAATAGTAAATTACGACGTAGGTCTTGTCCGACACCAATATAGGTCAAATACACCTTCCATCTTTCCACTTATCGCTGATTCAGGAAGTATGTATCTAATGGCACGTTTTGCTAACTTAAACAATCGTATGAAAGGTTTTACCAACACGATATCTAGTCTTAGATTCTTTGTACACTCTGCCGTGTTCTTAACTAATGTTTTTCGTTTAATTTTACCGTTTTGCAGAAAGCTTTGAATTATTTACAATTTGATAACTTAAGAGGAAAAAGAATCAGTTTTCTTTGCGGTGATGCAGGGCCTTTGGCCTTAGGAATGATCATTTCAGAAAGACTCAAGATGAAAAAAATCACAGACAATGTTCCTGAATATATATTTTTGTATAATAGGTGAGATATTTGTATTTATTTCCGCAGTGTAATTACTTATAAGTAAGAAGGTACTTATCATCATAGTGATACTTTACAACCATTTTTAACCTCCGACCAAAAAAGAGGGGTGTTATAAGTTTGACGTGTCTGTATGTCTGTGTGTGTGTCTGTCTATCTGGGACATCATAGCTCCCGCACGGATAGAGCGATTTCAATTTAGTTTTTTTTTTATGTAAGGTGAGTATCGCGCGAGTGTTCATATCATATACATGTTTTATGAAAATCGGTTGACCCGTTTAAAAGTTATGAGGGTAAAAGTGGGAAAGGAAAACTGAAAATCTGCAAATATACCTACTCGAGTGGGGTATCCAATGAAAGTGCATCGCGTGCAAATGACTAAATATTATGGTGTTTT
Organism: Gymnoscelis rufifasciata; assembly: GCA_929108375.1. Taxonomy (NCBI): domain Eukaryota; kingdom Metazoa; phylum Arthropoda; class Insecta; order Lepidoptera; family Geometridae; genus Gymnoscelis; species Gymnoscelis rufifasciata. The sequence continues at coordinate 8,681,993 of OV815308.1, read as the reverse complement.
ACTTTTATGGAAATTAAAGCATTGGAATCGGGGGTTTTTCTTTAATTTTAAATTTAGATTTATTAATTAAGTATGTTATTTTAGAAGGTTCAGATTTTGATGTCTTAAGAGATTAACTATACTGACAATGCAATCTTTATGTATTGAAACTATCCGTAGTACTTAATGACTAGAATACTTACTTTTTTCCAGACTATTATCCCTTTCAACTCTACTATATTCGTCTCCCGATGAGATTTTATATGGCAAAGCTGGATACCTCTATGCGTTGTTGTTCGTTAACAAAAATGTAAATGACAAAGATGCTCACATTCCACTAAATTATATCGAGAATGTTATAACTGCTATTCTAGAATCTGGTAAAACGTTATCTGCAAAAGAGAAATCAAGCAGTCCTCTATTGTGGCGTTGGCATAATAAAGTTTACCTAGGAGGTGCTCACGGGATGGCAGGGATTTTGTATATTTTACTACAAGTACGTAAATCCTGCATTAACTTAACATCTTACCATAAAACGCGAGGATTTTTTATTACACGATTGCTACCTATACATACTATAGTTAACATAGTAAAAAGTAGCTCAGGTAAGTAGATAGAGATGTCTGACCTATATATGTATACAGATGTTGCTATTTGTAATATTCAGCAATAACATAATTAAAATGTACCTACTACAGAACCTAGGCTCGCACCCGACATTGTAGGTAATCTAAAATATGGCCTACAGGCATATAAATGAAACTCTTTAAAACTATTTTTTTATTTTATCTTAGTTCAACATTGCTCAGTAGTTCAATAATATGGTGTTTATGTATTACTTAATAAGATACCTCCTATGTTCCAGGCAAGGGCCTATATAAATCCTATCGATATGCGGGACCTTATAAAGCCGACTTTGGATTGGCTTATGAAACAGCAGTACCCTAGTGGAAATTTCCCATCCTCGTTGGGTTCACCTTCAGGAGATAAGTTAGTGCAGTGGTGCCATGGTGCGCCTGGATTTGCTTCTTTATGTACTTTAGCAGCGCAGGTAACTAACATGTTATTTTATTTATAAAAATATGCTTGTTATTACGGTCGATTAATCATTCAGCCATCATTTAGGCCCCTTAATGAAGTTGTTGTTATCCGATGTAGCATAGATATGACAGAAGTTTGAAAAATCGACATTTTAATGGACGGCATTTCAACTGTTTACCGGACGATTGTCAGGCTGTTTATGAGTTAAATGTATGACCATAGCACTTTGATAGCAGACCACTGACCAGCATAGCTACTCTGACCCCATGTTAAGTAAAACAGCATGTTTAGTCTCGATTTAGAGACTGAGCTATTTTGGACAATAAACAAGGATATAATTTTATAAACAATACACAACAAAACAACGCAGGTTGCATTATATCTCGAGCATACTAGTTTCCTTACTAATCATATGAATGCGAAAGTAACTTTATAAGTTCGTCTTTCGTTCGTTTTCACGCCAAATCTACTGAACCGATTTGAATGAAATTCGGTTTAAAGATTCTTCTCTAAAGCTTGAGAATAGATCAAGGTTACTTTTAACTGCGAAAAAAAAAACCAACGGGAAATTATATTATAACGCGGGTAACATAGCAAGACACTGCTATGTATAGTATAAAACCCCCCTTTCTAGTTATTTATCTAAACAATACATTGTCTTGCAGGTATTCGAGGAAGAAAGGTATATGAGAATCGCGGAAAAGTTAGGCGAAGTCGTATGGCAACGTGGTCTTTGTACAAAGGGATATAGCTTGTGCCACGGCGTTAGTGGAAATGCCTATGCGTTTATTCAACTGTTTAAGGCAACTAAGGTTAGTTGAGTAAATTACAAAAATATATTTTAATTTGCTAACGAAAGCTTAGGTAGAAGTCTTAGTTTAAAGTGACATATGATTTTATAATGCTAGTAAAATTACAAACGAAATGTATTGAAAAATAACAAAGAATGGACTAATGGATAAGTATCTCAAAATAATTAAGGATTGTATTTTTTTTTAATATTATTTGTCCGCTGCTAGACTTATGCCATAGATTTCCAGTTATTTCGTTTGGCAGCGGCCTGTATCCACAATGAACCTGCGACCTTCAAGTTATATCGCATCTAATAATCGAAATATGTTTTAGAATCCTTTGTACCTGCACCGTGCTTGTTGCTTCATGGAATGGTGCGCGGAGGAGAAACGCGGAACAGAGATGCATCGTCCGGACAGACCGGCTTCCCTCTTTGAAGGCCTCCTCGGACGGCTTCACCTCTCTGAAGATCTCAGCCACGTCATGGATGCTACTTTCCCTGCTTTTGATTTGTGAAATTAAAGTGATTAGAAAGACATCGCCTATTGTTTAGCCTGTCGTGTCGTAAGATGTTAATAAATAAAAATGAATGTAAATTTTAAAGTTTATTATAAATCTCGTAATAAATAGTTATGCACTATAAGTTAAATAATAACTATTTCTATCTGAATAATATATTTGTATACACACGTTATGCAACGGCGATAACTTATTGCTATTTATTATTATTATTATTATTTAAATATATTTCTTGTGTGATCATGATCATGGTACCTACTCCTATGAAATGGTTAAAATATATAGTCAAAGTCTATATTAGAGGAAACATCAATACCTGTACTACTGACATAATTAATAATTTGTATTTAAATTAATATATTTATTATTTACTGAGGAACTAATCAGTACCAGAAAATATCAACTGGCGAACCAGTTTCCACCATTAAACAGTCGAATGCTATTTATTTGAAGCCGAATCAAATTCGCTAAAATATGTGTGTATCCATGTCTGCATTATATCACATTTTATTATACTACTAAAAACAAATAGAACACTAAAACATAAATCTATTCCATAATCTAACCACATAACAAAACATCGCGATTATTTTAATTGATAAGGTTGGCAGTTATTTTGGTCAATGTCATTAGAATCAAGTTAGAATAACTTCGCATAAGATCCCTCTTATACAAGAGATCAATGGAGAAATACCATTAGTTTTAATTATCCGTATTTTTTTTTATAATATCCATCGGACAGTACGTTATATAGTTTTCATTATATTTAGCACAATCTTATTGGATCGAATAGGGGATTTGCGAACTTACTCAAGCGCATATCAAAAACTTAAGCTTCTCACTCAAGAGAGCTTAGTTAAACGAGAGAGTACTACTAGGATTCGGTTGTGCAAAAACTGACGCAACTTGCAGTCGTTATGAGATCTGGCACATATTTTACTTTTGACACGTTTATTACTTTGTAAATGCAACGACATCTGTCCAAATTTATCGTCGAAGATATAGTGCGTGCTTGGTTCACAATGTTCTTCTCAAATTCTGATACACATTTTTTTATTTTGTCGCGCTCGAATGTTTAGCATCCTCAACCCAAAAAACACAGATGCTTCGTTCTGGGACTTTATGTAGGACTTTGTGTAAAATTAATTTGGAAATTATTCCATGAGATTCGAAGCTTATTTATGATTCGATACCGAATAACGTATACCCAGAAGCTTTCGTAAAAAAATATAAAAAAATAATATGTAATACAATTTGTGTAACCAATTAAGAAACAGCTATCGAAGAAAATGTGAAATTACCTAACATATTCTTATCCATGAAACTGCAAGTTATTGCTGGATCTACATGAACCAATACTCAAAATATGGCTATTAAATGTTGTTGATTTGGGCACATTATTCAGCCGATAGTCTCCTCAGAACCAATTTTTCAATCAATAGGCTCCGAAATTAATTCCAAACGATTATCTGTTAGCAAGGTAATATTAGAATGAATAAATCGACCCTTGAGGGGGTTTCCCACCAGAGATTAAGCTATGTTACGTTGCTACGTTTGTTGACACTAATCATATAATTTGTGAACATAGATAGCGAATAGGTTTGGCTCTGGCGGGAAAGCAGCCTAATACTTTCAACGCCTACGGACTGGCGCAGTTCTGGTATAGGTGTGTGATCTAAGTCTAATTATGGTAAAAAATATATTTGTGGAAGCAGGCAAACGAGATGAAAGTGTCAAAGTAAAGCGGCACCGGCTTCGGCTCGGGAATGCGGCAGCGGCGGTCCGGGCCGCCAAGTGTTGTCCTCCGGGTGGTATATCTCGACGCTGGCGAGCGTGGTGCGCGCGCGGTAGAAGGCGCGCTCGCCGCTACTCTCGCTGTCCCCGCCCGCTGCTATTAGTATGCCCTCGGCGGCGCCGGCTGCGCAACCCGCCCGTGCCTCTTTCAAACTCGCCACTTCCTCCCAGCAGTCCTGTAAGGTATAGTTTGCTAGTTTGCATTTCCCACGCATATGATATAAGTTGTGGGACTTACGTTACGACAAAATTCCCAATCAGTTTTGGGTTATTTAAAAAAAAAGGTAAAAAGGAGTTAGTTAAGGTTTTGGTAAATTATGCAACATGGATTAATTATTAGATAAGGCACGATGTTTCATTTGTTAGAAATAAATAAGATACAGATACTCTGGAGAAAAATCAGCCTTTAGTAAGAAGCCGAAAACTCATCTTATTTGGTTGTGAAATAGTGGTGTCATAATTATGATAATAATAAGGGTTCCATCCCCAAAGGGTAAAACGGGACCCTATTACTGAGACTTCGGCGTCTGTTTGTCTGTCCGTGTGGCAACAGGTTGTGTATCTCGATAACCGTGACAGATAGATAGTTGTAATTTTCAGGGATGTCTGTTGCAGCTATGACACTTGATTCGACTGGATATTTTGACTATTGGACACTATAACTTGGATGGGTGACCGCTTTAAGAACATCTTTAACAAATTTATTTGATACTACTTAGTGTAAATTCTAAATACCAAATTTCTTATAAAAAAAATTCCTAATGTTAAAAAAAAATTGCGACTGTTAAGAAATACTCACGTCATCAAAGCTGTATCTCTCCACGGACGTGAGAACATTCCTCTTCGGCGCGTTACCGCCGATGACGTAGAGATTGTTGTCGAGTATGACTGTGGCGGCCTGGCTGCGCGCGTGGTGCATCGGCTTCAGGGAGTGCCACTTGCGGGACGCCGGATGGTAGCAGAGGAGGTCGCGGGTGTAGCGGCGGTGTGTGTGTGTGCATCCGCCCACGATGTAGATGAGACCTGTAAGGTTAACAGAAATAGTACCGATTACAAAAATATTTGGTATAGACCAACAATCATACACTTTATAGTACCTACAATACACAGTACACACAAGGCCTGATCGTTGCAGTCACTTATAAGAGAAGTCTAACAATAAAAGACATACAAAAATGCTTTTTTTACTTCTCTTCTCTTCTTATGCCTATTAATTTTTGGTGGAATGATTCTGTAACTATCTATTTTTCTTTTTCTTTATGTCTAAGTAGATTTTGTTATGAAGCCTACCTTCAAAATTGACGACTCCCATCCCAAACCTTGGTTCAGGCATACGGCCGCACACAGTCCACTCATTCATAAACGGATCGTAAACTTCCACCGTAGCTCCCATGTCCGATCCGACCCAACCTCCGAACGCGTAAAGATTCCCATTCCACCCTGTAATGCCGAACTCGCAGCGAGCTTCCTTCATAGGTGATATGTTTGTCCATTTGTCAGTCTGAAAATTATGGGTCTTTTTACAAAGGCTGGATTAAAGTAAACAGCGCCATGATGCTGAAACTTTCAGATAATGTAATAATAATTATGAAAAATAAGACGTTCTAAAAAAGTTACTGTTTCTGGATGAACGGGACATGGCGTCAAAAAGTGACAGTAAGGTAACGCTATACCAGTCTCGCTGATCTGTAGCTGTATTGCAGCAACAATTACCTGTGGGTCATAAACTTCACCGTTGGCCAGTATTTGGCTGCCCTGCTCGCCGCCAACCACATAGATGCGACCGCCTAACGTAGCCACGCCCGGCTGGATGCGCGCTATGCCCATCGACGACAGCTCCTCCCATTCTCTGTTAAAAAATAAAACTTTAATGTGCCAAAGGTGTTGTTTTTTTCACGGGTAACAGTTGAATTTTAAGAGTCAATAACGACAGGGAATTATTTGTCCAGAACTAAAAGTAATCTAACCTAACAACATTTTCGGCAAGATTGTACTAAAATAATAGGATAGGGTCTCACGCCTCATATATAACAAATGCCAAACAATTCGCGAGAATGGTACTAGGTTGAAACATTTACCCCTTAAGCAGGTCGTATTTGAGTACAGAGGAGAGAATGTTGTCCGTTATGAGCGGCGGATGCGTTGCGGCCGTGTCGCGGCACGAGCCGCCGACCACCACCAGGTAGCGACGAGCGCGGGCCCGCGGCTCAGCCCCTAGAGGTACGAGCGCGCCACGACCAGATTTCTGAAAGGACAATTATTTTTTGGAATAAATTTATAATAAATTTTAACTATCTCAAATATTCATGGATGAAGTTGGAAGTAGATATGCAAGCAGACAGGCTACCTTTCGTCTTATTTTAAAAATTAGATGTAGAACTTTGACGACATTTTTTTCACCAAATGGGTATGATAAATATGATTTTATTGTAGCCCCATATCTGGGCTACCACCCCTTAACAACCCGCGGGGTGTGGGTTAAGCGGGGGTGACAACTCCGCAAATTAGCGGAGCTCCTAATGCATATTATGCAAAAAAAAACATATCGGATTTCTTAAAGTCACCCTCTTATCAGCCTGGCATTGGCAGCGAAGTTGTTAACAGATTATCCATTATTAACGACACATCCTCTATATACCTATATTGTTACTACATAGCTAAAGACATTTTTGTATATTTATAAAGTGAAACTGATTACAAACTATTACAGCCAGTTCAGTACAGCAGAATGGGATAATTATGAAACTTACCATATCTACCCTGACTGTTTTCAAAGCTACAGCTAATGAAGGATCTTGTACATTTTTGATAGCTTCGTCAAGTATTTCAGGAGATATCAAAGCTAGTCTCACGTGGCTTAGCACTTCAAAACAATGCCGTCGTCTCCCAACAGAATCATGTTCTAACCATCTAAGAGCAGGATATAAAACCTAAAATAATAAAAACGTGAATTAGTTATCTATCTATCCAAGCGAGAATTGGCGCGTCATCGCATAACTGCATAATTCGTTTTTAGAGTTCCGAGTTTTTTAACTTTCTAATGTTTTTAATTTAATAATTCATTAACCCCCGACAAAAAAAGAGGTGTGTTATGAGTCAGTCTGGGACATCATAGCTCTCGATCGGATGAATCTATTTTAATTTAGTTTTTTTTTGTATGAAAGGGGAGTCTGGCGCAAGTGTTCTTAGACATGTTTCATTACTTAAAATACTTTAGTTTTGTTAACATTCAATCATTTTGTTTAAGTACTAAGGAAGAGCGAGATCTCCTAGCACAGGTATATTATACAAACATCAAATTGAGTCTCAATGCAAAATAATTGGAAACTTTATGATTTAGTTACTGAAATAAAACATTTTTCAATTTCATTTCAATGTTATGTTTACGAATGAAGCGATTTTAAGGAATACAGCATCTAATTTAGTACTTATAATAAAGTGTGGGTTTGAAAAAGAAAAATATCATAGCAGACAAATAAAATGAATATTTTCGAAGATATCACAGATTTTAGATGCCAGCAAGGTAAATTATGGCCTAATATCTCTCATCAAGAGAGACGTCCCTGTGTCCCAGCAGTGAGAACGAAAAAAGGGGTGCTTATGAAGGAAATTTCATAAGCACCCCACCATCTGAAAAGATGGTGCAGAAGCTAAGGCTGAATAAAATTTTATTTTCCAAAGTGTAAACTTGTAAATTGTATCCATAAAAACATAATGGAGAATTTTGTACCTGTGCCTCATTATCAACTTTTAGTTGCTCAGAGGATAATAAGGTTATTAGTTGTTGTAGAGGAAGTTCTAGCAACTCATCTCCATTGGCCACTACATTCCAATTTGCCTGTGCATGTTCTAATGCTTCATTTGCTAGTTCAATACAGTTGTGAGCTTCTGCAAATCTGTAAGGAAAACAATACATTGCTTAATTTTCACAAACTTCAAATAAGACTCAACATTGTATGCTACGCTGCCCAAATAATGCATATAAACTGCCTTGAATCTTTTCTAATTACTGAAACTGAATTAAAATGCATTGAGTAGTTTATAAGTTCTTACTGCACAGACAACCAAAACAACTCCATATTTACACTATATAAAGATATAACTTCTAAACACATATTATTAAAATAGGTAGAAATAAAGCTGCCACTAATAAGCTAATACTAACCTGAAAATACCTAGTGCATTTGAAGGATGTAATTCTCTTCTCAAAAACTCACCACACCCCGTCACCAGTTCTCTTAATTGTAACATGTCCGCGGCAATAAGCAAATGCTGTACTGACCCTTTATCAATTACTATTTCACCTGTAAATAATGAGTTTTGAAGATTTTATCTCATAAGCCATTAAATTAGCAATAATGCACACATACACACTTATATTTTATGTATAATTCGACTCCCAGAAATAAATTAATTAAATATATATATCCAGACAATCCACACATATATAATATACCCCAGTTCTCCATACCCTAAGGTTTGCTGTAAGAAAACTCATAAAGGGTTAAGCTTGACTTTGTACATAACCTATGTTATTATAACTAATATTTGTAGTTGTTTCTGTGTGCACTATAGAATTATTTTTTTTTCAATGGGTTTCTGGGTTATCTAGATGTTCCTTTAAAAAAAATACTAAGTAAAGCAAGGTTATCCAGAAACCTTCGTTACTTCAGTAGATTTTTTGTAACAAAAATATAAAATAACATAGGATTTTAGTCACCTGTATAAATAAAGTCTATAATTTTAGTAAGAATGTCAGGAGGAACGCTAGGTAGTGCAACATGTCTTTTATGACTCTCTTCAAGACCCGCACTAAACATAGCATCAAAATATTCTGAACTTGCAGCAAGTACTACTCGATGAGCCTGAAAATAATATAACATTGAAAATGTTTAAGCCAGAATGATGGAATCATGATTATTGATCTATACTGAAATTACTATACCCTGATTGTTGTTGTTCCTGATATAAGATCTATATCACAAAACCTTTCATCTCTTTTCATGTGGTGTAAATTTAGCGACATTTTCGACGCATATTCAAAACATTTATACGTTCGGGACCCTTCTTTAATGTTAGGTTTATCACAAGTATTTGTAGTCATAGTTATCACTGTTATTTACAAAATTGATGTTTATTTTTATAGAGTGGGTTATTGCCATTAGGTATAAGCTTACAAACAACTTATAATTCTGAAATAGCTGTCAGAATCCATGGAAGTCTCGTAAATCATCCGCGATTAAAATTTTATTTAAATTTGTACAAAACATCACAAATTAGTTGAGACAGTAAATATTTCAATGGGAATACAATACAATACAATCAATCACCATTGTTCTTTTTTTCTTGCTTGCTTGCGTCTTCTATTTACCCTCAAACTAAGTCTAATGAGTACACCTATTAGCCAAGACACAGTTTTTTTATCATTAGCCAAATGGGAATAGCCAGCGCAGCGCCAATGCAGCAACCAACGCTCTAAGCAAATAAACGAGTCACGTGTACTTAGCCAGCCAGGATAAATTAAGAAAAATTAACGTTTATTTTGTTGAGAGCAAATTTCTGTCTATTGTGTTTCTTTCTTTAAAGTGGTCTAGGAGTATATACTATTTAAAGGAATAACGAAAATTGTAATTTTAATCTGATTGAAAATAATAATATAATTCACCTTTCAATTCGTCTTTTCGTGTAAATAGAAGTTGAAATTTGCCCATAACAATGCATTCCGTCCATTCCGTTAAAATATAACCAGCCTATGACACCTATGACCCTATGACGACCATACCATTGATTGTTGTCCAATAATTTTGTTTTGTAGCATTTCGAGACTTACAAGACATTATCGTCCACATCGCGTTTGTAGAAATTTTTAATTTAACCAGACCCACACGACGCGAATAAGCGGTCTATTGTTTTCCTAACGGGGCGGGGCGCGGCGCGGCGCGCGCGCGGCACTCTTAGACCGCCCTCAGCTTCTGAGGAACATTTATTGATTTATTCCCATGACCACCTAGCTTTCACTTAATATCATCATGGTATAAGAATGTGGAATCAATCTAAGCTTATCAAAGGTAGGCAATTGAGATATTCAGAAAGATATACCTACTAAACCTTGGTTTTTCAAATATCGGAAAGCCAACAAAATCACAACTTCAACTGTTATAATACCTTATTTGTCGACTTCGACTGGGTCATGTGTATTCCTTGCAAAGCTATGGGTCAGGGACCATTCTCTTTGTGAGTGTGTAGCTTAGAGGAAGGTGATATAAATCACCTACTTTTTTCTTGTTCTAAATTAAATTCTTCTCTGTATAAATCCTTTATATATTCCGCACCCCATATCATATATATTAAATATTCTGTCTCTTGTGTTTTCGCCATTTATAGTAAAACTTTGTATATTATCTTTTTTCTTTTTGTTCTGGATAAGTCTTCATTTGACCACAACCTCACCTGATGTAAAGTGACGATGTGGTCTAAGATGGGACATGAAGACCTAAAAGGTAGATAGCTTCTCCGGGCCACATTACGGAACACGAAAAAATCGCTTCACGCACTGGCCCAGCCCGGAGGGTGGTGACAAGCCGCGGCCGAAGCCTACCACCAGAGACTGTTCTTAGCACCACCCGGATGTAACGGATTCAGAGGGTTATCACTTACGTGAACAGACAAAACCTCCAAAATCTCTATAAATAACATTAAATTGTAAATATTTAATTTATATTAAAAATATTTTATGTATTACAGTTTTGAATAATCCATAGATATTCATCTCACATTTAATTTAGTTTATGTAGTTTCTCAGAATCATTAATCAACTTTGTTTGTTAATTTATTTAGATTTTTGATTGTATGGACCTTAGAGTATCTATCTATGTGTTGGGACATTTATGTATTTTTTTTGTTTTTTGTTTCTGATAACTCGACTCCCATTGTTTTATGGTTGAAAATCTTAACGAATCAACAATGTCCTACAAAACATACGGACATTGGCTGTTGACGGCCATATAGCCAGTCACGGACGCCATCAAATAAAAGAAGAAGAATGTGTTTGTGTTGTCATAGTGATTATAGAGGTACTCTCTGTAAAAATCTTGTGTCCCGCACTGGCCAAATACATTAGCGCTCAATGCGATGCGCTAGCGGTAGTTAGCGAGCGATGCAAGTCAAAGTATAATCGTTACCTACGTTTTCGTCCGAGGTTCTTGACTTTTTGGTAAAGCAAAAACACAATTATCAAGTATCAAAATGTTAAATAAGGTATTACTTTCATCAGACGTAGCTCTAGTTTGTATGCAACATGCGCTATCGACAGAAAAGGAGGAAATAATGGGGTTACTTATCGGAGAGGTATTGTATTACTCATAGTATTGCAGATTTTCAACAACAATCAAGTTGTATACAATGGATTTTGTCTCAGGTTCACAATAATGATACCTTGGTGTCAATAGTATCATCAGTCATTTTGCGGAGGCTTGATAAGAAACCGGATCGCGTTGAAATATCGGAAGAGCAATTAGTGCAAGCCACATTGAAAGCAGAGGAATTGGCAAGTGAATTAGGAAGACCATTAAGAGTTGTGGGATGGTACCACTCACATCCTCATATTACTGTGTGGCCCTCCCATGTTGGTAAGCAATAAATCATAAGCATTGTAACACAATCATTTACAAGCAGTGCACCTATAAAAAGAATATTTATTTCAGATCTTGCTACCCAATTTATGTATCAGCGAATGGATTCCAGCTTTGTTGGCATTATATTTGCAGTCTTTCTTACTGATCAAGCATCAAAGGCACCCTCGGTATTGTAATTTTACCAATATTTCTTGTTAAAGTTTTAGTATTAATAATAAGCTCATATAAGTATTTTTTAGGTTCAAGTTACGTGTTTCCAATCTGTAAATGATGGTTCTTCACAAAGTAGAAGAGAAATTGAAATGGAAATAGTAAACATGAGCGATTCACTGGTATCCATTAATTTTGAGGTAACTATGAGTTTTGGGATACCTTAACTACTTCTTTTTTCACCCCTGACAAAAAAGTTAGTGTGTAAGTAAGGGTGTTATAAAGTTTGATGTGTCTGCTGTCTGTTTGGGACATCATATCTCCAGAAAGAATGGAGCAATTTGAATTTAGAAAATTGGTTGACCTGTTTAAAAATTTGTGGTTTAAAAGTGGGGAAGGAAAACTGAAAATCTGCAAATATAATGGAATGGGGTCTCAAATGACTTTTTACTTGTAAGGGAACAAAAGTTCTGGAATTGGAGTATTTTTTATTTAGATTATTTCTTGTTTAAATGCTTTAATGTTTATGTTCAGACTCTGACCCAGCTTCCTAACATCTTGAAAGAAGAAGAGGATGAGGCTTATAATAATGGGGCTATTCAGAGTGAAGATGATGATATTATAAACAGGCAACATAATTCTGCAGTAAGAACAATAGCAATTGGGCATATTGTTGATAAGGTACATACACTTCTTTAAATTAGTTTAATAATATATGCAATAAGTTTTTTATTTTTTAATTCCCTTGTTACAGATGTCAAGACCAATGTTAGAGGCTTTAGTAGCCCGAAATACACTTAACAGTGTTCGTCTAAAGGCTCTTAAAAGGCAACACAAAGAAATGATGATGAAATTATAAATTATCACATTGTATATTATCATAAGTAAAAACATAACAATTTGTTACTAAAGAATTATATTAAATACCAACCTCTACATAAAAAATATTTTGATTTAAAACTATCACGCAAAAAAATGGTAAACTGATATACTAATCCAAATCATTTTGATCAATCATTTCAAACCCATCTGAAGAATCAGCTCTGGACACTTTATGATTTGCTTTATTTGTCTCTGCATACATAATATTAGAAACAGCATCTTTCATGTTCCAAAGAGCATTATATGCACTGTTACTCCATGAAGTTGAAGGCTCAGTCACTTCCAACGTGGTTATGAGTGATTCTTTTTGTTTTTCTGTAAAAAGTTATCAGACCAGTCAATGGGTGAATAAAACCCAAAATTTCATAAATTTATTGACATAGTATAAACAGTATAATATAGCATGATGCATACCAACTGGTATATATTCATCCTCACTAGAGTCTGACGTTTCAACATCCTTATGAAGTGAATTCACTTTTTCCATAGAAAAATTTGTTACAAGAGAACTTGATTCAGAACTATCACTGGCATCTCCAATAGGAATATCTTCTGGTTTCCAATAGTCTGGAAATTTTTAATAATAATAGATTACAAATACAAATAAATTTTGATCCACTCTCACTTCTCAAAGTGGAATGAAACCTTCATCATCATCATCCTGCCCTTGTCCCACACTATGTGGGGTCAGCACAACATGTGTCTTGAATGAAACCTTATTCTAGTGTATCTATGTATCTCTAGTGTATCTTTGTATTAGTATCAATATTATATATATGTATGTATTTATGTTATATAAACTTATAACTTAATACTCCTTATAATACTTTCGTATCTAGCACACCATGTCCTCTTCTTTGTTTTTTCTTTCTATTAATCCTATCCATTCCAGGTTGTCTGGTAGAGATCGCTCTTTAGCGATAAGAAAGCCATTTGTCGCAAAGTTTTAAGTGCTTATTTTTTTTTTGTGTTTTTAATTATTGCAATAATTAAAAACACAAAAAAAAAATAAGCACGTAAGCAGCAAATAAGAATATTCATCTTATCTTATTCTATAAAATGTTGAGTGTGAATACAGCATACCTAAGCTTTGTCTTTCATCTATATACTGTTTTCTCTCAGGTTCAATTGATAAAAGTTTTATATCAACATCTGAGCCATCAGGAATAAGGCCTTCCAATTCGGTCTCGGATTCTGAAATGAAAATAAATATTAATAAAAATGGTTGAAAAGATGGTGACTTTTAAAGGAATTAAGACATAAATCCTTACCAATATCTTGTACAATATGTGAAAAGACTTGTTTCACAAAAGGAATTATTTTATAGGAGAGACACATGAACACTAAACTGACATAAATTAGAAGATATCCATTGAAATATTTTCCAAAGAAAAATATTGTTATTAAAACAATATTGGCCAGCAGAAATGCCTGAAATAATATTGAAAAGAAATTAATTAAACAATACACCAAAAAGCAACTAAAAAAGATAATAAAGTACAAACCTTAGTATGATTAGTTTCTCTTATGAAAATAAAAGCACACCATTTTCTATACAACCACTTGGATAGTTTATCCAATACTGAATGTATCTGGTCTACATTCACATTGGCAATTCTTTTGAGACAACTAGTTCTATGTTTATTTCTCAACCATGCTTCAATTACATCCATACATATTGCAGTAATTGTCAGACAAAGAAAGAATTGAAGTAGACTCACTTGTCTGTATACACAAATACTGAAAAGACAAGAGGAATATTGATTATGCGACTGGATGATAGGATAATAATAATACATATAAAATGGTGTTTATATCTTACAAAAATAAAATGTGCCATGCTAATATAAAAGTAAGAGATAGCCACATTGTTTTCCAAAATAAAACTTCCTCAAGAAATCCAACAAAACAAAGAAGGAAGTATGATTTTTTATTGTTTTCTCGAGGCGTAATTTCTCCCCATTTTAACTTTTTTCGTAGCGTAGCGAACATTCTATAATTATTTGGCACTAATTACTTTGCGCTGTATAGTTTTGTTTTTGTTGTATTCCTTTTGGTTTGGTTCGCACTATATTTATTTATGTTATTTCTCAGGCACACTTATTTTTTTGTGGATTTTTCACATCACAATAAATATTTAAAAAATGCAACTAAAAACAAAGTTGATATTGACATTGACAGTAAACTTATATTTTTTCCTAAACGATTGCAATGGATTGACAAATAGATAGACATTTTGTCCACGAAGAAATCATTACCCAATTTGAAATAATATTTATTTATTTATTTATTTTTTGCATCATGTTTGTGGTTACATATAAGTGATAACATACTAAATTCCCTGACATGAGCCCCGTTGGGGCATTACAACTTCAACTTAACTTAAATTATGTATTAAAGTTATTTATTATAATGCGATGGCTGGTGATGAAAACATTAATTTTATTTTATTTATCACAGATTTGTATCTATACCTTAATTGAAAATATTAGTATATTATACCTTCATATTATTTTATATATTGAATATTATTACTAAACTTATTTATGTAGATACCTATTCTACAATTTTTATATAAGTATTAATTATAATATTTATTTAATGCACAAATAAGTTTTTGAAATTAAATAAAAGTAAATTTATGTTATTAAAGTAAAATTATTTACATTATTAATATGTAATCTTTGTGGAATTTTTATTTTTATGTACCTATCTATGCGACAATTTATTTTAATCTAATTTATCGTCCATGAACTCTTTTACTGAATAGTATCTGAGGTAACTGATTATAATACTCTCTGGTGTTAACCTCCGAAAGAAAAGCGTTTTGTTTTAAAATAATAATTGCTATGCACTATAACCTCTGTTACTAATTTAAGTGTAACAGCACGCACCTCAGGGTTTTAAAATACTTGTATCTCAAGGTACGGTTAGCGTACGATCTACCAAGGTATACAATTAAGCGTTGTGCCTATTTACTCTTTGTATTAAATACTAAGTCAAACACATAGCTAATGTTTTTAAATTCTCAAATTACGTATGACTAATTCAGCAGATTTTTCAAACATTTTACGTTAATTTTAAGGGTTCTGTACGCAAAGGTTAAACGGGAACCTACTATTGACACCTCGTCGTCTGTCTGTTCTTCTGTCACCAGGAAGTATCCCAAGAACTGTAATAGCTGGAGTGTTAACATTTTGAGGCCTGATGTGATGTATTACTGTTGCCGCCCTATCAACATAATAATAAAACACAATTTTTAAAATAAATCTTCTGTACGTGTGTTAGTCATTAAACTCCTCCTAAGCGGCTGGGGGGCCTCACGGTTGGGGTGAAGTTTACGGGACGCAGGGTTTTTTGGAATTTACTCCTTAAGAAACGATTTGAGTTATAAGGCCCGGTACGGAAATTTTATGAGGAGTAAAATCAAGTGTAACACGAAAAGTTGAGGCGTAACGTAGAAAGAGACAAACATATATATCTGTAGGATTGAACGTGTTAAAGAATGAGATGGAATACATTACACAGCGTTTTTGTTAAATTACTTCAATACACTCTTTATTGAAGTAATTTAAATAATCCGAATAATTACAGATATACATATATGTTTGTATACCCTATTTTTCTATTCGATATTTATCATAAGTAAGGAGTAAACTCCAATCGTGCGTCTTAGCTGACACACACACACTTTTTTTTTGAAAATTAAGAGCCTCTATAAATGTTAGTTAGACAGCCGTATAACTTGCCTAAAACTTCCTCATATCAATCATCACAACCGTCCTGTGCGCTGCACACAGCTGTGCTTCATTCGGAACGACTACCAAGGTCGTGGGGTGACATGCATGACAGTCTCTATTGATCCACCACACTGACACTTGGCGTTGCGTGACATATAGATTAATAGGTTCGGTACGGTACGGACGGGTACATTTACATTTTTTGAATTGAATCAGTGCAGTGAAGTGGTAATCAATCAAATCTGTGAAGTTCTAAGAAACTCAAATGTTCGTGGCTCTCTTCAATTTTATGCAGCTCATGTGAATTAAGTATCATCACGTCGAGAGTAGTAACAGGTAGACTTACTCCAAGTGACTTGTAGAACATAAATTATTTTATTACGAGTTTCTATAATTATAAACATTTTTCAGAGATTATTTTCTTGCGCGTTTGATTCTATTTGAAAATTGGTGCAATGGCTAAATTGCTACGTTCAATTTATGGCCCGAGAAGCCGTATACAGCATTATTTAAGTAAGTAAGCATACCCATTTTTTACTTGCCATCAATAAAGGATAAACGGAGGTCATATTCATTTAATTCTATTGGAACTACGGTTCCCTCTGTAATGACGAAGGTTAGCAAATTGATTTTAGATTGTAAATAATGGCTTGTTTAATAAAACTGGTAAAGTAGGTCTTTTTGCCTATATTTAGCTACATTTCAAGTTGCAACTTATTTTACAGGATAAAATTATATAAACTCAAAAGTCAATAAATCACTCAGATTTTAGCATCACTGTTCTTACACAAGACTCTTCTCTCTCAACTCTCTTTTGTTTTCTTTTAGCCTCAAGAGGACTCGCTACTTCTCTGCAAAATGAACCAACTCAGCCTTCTATAAAAACAGACATACCTGGCCCTAAAACACTGAAACTTAAACAAGAATTGGAAAACTTACAAGTAAGTATTTTTTTTCTTATTAGTGAAACTTATAGTCCTTATTCTATGGTTTCCAGCTTTGAAAGAAAGATTATTATAAATATTATTTTAATTTCCTGTTGACTGTACACAATAGGAGTTAAATTTATCAATTTCCTAGTATAAGGATCAACTTACAAAAAATCATCAACAATTGTTTAACATATTCATTTTAGGTGATTACTTACTTTACGACGTCTCTCTGTAAAATCGTCAGTTGATTGGACTCTGTGATTTGAAGTATAGAATGGAGATGTATAATTATTGCACACTAATGCTTACACACTAACTTAAAAATAAAAGTCAATAGCCACATATTATGGTGTATAGTCGGCATTATCTAAAAGTGATCTAGTTTATGTTTGTATATGAAAAACACGCGCGAAGCCAGCGAGCGCAGCGAGAGTGCAGCGGCAGTGGCCGCCGAAGCGCCAGAAAGCCTGGTCAATGTGTATTATATAGTAAAAAAAATCAATGAAGATGATAAGACTAAACAATTGCCAAACATCAAACAGATAAAAGTGTATTATTTAACGGGTGCACTGTGTACGTAAATTAATACACTTTGCAGTTGGTCCATTTGTGCATGATTTTATGAAAGCCAAATGTGGCGTCGTTCTTGATCATTTTACGTCCTGGCACAGTCATTTGATCAATTCACTCAAAATTCTTGTTTCCAACAGCCATTGATGATTTTCATTTTACTAGGAAATTTATCATTTTGAGGTTTGTATTATATTCATATTAAAAAAGCTAGTTTTGAATTTAATTTTTTCTCTTGCATAGCAATGGATACTATTGTATGACGCACATTATCAGTAAAATAATAATAGAGTTAATTGTTTATAAAATAAAAACGAATAGATACTGCATATCTTAATCAGTTTGCTTACCTATACTTATTAATATATATCTTGTAACCCTGATGCCTTATTGAAAAGCCACTTTATTTGTTTACTGGTATTTTAACTCGAGATTATAAATGTCAAGAAATGTCATTGACATGACTGCCCATTGCCATGACCTTATCATCTATAAGCAGTATCTTATTTTATGTTTCAGCAAGCTGGTTCTGTACAATTCTTTGCTGATTATGACAAGTGCATTGGTAATTACTTTGTTGATGCTGATGGGAATGAGTTTTTGGATGCATTTACCCAAATATCTTCTGTTCCAATTGGATATAATCACCCAGAAATGTTGAAAGCTTTTGAAGATCAACATAATCTGGTTAGTATTCTATTTAACTCATTAATATTATGTACATTCTGGTGCTATAAATATATTTATTACAATTGCAGAAAGCTTTAGTAAACCGACCTGCAATTGGCGTTTATCCTTCTATAGATTGGCCAGAGAAGCTGAGGAGCGTTCTTCTATCTGTAGCTCCAAAAGGCTTGAACAATATATCGACAATGATGTGTGGTTCTTGTTCTAACGAGAATGCATACAAGGCTGTCTTCATTTGGTATCGTAACAAACAACGAGGCGGAGATCTTTCTTTCACACCAGAGGATATGCAATCATGTATGGTGAACCAGGGTCCTGGATCGCCTGACTTTTCGATCATGTCTTTTGAGGTGAGTAATTTCGAGAAAACTATAAAATTAAAATAGACTAACTACCTTTTAACGGTACGTCCATCCCGCGGGAACGACTTATGTTCCTGCGATTAAACTATCTAACAGTAAAAGAATTACTCAAATTGGACCAGTGGTTCCTATGATTAGCCCGTTTAAACAGTAAACTCTTCAGCATTATAATATTAGCATAGACTGTATCTTTTTTATTCATCATATCTAGTTTAAACATGGACTCATTACTACTTCGACCATTACTATCCAATACTTCACTTTCAAAACTAACGCGTGTTACACTTCTCTACATTATGACAAGGGGTATCTTGCGACTTGCAAGTAATACTCGCGACAATATTATAAATGACGAAAAATGGCGTTCAACTGAGTAACATCTTTTTCACTTTATAATTTTATTTAACTGGACACTGGCAAACTAACGCTTCAAACGCAGAGTCCAATTATAAAAAAAATTAATTGAATTGACAATATTATATACTCTGATGTTTCCACGTTGACAGGAGCGGCTCTCTCGCTCCCATAAGACGGTTCCTTCTTGAATCTTCATGGGGATCAGAACCGTTGAGTAATACTGTTGTCAAAATTAATACTGACCATCCACAATATAAACCAACCTGTGTGTTGGAAAACGTCATAAGGGTCGATCGTGTGGAGCTCTTTTAATATAAATATTAGTGTATTACAGCACTATAGATATAATTAATAGGTAATTCAGTACGAGTAAAGAAAGTTTGCTAAAATAATAATAATAATAATAAATTCTTTATTGTACACAAAAACACAGTAATACAAAAGGGTCATACAATTAACAAAATGTACAAAAAGGCAGGCTTAACCCTAAAAGAGTTTTCTGACAGCAAAACTCGTCATTGTGATAAGTGCTAACAGATAGGGTTGACATTGTGTAAATTCTTGTTGAATATAAATATCCATTGATAAAGTACTTTAGATAATTTTAATCCTCTGTTGCAGTACATAGTAACAAGCTCAGATAGGGCAAAACATAGATATTATAAATCACATGTTCTGTTATTGCATGGAACCAATTCCATTCAATTTCAATTCTACCCGCGGGACGCGTAAGCGATCGGACGTGTTTTTTCCGTTGGACGTCTTATAAAATCGTTTAAATACGTTTTTTGAATAATCAAGCATGGGAACCAATTGTAATGGGTGCCAAACAGTTATTTACGATATATTATTTATGGAGTGCGCAGAAGTTGATTGTAAAAAGTTGTACCACTTGAAATGTTTGAGTGTAACACCGGAGAAATTCGAATCGTTTACAGAAGACTACAAGAAGCATTGGATCTGTCCAGAATGTGTACGTACATTACCTAAAAAAGATAACTCCAACACTCCGGTAAGGGGTAACTTTTTGTTGAATAAAACATTTACACCAACCAGCTACGTAAACACTGAGCGCCGCATTCCGAACACTAATAATTTGTCAATCAGTATTGACAATGAAAGTAGGCTACTCGTACTACAGGAGTTGAAGGAGTTTCGTGCGGAGATGAATCTGCGTTTGGATGAACACACTCGACAATATACACTGATTCACGATAAATTAAATAGCACTGAATTAGAATTGCATCAATTACGTAACATCTTGTCGGTAACTCAACAAAAAGCAGACAGAGTGGACTCTTTAGAAAGGGAACTGAACTTGTTGAAAGGAAAAATACAACAGGAGCCATTAAGATCTGAGAAGCAAACTGAGACTGTTTCGGGAAAGGCTGGGGAACATTTAATCCCATCGCTGATAGGTCGAAATAATGTTGTGAGGGTAGAGGGAAAAAAAAGTGGGGCCACGAAGTTGGTGGCTTTTGATATATCGAATACTAGCAAGGACAAATCAACGGAACGGGAGACGGAGACGAGAGTATCGGGTGACTGGACTACCGTAAACAAGAAGAAAAATAGATATCCTAGTATGGAGACAAAGAAAGGTACTAGTGAATCAAGTACCCAACTGGTAGGCATACAAGGAACGGAGAAAAAAAAGTATTTACATGTATGGCGACTTCAAAAACAAACCGAGATAGAAGATATTGAAGCCTACGTGAGAAATATTATGGGAGGCGAAATATCATTAAAGATTGAAAAAATACGCCATAAAACGGAAAGAGATTATGCTAGTTTTATTATAGGGGTACCAGAAAGTAGGTACGAGGAGATATGTAGTCCTGAAAACTGGCCGGTTAATATAGAGTTCTGTGAATGGGTGTGGTTTCGCAGATTCTCAAAGAATTCTTAACCGAACAGTAAATAAAAAGACCGAGATATTAATTTATTACCAGAACGTTCGGGGCTTACGAACAAAATTGGAAGCCTTACATAGCGGAATAGCAGCATCACGGGCGGATTTGTTTGCATTAACAGAAACTGGATGTAATGATTCTATACAAGATGCTGAAATGATACCACACAATAAGCAGATGTGATCGAGCGGATGGGCGTAAATTGGGTGGCGCGTGTTTAGTGGCCACACCGCGTTTAGAGTTGCGACCTATACCGGTTCCAAATGAAGTCGTGATAAGTGAACGGGTATTTGAATTAGTATCTTCGGGAGTTTATCTACGAAATAGATTTTTATTTTTGATTTGTATAATTTATATTCCACCCCGAAGTGATGAAAATGAATATTTAACGTTATTTAAAATAATTGAAGAATTTTGCAACAACTATAATGAAGTAATAGTAATTGGTGATTTTAACTTATACTCATGTTCAAATGATATTAACAATTACTTTGAATATTTACAGGCTTATTGTGGTTTTGTTCAGGGTAATAAAGTAGGAAACTGCCTAGGCAGACAATTGGATCTAGTATTGAGTTCTTTGGGTGACGGATATAGGGTGAGTGTGAGCGCGGCCGATGAGCATATAGTAGCAATTGATCAGTACCATCCGCCTCTAGAGGTGGTTCTACAATTACCGCGGCGACGTATATCGGTAGCTAGTGATTTAAACTGCACCACGAATAATCCTTCTGTTAATAACTATAATGATAGAAATTTTTACAAAGCTAATTTTCCCCTTTTGTATGAATCTATTGCGGCCTTTGACTGGACACCAATATATAATTTAGATTTAAATAATAGCTTGAATTTTTTTTATGACAATATTGAAGAATTTTTTAATAAATATGTTCCTAGGAAAAAAGAAAAAAGGAACATTTCAAAACAGGTATACCCAGTTTGGTATACAAGTGAATTAATAAGGGATTTAAAACTAAAAGCATTGCTCCATAAAAAGTTTAAGATAAGTAAGTCACAAGAAGATTATCGTGCGTTCGCGGAGTATAGGTCTAAAGTCAAATTAAATATTGAACTTGCGGAACGGCATTATAAGGATAACGTACAGTGTCAGATAAAACAAGACCCGAAGTCATTTTGGACCTACGCAAACTCAAAAAAAGGTATTAGAAGCTCGGTTAAAATATTAAAGGATGGGGAAATTTTGAGCGATGAAAACTGTGCTAAGGAATTTGCGGTTTATTTTCATTCAGTATATAGTACTAAAAAAGCTGAGCTGAATGTAGATAAAGCCATAGCTGAGGCGAGTGGGGTAAACGAAGGCGCGCGAGTGCATATCGACAGGCTGCATATAAACGATGTACGAGTTGCTTTTAAACAATTAAAAGCAAAAAAATCTGCCGGTCCTGACGGCATCCCATCATATGTTTTAAAGGACTGTAGACACGTATTGGCTGAACCACTCAGGCACATATATAACCTATCACTGCAAACATCGATATTCCCTGATAAATGGAAAGTGACAAGAGTCATTCCGGTACCAAAGGGAAGGCCACAAAATTCAGTGGATGGATATAGACCAGTAGCAATATTATCTACTCCTGCTAAAGTCTTTGAATCTGCTATTCACAAGAAGATATCGAGACAGGTATGTTCTCAGCTCTCGGAAGCTCAGCATGGGTTTAGGAAGGCGAGGTCTACTACTAGCAATCTATTATGTCACATGTCGTACTTGTTACCGATTATAGATAAGGGAGGGCAAACGGATACGGCCTATTTCGATCTACGAAAAGCCTTTGATTTGGTGGATAGTGACGTCTTATTGAGAAAACTTGCGACCTTTGGGTTCACTCCTCATCTACTAAATTTTTTTGCCAGTTATATGACAGACAGAAAGCAGTATGTAGAGTACTCGGGATTTAAATCTGACCAATATTTTACTAGATCAGGAGTGAGCCAAGGAAGTAATTTAGGACCGCTGGAATTTATCCTTACTATAAATGATTTACCTGAAATTGTGAGGGATGCAAAATGCCTCCTATTCGCCGATGACTTAAAGTTATCATTAGAGGTCAAATGCGAAGCTGATAGGGTAAGCCTCCAGAGCGATATAGATAGAGTGGTTGCTTGGAGTAAGCGTAATCGCCTGCAATTCAATGTATCGAAATGTATGACTATAAGTTTTACTCGTTCGCAAAACCCAGTATTGCACAATTATCTCATTGATGGGGTGCCTATTAAACGCGTTACGGATGTTAAGGACTTGGGAGTTAAGTTCAACGCAGCACTTACGTTTAGAGAACATATCACGAGCATATGCAAAAAAGCATTCGCCAAACTTGGGTTCATATTACGCATGTCCAGTGGCTTCTCAAACGTAAAAGCTGTTATGGCGCTGTACAATGCGCTAGTCCGGAGCCATTTAGAATATAACGGGGTGATATGGTCTCCCCATGAACAGAAGTACAGCAACATGATTGAAAAGATTCAGAATAAATTCATTCGGTATTTATATTTTAAACAGTACGGCGTCTATCCATTCTATCCGTTGATGTACCCAACACAATTCATCTTGGGTATGACTGGATATAATCAACTTTTAGTGAGGAGAGAATTCGCACTTGTTTATTATGTATTTAATGTCATGACAGGAAAAGTGGTTAATGCGGAAATTTTAGCACAAATTTTTTGGAACGTACCTATCAGATATGTGTGGAGAAGGCGGAAACCCTCGTTACTTTTGATTCCGAAGGCTAGAACCAACCTCATACGGGAAGCACCTTTGACGCGCGCACTTCGCACTATTAACATCATATCCCGAGAACTTGATCTATTTTATTGTACCCTGAACGAATTTACTAGGATAACAATGTATACATTATGCTATAATAGAAATAATTAGATAAGCACACTATTGCATTAGGTAAAGCCTGTAAAAATAGTTGTAAGTTTTGGAAATAAATAAATAAATAAATTTGATTATTACCAATATGCCTTGTACCAACAAGGCACATAATTCCGACAAATCTCAGAGGCATGACTTAACCATTTGCATGCATTGGTCCAGTTATGGCCATTGTTGCACTTGACACTGTGCCATTCAAAATCAGATAGTAGAATTATAGATTTATGTAAACGCGAACGTCACTTTTCATTTCACTGTGATTAAAGCGGTTTCAGTATATGATTTTCTCTATAATTTCTAGGGTAGTTTTCATGGACGCACATTTGGAGCTCTTACTACGACTCGCTCAAAACCTATACACAAGTTGGACATCCCTGCTTTCGACTGGCCAGTGACTCCGTTTCCAAGATACAAGTATCCATTGAATGAAAATCAAAGAGAAAACCTCGAGGAAGATAACAAGTATGAACTAAACACATCAAGTTTTTTTTCTCTGTAGAGTTTTTATTGCTTTTCTTATTTTTCTTAACTTTGTGTTTTATTCTTGATTTCAGGCATTTTTATTTCGTTTGGGAACTTGCATTATTGTTTGAAGATGCTGCAGCAGTTGCAGTGCTTTGATGCAGAGTAATATTTCTTTTTCTTGCATGTTCTGCTTTTTGGGAGTAGTTTTGCACTTTTAGAGCTGCTTCCTTTCTGCACTGTTTGTAGTTTTACCCACTTAGTAATATAATAATTTAGACAACGGACGTGCCAACCATTTAGCCTGTATCATTGTAGCAAGCATTTAACCACTATCTAGATAGTTAGCGAAGGTTAAGTATAAACTGAAAGAATTAGATATTATAGTCTTGGTATGTTGTTATCAACAAAACAATTAAGCGGAATAAATTGTGAGTCGATATCAATCATAACTACATATAATTTCGGCCTACCTACGCTAGTATGGCGTCAAATATTATCAATTTTAGCTAAAGTTGCGGCTCGTAAGTTGTACGCATTTTACCAGTTTGCAAGAATTTTATAATAAGTAAATAGCAGACATCCATTTTCAGTTTAGGCGCGGCCATCTGTTTTTTCTTCGCTGGCCTAACAAAGAATGTTTTGACCCAATAGTATTATTTCGCTGCGTGTGGCTAGGTTTTGTCTTAGTTTTATCGGGTTGGGTGTGTGATAAAATGAAGTACAATGTTCTTACTAGGTCTTATTAAACATACAACAACATATATATTTTTCTTGTTGGAAGCGTATTATAAACGTTAAATGGATACCAACAAAACACATTTGAGTTTGAAATCTCTTACAGCTCCAAAGTTTCTTTTTAGGAAATCAATAGTATTGATATTCAAAAAGTTGTGCAGAAAAAATTAAGACGAAGTAACGTAGCTTGCCAGAGCGAGATGCGGGACTCGAACCCACGTCTTCCATTATACGCATGGATGTTCTGACCAACTAAACTAACCTCGCCACTACGCCATCGCTTCAATTTCTTCTACACTTACAACTACGAGTTACGCCTCGTACTAGTTAGTTTCAAGTTTCAACCTATAAGTGGGGTTTATAAAAAACATAAAAGGTCAATAGTATTGAGTTTAAATTATAAGAACATAACACCGAAGATGATTATTTTAAAATAATTGAACTAAGATGTTTCTGTGATCGGACTAACATTATTTCGGGATGTAGAAATTACTGCTAAATTTTTGCTATAACTACACTAAAAATTAAATATTATTAGAGTAAGAATTGTGTTTAACACCAGAATTACTCACGTAAATTAAATCAGAATTATATTCTTGCTCGACGATTACTACATTGTTACTAAATACTAAAATTATTTCTAATATGAACAATGCAACAATTCCCATGCAAAATAAGCAGAAGAACCAAAGACATTTGTCTTTGGCCATAATGTTAGATAATTATACTTACGATCTAATATTTGTATGTTTTTAAGTTTTTATGTTATGTTGTTATTTAAAAATAAAATTACTATTTTTAACTATTTCTGCGAGTAACGCAGCAGCCGCTTCTCGCTATTCTTGGTCACTATGGAAGACCAGCGCTATGACAGGACCTAGTTCTGTCATAGCACATGCTGATTGGTGACCATTTATGTCATTAAGAATATTTACCTGTACACCTGTAGAATATTTAATTTAAGTTTAGTTTGATGACATAATAAACGTTTTTTTATCTTTTATCTTTATCTTTAATATTAATTATAGATGCATTGAGCAAGCTGCCGAAAACATTGAGAAATATAACAAGAAGGGTAAACCTGTGGCCGGGATTATCGTTGAGCCCATTCAGTCCGAGGGCGGAGACCATGAGGCATCGCCGCAGTTCTTCCAAAGGCTGCAAAAGCTGTGCAAGGAGGTAAGATATTTTTGTGTTTTGCTTTTATGTGTAGAAGTAACGAGCATAATTTTAGAAAATAATTTTAACCCGACTTTATTTGGTTATGAATTCGGCATTTTGTTTGATTTATGTATAGAGTCACTCTCACGGTGAATAAAATAAGGACACCTCTTAACCCAAAATCTATATTGTAGAGGACGATAGATCCTCGTTCTGCACACCAGTAATTATAATTACACTAAACACTGGCTCGGCAATGTCCACGTATTAGCTTGTAACTTCACCCCCCGTGCTAGCCCTCGGCTGTGTTGCATTCCCAGTGACAGTTACTTTCCCGCCAATCCGTGACACACGAGACAGTGACGTATGACGTTTGAGCTACCAGCTTTACCGCATACACTACATCCCTCCCTTGATGTTAATTAGATGAATAACAACAAAGGTTGAAATCAAAACAATTTATTCCTATAATCAGTCTTCCAAGGTTAGACATTGACGCTACATAACATTAGTTAGATAAAACATCTCTAGCATTTGCATAACAACAATAGGAAAATTAGTAATTAACAAGTAAGGCACTCAATCACAGATCACGGTTGCTCCATTTCGTCACTATCACTATTTTTATTCCCTTCAGCGTATCCAGCTTCCAGATTCTCACCCTGCACTGCTTTCCATTGTCCTTCTACTCTTTTTAGATGAACCATGTTTCTTCTCAATACTTGTCCGGTCAGATCGTTCTTTACGGTAACATCTCCTCTATTAGAACTCTGAACTGTATGAGGTATTGGGTTGTAGTTTGGACATAGCTTGTTGGATTTATCCATAATATTAACATAAAGTTTATCACCTTCAGTTAGATTTGATTACACGGCTCCTCTCCTTTTATCTGCATACTCCTTCCCTTTCTCTTTCTGAATTTTGTCTCTGTCACGCACATCTAGATCAACATCTATTGTTTCCAGTCTATCTGTTGATGGAATTTTGTCCGTGTTCTGTCTTCTAAAGAACAGTTCTGATGGAGACTTGCCTGTGGTTGAATGAGGTGTGCATGAGTAAGTAATCCAGCAGACTTTCTTTCATGTCTTTTTTATCCAGATGACTGATCTTGAGACGTTTAATTATATCTCGATTTTGTCTTTCATCCTCAACATTCTGCTGGGCTGGGACCAATATGGCACTGTATTATGAAGGAAAATGTTACAATCTACGCAGAAACAAAGAAACTCTTCGCTCACAAACTGTCTACCGTTATCAGCTGTAATTGATATAGTATAGCCTAGTCTGCTTAAACAATCTCTAAGTAGCTTTATAATCTGTGAGCTTGTGACAGTTTTACTGATCTTGACCTTTATACCGACTATAGTAGTCAATCAGAACCAGAAGATAGTCACTGTTGGGTAAAGGACCCAGCAAGTCCATTGCAACATTGACACATGGAGCTATAGGAAGTTCACATCTTCATTTCCTGGTTTCATATCTTCATATGTTCCTAATTGATCATTGACAACTTCCAAAGTGTTAGCTTCTGTAATTATTTTCTCTAAAGTAATCCTGTCTCCTATAGTAAGAATGTTCTTCCTTAATTCTGTTGAGGTACATTTCTCAGTTATTTGATCAATTAAGTGATCGTTTATCTTGTCAAAATTGCATTTCTCAGCTTGACTACGGAGTCGTACTACAAAACTTTCGAATTTCTCTTTGTCTTCCTGTTTAAGTAATCTGAACATGTGTCTTTCATAAACTCTGTTGATTTTTGGAAGGAAGTACACATCGAGTTTTTTGATAGCATTCTCGAAAACATCAACTCCGTCTTTGGGTTTAACATTTGCACCGGGTATACTATAATATATATCTTGCAGGGCTGCTCCCCCATAATGCAGCAATGTAGCTCGTTTTGTTGTATCAGCCGTGGTTTCAGTAAGCTCGAGATAAATGATCAGTGATCTTTTCCATCTCTCCCATTTACTGCCAATGGAACTCCTGTCCCCACTCAAGTCAAAGTATTCCATTGACGGGTGTTGAGCCATTGTTCTTCGGGGTAACCTGAAATGTACATTTTTATGGTGACCTATAGGAAGACTTGATCCAATTTAATGGAGGTATTCATTTGAAATACCAGACAATTTTCAATTTAATGAAGGTTGTCAGCCATTTCCAATTTAATGGAGGTACTCCTTTGAAATACCAGACAGTTTTCAATTTAATGAAGGTTGTCAGCCATTTCCAATTTAATGGAGGTACTCCTTTGAAATACCAGACAGTTTTCAATTTAATGAAGGTTGTCAGCCATTTCCAATTTAATGGAGGTACTCCTTTGAAATACCAGACAGTTTTCAATTTAATGAAGGTTGTCAGCCATTTCCAATTTAATGGAGGTACTCCTTTGAAATACCAGACAGTTTTCAATTTAATGAAGGTTGTCAGCCATTTCCAATTTAATGGAGGTACTCCTTTGAAATACCAGACAGTTTTCAATTTAATGAAGGTTGTCAGCCATTTCCAATTTAATGGAGGTGCTCATTTGAACCACCAGACATTTTCCAATTTAATGGAGGTTGTCAACCATTTCAAATTAAATAGAGGAGCTCATTTGAACCACCCTACTATTTCCAATTTAATGGAGGTTGTCAACCATTCCCTATCAGAGTTAGTGTTGATTTGTACTGTTTGATTTTGATGGAGATAATGGAAAATTAATATTCATAACATCAATCCAATTTAATATGCATCCTTTTTTAACATTATCATTGCAATAAAAGGTGACTATTAGAGGCAAATTTAATAACCATTTTTTTTATGTTATTATAACACAATATTATTATCTCTAACTCTTTAGGACTTAATACCGGTATGCGGTTTATCTAGTCATACTTGACTACTCTCTATAAAAGCCAATAAGGTTGAAGAAATTTATATGCTTCTAGTATTCCACCCATGTTAGGTATTTGGTGTATATATTTACATAAATTCAGCACCTATATTTTAAATTAAGAAATTTATTAATATAATTTATTGAGGCAATAATGAGATTCAGTGCCATGTAATAGCTCCTTTTGATTTATCACTTTAATTGACAGCCAACATTCAAGTAAACCATAGGTATAGTAAATAGTACCACAAAATTAATAACCTAGAAATCTATGCATTTTTTATATCAAAATACATAATTAATTTCCATACAAACTGTAACATTCATAGTGTTGTGTATTCATTACAGAATGTAGATATAGTTTAGCGTGAGAATTTGTTGTTTTAAGTCACTATTGTAATAAATATCTCACTGAGTTTACGACTCGGCCGGGTGAGTAATTCTGTCAAAGTTTTTGGTACAATTTTACTATTATATTGCTAAATTTTAAGCAGAATTTAATGTAAATGTTGTAACTAATCATGTGTTTTAATTTTTTTTACCTAGTATTTAAATTTGAAACGAATTTTCCGCAATAACAAATCTAGTAGGTAACTAGGACCGTTGGGTTGGTCGTTTTTGTACACATGATTATTACAATAGTTTACCTTTTTCCTCGTCGCCACTTGTAGAGGACGATAGATCCTCGTTCTGCACACCAGTAATTATAATTACACTAAACACTGGCTCGGCAATGTCCACGTATTAGCTTGTAACTTCACCCCCCGTGCTAGCCCTCGGCTGTGTTGCATTCCCAGTGACAGTTACTTTCCCGCCAATCCGTGACACACGAGACAGTGACGTATGACGTTTGAGCTACCAGCTTTACCGCATACACTACATATATCTTATACGTACTCTCGGAAACATAACCCTCCTTCTTACGTAGTCGGGTAAGATACACGCTATTTTTTTCGCTGTGACGACGTGACTCGTCAAAATTCGTTAACTACATAATATAAATTATACAGATACCTAAATCGCTTTTGTAATATTATAATACAGATAAACGCCAATTAATAGTAACAAAGAGCTTACCGGATTAAAAGATTAGTTTGTATTTATATTTTTTTTCCGGACTACTCACACAGCATCACCTAACCCAAAACTAAGCAGAGCTTGTACTATGGGTTAGGTGACTGATATACATACATAGATACATTTTTTTTGTAAATACATACATATGAAACATAGAAATATTAAAAAATAGAATTTAATACAATCACCTTTATCTATTTTACCGGGTAAAAACGTTCTACTTCGCTTATGATCCGATAATTTAACAGTTTTCTTAATAAACAGAAAGGCGTTGCTCTTATCATTGACGAAGTTCAGACCGGCTGTGGTCCGACCGGCAAGATGTGGGCCTACGAACATTTCGATCTGCCCTCTCCCCCCGATGTGCTAACATTCAGCAAGAAAATGCTCACTGGAGGATTCTATTTCAATTCAGAATTCAGGTTAGTTTCGTTGTTTTATATTTCGTCTGTAAGCATAACCACTGCACCCCTATTTTATTTCCCCATTTTTTAAACCTGGTGCAAAAAATATCACTTATAAAATTAAGAAGAATTTTAGTACTTACAAAAATGTATTCTAACGTATAAATTGTTTAAATTTAATTTTCTGTGATACACAGTATCTACATACATATCTTATGTATTTTAGGGCACCTCAACCATACCGCATCTTCAACACATGGATGGGAGATCCCAGCAAGCTGATCCTGCTAGAAAAAGTTTTGAAAGTGATCAAACAGGAAAATCTTCTGAATCTCGTGAACAAAACCGGCGCGGTGCTGAAGACCGGGCTACACCAGCTTGAGAAAGACTATGGGGGTGTGATTCACAGCGTACGCGGTCGAGGGACATTCCTGGCTTTCAATGCCCATGACACTAAGACCAGGGATAAGATAGACGTTGGATTGAAAAAAATAGGTAAGCAGCTTTTGTTATATTTTTATTGATTGCAGTAAGTTCGCGATGAGTATGCATCGCTTTATAATTTACTGTCTTTTATAGTTCGACTGATCGCGCTAAATAGAATACGCGAAGCAGCGCAGATGGCGCCACTAGCACAGACAGTAAACATCTTATTTTAAGGATTTATAGCATTTGTGACTAGCTATTCCGCCGTCAACAGCCAAGGCGATCACTCTCTTCTCTCGTAACCTCGTGTTCTTGTCATTATATATATAAATAAAATAAATAAATAAAATTTTGCAGACATTTCACACAACAACATCTAGCCCCGTGGTAAGCTCTAAGCTTGTGTTACGGGTACTAGATATCTGATATACTTAATATAATAGTCATACATATAACGATATTTATATTATACATATTAAACACCCAGACCAAGGAGATCGTGCTTACAGAACATACAAACACTTTCACCCTCGGCGGGAATCGAACCCGCTACCTCTTGCACCGCAAGCGGACCCTCGCCCACCGCGCCACTGATGCAGTCAATATATATATCATCACACCTAAAATCAAGAAACTCTTTTCTTCTCTGTTAACTGTCTATGCTAGTTGCAAAGGTATAGAGTGTGTTGCACTCTGGTGCGAGAATATGCATAAATATCGCCTTTTTAAGAAATTACTTGATCGATTTTTCAAATTTATTTAGGACTGTTATTTATGTATGATACTTATATACTATATACAACAGTAAACATCATAATACGCAGTTTGCGTGAAGTTCTAGTAACTTTAGGAAAAGACAGAAACCAATTATTGAAGTAATCCCTGCTACATCTATACTAATTTATAAAAGAAGAGTTTGATTGTATACTTGAACGCACTAATCTCAGGAACTTTGTTCTCAGTTTCTTCTTTGTAAGTTGATAGAGATAAATATTTCAATGTTTTTATTTTCAGGTGTTTTGGGAGGGTCGTGCGGCGAAAGTGCGATTCGTTTGAGACCGGCATTAATCTTTGAACCGAAACACGCGGAGATCTACCTGGATAAACTCCAGAAAACTCTAAAGGCATTGTAATTATCTTTATACGTATCTACTATACGTACTTCTACAAGTATTTTACCTATATAAATTATGTTTTTTTTTAAGTAAGTACCTACGTACAATATTATCGTAGTTTATTAAGTGCCATATATTTGTTAGTTAAGTATATATAAATCATTTACCAAAATGTATGTGTCAAGTTGTCAATTTGTGATTGTTCTAATAAACGCCTCAACAATGTCTTCCAAATATTAAATACGTTACTCACATTTCCATATATTTATTTACATTTCCCATTAACATACCTACCTAATTATCTGCGAGGTTATTAATGATTCTATCAAATTACATTATGGAAAGCTGATGCTTCCCATGTGATTCAATTTGAATCTGATAAAGATCTGCCTAATACTACCAGTACTACTTTGTGATTTGTCCTCAATATTTGCGTATTTCAATCAGTGAAGTGGTTATTAATTATTATAGTAGCTGTTCCGATAGACTTGTCTTAAGCAAAGTGAAAATGGGCGTAAGATTTACTGTAGATTTGGAGGTTTTGTCTGTTCACGTCCGTAAGTGGTAACCCTCTGAATCCTTACACGTGACCTCCGGGTAGTGCTAAGAACAGTCTCTGGTGGCAGAGAGTATATAATCACTACCTTTTCTGGTGGTAGGCTTCAGCTGTGGCTAGTCGCCACTCGCCACCCTCCGGGCTGGACCAGTGCGTGAAGCGATTTTATCGTGTTTCGTAATGTGGCCCGGAGAAGCCATCTACATTCTAGGTCTTCGTGCCCCATCTTAGACCACATCGTCACTTTGCAACAGGTGAGATTGTAGTCAAATAAAGGCTTATCTAACAAAAAAAAAAGATATAATAATCATTATTCCGCTCAGCTTTCTAAATTTTCCTAACAAAAATAAAAAGAATTTGGTTCCTAAATTGTTTCATCCGTTGACGCGTGATGCAATGATTATATTCCTAACTAGTGGCCCGCCCCGGCTTCGCACGGGTTTTTATTCAATTTTTTTTCCCGGCAATTATTCGATTTTTTCTCGCCTTTTAAACCTTCCCTAGACCTCCACGAACATTTCAAGACTATAATAAGATAAATCCGTTCAGCCGTTCTCGAGTTTTAATCAGACTAACGAACAACAATTCATTTTTATTTATATAGATAAATAAAAACAACTGCGGCAGACATCCAGACATAGCAGTCGATATGTTTTTGTCAGTCCATAGAACATTTGTGTGATTCCCACCTCAATTATGTACCAAACAAAGAACATGGACAAATAACCGTAGGTATTAGTGATTCACCCACCATTCTTGCAAGGGAAACTGGTCGCCAGCTCCGACTGTCTGCCTACGTAATTCACAAGTAGGTAAGGTACGTAAGCAGAGCGTGTAGGTAGCATTTTAATATTGCATTCGAATCGGCAACGCATAATACCAATACTACTCAAGGTTTCTGTTAGAATCGAGAAAAACTTGAGATAAGTGCCTGTTCTCGTAACAGCTTGAAGCAGTTTAGAAAGTATCGATAATAGTTTTTTTCTGTGACGGATGGTGCCGTGTCCATGCTTTGATTTTATTTTTGCATATTTGCCTTTTATAATCACCATGATTCAGTAATTTCTATTGTTATTCCTGTTTTTCCTTGTTGTATTAAGCTTACTTGGTTTGTGACGCATTGCATTAAAATACTATAAAATTATTTCAGAATGTTTGAATGTCTTCATTTTATTTTAAATGTTTAAGGTCACAAGGTTTACTCTGCTTCTGTACTTGTACCAAAAGTTTATTTTTATTTTATTTCATAATCAGTGGCCTATAGCTAAGTGGTCAAGGGCCCTGGGGCAAAAAAAATACTATGACCTTGATCCAATAATTTTTGATATATCAAAACAGTTTCTCTACGAGCCTACGCCACGTATTTTTAATTTAAAAAATTCTTACCGTACCATACATTCCTCACATTATATAGTTTTTAACCAAATTTGCAATTTATCTTATTTAGGTACCTACCCAAGTTAAGTGAATTTTCGTGAATAATTCCAAGAACAGGATTTTTAATAAGATATTGGGGGCACCAGTCTAGCCCGCCGCGCCGGTAGCTACGCCTGTATAAATTATAATAAAGATGTGTTTTGGGGGAAAAGGATTTTATACTCCTTCCTCGGGACCCGGGCCAGCTTCGCCTGTCTGTGGTTATCCCCTGCCCCTGCCTAACCCCTTTGTTTGTTTGTTTGTTTGAACGCGCTAATCTCCGAAACTACTCGTTCGAATTGAATAATTGTTTTTGTGTTGGATAGTCCTGTTATCGAGGATTGTTTGTTGTTTGCCGGAAGGCTATAGGCTATATAACATCACGCTACGACCAATAGGAGCAACGATATAGTGGTAAATGTGTAAAAAACGGGAGAAATTATTTCATCTTTGAAGCCTTCCGTTGCATGCGCCGTGAAAACGGTTCAGGATACACAAAAAATATGTATTAAAGAATAATAGCTCTTTTAATGATCTAAAAAACAGTCCGCGATAGTATATGTCTATCTTTTAAGATTAACTCACAAAAACCGTTTTTATGGTACCTAATTTGGTCGAAATAATTTGTTTAAGTTGTATCAACATAATAATATTAATCTTTATTCAAATAAATATGTTGTTGGTTAAGAGTACTTCATTGTGAATAAAATTGTCTTTGACATAACTCAATTTCAACAAAAAACTTTAAAAATTACCGGGAACTTTTTTTTCCCGTGCGACGCCGGGGCGGGCTGCTAGTATTGAAATATTTTGATTTATTTTCACTACTCAGCCAAGCAGGTAACTACTGAATTATTTTCTTTTCCTCGTTAAAAATATTAGTAACTTGTCTGATTGACAGGTGCGCATTTTAGTCCTCATCCTCAACCTACTGCTGGGAATCCCAGAAATAATTTTCAACATCTTACAATCTTTTATATCTTTGTTTAGTAAGTTTATAGTTAACGACTGCACAAAAACGTGCATGACGATGATGAATGATACACACAAAACTATTTTCGGAAACACTACTGACTATGAATACCTCCGTGCGTAGATATTTGTCTACTTCTATAAATAGAACACCTCTGCGACGCGCGAAAATAGCCCCGAATGTGTCGTTCTGAATTTTCATTTGCTAGATTCATGAAGATTTTCATTCAAACATTTAAAATTAGTTCTGAAGGTATGTAAGTAGGTACTAATTACTTATACTAATGCCCTTTAAGGTAAGGTACCTAATGTCTTGCTCTCTTTTTGGAAGTACATAATGTATTCGCATTTAAAGGTCTAAATTCTCAAATAAGTTTCAAAGCTAAAATATAAATACAGAATGGCTTATTTATTTCCAATCTATTCTATAATTTTACGATACATGTCCAAAATAGTATTTGCGTTCGCGTTGCTTCCTTTAAATAGTATAACGCTATATAAATTTGAAATTTATCGTTACCGTAATAGCTACTCGTAATAGCTAACGTCATAATGTTTATTTTTTTAATTTTAACAATATCTTTGCTTTCCTATTTTAAGACCACTGTGGTGTCCCAAAGCACGGCAAAGGCCTTGTTACTTTGTTCCTGACGACGCGTCCCGAGAAGCCGATGTCATCTGTTAAGGTTGGCCTTTGAGGTATGTGTCAAGCTCATTTTTCATCTTTGCTATACATGCATCTATCTATTTTCATCGAAAATTAAATAAAAGCGTTATACTTACGCTGATAATAATAGATATTTCATAACCAGATAAAAGTTTGAAATATCTAAATGGGATTAATGACCTCTTTTTTTTGTCTAGGCGTCACTAGCTACTTCTACTACTTAATTTAAATTACAGTCATTTTATGATTTGAATTTAGTAGTTTGGAAAAAATAGCATTTCATTATAAAGAAAAATCACATGGATTTCACTTCCCACTCACTACGATGTAAGCGTGGTATTTGCGCACTCCAATGATTTAAATAGCTCGCCAACTGTGATATTTACCCAACCGTCTTCATGTATTTAAATTATAGTTGAGAGGGACAGGTTACGTAAAGTAGAGATTCGAACTGCCATGCCAGAAGTATAAGTACCTTACCACACCAAAAAGAAAATTAAATTATTCGCTTTTTAATGTGATGAACAAGATCAATGTATACTCCTTCTTTTTAGGGTTCCGTACCCAAAGGGTAAATCGGGACCCTATTACTAAGACTGTCGTCTGTCTGTCTGACCGTATGTCGCCAGGCTGTATCTCAAGAACCGTGACAGATAGAGAGTTGAAATTTTGAGGGATGATGTAAAAACACATGATAAATAAATATTTGAGGGGGTTTCCATACAACGAAACGTCATTTTTGCGTCAGGCCAGTACTTAGGTGGGTGACCATTCTAACTGCATCTTATTGCACTTTATATATATATTTTTTTTACAAAATGTGTATAATCTGTACTTAATAATAATAATAAAATATTTATTTTGTGCTACAAAAGTAAAACTTTAAACTATGAACAGTACAATAAAATTAAGGCAACAAAAAAGGAAGGAACCCTAGTTGTAGTATGAGTCCATCTCTTCAAAATTGTTTAATATGAAGTAGTTAACCTTACACAGAATCCATAACGTAACAAAGTAGTGAGTGCAAGAACAAAATAAATCCAGTTTTGCTGACCCCGATGACCAACGTTCTGTGCTGACTGGGATAATCACAACAAAGCGCACAAAGCCGGCGGCCTCATTTTGACTATTGTATGACAATCTACGCAGCTCGTGGGTCTAACGTTGCTTGCTCTTTGAACTCCGCGGTTGTATGAGTAAAAGTATCAGTATTCATACCACTCAGTTAGATTTGATTTCTACTTTGGTGGGATACTGATCCCTGAAAGGGATATTAGGTATTATAAATAGTACCTAGTGTACCTACCACTAGATAGGTAACCTACGTAGTACGATAATGACAGATGCAGATACAGAGAAGATGTGCATATGTACCTACTCACATCTTCTCTGTATCTGCATCTGTCATTATCGTTAGTCTCACCGGAACAAAACGAAACCATACTTTCACCAAATTACTGAGTAGTTTAACCTACTGTGATGATAACCTAATAGCGAATAGAGTACAGAGTAGATATAATTAATGTATATTTTATGCAAATGAATCGGCTTTACAGATGAGTTGTATTATTTAGGTAGGTAGTGAAGTCAACTTTAGGGTTCCGTTTCGTAGCCAAATTGCAAAAAACGGAAGTCAGTCTGTTCATGGGTATGTCACAACCACTTTTTCCGAATAATTTTGAAGACTAATCAAGTCTATCACCCACACCACCCCACACGCATTGGTTTGATAAAAAAACTAACTTCTGAAATAAGATAACAATAATATAAAATAAATATATGAAGCGATTTACCTTTGTTTTATAAAGCGTGGTCTCAGTATTTGTATGGGTAATACGATCGTCTGTAACGTTAGCACTATTTTTTTGTTTTTATTATGTTGTGCTTCTTTTACAATAAGTGTTTTAGCTGTTGTTTTGGAACCCTTGATGTATGAGTCCATCTCAAGCTTATCAAATTTATTATAACAGTTTTAAACGACGACGTTTTAATGACTAAGCGAAGAAAAGAGCTGTAAATTATTCTTTAACTAAACTTGCACCTACGTTTTTAAGCACCTATTAAAAGAAGAAAGGAGTAAAATTTTGCTGTTGGCATATTTTTTTCAAAAAATAGTTTTTTTTTGTAATAGTATATCTTTATTGCACACCGATGTGTGACTGAATTTAAGAAAATTGTAAAAAACAATCTTTGTAAAAAAGCT
Organism: Gymnoscelis rufifasciata; assembly: GCA_929108375.1. Classification (NCBI taxonomy): domain Eukaryota; kingdom Metazoa; phylum Arthropoda; class Insecta; order Lepidoptera; family Geometridae; genus Gymnoscelis; species Gymnoscelis rufifasciata. Next base: position 8,643,670 of record OV815308.1, on the reverse strand, counting down.
TATTATAATATATCGGATTACCTTGAGGACAAAACTGCTTGGGACGGAATCTGCTCCAACACAATATCAAAAACAAGACTAACAAACAAATAATGATTGTAAAGTTTCAATACAAAAATGAGCTAGAGTTTCTAATCGCTTCTTTGCTCTAGTGTAAAAAAAGCGAAGCGACCAGATACCATAAATTTATTTCCTACTACTTATCTTTAAGCACCTATGACCTATATGTTTTTTTTGTAATCTATTTTGACGTGTCTAAGTTTTGTAAAACCAAACTATGGAAATAAATAATTTTGTATCTTGTATCTTGATGCTTACAGACTAAATTAAAAGTCATAATCAATAGCCACATTTATCGTAAAATCGGCAGCCTTATCGCTAAAAGTGATCTCTTTTTTTTGTGCTAAATAAGCCTTCATTTGACCACAATCTCATCTGATGTTAGGTGAATATGGTCTAAGATGGAACATGAAGACCTAGAAGGTAGATGGGTTCTCCGGGCCACATTACGAAACACGAAAAAATCCTTTCACGCACTGGCCCAGCCTGGAGGGTGGTGACACACCGCGGCCGAAGCCTACCACCAGAGGCTGTTCTTAGCACCACCCGGAGGTCACGTGTAGGGATTTAGAGGGTTAACACTTACGGACGTGAACAGACAAAACCGCCAAAAACATTTTTTATATGTTTTCTCCAAACTCTGACTTATTAATGAGTTATTTATTATTTAAGCACCTATAGGATTTATAAGTTTTTGTGCTTTAAATGCGAATCGTAAATCAAGGATGCCCAATAAGGTTAAAGTCGACCTTAACCATTATCGCAGAAAATAACATTTTCTTCAAATTTTACCCTACTCGAATTTTTTTTCTTAATCTTAATATATATAAATCTCGTGTCACAATGTTTGTCCTCAATGGACTCCTAAACCACTTAACCGATTATAATAAAAATCGCACACCATGTGCAGTTCGATCCAACTTGAGAGATAGGATTGTTTTTACGGCGAGAAAAATTCGAATAATTTCAAAATTTTATACCCGTGCGACGCCGCCGGGGCGGGCCGCTAGTAGAGTTATAAAGTTCCATTCGGTTTCAGCAAGTTGGACCTCTAGTATCTTATAGATTTCGCGAAAATGTTATGTTTTCGCCCTTGTCAACTTTTTTTGGAATTGTATCCGGTGGGTTAATACAAGATTATTATCTTAATATATATAAATCTCGTGTCACAATGTGTGTCCTCAATGGACTCCTAAACCACTTAACCGATTATAATAAAAATCGCACACCATGTGCAGTTCGATCCAACTTGAGAGATAGGATGGTTTTTACGGCGAGAATAATTCTAATAATATCCGGGAAAATTTTATACCCGTGCGACGCCGAGGCGGGCCGCTAGTAGAGTTATAAAGTTCCATTCGGTTTCAGCAAGTTGGACCTCTAGTACATAATATAGGTGCCAACGTTTTTTTTAAATATTTGAAACAAGTCGTGTTTGCAGGAGCATTTATAAGTAACTCAAGAACGAGAACAGTAATCCATCATACCGCGCGGGTAACACCGCGGCGCGCTGCTAGTCTAAGGTTAGGATTTGAAGTTCTCGCTTTTAACTACTGACCTAAATAATTAGTAGGACAAACAGTTTTATGCTTTTAGTTAGATATGGATGTGCATAGAGACTTTATAGTCTAGTTACCTAGAAGCTACATTGTTTGCGTTTTGAACATGAAACATAGATAGGTGCGTATAACTACGTATAGAGCATTAAACATTATAACTACCACCACACACTGATGTGTTCGCGTGTCGGTGTGTCGTCCGCGCTCTGTTCCATTCTAGTCCAACTTCACGGTCTTCGAATTCGAATGTCAGTGATTATCGGAATTCAAAACGTGCTCCCGCATTGATTGCACCAAATGTAGATTATTTAGATACTTAGGTACATTTATAATAAAGTACCTACCTTCCACCTTAAAATATTTTTATTCAGTTTTAATCTCAAATATTTTACAGTTGGAATTATACGTTCAAATAATAATTTACAGAATTATTTCCTTTCATCATTCTTAGAAGTGATATTAAGTGAAGTGACCGTGTGGGAGCCAAAGCAATTCCAATTTGTGATATATTACCAAAAGTGAAGTGATGTGAATCATAAACAATACGCAATCCAAAATCTAATAGAATAAGTTTTCAAGTGAAATACTAATAAAAACACTGTGATTTATTCATTCATGTACCTACCTAAAGAGAACAACCGGATTTAAAAGCAATACATAGAGGATTTTTTTTGTCGCTGCTGTTCGCGATTGGCACGCGAAAGTCACCGGAAGAGCCAAATGTTATTTTAAGGTACGTAACCATTACCTACTTCACGAAACCCTGCCTGGGGATATTAAATTACCATGACGTAGACGTACGTACCGATAAATGTAAAATGTCTTAATAGCCTATAAAGCGATTAGGTACCTTAATATGTATTTCTGGTTAGTATTGTTATTCTTAAATTTGTCATTTTATGCTCTAAGGTTTAACCATTGAATTAGCATTGAAATGAAAACACAGCGGAAGCTTTATTATTCCTTTCTTAGTAACTAGCCTAGAGTCTGGAGGTGGACCTTAACTTGTTAAGTTAAAATTAAGTATATTTTAAATAATTATTTTAATGATGTTTTAAACAAGTACTTAAATATAATATATAAGAATAGTTATAGTCATTATAATTATATAACTATATTCATAAGTTATAATTTAAAGAATTTAATGACATAAGTATCATATTATTTGGACAAATTGCTATTATGCAAAATACAAATCGCTATTTAAAGTTATTAAATAGTTGAAGTAGTCCTTCAGAAGCTCTTCAATTCCACCTTGCTCGGAGGTACTACGCCTGAAGCATGGAACAAAAGCAGGGTGGTGTTGTTCTTTAGGAAAGGTGATAATACCTTATTAAAGAACTACAGACCCATCTCGCTTTTGAGCCATGTTTATAAGCTGTTCTTTAGGGTCCTCGCAAATCGTCTCGAACGCAGGCTTGATGACTTCCAGCCTCCCGAACAAGCCGGGTTCCGAAAAGGCTATATATAGTACCGTAGACCACATACATACGCTGCGGCAGGTTATACAGAAGACCGAAGAGTCTAACTTGCCGCTCTGTTTAGCGTTTGTGGACTACGAGAAAGCCTTCGATTCGGTAGAAACTTGGGCGGTACTAGAGTCCCTCCAACGGTGCCGAATTGACTATCGATATATCGAAGTGTTGAAGTGCTTGTATAAAAACGCCACCATGTCAGTCCGAGTACAGGAACAGAGTTCGAAAGCGATTCCGTTGAAAAGAGGAGTTAGGCAGAGAGATGTTATATCTCCGAAACTGTTTACAGCCACTTTAGAGGACGCTTTCAAACTCCTAGAATGGAAAGGACTAGGCATCAACATCAATGGCGAATGCATCACTCACCTTCGATTCGCTGACGATATCGTATTCATGCGGTAAAATCGACGGAGGAACTTAGTACAATGCTAGAATGCCTCAATCGAATCTCCCAACGGTTGGGCCTCAGGATGAACATGGACAAGACGAAGGTCATGTCGAATGTCCATGTAGTGCCCACCCCTGTTATGGTTGAGAACTCGATGCTCGAAGCTGTTGACGCATATGTTTACCTAGACAAACAGTCCAATTAGGTAGGTCCAACTTCGAGAAAGAGGTCAATCGCTGAATCCAGCTCGGATGGGCAGCGTTCGGGAAACTTCGTAACGTCTTTTCATCCAATATACCTCAGTGCCTGAAGACGAAGGTGTTTAACCAGTGTGTGTTGCCAGTGATGACATATGGCTCCGAGACGTGGTGCTTCACCATAGGCCTCATGAATAGGCTCAGAGTTGCGCAACGAGCTATGGAAAGGGCTATGCTCGGGGTTTCTCTACGTGATCGAATCAGAAATGAGGAGATACGTAGAAGAACGCGGGTCACCGTCATAGCCAAGCGAATTAGCTCGTTAAAGTGGCAATGGGCAGGCCATGTAGTGTAGCGCGTAGAACAGATGGCCGTTGGGGCCGGAAAGTTCTTGAATGGAGACCACGAATCGGCAAACGCAGAGTGGGACGTCCACCAACCAGATGGACGGACGACTTGGTGAAGGTAGCGGACTCGCGGTGGTTACAAGCAGCTACCGACCGAAATCACTGGAAGTCTTTGAGGGAGGCCTATGTTCAGCAGTGGACGTCCTACGATTTGATCACAGCTGTAGTCCTAAATTTGATCACAGCTTTAGCCCCAGAATAGGACAAAAGCTACATTTTACGGGCAAAGCTGTGAGCGGAAAGCTAGTCATCTATTTTTTTGTTTTTGGTTGAGAAACGATCTAAAGGGATCCAAATGAACACGTTCGTTTATTGCAACCAAGTAGGTCTATAATTGAGATAAAACAAAATACTACTGTGGAGGGAACCAAGGTAAGAATGACGACCTCTTTATTATTTCGTGGACGTCCTTGGCTCCAGCTAAGAGATACCTACATACCAGAAGATGGACTGCAGCGTCTACTTGAACCACAGCACGCAAATATTGCGCTCGCCAACCTGTTTGCCAAGTAAAACAAGTAAAGCAAACATAATAAGACAACAAGCTGAAATTAAGTTAAAAATATATAACCCGACTGCATTTTATCTTTGTTGGGAATGTCAGAGAGTATATTTAATGACTACGTTCTAAGGAATGTTGTAAACCCTAAAAAAAATATTATCTGTGAGGCTGTGAGCTACGCTATAGCTTTAGCCAAAAGCTGAACTTGAACTGATAAATTTGACATTGACAGCTGTCAGCTGATTTACAATATGTCAAAGTTTGGGAAATTCTTCCCATTTCGTGACAGATTTAACGCTATCGAGCAGGTTGTATTATATTGAATTGAATCACCTTTCTGTGTTTTTGATTTGATTGATTTTGGTTACAACAGAAACAGAGACAAAAAAATAAAAGCAAACTGTCTCAAAATCATAACAGCTTAGCTTTTCACTTTTGATCAGATCCCTTCGCACGACAAATTTGTAGTTCGCGTCTTGATGTGAGTATTGAGATACCTAGTTTGTTTTTGTAGGCCTTGTGCATGAGAAGAAAGGGTTTAAATTATTATTTTAAGCGAATTGTTTCTAACAACGTACCTATTTGCCTTGCCTAGACCAGTTGTATTAATAACACGTTAGGAGCTTCGTGTTGCTTTGAGTAATAAATATCGTAATTGGAATTATCTAGAAAATGAATGAAAACATAACACTACTGGCGTGACATTGTTGTGATGAGCTTAGAAATCTTGTAAAATCATAAAACTGATAATATTAAGTAATTACTCATTAAATTTCTTTCTTTATTGTGTGTGTTATGTTTAGTAACAATAACTTCACAACAACATTCATTGAAGAGCTAGTTTGAATTTCAAAGTCTCCATATTAGTATTAGAGCTAAAAAAGTCAAGTGAATCTCTATATTCAATACTTCTATTGTCCTAGATGATTAATATTAAGTGATGTACTTACCTCACTTTTTAGGTAAAACAATTATGCAGAAAAAGAAATCCTATTATGTAGTTGATTGCTCTTAATGTTCTTAATTTAGTTCCTACTTTCTATAGAATGTAAAAAGTTTGGAAATATTGGTCAAATTTGTATACAAAGATACCTTGATGATTTCTTTTCTTTTCTTTCTTGCAAGAAACCCACATATAATAACCTGTACTATCTGTTTGTCTCATGCATTACATCAGATCTTTGTAATGTAAACAATGTGTCAATTTCATGTCTCCAGTGCCAAGAAAATTGAATCAAAACAAGTTAAAATACAGTGGATCAATGAATTGTTCTATTTAATTTCAAAATATTAAAGAATTCAGTGACTATACATACAAGTCTAAATATTCTACTTATTTAGGAATTGTTAATTATCTTGATCTACAAAAATACCTACTTACTTATCTTTTTATGGTTCCATACCCTAAGGGTAACGGGACCCTGTTACTGAGACTTTGTTGTCTGTCAGTCTATCACCAGGCTGTATCTCAAAAACTGTGATGACTAGAGCGTCGAAATTTAGAGGCATGATGTATTTCTGTTGCAGCTATAACATCATATACTAAAAAATACATAATAAATAATTATTTAAGGGAGCTCCCATACAAAAACATTTTTACCAGGTTAGGCAACATTGCAGGAGGCCAGTACTTGGATGGGTGACAGCTCAAACTGCATGTGACTCACTCTTGCAAGCGACCTTTTTTTACTTTTAAAAACAATTTTTTTTACTGCAAAATGTGTATAACCTGTTTGTTTTCGTTGTTACGGAACCCTAGGTGTAGTATGTATCCATCTCATACTTATCACATTTATTTATGAGAATTTACTAATCATATTACAAACACTTGACAACAATTATAAATTTATTGCAGAATAAGATTAAGATGCATCCATACCCTTTTGGTATGCAGAATTCAAACCTGCACCTCCAACTCCTCCTTCTGTTTTACATTTAAAAAATAATCACGAAGACTTGTCAACAACATTGGAAGGTTCATGTACATTTTGTTATTTTTTTTGTTTAATTAGTTGCATTTTGTTTCAGAGTTTCTCACACCTTTTTAGGTGGACCAGCAATGGTGGACTATTACAGAGTATTAGGTGTCACTAGATCAGCATCTGAAGCTGAAATAAAGAAAGCGTAAGTGTATTAATATTGTCAATGCAACTGTTACTCGTCTCTAACATGCATTGTGATACATTTATTTAGCTGTAGATTAGACTTCATCATATATGTGAATGTTCCAAACTTGCACTTGATTAATTTTTTAATTTATTTATGTAAATAATTTTAAAGTTGATTGAAACTCATGAAATTAATGATTTATTTAAACATTAAAATAAAAACTACAAAACAAAAGCTTAAACTCAACAACTGTATACTTCCATGCTTACTATGTTATAAACTTATTTATTTGGTGTACAGTTACAGAAAACTAGCTCTCAAATGGCATCCTGATAAGAATCCAGATAATGCTGATGAAGCAAACAGAAAATTCAAAGAAATATCTGAAGCCTATGAAGTACTATCCGATGGTAAGCTGCTTGTCATATAACTTATCTATCTTATTAACTGTGATTCTCTACAACTACAATTGCAATAAATGTTTCAAACTTGTACTTGGAGATTGTAAACCTGATGCAGGTTTGGCATAATTATCCAATTACAATACAGGAAGTGTAAAATGTTAATTTGTTGTTGGGTAGAAAACAAGCGGAAAGTGTATGATGCTCGGGGAACCAGTCATCACAGTCACAGATATCAAAGCAAGAGTGGAGTCAATGGTCATCGGCACTTTAGCTTCAAAGGGTTTTTTGGAGAAACACCATTCCACCGCTTTTTCGGTAGAAACAACTTGAATTAGAGATGGAGTTATGAATACTATCATTAATATACATAATGTTAAAGTACATGTTTGCACTGAACTTTTGTGCACTTCTATGATAATATTCAGAACAAGATGAAACAAGTTTTATGTTTGATTTAAATGCTTAGTTTATAATACTGGCAATGCAGACTAACAAATAGAGTGTTGAATCCCATATCAATTTCTAACAAAATAGTTTGGCATATTCCATATTGAACTATCTCACAGTTTGTTCAGTTCATTGATTGAACAGGTTAACGAAATTGGCACATGAATTTTAGGCGCCCATTATCTCCCACGTAAAGTGTGAATCATCTACATTTATTTATACTTGTGACGTCCTATTAGCCTCCATCTATGTAGATGTTGAGTCAAGTTATTGTCGTGTTTGGTACATACACATTTAACGATATGAATGAGTAAAAGATTAAAGGCTTTGCCACACCGCGCGTCCACATTTTAAAGGGGTCAAGGTTTTATTTGCCTTGTTTCTGTTTGACTTACACTAACGTTCGCATGCGAAATCGTATCCAATGGCATGCTTTTTATTAAAAATACTAATTTATCACCTAATTTAAAAGGTTTTGCTTTCAATTTATTTCGTTTTTTTAACAGAACAGAAGTAACCTAGACAATACGGAGCTTCTCTAAAAGTAGGTTTAATAGACTAATCAGGGCGTACGGTGAAGCAAAACTAATGAACAAATAATAATTTTGGGCTCTTGTACTTTTTCTTTATTATGGAAGATATACTTTGTTTGACCACAATTATTAAACCGGAAGGTATCTATGTGAACGAGGATGACAACGACCGACCTACATTAACTTAACCCAGTTTGAGCAAGGGAGAAAACAAACAATTGACGCAACATAAAATATTTTTTGGAACATTTGAAAAATAAATTACGTTACGTTATTACCCTCTGAAATCAATTTAAATTTATTTAGCATGTAACCCCTACATTGTGTGTTGTGTTCAAATTTTAAATGTATTACAGAGTTTTATTTTTAGTATTTCCTTATTGCAGAGTCAAATGCCCAAAATAGATAGTTTTTTAATAACGTAATAACTTTTTTTTAATAACACGCGAGCCTTTCCCATGCTGATATATGAATAAATAAATCTAGAGTTACCCATTAGTTTATATAATTGGATGTTATTGCTTGCAGAGAGGAAGCGGCGAGTATATGATCAGTACGGAAAGGAGGGACTGAACGGCAGCCGCGGCCGCCGCACAGTCGACGACGATTACGACTACGGCTTTATCAACTTCCCATTTACATTCCGAGATCCAGAAGAGGTTTTTAGAGAATTCTTCGGCGATTCGTCGTTTGGCGTATTTAGTGGTAAGGTTTTAGTTAACCGTAATAAAATTGATAACCGTAATATAATTAACTGAAATCTTTGAAGGTCTATGTCCAGTCCAGCTGTGTACCTTTATCGGCTCAAAATTACTATCAAGGTTTGAATTGTCTTAGACAAAATATCTCCACAAATACTAATGTGGGTGTGGGACTGTAGATTGCTTAGATAGATTAGTTCGAAGACCACTACAACTTACATTTCGATAGTCTTGGGTTGTTAGGCAAAGCCGCGCACCTATTTATATAAGAAATTGCTCTTTTACTGGAAAACATTGAATACACTGTAAAGTTACGCAGTTTTTAGGATCAATTGATTGAGTTTGCGTTGAAAATAGTACGGGAAATAACTAACTACTACAAATTACAAATCTATTGGTACACATTTACCAAACTACTTCTTGCAAAGTAAATGTCATTACATAGTATTTTTGTACACATAGTGTTTTAATTCGATTGCCATTTCGGTTTAATTTAAAACAACATTATTTACTGCCTTAGTTATACCTACGTATTTGAAAGCAAACCGGTTTCATGCTCCAGTCCCCGCACATAGAAGAAAATAATGACGGTTATGGTAGGTAATGAATAGTTTACAAGTGCTATAATAAATAAAAATACTAATAAATCATTTATTTAAGCCATCTCAGGCCCATATAAACATATTACCTTGCATACATACAAATATAAATCTTATATACAAAAATATCATCGTGTCGGTATCATGGTATCATTTGTCACGGCGGTGTCGCCTTGCAGTGTAGGCGACCGATGCACCGTCGAAACTTGACCCCTTTCGGCCAAAACTGCTCACTCAGGAACGTCGACAGATGTTGAGTTGGAACCCGCACCATAAATGAACCTACTTTGAACTATGCATAAAAACATTGCCTTGCATAATTTCCATTGATATATTGGCTGAAAATGACAATAATACTTGTAGTTCTTAGAACTGTATCTTGAGTTTTAATCATAACATAAATTGTTTGTAATTTCTGCCTTGTTACGCGTTCTTCGTAATAACAAATATTAGTCATAGATGAAATTTTGTAAGAATATAGTTTGAGCTTTAGAAGAAAAACATTGGACCGCGAAAGAATCAATTATTTCAAGTTGGTCCCATTATATTTTATATGTACCTGTACAGTTCTTAAGTTATGTTTAAAAATCCATATATTATGGACTTGATTCTGTAAATTTTGTTTAAAATTTGACATGTTAATCTGTGGGACACGGTAAAAGCATTTCTCTCTTAATTTCAGAAATCAACGGTCTAGGCCACCAGAGGCACTCTCGCCGGAGCCACCCAGGCACCTCATTGACGTCGTCTCTGTTCAACCCGTTCGGGATAGGTATGCACGGCCTCGACGACCTATTCGCGCACGCTAATGGCAACGCCTTCACGTCATTCTCGACGTTCAACAGCTCGCTGGCAGGCCCGGGTAGCGCCAATATGAGAAGCACTACAACTACCACGAGACACGTCAATGGAAAAAAGATCACCACCAAAAAGTAAGTGCAGCTAAACACTAGCCTAGTCAGTAAACAGTATTAATAACTAGACTAATGGTAGCCGTTCACAACAGGCATAATGTCATTTAGGTGACGTAAAATGATTATCATGATAAATCTAAATTTAAATTTAAGAAAAACTCCCGATTCCAATGCCTTCATTTCCTTAAATGTAAATCAACATAATATGATGTAATGTGGACGCGATGCGCTTTCATTTGATAGCCCACACTAGTATATTTGCAGATTTTCTGTTTTCCTTCCCCACTCTCACCCCCATAACTTTTAAACGGCTCAACCGATTTTAGTGAAATATGGTCTAAGAACACCCGGGCCTTTCATACAGAAAAAAACTAAATTGAAATCGCTCCATCCGTTGGGGAGCTATGATGTAACAGACAGACAGACACGTCAAACTTATAACACCCCTCATTTTTGGTCGGGGGTTAACAAATAGATGGCTCATGTCGTTTTACTCATTAAAACGCAATTTAAATAGTTTAAGTAAACCTTATAAAAAAACGCTTGATGGTTCATGCCACTTCCAGCTTGCGCGTTCATTCTATCAAGCGTTTCTTTATGTAGTTGTTTATAAAGTTAACTTTATAAGCTTATTCTGATCGCGTCGCTGCAAAAACAGTATTGATTGAACCTTTGATATTCTTTATTGGAATTTCGTTTTGCCGTGCTTCCGATTATTTCATATAATAGGAGACATTAATATATCAAAATGAAATTTTAACTGTATAAAAAGACAGAAACGGCGTGTATTTGTAACGGAATAAATACTACATCAATACTATACAAACTGTTAGGTTATCATATCCACTGACCGGTGTGCAACTACAAGCCGGAAAGAAAATAGTAATTTCATAAAGTTATTTCCTCCGCCGCCGCGCAGTCAATTGTGTTTTGATACCGTACCATTTTCTTTATGCCATAAAGTTACCTTACTGCAAAATTTGCAGTGCATATCCACATAAGACTTGACAATGTATAATATCTGTTAATGCGGTGGTTTCACGATTAGCCGGATTGAATAGATCCGTTATACAACACGGCTAGCCGTAATGTTATTACAGCGAGATATTACCCTCCTCGTTGATAGTTTTAAATCCGATTTTTGACACTAGGCGCTGCGAAAGCCAATTCAATATAAATAAATATAAATAATTCTGGACAATCAACACAACAATATTAAACACCCAGACCAAGGAAAAAGTGCGTGCAGAACGTACAAACACTACACCTCTAGGCGGGAATCGAACCCACTACCTCTTGCACCGAAGGCGACCGCCCACCGCGTCCCTGAGGCGAGAGAGGAGGGTTAAAATATGTATTTTTCTTTTACAAAACCAGGATATCTGGCGCTTTGGCAGCTGCTGCCTATGCAGCGGCATGCTCACTCCGCCTCGCGCGTGATCTATCACTTGAACTGAACAAATACACATTTTAATTAGGGGACATTACGGATTGACAGATGGCGCCACTGGCACATACAGTAAACGTCCCAATTCTATATTAGCATTGACCTATAACAAATATTGTATCTATTGTTGCAGGGTTTCAGAAAACGGACGCGAGACTATAATGTCCTACGAAAATGGGGTCCTCAAATCAAAGACTGTCAATGGCGTACCTCAATCACTTACATATAGTTAAATTACTACTATTAGTTTATAAAACCAAACATGATCCAAATGTTAAATTGTACTCAGTATCATATCGTAATGAGTCCATATTTCATATTTTGCTTAGTTGACAACTTTTTGAACGCTTCTTTAGTGACAAAATTCTTTGAAAGTACTGTACAATTTTTATGCTTCTAAATGATTCAAAAATAAAACTTTTGTTACGTATTTGTTGTAGTAAAAAATTAGTAAAATTGTCATTATTCATGAACGTGAATTTTTGTGTTCGGTTGATCGTCGCTCACACTTGATCTCGACCTTTGTAACGAGTAACTAATTAGGGAATTTTGTAATAACTTCTCTATCTTAATAATTTGTGTGTGGCGGCGGTAGTAATCTGGCTGCCAACTCTAGTTTATTTTTAGTACCTAAATTACTATAGTCATGTAATCACATTTATATTTTAGTAATAATGAAAATGTACCTTAAAACTTAAAATGTAATGAAATAAGAGTAAAAATTCAAAATTACCGGGATTCACCATCGGCTTGCTCATTAAAATTAAAATATAACTGACAAGACTTTCGTTAACTTAATTACCTAACATTATAAGTTAACAATAAAATTAGTATCACACTACAATTTTCAAACGAATTTTTACTTTTACGCAAATTTAATTCGGTATGTTTATTTAAAATTTAAGTTTGTACACCTTAGCTTTTTATTACGGCGGTGATTGTAAAAATTCATCATTCCTAAACAAAAATTTTGTATATCGAACTATTTTTATCATTTATTTTTTGTGCCGTTTTTGTAACCTTTGCCAAAAATATTGCTTCTAAGATAGTGTTTTTCATGTACTAATAATTATAAAAGGAACAATAGGGGTATGTATGTCATTACTATTGTAGTTGCCTGTATTGTGTAGGGCTGTTACTCGGTAAGATAAGATCTTTATATTTTCTTGCATTTACAATAATCCTGCAGGTTGACTATAATAGTTGCACATGTGAAATTATTGTTACTTCATTGTAGATGGGTACACAACCCACATGACCGGTGTCCGATTAGGAAAGTATGTAATTTAAGATTATTTAGTTTTCAAATACAATGTGTTTACCGTTTAATGGCCCCTGGCTCCTGTTTTTAATATTAAATGGCCGATCTGTGAAATTTGGCTTTGCAAATGCTTACATGTGGCGTGTGTACTTAACAAAAATTTTCGTACTGCGCACTGCGATCATACCGATAGACCCTAAGATAGTTAGCACGGCAACCTTCACTATGTAGTGCCAATACGATGAGTTACACTGCTATCTCCGAAAGATCTTATCACAAATGTCGTCTATTGAGCACTGCATTGAAGTAAATAAAAGTAATTTTCTAATATGGTTATTTTATTTGTTATAGTAATAATACATCACATTGTATTTACAGCATGCTCAGTTTGGCAAAATGCCATAGGAAATAAAAAACTAGTTATTACTAAATATGTATGTAGGTAAGTTCTTGGAAAGAGGTACTAACGTATGTTATCATTTGTCCTAACGAGGCGTAAAAAGATGTAAAAAAATCGACTTTTGTGCCTATTCTATCAAATAATGTATATGCATAGTTACAACCGTAGGGCGTCCTCAGCTGCATATCTCGGATAATTCATGTGTAGGTGTAGCCACATTTCAAATTTAAATGAAAATGGCCCTTGCCAAAAAAATGAAACCAATATTTTTGCTATCATGCTGTATAATGTAAATGTACATACAAGTTACTGAAAAAAACATTTTTTTTTATACGTGAGTGATTATGTGTTATTGTTGACTAAAAATAAAAACTAATATACACACCCATATATAATTTAACCATTATAAAATATAACAAAACTTAATGCATTCTTCTTAAAAAATAAAAAAAAAAACACCCAGTCCTACATTTAATAATTTACAACATTTTTTTTTATGAGAGTGATATTATGGTTTATTTTTGACTAAAAATAAAAACTAATATACACATCAACCCATATATAATTTACCCATTATAAAATATAACAAAAGTTAATGCATTCTTCTTAAAAATATTTAAAAAATCACCCAGTCCTACGTTTGGTATTCCTAAATAACGGACACGAATAACTCGAGCCTCACTTATTTTATTTTGCCACAGCCATTGACTTCAGCCATTAAATATTGACTGTCTCAGTGACGCGGTGGACGAAGGTCCGCTGACGGTGCAAGCTGTAGCGGGTTCGATTCCCGCCGAGGAGTGTTTAATGTCCGGATAAATATTGTTATATTTTTTTATCATCAGGACATTGTTATCTGCCGCTAGAAAGCTTTAAAAAAGCAGTTATTAAGATTGTTGTTTTGTGATTTTTGAAAGAACGCCTGCTATTTTTTTCATTTTACTGGTCTTGTTAAAGAAAAACAATTGTGCTTTTTGAAAATACTTAATATTTTATGGTTTTAGAGAAATAGGCTCAGAAAATAGTAAATACTCTGTTAGGAGCCCTTAAACATTATTTCAATTAGTAGCATTATAATTTATCTGTACCTGAATTAACACTAAGGAAGTCTGTGTCTGTGGCAAAAATAATTATTTATGTTTTGTAATTTACTAACATATTCGTTTTTATACATATAGAAGGCCATTACCACTGTAGAACAAACATGTATTTCACATTTCAACCAACAATAATCTAACCTGGAAGAAATTGCCAGGAATAAAATAAATGGCGCGTCTGTTCTTGAGTAGTACTTATTTCTTAAGTAGAATAGAAACTGTTCTTAAACAAATACCAATTACTTCATGACAATTATTAATTCAATGACAAATTCGCTGCTAACAACATACAGAGGAAATATGCCAACTGATTCTTTGAAATATATAATTTAGTAACAGATAAATCAAGAATGATAATATAATATATCAAGAATGATATATATGATGATGAGCAATTAGTGGTTATTACTCGCGTAAACAAAGACGGGACTTTATGTTACCCATTATACCTAGACGGAAATACGAAGAAAACAATTCTCTTATATCTAGGCAATATTAATTGTCTTCCTATACAAAAATCCCAGTGCCGATCCATTAATAGTACGTAGTTATAGATTGATATAATTTTATCCGTCGAATCACCTTCAAAGCGTAGTTCAGCTATATTTTATTTCGGCTGCAAAGAATGTATCCTGTGGACAGTAATATTATTTTGCATCATACACATAAACAACGTATTAAGTACCTATACAATGTGTATTTTCGAACCTTGACTAAACGAAATGTGCGGATACGTCGCGTCGTGTATCCGCACATTTCGTTTTTTATAAAGAGCATCGAACATCGTTGGCATACCAACTAGACCGCCATTTTGAAAAAAATGTGATTCGGCGGCCAGTGATGAAACTCATGTCAATCGACAGAGTAAATGAAAACAAACAAAAAGTGTTCTATGATCAAATCTCCTAAGTGATTTATGGTTTCTGAGATATATGGGTCTAAAAACTATACTTTATTTAACTTTATTTTTCGATTTTCTGACCCTAATATCTCAGAAACCGTATCACTTAGGAGACTTGATCATAGAACACTTTTTGTTTGTAATAATTTACTATGTCGGTCGGTTGACATGAGTTTCATCACTGGCCGCAGAATCACGTTTTTTTCAAAATGGCGGATTAGTAGGTATGCCAGGCTCCATACAAAAATGTTCGAACCCTTTTATCGATAAATATCAGAAAAAAAAAAAAAAAATTATATGTTAGCTATTTTAAAAAAAATCCGATTTAATATTTTTTTAATAAAAATTTCTTCATCTGGTTGTTACTTCGTTTCTGTTTGAGCAAACGATGTATTTTATTCAAAATAAACGATGGCGATGCACTGAAAAGCACAACGCGCAGTGTGGCTTTATGTGCAACGATTTTGCTGTCTGTTGATCACAGACATACAGACATGTCAAACTTATTACACCCCTCTTTTTTGGTCGGGGGTTAAAAATAGTTCAAATATCTCTGTCTTGCAACATTCGTAAGCATGCCCCATTTTAGTGAAAATAACAAATACAAATTGCGAATTGACTAAGGAGGACAAACGAATGCTACCTGTATTTCAACTAAAATGTTGGGCATGTTTAGGCCTGCAGAATTTATTTTTATTACGAAATAGCACAAACATTTATAATAAGGCGTTATTTTTATTTTTATGGCGACATAGGGACATAATGTTATGCTCACAGGAGCATACGTAGCCTATGTTATTTCTCAGGCTCAAAACTGTGCGCAGAAAACTGTTTATCAAATTTAATTTAAATCGGTTAAGTAGTTTTTGCGTGAAAGCGAGACAGATAACACAGTTACTTTCTGATTTTTTTAAACTGTTTTTTTTTTGCTATTAACATAAGCCATTCAACCTAATTTTTCAAAACAACAACTATTTGTTTTTTTGAACAAGTGAATCTCGCGGACTACTAGATATATTTATTACAAACATTAAAAAAAATATGTTTATATCTAAGCTCACCTAACCTATAGTCAAAAGGATTGTCTATAAAAATAAATAGGAGGCTTAAAATAAGAAATCTATGGTATACATAAGGACAATATAAAGACCAAAATTACTTATGAATAAATTATACTTACGAAGTCTTTTGTGAAGCGTACATATGACTTATGCTCAAGTCATCCGGATACAAGGCTTGCTTTTCCACATTCGGTACGTAAAAAAAACCATTGAAATGCGAAAACTCTATGGAGATAACTTCCTCCAAATGGAATATCCGAGATGGGTTTCGAACCACAACCAAGTTTTCTGAAACCAATAGAATTATATTAATTACATCCAAAACAATCAAGAAAATATAAACGGACTCATAAACAAAATTATCAATAAACTAAGTTATTGAAAATTATCAGAGTAGGTAGCGTGGCAAACCGACTACGACGGCTAGACTTTTGACAAGGATTGGCCGTACCTACAAGGAAATCTTCAGAATATACTTCATCATATTTTTTAAGCATCATGGTGGAAAAACGCACGAATCACATAATATTTATAAGTAACTAGCCCGCCGCTTTGTCCGCGTAATAATAATTTTAGCTTTTGTCCATAACTGAAAACATTAGCTGTTTTCCCAAAATAAAATAAATAAATATTTCTGGACAATCCACACAGCAACATCTACATAATCATCGTGGTCATCACTAATCGAGCGGGATAAATGATTAAATGGCTAAAACAACTAGTAAAAAATCGGGGTTGGTGATAGAAGGGTGAAAATTTAGGGATGTGTGTATTTTTAATGCCACATTATAAAAAAAAACAATAAATAAGTTTTTGTTCTAAAAATTAAAAAAGAATGTTAGTGGTTGATATAACCCTTTTCACTTATGGGTCTGAAAAATAGATAGTAGCCGATTCTCAAACCCACATATTATGCATAAACAGTCCGGAAATATTATTATTATTATTAAACAATTTCATAAAACCGGTCAAGCCGTTTCGGAGGAGCATTGGTAACTAACACTGTGACAGAAGAATTTTATGTATTAGATGTAAATGGAATTGAACCTTGGGCAATATATCTCTCGCTTTGGTCCACAGCCACGACTTGGTAGTAGGGATGTCCGTCCTCAGAGGGTCCATTGTTTGGGCGTTCCATCTCCCAGCCACGGATAACGCAAACGTAATTGTACTCCTTGTGGAAACATATCAGCCCAATGGAGTACAGAAGTGTACTAGGACGGCGCTTTACGACCTGTTACAAA
Source organism: Gymnoscelis rufifasciata (assembly GCA_929108375.1). NCBI lineage: Eukaryota > Metazoa > Arthropoda > Insecta > Lepidoptera > Geometridae > Gymnoscelis > Gymnoscelis rufifasciata. The sequence continues at coordinate 8,625,964 of OV815308.1, read as the reverse complement.
CACTGTGTGAGTATACAAACAAAAGTTTAACTGTTTTATCCTATAAAAGCTAATAAGAAAAAGAAGTTATATTAAAATTACAGAACAAGCAGGACTTAGTGCCATTCTTGGACTAAACTATTGGATATAACTACCTACATCGTGATTACCAAGACAAAAGAAATTGTCGTTCAACTATTTGGGACTACACATCTATTTCGACAGGATATTTGAAAAAAAAACTTACATACAGAAAACACACAGAAATTTACAGAAAGTTTTATGCAAATCGGTAAAGACATTTGAATGATTTCAACAATTGTTTAGTCCATTAACTTTATATTTAACTAAGGGGATGAATTATAAAATAAAAAGGGCTTTCAATAATTATGATTCTGTTGCCAGAAAAGCTTGCATCATATGAGATGCAAACTTTTCTGTCTTTTTACTCACGTTATTGTAGAGTCCACAGTACATATTCGAATGTACTTCCAGATTTGCATCATCGGGTGGCGCTCCAGCTTCGTTAAGAGCCAGTGCCGAAAGTATGCATTTCATTTGTTCTTCGTGCAACTAAAAATTTTGTTTTTTTTTTAATTCTTATTTCAAAATGTTCCGTTAGTTTGTAAGCAAGTTATTTTGTTATGGGTAGACTTTATTAACAATAAATACTAGACTATTTAATAATAATCTAAATTTATAATAAAAAAATACCCCTGATACCAGAACCGTAGTTCCCTTGAAAGTAAAAAGTCATACTATTTTGTAATGTGCACGTGATGCGCTTTCATTTTAGTACTCACTCGAGTATTTGCAGATTTTCGGTTTTCCTTCCCCACTTTTACCCTCATAACTTTTAAACGGGTCAACAGGTTTTTATCAAACATGTCTAAGAACACTCACGCAAAACTACCCTTTTATACAAAAAAAATTAAAATGTGCTGTCTTTGTTTGTACAGTAAAAAATATATGTTACAACATGAAATACGTGTTTATTTATTTTGATTTATTGTTATTAAGATCTACTTTTAAGTAAATCGTTCAGAACATTGGAAACATTCATATTTTGAACCCGTCCTTTATGGGTAGTTGTTATAAAATATTATTTCCTTTTCTGCTTTCTGACTTCTTTTTTTTTTTTTTTATTTCTTATGGGCTTACTTTTGACTACAGTCTAGCAAGAAGGCAGAGACGAGGTCAACGATGGAGCAAGTTTGCCCAGAAAAAGCCTACCACTCTGGTCTTAAAGGTGGTCGGGTTGTATTTAATCGGAAAAACAGACTTCGGGAGAGAATTCCACTCTTTAGCGGTGCGCACAATAAGTTGCAACTGTTCGAGGGCAGGGTCGTCAGTGCATGATAATTACTCTTGTTAGTACAATTATGTAGTTAGTTGGTCATTAATATATTCTTGATTCACTCCATCCACCTGGCCTAAAAAACTGCATTTAGTCAAACTCATTGTTTAACAATATCCTTGGCTGAACAAAGGCATACGTTATATATAGAATTTCACCTTTACATAGGTCAAACAAGTCAACCGCGTCCATCTAAGTGTTAGACGTCTTATTCCATTTCTCAATTTCAGAACTTAGGGCTCTAAACAACCACGCATCATTCAGCCTACATCCGGAAGTGTCTAGTGGCCGTACTGTCAGAATACACAACATATTATTAATAATAAAAAAAATCTCACGTATTCCATGTTGAATGGGACGTTCATGTTTTTGATTTCCAAATTCAGATACGGTATGTAGGTGGCAAATTCGCTCAAAGTATTACCCGATAGAAAATCCATTAAATGGCGCGCATTATTTCCATGCCTGAAAAGTAAATATTTTTTATATTTCTAAGGAGAAATGATTTGATTAACAGTACTACTTTTAATGAAGCCGCGATTAAGTTTATGAAATACTAGCTTTTTAACTCTCGGTGTGGCCTGCGTTTTATGGATTTATCCGCTGCTGTAATTCGTCATTTGAATGCGTTAAAAGTATCCATTGACTTTCTCAATAAGTGAGCTTATTCTACACTAAAATATGTTCAATTTTTCCTAAGATTATCCAAGACCCTTACGATAAAAAAAATGGCATACCTCGAGTAGGTATGCCATAATACTTGTGGTTTGTCCTTATTTTTTGCGGCCAGTCATTTTCGACAGAGTAAACGCATGAATAATGTTTCACCCAAATATCTCTGAAACCGTATATTAAGAGATTTAGTTCCTTAACACTTGTTTGTAAGCATTAAATCTATCGATTGACATGCAGTTCATCACTGGCCACAAAATCACGTTTTTACAAATTGGCGAACGAGTAGATATGGCAGCCTTAATACAAAAATATCGGAACCCTTACCGTACCTCTTTAAAACATAGTAGTAATATGTAATTAGTAGATATAGATAATACTTACCAATCATTACAGTGCCCTATGCTTGAAATATAGCTCATTATTACAAAGCTTATAAATGTATTTGGTGAATATTCATATTCCTGACCGAACGAACTTGCAGAGTATGGGCACCGGCCAACGGGCCTAAGCTCACCATTCTCGAGATTAAAGCATGATTCCCTGTTGTAGCCTCCCTCTGGTCTCTGGGAACGCCAAATTAGGAATAGATGGTGCGCAAAATACACCAGTTTGCATGATGTAATACCGAAGCCTCGCGCGATTGCATTAAATATGGCTCCTAAACAAACACCGCTGCCAGAATTCGATTTAATGGTCTGAAATGAAATGAAATTAATACAAATGTTGTCAAATCTCTTTTCATAACCGTATAAGTAGGTAAAGATAGCGGTTTCAAATACATGTTATGTTTGTTATTTACACAAACGTTCATTTATTTCTTTACTAACCACTCCATAGATAACGTAACTCTTAACATGAATTCTGAATTCGAACAAAGCAATTTCATTTCATTCGTAAGTTTCAAATCATTCACGGTTTCATACATACCTTCACAATATCCAAGGTATCATCATTGAAGGCCTCGACCAAAACCATGCGTCGTCGCTTATACATATAATAGGATATAGCCATTAACACGTCCAGTTCCCGGTAAAACCCATTAACACACGTATTGTACGTTTCCTCGCCCGGTTTGCGGCTGCCATCTTTTGCTTTAAGAAGTTCTTTATCCACATCGTATATCATCCCTTTTATCTGTAGATAAAATTTAACATAATCTAAATTTACAATAAAAAAAAAAACAAACAGAACAAAAGGATTCAGGTTTTTTTTTTAATTTAAAAAGTCCCTTTAAAGTTATACTATTTTATAATGTGCATGTGATGCACTCTACTCGAGTAAATTTGCAGACTTTTTAGTTTTCTTTCCCCACTTTTACCGTCATAACTATTAAACGGGTCAACCGATTTTCATGAAACATGTCTATGAACACTCGCGCAAAACTCACCTTTCATAAACAAAAATCTAAATTAAAACCGCTTCATCCGTTTGGAAGCTGTGATGTCCCAGACAGACAGACAGACAGTCACGTTAAACTTATATATAACACCTCTCTTTTTTGTCGGGGGTTAAAAATATGATCGTGATCTATGGATAGTAAGAAATACGATAGTAATCAAAGGTTTGATTACTATCGTATAATTGATAATTGACGTATCGGTAAAATATAACGCCAGCTTTTTAAATGACATAAAAATATAATTATAATAAATATACGTCATGTTTGTCTGTGAACGGGTAGGCCTCAGCTGGTCAAAATGGCGTTCAACTGAGAAACATCTTTTACACTTTATAATTTTATTTAACTCGACACTGGCAAATAGTCGCTTCAAGCGCAAAGTCCAATTAAAAGAAACTGAACTGAACTGAACGGGTAAATCAATTAACGCGGACATAATCGCTGGATGGAAAGCTATAGTTTTTTTTATCTTATGTTAATAAAAATGGACAGCCAAAGCCTAGGATAAGGTTCGTTTAAAATAAAATCTATCTGCAAAAATGGAGGAAAAAAAAGACGGTAAGTACGAAGCTCGCCTGTCGGTAAATACAAGAAAAAACAACTTACCAAACCATTAAAATCATCTTCACTATGCATGTTAAGAGGGTCAATCCACTGCATAAAAAAAATAAGACTAGCTTCTGGTGGTAACTGCTCTGGTAGATTATTGTTTGTCCATTTTATAGACAAATACACCTGAATTAGGTAACGTAACCCCATTTTTGCATAGTGAATTTCTGTTAATGTATATGGCCTGAAATAAAATATTTAGTTAGTTCGCTATATTTCCTATGTTTAGTCTGCTTTGGTCTACTGCTTTGCAAGGGCCTTCCTAGAATTGTTATTGTTGAAATTTTCCCCAGTTTTTATTTTCACCATTCTAAAATTTACCCATTAATATTTGGCCCCATTCTTTTAAGTTCATATTTCATTTTCTTTCTAAACGATATTTTCACCAGTCCATTAAAATGACATACTAAATTATCCCATTCTATAATATAACCTCTTAATGTGTAAACCACACTTTGTGCATTAAGAGCTTTTATTTGTTGGAATTACGTCTTCTCGCGGGAAAATAAAACATGGGCAACGGAATTACAACTCATAAAAATTTACAAAAACTTATTTCAAATTCAATAATTTATTTTAGCTACCAAGGTATGCTTAATCTCAACACATGCTAAGCTAATATTAAAAAATATATATTACCTTTCTGTTTCATAAGTACTAACTAGTTTGTTAGCTCTTTTGATAAAGTTTTGCAGAATCGAAACTGTATAAAAATAGTTTGTGTTACTTGAGAGTGCTATAGCAAAAACGTGCTTCACATTATTCAATCCACATTGCATGTTACTGAAAAAAAATAAGGTATTTATAATTATTTCAGTTGGTTAAGTAAGTAACAAAAATAAATTACCTGTATGAAAAGTGATAAGGATGCAACTTCATTTTTATTTCAATCTTCAAGAATTAACAGCATAAAACTACATATTCTATTTACATTCGTGAGGCTAAACCTTTAATTATAGGTATATACTTAATTGGATAGAAATCAGTTCATGTCTTACACATATGTTAATAAAAATAACTGATATTTCTTGTTCATATAACGGAATTGGCTAAACAACAATAAGCCTGATTATGTTTTATTTTCCGACTAACTTCTTCGAAAGATCAGGTTATTCATTTCGCGAATTGAGGTATTTAATTGTACAAATTGACAAGTTACCTGAAATATTCTTGCGACATATCAATTAAGATATTTATCAGGGTTTGTCTGAGGCACAGGTAACGTCTCAAGTCACTGAACCAGTTTCCTTCGGAATGTTTTGTAGTAACCTTATAAACCTCTTTTCCCACTCTGGAAATATGATTAACAGTTCAGCATTATAATTTCATATCTAACATACTTTTAATAAAGATAAGTCATTTTATTTCTAAAATATATTTCTTAAAATTCAAATAGGGCAACATTTGTATTGTGGAAGATCTAATGTGATTTTAACAAAAAATATTATTGTTATTTATTTAGCTATGCTATACAACTCTTTCTGGCAAGATTATGAATAGTACCTGTGGAAAAATTAGGCAGAAAGAGTAACCATGTGTTAAAACTGTAATAAGCAAAGACAAAACTGTTCTAAATAACTAGTTTGTTCCCATATTTCAATAAAAATAAAACTTTAAAATAATATTTGATAAAAATTCTATACACAAAATTTTTTTTTAATTACAACATTCAAACATAATTTAAACAGAAAATCACTATGTGTCTGGAATAGTTTAGGAGGCTATTTACAGTAATGAGCTTAGGAATCAAGAATTACATCGAGATCATGGGTTTCAAGTATCTAGAACATTAAAGCCTGTAGTCAAACTCGTAATAGTAGACTGCAGAAGAGGGAAGAGGGCCTTTTGTTTGTAATAGTTGACTGTGTACTTGCAAATGCTTACAATTATAGTGTGTTTTGTAACAGCGTAGAAAACCATTAAATTATATCTATAATTTCATCAATATATTTATTTTTTATAATCTATAATTTGACAGTTTTCTAGGTATTACACATATTAAAAAAAACTGGGGAAAATAACTTTGCTGTTCAATTATATCTTACCGGTTCACCCTTGTATGTTTAATCAATGTGTGTGTCTGTGATAGTCTACAGATTCGAAAAATAGTGCCTGCTCACATAGTTTCTTAACTAGATTTTAAAAACTTTATATCTCCTGTTAAATGACATGTTTTTACTTTTATCACTTATCACAGGAGGCACAGATATATAGATTAAAGTCCCCTGTTGTATCTGTATGTCTTTAAGTTTGAAATAAACTCAAAAACAATTGAACCAATTAGATTTTCTGCAAAAGGTAAGAGAGGCAGCTCATCGTATAGATTTTTTTTAAATTAATATTGCGTTAATGAAGTCTAATTGAATAGGAAAATAATGCATATTGATATTTCTTTACTTATATATTCACATGCTGGTGTTCCAGTAAAAAAGGATCAAATATAAGTAAGATCAAATTAAGTGTGCTCTGTAAAAAAATAATTTAGAAAAAAAATATCATAAAAAAGTTGTTATGTGTAGGGAGAAATAAAAATTACTCACGTCTTTTTGTATATGTCTCTCCATAAACCTTGGCTAGATTTAAGTAAATCATTGTATCTTTTACAGGTACGCATAAAGCTATTACAATCTGAATGCGATGTTTGTTTCAGTATTAATAAAATTATTTCGTCAGGCAGAGAATGAATATCAGAAGTCGTTTTACTTTCCATTGTAAGAAAATCTGTTTTTTTCACAAGATAATCAATACCAACAGTAGTTTTACTTTCCATAATAAAAAAAATCTGTTTTATTTACTTTAACTTAAATTAGTACCTTCTCGAGGAAACCATAACGCATTTTAGAAATGATTCTAACAAAATACACAAAAATTTTAGCAGTTGTAATATCTATCAACCCTCATATTTTCCATAAAATTCTCTTGATACGTTTTATTTATTTTCATTTCATGAAACAAACAAGCTATTTTGCCGTATAAAAACGAACATTTTTTTTCTTACATTGGCAGATTAAAAGATAAAACCAAAAAAAGAAAATAGTGTCTGTTTTATGGCTTATTAATAAGGTTTTGGGCTTAGAGGTTTTGGGTTATGTACGAGTGTGCATAAGCGTCATTTTACACTTTAATACTTTATCGTAGTGATTCTAATACTCTCTGTTTTATACGAAACCAGCCATGATGGTTGAAACAAAATAGCTTTAGCCACTTTGGTTACTAACTGATTCGTAACCAGCTAGGTACGTAAAAACAATTTTTTCGCTGTTTTGTAATCAGTTAATAATAAACTCATAGTTTCCGTTTTCGTTAGTCATATAAAAAATATCAGTTCAGTCAGTTCCTCTTCATGCGCGACAGTTTGCTAATGTCCGCGTTAGTTTGCTAATTGTTGGAGAGAACTATTTTAACGATATGCAGACTACCGGTTTTTGGAATTGAATATCCAGGTCTGCTTTAATTAGCAGATCTAAAACAATACATTTCATAATATGTATACGTTTACTCTAGAAAATAAAAGAAAACAAACAATATTTATCACATTAGATATACATTTACATAAACTATTTACAACTTCATGCAATGAAACTTTATTATTAGAACTCTAATAGGACGTTTGAGATAGAAGGCATTTTAAAGTAGGAGGACGAGGGATGTCATTAGGGATATGGATCTATCCATATATATATATAAATATGAAGAATAGATTATCATACAATGATGGATAATTAATAGGGAAATTAAAAAAGATATGCTCCACAAAGTCCTCTTTTATCCTACATTCACAAACAGAGCGATCCCTAATCTTATATTGGGACCAACTTGCCAGCAACGGCTTTCATTAATCATCGAAATCGGTCCACGTAGGTCAAAGGTCTGAGGTAACAAACATAAAAAAGCGCCGCTGGAGAGCAGCTTACCAGATTTCAGAGTTATCGTCTTCTGTACGGACGGGCCGTGCGTTGTCTCTATCTGTCATTGAGGGGTTCGCACATACTCGCCACGCTTGGCAGGCGGGTTGGCGAACGCAGTTATTGGGTGATGTGAACCAGGAAGACTAAGGTAAAATTCTTTTGGCCGGGTCCTACGGCATGGGGGCTGCATTATACGCCGGTGCCCGCGGCTTAGATAAAACCACCTGACCCCATTTATAATTATTATTTAATAAATACATACAATTAATTTGCATAACATAATAAAAAAAAACTTTTAATAAATCATTTCGAGTAGGGGTACGGTAGACTCTAATAGAAAGCATTTCAAGTTGATAAACAAAAAAAAAAATTTGAGCCGAGAACATGAAATATCTTATATAGTTAATGCAATAATAAGAATAGTTTTTCAGTCGGTTCAGAATAAACAAAGCCATTTTTAGAGACTACCGCGGTAAAGCTATTGCATAGCATTTTTTATCAACTTATGCAATTATCTTCTTATATATAAAATTCTCGTGTCACGGGGTGCGTAATCGAACTCCTCCGAAACGGCTTGACCGATATTGATGAAATTTTTCGAGCTTATCCGGTATCTACGAGAGTCGGCCAACATCTATTTTTCATTTTGAAAAAAAAAAATTTTTTTGCAAAACAACGTTTGCTGGGGTCAGCTAGTAATATATATAAATCTCGTGTCACAATGTTAAACCACTTAACCGATTATAATAAAATTCGCACACCATGTGCAGTTCGATCCAACTTGAGAGATAGGATGGTTTTTACGGCGAGAAAAATTCGAATAAGTTCCGGGAAACTTTTATACCCGTGCGACGCCGCCGCGCCGGCGCCGCCGCGCCGGGACGGGCCGCTAGTAATTATATATTTATTTTATTTATGCAGTATTTTTTGCATGACAAATTTGATTATATCGATGAATAGTGATCATTTTTTAACTTTAAGCAGTCATACCACCAGATTGCGGGGCGAAGAATTACGGGGATTACGCATGCGCAGTAACGCCGATACAACCAATGCCACCTAAAGGCGGGTTACTGAACTAAAGAGACAAGCGTTTTATTACAAAAAGTAATGCTATTTAGCGATAGATGGAAAAAATAATAAAACACCACTGAATTTGCTTCCGTAGTTTTATTGGTATATGGCACAATGTAGCTACCTCGAGCTAATCAGCGGTTTTTTTTTTTAATGGACTTTAAATACTGATGACCGCAGATGCCCATGACAGCGTTACTGGACTGTTTTAATCAACGGTACAAAAAAATGTAAAACTATACAACCCCAAACCTCGAGTTTTCGTCAGCGCGATCTAGAGCCCTATCTAGCCCTTTTTAGCGTAGCGACATCTAGTTATAAAATATATATAAAATTCTCGTGTCACAGTTTTCGTTCCCGTACTCCTCCGAAACGGCTTGACCGATTCTCATGAAATTTTGTGAGCATATATTGAGTAGGTCTGTGAATCGGCCAACATCTATTTTTATTTTGCAAAACAACGTTTGCTGGGTCTGCTAGTAGGTATATACAATTTTATGTTTATAGATAAACTTATATGTACTAAAAGTTTATTGGCGATATTTCATGGTTTCCCCATAGACCGCGACTTGCGGTTTGTTCGGCATGGCACTAAAATGACATTACAAATTTAAATCGGGCGCTGCTGGGTGGATTTGTGTTTGCAAAATATGAGAACCGCACTCTGTACCTACTTTCGGAAAAGCTCTCAGATGCTTGATATTACCATTACTCACATTTTGCTCTTTATGAGGTCTATGAAGGCCTAGCCACGGCCGTAACAAATAAATCAATAGGTAAACGTAATTATCTGCACACAAAACACGAGTTATAACAACGTAGGTAGGTGTTCGTAATTGCTGTTGTGGTCATGCCTTATTGTTGGTAATATAAAAAAGGTGTTCTGTGGTAAAAATATTGTATTTTAACACTCGGTGAAAACATCTACCCATAAAGTATTTGTATTTGAAGGTGATTGATCACAGCCAAGGCTATGACAAAAGAAAACTATAAGAATAAGAACATTACAGCCATCTCTAGTAATTTTATTAACGCCAGATGTAGCTACATAGCTAAATGAGGTACCTACCCATTTACTATTAAGTGTACTTCTATGGGAAGCTTTAAATAAATAAATAAATAGAACGGAGCTCTACATGTGTACGTTATAATTTACTATTCTGTGGTAGCGCTTTTGTGAAGATTTAAGTGTGCTACGCTCTATGTAACGAATATACGCGAATGACGACCGACGGATACGCTACGAATTAGTGCTACGACGACGGGCGTCGGTCGTCGGTCGGTCGTGTCGGTCGTTACGCAATTCTTGCGTAGAACTTGTGGTAAAAACGAGTAGGTTAAAATTTATTAAAATACAAATTGTTTTATTTAGATCTGGTGAAATCTCGGAAAATTAGCTTAAATTATCTGCTATACCTGAGCCACTGAATGAATTAATTAGCCTGAGTTATCCGCATTGCTTGAATGGCTCTACCTTTTACAGAAAACTGCATAAAGATATGTTCAGTAGTTTTTGAGTTTATCCCGAACATAAAGACAGTAGGAAGGCAGACAGTTGCGGTGGGGGATTTAAAATTCGCCAAATTCGACACTAAACATCCAATATTCGGTAAATACCTTACTTGCTATTTTATCTATTTTATATTTTATTTTGTGTGATGTGTATAATGTAAGGATAGCATCTTCTCGAAGATTTTGTAGCGGAGTTTTGCTCTCTGCCAACTTTTTCATTATTCAATACAAGTATTAGTGGAGTGCCGGCCTTTGAAAATGTCTTAATAATCCATCGCTTATTGATAACTTTTGATACATTATCTATCATATTTTATTGCCCCTTGCTTCAATATTTCCGGTAGCGCTATGCCGACCTTCTCTGTTTGATACTTGTATCACATATAAATTATTCTCTATCAAACAGGGTTAGATATATATAACGAAAGATAACAGTGATTTGAGTTGTCAGTTTAAGTAGGTACCTATATTTGTGGTTTTACTCGTTATTCTGAGGGATGTTACTTTAGGTTCTTCAAATTTTTTGTAACCCACCCTTGATAAACCTTCCTCTTAATCAATCTTTCTTTTGCTGACAACTGCAACTTATATCTGTTGCGTAGCGTAGGTAGTTAAAATATCTAAGCGAACAGACGGCAGAAGCGACTTCATTTTAAACTACGTAAAGATGTAGGTATTATTGTTACTTAGGTAAATAAAAGAAGGACTAACTACTTCATAGAACACCCTTTATTTTATTGATCGACCATAAAAACCATGGAAACCAAAGTCTAGTAATGTAGGTAGGTATACCTACTAATATCATAATATACTAACCCACTGTATTAATGTTCGTTAATTGCCGTATAATGGTCGTGTTTTGATGACAAACTGAGTTTCACTAGTAAGTACTTACACAATCAGAATGGCGCTTGTGTACAGTTGTTGTTTTTGGTTTTCGTTAAGACTAGGGGGAGTAATAATAGGATTTTTTTCATTGGTAAGTAACAACAACACTGCAACTATTTGCACTTAGAACTACAACACAGTTAACAGCAAACGTCTTCTTAAATATCACTTTTTTTTTATAGTTCAGACATTATCAAATTAATAAATTCTAATAGTTACTTACCTACTTTTTCTGTGAATGAACCTTTACAGCAGCTCCTTCTTGGACCAGAACATCTAATACACATACATAAATACTACTGCGGCAACGGCACCCATCTGTGACGGATCTGGTCAAATGATCTACTGGGAATGAACCCTGCTAAGAGGGGCTTATGTCCTGCAGTGGGCTTTCTACGACCGATACAAACGAATACCTATTATTAAAATATTGCTAAGCACTTTAAATTGTAATGTTCAGTTTCAGGGAATTTTAATTTTAATTAGTGGATGTGTTGCTCATACCCACACGGATGAAATCAAACAAGAACTTGAAGAAATGAATAGCGGATACAATCTCATATATTCACAAAAATATTTGGATTCTTTCTTAGAAGGTTAGTATAATTTAAATGAGTATGGAGTAGGTACCTAATTATCAAGATTTTTGCGTTCATCCGTAGGTAACCATCATCGAATGCAACGGGCTTTAATTTTACAACTAAAGTACTCAATAATTTTGTTTACAGATCCCCAGAGATACACCTCTACAATTATAGGATTAAGTTGTATCTACATAGTTGCATGCATCTTCTACATTTATGGAGCATTTATAGTAAGTATTTATAATTACCGAAGTAACTAGGTAGGTACCTCCCCAAATATGTACTTAGTTACGTTAGATACATAGGTAAGTTATAAATCTTACGTTTTTGAAATAATCATATTTATTCATTCATGATGACACAATGGTACCAACAGGTATTTGATAACTAGGATAACTCATGAAGTCATGATTGGTGCACGAGTTATTTGTAATCATCAAAAGCCTATGACCTAATTAAAATTGAGTAGTACCTGTGGTAGTACCTACTTCAGTAAGTAGCGGCGACTATAACCGACAAAAACCACTTTAATGTTTGATTTATTAAACAAGTGTTGGAAACCTTTTTTTAATATTTGAACATTGTAATAATAGACTGACTTCTTTTCAAAGAGATTATTGGTTTAATGCTAATCTCTTTGCATCTATATAAATTTGAGAGATATCCGCTTTTTCGTTTAAAATGGTCATGTGAAAACAGAGCATGGGTTAAAGTAACGTTTTTCTTAATAAAATCTTTAAGGAAAGAAAAAGTGTACCTACTTATTTCTTTAAGCTTTCTTCTTTTCTGAGAAACAGCCTGGTTACAGACGGACAGACAGACAGACGACGCGACGACGAAGCCTGAGTAATAAGGTGCTAAGTACCTCTATATAAGGCCGTATCGAACTTTGAAGAGCGTCGTTTAGAAGACCTTGACGCAAAACGCTTTAATAAAAAGACCTGTCTGAAGCCTTCCTACAATTACACCTACGATAGCAGTGGTCAACTGCACTGTGCGCACTGCAACAAAGTTTTTAAAACTAAATTTGGCTTCGCCAGCCACATTCGGGCACACAATAGAAAACAATAGAAAATATTAACAGTCCAGGTTCGCCTTTGTCGGATATCATCAATAAGGTCCCGTTTTACCCTTTGGGTACAGAACCCTAAAAATAACCTAGTTGCAACTCACAACATAATATGTATAAGATATCCTGCATGGTTTGTTTTTTTTTCTAATTTAAGAATTTGTACGAGTATATTACGAGGACATGCGCTGTGGGGTTCATAAGGGTAGGTATATCCAGCAGTGGACTAGTCTTGGCTGATGATTATGATGATGATGTTATTGCGTATGATACTTATGGTTAAAGAAACTTTGTCAATGTGTTAATAATCATATAACATTAATTCTGTTTTATAGTGCAACAATCTATTGATGTTTGCTTTTATTGGCATGGAGTTTGCGCGTCTAATACTGGTCTCAGTAATGATGGCTACTGGACTTCTCCTCCTAAAAGAAAACACAATGGACATCGGCTTTCTAATTGGAGCTAGTGTTGTAGTAGGTTTTTTTCTGTGTAAGTATGTTGGTATGTTTTACCTTCATTGAAATAACTTTTTTTTTTTTTTTAGTTTTAAATGATATACGTTTGCCGTATCTATTAAATATTAAACGAGTAGGTAATTGTTAAATATGGCGAAAACTACGATTTAAATCCCACGTAAGTAAAAACAAGGAAAAAGGGGCACAGTGGATCAATTATGTTTTTAAAAACTCAGTACTGACCACAACCCAAAGTTGTTAAGCTTTTTAGCTGCTAGATATGTCTTCATAATTTGTCTACACTACAATCTCACCTAATAAGTATAAAGTGACGATGTGGTCTAAGATGGAGCATGAAGACCTAAACTCCATTAATAAAAGGTTGGCTTCGAAATTCTTGGAGTTACATGAAGGTTGTTGTTTATATATTGTGTAAAAATATCATCATCAATAACGAGTTGTAAACTATAAGCATTGGAAAAATTTGCAAGTCATCCACTGTGCCCCCACATGGGGATATTGACTAGGCATAGACTGGGGATGGCTTTAACGCCTTCAATTTAAAAAAAAAGACTCGTTGCGTGAACTCGGCCTAGGTCCGCACAGTCCGCAACTCCGCTCCGCAATACTCGCTGGCTCCGCACCGCTATCTCGCTCCAATGGACAGGCACCCTTAGTCCCGTCTCTTAAAACGTAGTGATTATATACTCTCTGAAATTGTTGTTTATAATAAATAAAGACCAGACTAGTATTTCCATTAATTTTTAATAAAAACGTTCGTTAAATTGTAAAAAAAAAAGAAAAAAAGTTACCTACCTCTTACAGGTTACGTAGTGGCCACTTACGCAAGTTTTTCTTTGTTTAGCCTTAGAAACCCAGCAGTCAATGGCGCAGGGAAAGGGCGCTGGAAAGCCTTCGCTTGGCTTGTATAATTGCATAATGTTAGAGTAATGGTAAATGAGATTTAGGCATTTATCCACAGTGCCCCTTGAATCACTGTGCCGCCTTTTGCCCTACCTACTTTCAAGAGTTAAGACATTGATTTTGTCATGATTTTTATGATTGAAACACGTATTCTGATACCAATGCATCTAACATTATAACGTAATATTTCAGTGGGAATGTTTTACTTGTGGCTCTGTGCAGCCAACTTGCCGGTTCTAATAAACGAGATGGAGCGAGATGAGCAAGCTGCAACGATCGCGAAACTACAACATCTTATTGAGACCAACGACAAGTTTTCCAGGAAAGATCACCGATATGGCTCGCACAAAACATCTGATGATAGCTTTGTAAAGGGAGTATTCGTTGTGCAGAAATACAGGGGGTTTGAAAGACATGGTTACAAAACTTAGTCATGTTATTGTTATACTTAGACAGTTTCATGTCTTACTGTCTGTGAGTTTAATTGATATTTATTTATTAAAATAGGCTACACCAACAGATTATATAACAAACACTTTAAAATAATCAATACACACATTATTATACTATTAGAGCTTATTTCACTAATTCCAATTTTTACGTACCAATGAACCTAGCCCTAGACGCCGTCTTGCCTAGAGTTTGTAAATCCTATCAGTTTTATGTGTTGCGCACATAAAACTGTAAAAAAAATTTAAATACTAATTCGCCTAGCATGTTGATATACGCTAGGTACCTACCTACTTTTGAACTTCAGAGTTCTGTATGATAAAATTTGGTTTTCTTATGTTATATGATAATTTCTTTACCAAGCGAACTCACGTTAGTAATTGTGTTAGATATATTAATATATTATTAGTTAATGTAATAAACATTTTAATTTGTAAGAATTATTTCGAGTTAGTTTATGTAGTTGTAAATGTTAATTAGTTCATTTTGGTAAGTACCTATATGATGTAGGTACCTACATATATATTTTGTGTAATAAAACATGTTTTTCCTTAATTGTTCTATAAATAACAAAAACTTACGAAGTAAATTATTATTTTTTTCTGGCTCCTTCAACACTTATAATCATAATTTAACTAATTCTCACACATCCTACACTAATAATACACTTAGATCCTTCATCATGAATTGCTCTACCTATTGCTGCTCGAAGATTTTCGAAGATGAGCTTTTGAGTTCACATCACAGCGATCTTATGGAAAGACGCGGCGGGCACTTTTAGATAAGTTACCTACGTACCTACTACTAAAATATATACAATGTACAAATATTAGAACAGGCATCTCTCTTGTTACCTTCTGACAAGAGAGATGCCTATTCTAATACATAGAAATGGTTGCTAAAAATATACTTAGATAAGAATAATCGCTGCGATAAGGGAATTGCGACCACGGAGTTTTTGGATTTTTTCGCGGTAACGTGTTTAGAAAATAGTAAAAAGTAGCCTTGTTCAATGAAAAAAAAGTGGGCTATCGAATACTGAAAGAAGAATGGTTCAAATCGGATCAGTAGTTCCTAAGATTAGCACGTTCAAACTTATTTAGAAATAAAACGAGTCCATGTAGGGACAGCTTTATAATTTTCTACATTGCTTTCATTGTTACATTTATAAAACTTTGGTTACCTACTAGACATAGATTTCCACTGTAAAATAAAGGGTTTCACCACGTTCGCCAAGCAAATGGAGGTTGACGTAAGGGAATCCCACTCCACCAGATGTTACAGAGATCTGTGCTTTAGTTGGAGTTGTCTCCCGGACCACTATACCCTGAAACAAAAAATAATTATAAAAATATTTTCTCTTTTAGCTTAGTGTAGGATTGAACAAAAGCGTTATTATTGATAATGGTGGATGGATAATGGATAAAATTCGCAACATGCTTTAACTTAACCTATATTGATGAGCAATACAACATTTCAATTTTTTATTTTTATTTTTATTATTGATAAGCCTTCATTTGACCACAATCTCACCTGATGTAAAGTGACGATGTGGTCTAAGATGGAGCATGAAGACCTAGAAGATGGCTTCTCCGGACCACATTACGAAACACGAAAAAATCAAATTATAGTCGCGGTTAGTAGTTAGTTAAGCCGCGGGGCACCGGAATAAGAATGTAGCTCCCCCATCTCCTCACGTGGGTGCCGTAGGACCCGGCTTAGGTATTCAAACAGGAAGATCGGCAGCAGCGTCTTCTTGAGCCTACAACACCTCATTGCCAAGCGTGGCGAGTATTGGCAGCCCCCCTTCAAATCATGACAACGAACACACCACGGCCCCTAGTCCTCGGCAGCCCTGCTTGTCCTGGCTACGGTAGCGGTCAGGGAAACGGCGGGGCAAGGGATGCTAAGAATCCCCGGATTCCTCACGGCTACCACACCAAACGAAACCTGGCCCTGGTAACACACAACGTCCGCACTTTGCGGTCTGATGAAAAGATAGCTGAGCTGGAAGAAGAATTGAGCAGGCTATGGTGGGATCGAATTAGAAATGAGGAGATTCGTAGAAGAACGCGGATCGCCAACATAGCCAAACGGATTAGCTCTTAGAAGTGGCAGTGGGAAGTAGCACGCAGAACGGATGGTCTTTGGGGCCGAAAAGTTCTTGGATTGAGACCACGGATTGGTAAGCGCAACGTAAGACGTCCACCAAATAGATGGACGGACGATCTGGTGAAGGCTGCAGGCTCACGGTGGATGCAGGCACGGAGGATGATGATGATGAAATTTTAGTCATCTGTACATGTGGCGAATTGCCAGCATAAAATATAGATAAAGTTACCTTAATGATTTGTTGTCCAGGATCTGAGTAATTTATATTTGTTTCCCTCTTCACGAAAAGGAGAGCATGATATTCATACTTTTTCTGCCAAGCTAGGCGCGCGTTATTTGTAGTCCCGGAAGTAAAATCAGTGGCCAGGCACGACGTTATACATACAAGTGTGAAGGTACAAAGAATTATACCAAACTTCATGATGAATATCGTAAAAGACGACTGGACGAAGCAATGGGTGTAAAGTAACTATTACTCACTGATTATCATTGTTAATTAGGTTAACCTGAACAATGTTTCGAAATAGGGCATCATAGGTCATTGATAAATTGTTAATACTTCTCTGAAATGTTTGATGAGGGCAAAGGGTAAACGAGACCCTATTACTGAGACTTCTTCGTTTGTCCGTTTGTCACCAGGCTGTATCTCAAGAACCGTAGAGTCGTAACTTTGAGGCAAGATGTATTCCTCTTGCCGCTATAACAATATGGTCCCAAAAACACATAAAAAATACCTCCCAAACAACAAAAGTGATTTTTATAAAGTTTATAAAGCTACTTTTCAGATTATAGTTAAATCTACCGGCATATTTACCACGATTAATTGAGGTTTGAGGTTTGCGTTGAGATGAAGAGATCTGCAGAAGTTTCCGGGTCACTGACATATCCAAACAGCACTATAAAGTGTGTGTGTAAAAGGCTCTATAAAGTGGCAGTGGGCACGCCACTTAGCACGTGGAACAGATGGTTGTTGGGGCCAGAAAATCTCTGGGCCACGGTAAAAGTTACTGGCTCATGGTGGTGGCGCAATAAGCGCCTGATCGGAATAATTGGTCCTCTTTGAGGGAGGAGTCCAGCAGTGGGCGTCTAATAGCTGAAATGATGATGACGGTGTATAAATTGTACACAAAACCCAAGGTGTAGAATGAGTCCATCTCATACTAATCAAATTTATAAGATCAAATGCAAAAACTTGGGTAAAAAAAATATATTGTGTGAAAAGGGACTTTCTTTTAGCATACTTAAACAATAATTACAGCAACAGGAACAAGTAGAAAGTACAATTAGGTAGTTGAAAAGTAGGTACAAAATGTACAAGAAAAACTACAATGATATATTGAGACGTTTTAATAGTTTTCTGACAGATTCAACAACTTTAAATATTTCAATTGAAAACAATTATGAATTAACTTACTAAAGGTACGCGTTTCCATCCACATAATTATAACACGATGAAACCTAGACTAGCTGATTTCCTACCACCAATTACCTACACTTATACAACACCGAATTGGAAGCAATTAAAGGAAACCAAAACCCATTACACCGAGCTGACTTGCATTGCAGCAAAACGCGGCGCCGTCGTTGTCTCTAACTCCAAGGAGTCTGTAGTGACTTGGGAACGCGAGTCAGAGTTCTCAGTGCTGTTTAGTAATGAAGACATTGATATCTTATCGTCTTTCAAACTGCCGTTTGTGTCGGAGTCCTGTTTTAGCTGTGCGTCCACCATATCACCACCGCCACTGCTGAGGGAGTTCCATATGCCTTTAGATGATTCCTTTAATGTCACTTTCTTATCGTTAGATGCGCCTGCTCTGGCGTCTTTGATCTTCTTGCCTAGGGCGGGGAATGCGCTCAGCTTGGGTTTGGAACTTCTCGCGACGTTTCCGCGTTGCAGGGGGGATGATTCCGCTTCGCCTTCTTCAGTTATTGCAGTCAGCATATCTGTCGATTCCGTGGGTACTACTTGTCCAGCTTGAATAGGAATGTCATCTACGAAAAGAAAAATAATTACGTTAAACGATTACTATTCGTCACAAATTTTAATGAATTGGTTACCGAACGATTTTCATTATTTCGTCAACTTTTACGTAATTGCTGAGATGTCAACATAAGTACTCGTATTTTACCAGGAATCCAACGTCAAAGGATTTATTACGGTGTTGCTCATCTTTTTATTTAAGAAGCTGTATCAACGTTAGCGCGATATTAGAGTGGGATTACTCGGCAGTATTAACGGTCTGTAACCCTTAACTCAATGGTCATATGATAATATAAGCAAGCATACATTAATATAATTTGGTTTGATACACATGGATAATTGTTTCTAAGATCGACATCACATTTACTGTAGCATAATAGCGATGAACAGGACGCACAAGAACCTACCAAGTGCTAACATAACGGACGAACAATTGGTGTTTGAATTGTGTTTTAACAATTAAATAGACTGTATTAATTTTGAGAGTAAATTCACAAAAGCTTTAATGTTATAGGTGACGTGGTGAAGGCGAGTACTACGCTAGTATTAACGTGTTGTGTCCTTCACATCAATATGTCAATTTGATCATTACTTCCAGTATTTTTAATAAATGCTCCAACTTTTGAATTGATTTGATTCACAGCAACGTTTAATTTGCATTGTCTAAGTCCATTTGATAATTGTGTTGTCCATGAGTTATTGCTAATGATTTCCAAAGAATTAGTCGAGGAGCATGCATTAGGTAGCATATCATTGAATTCTGTTAAAATGTATAAATATTTCAATGTTATATTGATGACTTGATAACGTCAGTAGTTAAATAAGGAAATATGTAATGGATATCATTGTGTGTTTTTTTATATACCTGGTAGTTTTTTGGTTCGAAATGACGCATTTGTGATCATTGATTTAGACATTGTAACAGTAGTTGTCGCCGGAGATAGCGCTACACTTATGCCCATTGGACCATCACAAGGTTGGCCTGTGAATAAACATCATTACATAAAGTATAAATAAAGCCACATAACTTTAATATTGTTAACATATGAAAATTACCGAATTTTATGACATCACATTTTAAACAAAATTCTGAGTTCAACTGGATTTATAGGCAAGTTACAAGAGTATCTGAAGAGATAGGAAGATAATTAAAATTACTAAAATTCAATTGAATGTTCTCAAGGATATACAAAGAGATTACCTGCTGGATTATCTTTCAAGGAATTCATAACAGCGCTCGTGACAAGCATAACTTCAGGGTATAGTTCATACTGCGCTCTACGGTCGATGTCTTTCACAGCTTGGAATGCGAGCGTATAGAATTCGTTGAACATAGCAAAATAGGCACCTTCCACCATTTCTAGTAGTAAGTTTGATGACACCGGTATTCTCTCTATATTCTTACCATTTTTCTTTTTAAACCCCTGAGTTACTATTCTGAAATTAAGATTTTGTTTAGGTATCTATTTCGATCGAACTTAAACTAACTAATATATAAAGCTGAAGAGTTTGTTTGTTTGTTTGTTTTTTTGTTTGTTTGTTTGTTTGTTTGTTTGAACGCGCTAATCTCCGAAACTACTGGTTCGAATTGAATAATTCTTTTTGTGTTGGATAGTCCAGTTATCGAGGAAGGCTATAGGCTATATAACATCACGCTATGACCAATAGGAGCAAAGATATAGTGGTAAATGTGTAAAAAACGGGAGAAATTGTTTGTCTTTGAAGCCTTCCGTTGCGTGCGCCGTGAAAACGGTTCAAGATACACAAAAAATATGTATTAAAGAATAATAGCTCTTTTAATTATCTAAAAAACAGTCCGCGATAGTATATGTCTATCTTTTAAGATTAACTCACAAAAACCGTTTTTATGGTACCTAATTTGGTCAAAATAATTTGTTTAATTTGTATCAACATAATAATATTAATCTTTATTCAAATAAATATGTTGTTGGTTAAGAGTACCTACTTCATCCATTATAACGCGGGTAGCACCGCAGGACACAGCTAGTTATATATAAATAAAAATGAATTGTTGTTCGTTAGTCTGATTAAAACTCGAGAACGGCTGAACGGATTTATCTTAACATAGTCTAGAAATGTTCGTGGAGGTCTAGGGAAGGTTTAAAAGGCGAGGAAAAATCGAATAATTGCCGGGATTTTTTTTGTATAAATACCCGTGCGAAGCCGGGCGGCCCGCTAGTGTATGAGATAAGCAAATTCGGAGAACGGTAGCATTGGTTGTTGCTGGAGATATAAGGAATACTTGACCCCTTTGACCTGTGAAGCAACATAAGAAAAGGGACGTACGTCGTACTTGTTTTTTTTTAAATTATCATCTGCGCAGTGCCATAAAAAATCTTGCTTGAACCCCAGTTTATCACTACTGCGGACTTTACATCAGCGTTATGTGGCACGTTTAATTAGGTACGAAATAAGATTTTTTATTGGGTATACGCTAGATATCAGTTCAGCACAGTAATATAAAATTACCTTTTTATTTTTGTATGCTGCAATACTGTCGGAGCTAATTGTAAAAAAGTAGATTTCTTAACAAAAATCAATCGACTCTCAGTTTGAAATATATGAATAAGAAATAGAATAGAATTAAAGTAGCCTTTAACGCGTACCAAATTTCAGGCTAATCTAATAGTTCTGTCGTTTGCCGTGAAAACGGACAAATAAACAGACACACACACTTTCCCATTTAAAATATTAGTATGGATTGAGTATAGACCGAATCCAATGTATAACGCGTACCAAATTTCAGGCTAATCATCAATCAATAAAAGCAGGAGGCAATACGTCTGTATGTATAATATTTTTTGTTTAAATTTTACAAGAAGCAATGTCTTTATAAATATTAATATTACTTACCTGCAAGTAGCTAGACAAAAGTGCCTCAAAGAAAGTTTAGGCAAAAGACTCAATTGTCGATTATAAATGAACAGGAGTGCTGTCATAACTTTCAGCCTGTTCTGAGCATTTAACACATCCACTTGGGGCATTGGGCCCCAGCTCACAAGCTTTGTATTGCATTCTTCCCATCTTCTAAGAGCACTTTCTGTTAGAAACTGTGGTCCCAAAGATAAAGGCTGAAAATAAGACTAGTTTATTAGTTATCGACTTGGGGGTAGCCTGTTTAAATCAATTACATGATTTAATTATTTTAGTTATTTGTCACTGTTTGTTATATGCTTACAATATACATGGGGGTTAAATCAATAGGTATTGAGGTCACCTATTGTCACCGGTTAATAATCCAAAACGTAAATTAATAAATTTCCTATTGACCGAATGTATTATTTTACGTAAAAATGACACCAGTAAAATAATTCACTGTTGTTTGTTTGGTTGAAGGCAAGTGTGCAACCTAATAGAAATAAAAGCAGCCGCTCTCTACTGAAACCATACCTGCCATTGAGTATGCCCAAGCATAATACAGTATTCCAACAGCCATTGATGATGATTTGCCGTAAGTTCATGAATTTACTAGGAAATTTACAATTCATATTATTTAACAGTGACATATTCCTGCATAGAATATTTTATTACT
This sequence comes from Gymnoscelis rufifasciata, assembly GCA_929108375.1. Classification (NCBI taxonomy): domain Eukaryota; kingdom Metazoa; phylum Arthropoda; class Insecta; order Lepidoptera; family Geometridae; genus Gymnoscelis; species Gymnoscelis rufifasciata. The sequence goes on along the minus strand of OV815308.1, from coordinate 8,603,432 downwards.
ACTTTTTTAATGTACAGGATATTTCTATTTCAAACTCCTGTTTGATGATGATGATGAGTATTATTGATAATACTAACTTAAACTTAGCAAAGAGCTATGGAGAGGGCTATGCTCGGGGTTTCTCTACAGGATGGAATCAGAAATGAGGAGATTCGTAGAAGAACGCGGGTCACCGACATAGCCAAACGGATTAGTTCTTTGAAGTGGCAGTGGGCAGGCCACATAGCACGAAGAACAGATGGTCGTTGGGGCCGAAATGTTCTCGAATGGAGACCACGGATCGGCAAGCGCAGCGTAGGACGTCCACCAACTAGATGGACGGACGTTCTGGTGAAGGTTGCGGGCTCACGGTGGATGCAGGCCGCTGCCAGCCGAAACCACTGGAGATCTTTGAGGGAGGCCTATGTCCAGCAGTGGACGTCTTACGGCTGAGATGATGATGATGATGAAACTTACCTCATGGTAGATTGAAGCTTGAGCCAATGAAGGCAATCTGAATGAGACAACTTTGGGTTTGCCACATTCATCTACAACTTCGAAGTTGTACAAGCCTGTAATTTTGAAAAGTAATGTTATATTATTTTATACATTAATAAGTAAAACAGGCATTTCAATATTACATCATAACAGGTGTAATAATAATGATGACAAAATTTTTAAAATAATTATTCATCCAAAACTTACCAATAAGCATTGTTTCTATACATCTATATGTTTTTTTGTGACTTTGAGCAACAGAACTCAAGTAATTGAATATGAGGGTCGGAACAAACTGTAGTGTAAATCTTTGAAGTTGAATCTCTTTAGATCTGTAGAAACTGAAGAGCTGGATACAGACATTTTCTAGCATCTGTATGGTAAAGTTTATTTTAATATTTATTTAAAGTACATGATATAATTAAATAGTAGTCATTTCATCATGCAGTTATAATATAATGTGATAGAATTAAATAGTCATAATTTCTAATATTATTTACCAGTTCAGTTTCAGTTTCATTTACATCAGATTTCGAATGCTCATCATTATCATCATCAAAGGCGAACAAATTGAAAACAGCAGTGGCAATTTCATGGTTATGTTCATGTTCAGCAGCAAAGCTTTTAATTTCATTTTCTTGTAAGCCTTTATACTCATTTAACCATTCTGTTAATAAATGCTTCCACTCTGTCATTTTGTTTTATAATCCTTGTAATCTGTAAAAAAAATAATTTAAATTAGATTTGTGGTCAATTATGGAGCCTGAACTATAGTGTCACTAATAAGTTTGAATAGTACCTTATCATATATACTCTGTAATTGGCTTTAGACTAATGTGTTTTTTTATGAATAATCATAAATTTGGGATGTGCTTAAAGTAGGCGCATGCAAAATCTAATAACTTTTTTATTACCGTCGATTTCCCTAACTTCGCCTGGGTTTTGACACTTTTTTTAACGTACTTTTTTAAATATTACCACTGCAGACAAATTATTAACATTTTATGGAACAATTAAGGTTTCTTAATAATCACAAGCTAAAGTAACTCTTAAAATCATCGATTTAGAGATAAAAATACCTTGCCAAAGCCAGTAGGCGAAGATCGGGCCGTTGGCCTAACTTCGCCTACCTATGTTTCCTCGCTTTTTTTTAAGACGTCTATGGCTAGTATTTTTTTGGCTATAGAGCGATGTAGTAGAAACGAAACAGAATATTTTTATAAGTGCATAAAGATCAATTTTCTAAATTACTATCGAGTAGGCGAAGTTTGGCACGGTAATTTACGCTTTCCATACAAATGTGAACAACCAACCAGGGTTGTCACAATTAATATGAGTCGCAGTTGTAGGTAAAAAGATACAACTCATATCGAGAGCTAAGTCCATCATTTGCTGATCATGATGTGCAGTATACGATCTTTTCTTTTTTATATTGAGGCCATTTTTCTGAAAAATAAAATAAATAAATATGTATCTTGACAATTACAAATCTTCACTTAAAACATTTCCTAAAAAACATCGCTGTCATAAGGCCATCTATGTACTAGGGTTCGTCAATAACGTGGGTGGTAAAGTTGAAATGGAATAAAACAAGCTGTGTATCAGGTATTCACGAAATTATTTTTTTATTTGATAGGCCTGAATATATGTAATATCCCTAAGGATACTAAAGATAAGGATCTACTACTAGATACACATCAAAAACATATATTTTTTTTAAATGTTTGTTTCTGTGTACATATGTATGTACACACATATGTATAGATACCTACCCAATAAAAATGTACCTAACAATTTTTTTATAATAAATAACCGTTGGATGAAATTGGTTTAATATGTAAATATAAAATATACTACTACTACTTAAATGTTAATTGCATTTAATTTTTTTTACCACAATTATCTTAATTAATCTACAATGAAAATACTTATAATCTTTGCGACAACCCTATGGGTAGGCGAAGTTTGGAACATTATGGCCACTCATGTGTCTCCGTACTTAATTTCAATGATAGCAATTTATTCTTAAAGATTATTGACAAACTGATTACATTATAAAAATCTACGATAAATTTACTATATGATACACTTTATAGTATAATATTACCTGTTCTCTGAAAGCGGATACAAACGAAGTTTTTCGCACTTCACTTAAAACACCTCACACCACTGACACTTTCTGATGTAATGACCGCCAAACTAAACGCATTAGCTGGGTGATATCAGCAAAATATTGCCATGACTAAATAGAAATTTGAATGTGGGTGTTTATTTTGTAACTTACTTCTAAGATTTCGGTGATATTGAGAATTTTATAAATTCAGGCGAAGATTAGGCGACTAGGTGAAGTTAGGGAAATCGACGGTACATTTTAACAATATAGTAAAATCTGCATTAAATTTGACACACCCAATGTATGATTGTTTCAGGGTCAGGCAGGTAACATAATTTGTATCATCACATCTACATTAATATTATCAAGTTATCGGACCTCACAAATACTTAGACTTAACTTTTAATCTATATTTATTGTTGCAAGGCGTATTTTAATTAATATTATTGTTGCAAGGCTAAATCTACTTACGCGTTTAATGAATTTATACCATTAGTGTTCTTTATTCGGAATTTTGCTAATTTATCTATAGAACACCTTTTTCCACAGGCTTGTATTTAATGCATTTTGCTGCTAGTTTAATCTAAAAAATAATTAAATTAAATATTTTTTTGGAAAAAAGACATCACATCACCATCAGCTGTTTTTGTTGCCAATTTTTTTTTATTCTACATTGACAATGACATAACTGTTCAGCAAAATTAAATTATTATATTTAAATTATTGTCTGTGCATGTGAATCTAACATCCACAGAGATTACTAATAATAATTCTCGTATATTATTTGTGCGCCCAAAGATAATAGAATCACTGCGCCCATACAAAGACGGAGGTGTGTGAATAAATACTTTAAAATTTAGTTCAGTTCTCTTAGTTAATAATATATTATTTAATAATCTACGAATGACATTCAGGAATGTGTCTTTTTAGCCTCAGTTTTTTATTATTTGCTTATCTGTGTCTTTTTTACAAGCCACGTCATATAAACGTCAATGTCATAAATTGTTGATGTTGGAATTATGAACGATTTGGGAATCAATTGTTAAACTATAGGGAAAAATTAAAGTACCAGACTAGATTGGAGTTCTATCGATAGTAAAAGAACGGCAGACAAATTAACAAGTAATCTCATTAAAATGGGTTCCTCCCAAAGCACTGGAGTGCCGGGAGGTGGAACTGAGGGATATCATGTTTTACGGGTTTGTATATTCTTTCGGCAGGTAATTTTTATTTTAATGCCCAAATAAGATAATTGATAACGAATGTATGACTGTTACAGGTTCAAGATGGGTCACCAGGGCAATTGGCAAACCTTGAATCATTTTTCGACTTTATAGTTGCAATAGAAAATGTAAGACTAGACCAAGACAATGACACTCTGAAAGAGTTGTTGAGGAACAATATCAATCGCCCGATAAAAATGCTTGTTTTTAGTAGTAAGACTCAAGCAGTTAGAGAAGTAATGTTAACTCCCAGTGACTCCTGGGGCGGACAGGGTCTCCTGGGTGTAAGCATTAGGTTTTGTTCATTTGAAGGTGCCAATGAGAATGTTTGGCATGTTTTGGTAAGTCATTGTAATTATTCATATTTTAAGACTCTTTGGTCGAGACTGTAGTCAAGAGTGAGCCCTTATATTATTAAAAAAAAACATAATAAATAATATTTAAAAATTTTGCTCTCTTTTCAGGAAGTTCATCCAACATCACCTGCAGAGATTGCAGGCTTGAGACCATTTTCTGATTACATCATTGGAGCTGATTCTATCATGCATGAGAGTGAAGACCTATTTACCCTCATTGAAGCTCATGAAGGTAGAGCTCTGAAGCTCTACATTTACAATGCAAATGATGATACATGCAGAGAGATCCATATTACACCAAATATAAATTGGGGTGGAGAAGGCAGTCTGGGATGTGGTATTGGATATGGTTACCTACACAGAATTCCAATTAGAACTGATAGTGTAGCTCCACAAGCTACACAACCTTTTGTAAGTTTACTTCATTTTTGCTTTTGATGCATCATTGTTCATAAATCATGATAAATATGTTTTGCTTTGTTCTAGGTTTCTGCTCCAAGCATGCACCAAACTGTACAACCTGCTGTAGTTCAAAATGTTACAATCACTGATGACAAATCCCCTCTGATTAGTACACTACAAAGTGTCCCTTCAGCAGCTCAACAAGTGACTGCTCAGCCAGCACAGAACCCTCCAGCTCCAGGAATTTTGTCAGGCATCCCCCTGGTGAGCCCTGGCAACTATGTTGGCGGTAGTAATGTATCTCAAGAGCAGCTGACTCCACAAATCGCTACTCAACAGCAACCAGCTCAAGCTCAGTCCATGGTTTCTAACATGGCTGCTTATTCAAGTAGTAAGTACACATTTGCATAAATTATTAAACTGACTAATAAATAAATAAATAATAAATAAATATTTCCGGACTAATCACACAGCATCACCTAACCCCAAACTAAGCAGAGTTTGTACTATGTTATGTTTGTGTTAGGTGACTGATATACTACATATATATATTTTTTTGTACATATGATACATAGAACTAATACTTTGTTTTTGTCATAGCAATATTTAATTTGTCATTTTAAAACGTAACATAACAAATAAAAAAATAGGAAATATCTGTCTTTATTTGATTTTTATTTAATTTACAGATATTGCAGATGCAACACTGACAAATTTGGGAAGTATACCTTCTGTCTCAAATATGCAACCACCAGCGCCTTTGCCTAATTTGCCTGGTATCCCTATGAACCAGCCTCAGCCTTACATACCAATGATGCCTAGCTATGCGCAGCCAGCAGTGCCACCAACAAGTGCCTATTCTCAGAGCACTCCTATTAATTATTCCCAGTCTGCTCCATTAGTACCTACTTTTGATATGAGCAACTTTGCCCAACCTCCTATACAACCTCCACTAATAAGCGCAGGGCCTTCAGTCATCACACCAATCTCCCTACCAGGAATGCCGCCAATAACTGTGAGTGCCACTTTGCCTGTTTCTACTGTCCAAGAACTGCATCAGCAAACATTACAACAACCTGATCTGCTGTCTTGAAAATAAATATCCAATATCTTGTAATATCTAAAATGTATGCATTTTTTATTGTTGAACTGATTATGTTGCAAAATTTTATGACTATGTTCCATAAAAACTAATATAATTGAAGGCAGTATAGGTAGTTCAATTAATCACATAGGCTATGCCAGTTTTAGAATATCAAGTTAATACAAATGTATCTTTATATTTTAATTCATATGCATTATTTACAATACACAAGGAATGATTGTTTTTCACAAACTGCCTTCCTGTGTAATAGCATAAGTGTAAATTAAAAATTAAATGTAAAAACAAAATACTTAAGATGTTTTTATTTCATTAAATTTAAATTAGGTTGTATTCCTAAAATTATCTATTTACTAAGATTGCATAAATACTTAACAACTAGTTGAGACTTAAATAAAGTATGTATGTTAAAAAATGTCATGTTGTCATTGCAAATTGGTGCTTATGATACACATCTTTGGTGTCATTGTACAATAGCGCGCAGCGGCGCCGGTTTCAGCTGCCATTAATATAAAAATATATGATTACTTGAATATACATTAAGAATATGTAAAAGGCCCTATCATTAGTTTATGTACTGCCAAAGCAAGTACAACATTAATGGAACAACAGTTTGTCAGCTGAAAATAACCACAACCACTAGCACCGAAATTGACAGTGACAAAGCTGTCAATTTCAGTTCCTTCATGATCACATGGCATGTGTAACTAAGCTTAAAATAATGGGAAGCTAAAAAACCAGTGAATGTTTAATGATAAAGTGCTGATAACCATGATTTAATCATGACAGCTAATAGACCATGTTGTGTCCCCAAAGCAACCAATCTCCATAACTATATGCTGGAAAAGCTGATTTCCGTCCATAATTATTGTGTCATAAAACAATCTAAGAATCTAACGATGTCCGCATTATAACCTTCGGAAGTTTGCAACCGCCTAATGTCATTTAGTCATTAATAAACATTGCGTTATTATTCAACTTGATATGCCACATCTCGCAATTATATTACTACTTACTACCTGGGTACTCTAGTTAAACCTAAAAATCCTAAAAGACCTAGTTAGTCCAATAGTCCTAGTAAATTTCTAATAAAATTACTTTAAAAAAGTTTGATATTATCATAATGGTTTCAATATTGTGTGGAATCCCGCTAGTCTTATTTATTGTTATATGCATAATACTATTCACACACAACTGCCTATCGGTTAGTCTACCCGTGCGATTTTATTTAATTGTAGTGTTATTTTGCTATTTTATTCATAATGGTAATGAAACCGTACTAAAATTGTGTGGGTTAATTAATAGGCCTGAACGATTTTGAATTTCCTTAACCATTGGAAAGATATAAACATTTGTTTATTTAATCAATTTACTTGATAGGTATCTAACGAAGGGTATGGGTTATAAAATCAATGGACCAACAAACCCCATGGCAACATCCAGAATCTGTACTGTAAGTTTTCAGTGGTCATCGTCATAAATTCGAACAGAATGGTCCTCATAGTTTGCTTCATAAAACATTATCACCTACTCTGCTTCGCAAAGGCTAAAGTTACGTGTCGTCCTGAAAATATTTTTATATATCAAATTGTATGCCCTCGTCGTCAATAACAACAAGGTACCATGAAATAGGCATGATCCGCCCGTCTGTTAGCCCGTCCAAAAATACTGGACACCTATTTTTTGTTTAATCAATTTATTAAGAAATGCTAAGATAAAGTGCATCAAAGTTCCGGAGTGGAGGCTTGTGACGTAAGTATACGTACATTTCGCTCGAAAGCATTACTTCACGGGAAACTTCAATGCACTTTTCGTCTTGTTTATTAAAAATACGGTACAATTTTTTTAAGTACCTACCTAATCTAAATGACGGACTATTTATTATTTTTACTCATATAGACAACAAATTCTAATTTTTTCGAACGAATCATCTTGTTTTAGTAGGTATGTGCATAATTAAATGTCTAAATGGGACGAGGCTAAGACCCTTCATCTAATAAGTTTAAATAGATTTATCAAGTTAACCTTTCATAAGCAGGAACGTGGATCTGTCTAGTCTTGCTATACTGCCGGAACGCGGATCCACCGTGGATCCGCGTTCCGGGATCCGTGGATCATCCACGGTTGGCATACGAAAGGTTAATTCATAAATTTAATTGCTCAATATTTTCTTTGGTACAGTAAATTGTTTTAATGCGAATTATGATTGAATGATGTCGGTTCGAGTTTAATATTGGCTTCATTATATTCAGTGGGCAGTTTTTCTGGGTCCAGACCCATCGCTGGATTGTCTCGACCTCGGGTGAGGGTAGTTGCGTCGCTGTAAAATACTCCTCCAGCCATTTCTGACAGGCGTCGCCTCCGTCGGGTGTCCTTGTCGTCAGCCATACTTGGTGGTCGCACGCTGGAACTCCGCCTGCGTTCGGGGCCCTTTCTTATCGACATCCGCAGGTGTTTCTGGTAAAAACAACATAATTGCGGCATACATTTTATAACAAATTATAAATGAGGTTCTTATTAGTTATTTTATTAGATTTTTAATGATTTTTAATAAGTGATAATCCTCACTTACTACAGGTTAAACTATTTTTAAATTTTATGCAGAAAAAATTAAGACACATCCGTAACCTTCCTGTGCGCGAAGGTTACGGATGTATCTTAATTTTTCTGCATATAATTGAAAAATATTTTTTAGAGTAGGTATTCCATAGGCATTTTTTAGTACTACGCAAATATGGTTAAATTAACCGTATTTTTCCCTCAAGAAAGCAGGTGCCCAATACTACCAAATGGTAACTATTAAACATGAATATTGTGTACGCGCTTACCTTGATACTGTTTGGTAGAGAGTTGAGCAGTTTCAGAACGGGTGGAGATATAAGATCTACAGGAACTTTAGAAGGGTCCATAGCTCCTGTAGCGAAGGAGACAATTAGTCCCACGATAACGGTGACTAAGTATCCAATGCCGGAATACCACAGATACGATAGACGAAACATCCAGAATACAGTCTCGCCGTGAGCCTCCCTGCAAACACCAAACAGCAATAAAACTGTGTACATACTTTTTTTTAGTAGGTATAGATATCAAAGAGAATTTAAATCACTACTAATGTAATGGATATCATTTTGATAAACTTATGTGCTTCATTACCAACCCATATTGTATTGACGTTTTAGGTCAAGCATTAGTTTGAATGTTACCTAAGTAAGATTACATTTTTAGAGGAATCATCCAACAAGATTTTCAAGGATTACACAGAGTACCTACTAGTCTGTTTAGTAAGCTGATTCTTGTTAGATAATTAAATTTAGGTTAGGTTTATAAATTCTTAAAGTGTATGTAGCTTAGTGAGTGTGATTAAACTTCATCTTACACAGAAGAGACGTCCAAAGTGTGGTTTGTATTGGAACAGTTGATCGTAGACGTAGGTAACTGATGCGTGGGTATCTGCGCTAACTGTGCCCCTCCTCCGGCGACCACCACGATTAGTAGACCCACCACACCACCAGTCACGGCGCCCTGAGAGATACGAACAGTTAAGGTCAACCAATCGTATTCATAAGCTAAGTTTGCCAATTTATTAGTAAATATTAAACACATGCAGTTGTTACTGTCCTGTTCTATGATAAGTAAACGTTTTCTCTACTAGCACTATGCGATCGAATAGGAAATATCTAGCAATACTAGATAGTTTATTTTTCTACATAAATTTAGAATATTAGTTTCAATCTCTATGTGGGGTTTATCACTTTGTAAAATCATAAAAGCAATAAGCGATTCAAATTCACGTTTAATATTCCACCGGATAAAGTTTGTACTATGTAGTCAGGGTGAAAACTATGCAAGTGTCTAATCAGACTCTCGGGCGAAAAACAGATGGCGAGAATTGAATTAACTTCTATGTGTCTCGCGTTTCGGCGTGTACTGTCTCTAATGTCTGCCAAGAGTAGCGAGCATTGGCAACCCCCCTTCTCACTGGGGACAGTCCAGCAGTGGACGACCTACGGCCGATATAATGATGATGATTTGTCTGCAGTGTTTCTCGCGAGTAACTCCTTCGTACCGACTATCAGGGGCTAGGTATCTTCTATGCCTTCGTATTCGTACTCCATTAAAGATAGCCTTATTATCTACCGATATTCAGTTCAAATGAAACGTTAAGCAAATCATGTAGGTACATTCATATGTTGTTATTTGTAGTCTAGGCGCAATAGGGGACTTTATAGGCTCTCATTCTCAATATGGTAACATGACATGACATTTTGCCACGGTATCATGAAATCAACCTAATGGTAGGTATTTTGTATTTGCGTAAGCCTTATATGTTCGATTTGATAGTTGTAGGCAAAACAACCGATCTGAATCTGATCTGAGATCTAAAGAAATTGTTGATCACTTCAGTTTTTAAGTGTGCATTACAATGATGTATCTAGTCCTTGTAAGTATTACTTTAAATTGTGTTGGAAGCAGTAAGTACATTTTGCTATGCCCTATACACAGGGTCCTTAAATGTTTATAATGTTTAGTGCAATAAAGACACTGAAACTGAAACTGGTCGTATTATGTGACTTGAGTTGGTTTTTGCCGAAATGCTTTTCAGGCGCAAAAACTACAAGAGCGATTTAAATTAAACTTGGTACTCTACGTGCCAAGAATAAACATGTTAAGTAGAATAAATGTCTATACAAATATTCTCTAGAGCCTGAGAAAGGACATTGGGTGCTTTTTACCGCGAGAAAATATGTGATTCCTCGGGGAAATTCATTACAAAGCGAGTCACTCCGCGGGAAACGACTTGCTGTCTTTATGTATGAGAAATATTATGTAGATACCTAGTAACTAATGTATCTGATATATACACATCATATTATTTAGTTACCTAAAATAACCCTGTAAGTACTAACCTTTGCATTGGCCCAAGGAAAGAGCATTCCGAGAGAGAAGAGGCCCAGTGTGACGCCTCCAGTCATGCCGTTGAAGGATAAAGCCAGCTGCAGCACAGGTCCAAGATGTTCCACGGCGAAAACCAGCCCAAATGATAATAGGCCGCACACGATGGATACCCAGCGCGCTATCTGTAAGGTTTACTTTTTCTTTAAGATCTATTTGAACCCCTTAGATAAATGGTTTAAGTTTCGTTCTCGTTTTCACAGGTCTTTTAGATCAGCGCCTAATTGACTAACGTAAGCTTTATCTATGGCGTTAGCAAAGGCTTTTCTTAAAGGCACTCCGCCTTTAAGAATAGCCTTTGAGAACAAGAACTTAACCCACATACTCCATTCGTAAAGTTCTTGACGACTGGTGTAAGAATATATAGCACCTTGTAACTGATTTTCACTTGACTTGTAAATAAAATTGACCTTACCATAGCTCCTCTGTTTTCTGGCAAAGTGAGTCCTAATAGTCCTACTGCTAAGTCTTCACAAGCAATGGCTGCCAGAGAATTGAGGGCTGCTGCAACTGTCCTAAACCAAAAAAATATAATTTACTTTAAATAAGACTTACATTGTAATTAATTAGTTACAGGTAGGTATATGCCGGTATTTATTCCAATAGGCAAACATAGTACTTAGTACTCACCCACCCAATACCCACTTAAAAATCTCCAAACCATCTTAAATTGAAACTAGTCTTTTCTGGTTTTATCCATATTCATTCAGCGTCCTGTTCCAAGGCACCCTGTAAGTTACTTGTACCGAGGCTAGCAGCCGATACGCATTTGTCCTCTTATTTTGCAACAAATAAAAAAAAACTTGAATGTTGTGTAGTCTGTTCTCACCCCAGACTGGCAGCGAATATGCCGGCGACGAAGAAGCCAGGAACACCTCTAGCGCTGCCCAGCTCTTGCACGACGTATAGCGGGAGCAGTCGATCCGAACCAGCAATCTCTCCATTCTGAGGTATGTAATAATAATTTAAGTAGATATGGTATATATACAATGTGAGCCTTCTCATATTCCTTGGTTTTGCACATAAAAACTGTGTCGAAAGTTTATCACAACAACACATAGGCTTCGTACAAGTCATATGCTTTTAAAAAAGTTTGTGTTTGTAAAGCGAAAAGTGGTTTTGGAATGGAGGCCGCGGACCGGTAGGTGCAGCGTCAAGATCAGCGGTCAAAAGTCAAAGCTCACGGGGCGGTGGATGCAATTATCATCCAATCGGAATAATTAGTCATCTCTGAGGGAGGCCTATGCCCAGCAGCCATGATCTACATCGTACACAGAAAGACTATATTGACCTAGTAGCATAGTTGATGGATTCAACACAGCTCAATCAGTTTTATAAGATATTTTTATTTAAAATTCGATGCATCAAACATTGCGTAATTTAACGACATGACCACAACTTATCGGCATTAGAATAAACACCTACGTGATTACCTGAATGGGATCACAGTCGGCGTAATGCAATGCTAATATAGCGCCGGTGACGAAATTCACGGAGTAGACCGCTGTAAGGCCGAAGGCGGAGACCCAGAGCGCGACTCGCACTTGGCTGATGCGCTCTACGGAGAGGTACTTCTGGACCGAGGCCTGGTTTGCGCAGAACATGCTTGTCCAGTACACAGAGCCTCCAACCACCACAGACCAGAAAGAGTGCCGCACGGTCGGGTCTGTGTTCATGCTATATCAACATAAATACGTTATCATTACACAAACAGCTATATTCTTTTTGTGAATTTCAGTTTTTGTGATTGGTTAGGTTTAGTTTACCAATATAAGAAAAAACACTTTTTCGAAAAGCATAAATTTAACAACATAATTTTTAATGTGAACGTATCACAAATCGTTATTATGTACCCATATTATTATGGAAAATTGGAAATATAACCGTCACTAGTATATAGAAATAGAATAATGATAATATAACGTATAAAAAGATAAAAAAAAAGTGTAACTTACTCAAAAAAGTGCAATCTGTCTGTTTGTTTCGCGTAGTCCCAAACACGGTCCATTCCGCCGACGCGAACAGCCCCCATGCCCAGTATCACGGCCAGGGACCCGATGAGCACGACGGTTTGGAACGTATCGGTCATTATCACAGCCTTCATGCCACCCTGCACAAAAGTACCTACACGTTAACATAAGTTCTCATTTTCCATACTGATAATGATGTTCATCCTACGGTTTTAGGACGTAGATAAGATGAGGTATACTAGTAAAACAAAAAAAAACTTAAGTTCTTCTTTATAAAACAATATACATATGTATTTAGTTCAATCAAAATATTGTAATTAAATTATGTCTTAATGATAGCGCTGATTTTGTTGATTATTTATTCGTTTCTCTGAATAAAATTATCAAAATGACGTTCAACTGAGTAACATCATTTCACTTAATAATTTTATTTAACTTGCTACTGGCAAACTGACGCTTCATTTTGCGTCCTCCACCGGGGAAGTCCTAGCAAGATTCATCTTTACAAAAAATAAATATTTATTTCATCACTATGCCAACGTTTATAATCTTTGAACCCGTGCTCCGTGCTGGGCACATGCCTTCTTTCATTTGCCATTCTCCTCTCCATACATATGTATAAAATTGTGACTTAAAATATTATTATGTTACTAGCAGCCCGCCGAGGCGTCGCACGGGTAAAAAAAATCCCGGTAATTTTTAAAGTTTTTTGTTGAAATTAAGTTATGTCAAAGACAATTTTATTCACAATGAAGTACTCTTAACCAACAGCATATTTATTTGAATAAAGATTAATATTATTATGTTGATACAACTTAAACAAATTATTTCGACCAAATTAGGTACCATAAAAACGGTTTTTGTGAGTTAATCCTAAAAGATAGACATATACTATTGCGGACTGTTTTTTAGATCATTAAAAGAGCTATTATTCTTTAATACATATTTTTTGTGTATCTTGAACCGTTTTCACGGCGCACGCAACGGAAGGCTTCAAAGATGAAATAATTTCTCCCGTTTTTTACACATTTACCACTATATCTTTGCTCCTATTGGTCGTAGCGTGATGTTATATAGCCTATAGCCTTCCTCGATAACTGGACTATCCAACACAAAAAGAATTATTCAATTCGAACCAGTAGTTTCGGAGATTAGCAAACAACAAACAAACAAACAATCAAACAAACAAACTCTTCAGCTTTATAATATTAGTATAGATAAATTCATTGCTAACCTGAGATGCGTAGAAAATGCAAACTGCATACACCAATGTAACTGCCAGATATGTATTCAATCCCGTTACTGAAAATTAATATCAATTAGATCACTTGATATATCTCGTGTGGCATGTTTTATCATTTAAGTTGTTTTAATCAAGATTAACGAAATGCTTTAAGCCTTATGCACGGTTATCTGAACATTTCAATCTCACGGGAAGCGAAGCATGGCCGCAGCCATATATTTTATTGTGAAATAGGTGCTTAAACCATGGAGCATCCGAGGCCATACATGTATCCTATACTATAGTTATAGTTCTTTGATCGACTAAACTAAAAATGAGGCGGTTTTCAATTACTTACTCGAATATTTCTTTACTATTGAGAAACTCAGCTCTCGCTCAAAAAAAATACCAGCATGCTCAAAAGAACCCTTTACCTACGGGAGTTTAAATAGGGATTAAATGAGACTAGTTTCATTGTGTGGCCATTATATTAGGTCCTTACATATGAAATTGGCGTTTTTCGTACTGGCCACTTTAATCACAAATTTCTCCTCTTTGGTAAGGAATTCCAAATTCAAATTTGTACAGCTATAGACTCATGTATTTGTGCTTCGATGATCGTCATTCATTTGTTTTTTTTCTTCTGTTTTTTTCTGTTTGCGTCACTCATTTTACAAAATGGAAAACTTAAAATATCGCATTATTTACGAGTACGAGTTCCGCCGTGGCACTAGTGCTGCGGAAACAACTCGAAGGGTGAATGATGTGTATGGCGGTCGTGTTGCAAAAGAAAACACAGTTCGTTTTTGGTTCCAACGTTTTCGTTCTGGAAATTTCGACTTGCAGAACAAGCCCCGTGGACGGCCTGAGACTCAAGTTGATAATGAAGAGTTGAAGGCTATTGTGGAAGCGGATCCATCGCAAACCACGTCCGAGTTAGCTGCAGGCTGCGGTGTTAGTGATAAAACTGTTTTAATTCACTTGAAGCAAATTGGGAAGATTAAAAAGCTTGAAAGGTGGGTATCTCACGAATTGACTGAAGCAAACCGGCAAACGCGCGTCGACTGCTGCGTTACATTACTAAACCGGCACAATAATGAAGGTATTTTAAACCGAATCATTACCTGTGATGAAAAATGGGTTCTTTACGATAATCGGAAGCGCTCAGCGCAATGGTTGGATCCTGGCCAGCCAGCCAAATCCTGCCCCAAGCGAAAATTAACCCCAAAAAAGTTACTTGTAAGCGTTTGGTGGACTAGTGCCGGTATTGTTCATTACAGTTTTCTCAAATCTGGCCAGACTATTACGGCTGATGTCTATTGTCAGCAATTGCAAACCATGATGGAAAAGCTAGCGGCTAAACAACCTAGGCTGGTCAATCGCTCCACGCCACTGCTGCTTCACGACAACGCTAGACCACACACTGCGCAACAGACGGCTACTAAATTAGAAGAGCTTCAATTGGAAAGTCTAAGACATCCTCCGTACTCCCCGGACCTTGCTCCAACAGATTACCATTTTTTTCGAAATTTGGATAACTTCTTGCAAGGGAAAAAATTCAACTCCGATGGGGCAGTCCAAATCGCCTTCAAAGATTTTATTGATTCCCGTCCGACTGGTTTTTTTAGTAAAGGGATCAATGAACTACCTATAAGATGGCAAAAGTGCATAGAAAATAATGGTTCATACTTTGATTAATTAAATATATTATATTAAAAAATATTCGACTTTTTGTTCCTCCCATACAAAACGCCAATTTCATATGTAAGGACCTAATATACAACATTTTTATAAATATGTCACTGAAACTATAAAATAATCTATACTATTGAAAAATATTTCCTAGTATGCACGGTCAAAGTAAATCGATCCGATCCGGTAATATTTTATACAATTTACTCTACGTTAGTTGAGTATTCTTTTGTAATTATTAAATTCTTAACATTACGCCATGTGTCAACCATATGTAGGCGCATTACTTTGGTAACTATTGAATCAATTGGAATAATATTTCATTGCACCATGCATTTTTATGCATTGACACATTAAATCTGAGAGTTGTGGACCTTATGCCCAATGTAACGACTGCTATCGCGAGTAATCGCGATAATATGAGGCCATTATCGTGAAGTATCGTCACCACCTTTAGCAATGCGAAGCAACATTGAATACCAGAGTATGTATTATTATGAAACATAAAATCAATAAAATTCTGCATCGAATAATTTATCGATTGATGATCTAAGTGTTCATTACAACACACTAACCACTCAGAAATTTAAAGCTATCCTTAAAATGACCTTGTGCTGTTTAGATTGTGTTTAGCCAACATGGAACTGTCATAAAATCTCTAACTTAGATTTATACATTTTCACTTACATTTCGTTAGCAATAATAATTGAGCTGTGAGAGAATTTGAATCTTGCCTGAAATGGTTACACTCGAATTCTCTGCTCTATTTTTTTGATCACATTCGATAACTATCATATTCGGATTCGGTCTTTGTTAAATCCTGCTATATTTTTGTTATGCATTATCTTTTTTGTCTTTCCGCAGAACTAATATTTATTATTTTTAAATTATCAAATTCCTTTACTATATCTATTTCTATAAGTTGTTGTATAAACTATTTCTATTCTATCTACCATTGGAGCAATAAACTTACCAATGGGTGCCCCGTTGATTACATCTACCATAAACCCACTCTTTTACCTATGATTGACTGCATGGTGAAGCCATATTGGATTGTGATTGTGATCGTTAGGCTAGACCAACAATTTGTTGAATAACATAATGATAAACTGTTATATGTATGCAGTATGAAATACTGCTGTTGCCTCATAATAAATAACCGCCTCCCATGTGTATTGTGTACAAATATATTTTATATGCCATCACACACCGTGAACCTAAATTAATTTTGTGAAACCAATAGCAGTTTATCATATCACAAACTTCGCCCATATTTTAAATATTTTGTAATTCCGTTCCAAGGGCTCCGGGTGATATTGAACATTACGTATGATCCATACAGGATGGACCGAGGCATGCATAACTAACCGCATAGCATTTTTGAATACAAAGTCACGCGTTAACATTGCAAAATTTATATTGTCATTGGCAACGCAAATAAAATTAGAATAGGTGCAAGTGCGCTGAAAACTCTCTCGTTGTAGGAGTTTGTCAAGAGTTTTGAAGTTACTTAAATTTCTGTTGTGTTTCAACCTAAATTTGGTTTAAATCACACTTTATCTAATTAGAGAATCTCATAAACCAAGATTCACCGTACGTTGCGAAAGAATCTTGATTGCGGCGAATATGTGTGGTTTCCGCAACTGTTACGCTAATAAAGTGTACTAATGGCGTTACAGCTTTAATAATATGGTGTCTCATAATAATGGCATATTTTAGACCGTCAATCAAACCGGCCATTTTCAGAACGAGGTGAATTAAATCTTGAATAGCCGTGTCATTGAAATTCTCCTCACATTAATTTTATGTGATCTGTTCTAGTTTATTTATTTGAAGTAAGTTCTTACTACGTTTGTTTACGTCTCGTTAAATTTTAATGAACCCGTTCAGTAGCCGTATTAAAGAATGTAATCTGATCTGATATAATAGTGTGGGATACATAAACTGGTTTCGTTGATTAGTGTATTTGGTGCATTTGACTTACCATCAGATAGCGCCAATGAAGGCGCGTACACCGCCACTGCGGTATACAGTATCATTTGAAGTATGTACAGTATACTTGCAAAAAAACGGGCTGTTTTACAGAATCGTATTTCCTGTAACCAATAAATGTAGTTGTTGTAGGTACCTATTTAATATTTATTAATTAATAAGACAACTCTATTGCCTACAAAAATATTGCTGAATTTTTCACATACTTTTACTAGGGGTTTAATCTATAACTAGGGTTTTAATACTATATTAATTAGATAAGTACATGATTTTTTTGTCATGACAAAAAACCAGTTTTAGGACCAACCAAAACTTTTGTGGGCGGGAATTAAATACACAAACTCATGTGTTCTAAATGATCTCATGTTCACCATTAAGCCACTGATTTCTTAAATTTGCTTTAAGCTCAGGAATTATGAAAGCGTCGAAATCCATAAAATACTGTACCAAATATTCATAACAACTCGTCAATCTCAGTCTCATGAACACTGGCAGGTAAAGTTGGCTCGAAATAGGCACTATTATTATAAAGGCGACACAAATCATCCAGAACTGTGCGCCTGCCACGTACATCTCCGCTGGATTTCCCAATAGCTCGATAGCAGTGACGAAACTGAAAACATACTGGTATTCAATAAAGTACCTATAGATATAGGTAACTAGCTTATTTATAACTTAAGTGCTACTTACCTGGCAGCTAAGCTTAGAGCGGTCGGAAAAGTGCCCATGGACGACCCTCCGAGTAGAAAGTCGTCGCCACTGGTTTGTTTTTCTCCGAAATAACCGTAGAATACTCCGATTCCACAAGAAATGATTAGCATGCTGGCTAGGACGCTGTAGTCTTCCCAATGAAAAAGCTCTTTTGTGGTATTGTTACTCTGATACATTTCTGTATTGTTTTCAGTTAAAGTTAGAGGAATTGACGCTGATGTGGTTGATAGTAAACTTATGGTCCAACACAATACTAAACTATACAATATTATCTGAAATAAATTTCAACAGTTCATCATAAATCGAATAGGTACATCCATAAATATCGGAAAACAAAGCCAGTGAGGTGTGACTTTGAATAGAATTAATTGTACAATTGAAGTGTGGGCAGATTGCCTTAATGTTTCGCTTATTCGGATGTAGTTGTCTTTTAAATTAGAAAAACTCCATTTAATTGCTCTTTTAAAGTGGTTAACTATTCCGTGATTAATCGGCTAGCGTATATACGCGACTACGCGTAGCTACATACGTTTGAAAGTGTTTCTGTGTTTTATCTCTGTAAAAGCATTTAATAAAGTACAATATTTTCATTCTAATAATTTTTCATTTTACAAGAGCGACTAAAAGCGCATATCGATGACCTTATTTCTGAATTATAATTGAGAGCGGTGTTCAACGATGCTTATGAATACAATTCGATTAGTTGGAATTGCCATGGTATTCGTTGGAGGCAGCAAACACAGCGATAACGAATAGCGGCGTGAGGCGGAATTATCTGGTTCTGATTCGCTTGAGCTTCCTCTATCCGGATACCTCCAGATGAATACAACTCAGCGCTCGACTTAGGACTATGCGTGTCACTTACTACATACCAGGCAATTAATAATGGTTAATTATTTTGTTTTCGCCCTTTTTAACAATCTTGAGTATGAATTTGTGACTAACGGAAAATTATGAAGGTCTGGTGTGGCTAATTATTATTTACGTCAAAATCACATTAGATATAGGTCAGATTCAGTGTTTTATTTATATTTAGTTAACCTATCTTAAGATATGCACCTAAGCCATCCCATCGGGAAACTATTTCGCGAGGAATGTGGAAACGTTTTTAACGAATATAAGTTATTTAATTTATTTATGTAACTACTTAGCAGATATTTTATTGGTACTTAAAAACTATTTTTCACAACGCAGTTAGCATACCGTGAGACCTACTTAAATTCTCTATTCAGAAAGATAGGCATCGAACATGGATGCTGTGAACTTAGGTAATCATCATCATCACCCTATTAACGTTCCCACTGCTGGGACACAGGGACTTCTCTCTTGACGAGAGAGAATAGGCCTTAATTCACCACGCTGGCCAAGTGCGGGTTGGTAAATGTCACATGTCCTTCAAACTCTTTTTTAAAGTTCTCAGAACATGCCGGTTTCCTCACGATGTTTGCCTTCACCGTTAAAGCACGTGTTTAAAGCGCACATAAATTTCTCAAGAAGAAAAATCCAGAGGTGCGTGGCGGGGTTTGAACCCACGACCTTCGGAATGAAAGTCGAGTGTCCTCCCACTTAGCCAACACGGCTTCCTTAGGTAATACTCCTATCATTTATATAAATCGAAAAAGGTTTGTATAACCTGGAATGTTAAGCTTAAACTATATATTTTTAGTTAAATAATCTAAATTTAAACTTTAAGAAAAACCCTCTATTCTAAAATCATATATAGTAGCTTATATAGCATCATAGCTCCCGAACGGAGGACCAGACAGACAGACACGTGAAACTTCCAACACCCCTCTTTTTTGGTTTTTAAAAATAACTTAACTGAACTGAGGTCAAATGTAAAATAAATTTGGTATCTTTTCCAGCTATCCTAAATGAAGCTATTACTTACCAATTTTCAATACTTCTACTAACATTATTTTATCTCTATGGAGTTAATTTAAAATAAGCTACATGGCACTAAATGGCGTGAAGGGCATTATTTTTTATAGGTACAAAATGTTGTTTGTAAGTTGGAACTTAGATTTAACATTCTAGTCAATTTCAATCTCAAACTTTTACTTTCGGCCATTTTTTTAATTCGGTTGATTGATTACACAAATTACTTGATCTGCTCGAGGCAAGCAACATGTCAAAGGTTATATCGTGAGGCTAATTATACTAGTAAAAATACGCATTTTCTAGTTAATGGATAACTAAAACGCAATATGCGCTCATCCTTGAAAGCAACTTGAAACTTACGAAAGTTAAGTGGTGGAATTCTGCTTGTATAAAGTAACTGCCAAGCATAGCCGTTAACTTATGATGAGGTCCGAAAATAGCATATAACTGTAAACACCCATTTAAACCGTGGTTGCAACACTGTGTCATTTTCCTTGTACCTACTAAATCGTAAATGGAACATGAAACAGGGCTGTGCCGATATCAGTGGAAGAGTCTTGAGAGACGATATAATATCATACTCGAGACATAGATATCACATGGATTGATGGACACCTACTAGAAAGAGAGGCATTTCTGACTGTATGGATAGGAGTACGAATGATCTCCATCGATAGAAAGCATCTAGGTAATATATAAAAACTAACTCACAATATTAGGTAAAAAATAGGGAAAAAATAGATGGTCTCTGGAGGCAAACTTTAGCTAGCTCATTTAACTGAAATGAAACATTCCTATATTTTTAAAAGGCAACAAAGCTACATTTAAAGATTTACCGAAAAATATTTTTTTATCTGGGAAACTTACAAAACAAACACAAAAACAATACCAACTTACAAAAAATTAAAAAAATTACTTGCTTTTATTTTACGCTTTCGTAGGTTTACTGGTCAAGTTAAAATTGCCTTATAAACAATTGATTGTGAGTTTGATATTTTATTCTCGAAAAACACAAAGAAGACAAACTTAAAGAGTTTTATGTATGTAGCCGTCTTAATATAGAATATAGACGGAACTTCTTAAATTAAATCATCTTTCGTGATGTAACTTATGTAGATGGTGTTTGTCAGGCTGGATACATCTGACTAGCTTGATACAGCTAATGTGCAGTTTTTGTTAAAAATTCCGCATATATATAATCTATTTGTATAAGCCTTTACACAACTACGGAATGAAGAATTTAAAATCAAATTTTACTTCGATATGCCCTATTCTATTACGAAAAGGGAAATTCTATCCTGAAAAGTAATCCGATTCGTATGATAAAACAGCCAGGGTACATTTTTAAGTATAACGTAAAGTGATATACTAAAATATAAATATTTTTTTGCTAGATAAGCCTTCATTTGACCATAATCTCACCTGATGTTAAGTGACGATGTGGTCTAAGATGGAGCATAAGGACCTGGAAGGTAGATGGCTTCTCCGGGCCACATTACAAAACACGAAAAAATGCCTCAACAATTGTCATATCATACATTATTTTTACAATGTAACAATTTTGTTGAAATTGCATATTTTTGAGCTAATCGAAGCTCAAACATCATGTATGGGCGGGGTAATGTATGCTATTTACACAATAATTAAACGTAAACGTAAAAAATCTTTTTGATTTCTATGAGGTAAAAAAAAATCGTTCTCCAAATTTGCCGCCCCCAAAATCTGCCGCCCTAGGCTGGAGCCTACTCAGCCTGCTGGTAAATCCGCCACTGGTTTGACGTGTTTGACGTGTATTTCTGTCTGTTTGTCTGTGGCCACACTTGCATCCAATAAACGAACCCCGAACGAATGCGAAAAGAGATTTCAATTTAGTTTTTTTTTTGTATGAAAGGTGAGTTTTCTTAGATATGTTTGATGAAAAGCGGTTGTACCATTTAAAAGTTATGAAAGTGGCGTGAAAAAAAACCGATCAGCTGAAAATATACTCCAGTAAGGTCTCGAATGAAAGCACATTACGTCTACAACGCAAAATTATGACTTCTAAGGGAATTAAGGTTTTAGAATCTGGGGTTGTTTTTTACTTTTTTAATTTACATTAAAAGTTAAAACTTGTTTATTGGATGCAAGTGTGGACATTTTATTGTTGTTATGAAAATAAGAATAATATCTGAATGGATTCTAAGCGATTTTTATAAATATCATAACGCGGCTTCCATATTATAATGAAAGACTTACAAAAATCACTTTCAGGATAGTAAGTAATACAATAAAACAAAAACAATAAAACAGGAAAAGCTACGATACACAAGCGAAAATAGCTTTAACTCTGCTATGCTGTCTTGGTGTGACAAAGTGCGTACCTAATTAAATATCAATAATTTAAACGGTATAACACTCACAACTTTAAAAAAAATGTTATCTGAATAAAGATTAAATAGTAGGTAAACATATTTAACTTTCTTTCAAATATAAGCTACTAACTGACCGTTAAATTGATATATACTTACTAGCTGACCCCAGCAAACTTTGTTTAGCAAAATGAAAAATAGATAGTAGCCGACTCTCAGACCTACTGAATACTCATATAAAATTTCATAATAATCGGTTAAGCCGTTTTGGAGGAGTACGGTAACAAACATTGTGACATGGAAATTTTATATATAAGATGAATTAGCAACCAGTATTTTTTAATGACAACTGAAAACAAACTTACTTTTAAATCTCCTGTTAACCAGGCATTGCGTATCCGTGTATTGTCAGCCATTATTTACACTTATTTATTTCCTTACAATTCGTAACAATGCATAGGGCTATTAAAAGACTGTTTATGTATCCAGACGAAGGCGAACTGAGGGCTTTTAAGATGTCTCGAACATCTACGTACTCTAATCAATTATCATGATTGTGACTAATACTCAATGGAGCTCGTCACCCGAAGCGTCGCTAGTTAAGCTTTTCTAAAGATCTGACGCGCGATCCTGAAAAAATATACAGAAATTACTCCTAGTGTTGCACATTTAAGAAAGACTGCTTAATTCGTTTTAACACTTGTGTCGTGTGTTTAGTTATAGTTAGTATTATGAGGCTGACGAGGTTTTAGGTTATTTGAAGGACTCTCCCGCACTCGAAACATAATGTCCATTATCAAAAAGTCGCTAACCCCAGCTTATCTCGCCATTGATACATGAGGATCGAGATGTTCTATGCTTTTGCATTATGTATGTCTATTATATTAAGTATATTTTCTAAGGAAGTACTTGGATGGGTGACCACCGCCCTGACTGCAGTTTTTTCTTTGTTGTTGAAGTGTTTCTTTATTGATGTAATACAAGGAACCCTTAGTGTATCTGTTACGTATCAAATCTGGGGACACGGCAGTGCCCCCACCAAGTCGAGCAAAAAAGCGTCACGGCCGCACCATCCTTTTCTCGAAGCATTTCAGGCCATTTTCAACCCCCTGTAACTTCGTTGTGGATAAAACTAGAAGACTGAAATTTTCAGTACCTAACCATGCAGGCATTGTAAAGACACGGTATATTTCAAATTTCATTCAATTTGAACCAGTATTTTAAGAATTATAACGGGTCAAATTTCTTAATTTTGTCACTCACTGACTGACTGACTGACTCACCGATCATCAAAATTCTAAGGCACTTCTAGCAGACCTAGAAGCTTCAAATTTGGAATATAAGTAGTGTTTGGTGTAATCAAGGAAAAACTAAAAAATCTAGAAAAAACCGGTACAGAGGGCGCTGTCGCAACGCCACGTATATACGAAATATGAACTTGAAAGTAATTACAAGGCGAAATATAAATAAATCCAATCTGGACCGGCAAAAAGAAAATTATATGTATATATATACAATAAGTAGAAGGTACCGAAAAGGAAAAAAGTAGAACTGTCTACAAAATACAAAAAGAAATGAGATCCCATCAAAAACAATACTTGTCAAAAATAAACCAAGTCGTGCAACTCAGTTTGTTCTGCGGTAAAAAGTTTTGAGATCCATGTAATACCAAGTCGGTTATTAATTTATTCAGTCTCTACTTAAGCTACTTTCTGTCTTAATACGTCCAGTCTCTAAGACCACGAACGTGGTCCATAACAATTGAAGGAACAAAGGAGAACTGTCCTTAAAATTAATTCATCATCATCATACGAAGATACCTAGTCCTTGCGAAGCACGACTACCTATCCACTCATACCCCTCGACGGGAATCGAACCCGCTACCTCTTGCGCCGGAAGTAGGCTCTCGCCCACCGCGCCACATAAGAATCGACCGTTTCCGAAATAAAATATGTTTAGCTGAATCTGGCGAGTGGATAGGTAGTCGTGCTTCGCAAGGACTAGGTATCTTCGTATGATGATGATGAATTAATTTTAAGGACAGTTTTCCTACAACTTTTTTTTCAGTAAATTTAATTTCTTTTTTACTACCTTTAATTTCAATACATATTATCTTATTATACATAAAAATATATCTTTGATTAATTACTAATTGTTGGCTAAATTCAATAAATCAATTTCCATATTTCAGTTCAGCAGAATGCATTAATGGGCTAACATAATATGTTCTAGTTCTCTCTGACTTTCTACCAAGCTCCATCACATGATTAAAGAAACACAGAAATAGTTAAAACTAAATTATTTATTTTAATAATTTACTTAACGTCCGTTAATGTTAAACCTCTGAATCCTTACACGTGACCTCCGGGTGGTGCTAAGAACAGCCTTGGTGATAGACTTTGGCCGCAGCTTGTCACTACCCTTCAGGCTGGGCCAGTGCGTGAAATGATTTTTTCGTGTTTCGTAATGGTGGCCGGAGAAGCCATCTACCTTCTAGGTCTTCATGCTCCATCTTAGACCATATCGTCACTTTACATGAGTTGAGATTGTGGTCAAATGAAGGCTTAACTAGCATAAAAAAAAACTAACCTACTGCACTTAATTGTAAATCTTTTTTTTTTTTAATTTAGTTTTTGCAACTCTAGGTAATTGCTGAAAATCAGTGGTTGCACCCTGTGCAACATTAATCACTGAGCAATTACCTTTTTGCCGCACTGAAACACACATGTAAGGACCTAGATTGTCTTTAGCTTTAACCTTAAGTTAGTTACTTGTAAGTTAATGTTAAGTTTGAGTGTTCCTGTTTAATAGTGTAGTGTATAATAAGTAAATGTGTATGAATGTATTTGTGTTGAAGTCGCAAATAAATGATTTTTACTTTTTTTTTACTTTACTCTATATCATTTTTGTTACGTTTATCAGTTACCTCGCAGTATTCAGATTATGAAGATTTCGTTGGAGCCCATACAAATTGTCGGTAATTGCATGTGTTTTAGAATAAATCAACCGGTTCTAAATATACGCTGGTGCTCACATACCTTCCTAGTATTTCTACATTGGAGGCCCGAGTGGGGTCAGTGAGGGGTCAATTATTCCCATCTAGGCATAAAACACAATCTTAACACCAGCTATATAACTTTATATTTCCACTTATTATTCATATAATAGGAATCACTGTATAAAGGTATCACTGTTCGATGAGTTGATGTAACTAATGACTTGGTAGTGTAACGCAGCACACCGTATTTCATAAAAACTTCCGATTTCCTGAACACAGCAGCGTCGCGAAACGCACAATGTTATCAATACAAAGGCCAGTTATTGTACTTAAGTATTGCAGCCAGGTACATTAATCGAGAGTTGACAAGTAGGTAAGTAACATGCTAGAGTGCAATTATTATCTACTGCTGTTGAAATCTAATTAATATACAAGATAGGTAATCAATTAAAAGTGAGAATTTACCTTTACCTGGAGATGAAATGCTTGATAAAATAATGAGTGTTTTGAGAGATTAAGTTGACATAAGTTTAGCTACATACCTTTGCAAAAATAACTGTTTAAAACTTCTAGATTATTTATCAGAAATAACAATAGTTTAAGGTGAATGTCACACGCGTGCGAAGTTATGAAGTAACTAAAATAAATGAGCATACTTTCCTCGAGCGTTGAAATCGTCATTATTATACTAATACGATAGCGAATTGTGTTTTACTCATGAGTACCTAAGTACTTACTCAAGAGCAACTGCAAGTTTCATGGCTTTCAGTAATGGAATGCAATTTCAATGACTCATAAACACCGTGATGTTTCATCAATTCAATACATTCCTAATTAATGGGCGAATCCTAATTAAAAGGCGAATACAACCCTACTTGCGAATATACCCAAGTATAAAAAGGTACCCTGTCAAACAAAAGGTTAAAACCGGTTGATTTATTCTTTAAAAAAAAGATTTTGTACGATCTACAATTTCTGGTTTTGGGTCTAGGTGTTTTATATGTATCATAATGTATTTACAAAAAAAATGTATCTATGTAGTATGTCAATACATAGAGGGACATACCATATCTAAGCATTCGAAATATAGGAATCGCTTCATAAAAATTAACACCTCGCTTTCATAAACGCTTACAGTTATTGCCTAATCCGACAGGTTCCGCATAAGAAAATATGACATGCTTCATTTTTGTGGTTAGCGAGTGGCAGCCGTCGAATGCCCTGAAGTAAAGTCGGCCGCCGCGGCGGGTAGGAGGGCGCCGCGTGAGCCCCATCACTCGCATTGCGCAACCCATGAGAGCCATCGAAAGTACCCCCTCCCCCGGATATGGAGCGCACATCTCTTATAAACACAGGTGGCGCCCGGTTGCTGGACACTGTTCTATCCAAACTCGTGTGTAACGTTCTCAGGATGTGTGACAAAACGGTAGGTGCCCGTGACAGTGAACAGTCCGACCTAGTGATCTCCTGGTGTTATCTTATACTTTAATAGTGATTATGGACTAAGTGCTCATGTATTGGATTCCAATGAAACCTGTTGAGATGTCCTTATGGTTTTGGATGAATGTGATGATTTTTGTGTGTGCAGGTGCTGAGGTCGTTGTTCGTGGCTGCGGTGGTGGCCTGCGCGGTGGCGCGACCTGAACCACCCTCGTCGTACGGACCCCCTTCAACATCGTACGGAGCCCCCGCTCCCCAGTATGGCCCTCCCCAGCAGCCCACGATCCACAAACACGTGTATGTGCACGTACCACCCCCAGAAAACGAGTACCCCGCCCCCCGCAAGCAGATCTACGTGCCCCCTCCGCAGAAGCACTACAAGATAGTGTTCATCAAGGCGCCCACTCCGCCAACCCCCACCGCGCCCATCATCCCGGTGCAGCCTCAGAACGAAGAGAAGACTCTCGTCTACGTCCTCGTCAAGAAGCCCGAGGAGCAGCCCGACATCGTCATCCCGACTCCCGCGCCCACACAACCTGCCAAGCCGGAAGTCTACTTCATCAGATATAAGACACAGGTTAGTCACGATCAAGGATACTATTTGATACCACAGATACTCTACGAGTATATTAGATAAACATAGTTGGCCTTAGAAATGCACTTGAAAATTACTGCAAGTGGATGTAATAGTATAAGAGCGCCGCACATCGTCGGCCTGATAGAGATAACAATCATCTCTATTAAAAAACCATCACTATACTAACGATATTATTGGTTTAAATCATCTGGAAAACAATAAATAATGACCCTTTTCATGTTTGAAGGCGTGTAATTTGAGATATTATCGCTCGTAGATGGTTAACTCGAGAGGATGCGCTTGCGCTGCCTTGTGAAAGTGCGCGTAATCGTTTCCTGGAGCGTTACAGTCAGGAAACATTCTATTCTATGACATTATTTGCATGGCTCAGCGTGCTCCATGCATTTGCTATCATCATTAAACTGACGCAATACTTCTTTAAAATTCTACATTAAGAAATATCTCTGGAAAACTTGACCCAATCGAGGTTTTTATTTATTTAAATGAAGCCTGATGGTGATGATAGATCATCAAAGTTAAACACATATTCCTATTGATACTATCGGTTGCTCAATTTGCTCATACACCAAGTGTTCCACCAACTTGTTTACTATGTTACTAAATCATAAAGTCCATTATGTAAAACAATAATAACAGTTATTTCATGCAAATTGGATTATAATTGGAGGTGTTGCTAGACAGTGATTTAAAGTACAGTGCCTTCTTCTGTAGCTATACAAAATTGTACCTACACACTCTTTATAGAAAGGAATAGCAATCCAAGATACTTGTACATTTTACCAAGTATACGTAACTGACCACTTGTCTAATGTGATCTGACACATCGAGGTCACATAATAGGTAACATTCACGAAAAAGTGACGGGTACATGGATACTGCACTCAAAATGTTAGTCCAGTAATAGTTACTACTGGCAAGCTGGTAATTCTTGACCTCAAGTATGATTTCACTTGTCTAAGAAACTTTGAACACGTAACCATCTTTGCTGTCTGAAAACATGATAGGTAACTACTACCTATCATAATTTAAGCTAATAATTAAAACAAATCCGGCCTAGTCTTGATTTTTGAATAGTTAAGAGAGTTTATATTTTTTGAACAGAGCGCTGCAGCGCGGTAGCAAGGGATCGATCGTCGGTCGGTGGAATTCCTATGCAGTCCGCGGTGGCCAGTCGAGAATCTTTCAACCCGTCCTAGGCCGTTTAACTTCTACGGATTTCCTCAAAAAGCTGAATGTCATGCATGACATTTATTATCCATTTAACATATTTTTCCGATGTAAACTAAAATGTTTTACTTACAACCTATTATAAAATAATAGTTTAATAACTTAATTTATGGTGGTCAACAGCAAAATAAACTGATGAAATCTGGTCCTAAAATAATATAAACAGTAACATAAATGAAAAGTTACTGACTATTGTAGTTTGTTAGAAGTAAAGCAACAATAACATGTCGTAAGTAAGTGATTACTGATTAAATATATTTCGATTCTCGGTGTTAGCTCATTTTCGTAGGATTTAAAATGAATTTTAAAATTTCACTACGGTAAAACTTGTTACATCTGGCACGTCGTAGGAACTAGAAGATGTTTTGAAACGTTGATTTTGATCACTTACTTTTGCTGTTTACTGTATTTAGCATCATGCATAAGTAAGCTGATATCAACTCGTGTTTAACTGAATGTGTTTATATATTATTCCAGAAGCAGGAAGGTTACCCAGCTGCGGTGCCCCAGTCCAAGTACGGACCTCCCGCTTCCGCGCCCTCGTCTGAATACGGTGCTCCCTAATCTGCTGGCTCAAGTCCTGATTCTGATTGCATTGCCCTTGTCTTTCTATATTAACACTCACTAAATAGCGAATAATTTTGCGATTGAGTATGCAACATGAAAGACTAGAATAGTAGCACTACCTACATACTGCAGAAATTATAGAAAGCACAGCAAAATATTAATTAAAACAAAAATGTCCCAACGATGTACTGGGTAGGTATGTATGTATGTTATCAATTCGATAAAAGATAAACTGTCTAAAACTTTGTATGATTTTTTAGAACTAATGTTACTACCTACTACAGTATTCATCTACATGAAGATCTCATACGAAGTTGTCGAAAACTATCCTTTCGAATTATTTGATACATGCACCTATTATAGTTAGGATATCACTGATATCGTTAGATATTTTCTTCATCCTGTTGCACTTTCTAGAATGTCGCAGAAAAATTATGTAGGAGTGTACCAGATATCGTGCAATGCACGGATTGATGCAGCAATGTCAGCCGCGTACGCCAAACTGTAACTGTACTGCAACGTGCATGTTTCAATTTTTATGCATCAAATTGATGTGAATGTTTGTAAATATACTTATTATTTTTATACTTATTAAAATGTTTTATATTTAATGTGTTTATTATTCTTTCCCAATAAGTTAACTACATACTTATTTTTTGTAAAAGCAAAATGCATAGGTTTTGTTGTCGAATTTGTCCGAAGCCAAAATAATAGAAAAGAAGGAATTGATTGTAACAACCTTATTTTATAACCCATCCTTGATTCGGATAAGTCTTAACTAAGTTCTTCTACTTAGTCTAAATTAAGAGCGTTTACGGCAAGGTCTCGAATTGCATACAAAAGCAAGCGCGATCTAGAAGCGCTGGCGCGCAAAATTGCAAGAAGGTTTAGAAACAGTGTGTTATTAAATTTTCGTTTAACTATAATAGTCATATTAATGAATCGAGAGATGTACCTACAAAGGCGAAAACCTAGTTTAATTTTCGTTATAATCTTAATTGTATAATAAAAAATATCTATTGTATGTCTAATATATTAAGTAGGTAGGTACTAGCGGCCCGCCCCGGCGTCGCACGGGTAAAAAAAGTTCCCGGTATTTTTTCCTTATTTGCTCACCGTTTAGACCTACCCTGGACTACGACAAACATTTTAAAACCAAAATCAGCTCAATCGGCCCAGCCGTTCTCGAGTTTTAATCAGACTAACGAACAACAATTCATTTTTATTTATATAGATAGATATCAGACGTCCAGTACCCGTAACACAAGCCTATAGCTTACTACAAAGCTAGGTGTTGTTGTGTACAGACATATTTATTTATTATTATTAATTTACATAGTATGATAAATTAATTTCTCGGGATAGGTTCAATCTAAATTATAAATATTCTCAACAACATACATATTTTCCCAAAGTTCTAATGAATTGATAATTATATTTTATGATATAAACTAGGTAGGTATGCAATTATTGTTATATTTAAGGCTACGGAGAGCTGAAAGAATTCCTCTATAGGCACAGTAGGTAATATTTCGTGGAAAAACTTATTCACCCTTCCCCAGATGTTGTCTAGACGTTAAAAAATAAGCATTAATATCATCAATAAGATAGGGACGTAAGGTTATTTTTTATTATCAAAAATAAACTGACATAAGGTGATAAACTGATAAAAGATAGTTGTATTTCACTAAAAACTACAAAAACTAGGTCGTCAATTTCATACTATGTTATATGAAAATGAGTCTTTCTAAATGACGTATTATAACCCTATAACGGACCTTACGCCAACGATTGTGGGGATACGTTAACATGACTAATTGGTAACGCTACGGATATATCGAAATTGATACCTACGTTAGAGTTAACTTCCTGGTTGCTCAGTCATGCGAGGCAAATTTCATAGGAAATAATAAAAATTGAGATGATACTCTTATAAACAGGTAGGTACCTACTTACAATAGGAATACACTTTTTTCCCCTAACTGACTTGTGCCCAAAACTTAAAGTAAAAAAATGTCTGAATAGTTTAATCACAAAAATAAATGGCTAAAATATTTATAGCCCCGCTACCCAGTAGCCGAATATATATAAAGTAGGTGTTATTTTGTGTTAGTTCAGGTAGGTATTCAATAATATATTAAACCTATATATAATTCCTAGGTTTTATTAAACTTTTTACTATTCATTATTGTTTATGCGTAGAATTATGATTACCTAGTAGGTCGCCGCGTGGGAAAATAAGTCGGTATTCTTGTTGTATAAGATATCCGTGACCGGGTTGCGTGTGCAAGATTCACCTGAGTTTTGAGAATGTTGATGTTTTTGTAGGGTTCCGTGATCAAAGGGTAAAACGGAACCCTTTGAGTCCTAATAAGACTTCGTCGTCTTTCTGTCTGTCTGCCAACCGGCTGTATCTCAAGAACCGGAGAGGTAGAGAGTTGAAATTTTGAGGGATGATCTCTATTTAATGAGTACCTAGTCAATTATATCGACATAATATGTCTATATTACCTCTATTTTCTCACTCACCTATCTTTTCACGACACGGCGTTTAAGATCGTTTTTTGATTTTTAAAAAGTGACAAATTGTGTTGTACAACAACAATGTTGGAAATCGGTATAAATAGATTTTATTAATAAGTATCCGAATAAAGAAAAGTGCATGGTTTCTACTAAACAATAACTTTGTACCAACCTGAACCTGTTAATAGAAAATGAACCCGGCCATAGGCAGACACAAGAATATGCTCTCAAAATTTTTAAGATTTTTTTTGGACAACATGATAAATTGATAAAAACTCAGTTAGCATGTAAGCATTAAGAAATATAATCTGATTAGTCATGGACGCGATGAAAATACGCATGAATTATGATTACCTAGGTAATTATAAAATATTTCTTACAATATTTTTAACCCCCGACCAAAAAAGAGGGGTGTTATAAGTTTGACGTGTCTGTCTGTCTGTCTGTCTGTCTGTGTCACCATAGCTCCCGAACGGATGGAGCGATTTCGATTTAGTTTTTTTTTGTATGAAAGATGAGTCTGGCGCGAGTGTTCTTAGACATGTTTCATGAAAATCGGTTGAGCCGTTTAAAAGTTATGGGGGTTAGAGTGGGGAAGAAAAACCGAAAATCTGCAAATATACTAGTGTGGGGTATCAAATGAAAACGCATCGCGTCCACATTACATAATATTATGTTGTTATACATTTAAGGAAATTAAGGCATTGGAATCGGGGGTTTTTCTTAAATTTTAAATTTAGATTTATTGATTAATTCATTTCGATAGTCTATAATTGTGTTTACCAATTGTTGACGTCTTTTGACGCAATACCAGACTTGCGCATGCTGAGGTGCGCGGACATCTACTTACTCTAGGTATACAAAGCGATATACGAATAGGTACCTATATAGGTACGAGTACCTACAATTTAGCTTTTACCAAACAGTACAATACAAACTGTTTGTTTGACATGAGTTCCATCACTGGACGCAAAAACACGTTTTTCATAAATTTTATAAACCCCATCTAATTTAGAGATATTTTTTTCTCAATTTATAACTTTTTGTAATCATCGAATATCAATTACTTAAATTTTTTTTTGTGTAAGCTTAACAATTTTTGCCACCCTCAATCCTTAAATGGATTACAGAATTAAGGTTTTGAAAGTGTCGTATAAATTAAGTTAAAAGAAATTATGTGTATCGAATAAGCAGGTATCAAATTAGTCAATGAATTTTCAGATAGCTTCCACTTCAGTCGATACCTTTACACTAAGTATTAGGTACGAAAGGTGTTAACTAGGCGATGTAGCAGATCCTGATTAGAGTCGCGCTAAAAGCGAAAACATGTAAATTATTTATTTAAAATTGTAGGTAAGTTCAAACATGCACCGTTACACAATAGGATGACCCACCACCGACCGTTTCGTTTGTTCGTTACATAAGTATCTAATTCAGCTAAATTTGAAACGAATGACAGCAAAAGTTAATTAAATAGCTTGAAATAATATACTTCTATAAACCTAGATGTGCAAACCTGCATATTAGGTGAGCAATTAAAAATGCATTAATGGCTTAACGCAGCCTCCTCCCTCCCCGCTTAGATTAGTACAATTATATATGTTAGAATTTCATTATTTTATTACATTTTTGGCATGGACCTTAGGTTAAATTCGTACCTTATTAAATCAATGTTAATAAATTTTATTGGAGTTTACTCCCTAGGAAACGATTTGAGTTATAAGGCCCGGTATGGAAATTATATGGGGAGTAAAATCAAGTGTTAACAAAAGTTGAGGCGTTACGTAGAAAGAGACAAACATATATATCTGTAGGATTCAACGTGTAAAAGAATGAGATGGAATACCGTCGAAACGTCACGTTCGAAATAAGAACTTTAACGCATTTTGATTGGTTGTTTGTTGTGTCTCTGGAATGCAAGTTACCATTTTTGACATTCGAATACGCGTTCGAAAAAGTATTCGTCTAGCATTCACTTAGAATTTCTCAGTGAGTAGAGGTGAGAGTGCAAAGTTATTCAGTAAAATCATCAATATTTACAAAAAATTTTGGCCGGACGTTTCTTTTTCACTTGGATATCGTCTTACAAAGATAGCTTTTACGTTTTTGTGCAGGGAACTAAAACAATTGACGAATTTATGGTCCTCTCAACGCGTTTCGTTGGAACATATAATAAGTACCTTCTGTTATTTATTAATTAAAATATTAAAAAGAAGCTATAGTTTCGACACCTAATTAATTTGTTCTTTGCAGTATTTAAGAATGATATTATAATTATTCAAAGTGAAAGAAATCAATCATCCTAAAATTGGATTTGTATAAATTGAACACAATTATTATTATTTTGTAACAAACTTTATGTAATACGCTTTATTGAAGTAATATAAACGATCCGAATAATTAGGTACAGATATATGTTTGTTTCTCTTATCATTTTAGCAGATGCGTTCATGTACCCTTTTTTTCTATTCGATGTACATTATATCATAATATCGTTCGTAAGTAGTAAACTCCAATCGTGCGTCGTAGCTGACACACACACACACTTTTTTATTGTTTACTTTAACGACCATTTATAGTCCAGTCGAAATAAGATATAACATAGGAATTATTCGCATAGGTAGAGCTGAATATTCGTAGAGACATTAAACACACTATTATAATCGAAATGCCACAAGTGCCCATAATCCGACATCTATCTCTTTATCTACCTATCTATTAAAGGTCAAAGGTACAAAATTACGGTTTTTGCCATTTTTCCGAGAACGGTGAGTTTTATCGTAAAATTAGTCAGGCAAAAGTAGGCAGATCCTAAATATAATTCTCTACAATATTTGTTCCGACACCTTTTTTCGTACGATTCACCATTCGTGAGTTATCGCGCATTTAATAGTTGCAAAAATAATAATATGCTACATATTCATTTGTTACTCAGATCAAGGATTTCTTATTCTCGCTTGGTCTCAATTTGGCTCATTTACTTATGAAGTAAGTCGTAAGAAAAAAACGTTGCTTAACTTTGTTAGCGTTTAAGATTGGCTTACCTGTCGTTTTTTCCGTTGCATCCGGTTTAAAAACACAACGATTCTAAAGAAGTTTCACTTCAAATAAATCGTAGATGTCGGAACGATGGGGACTTTTGACATTTCATTTATAATGGTGTGTTTAATTAAAACGTAGTGATTATAATATACTCTCTGTTTTTAGTGTTTTTACCAATTATTCATATGTTATGGATTATTTTACCTCATTTTGACTGGATTATTGGACTGGACACACCACACATAGTGCAAGAATCACCTACATTATTTAATACCCTACAAAGGGTCCTAAAAATGTTTATTTTATTGCAATAAAGAAACTGAAACTAAGGAGTCTATTATGGTTTCTGGTATCATCTGTTGGTTTAGCGTGGTTTAGCCTAAATAAATTAAATAATCTTTGAAGGTAGCTCAGTGTCATAATGAGATTGAGTTCGGTAGCTATTGTAAACATGGTAGTTATTATTAATTCATATGAACATACTACAATATTGTTATACTTCAAAATTCTAAACATATTTACCTATTATTTAATCATCTGTGTGTTAGTTAATGCGTTTCTAAAATATAACTTTGGTATGTGGTAACATTTAAAGAACCTTATGCACTTAAGTATACTAGGTGACTTATCTACATTATATAATGATAAATAAATATAAACTTCTCTTCTTACTTTATAGGAGCTATTTTCCTTAATACTTGCATCAAGGCATCATTAAATTCATACAAATATTATTGACCCACTTAGAAATTGTTATTCTCTATAAGTAGGTAGGTAGTTATGTAAATAATAAAGTAAACCAGTATGCATGGAGTATAGTAGGTAAGTACCTCTAATAAGCCATTAAAATTAAGCGTGAGTCTACGGTGTGTGATGTAACAGTCTCTACAATAGTATAAAAACTGTCTCACGGCACTATAACAGCAATTTAGCATTTTCACTTTCACGGTGGAATAGTAAGAATGGACTCTTCCGTTAACCAGGATTGCCATGAATTCGTGTCATGAACTTACACAGCCTTATCTTGTGTAATACTCAGGTATTCTCTCTGAAAGGGCACAGTGGCAGTCCATTGTTTCTATAAGGATTGGAATTATGAAACCTCTAATTTCGGGTCATTCCACGAGCTGCCTACTAATTTTTGTTGACTCACACCAAATAAATCGGCATAACAAATCCAAAATACCAATTGGCTTCGAAGCGAGTAAGGAGTTCAATTGGAACACGCACGTGACACCGTCAATGAGAGATTTACGACTCTGCACCAATACAATGGCAGACTAATAGTTCAGGGTATGAAGCTCGAAGGAAGGTATGTAGGAATTAAAATTGTATGTAGGGTATGTATTTGAATCTCATCATTATTTACACTACAAACCAAATATCCCTCATAGACTTATAGTTATTTATTTATTTATTAAAATAGGCTACACCAACAGAATATAATAACAAACACTTTAAAGTAAATATTACACACATTATTATACTATGATACATATTCTAATTAAAAGGTGAGCACAGCATTAGCAAAAAACTAAATATGACACAAACAACAGCTAAAATTGAAAAAAAAAACAGAAACACGTCCGGTCAATTTAGACATAAAAATAGTGATCAAATAAAGAAAATCCCGTCACAGCCAAATCTCCGTAGAGACCTTAGGTTTGCTATAAAAAATAAAGTGTCAAAAGTCCCCATCGATCCCATGTGAGATAGGGGAGTTATTCGCGAAAACGGTAATTTTTATTAAAAAGTACCTCAGGGAAAAGTTGTAGATCTCAAAATTCCCTATAAAAATATTACCAATGATTTTTTCTCTAAGACCCACCATTTGCTAGCGCAATATCTATCTACCGTTTTCGAGAAAAATCCAAACAGCCCAAAAAAGGTGACATTTGGGCGCGAATCAAAGTCAAAACGTTTATTTCCTTAGAAGCACATAGCCTACATGGACAGGTCAACTTAAAATTTATAAAACAAATTGCTTAAATAACAAATATCAAGGAAATAACATTGTCTTGACAGTTCGCTTCAATGTTTTTATACTGAGTTGAGAAGCGAATAGAACAACACACAATAACTCCCTTAGCTCACATGGGATGTGGTGATGGGGACTTTTGACACTTTATTTTTTATGGCAAACCTAAGGTCTCTACGGAGAATTTTCTTTATTTCATTTGTCTATATTGACCAGACTATTAAACAACAAAATATAAAAGAAATAACAAGTAAAATGACAATAAGATAAAAACAAAAAAGGTGTGTGTGCGATTCACACACGATAGAAGTGAAACTTCAGTAAATCGACGAAAGAATAAGAAGAATAAAAAAAAAGTGTTTGTGTGTCAGCTACGACGCACGATTGGAGTCTACTACTTACGAACTATAATTATTTTATTTTTTTATTTTATTTTATTTTATTTTATTTTATTCGGAAAACAAACAGTTTTTCTTACTAACTAAATAACAATACAAACTTAACTACGAACCATTTACATGTTTCCACATAGCGTGACTAAAAAACAAAAAAAACACAAATCACTTACTTATAACTAAATTTGAAAATAAAACAGAGTATTAAAATCGGAGAACTGAAAAAAAAACAAATAATAATAGCAAAAGAGAATCGGCAAAATAATAAATTACTAACAATTAACAGATTCAAACCAGCGTTTTGTCAATAAGCTACTGACTCTGCTGGCTTTTGTATCAAACAAGTCGATATCGGGTATATCAGTACAAGCATTAAATGAAGAAGAGGCTCTGCAAAAGTACGAGTTTTGTCTATAATTTGTATAGCAAAAAGGGGTTTCCAATCCAATAGGATGTCTAACGGGTCTACTAGGGATTCTCAATCTAATTTTATTTAAAAGTTCCGAAGAGTCAACATCACTTTGAGCAATCTTGCACAAAAACGATAGGTCAGCTATTTTCCGCCTTTCTACTAATGGAAGTAGGTGATGTCTTTTACATTTAGCCATGTAGGTTTCATCATAAATATTACATTTATACTGTAAATATCTCAAAAACCTACGCTGAATGGATTCAATTCTATCAATGTAGATATCATATAGAGGGTTCCATACCTGTGAACAATATTCAAGAATACTGCGCACATATGCACAATACAAAACTTTAATAACTTTAATACTAGAAAACTGAGAACTGGCACGGATAACAAAACCAAGGGCTTTATTGGCTTTTTTAATAATAGCATCAATGTGTTTGTCATAAATCAATTTTCTGTCTTGGATTATACCTAAATCCCTTATCTCATCTACTACTAGCAAAGGCGTACCCCTCAAGGTATAAGAGTAGCAGATGGGCTTTAAGCTGCGAGTGAATGTGATAGTAAAACACTTGGACACATTGAGATCAAGTTTATTCACTTGACAATAACGTTCAAATTTATCCAAATCCCTTTGTAAACGAAGACAGTCATCAATGTTTGAAATTTTAGTAAAAATCTTCATGTCATCAGCATATAATAAGAAGTGAGAGGTTTCAAAGCAATATCTAATATCATTGATAAATATTGTGAAAAGTAGCGGACCTAGGAGGGATCCTTGGGGAACTCCAGAAGGGATCGTTACCCACATAGAACTTGAGGAAAACCCCTTTAACACAACAGCTTGCGACCTATTTTCAATGTATGAGGCAAACCATCGCAACAAATTACCATGTATCCCCGCTTTTAAAAGTTTCTGCAAGAGCATTCGGTGATCAATCCTGTCAAACGCTTTACTGTAATCAGTAAAAACAGCATCAACTTGACCGCCATTATCCATACTACAAGAAGCATAATCAGCGAACGACAGCAGATTTGAAGTAGTCGAGCGCTTCTTCAAAAATCCATGTTGTTCAGGAATAAAGGTATTGGAAAGCGTAGAGTACACAGCTGTATAAACTACTCTTTCAAGAACCTTTGAGAATATGCATAGTTTGGAGATGGGCCTATAATTCTTAACATCATTTTTAACCCCGCTTTTATGGATAGGAGATATAAACGCATTCTTCCATAGTTTAGGAACAACGCCTTCAATTAATGAGCGTTTAAAAATCAACGTTAATGGAGTAGTTAAACCCTCCGCACACCTAACAATAAATAAAGAGGTAATTCCATCTGGGCCCGCACCCTTAGCAACATCAAGCGACCGTAGTAATTTAAGTATGGTAGAGAAATCAACTTCAATGTTACTGATTGAACAAGGATGATCAAACTCCATTCCATAATTTCCAGCTTCAATGTCAGTGGCGTCTTTTAATTGGGACCGCTTTTGAAAGTTTGAGTAAAAATAATCTGAAAAAAGATTACAAATTTCTTCACCAGAGTTCGCCGACTGTCCATTGTAGAATAATAAAGATGGCACAGAAGAATTACTCTTTTTTAAAGAATTAATAAAAGACCAAAAATGCTTAGGGTGTTGTATAATAGAATTCTCGATATTAAAAATATAATCCTGGTAGCATTGATTCTCTAAATTTTTGACTCTCTTCCTCAACAAAGAAAACGATTCATAATCACTAATATTCTTATATCTATGATATTTTTTTAAAAATTTATATTTTTCTTTTAACATTTTTTTAAGAGGGGCATTATACCACGGGGGAAAGGAGGACGAATTAACAAGTTTATGGGGTACATACTTAGCGCGAAGGTCGTATAAAATTTCATAGAATAAATTAAGTGCATTATCTAGTGGCAAGTCATATAAAATATGAGCCCAGTTATAATTATTTAATAGACAATTATTTATACTCACGTAATCTCCGGAATAATAGGAGTATTTTAAATGTGATTGGCTCTTAAGCTTATCACATTCAATATTTTCTAAAGTGACATACAAAGATTTATGATGCTGTTCGTCTTCAGGGACCAACGAGTCAGGGGATTCAGAAACCAAAATTTTAACATTACTAATTATATAATCTAATATTCTATTATTTGCATTATGGATAAAATTAAATTGATTTAAATCGTAAGTAGATAAAACATCAAAAAAATGAACCTGACTTTGTCCTACAATGTTAGATGGATGCAAAATACCCTGATCATTTAACCAACTAATATTAGGTAAATTAAAATCACCCAATATTATGAAGGTATCATTTGGACATAACTCTATGATATAAGATAATCTATCGGCAAAATTGAGTAGCTGCGTATTGAGTGAAAAACCCCTATTTTCATTGCACAAATAAAGGGTACAAATATGAACTTTGTTACAAGAACGCTTGACAGGTAATGTTAACCAAATGTCCTCAGCAGAAGAACTCCACTCTGGCCGCGCAACCGCTCCCAAATCCCTACGCACTGCCATGAGAACGCCACCACCATATATTTGATTGGTTTTCTCATAATCCCTATCCCGTCTGTAAAGCACATATCTATCATCAACCAGCTCACTGTCAAAAATGCCATCCAAAAGCCAGGTCTCAGTTATTGAAATAATATCAAAATTGTTTAAAAATACATTTCTCTTAAATATGTCAGTCTTGGTACGTAGCCCTCTGGTGTTCTGATAAAATATATTTAAATTAGACATCATTATAATTTAATGTACAAAAACTACGGAGAAACTTCATAAAAGCTATCCAAAAATAACAATTATCACTCAAGAACCAATTTAATTGAAACGGAATTAAACCAAAAATATACAAAATACATAAACATATACAAATATAAGCGTAAGTAAAATCTGCAGTATGAAATAAGTACAACATTTCATATTTTAAAGTACAAATCAAGCAAGGCAACCAAACAAAAATTGTCCAATGCATAGCGGCAAAAGAGCTAGTTAATAAATTGATTTGTAAATAAAAAATATTGTAGAAACGTAAATACCGCAAATAAAACGCTCTTTTTGTACATAAAATAGACCTAAAACCATTATGATATAATATCGAATAGAAAAAAGGGTAAATGAACGCATCTGCTAAAATGATAAGAGAAACAAACATTATATCTGTAATTATTCGGATTATTTATATTACTTCATTAAAGCGTATGACATAAAGTATGTTACAAAATAATATAAATAAAATACAGCATACCTCTTTGCGCGATACTTCGTAGTCTCAACTACGAAGTATCGCGCAAAGAAATTTAAATAAAGCATTGTATTTGTATCTCTTACCATTTCCGTTTCATCTTTTTGCATCCGGTTTGAAATCACTACGATTCTATAGAAGTTTCACTTCAAAAAGAATTACAAATTAAAAAAAAAAGTTATTAGGAATCTACGATTAATTATTACTTAGTTGTTAGATCTAATGGGGAAAAGTGCATGAATAGCTTACTTTTAAAAACTGATAGAGAGTCTCCGAATATATCCAAATTAGGTAAATGTTGTGTTACTGAACTCAACTCATTACATGATCTAACGAGGGGGGAATGGAGGGGAACTAGTTATAATGGAATGGGCATGCACGTGTCCACTGTCCACCAAGTCGGGTATGTCTCGCTGGTCCCCTCTAGGATTGTCCCCGTCGGTCGGACCGTGTAGAGGGGACAAGCGGGACATCGTATTAGTGATATCCCGCTGGTCCCCTCTACCGGTAACTCAGAGGGGACAAGTGGGCTGTTGAATTTTTCGATGACCCAGTTGTCCCCTCTGGAGAAGGAGACAATCCTAGAGGGGACCAGCGGGACATACCCGCGCTGTGCTTACAGATCGGCGCGATCTCCATTCGAGAAATGTTCGGCTTCAACAGCCATCTGATCTACACTTTAATTAGCCTGTCAATTGCCACTTCAAGGAAGTATCCGGAGTTTTGTATACGGGGTCCTTATTAAGTGATAAATCTAAATATAAAATTTAAGTAAAACCCCCGATTGGTGTCGAAGGAAAAACACCATAATATTTTGTAATGTGCACGCGATGCGCTTTCATTTGATACCGGCGCCGTGGGGTTCCTGATGCTGGTGCTCGTGCTGGTGGTGATGCAGAGGCTGTGGTCCAAGAACAAGGGACACAACAAAACCGTCGATGAAGGTGAGGGTCACTCGAGTATTTTTGTAGATTTTCGGTTTTCCTTCCCCACTCTCAGCCTCATAACTTTTAAACGGCACAACCGATTTTCATAAAACATGTCTAAGAACACTAGCGCCAAACTCACCTTTCATAGAAAAAAAAATTAAATTGAAATAGCTCTATCTGTTCGGGAGCTATGATGTCCCAGGCAGACAGATAGACAGACACGTCAAACTTATAACACCCCTCTTTTTTGGTTGAGGGTTAAAAATAATGAGCTTCGCTTCGTGAACTACCTATTCAAGTTCATTAATGTACCTCTAAAGGCAGCTACTTACAAATAACCTTATTTAATTTACTAATACCACAATAATTACCTACCTAGGCATAGAATAATAAATTAACCTAAGTACCTAACTGTTTTATGAAAGTGTGCATGTGCACGGCATAGAAAGACAAACTCCTAAAGATTGTTCCAGAAATAATACGCAATACGTAACGTAGGTAGGTGTTTTTGATAGTTCAGTGGACGATCCAGTCTATTATTAGATCTCAGATTCTACCGGCTAATAGCTAGCTTCTTGTATCTTACTTTGCTGTTTCGCCAACTGGCTGGCGCTTTGTCTATAGGAAATTTGTGATTTATAAAATGTCTTTGCAAATAGAAACGGAAGTTAAACTTGACACCGAACCTTGTGTTTTATGTTGGGAGGGCAAATTATTTGTTGGCACAGAAGATGGCTTGATAAAGGTGGGTGTAATGTATGATTAATATGGATTGAAGACATTTTCGAGAATTTTCCAATTTGGAACCGGTGCCTAAATTATAGAATTAAGTATAGCCAAAACCTAAGAAAAGGTTTCCAAAAATTATGAACACATTGCAATAATAAAACCATTTTTTTTTTTATTTGTTTAGCT
Organism: Gymnoscelis rufifasciata; assembly: GCA_929108375.1. Lineage (NCBI taxonomy): Eukaryota > Metazoa > Arthropoda > Insecta > Lepidoptera > Geometridae > Gymnoscelis > Gymnoscelis rufifasciata. The sequence continues at coordinate 8,560,700 of OV815308.1, read as the reverse complement.
ACATTTTACGTCTGTTTTTCTTTTTTCGAATTCTCATTAAAACTTCTCTGTTATAGTATTTTAATTTAGTTATGTATATCAGTGTTCTTAAAGGTACAACCTACCTACCTAATCTTTTTTTACCATTATACTTTGTGTAGTAGTATGTAGTGAAATATTTACTATAATTATTACAGTCATTTGATGATAACTTGGCTCCTGCAACATCATGGCAAGCACACGCTGTTCAATTGTTTGCCTTAGCTGCAGGCGCAGGTAAAGTATACTCGTCGTCGAATGATGGTGGAGTCAGGGTTTGGACTGTAGAAGGTGAAAAGATAACAGAACTGGCACCAAATGCTGGTTCTGATATTGCAGCCATAACTGTTGTTGGCACAGACGTCATTACCGGTGATGAGGGAGGCAATGTAAGTATCAAACCTATATAAGCTAAAATATTTTTAATTCAATCATCTATATTTTGATTCTCAAACTTTCTTAACCAGTCCTTAGAAATAAATTTTCCCAACCATCCAATTATAGTATGGTTGGAAAAATTTATTTTTTGTTGTTGAATTACACCGGTGTTCATCTTCCGGTAAGATTGTGCATGTGTGTGAGATGTGCATTTTAATTTTGAAGAATAGAATCTTATCAGATAAAAGTGTGTGCGGGATTAGTACTAAAAACTTGGTTCCCTATAGATGGATTTCCGCAATGTAACGCCTGAATTTTTATTGATTTATTAACCAACATTTATGATACCTATGATACTAGGTTATAAGTACAACCACAGATTAGATACTTAAAACTAATTGCAGTTACAGGTTAACACTGCATGCACAATATTTTATTAAATTACATAACTACCTACCTACTTATGAGACAGAATAATAAATCTATGGTCCTAGCACACAGTTCAGTGATATGTTTACATTTTATTGTAAAATAGTGTTGATCTAAATTATAAAACACGTTTTTAAAACGTACATACATTTTACAAGATTTTTTGTTTATTAGGAAATGTGTATATGTAGGTATAGGTACATTTCCTAATAAAAAAAAAATCTTGTAAAATGTATGTACGTTTTAAAAACGTGCTTTAACGGTGAAGGTAAACATCGTAAGAAAACCGGCATGTTCTGAGAACTTGAGAGAAAATAGTTTGAAGGACATGTGACATTCTCCAACCCGCACTTGACCCGGGCGGTGAATTTAGGCCTAATCTCTCTCGCCAAGAGAGTCCCTGTGTCCCGCAGTGGGAACGTTAATAGGTTGATGATGATGATGACCTATTTCCTAATAAAGCCAATTGAAAGGTGATTTATAGAGAATGCTAGATTGTATGCATAAAGCTGACAAGCAATGAGTCATTGTCGTATTTCCATTATGTTAGATAATATAACTCATAAAGTTATTTTTATAGGTATGTAACTTATTAAAGATTTAAATTATGTATACTTACGTCCCTACCATCGCAAAATTTTACACTTAGATTTGCAATTTTAAGTAGAAACTTACATTTTATTACTTAGATAGATCTAATTAGATTTTTTCATTTGCTCTAGGTGATTGTGTACGAGAACAATAAGCCTAGGGCTATGTACAATGTATTAGAAGAAGTAAAGGCTTTGCAATATAGCCCACCCTTCATGTTCACTGTCCGGGACCTGGATGTTTCTGTTACTGAGATAAAACCTGGTAAGATTTCCAGTTAGAAGGGTCGGATGGGGCTTGAACCTAGCTACCGTGAATTGGATTTTTTTACACAATGATCTGGACATCTCGTGGTGGACTTCCGAGTCTGCGTTTATTGATCCGCCAATTCTTTCTGCTGGTATGGTACAGGCCGCTGAGCTTGCCGATCCGCAGCCTCCATTCGAAATTTTGTAGTCCAAACGTCATTTGTTCTGTGATTTAATAATACCTTTAGCTTTAGCGCACACGATACAGCCACAGCGCCGCCGCCGCCACACCGCTCCACTGTACACTGCCGATAATCCTGATTTTACCGGTACACTAAACGGCTTTTAGTAATAAAGCTAGTTATGAAGAACATTACAAGTTACATTGCTAGTTAGGAATAATAATGTTAGGATTAAAAGCGGCTGGGGCGCGGTGGCGGCACGCGCACGTACAGTGGAGCGGTGCGTCACGTCAGCGGCATTGTGTGCAGGTAGCCTTAACTTGCCATAAGCGTTTTTACGAAAAAACGTTTGACTATGTCGTTAAAATGCGTTTTACTAAGTAGGTATCATGGTTATGATTCAATTTCGTAAAGAAACTCCGTTAAGGATATGCCTTACTTCACTGAGCGACAGCATACTATTGCTACAGTAGCATTAATATTCCTATATATTGATATACATTTTCAGATGACTCTAAGACCCGCTTTGTTACTCGTCACTCTATGGAAGGCCGGGCTCCAATAAGGATTCATGGCGAATGGCTTCTGGTGTCAGACCGTAGTGGTAATTGCTTAAGACTTCACTATGCCACAGTGGACAAGGAATTTAAACTATTGCATCAAGTTAAGGTACCATAATTGTCTCTCCGATACATTAAATAAGTTATAATATTTAACTTACTAGCTAAACCATAGCAGCTTTGTACACATGCAAAAACCTCCCTATTGAATCACTCTATTTATTGCCGAAAACTTCACAATAATATTATATATATATATAATATACATATATATAATAAGTAGCTAAAGATAATACAATTTTACATTGTTACAGGTTAGTGACATGATTATCACCAGTATAAGTGCTTATGGAGATTTTGTCTGGACTGGAGGATGGGATGGTCACATTAAGAAGTGGCAAATTACTGGTGACCAGCTTATAGAAACTGGAGATATCAATGTGGGTAGTTGCATTAATGCCCTTGTTGTCAATTCAAACAATGCATACGTTGCTGTCGCTGGTGGTCGTCTGTTAAAAATCAAAGGATAAAAGATGTAAAAAACTGTATACTTGTTCTGTTCAAATAAAGACTTAGATTTTCACATGTTTTATTTATTTTATGTATACTCATTTATTATTTACAATACAAATAATTTTAAAGAAAAACAAATGAATGTTAACTTTCGCCCTGATTTTATAAGGAAAATGTGAAACATATCTAAGTAAATAAATATCTACAAACAATTACACTTAGTACTTAGATTATTATCTCAACATCAACAAGTTCATCCTCTGAGGGCAGAACAATAATTTTAGGATCAACTAAGTCAGGGCTAATCAAAGGTAGGTTATTTTTCTCACGATGGTGTAGTTCTAAGAAGGCTTCGCGTTGAGCCCAGTCTCTCATATGAAGATCAGGTGCATAGGCCCAAGTGAAGCCTCCAAATATAAGGCAGATTGTCACCGAGAATAAAAATGTTGCATGATGAATGTTGGTATCCTCTTCTTTACTTTTGTAGTCAAATCCATAGCTCACCCAGTTCTTCTCTGTTACGACGGACTCATTTGTCGTTTCAGCAGTAGCAGCAGCAGCATCACTGTTCTTCTTGGATGTAGAGATTCCTCTACTTATTTTATTGAGGTGATTCCAGGCACACCTCTGAATTATCGGCATCTGTCGAAGTTTCATAAGGGCTGCCATTGTTGTTTCGTTTTAACTATAGGTTAGTTTTCAAGTTAAGAATTTAGAGGTTGATTACGAAACGAACAAGAAATGCAGGCAGTCAAGACAATCACATCACAACAGATATGAATGAAATGAAATTGACGTTTGACTTAACATGGTCTATTTTATCGTAAATAGAGAAGGCGCGACTACGAGTGTTATGTAACTTAGAAAATTATCTATTGAATCCAATTAGCAGCAAGTTAGAAAACTTAGAAAATAACTCCTAGCATATTTATAACATTTGAGTAATTTAGAGCATAACACAGATGCGTCAACATCGATGTTATTCGGGAAAAAAAATGATTAGAGAAATAGAGACTGACTGACAGATGGCCACGGCCAGTGGGAGGGAGTCAGAGCAGAGACCAAGACCAGAGTCAGTCGTCAAATTAATACTCTCTGCAGTCGAGTCGTCCACCAACCAAACAAATCAATCAAATCAAAAGCAAAAAGCTTTGCTCTTACTATTACGACTCTTAAGAGGCGGTGCTGTGAGTTGAGTCTACCGGTTTTGGTTTTGCATTATTGTCCGAAATTCCACTTTAAGGATCCTATTTATTTCCAGTGTAAAATTTAAAATGGTTGTGCGTCAATACAATGAGGAACTTAAGTACCTTGAGAAAATCAATCCATACTGCTGGAAGATCAAAAAAGGATTTCAGCCGAACATGAATGTAGAAGGGGTTTTTTATGTCAATGGTACACTTGAAAAACTCATGTTAGAAGAACTAAAGAACTCTTGCAGGCCCGGAATGACGGGCGGCTTCCTTCCCGGCGTGAAACAGATAGCCAATGTTGCTGCCCTCCCGGGAATCGTCGGCCAATCTGTTGGTCTACCAGATGTTCATTCTGGCTATGGATTTGCTATTGGTAAGATTATATTGGCTTCGAGTACAAAAGAAAATTTAATAATTTTCTTTTGTGTAAAATAAATATTTCTTCTTTCGTCTTAATTTGATTATTGCAATATTACTCCAATCATTTCACAATATTTTCTACACAGAGCTGGTTAAATGATCTGGATGTTTTTTACAGGAAATATGGCTGCTTTTGATATGTCTGATCCTAAATCCATTGTATCACCTGGTGGAGTAGGGTTTGACATAAACTGTGGTGTTAGACTATTGAGAACTAACCTAAGTGAAAAGGATGTGCAGCCTGTAAAGGTAATATTTTTTTTCAAGAGGCATGGTTAAAATAAGAAATGTTTAATTGTTACAACAAATATTTCTTTATTTCCAGGAACAAATTGCCCAGAGTCTTTTTGATCATATCCCTGTAGGAGTTGGCTCAAAAGGTATAATTCCTATGAATGCTAGAGATTTAGAAGAAGCCCTAGAGATGGGAATGGATTGGTCTCTGCGGGAAGGCTACATCTGGGCTGAAGATAAAGAACATTGTGAGGAATATGGGCGTATGTTAAATGCTGATCCTTCAAAAGTGAGCCTTAGGGCTAAGAAAAGGGGCTTACCCCAATTAGGTACTCTTGGTGCTGGAAACCACTATGCTGAAATCCAAGTAGTGGATGAAATTTATGATAAATATGCAGCTGGTAAAATGGGTTTGGAAAAAGTTGGCCAAGTGTGTGTAATGATTCATTCTGGAAGTAGGGGCTTTGGTCATCAAGTGGCTACGGATGCTCTTGTGCAGATGGAAAAGGCAATGAAAAGAGATCAGATTGAGACTAATGACCGCCAGCTGGCTTGTGCAAGGATAAACTCTGTTGAAGGACAGGACTACTTGAAAGCAATGGCTGCAGCTGCAAACTTTGCATGGGTCAACAGAAGTTCAATGACCTTCTTGACTCGTCAAGCATTTGCTAAACAGTTCAAAATGGCTCCTGATGATTTAGATATGCATGTTATCTATGATGTTTCTCATAATATTGCAAAGGTTGAGGAACATGTTGTGGATGGAAAACTCAAAACTTTGCTTGTACACCGGAAGGTAATATATAAGGAATTACAATACAATAAATGATATGCCTGTAATAATTAAACTTCATTAAATTTTGTTGGTTTTGTTTTAGGGATCAACTAGAGCATTTCCTCCACACCATCCTCTGATACCAGTTGACTATCAGTTGACAGGCCAACCAGTATTGATTGGGGGAACTATGGGCACATGCAGTTATGTTCTCACTGGAACCCATCAAGGGATGACTGAAACATTTGGGTCTACTTGCCATGGAGCTGTATGTATTCTTTGAAATTCTATGGTTACTAGCTATATTACATACTAGCAGAACACCGCAGTGTTGCCTGTGTTTAATAGGATTTATCGCTGTATCACATATTTCCCTGAAAAGTAGCATAATGTCACTGCTCAAGCTTTAGAGAATCTGTGTACCAAGATTCATTCAAATCGGTTCATTACATCCAGAGATTAAACCTGTGAGAATCAACGAAAAAAAATCTCACAAACTTTACCTCATTATAATATTAGTATAGATAGATTATAAACATGTGGTATTTTAACTACATCTTTAAACAAACTGTAAACTACAATATTTTTTTATTACTTACAGGGAAGGGCATTATCTCGCGCTAAATCTAGAAGGAATATTGATTACAAGGAAGTTCTGATGAAAATGGAAAATATGGGAATTTCAATTAGAGTGGCATCCCCCAAGTTAGTCATGGAAGAGGCTCCTGAATCCTATAAGAACGTGACAGATGTAGTTAACACTTGCCATGCTGCAGGTATCAGTAAGAAGTCTGTCAAGTTAAGGCCTATAGCAGTCATAAAAGGCTAATTTATTTTCCATTCTTAGATAACAATGATCTTTGTGTATTTATTGTAAGTTTCTAATATCTTAATATAATTTGTACTACAATTTGTTTTTGTTTAACATTACTTCAACTACATACATATTACCTAAATATTTACGAAACAGGTACAGGGCAGAACGATCAAACGAAAATCAAATGATTGCAAGGGAAAAATTGGTATAAAAACAACAATTAACGAAATTGTTCAATGAAAAAATTTGCTAAAAAGTGGGAAAATAATATAAATAAAATAATCAATTCTTTCAAAAATCTACTTAATATAATTCTACAACAACAATAACAATTTTAACTAAAAATAATACTTTATTTATGTAACTGAGGTAAATTTGTTCAAGTATCATAGACCAAACAAGCTTTGATCCATAAAAGGTAAATTTTTAAGTTTCCATTCGAGAGTTTGCTATGAGGGACCTTATTGAGTTTTACTCATTCATTACTTGATGTGATTGTGCCAGTGTCAGTTATATGATAGTATCCTATGGATTTCACCAGTATTGTGAATAGAGAATTGCTTTAGAGATTTAGCTAGTATGGTATATAATCATCATTAATCCTGTTTTCCATACTCCGGACCAAAAAAGCGAGAGACTACAAATACAGTTATTACAATGTTTTGAATTTATCAGCTAAAATCACTAGTAGCGCTGTCCCAAGGAAAAACAAGCCAGATGGCAACACTGCCGTTGTTCGATCTATTTCATCTGAAACAAGATATATTTTAAGTTTTTAATATAGTTTATCAATCGCAAAATAATTCAGTGTTTATCATGTGGGCAACTAAAGTTGACGCAGTTGTATAATTGTGACCGCTTAACGGTTTTGCCATCCATATATAAATACATTGTAAAATTAAAAAAAATACTAATTTTGAAAACAAAAACGTTTTTTGTCCATTAAGTCATTCTAGAAAGATAAAACAAATGGTTTGTAAAAACAGAAACAACACAAAGACAAAGATTTAAAAAGTTAAGTAAAAAGTTAAGTAAGTTTGACTGCCTCAGTGGCGCGGTGGGCGAGGGTCCGCTTGCGGCGCAAGAGGTAGCGGGTTCGATTCCCGCCGAGGGTCAAGTGTTTGTATGTTCTGCAAACACTTTCTCCTTGGTCTGGGTATTTAATATGTATAATAAAAAAATATCTATGTATGTATGTCTATTATATTAAGTATATCAGATGTCTAGTACCCGTAACACAAGCTAAGAGCTTACCACGGGGCTAGATGTTGTTGTGTGGATTGTCCGGAAATATTTATTTATTTATTATTTATAAGTAAAATTATGTATCTTGTGCTATGTATGTAGCCAAGGGACCGCGAGCGTAACGTCGCGAGCGCGCAACGTGATCGCCGCGTGTTCATAGCGACTCGTAACCTTAGAGTATAAGCTCGTAACGGAATCGCCATGTTTCCTTAACGACATCGTCGTTATAATTTTGTTCTGCGAGGGAGCTACGTTCCGCGCGAACTCGCGACAAGCACGCAACGAGCGCGCGTCGTGCTTGCAATGATGTAATGATAATGACGATTCGTTCCCATTCAACCACTTGTCGCTCGCTGCTATATCAACGTCGTGTGGAGACACCTGCTTATAGAATGTATAGATATACGTGGTACGACGATGACATCGTCATAATTTTCTCGCTCGTGGAGTCGGTCCACAACTTGGGGACCCCAAGTTATGTATAACGCAAGTGTGCATATTTTTACGAAATCTCCAGATAATATTTAATGCCCTTTCCATGAAGTGTTGTGCTAGTATTTGACAATATTATAAACTCTATTTACCAGCCATTAGCTCCTTCTCTTCATCGTCATCATCAGTGACCCAGTTCATACATTTTTTAAGTGCCTCCTCCCATCGAACTCTGCGCATTTCCCTTTCTGAAATGAACAATTTATAATTAACGATTAAATACGAAGATGATAGAGTTGACCAATAATCTCAAAACTTCATATTGCTATCTTATTAGCCCTGATCACAATCTCCGGGTAAGGTTCTAAGTAGCTAATAGCTCTAGGAATTGTACTAAATATTGTACAACTCTGTTTGTTTAATGGTGTTTAGTAATAATTCTTATTGTTATCATTATCTTTTTGAGGTTTTGGTACATAATAAATTTTTAGAAGGTTACGGTTTTAATGTTAGGCTTGAGAACATCATTTTTAGGTTATTTATAGAGAACCCCTTATTTTAAGTAACTTAATAATGAAATATTTTTTAACACCCGAATAAAAAAGAGGGGTGTTATAAGTTTGTCGTTTCTGTCTGTCTGTGTGTCTGTCTGTCTGTCTGGGACATCATAGCTCCCGAACGGATGAAACGATTTCAATTTAGTTTTTTTTTGTATGAAAGATGAAAGGTGAGTCTGGCGCGAGTGTTCTGATATGTTTCATGAAAATCGGTTGTGCCGTTTAAAAGTTATGGGGGTTAGAGTGGGGATGGCAAACCGAAATTCTGGATTTTAATAATAGAGAAAATTAAGGCATAGGAATCGGAGGTTTTTCTTAAATTTTAAATTTAGATTTTTAGATATGATATGGCTGTTTCCACACAGCTCTGAATTGAATAAATTTGAATATATGTACCGGCCGCTTTTCAGCTATGTTTGTGTCAAAAGTCACGATTCTAATGTGCACACATCTTTCAGAATATGAATTTTTGTGAACAAAATCGGTAAAAAAAAAACTATAATAGTTGAATATAAACTATCAAAAACGTAGAACATACGTGGGGTGAAATCTATGGATAAAAACCTCCCGAAGCGCCAATTAATTTTATAGATGGTGATTTGTAATGAATCAACCTGTATATAATAATCTATATCTGATGATGATGAAATTAGGCTATAATATCCCCATTAGCTAACTATTATGATGGCGCTTATAATTTTATTTAAAAGCGTCTTGAAAATACTTTGAAATTAAAAATACCTTCAGTGGTGATAGATGGAAGGAAAGTATCGGCAGGTGGGCAAGGGATGGACGTAGGCCACACGCGAAGCGCGCGCCCTGCCACGATCGCAGCGCCTAATGCCGTGCTCTCCATCATCAGAGGACGAATCTGGAATACAAACGTTACTAATTTAAATAAGAACCAGTGAATCACTTTAACCTATTGAATATGCAACCTATGAAAACTTTCACGAGACATATAGAGGATAAAAACCTCAATACCTATCTTGTTTCTTTGATGGAGTTTAAAAAAATAGTGTTAGTTATGACATTAAAATTTATCAATATGTATAAGAAAACTACCGTAAGAATCTAAAAAAAATGTTGGTAGGAGCTTAACAAGTAGGTAAAAAGACGAAATCATCTACAGAATATGTGGAATTTAATTTACCAAAGGTATGCCCAGAAGATCAGCCTGCATTTGCATAAGGACTTTGTTTTGCGTCATTCCGCCGTCGGCGAGCAGTCTTGTTAGAGGCGCGCAGTCAGCCGCTATAGCTGCTGCGACGCTCTGGGTCTGATGGCAAACTGCTTCTAGCGCCGCCCGAACCACGTGCTTCTGTTGGGTTCTACCACTCAAGCCCCATATTATTCTGAAAACAATATCGACGTTTAGCTCTTTGCGTAGGACATGAAACTTTAAATTGATGCAAATGGATGTCGATTATATCTAGCTATATACTGGTAATACCTATGCGCCATTCGATGAAAACGGTTCCAAGTCCTTAAAAGTTACAGATGGTAGCCTAAGAATGTTTTCATTTAATTTAACTATTAATGAACAGTGGAGGTTTTGTCTGTTCACGTCCGTAAGTGGTAACCCTCTGAATCCTTACACGTGACCTCCGGGTGGTGCTAAGAACAGTCTCTGGTGGGAGGCTTCGGCCGCGGCTTGTCACCACCCTCCGGGCTGGGCCAGTGCGTGAAGCGATTTTTTCGTGTTTCGTAATGTGGCCCGGAGAAGCCACCTTCTAGGTCTTCATGTCCCATCTTAGACCACATCGTCACTTTACATCAGGTGAGATTGGGGTCAAATGAAGGCTTATCGATCATAAAAAAAAAAAAAAAAAAAAAAACAGTTTATGTCCATAGTGACCACCCATCCTGAAAGATAATTTAATAAGATAATACTGCGTCTTTTTGCGTCCACATTACAGCGACTCATCAGCGATTTTTCAGTAATTGCGTGCACACAATATGCGGCGCCTATATAAGAAATATTAAGCCATTGGTAAGGTTTAGAGTACAAGAAAAACAATTTACACAGATATCTGATACGAAATGAAACCAAAGTCATAAGTCGTCAGCGATTTGAATTACGTTGTAAATCAATTAAATTCGCTGAGTTTGCGTGTGTTGGACCGGCGTAATATACGGCTTTTTAAACGAATCCATAAACCGTTGATTAGGTACTAACTATTGACTTATTGGCGAGATATTATGGTCTGTCACGACACCGAGGCCCACGTTCACGGATGATCAGCTGATAACGCAATAACTGTTACCACGCGATGGCATGCTGTTGGTGAGGCATTAACTCAGCTCTCTTTTCTAATTATGATATTGTACTTAGGTACGTAAGGACCAGTCCGATTTATGGTAGAGATTGGGCCTTATTTTTCACATAATACAGAAACGTGATAATATTTTTTAGAATATGTTACCATTACATATTCTCAAAGGTTTTCAGACTAAATTATAGATGCCGATGCAATTATCTTGTTGTAATGATCGTCATAATATCAATCACGAGTCTTGCATAACTTTATGGCTTATGTAATTAACAACCAGGTAGGTTCGACTGAAATTTTATTTTTGCAATGTCCATTTATACTATAACATGCGAGCAAATGATGAACTTTGAACTGCGTTCTATGAATTTGTTCGTTTTGCATAAGGAAAAGGAATGCCTTACCCTCGAGCGTCCTTTCTCCAATGCGGTGAATATAATCCGTTAAATGCTGGCACAAAACAAATGCTACCTTCCTCCCCTTCATTCACCTCGGATGCTAAGAATTCCGTGTCTTTAACATCATCTATTATTTCAAGCCCCTTTTCCAGCCACTGTAATGTGTCCCCTAAATAAAATATTTACATTCCATGTATTTTCATTATGGTATTAGAATTCACCAATTTTTTTATTTAGTTAGACTATGGTTTTGACAAGCTTTGCGAATAGGCTTTCAGCCTTGGCCAGCCAGCCAATATATCAAGTATTACTCATACTTATTTTATCAACTGGTATTGTATTTACAACAATAATAACTATTATTGTATAAAATCGTGAGCAATTACAAAAGTATGTACCTACATTTTATATTGATACGAACCTGCCATAGCAACTGATCCTTCTAATGCATAAGCCGGAGGAGCATCAGGTCCCAATTTATATGCCACTGTTGTCAATAAACCATTTTGTGAATGCACAATAGAGTCTCCTGGAACAGGTTAAATGAAAATTGAATAAAATAAATACGAGAATAGAAATAAAAATATTATAGTAGGCAAGTACTAGATTTTCACGGATTTTGCCTCCGGTGACAAAGCCAATAGCCTTCCCGAATAAGTACTCTAGATCATGAATTAATTTTCCAATCAGACTAGATTGAATTACCTGTGTTGTATAAAAGGAAGCATCCAGTGCCAAAAGTGCACTTGACTTGACCAAAACGCATGCATCCTTGGCCTACTAAGGCAGCTTGTTGATCTCCCAAACACTGTAAATAACTTGCAGAATTATTACACAGCCTTGCAACAGTTTACCGTTATTGGAAGTGGAAAATGGTTGAAAGTTGAATACTCTTTGCAATACTCACTCCAGCTATTGGCACACCTAGCAGCGATCCAGTTGCAATGTAACCATAAACTTCTGATGAACTTCTTATTTCAGGTAATATTCCCACTGGTATTTCAAAGAAATTTAAAAGGCCCTTATCCCACTGCAAACTTCTTAATGACATAAGCTGTGTCCTTGATGCATTTGTTACGTCTGTTAAATGGATACCTCCATGGCTGCCACCCGTAAGGTTCTATAATAATAAAACATAAAAAATTACACATCAAAAAAAGCTATCCACTCAGCGGCATGGACTGAGTTAGAGGATTAGCCATAAGGCGTTAACATTAAGTATGCGGATTTGATAATTTGCCAAGAAGAAAGACTTTTACATAAAAAGTAAGTATATCGATTTATATGCTATCAGCACCTGATATCTCTTGCAACAGGAAATAGTATATAAACATGTTTAATCCGGTTAACAAGCAATAAGAAAGATAGGGGTGAGGATGTAAAAAACAAATTAAATGTGTGGAGTATCAAATGATAGGGCATGATATGTAGATAACAAAACTTTAGCTAATTCCAAGATAGACAGTTTTATGGTTCCATGAACAAACAAATACCGCCGCATGCCGGTTTAAGTATACTTGATGCTTAAGTTCAATAAATCTTACTGCCCATCAATGGTTTTAGGTCAAATCCATAAGAGTTAAATTGATATGACATTTGCTCTAGGAATATCTTTCCTACTTATTTAACTACCTATTTAAAAATATTTTTTTACAATTATTTTATTTTTTATATTAAGCATATTATATCTATGGCAAAAATGTAGCAGGTAATTTCCTCTTTGCAGTTGTGAGATGGAAAATACTTTATTACACACCAAACAAAGACATAATAATACAAAAAGAAAATAAAAACTAAACCTAGAATGCATAATGGCAGTCTTATTGCTTAAAGCAATTTCTTCCAAGAGTGAGTACTATTCCATAATAAAAAATAGGATATAATGCAATTGAAAAAAGTATGTTACTTGAAAACTAGTTACCCATATCAGCCAGGAATCTACAGTACCAGCCATACATTCTCCAGCCGACACAGCTTCCCGTACAGCCGTCACATTCTTCAGCATCCACTTCAGTTTAATTGATGAGAAGTATGTGGATAGAGGTAGCCCACTGGTTTGCGAAACAGCCTCCACACATTGTGCTCCTTTTATCTTTATGAGCTCATCTACAGCTTTAGCTGTTCTTACATCTAACCAAACTGTAAATAAAATCATATTTTGAACAATCATGATTTTTAACTGTATTGAAAATCACTTGTCACATGACTGGTTAAATTGTTATTAAGTTTTTTGATTAACACAGTAACAAAGAAACTCAATATTTAATGCCTATATGATTTGTTAACATAAAAATATTCTAATTGCCTAAGAATATTTTTAGATTAAAAGTAAAATAAAAAGGCCAATCAAAATGATATGTAAAATAGTTATATATAACTTACCTATGGCACTATAAAGAGGTTGACCAGTTACCGAGTTCCAAACTATAGTAGTTTCTCTTTGGTTTGTAATTCCTATACCTACAACATCCTCTGGATTTATGTCAAGTTTCTTTAAGTTATCAACAGTCACCTGTAATGATTTAAATACATGTTAATTTGTTTGAGTTGGCCGTATAGTCTGTTTCTTAAGCATGTAGGGGTATAAATAAGCAAGAAGTTTAAATGACAAAAAAAAGCTCTGTCATAGAGATTTTTGAATGGTAGTTTTTTAATACATTTCTGGTGCAGAATATTAGTCTAGGTTACCTCAATACATTCCAGAACTGCATTCAATATTTCCAAGGCATCTTGCTCAACCCATCCTTCCTGAGGACTGAATCTTCTTATAGGTAACTGGTGATAGGTCAATACTTCTGAAGTATTAGCAGCAAAAACCTAAAGTCAAAAAGCCATAGCAAATATATATTTACATCTAAAGGAATCAAAGCCCTCAATACTTTAATTTGTATGGTTTAACTTACCAAGAACTTGACATTGGAAGTTCCTTCATCAACAGCTCCTATTAATGGACCAAACCTACCGTACTCACGCATATTATTTTAGCATATTATTGTTTTAAAAGATTTGTTTTTAACAATGGAAGAAAAGCCATATTTATAAAATATTTATTTTGTTGTAGCTCAGCATGTGTAATGCTGATGAGCTCATTTAGCGCAATAAGTAAAGATTAATCATAATCAATCAGCTGATCGAGATGTCCAACCAAATTATTAATTTGGTTCCATTTATTTACCCGGTGAAATCCGATAAACAGAACAGTCTTTTGTTGTCTATTTGTCAGGGGTACTGTATTACTAAACTTCTTCTTCGGGAAGTGTTCGTAAAGCGCTAACGGGCTTGTCAAAATGGCGTTCAATAACTGAAACTTCAATTTTTACTATTTTTTATTTTTACACTCTAGAATTTTATTTAACTCGACACTGGCAAATTGTCGCTTCAAGCGCAAAGTCCAATTAAAAGAAACTGAATTGAAGCGCTAACGACAGTTTTAACGACAGAACTATTGGCGATGCAAAGAATATTCGCACGCCTTTAGCTACGAAATTTAGAAACTGTCTTAGAACGATACTTTGTTTATTTTGTTGAAGTTTTAACTGATTATTTATGTTTTTTCCTGACGTTAATTGTAACGAAAACTGTCAAAGTGTCGTTTTTAAGCAGCTTCAAAATTTTGACACTGGATGCGCTAGTTAGAATCTTTGCATCGCCAATAACTGCATGTTTTTAGGGTTTATGGCATCACGATACGTGCCCTCTACACATTGAAAGATGTCATCATCGGCAGAAGCATCAGCAAGTAAATTCTTCTTGGGCAATGGCAACGTTGCAAAAGTTCTGAATCAGTTCAGTTTCTTGTAATTGGACTTTGCGCTTGAAGCGACAATTTGCCAGTGTCGAGTTAAATAAAATTATTAAGTGAAAAAGAGTTTACTAAATAGCGACCGTGACTGGCTATATGGCCGTCAACCGTCAACAGCTTCTCTTCTTCTTCTTCTTTTAATAGCTGGCGTTCGTGACCAACAGCTTCTCAGTTCTGGATGTTGATGAGACAGAACTTGCCATGTCAATGTCAAACGCTGATGAGTCTGTCTGTCACCTATTGTTTTTGTTTTGTTTGTTTTTTTTTTGGTTTTGGTCTGATTCTGTGAGCCGGTTGCGCCGTTGGTAGATTTTAACTTTTCTCAAAAATTCATGTCATGTTACCCCAAATAAAATTGGTTGTATCGCAGCATGGAACAATCCTGCAATCAGTTTCCAAAGACGTAGATGACAATAATTTCGTGAAAACATTGGAAACCTTTCAAGATATCGCTAACAAAACACTTACAAAGATGATTGATTCCCTGATAATCAATCATAATGATTCTGGTAAATAAAACTCTGTATTATTGTAGTTTTTTAACATACTTCTTCTTTTGTAATCCACATATTACAACTACTACTAATAAAACTCTTTGTGTTTTTATCATTTCTAGAAGGTACCCCAAATGGCCCTAAATAGTCTTTTGATCCCTTCAAGATATACCATTTTTAATGGTACTTTATTCCAAAATCTGTGAATGCAGTTCTGAATGTACCCTAGTGTTCTATCTCAAAATAAACCCATGTATTAAAAAAAGTATGTTACGATATTTAATTCTTGCATCTTATTTCTTTTAGGAGATTGTTTAATAGAGGAAGATGATGATGAAAGTGATGCAGATGAAGAAATCTGCAGCAATCCTAAAAAAAAGAAGAATTAAGGACATTGGTTTAATTCATACTCTGTAAGATACATTAGATTTACATAATATATTTTTAACTACATACAATTTAATTTCTTATTCCTATTTTAGAAAGTATTCCTTTAGCATAGATAAGTAATTTCTAATTTAAGTAGCAATGTAGAGCCATTTCATAAAATTGTCCATCTGATTTATAAAGCATCTTGGTGTAAAACTGTGAATAACACAGTCATTTTACACAAGGCATCAGCTGGAAGACAAGGGGCAATGCAGAACCTTTCATGAAACTAGCGGGCATAATATCTCACGGGGCGCTTCAGCGGCCTAGGGCCTAGTGATGGTTGTGACACAATTTCTCTTGTATTATTGAAATGTCTAAACAACGATAACAAGCAATCAGTTTAGATTTTGAATAGAATATATTTTATTACACATCAAATGAACAATACAATATGAAATTAAAACGAAACCTAGAATACGTAATGGGCGGTCTTATTGCCATAAGCAATTTCTTCCAGACAACCATGGATGGAGAGAAAAAAGATTACATATTTTATGGATGGTGGCTTAAACTATATAAATACCTAATATCTAATGCTAAACCTAAAACTAGCCTATACTAAATTAAACAGTAATTTATTTCTTGGTGTTCAATTTAATAACTATTATAAAAGTGTCTACATGTTAATGTAGACGTGCAGGCACGGCTCACTTGGCTCGCGCCGCTCCCGCACCGATGCCGCCTGATCCTGAGTCGCGCCCTCTGAGTTCGATACCGAAGCCATATTTTAGTCAGTTTGAACTAACATGGCTAAATAAATTAAACCAAAATTAAATTTAACCCAAAGGGTTAAATTATAAAATAATTAAAAAACTGGACTCTATTACTGATACTTTACGTTGTCTGTCCGTTCGTCTGTCACCAGGCTTTATCACAAGAACCTTGATAGATAGAAAGTTGAAATTTTGATTGATGAT
The DNA here is from genome assembly GCA_929108375.1 of Gymnoscelis rufifasciata. Taxonomy (NCBI): domain Eukaryota; kingdom Metazoa; phylum Arthropoda; class Insecta; order Lepidoptera; family Geometridae; genus Gymnoscelis; species Gymnoscelis rufifasciata. The sequence goes on along the minus strand of OV815308.1, from coordinate 8,543,792 downwards.
GATGTAAGTGCTTTTTTCTGTTGTCGTTATAACAACACATAATAAATATCCAGCATAAAGAAAAAAAAAAGCATGTAGTGGCCGCAGCGCCTTCGAAACGCAGCGGTCACAGGCGCGGGGCAGAGGATTAGGTACGTCGGTCGCTTGGCCTGTGTTTCCGTTTGTATAACGACGGTGCCGCTAATTTGTGTCATCAATTTAAAAGTTTTGCCCTATCAGTCAAAAGAAAATGCACATTGACGGTGCTGCCAACTGGTACCATCAATTTAAATGTTTACACATATCGGCCAAACATTTGACATTCTGACTGTCGCAATATTGCTGCCACCTATAGTTTCATCACATTCACTTTAAGAGCCAAATGTAATAGGCATCTCTTTCCACTGTGCCCCTTGGTCCGCTGTACCCCTCTTTCCCCTACCATACTTTCGATTTAACATTAGCTTCATTTAAGTGATGGTTTTAATTATATGATTACTTACAACTTAATATGAGCCTAATTTGCTGCCATAGGAAAAATCTAAAAATGTGAGTTGAGAACCTTGTATCAAAAATAAAAACTGAAATGATATTTAACATGTTTATTCCACATATCATATTAAATTAACTTTATTTACAATTCATTAAATTATGTACAGTGCATGCATGGTAGTAATACATTTTGGAATGTAGATATGTTTCAGCAACATGCATTAAGTATTAAATATGATTTTAAAAGTATTGTTCACATAAAAACTATGTAAATAAAAATTTATTACATTTGCACATGAAGTGATGGACTCTTGAAAAAATGTACCTAATGTTTTCTTTATTAAAATAATACATATCAGTTCTTAAACTATATCGTAATTTTAAACTAATTTTATGTCTGTTTTAATAACGGAATGTAACTAATCACGTTGGCTGTTTTCTTTTAGCCAAAAACATCACAACAAATAGATGTTAGTTATCAACAATTTTACATTATTAATACTGCTCAATCTTGCTACAATATTACACTGTAACATAATGACAAGGCTAATTTATTAACATCCAGAATTATTCCTATTAAATGGGATAATAATAATTTACTTAATGATGGGAGGCACACCTAACACTTAATATAAGATATTGTTTCTAATTAACTCTAATGCAATTCATAAAATCTAGAGTATTATTGTACGCAGCATTGCTATTTTTGGGTCAAGTGTACTTTTACTGCCTATGTAGGCATGTGTGTAGCTATATCACTACGAATTCATGATAATTATGATAGACCGTCGTATTATCTCATTGAATTGTTTATTCTTCACTCTTATCATGAGTTCTGCGATACCTTACTATAGGAATTTTATCCGACCTTTTATAGTGTAATTGTTTGTTAGTTAATGATAATTTCGACTAGGTCATCGTAGTTTTGTCCTCGGAGTGGTCGGACTCGGAGCAGCAAATATCACAACCGTTGATTCCGCATTCGCATAACGAAGTCGGCTGAATGGAGCTATGTAATTTCTGCAAATAAAAAAAAATTCAAACGTACCACATTGTATCTTATCATTTAGATATTGATATTGTTACTCATATCGACGTGGAAAATGACGAATTTTTTTTTTTGGAAATCACCGAATAGAATATTAAATAATGTGTTATCTATCTACTTATGTATTATTCCTTATCCTAGATAATACAATGTACATGTATTCTGGTGAAGCCGCTATAATTCGATAGGATGTGATTAAGCTGATTTAAAACTTCCTTGAATTACAGCTACGAGTATAACTCCTCATTCATAGATTCATGAAACGCATGTTACTTCCGGATCAATATGAATAAACAATACCTGAAAGGTAGGTATGTAAACGAAGTCGATGGATCACCCGAATTATCGAATGTTTGACAGTAATTCCAGCAATTTATCACAAATTGATAAATCTGGCTTTATCGGTTTATATCAATGACTACGTAAAAGATGTCTAAATAAACTTCCCTCCCGACTTGTTTCTACAATAATATTCTGAGTACCATATTTGGTACTCCTTACCCTTGCCAGGCAAATAACTTACTAAACAATATGTATTGTTTATATACGTACCTCTCTCCAATTATCTCCTGGAGATCGTATGACTATAACTATGGCATAAACTGGTATGCACAGTAAGGATAGGGATGCTATAGTCCAGCCTAGAACTTGCGCCCATACGGGGTAGTTATAGTCCCTGTAGCTGGGAGGCATGTAGTCTACCAGGGACACCACCCATAGCGCAAATAGCAGCGCTGGACACGCAATCAGCCAACAGAATCGGAAGTACAGAGAGGGGTAACGACCTGAAAAATAAATTTAGTTTCGTTAAAACCAGTTTGAATACGGTGCGTTTGCACACTTTAAAACTTTTCGAATAAATACAATAAAGATAAAACACGTTTTCTGGGTGTGTTTTGATGTGCGATGATAAGAACATTGTGTGGTGTGTGACACATTGCTTTTGTAGTTAAATGACTAATAAATTATTTCATCAAAATTAAAACAATGCTTGTTTTACGGAGCACAACGGTTAGAACTTATGAAATAAAAATAATGGTCATAGTCACATGAGTGCACCGTGGTACGGATTCAAGGTTATCTTTACCTGCGATAACTCTTGCACAATCTAGGCAAAATGCTGCTGCTGCTTAATAATGTCAGTTTGTACATAAGAGTATATTTAAATGAATACAAACATGTAGAGTAGCGAAAAAAATGCTTTTGGAGCGTTGGTTGTTTACATTACCAACCTTATGTATGCATTTTCCACACTATATGGTGTAACATTCATTTTGAAGTTAAGTATGTAAATTTAGAAAGAGGAGTAGATATGTTTTCTTGATTTGTGACTATAATAAAACTTAAGAGACGTTGACCTATCCTGCTTAGATATACTAAAAGTTTGAGAGAGAAAGCATGATGTAGAATCTATTTTTTAAATATCGCACCTGTCATTTGTTTGATATTCTTTGATAATCTCCCCACTCCATAAAACCAAGCTATGCCCACTACTTCAAAAAAGGCAAGATATGTTATGCTCAAAGATGCAGCATAATAGTCCATTAGTTGGAAGACGTATATCCCGCTTTGAATGATATGTGGCAAGCCGAACACCAGTGAAACTGCGCATACACATAACACCAGCAGCTCGTGGTATACAAGCCTTCTGCGAATCATATCGGGAAACCCGTCTTGAATTGATGTTACCACAACCTCAACTATGGCGAACTGCAAATAAAGAAAACAAAGGTAAAGTTAGTACACATTTTTAGAATTTAAAGTTTTCTCTTTGTGAATGAAAAATCGTACCTGACTGTTTAAACCGAGGCACAGGAACATGAAAAAGAATAGCACTGCCCATAACTGCGGCGCAGGCATTTTGGCAATAGCTTGAGGATAGACGACGAATAATAACCCAGGACCTAAAATAAAAATCATGATCATTACCTACATATTTCATTCAAGATTGATTTTTAACATGTTATCTAAGGCAGGTGTATCTAATAGTTATCAACATTATAATAGTCCTCAAGTATGAACTTACTATCAGCGATAACGTTCTTCACCAGAGTATTTTGTTCGAAAGCGATATTTCCTATTGTCGCAAATGTGAATATTCCGACGATCAAACTAGTGACCGCATTCACAAGGGACACTGCCAGCGTGTCGTGAAGAAAGTTGTTGTCGAATCGGTTGTAAGAAGCGAACATGATCATCGAACCGAAGGCAATTCCAATAGAGTTGAAAATTTGAGACGCAGCGTTAACCCAAACTTTGGATTGTTTCAATAACTCCCAGTCAGGTTTGAAGAAAAATCTTAACCCTTTATCGGCGCCTTCAAGTGTCAGTGATCGGCCGAGAAATACTATGATTAGTAGAAAAGGCAGTGTAGTGGTGATGTAGCGGACTTTCGCTGAGGATTTGATGCTCTTCCAGAGCGCGAAGTATACTAGCACCCAAGCGCAGACCAAGCATGCCGCTAGTTCCCACCGCAATCCTCCGGGGAACTCGATACCATCGCTCATGCTTAAAACCTTCTTCCTGCAAAAAGACGTATAAATAAATTTCAAATTGAAATTATCCAATAAAATATTATTATTTTTTAACCAGTTAATTAATAATAAGTAATACGTGTGTATTCTTAGAAGTTTAGTTAAAAAGAGAGAAAAGAAAATGACATTATAACTACTCTTCTACAAATTGTGACGAATTTGTTAAAGTATGTATATACAAATTCATGTTATATGTCATACTTTTTTATTAGAAGCTAACAACTAGCAAGCTGCTGAAAGATATTACTTCCCAACGCATGACATAACTATAGGTACGCATTAGGTATGACACACACCTAATGCCTGAAAAACCTAGTTTAGGAAAATTAATAAACCGTTGAACGAAATTAATTAAAGGGCTTTTGTTAACACTTACCGTTACGGTTTACTAAATAAATTTCACATATTTTATCATAATTAAAACAAAATAATAAATAGAGTGTGCTGCCAATCAACACTCAACCGAACAGTCAACGTGGATCGTCTTTTCCGCGAATTGATGATTTATTAATCAATTCATAATAATTTATTAATTATTGTGGATTGATCTATATATTTTACGTGATAAGTGGTAACGAACGTTATACATAGTATGATGAAAAACGTTATAGGTTTTAATCATATTATCATTATCACATTTATCACCTATAATAGCCTACTAGCAACATGCCCCGACTTCGCACGGCAAATTGTAATCTTACTTCAATCACCCTATCGATCGCTGAAAACTTTCTTCCATTGTGTAGGTTAAAATATCATATCTTTTCTCTCCTCTTTATTTAAAAGTTAAAGATTTTATAATGCTTTATTATATTATTAAAATATAATGGTAAACACCAAAATGGTGCTCAAACATTATTTTTTAATTTAAACACCTTAATCGACGCCTGTTCCGCCTCAAGCATTCTCCGTACAATAACCCTGACCATCTCGGCCACAATAGGTACAGGTGGAGACCTTGAAGACTGTAGGTACATAATCGAAATAGCTTAAAAGTAAACCTTACTCGAAGAATTGTTCGGTGGGTGTCTGTGAGCCATTTGGTTTTGTGTGGTTATGAGCTGGTACCCAACATTGTGCCGTATTCCATCTATTCGAACAGCTGGCCCACGGGACCTCGGTCTTGAATGATGTGAAGAAATAGTATATTGCCCACGCAATTATCACCGCGTAATAGGTGGACATGAGGAATGAGATCACCACACTCGCGAGACCCGCACCTGTAATTTGATTTTTTCGTTGAACCATGATTGCTTACTTTTATAGGCTAAGCTCGTAGGTTTTTTTTATACTAACCTTTAAATAATGGACATATCTGAGATAGAGCACCGATCGGCCCGTGAGCTGTGTATTGTCCGATTGCGAGTTCCATAAAGAGCATCGGCACACCGCACACGAGGAGTATTATGAAATAAGGAATGAGAAATGCACCTGAAACAAAACAACATCATCAAATAAAAGAACATCTTAATAAATATTACATTTAGGCCATGCTCTTCTCATTAGGTATAATCATATTTGAGTAAATAATGTATTTATTTGGAGGCTCAAGCTTGTATCCAGTTGTGGACATTCTTGGACTGAAGAGATAAAGAAAGACTTCCTATTTATATACATATATTTGTTTCCTCACTATATATAAGGAAATACTAACTACATATAATGTTTTTGCATTGCTCAATCACATGTATCCTAAATATATGTAACAATAGTTTAACATTGTTTCCTATCAATTTGTAGGGCAATTATAACAACTTGTTTACTTGTCCATGTATTTAATTTAGTAATTGACCTCCTGAAATTGCCTAATTAACCCATTCACTAGTTATTCTTAGCATAGCTAAACGAATCGCCTATTACCTGCACGATCTGGAGGGTCTGGATTATTCTTATTCGACGCTAGTAGTTTTTGAAGTTTTATTCGAAAATAATAAATAAGCATGTTATACATGCTTAGACATGCTTATAAATAAAAATGAATTGTTGTTCGTTAGTCTGATTAAAACTCGAGAACGGCTGAACGGATTTATCTTGAAATGTTGGTGGAGGTCTAGGGAAGGTTTAAAAGGCGAGAATAAATCGAATAATTGCCGGGAAAAAAACTGAATAAAAACCCTTGCGAAGCCGGGGCGGGCCACTTGTTTACAATAAATATTAGATTGAGGTTTAACACGTGCTTAAATAAATTAGCATTAGCTCAATTTATTTTATTAATTTTTATTGTATAGATATGAATATTTAATTGTTTATGTACATATATTTTCTATATAAAATTAAATATAATCTACTTAACACCACATAAAATAATGATGTTTTACACCGTAATTACGAGTAAGTCACTTATAACCTGTCGTATTTGCATTACAACTTTGATAGCTTATAGTCATAAGTAAACAACGGAGCAGATATTATTCTAAATATACCCCTTTATGTAATAAATCATTTGATATCTTAATACGTCGGCGTGCAGTGATTGGTTTGAAGTGTCAGTTTACCGAAGGCATCAGCCGTAATTCACACTGCATTGTCGTGTCTTTGGAGCCTCGGTGCCAACTAGCTTCGGAGACACAAATATCCTTCATCACGATTTTTTGTGTGCTGTTCAAATGTTTATTTGCATTGTTGTAATAAAACGCGTCGAGTCGTTTGAAATTTTAAGCTCGCGTTTAAATAATTTAGCATTTGCAATATTTTATTTTTCGTTAGTAAGATAATTTTTAAGGTATTTATTTTTATAGATAGGAGCAGATTTAAATAATAATTGTGAGTTTCATTTAAAGGCAAATCCGGTGAGATACAAAGATACAAAAAGATTTGACTATAACATAATTTATCAAGTATTTTAATTAGCAGAAACTTAATACATTATTTGTAATAGTTGACCGCCTCAGCGACGAGGTGACGTAGTGGGCGACGGCGACAGTCCGCTTGCGACGCAAGGGGTAGCAGGTTAGAAGATACTGTAGTACTATGTTCTGCAAGCACTTCCTTGGTAGTGGCATGTCTGCTTAGTAATTGTTTATTGTATTAATATGTCTACTTCCCGTAAGACATTCTTAGAACTCTCCGAAAGGCTGGACGCTGCTGGGTGGTTTGTTATAATCCAGCAATTATCAAACCAAATGCTTATGAACAGTGTAGCAATATTAATCGTGTTATAGTGTAATAATATTATTTTAAAGCCATTTAATAGCTTACTTAAAAAAATAAGTTTTAATAGAAGCGTAATTGATGTCCTCGATATCACGTCGACTAATCGTGTTTCTGCAATTTTGAGTTAACGTCTAACTAGAATCCTAAATAATACACTGTGAGGTGTGTAAATCGCACTAATGAGACAAAGTCACGACTTACACGTCGTCATTTTGTCGCAGCTGATTAGATATTCATTGTACCAAGATTGTACTACCACTTTGTGATGCGAAGTAAATTTTGTTTATATTTGTTATTCCTAAATCTTATCTTATCGGCCCAGGATTGGGACACAAAGGGACAGTACCGAAAATATAATTTGCTAGTTTTTAAAACACAGATCTTAGAAATCCGTGATAAAGAAATATTTAAAAAACATTATATAGATCCGATGTTTAAAAATATCCTACTACTATTATAAAGGCGAAAGTTTGTAAGTATGGATGTATGGATGTTTGTTACTCTTTGTACACAGAATCTCTAGAGCCTAAAAAATAACATAGGCTACTCTTTACCGCGGGAAAACGTCATTTCGCGGGAAAATCCATTATAACGCGGGTAACACCGCGGGACACAGTATAAAATATACGAAACCTATCAAATTCGATACAGGAGGTAAATTATTCCAGCATATTGTGGCAGTCCATCTACCATCTACCTTCTAGGTCTTCATGCTCCATCTTAGACCACATCGTCACTTAACTCAGGTGAGATTGTGGTCAAATGAAAGCTTAATATCATTAATATAAAAAAAAACTGTACCTACCTACGCGATCTCAATGGCTAGAGCAGAGCAATCGAGTCACAACGTACCTACGAGTATATACATGTAAGCACCTCTATTATGTTCCCACTGCTGGTACACAGAATCATAACATGCCGGTCTCCTCACGATGATTGCCTTCAAAGCACGCGTTTAAAGTAAACTTTTCAAAAAGAAAAATCCAGAGTTGTGTTAGGGTTTGAACCCATGATATTATTTTTAAAATATGTATGTCGCCGTGTTAGTTTAATAAACCTTAGTAGGTGAGTGTTTTAATGAACTAGGAAAATGTGTTGGCTTATCAGCCTAATCTATTCAAATACTTATTGAAAAATCCATTTGACTGACACAGACAGAAAATTCATCCGAAATCAAGACATCAAATTCTGTTTCTGAAAGACGAAATGAGAAAAAAAGACGTTTCTGTCATAAGCACGTAAATAGGAAAAAGACTTAAAGGCGCGAAAAATATTGTATGAAACTTTAGGCGGCCTCTAGACCTACAATAACATTGTACAATACTTTTATTGTACAATAAGATTGAAAGGCGCTTTGATCCAAACGACCAATTATATTGCACAACAATACGAACAGCACAATGTTTTCGCGTTCAGTCGGAGAATAGTATTGATCCCGTGTGCACCGCGCGAAAAACATGGTGCAATAAAAATTAAACTCGCTCAAACTTTCGGCCAATCATTGTGCAATCTTCAATATTAACCCTAAACGGTCAATTAAATTGCACAATTCGCAATATTGTGCAATATAATTGACCGTTTAGAGGCCGCCTAAAGTCATCCAGTTTTTATGATTTAGTCAATATTGTGCGACTTGTCAAATATTATTTGCCCAGACTTTTTGTCTAAGGAGTTGATTTTATCTTATTTATCTTATGACTACATGCATTTAGTTACTTTTTATTTTACAAAATAATTCGGAAAAAACCTTACTAAAGTTATACGTTTTAGAGCATGTATGCGACAAATATATTTGATTGAAATATTTTGGCAAATTTAATGTTTTGATACACTCACCTCCTCCACTTTTGTAACAGAGATAAGGAAAACGCCATACATTGCCAAGACCAACGGAGTAGCCCACGCATGCTAACACGAATTGAATCTTATTGGCCCAAAAAGGCCGCCTTGGCTTTAAGTGCACCGTGGTATCTTCTTCTTCCTCTTCACAATCGCTTTCATGCGAAGCCGTCTCCTCATCTGGTGGCCTATAAAGAGAATTGGTACATATTAATACACGTTCTAAATAAAATTGAAGTATTAATTTTTCATGTAATGTTTAAAGCCATAAAATAAAATTATTATACTTGTTGTCGTGTGACAAGAACATTTTAGCAAAAACACGTGTTTAAGTGAACATTGAGGTAAAAATATTCTTCATATTTTTGGCTAAATACGAGTTAGTATTAAACAAAGTGTAGGCCGCTGAATATTTTTTTTTCAATGCAAATAATATTGTATATCTCATTTATATATTATTTATATAAATACCGATAAAAGTCGTGAATTCATCACTTTAATTCTATTTTTGGTAATTATTTATTACGATCGATTATAATTAATAATATTGAATAAATTACATTTACCGTAACATATCGACAACATTATGACAACCTCCTGATATTTTAGTTTGCGAAATTTACAAATAAGTCCGTAATTTACACATTTTATTGTTATTACGCAGAAAACATTACACATTACAATATTCGTTAGGCATGTTTATTGTCAATGTTAACGTTACAATTATTTTCACTCTTAACGTGAAACCTAACAGCAATTTATTACAACAAATAAATTAAATAGGCGTAGTATAATGTGACTACGAAATTACGGCAGGCTTTAGGCAAACTGTACTTGCAATTTTTTATATACTTAATACTTGTATAGGTAAGTATAGGTACCTACCTATACCATTATTCTTTTATGTAACGGTGGGATTCTAAAAACGTTAATTTCAAGACGATTGGATTACTCTTATCGCTGTCTCAGTCTAAGATGTAACAGTAACATAAATAAATAAATACTCTGTAAGTAACTGTAATAAAACTAAAGAATAATAATAATTAATAAAGTTCTTAAATATGTTTAAGAATGTCCTAGTAGTAATAAGATAATAATTTATAAACTTATATGTCTTATCAAATTTTGAAAGAAATGACATGTTCAAACAGTTTATTAAACAACGGATGACAGACTGATAGCACTGGGTTATTTTTAGATAACTTTTATAGGTACAGTGAAGACTTCAAGCATAGCTACTGAAATTTTCACTAAGCGAAAAACGTATGAGTATATAAATTATAAGCCTATAATTTCAGAGAGTTATTAACCTTGAAAAGTTGTTTGGATTAATGATTAATGATGGCTGGTTAGAGTGACGTCAAATAGCTCAAAGGCTTAAATGAACCTCGTGTACAATCATTACTGTAGTGGCCATTTATAATTCTGGTGCTAAGCTAATTATGATAGATTACATAATAAAAACTAAAGAAATAAAAAACATTTTACCCAAGGTCATCTTTATAGGGGATATTAAAAATAACGTACCTGATTTTTCAACCGTCTAATGCCTACATCCCTTTAAATTATATAAGAATAGTTTCAGCGAATTACCCATAGAAATTGTAACTCAATTATTACGTAGGTAGAGATAGATACCAATAGAAAAATGATACGTGTAATACGTGTATATCTATCTGACACCCCGTTTTCACCCACTGCTGGGTAGAGGCCTATTCTTTACCTCGCGATAGTTAACGATCGTGTGCGAATGCATTAGAAAGAAAGGTACAAGAATATTATTCTGTATAGGTTCTGTTCGCTTGGACTTTTTATACCACTCCACGAATTTAAATTCCGTATAAGCAAACGGTAGAAAAATACAACAGGAATGTAAAATGATGTAAATGATGTAAAAAATATATAATTTATTATCATAAACTGAATTTGATTGCAGAGGAAAATAGAAAATTTTATTGGTATGCTTCTTTCATCCACAATAAAATAATATTTATTTGTAATAAAATAAGTACCTAGGTATAATAGTAGGTACGTACTCGTATCACAATTTCAGATCTTACCACAAGTACTATTTTCGATGTATGTACACAATCATAAGTATTATTTTGCCGGGCGACTGGAATTTGCCTATGCGTTCCTGTCCGTGTGGTACAGGAAATATCAATTGTGTGGTCAGCGACCGTCGGTCGTTAGGTTTGGCCGTTGTTTTACCTGCCCTCCCCACCTCGTCTAAATGCTTCTTACAGCTACAAGCCGTAGTAACCGCCTAGATATGTCATAGTTTTATTTATATTATTATTTCATTTAGATAATACATGCATAATCTAATATGACGCATAACTATTAAGTATATTAAAACAAACTCATCTCTACTTTTAGTCAAGTGAAAATTTAACAAACAATTATCGACTTAAAATGCATTAAATACGGATAATTTGCCTAACTCAAAATTATTACCATTATCTGCAGGCACTTCGAAGACTTTTATTTTCGTTGTAGAAGATTAAAAAACAAAAAAAATATGTATAATTAAATGCATAAAAGGCGTGGCACTGCAGATGGCGCTGATCTAATAATAAAATTTCTTATAGTTTCAAAAAATTTGGTACATTTTGTGTATAAAACAAATGGATTGCACAAAATAATATTTCAATATCATTGTCAAGTTTATACTACCTACCTGTGATAATGATAAGGTTATACGGTTTGGGAGTACCAACAATAAACCGTTGCTTCGACATCATCATTATACACATACTTTGAATATCTATATTTATTAGATATAAAATTAAAGCCGCGTCTATCTGCCCCTATGTCTCTATGTTCGCGAATTTCGCGATAAACTGAAAAATTAGTGAATGGATTTGGATCGGGTTATTTTATTATATTTTATTCGGAACAAGTTAGCTAGTATATACATATTATGTATGTATACTATATGTGGAAAGATAGTGCAGTGCAGCGTTATCGGCTCAATATTGAAGGTCATACGACCCAAGTTCTTTAACCATAATCTTGGGATTTTCGGATTTTGTCAACTGATCTTCTGTCAAAAAATGAACAAGTACTTACGTGACTGCGTAAATCCTAGGATTTTGGAAAGTTTGAATTGCCAAAAATTTTCTTAATTATTTATGATACCACCTGTTCAGAACAGTTGTTTTGATTTTTTTTTGAATACCTGTATTTCGTCACGCGGCTTTCACGGTATTTGGATAGTAGGTATTATAGAATTTGATAGATTATAATATAGTCCCACAAAGTACTTTACTTTTTTATTTAATAAATCTAATAATTAAAATTTAAGAAAAACCCCCGATTCCAATGCTTTAATTTCATTATAAGTAAAACACCATAATATTTAGTAGTTAGGGCACGCGATGCTCTTTCATTTGATACCCCACTCGAGTATATTTGCAGATTTTCGGTTTTCCTTCCCCACTCTCACCCCCATAACTTTTGAACGGCCTAACCGATTTTCATGAAACATGTCTAAGAACACCCGGGCCAAACTCCCCTTTCATACAAAAAAAAAAACTAAATTGAAATCGTTCCATCCGATCGGGAGCTATGATGCCACAGACAGACAGACACGTCAAACTTATAACACCCCTTTTTTTTTGGTCGGGGGTTAAAAATATATTTTGAGTTGAATAAGTCATTAGAGTAGAGTACTTTTACTCTGAGGAACCTTTAAGATTTGGCATAACGCGGGATAAAAAAGTCTATATAAAGACTTACTATGTACAGTCAACAACATAAAGAACTGATGAAATAGTCTCAAAATTATACAAAGTGGGAACTGGATATAAAGCGGAAAGGGTGTGAATGTCACGGCGAATTTATTTTGTTCTACAACATTTCGATTTGTTACCCTTTTTTCGAAAAAAATCCTCTTATTATTTTTCTTATTTAATCTAACCATATCCAAAACACCTTGTATATAGAGGTACACTAAATTGTATCGTGCACTTTGTTTATACTATAACAAATTGTAGTATGTACAGAATACAGAACATTTATTTGCACACATGGGTTACATACAGGGTCTTGTTTATCAATATTACAAGAACTATACATGTATTGCCTTAGTCTGGGTCTAGGTCTAGGTATGTAACATTCAATTATATATAATATTATAAAAAAATAATTCATGCATCAAGTCCACTACTTCATCGTTAATCGGATAGTTTACTAATTGATAACTAAAACGATCGAGGAGCTTTGACGGCATTTTGATTTAATTTTATAAATATCCAAAAATATGTTAACCTTGTTCCACAAGGGGTTTTATTAATTCCTATGTTATATCTTCTTTTATGATTTTCTCACTAGATTTTACCCGCGATTACGCCCGCGTATGCAAAATTTCAAGCAGATTGGTTGAATTGATAAAGCTTAAACATAGGTACTTCACTTATATTAATAATAAGGATTTCAGCATGTTATTCCTATTTCAAATGTTGGTTACATGTAAGCCCAACCATCCTTTCGGTTAAGATTATATGTAAATTAGCTGACATTTATCAGCTTAATGAGCAATTTACCTTGCTTCAGATTGATTTGTCAAATGTAACAATAAAAAATATCGATAGACGTTAACCAGATATATTCCAAACTCACAGTACAGGTATTGAAAATGTTTGAATTTTTTTAACTACTATCAGACCTTTAAAAATTAAGTAAAATTGAACCCGATAGAAAACAATATTATGGATGTATAAAGTACAAGCGACTTGCAAAGTTAGCAAAGTTGCATGAGTTGCTGTGTTGCACTCAAACGCTCAAACAAATGAAGTTTATACCTAATGAAAGTAAATCATCAATCAATAAGATTTGCATAACTCTGGTATAGTTATGCAATTGTTAAAGAATGAAAGTATTTTAGTATAAGTGTGGCACACAGCTTAAAAAATATATTAACTACCAGAACGACCTTTTGAACTTATTCTAAATAAATCTGGTTTCCAATTTGTTTCATATTTCAATGATAGTCAACTACCATATTACCGACTAATTGGCAGACCTTTTTAGAGCATGAATGAATGAAACAATGACTTGTTATACGGCTGCGAGTATAACTCTATTATACATCTGAGCACTCAATGGTGTGAGCAAAAACATTTAAGTGTTAATTTTATGGGTAACGTTAAAAGTTATTTTGTTGAATACTTCTGTTTGTGTAGGTAGATCGAAAGCTTGTCAGGCATTGATACAGGAAAATTTCTACCACTCATCGAATCGTAACAAATTGTGCCTTGGTAAAGCAATAGAATGCTATAGATAGTAATGAATCTAACGCAGATACGTTGTACTGGAACAACAACGATATCGGGGGGTTAATATTAGGTTTATTTAAAAATATTGTTTGTATAAATAGGATTACATAATTATAAGAAAAAGTCTACTATAAGTATTTTGTCGTTAAAGCAGCCGATTTAATCAGAGATCTGTCACTTACGTGGTATAGTGTTTTAAGTTTTGTGATAATGTGATTTATTGTAACACGAAATCGTATTACGTATGTGAATTATCGCTGATATTATCATCCAATGTTATGCTCACGTTTCGAAATTGTTCCGCAGTCTGCTATATTCCTAGTTTGTTGCTTAGAATAATATAATCGTAAGAAACGGACTTACCTTCGGTATTCTGTATTTGACTTAAATATTTGTAGAGGCTGGTTACTAATTGATACATATACTGCATGGGCTACCGCCCAAAAATAAAAAAAAATCTTACAATAAGTGGATGGCAAATATAGTTGACGACGCGTAGCAGCCTTCTTCTTGAAATTATGTGAGTAAGTACTAACACGTACTAGCTAAAATTACCATTGGGTAGTAACAATGACGGGATGTTTGAAAAAGAATATTAATTTGTCTCGGTTACTATCAAGATTTTAACTCTATTAAGCACAACCTTAAAACCCAAATGAATGACACATTTGGGCACGTTTTTACTAATGTATTTTGATTCGGTTAGATATTCATGATCACCTTTTACATTATACAAGGGTATATTATAATTTATTACTGATTGTATAATAGCATTACAATTGATGTAAGGAGAAGTAAGGACGAGGCTTCAAACTGATCCTAAAATCACAAAACTAAACTAAAGACTAAAGTTTCATTACACTTACTCTAAATTGCAGTAAAAATAGATGATTATGGAGGTTGATAATGATTTTTTAATCCAGAATAATATCATAATTGATTAAGAGTATGAACTACAGGACTGACCTAATAATTTATGAAAATGTTTATAGTTTATTTATTGCATGGTAAATAAAAGCTATATAACTTTGAAAAAAAACATGGTTTTTAACAATATTATAACCTAAACTGGGTATCTCGACGCTGTTGCAAGGGCCATGATCACGGAAACAACAAAATAAAATAATCAAAATATCGGAAAACTCAAAAACCGTCAAATCATGGTATGTTACCCGTTTAAAGTCATACTAAAAAAAGTTAGTAACTAATAATAATAAACAAACAATATTGTTTTTCTGTAAAATATATGCACGTACATATATTAAGTTAAATTGGATTTTCAGTTAGCTAATTATTATGGGACAATCTTAAAAGTAATATTTTTTACAAATTAGAGCATCAGGAAGTTGTACGACAGTATCTGCATTGCATTTTGCATAATTAGGATTAGGTTGTAATTTAGTCTAACTAGGCCTAGTTGATATAAATTGCGGTTTCTGTCGTGATTTCACATAGCCAATAATTATTTTCCTCTTGTATAATTTATTTATTTGTTTAAACTTCATATGCATACTTAATTATGCAAGTCCGTTTTAGTGAAAATGAATTTTGTTGTTAATTGTAATGTAAGGACAAACGAAACTTGCATACATTTAACTAAAGTAGATATGTAGTTTTAGTAGATATGTATACCTATGCAATATGTTTCTAAGGAAAATACTTGTTTCAATACAAAAAGTATAAATTAAAATACATCATTGAAAAAGAGATGGAAGTCGTTTGGATGAAGGTTGTTAGTTCAATTGAATAATGAGTACTCGGAGGAAGTTTCGTTTGCTGAGGTACTCACGTAGGAGGACGTACTAGGTGAAACAATTCTGTAGGTGATGTTGGTACTCTCCTGATAACCATCTTTCGCCCATCTGTACATCCCATCCCGATGGAAGCAAGAGATCTAACCGAGGGAGCTCCATAATGTGTGGTTCCACATTCGGAGCCTTCGGGATATGGAGTCACTTGTTCATAGGGACGCAGGCATCTTGCAGAGGCTGCTCCGGACGCAGCCGTCACATCTCGAATCCTATGGGTGTCGCTGAAACTCTTTACTTTTCGCATTGGACCGGATGGCGCGAGTACCGGCGCCGGTGCATTTACGCAAAGTAGCTTAGCATTTTCTTTGTCTTGATCTTCATCATGGTCCACGTGGATCGCCACGCTAGGCGTGGTTCCCGTCGAAATATCGGTTTTACTCATAACTATCGCGTCACATGGTCATTGCAAGGGGACCGAGAGTCGCGTGCGCCGCTGGCGACACGCGCGACTATTAATAATGAAATGAATGAACTAAAACGCCGTTCGCGATAGCGAGCGGTGTCGCTATAGGGTCGACCGATTGCCCGGACTGGTTCGTCAATCGCAGTATAGCAGTTGGTAAACAATATGCTAGCTCAGGTGGAGGGGATATGTCATAGCAGGAAAGATACGAGAGGAGAGGAGGAGGGGAGGACCTAAGCTCATTCGAGTGCTGTATCGGCTACGAAACCCACACTGCGATTACGGTTTGTTTATATTTATAAATAATGCTAGGAAACTGTGCCGTAAGCATTGTTTTTATAGCAATTAGGCACTTCAATCTTCCTTGTTGTGAGCTTATAACATTAACTATTCATTATATACTTATTCTCAGTAGCTCCCATTCCTATAGCCTTACAGGTTGTATAACTGCTATTTAGCTACAGAGCGCCAAGTAACAGTTGAATGAAATAAGTGGATAACAACTTTTGATTTATTTCCAGCAATGTGAACATAAATAACTACTTATGATACCGAGTCAATAAAATCAAATATGCAGGAAGTATTTACTCGGATGGACCAGGTTATTGTTATTGTTGTTACGTATATTATTTTTTACACGCGTATACCTACCACCTACTGTAACGAAACAGATGCATTATACTGAATAATAAAATTAAATCAAAGTGGCATACGCCCACGGCTATCCATTAAACATCTCTATCAGTATGATGTATAAAGCTTCGTTTAAATATACGTTTAAGTTTTTAATGAGGCGGTACTTTTTTATAGTTTGTAATAATTTCAGCGGAGACTATTTTCTTGTTTCTTACTTTTTAGAGCGGGGTTTTAGCTGTCGGATAGTTTTTAAGCTAACTTTTCATATAGTTTTAGGTACAATAAAATAAAAATGTTCAATCAATCGGCATTTAACGATTATACATACTTGCACGCGTGAAACACTTAATCGAGTAATCATACGCCAATAATGCCTTACTTACATAAATTCGGAAAATAGTTGATACTGTGTATGAACATGACCACAAGGAAACTAGCTGAAAATATCGCAACGCAATCAGCCCACTGATATTAAACTTACATAAAGAGGGGTAGTAACCCTTTTTGCTGGGGTTAAACGTAGGGACTATGGACTATGGATTGGTTCTTACTTTTATGCATATCATAATATAAAAACATAAAGGCTATTAAAAAAGTAGAGTAAGCTTATTAGAAATGTTTTAAATATGTATGAGTTATACCGAAGAGCACGCGAATCTTCATTTTTATTTAATTTATTCGGAAAACAAACAATTTTACTTACTAACTATGTAGATCACAATACAAACATAACTTATAACCATATACATGTTTCAACATATCGTAACAAAATAAGCAGAAACAAAACAAAACCTACATAAAGGTCGAAGAGTTAAAATGTAACGGTTAATAAAATTGAGAATTGAGAAAACAAATTACTTATACATTAAGAAAAACATCAACAAAATGGGCAGGGTAAGAAGTTACCTATTTAAAAACCGAAGTTAAGGGTTAACAGAGTTAAAACCAGCGTTATATATATTAAGTATATCAGTCTCCATAAATAGATACTTACTCTAAGATCAGTCTAGTACCCCTAACACAATCTTAGTGTTTACTACTGGGCTAGTTGTTCTTGTGTGGATTTTCCGGAAATATTTATTTATTTATAAAAACAAACTACTGACTCCGATGGCTCTTGTATTAAACAAGTCGATATCAAGTATATCAGACAAAGCATTACATTAGCATTATATGAGGTAGAAACTACAAGAAAGAAGAAGAAAGAGTTTTGCTTATAATTTGTATAGCAAAAAGGGGAGGCAACGAATAGGATGAGCTTGCAATTAAAACAGTTTCTAAGCACATTTAAACAATGAAAATAATATTTTTTTTATGAATATTAATATGATGTCTAATATCCTCCTCAACCTCACTATGAGCAATATTATAAAAAAAATCTAGGTCAGCTTTTTACAAAAGGTTACCTTACCTATAAGGTGATGCCTCTTACATTAAGCCATGTAAGTATCATCATAAATATTAACATTTATATTGTAAATATCTTAAAACCTGACCTGCATGGATTATTTCGATATACCTAACGGACAAAACGATCCTACTGTTGATAGTATTGTCCGTTTATCACTAGACCATGTAAGTCATAATTGTTTCGCTAGAAGCACGATAAAAAAAAATTACACCCTAGTAAAGCCAGGGCAGCGGGCGGGCAGCTAGTAGGCAATATAAAAAAAATAAATTATTGTTAGTTGTTGTATGTCCATCGTAACTTTAAAAGCCCCATTTAATAGACGGATTAACATAATTTTTGTTTATTTGAAAATTTAGTTTTGACTCTACACTATAAATCCTATAATTTTTACCTTTTACGGCTTATTCTACAGAATCTGTTTAAAATAAGCAATGGTTAGTTTGTCAATAGCTATCTCCCTTTGTCACGTGAGGCTGAGCGAAATAACTGTATTTTATACAAAGATTAAAATAGTTTAAAATCAAATCAAATTAATTGAGTTAAGATCTTCTTATTTTTTCGCTTCGATTCTTTGAATACTTATAAGTTATTTATAATGAATGAAAGTGCTTGATTTTAAGTGGACCACAATCATCTAGCACACAGGGATATCTAAATAGGGATGGAATCTAAGTAAATGGACTTACCACGTTAACAATTTATTTGATTTCAAGAGTTCCTTTGTCTTCATGTTGAGATAAAATAATACAGAAGATATTGAAAAAAAAAACCAGTAAATATACCGTTGCTCACTACACTGCCTATTCTGCAAGTGGCGATTTGTCTCGCTTGTTTGGTGCAAATTGTTGTCAAATAGACCAGTGGGCCTAGACAATGTAACATTCGATTAGCGAAAGCGATAGTAGAAAAGTCCAAAAATGTATGGGATTGACATAAGCCTTAGATATGTCACGTGATCTGTTTCTAACGTAACGAATATTGGTAGACAATGTACATAAATTTCGATTCCACCAAACGAATCGACAACATCGAACGATTATTTCCATACAAATGCGTAGCCAAGTTACACTTTTGACAAGCGAATTCGCTTAGTAGTCGATTCTCTTGATGGAAAGGCCAGCGAACGCTAGGACCCTGTAGTTATCGAAACAAAATGGCGATTTTATATACAAACAGCTGCTGTAGAATGATATCAATAGGGATCAATTACTTAATGCATGCTTTGATTTTTGGGTATTAAAATAATTTTAGTGCTCGTGTTACCAAGTGTTAAATACCTAATTCAAGACGCATAAGCTGCGTTTGCTGTGTTCAGTTCAGTTTCTTGTAATTGGACTTTGCTTCAGTGTCGAGTTAGATAAAATTATAAAGTCTTTGCTGTGTTCAGCTCAAAATGAAAATGTTTGGCATATACGCCACAAAAGATACATTGGAAAGTGTTGATGAATATCTAATACCAGAAACATTATTCGCCTTGTGTCTATAGTACCATTAATTTGTACCATCAATGGTACAAGTGATACTACTATGTGTCCTTAGTACCGTTGAAAAAGATACTAGTTTATACCGTGTATTTACTCGTAAAAAAAAAACAAATCAAAAAAAATAAACCGTGCCGTTTGCAGGTCTAAGGGGTTTTAAGTAAGATTCAGATTTATAGTGTAATTTAAATTGTGTATTTACTTGTGAAAATAATAATCAGATTTATTTTATTTTCTAACGACGTTTTTTTTTAGGATTTAATCTAGCACCTGTTTAAACGTAGCGGAAACAGCCAAGAACTTAGAGTATCTATAGTAAACAGAGCGCGCGTTTCACTAAAACTTCATTGTGCAGAACGTGGACAGCTACCATAGACAAACGAAAAAAATTGAATGACAGTTAGAGATGGGGCGTGCCGATGGGGAAAAAGCTATCGATAAATTACATTAATTAGGTCCTCTGTTAGATAATTAGTTACACACTCATTATGTTATTTACTTGTTCTCTGGTTCATTATATAAAACATCTAGTAATTTACCCAATTATAATGATAGTTCTACCATTTACATAATCATTTTCTGGTTGTTTCAAGTGGTTACATTTATTATTATTATGAATACTTTATTGCACAAGAATATAAATAATTGTACCGTACGGTACGAAGGTACGAAAGGTGTGCTTAATTTAGGTGTTACATAGTAGTAAGATTCTGACATTCCCGATAAAAATAAGAAGATAAAAAATTTCCGGTTTTTTTTTATCTTATATAAATCATCGAAGAAAAACCCTACTCCCAACTAATATATATATTTTTTAAAACATCGACTACAATCGATCGCGTCTACTATACTTTTGACAGTCGGCGCGGTGCGCTCGATCCACGACTGCGAATGCTCGCTGCGCATGTTGTTGCGAACGTCATGTTGTTCTTAGACGTGTCTAATGTTCGCAATTCAATAGGCTCACTCTATTCTTACCATAGATAGATACTCTAAGGCCAAGAAGGTTTTCTTCCTCAATGAATTGTTGTTCTATCCTCCAATGACCATAGTGCTTGTAACGAAACTGCTTGGTAACAATGAAGAGAAATATAACTCATTATGATCCCAGCGTAACGTTACGGTCGACGACACAGCATTCTATAACTTTCCAACCCCTTGATGTATGAAGATAACGAAGGCGACCTGAGCGGTACACAGCGCCCTTCGACATTATGTATATATATTTTCTTGTATGTTTTCGATGCAATGGTACTAGCGACACGTTCTAGTATCGGTAGTACCATTGATGGTACTAAGGACACATAGTAGTATCACTTGTACCATTGATGGTACAAATTAATGGTACCATAGACACAAGACGTCTAAATCAAAATCCTTTAGGATTAGGTAAAATAAGCACATTTTTTATATCACTTCCACTCTAAAAGAGTTGAAAATTGTTTACCACTGGCCCTTGATTTCATTATTAAATAGGTACTTAAAGTATGTTTATCACTGACGCCAAGAAAAATATTATTTATCACTTCTTTTTAGTTGTAACCTCATGACTGAGGGACGTGACTATGGCGTCTCATCAGCTTTGTCACCACTACTCTCCATCGACTCCGGTCCTGAGCCAACTGTATCGACGCTTGGAGAGAGGCACCTGTAGCGTCCTGCGTTATGTGGGTCCACGTGAGCGGCCTCGACTTCTCTTTCTGGAGAGACTTTACTGGCACTGTGGAGACAGTGCCAGTAATTATCAACCCCTCAACCTCAAGGCTGTTCGGGTCACGCCTTACAGTGTGGCCAAAGAATCTGAGAACTCTCTCTGCTCTGCATGCAGATGTAGATTGATGCAGATTGTATTTAACACTAATAAGCACTAATTTTGTCAGGCATTTTCCTTCAACAATAAAACAAGAAAACGAAACGAAGCATCAAGCAAGCAGAAACACAATATTATGATAAATGACAAATGACACATTTGACGTTTGATCAGTGTTGCCAGTCGTTCTTGTAAGAAATTACCTGAAATATACAAAAATGTAACCTTTTTGTATAAAAAGTAACCATTCATATTTTTTTACGGGAAAGGTATTAAAAGTTGTTATAATAGAATATTAGTTGTATTGGCTTACAGAAACATCGATGAGTATTTGAGCACTTGCCCGCAATTCTTGATCTATACATACTAAATATGATTTTCAATTTCTTTATTATTTGTTATACCTAATTCCAAAATTTATATTTTATATAATGGTGGTGATCCCAAAAAATGAAATTTATAAGTACATACTCTGTACAATTTAAGATTTCTATTGAATCTCCTGAGTCTAGTGACCTTTAACTGAGTATTACCTGTAGGTCTGACTGCACCATAGATATGCATATTAAGTAGGTAGGTACAATAACGGGTTGTAGTACAAGGTTATTATTTTAATTATGTACAACAATTGTGATTATGAGACTAAAATAATAATATGATGGCTGAAGAGTACTTGAGCGAAGACAGCACATCAGCCGTCCCATTGATTTAATTCGTTCATTTGGACGTATTTGATTTTGATAAAAATGTGTAGTAGGACTTGTTAGATTTTGAAACAAATTAGACTTTCTGAAGCTAATTTTCATACTGAAATCGTGGACCATATAAGGCAATGGATAACATCGCGAAGTAGATACATTTCTAAACTTTAATTTGGTGTAAAAATGACAATTTTGACCGGAAGTGGACATATTGGTGTAAGTGTGAAAGAGTACAATGTGTTGTTCCTTATGTACTTGCAGGGAACTTCCCTCAGATGTTGTTCCAATAGAGACACAAAATACATAGACGGCTATGATTTTTCTTAGAGGTCTGTGGTTTTAGTTCTACTACTAACGAGGTATAGCAACATGAAACATTCTAAAACGAGCGTTCCGTTTCACGTTGCTTTTATGTAAGAAATAAAAACTTTATTCTACATATTCCGAAAAATCACCTAAAAGTAACCTTTTCAATAGTGTAACCTAAAAGTAACCAAAGCAGTTCAAAAATCACCTAAAAGGTTACAAAAGTAACCTTCTGGCAACACTGCGTTTGATGTCGACAACCATAGACTAAAACTCGTATTTAGCGATCGAACGAGTAGAAATGGCGATCGCTATGCGAATGTTACTTTGTCTACCAATCGAACTACGCTATCGCTTAGGCCATGACGATTGTAGAAATCGATTCGCTTCGTAGCGAATGCCGGTTGGCTAGGCCAGCAGTCCCCCGTAATGTAATTAGAATACTATTAGCGCTTATTTCAGGGTTCCGTTTTGGTATAGTTTTATATTAAAAACTATCTTAAATTTTAAAAGTTCTGAAGAATCAACCTCGCTATGAGCAATTTTACACAAAAATGCTATGTCAGCTAGTTTTCGTCTATTCAATAAAGGTTACCTTACCTATTAAGTGATGTCTCTTACATTTAGCTATCTAAGTATCATCATAAATACTACATAATTCTGTCCATGTGGGCCATATGCTTCTAAGGAAATGAACGTTTTGACTTTGACTTTTGACTTTATAAATTGTAAATAACTTAAAACCTACCCTGAATGGATTCTATTCGATATACCTAACGGATAAAAAGAAAGAAGAGATCACAATTATTTTATATAATACTAAATATAGAAAACTGACCCGTTCCAGCTTTGCCTGGATTCAAAAACATTCTTCTTGAATCACTCTACCTAATGCTGAAAACTTCATGATGATCAATTGGACGCACAGATAAAATAAAAATATATTTCCGGACAATCCACACAACATATGCCATATGCTTCTAAGGAAATGAACGTTTTGACTTTGACTTTTGACTTTATAAATTGTAAATAACTTAAAACCTACCCTGAATGGATTCTATTCGATATACCTAACGGATAAAAAGAAAGAAGAGATCACAATTATTTTATATAATACTAAATATAGAAAACTGACCCGTTCCAGCTTTGCCTGGATTCAAAAACATTCTTCTTGAATCACTCTACCTAATGCTGAAAACTTCATGATGATCAATTGGACGCACAGATAAAATAAAAATATATTTCCGGACAATCCACACAACATCTAGCCCCGTGGTAAGCTCTAAACTTTTGTTACGGGTACTTGATATTTGATACACTAAATTTAAATATATAAATTAAAACTTTTTGTTTCAATAATAGTGATCCTTGTAGAAATCTGCAAATGTCGGGGAACGCTGCCATGACAGTGCGATAGGTCACGGGTAGATATGGATTGATACATGAAAGGGATTCCGATCGATATATATCTGGTATAATTATTATTTACATGACTTGGGGCCAGTTTCAGTTCACTTTCTTGTAATTGGACTCTGCGCTTGAAGCGACAATTTGTCAGTGTCGAGTTAAATAAAATTATAAAGTGAAAAGATGTTACTCAGTTGAACGCCATTTTGCGTCCGGGGCCTGTTTCACCATCTTTGAGTAAAGTCAATGGATAAATTATCGAGCTATCAAGTCAACTGACAGCTGACAGTGACTGACGGACTAGGATTGCTCTATATTTCAACCAATGCCTATTTTACTTGGCCTGTTTGCACATCCGAGAAAAAAAGACAATGGTTAAAATATAGAGTTAAACCGCACATGTTACAAAGTAAGATAGCTCTTGACCTAACTATTGATATGTATAATTGACATGTAATACATACCAAATAATTCAACATATGGACGGAACCGTTACTATGATAGTACAAATTCTATAACAATTTTTGTCTGTTTTTTTGCAAGGGGCTCGACTGAAAACGTTACGAGTTCTTATTAGCACTCTTGATCGTGTTTACCGAATTATAATATTTAGCATCTAATGACACTTTTTTTGTATAGATACCTATTAGATTAGATATATTTATTTTGGAGGCGTGTCATTTAGGCTCCGTATAAACATGTTATGATTCCAAAAATTTAATGTAGGAATTTTAAAGTTTTTATGATTTACACGAAATAAAATGTTGGTAAAGGGGGACCAAATCTTGGGTCTTTGGAGTAATAGTTAAATAAACGGTAATTTAGAGCGGAAAGGTATCAGTGTTTTACACAGGCATTCGACGAGTCTGCGATATCCGAAAATATTACAAATATCAAGTGACAAATGTATTTTTTCTATTTATTATTATGCAACTTTGCTTTCGATCGTTTAAAGTAGCCTTCTTGAAAATTTTGGATCTGAGGATAATTTTGCCAATAAGAGATGAGACATCAAAAATTTCAACGAACAGAAACCATACCAACCTTTAGAAAAAAGCTGATATTTTGACGGGTGAATTTTGATTGAAAATTAGGGTGTTTTTTTGATATTAATTCAAAATAAGGTGAAAAAATAAATATTTTTAATCAAATAAATTACAGCGTATTTGGGACATAAAAAGGTAAGTTTTCACCAAATTTCGTTAAAAAAAAAAATTTGTAAAAGATAAAAATAAAAAACAAAAAACTTGGTTTTTTGGATTTTTCACATAAATTTAGTGGTTATGTGAAAAAAGTGTAGATACAAAAGTATTAGATCTTTTTATTACCTACAACTTTGCTATTTGACTTTTTTCGATACGACTTTTAGTTTTGCCGGAAATCGAGAAAAAACATTTTTTACCCTTAAAAACTCACCCCATCAGGGGATGGGGTGAGTTTTTCCCGACCTCAGATCGCCCGTAAATTATTTTTTCTTTCATTTTTATAATATTCCCCTCCTTTTTTAATGGGTTTCATCTTACTATTATTTTTTTTCACTTTTTATTATTTTTCAAGGCTTCTACCCTGGTCTATAATATCTCATTCTCAGAAAAAAATTAATCAAAATAAGCCAATGAAGTTCTCTTATTTATTTACAGCGGTAATAATAATGGCCTTATAATGCGCTCAGGAAAACAGGAGTATTGATAGATTTATTTATAATGGCAGTAATGACATCAAACTTTTTTGGTAGAGTCATTTTTATTAACACTATGTAAACTGTTATGGACAGAATTAGAATATTTTATTGCAAAAAATGTGTGCATTTACATTTGGTCTTAAAATGTAACATAGTTTCCAACAACTGTATCCATTTCGGACATACAATAAAAATAAAAACTATATTACTAAAAAGTTAACAGAATTGACATAATAATGTAGTAAACATTATAAATTAAGTAGTCTGCATTTTACCACTTAATGGGAACGGACTTTCTGGTCTATACCTCATCACATCAGATAGAGCCTAGTATATTTATAAAATGGAAGTTAAATAAATATCAACGTCTTTTTAATGAGCTCCACATTTGTATTTGCAAAGTTGTGATGTTATATTTTTTCAAAGGCTCTTCTTCGTGTTCATTTAATTGCTTTACTTTATTAGATTTTTTTGTTTAGTGATTAAATACCCTCTGGTCTCATCTAAATTTATGACTGAATGTCGTAATTGAGTGCAGTATTGTCACGTAGCCTTATAGTAGTATCCAAGGATATATAAACGTAGTGATTAATATTCTCTTTGGATGTGACTTCGACGGGATACTACTGTCTTACAGGAGCTTTATGCGTACAATCATACTATAAGCAGCAAGGACACAGTGTTTCAAGCACTGTGTCCTAGCCTTGTATTGACTTAACATTAATTTCGATTACTAACGTTACTACCAGAAACAGAAACACTATTATCGAAGGTTCGGTTTCAATTTATATAATTTTATTTTATTTAATTTTACAGTCTAAGGGAAACTAACATCTATTTAAAATGTAAAGGTATAAAACAATTTGTACTTAGGTACTTAAAGGCTTATTAAAAGTTTCCACAAATAATAAAAGAACAAACATAACAAACATGCGCGTTATACAAAAGAATAATCAAAATTAAATAAGTATAATATACTTTTCGGCGTTATATATCATTGAAATAGATTTAGGTTTTATTGTTTTACATTCACTCCAATAAACGTTTGAAAGAATTCAGTCCATTCATTTGGATCTATTTATAATTTGCCTAAGATTTGGACAAGAAAAAAAAGTAGAAGGTTTTGGATGTCATCATAGCATCACAAACAAATATGTTAAAGATTGATGGTCCTCTGGTTCAATCAGGTAATCACGGGAAGGTAGCGAGCTTATTAAGTCAGCTCAGTAAGTATATCAAAGAAAATATAAGAATCCAACCATGGTTACGACGGCGAGTTTTCGTCCGTTGTGTGTTGTCTCATTTGATTGACTACCTACTTTGTGTGTCACCAACTTGTCCATGGTCTGTAACCATTGGTGTACAGATATTTCAAGCTTAACTTAGAAACCGACGCCATCACCACGCGAGTGCACCTGCCACCGTGGAATATGCATCAGCTGATAATTTTTAGAGCGTACTATGGTGAAATAAAATGGCGGCACAGCGGCTTATTCACCTCTCAAGCCCTGAGCTAAGTGGCAAGTTTGTCTATAAGACCTCCTGATCACGGTCATTCAGTTCGCTTTTTATTTATGTATTATTATTTATTTTAGCAGCGTGACCTTTTTCTTACTCAGCTACCTCGTTTAAAGCAGGACAGTTTCCCTTACCTCCACCGTATCCCTATTAAAATATTAAAATCCTAAAATTTCAGGTGTATAGGGACCTGAAATTTTAGGATTTTCATATTTGTGGCTATCCGCAGCTCCGCCATAAATTCAACTAACTACGGTCTCATCTCTACAATACAAACATTGGTGGAGCGCGCATCTATCTTTGCAGAAGTTCTGCAGTGTGCATCTTCTAGCGCCCTATATTGGGGTTTTGTCACATTTTGTATTTATTTTTACGCACAGCTATACAAGCCCAATCGATTGCCACTGTACCCGAATTAGATATTGCAGAAGGTTTTCTAGCTCATGTTATGCTCAAGTTTAGCTTAGGTGATGGGAGTTACCTACTAAACTAAGTGGCATCTATCGGCGAGAAGTTCATTTTGGAGACTACACAAACAACCTTTTTCCTATTAGGTGCTTATAATATTTTATCGCCACTAATAAATAAGTTCAGTGATTGATCACTAGATGGCAGAAGGTAGAATGACTCAAAGGATGGCGTTACTTGACACTTGACAGACATACCTATCGAGAGCTGTAGGTGGCGTTAGTAACAATCTACTTGCGTGTAAGCTACTGGTACTCTTCGCTAGATGGCTTATATAAAAACTGGCCACCAGAGGGATCCAAAGAAATGAATTCTGATTATAGTGTTTGTTTAGAATGCCACATTATCTACTTTCGTAAATTCATACGCAAAAACACCCAGACCTAAAAAGTACCAAGTACTGGGGTGTAAATATAAATCGCACAAATTTGGTCTCTCTAAATGGTAATCGAACCCGCAACCTCCTGCGTCTCAGGGGAATATTTGCTCACCTAGCCACTATATCTATGAAATATAGTCCTCAAATATATTTGAGTGATTTTCAAACAATTTAGAAGAGATAGATTTTCTCTGTAGGATATGTGTTTAGCAAAGTGAATGAATAATTTGTTTATGAAACTGGGAAAAGTCTGAGCAGGCACACAGAAAAACTTATATAAGTTTTAAATCGATTTATTATTATGACGACTCTTTGGATTTATTCATTTATTCGTTGTTTCATGTGGTTACAATTTAGGTGTTAAGTTTTATATAAACCCTTACATGAGCCCCGTTGGGACATTATAACTTATACAAAAAATATTCCTTCTTAGACTATATTAGGTAACATAATACATAATGATAAAATATTTATAATTAAATTTAAAATTGTTTAAAAGGAAAGTTTTATTTATAATAATAATATGGCAAGTGGGAATCTTTAATTGTTTTTATAATATTAATATTACCTATGTATTTCTATTGTATGAAGTAACATATCACAGTTTAATAACTAGATCTAATATCTTAAATATTACTATTTTGTACCTTGGATATTATAATAAAAACAAAACATAATATTTAGCAAATATTATGTTTTGCCTTTGGCAAATCTTCCAAAGAGAACAAAAATTTTTGTTCTAAGCAAAGAGAATTTATGCACTACGTTTAAGAGACGGGACCTCCATACATTCGTTTAGGTCATTTTGCACACACATAATTGCCAATATTTTTGAAAACAAACCTCAACACGTCAATACCAACATAACGGTAACAATATAAGGCTGGGTCCACACTTGTATTATTTCGGTGTATCACGATCAGGCGTGGCGTATCGAGTATCCGTATCATAAGTATGGATGCTCATTTTATACTTATGTGATACTGTATCATTTCAGCGTATCAACTTTTACTTTACAAACATGGACGCTTCAAAAAGAAAATGTAACAAGTAACTTCAAGAGTAACAAAGTCCATACAACCATAGACAACTTTGCAATGTTGGCTTTCGGTATATTTGGATTATTAATCGAATACAGTTAGCTACTCCGATGTTTAAAATGGACAATCCCAAAGTGCTGTTCCTCTCGATCTCCTGTCAAATCATATTTGGGTAAGTGAGAAGTGAGTAATTTCGCGCATCGGATTTAATCAATTACCGTAGAATTTGCGAATAGCCGTAGAAACTGCTACGGCTACAGGGTTGCAGCCGTAGGCAGTGCATCGTGTAATATTTTGGCCTGAAAGCCGTAGAACACGGTAATTGCCGCAGCATTAAATATAAATAAAATAAATATTTCCGGACTACTCACACATCATCACCTAACCCCAAACTAAGCAGAGCTTGTACTATGGGTGTTAGGTGACGGATATACTACATAGATACATTTTTTTTGTAAATACATACATATATGATACATAGAAAACACCTAGACCCGAAACCAGAAATTATAGATCGTACAAAATCTGGTCCCCCGGCGGGAATCGAACCCGCAACCTGCGCCTCAGGCGGACGTTCGCCCACCGAGCCACAGAGGTCGTGGTTTGGCAACACTGCATCAAGCATTCACGTCCAAACTTGTTCAATGCAACGCGTATCCCCTTTGATGATCGCGGAAAAACCGACACAGGATGGTTCGGGGTGTATCACGTATCGTATCACGATACAGTATCATGATACAGTATCAAAATACGTCCATACCACCGTGATACGCGTATCGGATACGCGGTGTATCTTGATACGCGATCATTGGAGATCGGGGGCGGATCGGGCCGTATCGGATACGGCATGTATCATTAACGCGTATCAGCTTGCGTCCAAACTAGCGATCATGATACGCGCCGAGGATACGCGACGGAGATACGATACGCCGAAATGATACAAGTGTGGACCCAGCTTAAGGATGCCCTCTGGTAGTTCTGATTAAATCGATATCGATAAATCAGGTTAATTCTTCACTTGAGTGTGCTTGCTATGGGCAGGTACCAAAATTAAATTACAAAATAATGCATTTAAAATCAACGGTAATTGACAAAAAATACACTATTTCTATTTTTTACGACGACGACGTCCGATAGGCGTATCGCTTTTTTCTGAATTACAAATACATTTAGCCTTGGAAGTTTCCATAAACTCAGCATCTAGACGGGGACAGGTTTATCAAAAGAGATGGTCTGTAACAGAAAAAATAATGTGATTTTTTGTAGAAAATCACATGAAAACAGTTTCAGCTAGCTTATAGCACTATTAGTCACAAAAATATTGATAATTTTGAATAATCTATATAAATAAAAATGAATTGTTGTTCGTTAGTCTGATTAAAACTCGAGAACGGCCGGACGGATTTATCTTATCTTAGTCTTGAAATGTTCGTGGAGGTCTAGGGAAGGTTTAAAAGGCGAGAAAAAAATCGAATAATTTCCGGGATTTTTTTTTATAATTTCCCGTGCGAAGCCGGGGCAGGCCGCTAGTTTGTAATAAAACAAATCACTGAAAAATATCTGACAAATTCTGACATGATATAGACAAAATGAGAAAGAGACACAAAAACTAAAGTGTATATATCCTGTTCCAAATTGTCTGTTCTTGGTTGCGTGAGACTGGTTCTAAGAGAACCTTTGGAACCAAAAATACGTTCCTTGTTCTGAGGGCAAAACCGTTCAATTGTTCCAGAGAGTATAACGTTTTGAATCGCTCAACAAACATAGTGATTTATATTCTCTTTGCATATACTATCTGCATCACTCGAGAAAAAAATTAAGAAAGAGGTGACGAAATTTAAAACAACACAATTCGTTAATGTTGTTAAAGATAAGCCAAGTCAAATTTGCAAAAATGTAGCAACAGCTATTCTTTGTTTAAATTTACTGTTTCGTGGATAACATTTTTCGACACCGCTACCACCCGACTGAAGATGAGGAAGATAAATTTGGCCGTTGTGTAGATAGTTTTTTTTGCTGTACTATTTTGACTGTCGAGTTATATAAAGATAATCAAGGTAAGGAAAAAAAAACATGTGTGTCTCGGGAGGCCTATCAGTTGTGATTACGGTAAGCGCTGTGAGTAAGTGAGAGAGGAGCCTGCTTACCTAAAGTATGAAATAAATGTATATTTTGGATGAACATTAAAAATTATTCAAACAATTTATAGCTTACCAAAAATATCTGGGATCTAAATGTACTTCTTACAGAATAGGCAAGTTTTTAAACAAATTACAATACAAGTAATTTTGTCAAGTCGTTGTGACACTTGAGAAAATAAAACATCGTTTGAAACAGTGAGGGCAAAATGGCGTTCAACTGAGTAACATTTTTTTTACTTTATAATTTTATTTAACTGGCAAGTTGTCGCTTCGGGCGCAAAGTCCAATTGCAAGAAACTGAACTAAACTGAAACAGCGAGATTTTAAAAGGTCAAAGAGGTTCGAAGATATTGGGTACAAGTACACTGTCAATATCGTATTTATCATTATAAATATTATATAAGTATCAGTATGTCAACTAGTTCTGTTATATCGCTGGATCCGGTCACCGGAACAGACAAATCCGTTGTAGAAGTTCCCTATGTTAGTAGGTATGTAGCTAGTTAAGTTTCCATCACTTTATAAATGTGTAGGTAAATGCCCTAGTTGTTGCTTAAATTTGTTTTCGAAACTAAGACTAGGTATTTAATTCTATTTGCAAATTCATGTTAGAGATTAAGAATATTACATAATAAGCAAAGTCTTATCTTTTAGTAATTATTCTATAATGTATTTATTTATTGAGCTACCTACAGAAGAACACAAACAGATTAATCTTATTTAAAAACTTAAATAATAATTAATAATTAATACTGGTAGCTACATTTGTTATTTGAAATGTACTTAGTTACAATTATTACTTACAGTTACTTGGAGACGGTGTCATACACAGAACAACATACATACGTACATAGTAAAAATCGAACAATAATTTTGTAACTACTTACATTATAGAATATAATTATTGATAGCAGTCGGTACATTTAAACATAGTTAATAATTTATACCCCTTGGGTACGTCTCCTGAAAACTGAAGGTTCTCAACTAGCACAATTTAATTTTTAGGTTGTAATCTCCCAACGGGGCTTATGCATATATATAATGTAACACCTAAATTGTCACCACATGAAACAACGTACATAATAAATGAATATAAATTAAAAAAAAAAAAACAATTTGCTTATCTACCCATCGTTAGGTATCGGTACAAACGTATAGCGTCAAATTTATCTTTTAATTAAAGACAGTTAAAAGTATGACAGTTAAAGTAGGTTAGTCATTTTGGTACGCGATAAACAAATAAATTAATCTTGAGCGTTTTAATTGTTGCAATGCGATCCACATGCCGAGGCTCGTCTTAACATTATGGGTATTGTGTCCGTATTTCGTGTAACTTGTCCGGCAATGGAGTTCACGATTAAGTGCGGTGAAGTGTGGACGTGTCGACCGAAATATTAAATATAGGTAATTGATACAAACCTCTACTTGAGTGATAAGATAGGTTGACACTAAGGTGCGTGGGATCGTCTTGTGGCTGGGGGTCAATTCAGGTCATTGCCAAGCTCGCTGGTATATCTTAGCGTAGGTCACTGACACGCCAGCGAATATATTTACGATAATCATATATTTAAAGATAACCTAGGCAAGATTTCTGATAGTGTATCCCAAACCTATGGCTAAATATTCATTGAAGAAAATGAGAAACGGTTGTTATATGATAGAAGTAGGTTTAGTTTGCTTTGTATTGTTTTTCGTTTTTTATTTGTATGTGTATTTAAGAATTTCTTATTCTATTTTAAAAACTCACGCTGATAATTTGTTACTTCGCATTTTGGTAAACGTTTTTAAATTAGGATGATAATTTGTTAAATTTGCGTGTTGGCTAAATGAACCAGTTTGATCGTAAACTCTTTGTCATTTTCTTTTAATAACTGAAGTAATAATACTAATTGAATTCTATAGTACAGTATTTTGTACACGTACCGTATACCTTCCCAATAGGTAAAAACAAGTAAGTATTGGTCAATTCAAAGTATTTTACAGAATTTAAATAACGACCAATAACTAAAAGATAAAATTAACTAATTTGTAGGTAATTCAATCACGACCGACACGCTAAGACACTAACATAAAGTGAAATATTCTAAACAGGGTCGTTAGCAGAGTGTTAATATGTGGATAGTTTGCAGAGGAGATCAAATAGTTTTTAATGTTTTTTAAAATTTTGTTCTAGGAAGGTCGAAGATGATAGGTTTAGGATGTGGGGTGGTGCTGGCAGTGGCGCTGCTCAGCT
The DNA here is from genome assembly GCA_929108375.1 of Gymnoscelis rufifasciata. Taxonomy (NCBI): domain Eukaryota; kingdom Metazoa; phylum Arthropoda; class Insecta; order Lepidoptera; family Geometridae; genus Gymnoscelis; species Gymnoscelis rufifasciata. The sequence continues at coordinate 8,510,042 of OV815308.1, read as the reverse complement.
CCATTCAAAGCCTCGCAGCCATGCCCAACGACTTAGCAACGGAAAAGGTGAGCTAGAATAACAACATTCTCCCATATTGACTGCCGCAGTGGCGCAGTGGGTTAAAGACCACTTGCGGCACAAGAGGTAGTTAGTGGGTTCGATTCCTGCCGAGGGGTTTACATGTTGTGCAAGCACTTTCTTCTTGGTCTGGGTGTTTTATATGTATAATAAAAAAATATCGATACATGTTAACTCTTATCATATTAGGTATATCAGATAATCTAGTACCTGTAACACAAGCTTAGAGCATACCACGGGGGTAGATGTTTTTATGTGGATTGGCCGGAAATATTTATCTATTATATTTTATTTTATTTATATTGTTTCAAAGGACAGTTACAGGTTTTATTTATGAGAACTTGTGTTGGCTTGGATTAAGTTAAATTGGACCCTATCAAATTGACTTATGAGCCAAAAGACAATGTTGCTGAATTGTCTGGATTGGTTATGTCTTTGTGAGTCGATCGATGGGCATGATTGCTATATTGCCTGTTAAGTAAATCGTGTAGATGAATTAGGTAAACAAAAAAGTTATATGATAGAAAAAAAGTATTAAAGTGTCAATTTAAAATGATCGAGCAGAAAACCCTTTTTATCTTTACTCACATACGTAATAGACATTAATGCTATATGCTCTAGTATCATGAAGTCTGCCTTATATTTAAGTAAACCGCAAAATAAATCTAAATTTAAAATTTAAGAAAAACCCCCGATTCCAATGCCATAATTTCCTTAAACGTAAAACAACATAATATTATGTAATGTGGACGCGATGCGATTTCATTTAATACCCCACACTAGTATATTTGCAGATTTTCGGTTTTCCTAACCCACTCTCACCCCCATAACTTTTAAACGTCACAACCGATTTTCATGAAACATGTCTAAGAACACTCGCGCCAGACTCACCTTTCATACAAAAAAAAACTAAATTGAAATCGCTCCATCCGTTCGGGAGCTATGGTGCCACAGACAGACAGACACACAGACAGACAGACACGTCAAACTTATAACACCCCTCGTTTTGGTCGGGGGTTAAAAAATAGAGTAAAATCAACTACCAAATTAAATAATGTATATGTACCTAATGATATCGTCTAATATTTGTCAGATCGTTATTTATCTTTGGGAATTTGAAAATTTCACATTCAAATACCTACATGGGTTAAGAGAGGTAGGTTTCTACCATTTTCTTCTCTTTCTACCACGACTTGTTCGACAATAACTATAAAACCGCATCCATTTAAAATAAATAAAAAGTACTAGCGGTCTGCCCCCGCTTCGTACCTAGTTGACCGTATTGTGAAACCAAAATCGGTCCAGCCGTTTAGGAGGAGTTTAATGACTAACACACGTACAGAAGATTTATATATATAAAGATTTAGTAGATGATTTGTAAAAAGTTTTTGTTCAAATAAAGTATTTTAAATAAATAATAATCTAAATGTAATATTAAGAAAACCCCCGATTCCAATGCCTTAATAATAATAAAACACAGCTTACATAAAAACTAAATTGAAATCGCTTCATCCGTTCGGGAGCTATGATGTCCCAGACAGACAGACACGTCAAACTTATAACCAAACCTACAAAAGAAAATTATAAAATTAAATCAAATAATAATATCTTGCTTGAATAAAACAAGCTGTGTAAACCTTACAGTAAGACAAATATACTATATATATACTCGAAGTAGGAAAACGGCGAGAAGACTGTATATAAAAGATACCAAATTTTAATACGTCACTTGCACATAAACATTTTTCATTCCTAGCCCCATATCTGTATAATAAAATAAGTAGGCTGATATAAAACAAATATTACAAAAAAAATATTAAAACATAATCTATTTGCCTAGAATATATCAAAACAGAAAGTTTGTTAAAAATAATAAGCTAATCACATCTAGCTCCACTAACACTATTATGGATATTTTTTTACAGTTTTCACACATTTATACATTACACACATACACAACACTTGAACTAATAATATATTTTTGGCTTAATTAATATCTAGTTAGTATTCAAAAATAGTCTAAAGTTGTCGTTATAAATAAGCTTATTAACAGAAGTAATTGTAAACCTACTCATAATCGAGGTAGAGTAGTAAATCACAAGTCTCGAACTTACATAGTAAGACCGAGGTATCGAAACTATTCGAAACCAAGATGTTAATTAAGTATTTAATATTAATTGGTTTGGCCATATAAGAACCTACACTATTTTGTTTTATAAGAGCTTAAGATGAATAAGGATAATTTATTATTTATTATTATAACACCCTTGATTTTTGCTTTGATTAAAAATCAAATCGGAAACTTGAACTTATAGTCTCTATAACGATGATAAATAAATCATGCCAATTTACTTACTCCTCCATTTTTGCAATTTAGAATAAACTAGAAAATATAAAATTTATACTTTCATCTTGATTTACAAAGTAAAACATGAATTAAACATTGACTTGTGCCTTTATTGGTCACTATTTACACAAAATCATAGTTTACATACGTACATAATATATATATACATAATACTTCACCGTTATTATTACCTACGATTAAATAATATAGGTAAAGTATAATGTATTATAAAGTTTATATTAACTATTTTATTTGTTTTTTTTTTGTGTAAATCACGAGCCAGTGACTAATGAAGGCACACTGACTGCTTCAGGGGAGACGAGGGCGAAGGTCCGCCTGCGGTCCAAAAGGTTGAAAAAAAAAATCAATTGATATGACCCTTAACATGATCAAGACATTAAATTAGGCTTAAAAAACAAGTGGAGTTTTACCGAAAAAAGGAGACGCAATATGGCGTTCAACTGAGTAACATAAGCATAAGCACTAGACTTACTGGCATAAGCACTAGACTTACTAAGTACTTTAGTGACATCGAGGCAATGTCAGATAGGCAGTATGCTTACAGAGAAGGCAGGTCGACCACGTCGCTGGCCCGGGAAGTGCTTAGAAAAGTCATGGACGCTCGTGAGAGCAAACAGCAGGTTGCCATGATCTGCTGTGACCTATCAAAGGCGTTTGATGTTGCCGACCATGAAGTACTTGTCACTAAGCTGGAACATTATGGGATAAGTGGAGCCGCGCTCTCTTTACTAGGGAACATGCTGAAACCTAGATCCCAGATTGTGGTGGGCGATAATGGCGACGTCCGTTCGACGCCTCTCACAACAACAATGGGCGTAGCACAGGGGTCTTCCGTCTCCAACATCTTGTTCTCGGTCTTACTTAACGACCTGCCGCAGGCGGTGAGCTCAGCCGACATATTAATGTACGCGGACGATGTTTGCGCTTTAGTTACAGGGCCGACAGTTGATGCTTTAGAAGTTAACATGAACGTAACAGCGAACAAGCTTGTGTGCTGGTTCAGGGCTAACGGGTTAGTATTAAACATTAAAAAAACCCACTTCATGCATATTTGCTTGTCAGGACGACAACCTAGAAACCTAACTATAGTCGCTGGTGATACCAAGATAGAGCAGGTAGCTCAAACCACTTTTCTTGGTTTTGAACTTGATAGGGGTCTCACATGGGAAGCACACATCGACAAGCTATGCAAAAAACTTGGAGGTGCATGCTATGCGCTGACCCGTTTGGCCAGGTTCTTGCCAGTACACGTAGTACGTTCTTGTTACTATGCAACTGTACATTCATTGATACAATACGGAGCCGAGCTTTGGGCACGCGCCGCCGATTGGCAGCGGGCGTTTCGTCTGCAAAAGCGGGCGATACGAGCTATCGTTAAGATCCCTCAAGACGTGTCTGCAAAGCCTTACTTCAAAGAACTGAGAATCCTCACGCTTCCTTCAATTCTCATTTTCCAGGTAGCGGTTTATGTAAGGTGTAACCAGGATATGTTCACTAGAAATAGTGACATCCATGGATACAAAACCCGCAGAGCTAATAAAATTACCACACTGTCTCGAAATCTTGTAAAATCGGGTAAACTAACTAGCATAATGGGCCCGGTGGTGTACAACCACCTACCTGATGAGATAGTGACATCAGACACCCTTACCTCCTTTAAGAGTAAATTGAAACACTGGCTCACTGACAACAGCTTCTATTCATATGAGGAATTCCTAGCATATAAATAGTAAACCTATGTGTAAAATAGTTAACTATTAACTAGGTACTTACTATATTATTTATTATGAATATTATTTTTTTTATGAATTTTTTGACTTATAATTTAATTTTATATTGACTTTAAAGATTAAAGTATTTGTTAATTGTTATTGTATTGACATGTTATTAATTTATGAAACAATCGTTATCCATGTAACAGTATATAGTATAGTTTTTACGAAAGTAGAACTTATATACAAATGTAATTGACGTGTAAATCTTGTATTATACGAAATAAATGATTTTATGATTTTATGATTTTTTAACATCTTTTTCACTTCATATTTTATTTAACTCGACACTGGCAAATTGTCGCTTCGAGCGCAAAGTCCAATTACAAGAAACTGAACTGTACTACTGAAAAAAGGCAGTGCATGGCATACCAATTTTTAAATACTAAGAGTAGTTTTAAGTATAACAGATGTTTAGAAACCGTAACACAAGCTTAGAGCCAACCAGGGGCTAGATGTTGTTGTGTGTGTTGTTGTTTGTTACCCAGGTATATTGTTGTGACATTAATGTGTCCTCAGGTTGTCTAGCCTGTAAAGATATCAAGTGTTTACAGCTGGGCATTCCTTAAGTCTAATGTAAGACGTTGCAAAGAATAGTTGTCTGTGTTCTAGTGAGAAACATTCACGTATCAATAAAAATGGTAAGAAGTATTATTCCTGACAAAATATATTATTATTTTATTTAAATGATTATTACGTTAGCTTTATGTTCTCGTGAAAAATGATGCTATAGGGAACTATGTATTTGATTATTGCTGAAGTATTTGTTACTGTTATTTTTATTATCGCCATAATGAATGTTCAAAAGTGATAACGCAAGCATCTAATGATAAGGTAAAAACTTGTATTTGTGTTCGGGTACCTTGATATTGATAAAATATTAAATACTCTGGGTAAGTATTTAAATGCTTTGAATAAATCAGGATACGATAAATTAGGGAAAACAGTGCAATTAAGGCATAACAATGTTGTAACTACTCTACAAGGTATTATAGTAAAAAAATAAAATGAGGCAAAGGATTAACCCGCGGCAAAATGTTTCTCGATAATTTTGGTATGCAACACTGAAATCAGTTCTTAAATCGTGGTGTTTAAAAATTGGACGCATTCAAGCATAAAAATATAAAACTCGTCAGCTATAAAATGCATGAATTAATTTAACTAGGTATAAGATAGATTGACTACAAACACATGCTGCAAATATAAACTAAGTAGGTACTCATATTAAACATGTGTTAACTTAAGTCGGAGAGGTGACCATGAATGACTTTGATCTTTACAGAGCGCAAAAAGTCACCGGATCGCAATTGAAGGTGACAACTTTATGCTGGATGGAGGGAAACTGCAGATCGTGTCCGGTTCCCTGCACTACTTCAGAGTGCCGGCGCACTACTGGCGCGACCGGCTCCGCATGCTGAAGGCAGCTGGACTCAATTCTGTTTCCACGTAAGACTAGACTGTTCAGTTATCTTTATATCACAAAATCAAGACCATTAAATTCAACAATCTCTATTCCGAGCCGTTTAGAAGTCTTGAAGATCTAAACAATATGCGCGGACCTATAGCAGAACCACCTAGGGTACCGTGTACAATTTCTACGTGACAGACAGACAGACAGAAATACAGACAGACGACGAAGTCTCAGTAATAGGGTCCCGTTTTACCGTTTGGGTACGGAACCCTTAAAATTAACCTTGTTTAGGTTTAAGAAAATATTATTAATGTTTTTAAAAGATCAACTGCAAAGTTGCATAAAATGACCAGGTAAAAAATTATGTTTATTGCAATAATCACATAATAAGGAAATTTTACCAGATACTTTGGCTAATAATAAATCATTTAAAATATTTAATAGTAATTTATACACAATTCTCGTTCCTAACAGCACGCAGAGAGTGTATAATCACTACGTTTTTTTATGAATGAACGGCATTGCAAGCTTATCCTTGAAAGCGATTACTTCCAGGCATTCAAGCTATAAAAATGAAAATATAAAAACTCAATATATGAAGTTCACGATTACAAAAGAAGGCAGACAATATTATACTTAATATTCAAAACTCACAACACCCTAATAATAATAATTAATAAGTAATACAAAAAACTTCGAAATTCAGCAGGAGGATACCTTTGAGTTTAAACAATATCAACGACAGTGATAAATATTAAAAAAATTTTTTTTTTTTTTGTCTAATTATGTAAGAGTAATTTAATTATTGTTTTATAATAATAAATACATAATTATTGTTTATAATAATAAATAGAGTTGACTTGTTTTTTTTTTATTTTCCTTAAAACTCAATTACCTAACATCGTATATTACAATATAATGTATACCTACTACTTAAATACTTTTAAATAATAATAACTGCTATCACTTTGGTTTGTTCGATTCAAAATGTTAATAATTCATTAATTTACCAACCTAACCGACGTAAAAAATAGAGAATGTGTATTGAGAAAACCGTCAATATTTTTTGTGTGTTAACTAACTGCTTCATAACATTTTTATTCGTGAACGGATTTTGAGGGTTGTTTTTTTTGATACGACAGCAATATGTAGTTCTTGAGTTATCTTCAATAATCCATATTTTTATTGTACAAGAACCTATTAATTATCAATTATTTGTTATGTTCAGATATGTAGAATGGAGTTTTCACGAGCCTGAGGAGAGGCAGTACAGATTTGACAATGACCACGATATCGTGTCTTTCGTGAGGATCGCGGCTGAGGAAGGGCTGCATGTTCTATTGCGGCCAGGACCCTACATTTGTGCTGAAAGGGATTTGGTAACTACACTTACTCATTATAAAAATATATATAAATATCAAGTCGGCCATTTTGAATTCATAGCTTATTACGCGAAACTCAGCGCTGATGTATGGCTTCACTAGCATAATGTAGTAAACATCTCATTCTTTTTTGATTTATGACATTCGTGACAGCTGTTCCACGTACTCTTTAAAATTATGATGCTCTACAAACGTAACCTCATGTCCTTGTGATATTTCATCACGCTTTGAAGGTCTCCTCAAAGAAGCCTAAATCAAGGATCTGTTTTCTTCTCTGTTTACTGACTACGTTAGTGCTGCACTCTAGCGCGAGCTCATTGTAGTGATATCCCCTGTTAGATAAACAATTAAAAAGTATTTTTTGTTATTGTTCTGAACTGCTCTGTCCTAAATATTCATTGCGTTAGCCGAGTGGCGAGTGGCGCGCTATGGGTCATTAGACTCATTGACTCTGACAAATATGTACATACTGCGAATCGTACCTATTTTATAAGTTTATTTAAAATTATAATGAAGGAATATATTTACCGTACCGTTTAAGTGTTTTTTTTTACCAAAGAACTTTATAAACTAACGCTTATGTAATGTTCTCGTAGGAAAACTTAACACTTGTTTGCGTAGTTAGTAGGTAATTGTAGACTTTCCTGATTAATAAAATTAAGCATGTTTTGTTCCACAGGGTGGTTTTCCGTATTGGTTATTAGGCAAATATCCCAACATCAAGCTGCGAACAACGGATAAGAGTAAGTAATCTGAAGAATATTTAAATAAATACTGAACTTACGAAAATTAGACATGTATTTTATCTGCAAAGTTATTTTCAACATAAAATTAATAAGAAAAACGTTCAGAATAAAAATGTACCTATTGACATTTACATAATTAGATGGTTCTATAGAGCTGAGTAGTACCAGGAAAGTTAAATAATAATAATAATAAATCATTTATTTCCGACTACACACAAAGATATAGAAAAACAAAGTAATACAAAAGATACAGTTACAATATTGTTGCACAAGAGAGAAATAATAGTTGCACATTGTGTGTGCTGCAATACGTAAAATGATCGAGGCTCAACGTGAATCAGCAGTAAATCATTGTTAGCGCAAGGCGAGCAAACGCTGATTTTCCTAAACTAGTGAGCAAGTAGGCTCTAAATCTCTTTAGCTTTTTGTTCTTTAATCAACTAAGGGAATTCCGTATTACCTAAGTTTGAATAATGCCATCTATCTGCTTGATAATAATAAGGTTTAACTTCTCAGAATGTAAAAAAAACTAAATTATATAAGTAAATTTATACTTTCAGATTTTGCAAATGAGACTGAAATTTGGATGAATAAATTATTTGGACTACTGAGCCCTCTATTGTTTGGAAAAGGCGGCCCAATTATTTTGGTTCAGGTAAAATTCTAAGTCTATTTTTGCAATTACTACATACATCTTAATACATTAATTTATACTGATTTTGATCTAAATTTAGATTGAGAATGAATACGGCAGTTACGGCAACGATATGCCTTACAAAATACAACAGAGAGACATCATAGCGAAGCATGTGGGTTCGGACGCGCTCCTCTACACCACGGACGGGGCAGGTCGCTCTTACTTCTTTGGAGGAGCTGTTCCCGATACCCTGACCACAATAGATTTTGGCCCCAGTTTGAATGGTAAGTGTCTGAATCGTTTTCGGGTATAATGGTATCCATAATATGAAACACAATCTTTGCTTCTATTTTTATCTATCTTCTATATTAAGATCGTAAGAAGATAACGACGTTAAACAAAAAACAAACAATACTCGTAATACACACATGAATACATTAACAACATACATTAATAGCAATAGCCAACATTTAATGTATGTGCATAAACCAAAACTAACCATGAACTATTTATAACAAACCTAAGAATTTAATTATTACTATAAGAAACTCCAGCATCGCCAAAGAAATTACTACTCAAAAGCCGCCGTGCTTTATTCACACTTGTGCAGACTAAATCAAATGTATTAAACTCCTTAATAACATTGTTAAAACTGCTACTCATCATATCATATCATGTCTAGTACCCGTAAAATAAGGTAAGAGCTTACCAAGGGGCTAGATATTGCTATATGGTTTGTCCGGTAATATATATCATATTTATTATTTAAATGTATTATTAATACCTAGGTAAAATACCAGTGTGTATATGGATTTTTTAATATTTAGATGCCAGCAGTATTTTCGCTCCTCTTCGTGAATATATGGCCAGCGGGCCACTTATGAACTCGGAATACTACCCTGGTTGGCTCACTCACTGGGGAGAAGCAATGGCTGACGTTTCAAAAGCGAGTGTGGTCAAAACACTGAAGGATATGCTGCAGAACAATATCAACGTTAACATCTACGTATTCTTCGGTGGCACCAACTTCGAGTTTACTGCTGGTATGGGCTAGCTATACTCTTTAATGATCTCTCTCTGTCTCCTATTACATGGGTACACTATTTTATTATGAAGATTGTTTGAACTACCGGGAAAGTAAATTATCTACTTCTTACCTGTAATCGGTCGGATCGGAAATGTAGTATATACCCATGAGATGAATTCAACCGAAGTTACGGTTGAGAACTATTTCAAAATGAAAATCACACTGTGCTACGGTTACAAAGATAGGTACTTAAAAGTCACTCTTTTTTGCTTAAAAATATTACTTTAGAAGGCCTTGCGTATTTCTTTACACAGATATACGTGTAATGTACCTAATGTGTTGTAAAAATTACCTACTTACCATTATGGACCGTGCTGTATTTTAATTACCTACATGAAACATTGTTAATTGCAGGAGCAAACTACGACGGCACATACCAACCAGACATTACTTCGTATGACTACGACGCACCTTTGTCCGAAGCTGGTGACCCCACACCAAAATACTATGCTATTCGGGATCTCTTGATACAGGTGCTTTCATTGTTATCTTTTTAGGGTTCCGTACCCAAAGGAACAAAAATGATCCCCTAATGCTGAGACTTCGTGTTCTGTCTCTCTGTCTGTCACCAGCCTGTATCTGAAGAACAGCGAAGATAGCTAGAAAGTGGAAATTTTGAGGAATGATGTATTTCTGTTGCCGCTATGATAACATATACTAAAAACATACCATAAATAAATATAAGTAGTTGCGCGACGTCTTGGATGGCTGACCGCTCTGACTGCGTCTTTTTGCACTTTATAATTTATATTATCCCTTTTCTTAAAGTGTGTATTAACTACACAAACCCCTAGGTGTATGAGTCTATCTGATACTAACAAATCTATTTTAAATGTAATTCCAGTTTGCGATTTAAGAATATAAGTTTATGTAAGTACATTGACTGCTTCAGTGGCGCAGTGGGCAAAGGTCCACTAGCGGCGCAAGAGATAGCGGGTAGATTCCCGCTGAGTGGTAAAATTTTTGTATGTTTTGCAATCACTTTTCTCCTCGGTCTGGGTGCTTATTATTTATATTAAGAAAATATCTGCATATGTATGTCTATTATATTAAGTATATCAAATGTCTAGAACCCGTAACACAAACTTGGAGCTTACCACGGGGTTAGATGTTGTTGTATGGATTTTCCATAAATATTTATTTATAATTATTATTATACATTATGCCCTTTTTTGCATTGCAGCAAAATTTTGGAGATCGTAACGCAGAAGTACCACAGCCTTCAGCAAAAGGCAATTATGGTATTGTAAAAGTAAATCCTAAAGTCAATCTTCTATCTCCGGAGGGCAGAGCTGCCTTCGGAAAAGTTTATACTGATGTCCAAGGCGCTGTCTTGCCAACTTTTGAAGCATTACGGCAACGTGCAGGCTTTGTTTTGTATGAAACCACTCTAACACAAACCGACGGTTTGCTGAAAATTGAACAGCCAAGAGATCTGATCTTCGTATTTGTTGATGGCGTAAGTTGATAAATCGTAAATTTTATATTTTCGGAGAACACGGATTTTACAAAAGTTCTTAATTTACAGAAGCTCCAAGGTAAAATAAGCAGAATGCATAAGATCTATTCACTGCCGTTAATCTCTAAAAATGGATCTGTCCTATCGTTACTTGTAGAAAACCAAGGCCGAATCAATTTTGGATCTCAGATACACGATTTCAAGGTATGTCGTAATAGTTATTACTACAAAGGATTATTATACCTTCTACGTTTGGTGATTATGAAACATGAATTAAATTAATTGCCCGATAAAATAACAAAAATAAGTGGTCAAAATCAACGTTTCAAAACATGATCTAGTGTGACGCGCCAGATGTAGAGAGATACACAATCATTTATTTCCATTGTTTGGTTTTAAAAAACTTAGACACGTCAAAAATAAAATACAAAAAAACAAAAAATAATCGTAGGTGCTTAAAGATAAATAGGAAATAAATTTTTCGTTTCTGGTCGCTTCGCTTTTTTACACTAAAGCAAAGAAGCGATTAGAAACTCTAGCTCATTTTTGTATCACTTTACAATAATTATTGGTTAGTCTTGTTTTTGATTTTGTGTTGGAGCAGATTCCCTCCCAACCGTCCCCTGTGTAACAAATTACCTATACCTAAGTGTCAATTTCAAATGAAGTTTTTATTTGTCAAAAGAAAATGATTATAATAACACCGAGGATCGAGCTTATTGTGATCACTTACTTATGACACGTTATTTGTTCCTTTACTTCTAAAAAACTACAATAGTCAGTAACTTTTGACTTAATTTACCTAGGTACTGTATATATGTTTTTTTTATTCACAGGGAATATTGGGAAATGTAGTTTATGATAAAAATGTATTGAATGGTACATGGAAGATCACAGGTTTCCCGTTGGAAGATGTCAAAACTAGTGAAATAAAAGGATGCAAGCTTGATGACGTTCAAGTTCCAGCAATATTCGAAGGGGAATTTACCCTGCCCGAGTCGACAACCACTCCACCACTAGATACATTTTTGGACACAACGGGGTGGGATAAGGTAAATCTATGTAGATTTACTGCGTTTTTTAGTATTATTAACTAAGTACAATTTTTATCTAGACCAAGCGTAGGTAACGGCCTCGCGGTGGTTAGGTACAGGTATTGCTACCGACCGAAGTTACGACGTCTTTGATAGTTTGCGCATGCTATTCATGATGTATAGGAATCATAATAAATTATCACTAATGAATTTTAGGCTCAGATGCCATCAATCTAAGAAAATAAGAATTTTATTTTTTACAGGGTATCATATGGATAAACGGCCATAATCTAGGCAGATATTGGCCACCAGTGGGTCCTCAGATAACATTATACGTGCCAGGTATCTGGTTGAATCCGGCGCCAAAGAAGAACCTCATTCAAGTATTGGAGTTAAATAAGCCATCGAATGAACTTTCTGTTAGTTTTATAGATCATCCAATTTTGAGTAGAACCGGCCGCAGCAATTGGATTAGTCAGTAATTACAGAATTAAATGTATTAAAAATAAAGCGGTTTTAATTGCCTTTTAGGTTCCCATTTTCAACATCATCCGCCTATGATAGTTCATTTCTGGACATAGGCCTCCCCTAATGTGCGCCATAGCGCCCTATGCTCGGCTTGACTCATCTATCATTTGCCTGTAGTCTTTCGCTGGTCTTCATCTCACCTGGCCATAGAGCGGACCACAACACTACGTTTCTCGCGTCGCGGTCCAAACTGCTTGTGACGCAAGAATGCGTAACTAACCGGTTTTCTTAAACGGAACTCCGAGCATAGTCATATTCGGTATTCGGAAACAATTTCTTTTCACTTTGGTTCAATTCAAATTCATGCCAAACCCATATTCACATAGCGAGGGAGAAAATTACCTATATTTTTTTAACCAAAACCTCTAGTAAAACAATTACATTATTATTAAATTATTTATTTATGCTTACAATTAATACTTTACATAAAATTATGGTGATTTCGAATAAGTATTTATAATTATGAATATCACAAAGTTTGAAGGAGGCGACTATTCCACGTTATAAAAATATTACTAAAATAACATAGAGGACGCCGCGAGCGCGAGCGAGGGGCGCGTTAAGAAGGCGCGGCGCTCGCGGCGTTCTCGCCCGACGGTCCTCCGGCGGCGCGCACAGATTAAAACTAAGTGAGTGAGAAGAAGGAGCCGACACCGCCCGGCGCCGGCGGAGGAGCGGGGCGCAGGACTAGGTAGCTCAGCGCTGGAACAACGGGTTGGGGAAGTCGGGCGGGTGCGGCAGAGGCGCGGGCGGCGGGCGCGCGCGGCGCCACGCCACCAGCCAGCACGCCACGGCGGCCGCCACGGCCACTAGCGCCAGCAGCGCCGTCAGCGCCAGCGCCACTGCCAGCCCCGCGGCCGACACGCACACCTCACCGCCGCCGCTGCCAGCCGTGCCGCCCGCTCCGTCCGACCATCCGTCGCGCTGCCGAGCCACCTGCGACGGGTCGCGTCGCTGTAATGTTACTATGGGGTTCGATTCGACCGTCACCTCCTCCCGAAGTTGGCCCTCGATGGAGCCGTCGAACGTTGCTTCTCGTTTTCTACGTTTTCCGAAAGCGTCTGCGCCGTGGCAATTCACCTAGAGATAAAATTTATGTTAATAAACATCCATTATTATCAGGATATCACTAGACATCATATTATGAACTTCTAGAACTTCATCAGTTCTTTACTTATAACCATATTGGCCACTGAAATCTTACCGGCTGACATTTTCCGAAACAGACACGTATGTTGCACTGGAATCTAATGTTATCGCTGCTGGGGAACTTGAAGGCGTTGAAAGACACTCTCAGCGCACTACCGTCCTCGCTTCGTTCCCAATCTCCAAATATAGCAGCGTCTGTAGCACATCCATCTTCGTCGGTCACACGATATTCATTCTCTACATTGGTCGATGAGTCGCTCGTTTTCGCGATACAACTGCGCGCGAAGCCGCCGTATATGCCTAAAATATAAATTAATTGAAATATGTTTTCAAACAAGGTCAAAGGATTTCTGCTGAATATAATCTAATTCGACTTACTTGACGGTTGAACATCGACTTGTAAGACAAGGTTTTCTCCAATAGCAGCCGAGCTGACCTCATCACCAGACCGAGATACGATTCGCATGGAACATGTCGGTGGCGGACCGGTATTGGCGATCGTACCCGCCGTTGTCAACATTGAGACATTGAATGCCAGAGTTACGTTCTGTTCTCCCGTCTGGTAAATACATTTGATGTGGAAAGCTTTAGCATTCGACGTCACAAGCTTTGGATGGTTTTGCATCACAAGTACGAAGCTCGCCAGTCCCTAAAGAAAAATACAGCATTAGTATTTTATTTTATAAACTACTAGCTGACCCCAGCAAACGTTGTTTTGCAAAATGAAAAATTGATAGTAGCTGATTCTCCAGACCTACTGTATACGCATATAAAATTTGGTAAAAATCGGTAAAGCAGTTTCGGAGGAGTACGTTAACTAACATTGTGACATGAAAATTTTATATACTTTTGATAGATATGATCTTTGACGTTAGGAACACACCTACATTGCTTAGACAACAGTGAGTGCTTGTAATTTAATATGAACTTTATACCATAGCAATAAAGCTCAAATTGACTACGTTTTAGTTACAAATCATTTGTATGGGAAAAAGAAAAGGGCTATTTTTAAGGTTTTTCCAGCAATAATTCTAATTTTTCTCGCCGTAAAAACCATCCTTGAACTTCAACGAACATTTAAAAAAAATATTTGGCCAAATTGGTCCAGGTGTTGGCTTACCAACACATTTTGCGATTCATTTTTTTATTATAGATTACTATGGGTCATGAGTAGAGTATATAAGGACTAAGATTTATTCGGCTTACATTCACATGGACTAAGCCACAATCGCCAAAGTGAACCGTGAAGTCCACTAGACTTTCTTCGTCTCTTGATGTATCTACTGCTAGGCGACACCGTTCGTCTTTACTGTAGCTCTTTACATATAATACACCAGTGAAATTCTTGATGGTCAAACCCACGCTAACGCCATCCGCTTTGCATCGAACCTGTAAATATTTATGATTCTAAAATTTCTAAAATTTTACAAAAAAAAAAGCATTAGCACCCTTTACAACAAACGTATACGTATATTTTAATAGAATTTGACTACAATATTGGCTCTGTCTTTTGTCTTGACTACAATAATCTTACCTGCATGTCAGGAATCGGGAAATCAGTACGGTAAGCATTGCAATGTATTCTCGGGTTGCCAGTGTATCCAGTTATACAAGTGCAATGTGAACGGTGACCGGAAGCTTCACACGTGGCGAATGTTCCGCAGGGATCGGCTTTGCAGGCGTTGACACAGACACCGGCCAGGCAGCGTGAGCTGTCGTCGCAGTCGCCGTCAGCACGGCAACCTCCGGCTACACATTCGTCACCTCGGGCCGTGAATCCGCGTGTGGCGTCGCAAATGCATCGACCTCGTGCGTCTACAATGCGACCCTCTTCAGGATGGCAGGGTACGCACTCACCAATCGCGTCAAGTCCCTGCCCATCCACGCACTTCGCTCCAGGAGCTGTAGCAAAAAAAAATATGATAAGTGTTGTAGGAACCCGGTTTTATATAAATAATGTTGCTTATTTATATATACCTATACAAATTTTACTTACGTTTGTTTGGTGTACATTCTATCAGAGCATTTCCTCGATAACCAGGTATACATTCGCATACCACAGTTATTACAGGCAGCGTATCTACGAGCCGGCATTCAGCATTGATGCCACAGGGTGTCGATGCTAGGCATGGATTTATACATTTTGTGTTAAGGCATGCCGTGCCAGATGGACAATCAACATCACGTGAGCATTGAGGTTCGGCGATCTCCACACAGCCGACATCTGTGCCTTGGTATCCAGGAGGACAGATACAGTGTATTTCATGGTCGTGTATACGACAGTCCGCTGGCTCATCACAAGTATTCGGTGTACAGGGGCTGATGCATTTTGTGTTGATACAGTTTTTATCGGTAGGACATTCGGAGTCCGCACGACATCCAATAGGGGTGCATGCGTTGGATGGATCTCCAATAGTTCCAATCTTGCACCGACATGATGGCCTATGGTCTGTTCCATAGCATTCCGCATTTACCCCACAAGTATTAGGTTCAGCGTTGCAAGCCGGTATGCATCTGTTATTAATGCAGGTTTCATCATCTGAACATTGTGAGTCAGAGCGGCATAAAATTTCGTAGCATCCTGTTCGTGCATCGCCTAGGTAACCTGGTCTGCAAGCGCATACCGGTTTATGATCTTTGATTTGACAGTCTGTATTGGGTCCACAATCACATGGGTTTTTGCAAATGGATGTGACACAGGCATGATTAGATGTGCAGTTGTTGTCTGTTTCACAAACTGAATCTGCAAAGGGGGTTGTTGGTCGGCAAACACCTCCGCCATTGCTCACGTATCCTGGTGGACAAGTGCATAACATTGTTCGTACAGGTAGTGTAGGTGACACCTCACATGTTGCTGGTGTAGCACATGGTTTTAGCGTTGTGCATGGGTTAACACATTTATTTAAGAGACAGGCCAGTTTTGATGGGCAGTCTGCATCAACATAGCATTCATCTATAATGTCTGGTTTGCATTCTATATAAGGACTTCCGACGTAACCCGAATCACATTTACATACTGCTATGTGATTTCTTACTAGGCATGTTGCTCGTATGCCACATTTGTTTCCACCTAGGCATGGATCAATGCATCTATGTGCTTTGCATTGCTTGTCTTGTGGGCAATCACCGTTTGTTCTGCATTCTATTGCGTTACAGCTGGTAAAAGCGTCGCCTTCAAATCCTATTCGACAGCGACATAACGGTTGGTTTCTCTCAACATAACACTCTGCATTAGGACCACAGACACTGTGGAAAAGGCATGGACTGATGCAATTTCCATTAATGCAAGCTTCCTGTGATTCACATTCTGCGTTGCTTCGACAGCCTACGATACGACAGGCACGATATGGATTTCCGTCATATCCTTCTCGACATGAGCAAACTGGTCTGTGATCTCGGACGAAGCATTCAGCATTATCGCCACAGTTACAAGGATTTCGACAAATTCTGTTAATGCATGATTCTTGGTCACTACAGTCTTGGTCTGATGAACAACTCAAAGCTGGTAATTGTGCAGGTTTACAACTTCCTCCTTCTTCAGGTATAAAACCTTCTGGGCAGCGACATATAAGTGTTCGGAAAGGAACGCTGTCAGAAACAGAACAGCGAGCGTTACCGATGCACGGTTGGAGTTCATTGCAAGCTTCGCGACATTCGTCCCTGAGACAGGCATGTCTACTTGGGCAATCACTGTCAACTCTGCATTCTGGCTCTCCGATAACGTTTATTCTCTGACATTGGACTGATGGATCTCCAAGTGGAAGAGCAGATGGGCATTTACAGGACGCAGCATGATTGCGAGCGAAACATTCTGCATTACTGGCACATGGGCTTACTCCATCAACAAAGCAAGCATTTCTGCAAGTGCCTTGGCTACACACACTGTCGTCATTACAATCGTTGTCAATTTCACATTCGGCGGCCTGACATTTCGTGAATGGATTTCCAAAAGTACCCGCTGGACATCTGCAATTGGGTCGGTGTCCTTGTCCGTAACATTCTGCACTAATGGCGCACGGTGCGTCGACTACGCATGGGTTGACGCATACACCATTATAGCATGTGTCGCTGTCTGAACATTCTGAATCAGAATTGCAGCCAACTGAAATGCAGAAACAATTTTCATAACAATGAAGATTGATTTTTATAAGGATAAATTAAAAAAATAAATTAAAATAAAACAAGAATAAATATCAGGCAAATTATCACTGCCCTTTGACAAACCCTTAATCCATTAAAATTAAATAGTGTACGTAAATAAAAACGAACTTGTGGTGCAGCGACATTAATCAGGTCAAACCTCACAGGCGAATCGGAAACCACAGAGGTTCCGAACATAAACTCGTAAACTTCTAAATCATGGAGTTCAATATTTTTTACAGTAATTTAATAGTTTTGCTTTATGTTGGAATACCATTACGTTCTATATATAATTAACTATATAATGAAACTTCTCCTTTAAACAATTAATTAAACACCCAATATTCAATTATTATTATGCCCTAATACTGATCAAACAATACTCATAAAATTATTTTATCTATGTATAAATTTAAAAGATCACGTACCTTTCGTGCAGCCTAGGTATGGGTTTCCAGAAAATCCACGGTCACAGAAGCATACTGGATGGTGTCGAACAACAGTGCATTCTGCATTTGAGCCACATGCACAAGGGTCGGCGCAAATTCCGTTTATGCACGCTTGTGACAGAGGACAGTCTGAATTTGCTTTGCAACCTGCTATTTTGGATCCGTCTGATGCTAAAAGTAAAATAACAGTATAATAATTTAACCTGGTCTTCTATTTAGTAATTAGAATATTTATTACTTTTATATAATAATACATACGTGGCACGCAGCGTACGGTAGCAACACCGGAATATCCTCGAGGGCATGAACACTGCGGCTTATGATCAATAACGCGGCATAATGCACCGGCGCCGCAAGCGTCTAAGCAGGGATTAACACATATCCTGTCTATACAAGCACGGTCTGGACCACATTCTGCATCGTTGTAACATTCCCATGTCGTATGGCGAGGAACTGAAATATGATTTACAATGTAAAAATTTATTCATTGGAGGCATACTTATATCTATTATTCTTATTGATGATAGATAGTGTACTTACGTGAGTTACACTCAATTCTTGCGTTTCCAGTATAGCCTTCTGGACAGCTGCAATGAGATGCATGATCAATCGATTCGCACAAAGCGTTTTGTCCACAAGGGTCTGCTTTGCAAGCTTCCACACAACTTCCACGGCGACAAGTTTGAGCAAGAGCGCATTCTGAATCTACAGAGCATTCTGCTCTAGGTGGCGGTCGACAGCCAGAGTCGGGCGCTGCTCGTCCACCGTCAGGGCACACGCAAGCCACAGCTCGCAGAGGAAGTATGTCTACAGTGTTGCAAAGAAGACCGGCTTCGCAGGGCGCTGCGGCGCACAAGTCGGTACAGCGCGCGTTAACGCATGCCAAAGGTGATGGACAATCGGCATCTGCACTGCATTCTGTTTTCTGCACTGTAGTAGAGCAGCCGCGAGCGTACGCGTCGCCAGAAGAGCCAGGTGGGCAAGTGCAAATGGCGCGATGGCCTCGGCCAGTACACAACGCTCCCGGAGCACACGCGTTCTCCGAGCACACCGGTTGGCAAGCACGATTAAGGCGGTTACAGATCTGTGTATCGCCACAATCTTCGTTGTAGTGGCAGACGGCAGATATACAGGCTCGACGTGGATCTCCTTGCGTTCCCGCCGGACAGCGGCAAGTGGCGACATGAGCGACGGCTTCGCAAAGTGCGTCGCGTCCGCAAGGCGTTCCCAAAGTGCAAGGAGCTTGACAGTATCCGTTGATACAGGTCTTATCAAACGGACAGTCATCATCCGACGAACATTCAGCTAGAAAATAAGAAGATTATTATTTAAATCATAAGTTTAATTTGTTTGGAGATTTGATTTAATTATTAAGTTTAACATAAATATGCATAGATTAAAGTTTGCTACTTCTCTATCACAATCCTGATTCTTTACTTGACTTCAACAAAACATGAATATTATATTTTTTAATCATTAAAATGCTGATGTATGTATGTTATTATGTTTAGAATACTTACTGGTGTAACAGTAAGTGGCCGGGTCTCCTGCCGTGCCGGGCGGGCAGCGGCAGGTGGCTCGGTGAGCATGCGCGTCGCACAGCGCGCCGGTGCCGCATGCGGCCGCGCACGCCGACACGCAGCGCTGCGACACGCATGCCTCCGCCATGCCGCAGGACGCGTCCGATGTACACTCGGCTCCGATTGCAACTGAGAACATAAACGAAGGTAAGTTTCATCATCATTATCATCCTATTAACGTTCCCACTGCTGGGACACAGGAAATTCTCTCTCGACGAGAGAGATTCGCTGGCCAAGTGCGGGTTAAGTCACATATCCTTCAAACTCTTTTAAGTTCTCAGAACATACCGGTTCCCTCACGATGTTTGCCTTCACCGTGTTTTTAAGCGCACATACATTTTCAAGAAGAAAAATCAAGAGGTGCTTGGCGTGGTTTCAACCTAAGACCTTCGGAATTAAAGTCGAGTGTGCTCTATTGGCCAACACGGCTTTTAAGCAAGGTAAGTTTATGCCAACAATAATCACCACCAAATTGGCCTTTATTAAAGGGTCTTGTACGACCGAGAGCGGTCAGTCTTTCCGAGTTCAGAACATTTTCTTTTGTTTTGTTCTGAATGTGGAACGTTCAAACGCCTGATCTCTCTGACTGACAAGGACCCTAATTAGGTACACAGGGAAAAATTTGAACTAACCTGGTGTGCAAGCAACAGTAGGGTTGCCTTGAAGTTGCGGCTTGCAAGCACATTGCGCTCTGTGACCACTTGCGGTACACTCGGCGCCAATACCACACGCGCCTTCGCAAGCACTCACGCAGCGTTTGTTGGAGCAAGTCTCTTCATCACCGCACTCACTGTCAGCTTGACATTCAGCCCCTGAAGATTGGAATAAGTAACTAAAGTACTTCAAAAATAACAAAGTATTTACTTCTGCAGAAAATATAGATACAGTATTTACACCTTCTACATCTATAAAGAAATTGTGTATAGACAAAGTTATCGTGATTAGAGAAAAGCCGGTATTGATTCCAATAGGCACAGTTCACCCAGTTTCACCTTCAAAGTTCAAACATACCGATAATCCGTTTTCAGTCGATTCGATTCACTTATTTCGTAAGATATGCAGGCAGATATTCTGTTTCACCGTGTTGTTGTTCTGTAGGTACCTGTTTCTACTTACATATTTCAAAGTAATGTTATCAAAACTGTGTTAAAATTGTGTCTACTAAAAGTAAATTTGATCAATGTAATGGTAAATTTATTAGTAACAGTAGCAGACGCGTATGTCACGGGAAGGCACTTGTTCTTTGATATTCTTTTTTTTTCGTACTGAAATAACTTACTTTATGGAAATACATATATCAGCAACAGCAAATAGATGTTGAACTTACTTGGTTTGCATTGCACAGATGCATCTCCGACCAATGGCTTGGGGCACTCGCATATAAGTGTTCGGAAGGGCAGGGTGTTGGCGACACGGCAAACTGCGTTAGTGCCACATGATGTTGATTCGCACGGGTTTCTACAGCTTCCTTGAAGACAGGCCAGTTCTGGTCCACAATCCGCGTCGCTTTCGCACTCCACTTGGTATTCCACTAAAAATATAAATAATAATAATATGTAAATAATAATAATAAATATTTCCGGAATAAAACACGGCATCACCTTACCCCAAACTAAGCAGAGTTTGTACTAGTGGGTTAGGTGACTAATATACTCTACATAGATACATTTATTTATCAATATATACGCTTACCTTGACGACACTCGATCTTAGGGTTTCCTTGTGTACCGCGAGGGCACTCACAGGCTGGCACATGCCGCGCCACGGTACATAACGCTCCTGGGGCACACGATCCTGGGCAAGGATCTACGCAAGAGCCTCCTCTGCACGCTAGCCAAGAGGAGCATTCATAATCAACTGTACACTCAACGCTGCGGCATCCGGTGTAAGGATTACCGCGAGCTCCAGGATTACATTCGCAGGTGGCGGTATGACCGCGTGCTACGCAGCGAGCTTCAGGTCCGCAACGCATTCCTTGACACACTTTCAAGCATGAACCGCTCTCGCAGTTTTCGTCGTCAGGACAGTCATTGTTACTATGGCATTGAACTAAAACGAAAAAATTATCGATTTATTTCAACGTTCTGAGAAGTATAATAACAATACAAAATAATTAAAATATTGAAATCTTACCAGAATAACATCCTCGGTAAGCGTCTCCCTCGTATCCCGGCAAGCAAGTGCAACGGGCCCTGTGTTGTCTGGCTAAACAACGGGCATTCAACCCACAATTTGCAGGACCACAAACGGGTACGCAACGCAAGTCTACGCATGCAGAGTTTTCAGCGCATTGGTCATCTCTTAAACACTCAGGTGTAGGTGAGGGTGGTGTGGGAACGATGATCCTCTCGCAGCGAACAAACGGTGATCCAGTATATCC
The DNA here is from genome assembly GCA_929108375.1 of Gymnoscelis rufifasciata. Classification (NCBI taxonomy): domain Eukaryota; kingdom Metazoa; phylum Arthropoda; class Insecta; order Lepidoptera; family Geometridae; genus Gymnoscelis; species Gymnoscelis rufifasciata. The sequence goes on along the minus strand of OV815308.1, from coordinate 8,487,860 downwards.
AGGTGGGCACGAGCAAACTGCTGAATGCCTCACCCCGGTACATATTGCGTTCAAGCCACAAGCGTTAACGCACGGATCAGCGCATTTCCTGTTAATGCAAGATCTATCTCCAGTACAATCATCATTTACAATACATTCTGGATATGTGCATGAACCGTCTCTACACATTCCATGAGGTCCGCATGGATTCGGATTACAGGGGTCGTTTTTAGACAAAGGTACATCTGTAAATAGAAAACAAACTTTTAAGTGAATTACAAAACAAATATTCTGATTGTTTAATTGTATAGTTGAGATACATGTATTGTTTAGATGGCCTAATTTAATATGGCACTAACCTTCGTGAACACAATCGTGGAACGGATTTCCTGTTGTGCCTTGAGGGCATGAACAAATCGGTGCATGGTCAAAAACTCTGCACAGGGCATTTGAGCCGCATGCTCCGTTGCAAGGGTCCACGCATTTGTTGCGCACACAAGCGCGGTCTCGTGGGCACTCGGAACTGACGATGCATTCAGGACGACAACCTGTAGTAGCAGCGTCACCGCTTGTGCCGCTGGGGCACGAACAAACTGCATTGGCGTTGGAAACAGAGCACAAAGCGCCAGGGCCGCAAGGCGAAGGACTGCATGGTGGAGCTGCAGGAAAATATATGATGTATTGATTAATCGTCAAATAATTAACTTACAGCCCGTGATATAAAATGTGGTATGACATTTGAAAATTGATGATTGAAGTGATATAAAATGTCATACCACATTTTATATCATTTTAACCATCAATTTTCATTGAAATCTGAACTCTATATTAAAATATGAATAGGTATCTTAGGGGGTTGTTGAATAGAAAATTAGCCTGAAGAGTTCTGTTGAACCTGTTTTCAGTTATACATAGTTCGACTGTGTATTACAGACGAATTCATTTTCAGTGTCATAGGCTAATTTCAATTCTAAATGGGGGAACTGAGATCCGAATTGACATCTCGCCTAGGAGTGTTTTGTGCATTATTGTCGTGGGCTACTTGATTTATTTTATTTTATAAACTTGATGATCAATAAAGTAACAGAACGTCAACGTCGTAACTTACGTGATGGAATGACATCGCATCTTTCGAAAGCATTTCCTCTAGTTCCAGATGGACAAGAACAAAGAGGAATATGGTTTACTGTTTCACAATCAGCACCAACGCCACACGTGCCTTGGCACGGGTCGCGACAGTGCGATCTGATACAGGCTCTGGATGGAGAGCAGTCGGAATCTGCCAGACATTCTGGTCGGCAGCCCGAGTAAGGATCGCCGCGTAGGCCAGGCTCGCACTCGCAAGCGGCGCCGCTGCCCCTCGCACGGCAAATTGCTCCGGGACCGCAAGGAGATGGCGTGCATGGGTCATTCGGAATTTTCGCTGTAACATTAGAATTTAAAATAAATTCATGATCACATAACATACGACTCAAAATTAAACGATAAGCCTTTGTGAAAGCTAGCCTACTATTTTCAGATGCACGTTCGTAAATGCGATCAGCTCACCCAGTTTTACTAGTAAGACCCATGCCTAAGCCTTAAAAGTAAAATTTTGGGTTTGCAAACCGCAGATTTTTAAATATTTCGTAAATGTTGTTACAAGTAATTTAGTTTTGAACTTTATTAGCAATCTTCCATTTGAATGAGCCTGTCTTACGAATCGTATCCATTGGTCTGCATTCTACGAGTGGGTTTCCAAACGTTGAAGGAGGACATTCGCAGCGTGGTTCGTGAGCTATCGGAGAACACTGAGCGCCCTGGCCGCAGGATCCTCTACATGGATCTATACAGCGCCTGTTGACGCAAGTAAGGTGCCAATCGCAGTCACTTTGGCTGAGACATTCATGGCGACAGAATGGTGGTGACCCGAGGTATCCTTTTCTGCAGCGACATGCGCCATCCAAACAGTCGGCGTTAATGCCGCAGTCGTCACAAGGCGTTTTAACGCTCGGATCAGACTCGATAGCTGCAGATATTCAATAAGCAAGGTTAGGAAAATTTATAAATTATACAATGAAATAAACTTTTTCTTGAGAACAAGGAAAATAATAAAAGAAGTTTAATTATAAAGCTACATTAAAAAAGGAGATCGATTTTACCTGGCAAACAACGAATAAATGGATCACCAACGTAGTTATTTGGACATGTGCAGATAGGAGAGTGCATTACAGTACGACAGAAAGCATGAGCACCACATGCGCCAGGGCAAGGGTCACGGCATTTGCCATTGCGGCAAGCCAAGTGTGGCGGGCATTCATCGTTTGCGCGACATTCAGCTTTGCATGCGGGGGGTTCAGCCATCATTGCAGGTCGACAAGAACAGTGAGCTACAGTTCCATCAGCACGACACATACTGTTTGGGCCGCATGGATTTGGCGAACATGGGTCCGATACACTAGGAGCTGAAATAATATATCAGTTTCTTTATAAATCCTCTATAGAAAGCCACTTTTTGACAGTATGGCGATTTTAAAACAACTTCCTTCCGAAGCTAGGCTTTGATACAAGCCTAGCTTTCCATGTAGCTTCGCGAATCGACCGTACTTTATAACCATAGTATAAATTATTTAATTACCTATAACAAGACGACAGGCGATAAAAGCGTCTCCTTGCAGCGGCGCTGGACATTCACATATAGCGATGTGGTTGTATACGTTGCAAACAGCGTTTAGCCCACATGCATTTTTGCAAGGATCAACACATTTGTAGTTGACACAAGCCTGCCGTTTGTCACAATCGTCATCTCTTGTACATTCTGGTCTACATTCAATAGTAGGGTTTCCATGATATCCAGGAATGCACGAGCACACGCCAGCATCACAAATTGCATTAATTCCACAAGGTGATGAAGCACAAGGGTCTTCTGATATTGGTGGTTCTGGTTCTGTGAATTGTAAATACAAATTATTATAATTAATATGGAAAGAATTTACAAATAGTTTTTAGAAATAAATAATAGTTACCGGTTTCGTAGCATCCTTCGAATGAATTGCCTTTGAAGCCGCGAAGACACGTGCATATAGCCACATGATTCATTGCTCGACATTCTGCATTAGCTCCACAAGATCCCAAACAAGGATCTACACATTTTTCTCGAACGCAGGCTTTGTCATTAGGACAGTCTTGGTTGATTGTACATTGAGGTGCACAATTTGGCGAAGAACCAAAATAACCTGTGTTGCAAGTACATTGAGGATAGCCGTTGATATTTCTACATGTTGCGAAAGGTCCACATGGGTTAGGCAAACATGGGTTAACAACTTGTGGTATTTGTTGTTTTTCTGGGGTACATCTTAAGAATGGGTCTCCTTCATATCCTGCGTTGCAAGTACAGTATGGACTATGATGATGAACCCGACATTTAGCGTTTTGACCACATGTGCCGACACAAGGATCGAGACATTTTTGTCTAACGCAAGCCTTATCAAGAGGACACTCAGAGCTTGTTATGCATTCTGGTCGACAGTTAGGTGGGTTTCCAATATAACCTTGTAAACAAGTACAAACAGCGTTATCATTTACTGATTGGCAAGTGCTGTATGGACCACAAGGTGATGGATTACACGGTTCAACAGGAGTTTCTGCAATAAATTATTTAAAATTATGTTCTATAAAATAAAGCATAATTTACGGTTTTGTCTTAATAAATTTTGACATTTACCTTCTTTATAAATACAATTCTCATAAGGATTGCCTATATATCCAAACACACAGCTACATTTGGGTATATGGTTAACAGCTTGACATAGAGCATTTGATCCACAAACTCCTGGGCATGGGTCTTCACATTTATTGTTTATACAAGCTTTGCTTTCTGAACAGTCAGAGTTCAGTACACATTCTGGTCGGCAACCTTCGTATGGATTTCCAAAGTAACCGCTCAAGCAAGTACAACTTCCAACGCCGTAGCGTTCCTGACAAACAGCATTTGCACCACATGGATTTGGTACACAAGGTTGTGTGGGCAATACAGGTTTAGATACTGAAACTAAACAATAAATTTGGTTACAAAAAATAAGTACATAAACAATAAAATAATAAATAAATAAATAAATATTTCCAGACATTTCACACAACAACAACAACTATATTTATAGAAATTATGAATAAGTACCTGGAATTGGCAAACACTGATCAAATGAGTTGCCTTCGAATCCGGATCGGCACCTACATTGAGGCGAATGACTAATAACTCTACATTCGGCATTTTGACCGCATGCGCCTAAGCAAGGATCGGCGCATTTGTTATTTATACAAGCTTTGTTAAAACTGCATTCGCTGTTAGTGACACATTCTGGACGGCAATAAGGAGGTGATCCGTAGTAATTAGGCAAACAGGAACATGATGGTACATCGCCAGTAACTCTGCATACAGCATTTGCACCACACGGTGATGGTTCACATGGTGCCTTTGCGACTGGCGGTAATGGATTACCTGAAATTATAAATTAGATACTTATGGATTCCAAAGATCGGTGTATAAATATAAACATACTTTTTTTTTACTTTTATTGCTCTGCATGTTTAACGTATTCATGTTTAAAATTACTCACTTTCTACAACTACACATTGAGTGAAAGGATCTCCAGTGAAGCCATTTGGACAATAACATATCGGGTTATGGTTGTGAACTCTGCATTCTGCTCGTAAACCGCAAGATCCTCTACAAGGTTCTATACATTTTTGGTTTGAGCAAGACATTAGGCTGGTACAATCAGAGTCTACAACACATTCCGGTCTACAAGAGGGTGGTACTCCAATGTATCCCAGCAAACATGAGCATACTGCTTGTTCGTTCATTGTACGACAGATGCTGTGAGGGCCACATGGAGATGGATCGCACGGGTGCTTTACTTCAGGTAAGGCTGGAACACAAAAACATTGAAATGATAAAATAATTCGCCGGATTGGAGCCAAAAATACCTATTTTCATCCGACTTTCGACGAAAAAATGAGGTTCTCAATTCGTCGCGTATGTTTTTTTTTAATATTTGTTACCTCAGACTTTGATCTCCGTGGACATCTATGATTATTTTTAAATGAAAGCTGTTGCATGCAACTTGGTACCATTTAAATTTAATGACAAATGGGTAAAGTAGTTCTCGAGTTATGTTTAAATATTTCCTTGTATTATATCGATGCGGGGGTCCTAGGTTACCTTGAGTGAGACCTATTTTGTGGCTTTGTCATTGTTTTGTCTAGTATTCGCGCATCTTATTGGACATTTCTCATTTTACCGACTTGAAAAAAAGGAGGTTCTAATTTTCGTGTGTATTTTTAGTTCTCGAGTTTTCAATTTGTATTTAATTTGCTGGAAAATGGTTTCCACCCCCGGAAGGAAAAAGGGGCAAAGTTCTTATGCCGGTGCTTGCGGCCCGAAGTTATACTTAATCCATACTAATATTATAAATAGGAAAGTGTGTGTAGTGTATATTGTTTGTGTGTCCGTCTATTACGGCAAAACGGCTGAACCGATTAGCCTGAAATTTGGTACGGGAATGGAAATACATAGGATTAGGATATGAGCTACTTATATAAGCTTTAATTATATTTCTATTTAATTTCTAATTCATTAATTCCAAACTGGACTGAGAGTCGGTTGGTTTTGTTAAAAATCTACTTGTTTTTCCACAAAAAAGAAACGTTCCTTACCTAAAATTGGTGAACATGAGAAGAAAGCATTTCCTGTCATATTTGAAGGACAGCTACACATTGGAATGTGGTTGTAAACTTCGCATATGGCACCTTGTCCGCAAATGTTTACACATGGGTTGATACATTTATTTCTAACACATGCCAAATTTGTTGCACAATCAGAGCTGAGTGTACATTCAGGCCTGCAGCTTAGGTATGGATTTCCGAAATATTCGGGCCTGCATTTGCATACGCCATCAGTACAATCTGCATTGGCGCCGCATGGACTTGGATTACACTTATCATAAACAGCAGGCAATGGTTCTGAAAAAAATTTATCATGAAACAGGTAGTCGAGTATTTTTTTATGCAAAGTTATGTTATTTACATCGCATTGCCTCAAAAATTGATCCATACCTATTTTCTCTTTTATGTGGCAGCTTTGGAATGGATTTCCCGTGTAGCCTTCTCTACAGCTACATACAGCGGCGTGTTGGAATACATGACACTCTGTTTGCAAGCCACAGGACCCTGGACATGGGTCACGGCACCTCTGGTTTATACATGCCTTGTTACTGCTGCAGTCAGAGTTGATAGTACATTCTGCTCGACAATTTGGAGGCGAGCCAAAATAGTTGTCCATGCAAGTGCAAATGGGTAACTTGTTTACGGTTTGACACAAGGCATTTGGTCCACATGGTGAAGGAATGCATGGATTTGCTTCAAAGACTGGTGGTAATTCTGAAAACAATGTATCTATATGAATAACCTAATTGTGATTTACTTTAGTACAGTGGAAAATGTGTCAAAAAACTAAATTGTGGTTAAATCTCAGAATTCAGGATGGTAGTTAAACTTACTTTCAATCACGGAACATCTTATAAATGGATCGCCCTCGAAACCTTGTCGACAACTACAAATCGGTGCATGGTTAACAACTCTACATTCTGCACTTTGACCACAAGCCCTAAGGCACGGGTTGACGCATTTTTGATTCACGCAACTCTTGCTCGAGTCACATTCTGAATTGACAGTACATTCTGGGCGACAGTTAGGGGGTGATCCAAAGAAGTCAGGATTACAAGAGCATGATACTAAACCATTGTTGTTTTTACAAATTGAATTGCTTCCACATGGGTTTGGTATGCAAGGATTAGTCGGTACCGGTGCTGAAACAAAAAATAATAAAAATAAGATAAACATTTTAGTATAGTAATTTTAACAAATAAAATATAACTACTTAGGAATCACATAAAACACTTTTTACTTTATTCTTACCTGGTGCGTCTATAATTATATGGCAGAACTGGTATGGATTTCCTGTATACCCAAGCGCACAGTTACAAGATGGTACATGATTGATAACTTGACACGTGGCTGTAGATCCACATACTCCAGGACAGGGATCCTCACATTTATTTCTTTGACAAGCTTTGTTATACGGGCAATCTGAATTTATAACACATTCTGGTCTGCAGGCTTCATATGGGTTGCCAAAGTAACCACCCTCACAAATACATGCTGCTGCACCGTTTCTAGAAACCTTGCAAGCAGCGTTGGCTCCGCATGGTGTTGGGTCACATGGATCAGTATTTTCTACAGCTATCGGCGTTAGGTGGCATGCCGTAAACGGATCTCCGGTGTAGCCATTTTCACATGAGCACATCGGGCTATGCAAACGTACAATGCAGATTGTGTTTGAGCCACAAGACCCAGGACAGGGGTCTTTACATTTATAGTTGATACAAGCTCTGTTAGCGGGACATTCATCGCTTGATGTACATTCACGTCGGCATTGTGGTGGAACACCTTCAAACGTTGGCTGACATGAACAGATATGTGACTTGCCATCTGGAGTTGGGTTACATATGCTATTCATCCCGCATGGTGATGGAACGCAAGGGTTTGACAAATGTTCTTCCACAATTTGTACTGTAAGCAGACAAATGAAAATATTATGAAGCATGTTGAATTTGACAGTTGTGTTATATTTAAAACAAATGCAATGGATAATAGTATTTACCGTAACAATGAATAAATGGTGATCCGGTGTACTTCGATGGACAGCTACAAATTGGATTGTGTTTGACAACGTTACACAATGCATTAGTTCCACATGATCCAGGGCATGGGTCTTGACACTTGCGGTTAATGCAAGCTTGGGATGGAGGACAGTCTGTACTTTGAATACACTCAGGTCGGCAGTTGGGTGGATTGCCAATAAATCCTTGCACACATGCACAAACTGCTTGACCATTTGCTTCCCTGCAAATGCTGTTGGGTCCACAAGGCGATGGTTCACAAGGCCTAAGCAATGGTTCTGAAAGTAAAAAAAAAGATGTAGTGTCGTGGGGCACCAGGTAGGAACGAATTTCCTGCGGCTCATAAAGAAACGACACAATTAAAAAAAAATCGTGCCCAATTTTATGTAGGTTTTCTTGATTTTTCTCTTAAATTTTGCTGATTAGTTTTATTTAAGTACAGGAAAGTATTTAGGATTTTCAGTATTTTAGGAAATAAAATGATATACGTCAAAAAAAAACATTTAACTTATCGATTAAAATAATAAAATATGTCTCTTTATTTTGTTTGACAACATACAATAATAATCACAGGTTGGCAGGTAGAAAATGCCTAGGCATTAAGCCCACCTTTTTGTACACAATTCAACTTTGTGCAAATAAAGTGTTTAAATAATAATTATAAAATTACATAGAAAAATAAATAATAGCAAAAAGATGTGGTGTCGTGGGGCACCAGGTAGGAACGAAGTTCCTTCGGCTAATGTAGAATGGACATATTTTGTAAAAACAAACGTGCTCAATTTTATGTATGTTTTCTTGATTTTTCTCTTAAATTTTACTTAATTACAGGAATGTATTTAGGAAATTCAGTTTTTTGGGAAATAAAATAAATTACGTTAAGTTAAAAAAAAACGTAATTCAAATTATCAATTAAAATGCATATGTATCTTTATTTTTATTTGGAGTATTAACACGAATATTATGTTTACATACACACACACACACGCACGTACACACACACACACGGGGTGGAGTGGTAATAGAGAAAGAAGGGATGAGAGAACGAAAAAAAAAGTAGGAGAAAGATATTATACACTACTCGCTTGTGTATACGACTGTCGCGCCTAAACACGTCTCATTGAACTGTTTTATTCCACGGACTTTTTCTTAAGGTTTTAATATCCATTTTTTTTTCACTTCGGTTGCGCAGCAAAATCCCTATCTCCTCCAAGTCTTAAGGAACTTCGTTCCATTAATATAATTTAAGTAAACTTGATAAAAAATAATTTTATTAAATAAATATTTCAAATGTCTTGTTGTTCACATAGCATGCATAAAATGTTTGAATAATAAATAATTACTCACTCTCAATTTGGATACAATTCGTAAAAGCATCTCCAGTCATGCCGACAGGACAACTGCAAATAGCCACGTGATTATACACATTACACTCAGCGTTTACACCGCACATGTCCCTACATGGGTTTACGCATTTAGATTTACGGCAGGTTTTGTCTAGTGGGCAATCAGTGTTCAACACACATTCAGGTCTGCAGCCGAAGTAAGCATCACCATGATATTCAGGCAGGCAAGTGCATACGCCATTATTACATTCAGCGTTTGATCCGCACGGGGATGGATGACATGGATCAATATTTTGTGGAGTTACTGGAAAATAATTTTAAATTAGTGACTAGTTGCTACAATCTTTGACTTTGACTTTGACATTGAATCAAATAATAAATTTGGTCATGGAAATACATACCGACTGGTTTTATAGTACAAATCGCGAATGGGTCCCCAGCATAACCACTTGGACAAGAACAAATGGGCACATGGTATATGACGTTACACAGTGCGTTCAAGCCACATGAGCCTAAGCATGGATTTTGACATTTCATATTCATACATGCTTTATCATTACTACAATCTGTGCTAATAACACATTCAGGCTTGCAGTTAGGTGGACTTCCGAAATAACCATCTAAGCAGGAGCATGATGGTATTCCTCCAATATTCCGACATTGAGCATTTAATCCACATGGTGTTGGATAACATGGGTCGATTGGTCCATCTATGGTTGGTTCTTTTTCGATAATTAGTGTGCAAACCGAGAATGGATCGCCAGTGTAACCTTGCTTACAAGAACATATAGGGCTGTGTTTGATAACTCTGCACTCTGTATTTAGGCCACACGCATCAGGACAAGGCGAAATGCACTTGAAATTTTGGCAGACTTTATTCAAGGGGCACTCTGAACTAGTAACACACTCTGGTCGGCACATCGGCGGCGATCCTTGATAGTTTGGCAAGCATGTACAAATTGCTAAATTATTTTGTGAATTGCACTGGCTATTTGGTCCACATGGCGACGGGATGCAAGGTTCTGTTATTTCTGCTGAAAAAATAATAATATTATTTTTTGATAATTATCATTAATAATGTTAATTAACTACAATAGGTATTTCCAAGCATACTTACTTTGATCTTTGAAAGTACATATTCTGTATGGATCACCGAAATGTTGCTCTTGGCATGTGCAGCTGGGGATATGATTTATAACGTTACAGTAAGCGTTGATGCCACATGTGCCAGGGCAAGGATCATTGCATTTGTTTTGTTGACAAGCCTTGTTTGATGGACAATCGGAGTTAACTAGGCACTCGGGTTTGCAAGATTCGTAAGGATTACCGAAGTATCCTTGCAAGCAAGTGCATGATCCGGCGTTGTTCTGTTCCTTACATTCGGCATTAGCTCCGCACGGAGACGGCACACAAGGAGTCGGTCGTTCTTGCTCCACTGCGACAACTTCGATTCTGCATTGAATAAATGGATCCCCAGTATATCCTCTTTCACAAATGCATATGGGGGTATGGCTCACAACTCTACATTCTGCATTTATTCCACAAGAGCCGGGACAAGGGTCTTTGCACTTTCTATTGATACATGCCATGCTAATCGAACAATCTGTGTTACTGGTGCACTCAGGCCTGCAATTTGGTGGATTGCCGATATATTCTTGTAAACATCTACAATCAGCACTTTCACCATTTTCTATACATTGAGAGTTCGGACCGCATGGGGAAGGAAGACATGGGTTAATTTTTTCAGGAGGTGTGGCCGCTGAAACAAATACCATATTTTTCACATGAAACATAATAATTGGAATGAAATTTATAAAATGAGTTTTTTCGAAATAAGATATGTTGGCGTGCCTATATAAGTCTACAAGAATTAAGAAACGCTGTTTATTAGGAAGAAAACATACACTCGAAAGCATACACTTATTTCAAGCAGAAGGTTTTCGTTTCGCTTGCATGGTAAAAAACTACTTTGTTGGCAGTAGGTATCTTCTAAGTAACAAATTAAAAATTAATTGTATTTTGTACTCACGTATAAATTCACAATATGCGAATGGATCTCCCGAGTACCCTGATAGGCATGTACATATTGGGTTGTGGTTGACAACAATACAGTGTGTGTTGCGCCCGCAAGATCCAGGGCAGGGGTCAATGCATTTCTGATTAGAGCAAGCTTGATTTAGATTACAATCAGAGCTTACTACACATTCGGGCCGGCAGTTAGGAGGGCTTCCAAAGAATCCTTGAATACAAATGCATACGGCGTTACCGTTCACTTCCCTACACTGGCTATTAGGCCCGCATGGAGAAGGGTCGCACAAGTTTAGCGGCGGTGATATTTCTGAAATTAAATTATAATTTATAGATAATAAGAATATACCTTTACATAGTACAAAATTAAGTCGTTTCGCTGTCTGTTCGCATATATCTTTTGAACAATTTAATGGATTATAGGTTATTATTTTCAGCAACAAAAAAAGTGATTCAAATGATGGTTTAATGGTCGTCGAAGTCGCGGGGGCTTGCTAGTTCGTTACGAATTCTAATGAACAACTAACTTACCTTGCAATTCAGTGCAGTAATAGAAAGGAGATCCAGTAAAACCGGCCGGGCACGAACACATCGGTATATGATTGATTGTTTCACAAACTGCCCCAGAACCACATGCTTGAATACAAGGATCACCACACTTATTTTTGATACAAGCTCTGTTTCTTGGACAATCAGAATTCAATACACATTCTGGTTTGCAGCCAAAATATGGATCACCATGATATTCGGGTAAACAAGTACATATACCATCACGGCATTCTGCGTTAGAGCCACATGGAGATGGAGAGCAAAGATCAACCGGTGCGGGTTCTAAAACAACATTATTTAACTTTTAGTGATCCAGTAATATTTTATGTGTTTAATAAATAAAATAGATAGGTACTACATATAATATTTACCATGCATGATTTGACAGCTGCTGAAAGGATCTCCCGTAAAACCAAAAGAACATGAACATATTGGCAGATGATTATTGACGTTACATTCTGCATTGAAACCACATGCTCCTGGACAGGGATCAACACATTTGTTGTTTATACATGCCAAATTTGCGCTACATTCTGAGTTTACAGAGCATTCAGGTCGACATCTCGGCGGTGAACTTATGTAATTCGGAAGACATGTACAACGCGCATTTCCATTGATGTCTTGACATTGTGAATTAGGGCCGCAAGGTGAAGGTACACATGGATCTATAATCTGTGGTACAGATGGTATCGACAATGGAACTGCAAAAAAATTATAAGTAAGATAAAAGGATAATCTTATATAACCTACAATAAATATTTGCTAATTGCTCTTGTTAGAGTACTTACTGGGAACACAGTTTGTAAAGGGATCTCCAGTATACCTCTCCTTACATGAACATATTGGATTATGAGCGAATACTCTGCAATTTGCATTCCTAGCGCATTGTCCAGCGCATGGATCTACGCATTTTCTATTCATGCATGCTTTGTCACTGGGACATTCGCTATTGATAGTGCATTCTGGGCGGCAATTAGGCGGAGTACCCATAAAGTCTAGTTCGCAACTGCACACTGCTTGAGAGTTTATTTCTCGGCACTGGCTATTGGGACCACATGGTGATGGTGTACATGGTGTAGGTTTTGCAGTGTCTGTAATTTATATTATAATTAAAATGCAGAACTATGGTCGCACATGTCAAACAATTATAAAAGCATTATACAATTTCAAACGAACCTTCTATTCTTTCTATGCAATTTACATAGGCGTTGCCTGTAAGTCCTGGAGGACAGTAGCACGACGGCAGATGATTGACAACCTGGCAAATACCGTTTGGTGCACAAATACCGGGGCAGGGGTCCTTGCATCGATTTTGCATGCATGCTAACATAGGTGGACAATCACTATTTATGACACATTCTGGTCGACATCCCTCGTACGGGTTACCAACATACGTATCTAGGCATCGGCATGCCCCAGCTCTATTTCTTTCCAAGCATTCGGCATTTATGCCACAGGGCGAAGGGTCACAAGGTGAACTGTATTCGATTATTGTATCTGCAAGAGAAAGTACGAGTAAATTGAATATGTTATGGCTATATCTAAATAAAAAGATGTTTAGCTAAATATAAAAACGTACCTTGTATAGGGTTGCATGATACAAGTGGGTCACCCGTATGTTTGAATGGACATGAGCATACAAGAGCGTGGCTAATCACTTTACAGTCAGCATTATATCCACAACTTCCTGGGCAGGGATCTTTACATCTCTGATTAACACACGCTTGGTGGCTCGGGCACTCCCCGTTACTGACACATTCCGGCCGACAGTCTGGTGGTGAACCAGTAAAATCTACCATGCACGTGCATGATGGTGCGTCTCCGATTACTTTACAAATGGAATGGGGTCCACATGGCGATGGCGTACAAGGATCTTTAGATTGCGGTGCATAAATAACTAAAAAAGAAAAAAAGTAAGTACCTTTAAAATTTAAATCGGGCTTTAATGATTTTTTTTTACTGCGCTGAGTAATACTCACCAATTGGACTGCACTGTCTGAATGGATCTCCTGTATATGAAGCAGAACATGAACATATAGGGTTGTGGTTGACAACTTCACATCTCGCACCGTAACCACATGTTCCTATACATGGATTTATGCACTTTTGGTTATTGCAGGCTTCGTTAAGAGGGCATTCAGCGCTGATAGTACATTCGGGTCTACAAGATGGAGGACTACCAATAAAGGCTGGTAGACACGAGCATACTCCTTGATTGTTTATGGTACGGCACTGACTGTTAGGCCCACAAGGACTAGGGTTGCATGGATCCCGCTGAACAACTGAAAACACAACGTCATTAAGACATGAATACCCGAATATAAAAAAAAAATATAATTTACATGTGATTGTGTTTTTAAGTTATTATTCAAACTTACGTTGTACGGCATTACACTCCACGAAAGCATTTCCAGTAGTACCTTCAGGACAAGTGCACATCGGTATGTGATTGTAAACATTGCACTGAGCAGTAGTAGCGCATGCTCCAGGACAAGGATTTATACATTTGTTTCTTGAGCAAACCTTATCAACAGGGCAGTCCATGCTAGTGACGCATTCTGGCTTGCATCCGAAGTAGGGATCTCCATGATATTCATCCAAACAAGTACATATTCCATCTCTGCACTGTGCATTGAATCCGCATGGAGATGGATTGCAAGGGTCCACTGGAGTATTCTCTACGATAGGTGGTAGTAATGTACAAGATGTGAATGGGTCTCCCGTGAAACCTTGAGAGCATGTACATGAAGGTAGATGATTATAAACATTGCATATCGCATTACGCCCACAGCTGCCAGGACAAGGATCGCGGCACTTCATATTCATGCAGGCTTTGTCAGACGAACAGTCTTGGTTGATAGCGCACTCTGGTCTGCAGTTTGGTGGCAGTCCATGAAATTCAGGTAAACATGAGCATGACGGTGAATTATTGATCTCCCTGCAGACGGCGTTAGGACCACATGGGCTAGGAACACAAGGATCCCTAAGTGGTGTTATTTCAATGGCGGTAGCTGGAAGGAAAAGTAAAAGTTTTTTAGAATATCATAAGGACCGATTTTTGTATTTTCAGATATCCATCTGACTTACTGCCAATGTATAATAATAACGTCAGATAGAGCTTATCTATCAATTAAAAAATTCTGTATTTATAGAAATATTAATATTTGATAACCAACTTACGTTGTTCATAGCACCTCGTGAATGGATCCCCGGTAAAACCTGATGTACAGGTACATATTGGGCTATGATTTATTACTCTGCATTTTGTGTTAATTCCACAGTGATTTGGACACGGGTCAACACATTTGTTATTTATGCAAGCCTTATCTGTGGCACACTCTGAGCTTACTGTGCATTCTGGTCTACAACCTGGTGGCGAACCGACATAGTTTGGTTGACAGGAACATACGCTTTGCCCATTTACTGCGCGGCAAATGCTATTCGGCCCGCAAGGGTTAGGTTGACAAGGAGTTTCAATTTCGACAGATTCTTTGAAAATGTCACACCTTCTGAATGGATCACCAGTATAACCAGGGGGGCAAGTGCATGTCGGTAAATGGTTTACTACTGAACAAATAGCTAACGGCCCACACGTGCCAGGGCAAGGATCTTGACATTTATTGCGTATGCAGGCTTTGCTCGGTATGCAGTCCGAGTTCACACTGCATTCCGGTCGACAACCTTCATACGGATTTCCAATATAATCATCCAAACAACTACACGAACCAGCTGAGTTGTATTCTTTACATATAGCATTAGCTCCACATGGTGATGGCTCACAAGGGCTTGTATTCTCCAAAATGACTGGCTGTTGTGGGAAACAGTTTGAAAATGGATCTCCTGTATAACCATTGTCACAAAAACAGGTTGGAGAATGACTTATCACTCGGCACTGCGAATGTATACCGCAAGCCCCAACACAAGGATCTTTACATTTTTGATTAATACAGGCTTTGTTGATAGAGCATTCACTATTGCTAGCACACTCTGGTCTACAATATGGCGGTGATCCGAAGAAGTTAGGTAGGCATGTGCAAGATGGCGATTCTCCGACTTCTTTACATATTGAGTTGGTTCCACAAGGTGATGGAACACAAGGTGTTGTTTCGGCAAAAGGAGGTCCTGAAACAATATACGTTCTTTATTTCTTTTATCATGCTAATATTGATTGCCCGGGCTGGGCAAAGTGCGTGAAGCGATTTTTTCGTGTTTCGTTATGTGGTCTGGAGAAGCTACCTCCTAGGTTATCATGCCCCATCTTAGACCACATCGTCACTTTACATCAAATGATTGTGGTCAAATGAAGGCTTATCAAACATAAATAAAAAAAAAATTGCGAAGACATTTGAGGCTAATGAAAACTTACTGTATGGAACACATCTAGTGAAGGGATCGCCTGTGAACTGCGGCGGACAGCTACAAATCGGATTGTGTTTTATAACAGCACATTTAGCTTCAACCCCACATGTCCCTGGACAAGGATCGATGCATTTTTGGTTGCTGCATGCCTTGTTCTGAGCACAATCCGAGCTGACGATACACTCTGGTCTGCAGAGCGGTGGGCTGCCCATATACCCAACAAGGCAAGTACACACAGCTTGCCCGTTTACTTCTCTACATTGGCTGTTAGGCCCGCAAGGTGACGGCAAACATGGGTTGGTGACAACAGGAGCTGAAACAATTTTTTTATTAAGTTGTATTTTATGGTTCCAAGCTGTATTAAAATATTTAATTTTTAAGACAATTATTGTATAAAACAATTTTATTACTTCTTTACCTCTTAATATTTCACAGTTGTAGAAAGCATTTCCAGTCATTCCTTGAGGACAGCTACACATTGCGACATGAGATAAAACATCACAAATAGCATTAGTTGCGCAAGTTCCAGGGCAAGGATCAATACACTTATTTCTCACACAAGCTTTATTTCTTGGACAGTCTGTACTGAGAACGCATTCCGGTCGACATGCCACATAAGGATCGCCTTGGTGTTCGTCTATACAAGAACATACGCCGTCATTGCAAATTGCGTTGCTACCACAGGGAGATGGATTGCATTTATTTATCGGCATGTCAGCTTCTGTAAATAATTATAAAAAAAATTTTAAAGAACCTTTAGAAACTTAATCTGAAGTTGGTCGCGAGTAAGCCAGATTGCCCTTTAGTGTGGTCAATCACATAGAGTGCAATGTCTCGTAGAATTAATTGTAATAAATAACTATTGATAATTAAATTGAATTTGGTACTTTATAAAAAAAAATTGTCTATTTATATTAATTGTATAAATTTTTGTTTCTATAAATCTCTATGATATTGTTAATTTTATTTTTTATGTGTAACTTGATTTTGTATGTATTACGGATCTCTGTTGTCTGAATAAATTAAATAAATTATATTATTATTTAAATAATACAACTGCCTAACTTTCCAAATGTTCACAACTTACCTGGCGGCTTAGGTCTGCACATTGTGAAGGCATCCCCTGTGTATTTATCCGGGCATGTACAAATTGGCGTATGACCGGATACTGTGCACAGTGCCTCAATTCCACAAGATCCTTGACAAGGGTCCCGACATCTTTGCTGAATACAGGCTTGCGTACTGGGGCATTCAGCATTTATCGTACATTCAGGTCTGCAGTTTGGAGGTGAACCCATGTAGTTAGACATGCATGAACATGAGGGTACGCCATTTCTTTCTTGACAAATTGAGTTAGGACCGCAAGGCGATGGAACACAAGGATTTTTGTAAGGTTCCAATACAGCGTTTGCTACGGGAGCTGAAATATCATAGATGTTGTGTAATTAACAGTCATGAAAGTCTTTTTAATCTTTGAATATCTAAAAATATCAGAGATTTTATCATTATTAACGTTAGTATATATGAATAAGAATAAGAATCATTTATTTGCCTAAAACATGTTGTTATGTGGTAAATTATTACAGTTATTACTTACGTGGTATCGGGTTACATCTTGTAAATGGATCTCCAGTGTAGCGAGGTTTACAGTTACAAATAGGGCTGTGATTTATTACTCGACATTCGGCATTGGTTCCACAGGCATCAATGCAAGGGTCTTGACATTTTTGGTTTATGCAAGCCGTTGCTCGTGAGCATTCCGAGCTGACGACGCACTCTGGGTGACAACCTGGTGGTAACCCTATGTAGTTCGGTAAGCATGAACATACAGCTTGTGTGTTAACCTCAATGCATCGACTATTTGGACCACATGGTGAGGGTCGGCATACGTCGACAGGTGTTTGGACTACTTCTGCAAGTGTTAAACATAATTAAGTTGTAGCTATGGCTTAAGTACAATAAACTCAATTATTCATATAATTTAAGGGATATCAATATTCTATCTAACATCAGCACTGCTCAGCTTAGTTTGGAGAATGTTTAAATAAAGCTGTTGGTTTTATATTAGTTTTGGTTTTAGGATTTGAAAAACTTACGTTCTATAGTACAATAGCGGAAGGGATCTCCGGTGTAGCCGATGTTACAAGAACACGAAGGAGCGTGATTTACCACTTGGCATATAGCGTTCGGCGCGCATGCTCCCGGACATGGATCTTGACATTTGTTTTGTCTACAAGCTCTATCAGAAGGACAGTCAGTATTTATAACACATTCAGGCCTACAACCTTCGTATGGATTACCAAAGTATTCTGGAATACATGTACAAGACCCAGCACCAATATATTCTTTGCAAATAGCATTAGTGCCACATGGTGATGGCTGGCATGGTGTAGTAAACTCTTGAATAGCCGTGAGCCTGTTGCATTCTACAAATGGGTCTCCACTATATTCTGGCAGGCAAGTGCATATAGGTGAATGGCTCATCACATGACAATCTGCGTTGTTTCCACATACACCTACACAAGGATTGGTACATTTCTGATTTATACAAGCTAGGTGTATGGGACATTCGGAATTACTTATGCACTCAGGTTTACAGTAAGGTGGTGAACCAATAAAACCAGGTTGGCATGAACATGAGGGAGAACCTGATACTGCTCTGCAAATGGAATTTGCACCACATGGTGACGGTATACATGGATCTGCATTGGGTTCAGGCGTGAACTCTCGAATAGTGCACCTCACAAACGGGTTGCCGGTGTAAGTCGATGGGCATGAGCATATTGGGTTGTGGTTTATAACTTGGCATTTTGCTTGCACACCGCAAGCGCCGATGCAAGGGTTCACACATTTGTTACTACTACAAGCTTCGCTTGGAGGACAGTCTGTACTGACAGTGCATTCTGGTCTGCACGACGGTGGGCTTCCTATGTATCCAACGAAACAGGAACATGCTGCTTGTCCATTAATTTCGCGACACTGACTATTTGGCCCACATGGACTTGGTTGACATGGTTGCACATTAATCACTGTAATTTAATATATACATAACATTAGACTCAAATATCATACTTCCAAAAATATGGTCATTATCAATAAAAAGTACCTTCAGTTGGAGAACACTGTACGAAGGCATTTCCCGTCATACGTTCTGGGCATCTACACATTGGAACGTGATTGATAACCTCACATATACCATTAGACGCGCATACACCACTACTGCATGGATTTATGCACTTGTTTCGTAAACACGCTTTATCTTGACTGCAATCACTGCTAAGAACACATTCAGGGCGGCATTCGAAATATGGGTCTCCATTGTACTCTGGCAGACACGTGCATTCTCCATCATTACACACAGCGTTGGCACCACATGGTGATGGATGACACAGGTCCACTTCATCCTTTTCTATTACTGAAAATAAAGTAAAAATATTACTGAATAGGTAATAATGATCTCAATGATTAAATAAGGAAAAAATGGAGGATTTTTATATAAACGTACCTTGTACTTTACACTCTGTGAATGCATCACCAACATAATTATCAAGACAGGTACAAATCGGCATATTCTTTCTAACAGTGCATTGAGCATTTAATCCACAAGAACCTGGGCACGGATCCTTACACTTTTGGTTAATGCATGCCAAATTGCTGGGACAGTCGGCATTTATAGAACATTCTGGACGACAGCCCGGAGGTGCTCCAATGTAATTTGGTAAACAAGTGCAAGATGGGACTCCACCAAAGTTTTTACATTCACTAAATGGTCCACAGGGGGATGGTAAACAAGGATCTTTAGGTGGTTCAGTTGTAGTTTGTAGCATATATGGATAGCAACGATTGAATGGATCTCCAGTAAATCTTTCGTTGCAAGAACATATTGGGCTGTGATTTATTACGTGACATACTGCATTAGTTCCACATTGGCCAATGCAGGGATCTACACATGTCAATGATACACAAGCTCTATTAAGTGGACATTCGGCGCTAACTACACATTCTGGGCGACAGTTAGGGGGAGCGCCGCGGTATTCTGGCATGCAAGAACACACAGCTTGCTCGTTAATTACTTTACAAGCACTATTTGGTCCACATGGCGATGGAACGCACGGATTTGTTGGAGGCTGAATATCTGAAATAATTGTTAATTGTTTTCATATTACAGTAAATAACACACAAATCGTACACGAAAATATCTTGTTTATATACTTACTTTGTATGATAATACAATTCTGGAAGGGGTTTCCCGTAAAACCAGATAAGCATGTGCATATTGGAGCATGGTTGATAGTTTGACACTCAGCATTTAAGCCACACGTTCCTGGGCATGGATCTTGACATTTATTTTGTTGGCATATTCGATTTGATGGGCAATCAGTATTTACGCTACATTCGGGTCTACAACCTTCGTAGGGATTACCAAAATATCCCGGTACACACGTACATGATCCGACATAGTCTCGTTCTTTACATATGGCGTTACTTCCACATGGTGATGGTGAACAAGGTGTAATATGTTCCACCGGTGCAATACTAAGTATTTCAATACATGTTGAAAACGGATCTCCTGTATATCCTTGAGGACATACACAATTTGGTGTGTGACTTACTACACGACATTGCGCTAGTCTTCCACATGCTCCAGCACATGGGTCTCCGCATTTGTTGTTAATACAGGCCTTATGATTGGGGCACTCACTGTTGCTTGCGCATTCAGGTCTACAATTTGGTGGAACTCCAATGAATTGAGGCATGCAAGAGCACGTTGGAGACTCGTTTACTACTTGACATATAGCATTCGATCCGCAAGGTGAAGGCAAGCATGGGTTTATTTGTGGTGATACTTGAAGTGCTGAAAGTAAAAAAAAACATTTGTAAAAATCTAATTGAATAAAAAATATATATTACAAAGTAGATTATTTTTTTCACTTACGTCTAGCAGTGCATCTTGTAAATGGATCTCCGATAAACTCGGTTGGGCAGGAGCAAATGGGGTTATGATTAATAACTTCACATAAAGCTCTAACTCCACACGCGCCTCTACAAGGATCAATGCATTTATAGTTGTTGCATGCCTTATTCAGTGGACATTCGGAACTTGTTGTACACTCAGGTCTGCATGCTGGAGGGTTACCGGAGTAACCGGGGACGCAAGAGCAAACCGCCACATTGTTTATTTCTCTGCACTGGCTGTTGGGTCCACAGGGACTAGGACTACAAGGATTTGCTGGCGCGATAGCTAGAAAAAATTATGTTAATTTAGAATAAGTTTAGTTTAGTTTTGTTAACATATATCTAAAGAAGAAGAAGAAAATAATAAAATTATTTATTTGCAACAATTAAATAAATATAACAAACAATGTTAAAGAGAATAAGAAAATAAATACATCGTTGCAAAATGGGTTCTGACTCAGTATTTAAAGATGTTATTGTTTTAAAAATAAAATTTTAGTATGTATATATATTTTAGTAACTTTACCTTGTATAGCATTACAGGATACAAACGAGTTTCCTGTGTATCCACTTGCACAACTACACATCGGAATATGGTTGATGACTTCACAAACTGCGTTGCTACCACATGTATCTGGGCATGGATTTACACATTTCTTGCTTATGCAAATTTGGCTCCTTTGGCAATCCGAGCTAACAGTACATTCTGGTCGACAGCCTATGTAGGGATCACCATGATATTCAGCCAAACATGTGCATTCGCCATTGTCGCATATTGCGTTGGATCCACACGGTGATGGATTGCACAAATTTAAAGGGGTGTCTAGAAATACAAATAATAACATAAGGTTCATCTTATAAAAAAGTTTTAAAATATACAACAACTATACTTATGCAAAATTAATTAGGGCGTACCTTTCTCTGGTTGTAGGAAACACGACGTAAAAGGATCTCCTTTGTAACCCTCAAGGCAAGTACAGACTGCGATGTGTTTTAATACGGAACATCTTGAATTTTGTCCACATGACCCGAGACAGGGATCTTTACACTTTTCATTGATGCATGCTAGTGAGCTTACGCAATCTTGATTGCTTACGCATTCAGGTCTGCAATTTGGTGGACTACCTATATATTCCTCGGAGCAAGAACATGATGCTTGGCCGCCAAAATTTCGACACACAGAAAACGGTCCACAAGGTGAAGGTATACATGGATCTACCATCTGGATACTAGGTTCAAAGACTAAAACACCAAATATATAACAGTATTAGTTTAACTAAATAATTATTAGAATATATTTGTTTTTTGGTATGCATGTTACCTGGCTTGGAATAACATCGAGTAAATGGATCTCCAGTAAATCCTGATCGGCAACTGCATATTGGATTATGATGGAATACCCTACAATCCGAATGCTGACCACAAGGGCCTGGACATGGGTTTACACATTTCTGATTTAAGCATGCCTTGTCTATGACACAATCCGAGTGAGTTAAACATTCTGCCTTGCAATATGGAGGTTCACCGCTGTAATTTGGTAAACAACTACAAACAGCTTGGCCATTTACATCTCGACATTGGCTATTTGGACCACATGGACTTGGATAGCACAAGTTAACCGGTGTTGTTTCTTGTACTGAAAATACATTTCGAATATATTTATTGAAAAGTTTATTCTATAGTATGTTAAAGTTAAAATTATAGAATTACTTACTTTGAATTAAATTACATCTACGGAAAGCGTCTCCAGTATAACCGGGGAAACATATACAAATCGGTGAGTGGTTTACAGTAGTACAATCTGCATTTAAGCCACAGGTTCCAGGGCAAGGATCTTGACATTTATTGCCTGTACACGCTCTGTTCCCAGGGCAATCTGAATCTGATACACACTCAGGACGACATCCTTCGTATGGGTTACCAAAGTATCCTTCAATACAAACGCAAGAGCCCACTTTATTTTGTTCTCTACAAATGGCATTTGAGCCACATGGTGAAGGTGTGCATGGAGTCAGTATTTCTATCTGGGTTTGCAATGCACAGCCCGAGAAGGGATCACCATTGTAACCTAGTGGACATATGCACATAGCCGAGTGACTAACAACACGGCAATCAGCATTAGCACCACATGCGCTCCTACAAGGATCTTTGCATTTTTGATTGACACACGCTAAATGTGTTGCGCATTCACTGTTGCTTACACATTCCGGCTTACAATATGGAGGTTCTCCTCTGAACTCTGGTAAGCAAGAACAAGACGGAATGTCATTAATTTCTTTACAAATGGAACTAGGCCCACATGGCGATGGTTGGCAAGGGTTGGTTAACTGCGGCACACCTGAAACGAATAAAGATGTTAAAATACTATTTTATAAGTGATACGTTTGAAAAAAAGTAATCATGATACGTACTTAATACAGGACTGCATTGTATGAACGGATCTCCAGAAAGCGGCATAGGACAAGCGCACACCGGATTGTGATTTATGACTTCACACACGGCTCGTACACCACAAACTCCAATGCATGGATCGACACATTTTTGTTTCATACATGCTTGATTTTGTGCACATTCTGAGTTAGAAACACATTCTGGTCTACAAGCTGGTGGAATTCCCAAATATGTAGGTAAACAAGAACACACAGCTTGATTGTTGATCTCACGACATTGGCTATTAGGACCGCAAACTGCTGTGCTGCACGGCCTCTCCGTTGGTGGAACTAATTTGTTGTTGGTGGAATAAATAAATAAATTAGTTTAGATTCATGATTTTATCTTCTGTGAACTAATATATTCACTGGTTAAATAAATATTTGAATTTTACCTCTAATTAGACTGCAAATGATGAATGCGTTGCCTGTATATCCAGTTTCGCAAGAGCACATCGGTATATGGTTCACTACCTGGCAAATTGCATTTTGGCCACAAGCTCCAACACAAGGATCTACACATTTTCTTTGAACACATGCTTTTTGTGTGTCACAATCACTGCTAAGAACACATTCTGGACGGCAGTTGAAGTATGGGTCACCATGATATTCTGGTAGGCATTGACATAGGCCATTAATACACTCGGCATTCGGACCGCAACGCACGTTTGTGCAGGCATCCACAACACTTGGCTCAACTGTAGGACAAACACAAACATTAACGAGTGAAGAAGTCTTATACATA
Source organism: Gymnoscelis rufifasciata (assembly GCA_929108375.1). Classification (NCBI taxonomy): domain Eukaryota; kingdom Metazoa; phylum Arthropoda; class Insecta; order Lepidoptera; family Geometridae; genus Gymnoscelis; species Gymnoscelis rufifasciata. The sequence goes on along the minus strand of OV815308.1, from coordinate 8,463,751 downwards.
GTTTATAGAAATATATTTTTTTTTTTAGAGATATTACCTTCAACAGGCTGTGGTCTACAACTAGTGAAAGGATCTCCAATATAACCCACAATGCACGTGCAAATAGGTATGTGATCAAGGACGTTGCAAGTTGCAGCAATACCACACGACCCTGGGCAAGGATCTTGACACTTGGAGTTCATACAAGCTTTATCACTTGGACAATCTGAATGGATTGTACATTCTGGTCTACAATTTGGCGGACTTCCAATATAAGTTGGCATACACGAGCAAGATGGAGAACTGCCGATTTCCCGACATTCTGAGTTGGGCCCACATGGTGAAGGAACACAGGGATTCTTAATATCTGGCACTGGATCATCTAAAAAAACAAATTTATTTACAATTAAAAAATGTTCTATAATGTTTAGTTAGTCAGCTTTTCCTTTTATATATATAACTCTTTAAATATACGTACATTCAATTATCCTACATATTGTGAATGGATCTCCAGTATACGATGCTTTACAAGTACAAATCGGGCTGTGATTGATAATTTTACAATTGGCATTAATTCCACAAGGATGAGGGCATGGGTTGACGCATTTCTGATTAACACATGCTTTGTCTTGCGGACATTCAGAACTTCCGATACACTCTGGCCGACAATTGGGTGGGGCACCGACATATTCTGGTAGGCATGAACAAATGGCTTGATTGTTGGCAGTTTTACATTGAGAATTAGGTCCACATGGTGAGGGGAAACATACGTCAACTGTGTGTTGTGGCGGTGATTCTGAAAATATGCGGTAAATGAGTAATTAAAAACAAAAAAAAAATCATTAGATGAAAACATAATTCATTGGCAGTTCCAATAAGCTTACCTTGGTAAACACAGTATCTAAATGGATCACCTGTGTAACCATTAAAGCATGTACACAAAGGCACATGATTAACGACTTGGCATTCTGAATTCATACCACAGCTTCCTGGGCATGGATCTCCACATTTATTATTAATGCATGCCTTATTCGACGGGCAGTCAGTACTTATGACACATTCCGGTCGGCAACTTTCATACGGATTTCCTAAATATCCATCGATACATGAACAAGCCCCAGCATTATTTTTCTCTTGGCATATTGCATTTGTGCCGCATGGTGAAGGAGAGCAAGGTGTTACATTTGGCTCAATGTGTATTATTTCTTGATTACAGCCGTATAAAGGATCACCGGTATATCCGCGAGGACAAACACATACAGGTGAATGACTGACTACTTTACATTCAGCATTTGCTGCACAAGAACCTTCGCAAGGATTTTTGCATTTGTTGTTTATGCACGATAGATAACTAGAGCACTCTTCATTACTAGTGCATTCAGGTCTACAATACGGTGGCTGCCCATGGTATCCTCCCATGCAAGTACATGACGGTACGTCATTTATAACTCGGCAAATTGAATTTGGCCCACATGGTGATGGTGTGCATGAGTTAACTGGTTCCGGTAGTTTTTCAGCTGTAAATAGATGAAATTTTACAAACAGAATTTTCCAGTGTTCATATAAATTAAAATTGAATTGTCTGCCTTATTAATAAGCTATTTTTTAACACTTACGTAGCTTGAAACAACGTGTAAACGGATCGCCTGAGAAAGTCAATGGACATGTGCAAATCGGGTTATGGTTAACTACTCTACACTCTGAATTTACTCCACAAGAACCAACGCATGGGTCAACGCAACGCTGGTTGCTGCAAGCTTGGTTTAAAAGACACTCTGAACTTATTGTGCATTCGGGGCGACACGAAGGTGGTGATCCGATATAATTAGGCACACATGAACAGATCGCTTGACCATTTATTTCTCGGCATTGACTGTGTGGTCCACATGGAGTAGGTTGGCATGGGTTTGATACGACCGTTTCTGTAAGAAATATTAAGTAATTTTAGTATCATAAAACATATTGCTATTTTATTAAATTAGTACACAAAATATTTTACCTATAATCGGTCGACATTCAATAAATGGATTTCCCGTTTGCCTTTCTTTACAGCTACACATTGGTATGTGATTTACCACATTACAAATGGCATTTGACGCACACGTTCCCGGGCAGGGATCTTTACACTTGTTTTGAATACATGCTTTATCACGGTCACATTCGGAACTTTGTACGCACTCGGGTCTGCATCCAAAGTAAGGGTCTCCTTGAAACTCAGGAAGGCAAGTACACTTTCCGTTAAAACACTCTGCATTTGCACCGCATGGTGATGGATTGCATGGATCGTCTTGTTCTGTAAATTTATGTTGTATGAAATTATGTTGATTTTGTTAATGTTTTTAATATAAACAAATCCAGAACTGCCGTTCTTACCTTTAGGTGGTAAAAGCATACATTGGGTGAAAGCATTTCCACTAAAGCCATCGGCACAAGTGCATACAGATACATGTTTGATAACCTGGCAGACGGCATTAATTCCACAAGATCCTGGGCATGGGTCTCTACATTTTTGGTTAATGCAAGCTAAATTGCTTTCACAATCCTCATTTATCGAACATTCTGGTCTACAGTTTGGAGGACTACCGTCAAAGTTAGGCTTACAAGCGCAAGATGGTACGCCGCGAAGGTTATGACATTCCGAGTTAGGACCACAAGGCGATGGTACACATGGATCTCTTTCGGGTTGAGGAATTTGATCTGTAACTAAATCATATTTTTATGTTAAAATACGGTATGTTACAAAGTTGGTACAATTGACGTTTTATTAATTTCCTACCTGGTGCCAAATAACATCTTGTAAATGGATCTCCTGTATATTGTTGTGGGCATGTGCATATTGGGCTGTGGTTTATTACTCTACATTCTGCGTTGCTTCCACACGGTCCAGGACAGGGTGACACGCATTTAAGCTTTTTGCACATCTTATCTGACGCACACTCCGAACTCACTACACACTCGGGTCTGCAATTTGGAGGAGATTCGCGGTATTCAGGCAAACAAGAACATACGCTCTGCTCGTTTGTAACTTTACACTGACTATTTGGGCCACAAGGTGATGGTTCGCACGGATTGGTTGGGTTACTTTCGATCGCTGCAAAATAAATATGACAAATATTCAAACTAATGTCGGAATCATTAACCACCATATAAAATATATAATTATATGATTCATCATATTGTGATATTAATAACAAACATTTATTTAAAATTAGAAAAATTTCTTAAAATTGTACTTACGCCTAAGAACGCACTGACTGAAAGGGTCACCCGAATAACCTTGTCGGCAGGTGCATAACGGAGAATGATTTACAACTTGACAATCAGCATTCGCCGCACAAGTTCCTGGACAAGGATCTATACATTTGTTCCTATTACATGCTTTACTACTAGGACAATCAGAGCTCACTAAGCATTCTGGACGACAACCTTCATACGGGTTTCCGAAATACCCTGTTATGCACAGGCATGCGCCAGCTCCGTGATTTTCCTTACACTCTGCGTTAGCCCCACAGGGAGAAGGTGAGCATGGACTTATCTGTTCCACAATGGCTAAAGCATGTATGTTACATTGAATAGCTGCATCACCAATAAAACCTTCAGGGCACAAGCACATTGGTGTGTGGCTTACGACACGACATTCTGCGTTAATTCCACATGCCTGTGTGCATGGATTTTGACATTTTCTATTGAAGCAAGCCATTTGCGAAGGGCATTCGCTGTTTGTTAGACATTCTGGTCGGCAGTTTGGTGGTGCCCCAATATAGCTGGGCATGCACTGGCATGAAGGTATTTCTCCATTTGAATGTTGACAAATAGAGTTTGGTCCACAGGGAGACGGTTGACATGGATTAATTGAAATGGAAACAGCCGTCGGAGCTACAAAAAAATAAAATACACCAATTAAACTCTATTTTTCATTAATTTACGTATATAGCGTCTCTTATGTAATACTTACGAATTGATAGACATCTCGTAAATGGATCTCCCGTCAAGCCAGTAGGACATGAGCAAATCGGATTATGATTTATAACTTGACATTGAGCAGCAACACCACAAGTTCCTTGACAAGGATTGACACACTTTTGATTATTACAAGCTTTATCTAGGGAACAGTCCGAGCTCGCTACGCATTCCGGTCTGCAAGACGGTGGAGCACCGCGGTACCCGGATAAGCATGAGCAAACGGATTGACCGTTGAATTCTCTACATTGACTGGATGGTCCGCATGGACTTGGATGACATGGATTGGATAGTATGATATCTGCAAAGTTAGAAGCGTAACATAAAATATAAATAAAACAATTAACTACTTAAATCGTATCATAGGCTTATAATCTTGATCGTACCTTTGATTGGGTTACACTGGATAAAAGCGTTACCAGTAGTCCTTCCAGGGCATGTACAAACAGCCATGTGGCTCACAACTTCACAAACAGCATGCAGACCACAAGTGTTCGCACAAGGATCTATACACTTTTGTCGAACACAAGCCTTATTCATGAGACAGTCTGAGCTAGTTATGCATTCTGGGCGACATTCGAAGTAAGGATCGCCATGATATTCAGCTTGACAAGTGCATATGCCATCATTGCAAATTGCATTCGCTCCACATGGTGACGGATTGCATGGATCACTTGCCTGAGGTGCTGCAAAATAAAGAATTTTAAATTGATTTATAGAAAGTCATATTCTTATTATAATAAATACATTAATCATGTTAACTTATATCTTATCTTTAGTTAATAATGTATCTTTTTTAATTTTGCTCGATTATTGTATGTGTGTGATTGGAGTTACAAATAAACGCTTTATCTATCTATCTATATAATACATTTCAAATTTACGATATATTTGAAAAGCTACTTACTTATAGTTGGTTTTAACGAACAAGTATTGAACGGATCGCCTGTATAACCATCTACACAAGTGCAAATGGATACATGACTTTGAACCCTGCAATCAGCATTTGTTCCACAGGATCCAGGACACGGGTCTATACATCTTTCATTTACGCAAGCTTTGTCACTTGAACAATCCGTGTTTATAGTACATTCTGGTCGGCAATAAGGTGGACTGCCAATGTATTGTGGAAGGCAAGAACAGGAAGGCGCATCACCTACACTTCGACATTGTGAAAACGGCCCACATGGAGATGGTAGGCATGGATCGCTTGGTGTTGCTATAACTTCAGCGACTGTAAGTGAGAAAGAGATTATATTTTTTTAAGGCTTTTAAAATTTTAGGTATTTTATTTATTCAAGCAATATTCAGCTTGACGTATAAAAATATTTGTAATTTTTAAACTTACCTTTATAACATCTGCTGAATGGATCACCTGTATAACTTGTTAAGCAAGTGCATATTGGGCTATGGTTAATAACTTTGCAAACGGTATTTTGTCCGCAAACGCCTTCGCATGGATTCACACATTTTTTACGAATACACGCCTGTTGTTGGTTACATTCAGAACTGACGAGACACTCGGGCCTACAGGCTGGTGGTATACCGATGAATTCAGCTTGACAAGTACACACTGCCTGATCATTGGTTACTTTACATATACTGTTAGGTCCACATGGTGAAGGCAAACACGGGTTTTTTTGTATAACTGGAGTTTCTGAAAATGAAATTCCTAGTTCAAATAAATGTTGCCAAAATTGTTTAAGAGCAAAAGTTTACAAAGTAGTAACTTACCAGCCATCTCGCGACAGAATTCATATGGACTACCAGTTAGACCCGGAAAACATTCACATCTTGGTATGTGATTTATTACGTTGCATATAGCGTTTCGACCGCAAATATTATTGCATGGGTTTTTACATTTGTTTTGTATACAAGCCAAATTCGTAGCACAATCAGAATTAACGACACACTCTGGACGACAACCTTCATAGGGGTTTCCTATGTGCTCGGGTTGACATACACAAGCACCAGCGTTACCTTGCTCCTTGCATATAGCATTAGGACCACATGGTGAAGGAGAGCATGGATTAAGAGGAATATCTAAGACTCTGCATGAAATAAAGGCATCTCCTGTAAAGCCACTAGGGCATAAACATTGTGGAGCATGACTAACAACACGGCACTCAGCTCCAGTTCCACATGATCCAGGACAAGGATCTCTGCATTTTTTATTAATACATGCCAAGTTATTCGGACACTCAGTGTTTGCTATGCATTCCGGTCGACAGTTTGGTGGGTTACCGAGGAAATTTTCAAGGCAAGCGCATGATGGAGAATTGCCTTTCTCTTTACATATAGAATTGGGACCACAAGGCGAGGGTTGACAGGGGTTTACGTAAACTGGTGGGATAACATCTGGAAAATAATAATTTTATTTAAGATCTTAATAAAGTAGAACGGCTTATATATACTTTAAATATCTTAAACTTTATCATAAATTACCTTCTAATACGCATCTTGCAAAAGGATCCCCAGTTAATCCTGATGGGCACGAACAAATTGGATTATGGTTTACAACTTGACAAAGAGCTTGAGTACCACAATTTCCTTTGCAAGGATCAATACATCTTTGGTTTGAACAAGCTCTGTCCAGGGCACATTCTGCACTTGACATACATTCGGGTCTGCACGTTGGAGGTGCTCCATGAAAATCTGGTAAACAGGAACAGATAGCTTGCCCATTTATATCTCTGCACTGACTGTTTGGTCCACAAGGAGATGGGTTACAAGGATTCACAAATTCAATAGCTTGTACAGGCCTGCATTCTAAGAAAGCATTTCCAGAAAATCCTTTAGGACAAGTACACATAGGCACGTGGTTGAACACCTCACAAAAAGCTTGCTTGCCACATGTGCCAATACATGGATCAACACATTTTTTCCTCAAACATGCCTTATTCTGTGGACAATCTGTACTAGTAAGACATTCTGGTCTACATCCAAAGTAGGGATCACCTTGATAGTCTAGTAAACAAGTACATGCACCATTTCTACATTCAGCATTAGCTCCACAAGGAGAAGGATTACATGGGTCCGGCTCTGTGTAATCATTGTCTAGTACCGGCACACATCTCGTGAATGGGTCACCTGTGTACTGATCGATACATGCACACTGAGCTATGTGACTAAATACGTGGCATTCTGCGTTTAGCCCACAAGCTCCTAGACACGGGTCTTTACATTTCTCGTTTATGCATGCTTGATCACTGGAGCATTCAGAATTAATCGTGCATTCTGGCCTACAACTAGGGGGGTTTCCTAAATAGTTCGGTAGATAAGCACAAGAAGGCGCTCCCCCTATATTACGACATTCAGCGTATAATCCACATGGTGAAGATAAGCAAGGATCCGAAGGTGTATATTGTGGTGGTGTCGCAACTGAAATATTAAAATTTTTACCTTTTTATAAAAGTTTGGTGACAACTACTAAAAACAAATTAATAGTAACAATTACTTAAAAAGATCTCTCTAATCGAGAGTTAAAGATGGGTTGATAATTAATAAATATTAAGCTTACTTTGGATTGGGAAGCAGCTTGTAAATGGGTTTCCTGTCAATCCTTGCTTACAAACGCAAATTGGGCTGTGGTTTATAACATTACAGTTGGCATTTCTACCGCATCTATCGCTGCAGGGATTTTTGCATTTCTGATCGAGACAAGCAAGATGGGAAGGACACTCGGAACTAATCACACACTCAGGACGGCAATTAGGAGGGGCACCAACGAAGTCCGGTAGACAAGAACATACGGCCTGTCTGTTGATTTCTCTACATTGACTGTTAGCTCCGCAGGGAGATGGATTGCATGGATTCGTTTCCAAAGTTTGTGCTGTAAAATAAAAATTAAATATTGTTGCCATGCTTCAAAATCGTATCCAACCTTCGTCGTTATATTAGTTTATCGTACCCTTAGCTTAAAGCTTTATACAAAATTAACTTACCTTCTTGCACAATGGTGCAGAAACTGAAAGGATTTCCTGTGTATCCAGGTTGACAAATGCATCCTGGCATATGATTATTAACTTGGCATACAGCATTTGAACCACAAGTACCTGGACATGGATCAATACATTTCATTCTTGAACATGCTCGGTTTAATGGACAATCCGAATTAACAACACATTCTGGTCGACATCCTTCGTACGGATTGCCCGAGTACCCATCTAAACATTGACAAGACCCAACTCCTCTTTGTTCCCGGCAAACAGCATTAGCACCACATGGGTTCGGGCTACATGGGTTTAAGTTTTCATTCGGTTCCATAATGTCTTGAATACTACAATATGAAAATGGATCTCCTGTGAAGCCTGGTTGACAGATGCACAGAGGAGCATGACTTACGACTCTACACTCTGCATTAGTTCCACAGGTTCCAATGCATGGATCAGAGCACTTTTGATTAAGGCAAGCCAGACTGAAAGCACATTCACTGTTGCTGATGCATTCTGGTCTACAATTAGGTGGTGTGCCTTTATAGCCTGGTGAGCATGCACATAAAGCATTTTCATTGTTTATTCTACAAATTGAATAAGGACCACACGGTGAAGGCTCACAAGGGTCAACCGGCGTTTGTTCGATTGCTAAAAAAAATAATATTTTAATAAGATTTATAATATATTGTTAAGTGACAATGAGAATGTATTCAAATAAAATAAAACTTACCTTTCACAACACATCTAACGAAAGGATCACCAGTAAATGAAGGTGGACACGTACAGATTGGATTGTGATTGATAACATCACATACAGCTCCAGATCCGCATGCACCGATGCATGGATTTATACATTTTTGGTTGTTGCAAGCTTCCTTTAGAGGACATTCCAGACTGATCAAACATTCGGGTCGGCATGTAGGTGGGCTACCCCGATAGCCGGGTACACAAGTACAAACTGCTTGTCCATTTGACTGTTGACATCTACTATTTGGACCACAAGGAGTCGGGTTGCAGGGGTTTGTCACCGATACTAAAACACAAGTTACTTTAGTTTTTGAAGTTCTACACAAATAATAATTACCATATAGAAATATTTCATTTACCTATAGATTGTCTGCATTCTACGAAAGCATTACCGCTCATGCCTCTAGGGCAAGAACACATTGGTATGTGATTCATAACTTCACAAATTGCATTAGCTCCGCAAGTTCCTATACAAGGATTAACGCATTTATTTTGTTGGCAACCTTTATCGACTGAGCAATCTGTATTGTATACGCACTCCGGTCTGCAGCCGAGGTTCGGGTCACCGTGGTAATCTTTTAGACATGAGCAGATACCGTCTCTACAAACCGTGTTTGGTCCACAAGGACTGGGTTCGCACGGATCGCTAGATGGTACATAATCTAAAACAAAATAATAATTGGTATTTAAAACTTAAAATACTTATACAATTACCAAAAAAGATAAAATTAAAAATAAACCTTACGCAGCATCAGGTCTTAATTATAATGAATTGTCATTTAACCGTTATTCAAACTCACTCAGGTTTATATGGAAACATTAACTCCTTATTATCTAAACCGATTTCCATTAAACTTACTGTTTCATTAGGTGGGCGTTTTTCTGACAGTGAAAAACGCCCACGTAACGTTTTTGTTTGACTTCTCAAATCTTTGAACCGGCTAGAACTTTTTTTATGAAACATAGCTAAAAACACTTTCCGTTAAACTATCATCTAAACAAAAGAAACAGAATCGGTATCGGTTCATCCGTTGGGGAACTACGATGCCAAAGACAGATGGACAGACAAATGTGTTAAAACACTTTTATCTTTATTATTGCTTTATAATATTTCTGTTCGCAAAGCTGATAGTTCCTTTTGCACTAAGTGTCAAAAACTATGTAGTAAGGTTTTTTATAACAATTTTCGAGCTTACCTATAATGGGTGTCGGTATACATTGTCTGAAAGGATCTCCTGTAAAGCCCTCAGGGCACAAACAGACTGGGATGTGGTTGTTTACAAAACATTTTGCATATAAACCACAAGATCCTTCACATGGGTTTCTACACTTCTCTGCTATACATGCTTGATCACTGGGACAATCAGAATGTACGATACACTCGGGCTTACAGAAAGGTGGAGAGCCAATGTAACTTGGTAGACAAGAACATGATGCTAAGTCATTTATGTTCCTGCACTCTGCGTAAAGCCCGCATGGCGACGGAGAACATGGATCGGCCTGAGCTTCTACAGCTACAGATGTTTCTGTGAACACGATTAAATATTATATAATAGTTAGCAAAGCATCTTTGCACCTATACCGGTTTATAAAATAAATATTTTTAAACTTACGTAACACGTGACTGCATAGTGTAAATGGATCCCCGGAAAATCCAATCTTGCAAGAACAAACTGGACTATGGTTAATAACTTTACATTCTGTATTTAGACCACATGGCTTCGGGCATGGATTCACGCATCGCTGATTGACACATGCTTTATTTGGCGTGCAATCTGAATTGACGACACATTCGGACTTGCAATTTGGTGGAGCCCCTAGATAGTTCGGTAAGCAAGAGCAAACTGGTTGAGTATTTATTTCCTTACATATTGCATTCATACCACACGGTGATGGATTACAGGTATTTATTATTCCACTATCTCTCTCTGTAAATTCCAAGGGGTAGTATAAGAAAATGATTAATACATAAAACATATTTTTGCTATGAAATAAATATCTTACCAGGCAAAATTGAACACATGGAATGTGGATTACCAGTGTACCCAGGCTTGCAATTACATACGGGTTTGTGATTCGTCACATAACAGTCCGCATTATAACCGCAGGCTCCGGGGCATGGGTTGATGCATTTGTTTCTCTCACATGCTAGCATCAGTGTGCAATCCGAATCAGCTAAACATTCTGGTCTGCAACCTTGATATGGGTCACCGAAATGGTCAGGCAAACAGGTACATGAACCCGCATTCCCTTGTATTTTACATTCAGCATTTACACCACAGGGAGTTGGTTTGCAGGGATTTAAATATTCTACCTTCGGTGGAGCTGAAAATTATTATTCAGAAATATAAAATAACTTACCAGTTACGATAGCCACCGTTGAAGCACTCCTTGATCCGAAGCGTTAGTTGAAGCTTGCTGGGCTCGGCGACGTTTAGTGACTCCTTTTCCGACGACAGCATCACTGTCGCTAGCTCACCTTCCAAAGCGGCCGTTACGGCAGACGACCTAAGCTTACTGTAAGTGCTAGGTTATCTCCGCGTGCTCCGATTCAAAGCAAGGCATTAATGTCACATATAGTAGTTATACATAGTATTACGACCCTCGGAAGCATTGATAATAATTTTCACAATTTTTAACGATTTTATGAAGGCTGTCTTTCTGAAGCGTAAGAATAAACTCTACGTGAACGAAAACACCTTTCGGAACCTTGGGACGGGCATGGTCGCCACGCAGTTCTAAAGTGAAAATATCCACGAAGAATTATTCAAATTTTTGTTAAATACTCAAAACCATGTGAGGCGTAATTACTAACAATTTTACTCTTTTTAAGCACACAATTATCTTTAAATGCAACAACCTATCACGCTTTGCAAAGCAGAGTGTTATATGCTCGTATAATGTTCAACTTATGAACCCATTGCTTTACAATTTATATAAACATCAATTACCTTTATAATCACGAGTAAATAATAGATACACATAATTTGATGTCATTATCTCGACAAATTTAGCCTATTATTTGCCATATAGATCTCTGTTGGCTAAAGTTAACATTAATAAATGTATATAAGTTTCATAATACTTACGTTTTGGTGGCGAACAACCCTGGAATGGATCACCTTCCAAACCAGGCTCACAAGCACAAGTGGCGCGATGATCAACGACTGAGCAAACTGCTCTGTGACCGCAAGCTTGTTCACAAGGATTTCTACATCTTTGAGACACACATGCCAGTGTGGCCGGGCACTCTGCGCTGATGGTGCACTCAGGTCTACAATTTGGAGGCGCCCCGATAAAGTTGGGTTGGCAGCTACATGCGGGAGTATCTTGTGACTTCACGCATATAGAATTTGGGCCACATGGCGATGGCTGGCATGGATCTACTGGCTCTGGAGTTTTCACTAAATAAAGAAAATAATAATTTAAAATACATCATCACTATATTGCTAATCTTATTAATAGGAAATGATTTGCACTTTAGCTACTAAGAAAAATATATCAAGTAACTTTAATTACCCGGAGCAGTATAGCAATGTGAGAAGGGATCTCCTGTAAATCCGTCATTACAAGTACATATTGGTGAATGCGCTATCACTTGACACCTTGCTCCACGCCCACATGCACCCTCGCAAGGGTCGCGGCATCGGCGATCAATACATGCCAATTGTAGTGTACATTCGGCGCTTACGAGACATTCAGGTCTGCATGATGGCGGAGATCCGATGTGTCCAGTTTTGCATGAACACGCTGCGGCGCCATTTGTACTAACAGTACATTCGCTATATGGACCGCATGGTGAAGGCGAACATGCTGATTTACTTAGTATTTCTGAAAGAAAATAAACATTTGTATAATAAACCACTTAACCCATCCTCACGTTACAAAAATATATATTTGATTACCTTTTGGAATAATCTCGGAACACAGAGTGAAGGGGTCGCCCGATGTGTTTGGTGGGCAGGTGCATGACGGTATGTGGTTGTTTATTGAGCATATTGCGCTAGTACCACAAGCTCCAGGACATGGGTCAACGCATTTACCTCCCTGGCACGTCTTTGTTGGCGAACATTCACCATTAGTACTGCATTCTAGCCGGCATCCTACGTAAGGGTCACCGAAGTAACCAGGTGCACAACTGCATAACCCAGCTTCGCAATATGCGTTACTACCACAAGGGGATGAACTGCATGGATCATTCATTATTGGTTTTTCTGAAATTGCACATAAAACATTAATAATTGAAGGTACTTAGGTGATATTGTGGTGGAGTTAATACACATACAAATCTTACCAATGATTGAACACTGTATGAAGGGATCCCCTGAAAATCCAGTAGGACAGCTACATATAGGGATATGATCATGAACTCGACATTCTGCTCTGAATCCACAGGAACCTTCACAGGGATTTCGGCATTTTTCTGCGATACAAGCTTGGTGTGATGGACAATCTGTGTTTACAAGACATTCTGGGTGGCAATTAGGAGGAACTCCAACATATCCTTGAATACATGAACAAGAAGGATTATTGTTTACAGGCCGGCATTCGCTATAACTTCCACAAGGGTTCGGATAGCATGGATGCGTATTTTCTGGTTCAGTTACGGTTTTTTCAATTTCAATACAATTATTGAACGGGTTACCAGTTGTAAAAGCAGGGCAACTGCAGATCGGACTATGATTTACTACCTGGCAATGTGCATTTATTCCACAAGTACCTCTACAGGGATCTGTACATTTCATCTTGTGGCAAGCTAGGTCTGCCGGGCATTCGCTGCTGACAATGCATTCAGGTCGACAATTAGGCGGAGCACCAATATAATTGGGGAGGCACTCACAAGATGCCACGCCGCCGTTTTCAATACAAACGCTATTTGGACCACATGGAGATGGTTGGCAGGGTGATGTGGTTGGTGGAGCCTTTGTTATTCGTACACATTGTTGGAATGGATTCCCAGAAAATCCTTTGAGGCAGGCGCAACTAGGCACATGATTAATGACTAAGCATTCGGCATTTGTTCCGCATATTCCAGGGCATGGATCAGCACACTTATTTTTGATACATGATTTGTCCGCAGAACAATCAGAACTTAAGACACATTCAGGGCGGCAACCTTCGTATGGATTTCCTTGGTAACCTTCCAAACATGAACATGCTCCTGCGCCATCTCTTTGATGACAAATAGCATTTGCTCCACAAGGCGACGGATCACAAGGTCGTGTTACGCTCTCTGGAATTAAATTAATATATTTTTTTATACCTATGAATAAACATAAATGTTTACTGTATAATTCGTGAAAATGTTAATAGGAAAATGTTAGTGTAACATACAAATAAGTAGTTAGTATACAAACCTTCTTCAGGTACACATTGCATGAAAGGATTTCCTGTGTATTTTTCTCTACAACTGCATGAAACAGTATGGCTCACTACATTGCAATCTGCGTTAACTCCACATGATCCGGGACAAGGATCTATACATTTGTTCCTGACACAAGCTTGGTTTGAGGGGCAATCAGGATTAATAACACATTCAGGTCTGCAATTTGGTGGTTGACCTATATAATTTTCAATGCATCGGCAATTCGCTTTTTCGTTTCTTTCAATACATTGAGAGTTAGGTCCGCATGGAGAAGGATTACAAGCATCAACATGTTCAGGTGGAGTAGCTATAACATCATAACAACTCTTGAATGGATCTCCAGTTTGTCCTGGATTGCAACTGCAGATTGGACTATGATTTATTACTTCACATCGCGCGGATACACCACAAGCGTTTATGCATGGATTGATACATTTCTGATTAACGCAAGCTTTTGTCGACGGACACTCAGAGCTGACGATGCATTCTGGTCGACAGGCCGGAGGAGAACCTTGGAATCCCTCGAGACAGGCACATACTGCTGTGTTATCAGATGTTCGACATAAACTGTTGGGTCCACACGGAGATGGATGACATGGGTCTTTCGGTGGAGCTGTCTTTATTTCTATAATTTGGCAGTGCGTAAACGGATTTCCTGTATAATCTGGTATACATGAGCATGTTGGAATGTGATTAATAACATCACATTTTGCATTTTGCCCACAAACACCTGGACAGGGATCCCGACACTTGTTTCTGAAGCAAGCCTTATCCCTGGGGCATTCTTGACTTCCAGTACACTCTGGTCTGCAAGACTCATAAGGATTTCCACTATAGTCAGACAAGCACGTGCAGAATCCATTATTGCATTCAGCATTTGGACCACATGGTGAGGGATTGCATGGATCTAATGGAGTTGGTGTAGTTGGTACTGCAAGACGTTAAATTACACGTATTACATTTACGGATCTTATATTACATTAACAAAATCTCGAAATTCCTAATATGGGATATATTATTCAATCAATCAACAATTTATTAAAAACAAGGTTAAAAAAGTTAAAACAATTTTTGAAAAAGAAGGTATTACATAATTAACCTTGTTTTAAGTAAGTAAGAAACATATAGTTCCTTTAAACATTAAAAACCCGAATGAATTAACTGAATAAATGGTAGCAAAACAATGTATTATATTACCTTCACGTATTTCTGAACATCTTGAAAATGGATCTCCTGTAAATCCTTCATTGCAAACGCATACAGCGACATGATTTAGTACATGACAATTAGCTTCAACACCACATGACCCTGGACAAGGATCTTCACACTTTTGCCTCACACAAGCTAATGACGCTGGGCATTCGGAATTTATTGTACATTCAGGTCTACAAGATGGTGGTGATCCCACAAAGCCTGGCTCGCACGAACATGCCGGCCCACTCGTTAGCATTTGACATTTTGAATTAGGTCCGCAAGGAGAAGGTGAACACGATGGTGGGCGTTCGGTTACTGGAGGTAACACTGGAATAGAAATAATGTAATTACGACAAACGAATCAATATTTATTGTGATCAGAGAGAAATAAAAGAGAAGACTTAGAGTACTTACAATAACATTGTGTGAAAGGATCGCCAGTCATTCCAGCTGGACATGTGCATATTGGATTGTGATTTTTGACTTGGCAATGAGCTCTCAAACCGCAAGTGTTTGGACAAGGATCATCACATTTTTGGTTGATACATGCTTTAGATACGTCACATTCGCTGTTCACAATGCATTGTGGTCTGCATCTCGGAGGTGAGCCAATGTAATTTGGTAGACACGAACATACGGCTTGCATATTTGATTGTCTGCATTGGCTGTTCGGGCCGCATGGTGTAGGTTCGCATGGGTTGAGAACAGGAGCTAATTAATAAAAAAAAAATATTAGCTTTTCACTTCTATGATATAAATTTAATTAGTATAAAATATGATACTCACGCGCTAATTGGATCTCTCTACATTGGAAGAAAGGATCGCCTGTATAACCGCTTGGGCAAGTGCAGACAGGAGCATGGTTTTCTACCGTGCACTGGGCAAACTGTCCACATGTTCTAGGACAGGGATCGATACACTTAAATCTCGTGCAGGCTAAATTAGCTGGACAGTCATCATTGATCTCGCATTCTCGGCGACAACCTTGAGTACTGTACGGGTCACCTTCATATCCTTCAGAACAAACACAGGAGCCGGCCCCATTGTATTCCCGACATTCAGCGTTACGTCCACAAGGGGATGGAGTACAAGGACTAGATGATGGAGTCATTTCAGTTGCTAAAAATGATATTTTAAAATCAAATTGAATAACATATTATACAAAGCTGTAACTTTTTTATTTTTTGTCTAAAAAAAGACTTACCTGAAATTACAATCTGGGTACAAACACGACTAGCATCACCACTAAATCCTTGTTGACAACTGCAGATAGCTTTGTGATTTATGGCCAAACATAACGCGTTTAGGCCACAAGCACCTTGGCATGGATCTTTACAGCGCTCGTTGACACAAGCTGCATTACTTGAACATTCAGCATCGATTGTGCACTCAGGTCGACAATTAGGAACTCTGCCTATATAGTTAGGCAAACATGAACAAGCAGCCTGATCTCCAATTACACGACATTCAGAAAACGCTCCACAAGGAGAAGGTATGCACGGATCGGTATTATGTGGTATGACTGTAAAGAAAATTTTATTTAAACAACGATGAACTCATTTAATATTTATCATAAGCCTACGATACGTGGCATACGACCATGTAGGTACTTACTTTCTTCGGGACTACATTTTGTAAATGGATCGCCAGTGAAGCCAGGTGTACAACTACATATCGGATTATGTGTAATGACTTGACATCTTGCATTAAGACCGCACGTGTTTGGACAAGGGTCAATGCATTTCTTATTTACACATGCTTTGTTTTGAGCACATTCAGAACTGACGATACATTCAGGGCGACAATTTGGTGCTGTACCGATGTAACCAATTTCGCAAGTGCAAACACTGTGTCCGTTGATAACTCTACACAAACTATTTGGTCCGCAAGGTGATGGTTGACATGGATCTATTGGATTATCTGTCCTATCGTTTTCTGAAAAATAAGTATAAGTAGGTAAGATAATTGTCAAAGTGTACTTGCCACACCGTACTAAATTTTGAATACAGTATATACCTCTTATTTCGCATCTAATCATTGGGTTTCCCGAATAGCCGTTAAGGCAAGTGCACGTTGGTGAATGATTTACAGTTCTACATTCAGCATTTACACCACATGCTCCTGGGCATGGGTCTTTGCATCTATTGTTGGAACATGCCTTATTGCGATCACAATCAGAATTTGAGACGCATTCGGGTCTACATCCAGTGTACGGATCGCCGAAGTATTCAGGCAAACAGGCACAAGAACCCACACCATTACGTTCCTTGCACAAAGCGTTGGCACCACATGGCGATGGATGGCATGGGTTTGGTGGTGGCTCCGGCGTATCTAAAAAAATCGAATATAAATTACTGACAGTGTAAATATGTGTAAGAAATAAATATTTTACAGTTTTGATAAAATCATTTATATCTACAGATAATTTGCTACTCACGTGGCACCGGTGAACATCCGCTAAAGGGGTCGCCAGTATATCCTGGTACACAATTACATAAGGCTACATGGTTCCCTACAGAACAATCTGCGTTGAAGCCGCATGAACCCGGACACGGGTCCACACACCTTTCATTTTGACATGCAAGATTACCAGGACACTCAGCATTTATTGAACATTCAGGTCTACAGTTTGGTGCAACGCCAATATAATTGGGCAAGCAAGAACATGCAGGCGCTTCACCCACTACTTTACATTGAGAGTTAGGACCACATGGTGAAGGTACACATGGATTTCCTTTAGGTCCCTCTATCATAGGTTCTAAGAAAGAAAAAACATGAAGTTAAGAAACAAAGATCAGAAAATAAAGTAATAAACATAAAATAAAGAATAGAAATAGTGTGAAAAAGAGAAACAAGCAAAGTTATAATTACACAATTAGGAAATAAACAAAACATTATACTTTAAAAAACACATTATCGGGGGGTTCTTTCAATAATTTTATTGCATTAAAAATCTTACTTTGTTCTAATTGACAAGTAATAAACGGATCTCCTGTAAAACCAGCTCTGCATGTACAAATTGGATTGTGGTTTATAACTTGGCATCGCGCATTTACTCCGCATGTTCCTGGGCAAGGGTCCCGACATTTTTGTTTTATACATGCTTGGTGTTGTGGACAATCAGTGCTAGTTACACATTCTGGCCTGCAAGTTGGTGGCGAACCAACATATCCCTCCTGGCATGAACACACTGCGTGTTCATTTATTACTTTACAGTTACTATATGACCCACATTGTGATGGTACGCATGGATTAATGTCAGCAAGTGGAGCTAAAAATTTTAAAACCCATTAGGCTCACCGATATATGATAATATGCACATTTAACTATTACTACTGTTTCAATAAAAGAAAAACTTTACTAACGTTTTCTTTGCGGATGACAAGAAATAACTGGGTTCCCTTCGTAACTTTCAATACACAAGCATACCGGTGTATGATGCGATACTATACAATGGGCGTTTGTTCCACATGCTCCTTGACATGGATCCACGCATTTGTTGTTGGAACAAGCTTTGTCTGATAAACAGTCGTTATTTGTGACACATTCTGGTCTACACCCAAGATATGGATCTCCGAAATATCCCGGTTGACATGTGCAAGAGGCAGCTGAATATCTTTCGTTACAAATAGAATTTGGTCCACAAGGCGACGGATTACAAGGATTCGTTTCTTCTTCACTAGGTATTGTGACTAAAATGATACCAGAACATATTATAGATATATCCATATTTTCTCAAAATTATATTATCAATATAGTGCTGCCTTTCTAACTTACCAATGAAGTAACAACCACTAAATGGATCTCCGGTATAGCTTTCGCGACAATGGCAAACAGCTTTGTGATTGATTACGACACATTCTGCATTATTACCACAAGAACCTGCGCAAGGGCTAGCACACTTTTCACGTACACAAGCCAAATTACTGGGACATTCCTCATCATAGATACATTCAGGACGACAATTCGGTGCCCTTCCAATATAACCTGGCTGACAAGAACATGCCGCTGTTTCTCCTACCACACGACATTGTGAATTTGGTCCACAGGGCGAAGGTACACAAGGATTTCCGCTTGGTTTTGGTTGGGGACCTATAAGAGTGGTCATTTTTTATGTAAATGTTTTCTAAGGTTTAGTATAAAATTTAATTTTAAATTATTTGTTAATAAATAAGTATTTATAGTTTTGTTAGATAACGGTTTCAATTGTTGCTTTGTTAAGTTGTGTTTGTTATATATTGTTATTCGTTTTATTTTTACAATTTTGTAAAAACACTCACGATCTTCTAATGCGCAATGCACAAATGGGTCTCCGACGTAGTTTTGTGGGCAACTGCACAGAGCATTATGATTAACTACCATGCATTTAGCATTATCTCCGCACGAGCCAATACAAGGATCGACACATTTTTGGTTAATGCATGCCTTATTTGGCATGCACTCGCTGCTGACCATGCATTCAGGACGGCAGAATGGTGGAGTCCCAAAATATTGTTCTTGGCAAGAACATATTCCATAGCCATTTGTTTCTCTACATACGCTGTATGGACCACAAGGTGATGGTAGGCAAGGATTTACTGGTGTTTCAATGGGTCCTAAAAATTCATACATTTTATTTTGCTGCACAACGTTGATACTGACAACAGAATTGTTTAAATGTTTCTTACTTAAGTAGCACGATGTGAACGGATTTCCTTCGTATCCCGAAATACAGGCACATGACGGAGCATGATTATTAACTCTACATTCTGCATTAATTCCACAAACACCAGGACATGGATCCTTGCATTTGTTATTGACGCATGCCCTATCCTTCGGACAGTCAGAATTCAGAACGCATTCAGGTCGACATTCCACGTACGGATCACCGTAATAATCAGGAAGACATGAACATGATCCGACGTCGTGTCTTTCCTTACAAACAGCATTTGCTCCGCAAGGTGATCGTGAGCAAGGACTTTCATATTGCGATTCAATGGCTACAAAAAATTAAGGACATTATACTCTGATAGTTATTTCAGTATAATTGGTAATGATAAATAATCTCACAACTTACTGGGAATTGGAGAGCATCCAGAAAAAGGATCTCCTGTATAGCCTCGATCACAGGTACAAATTGGAATATGTTTAGCTACCATACATGCGGCATGAAAACCACATGAACCAGGGCAAGGGTCACTACACCTCTCGGAGATACAAGCCAGATTGCCTGGACATTCGATACTTAATACGCATTCAGGTCTACAGTTAGGGGGCCGCCCAACATAGTTGTTCAAACATGAGCAAACTGGTACATTGTCTACTTCCTTACATTGAGAGTTCGGGCCACACGGATTTGGAATGCAGGGATTTATAGGGTCCATTGGTCCTGACAAGAAAATAGTATTTAATAAACATTGCCAAGTGCTTCTGGTTAAATAATAAGATTTATTTATTTTTTATGGCATTAATCTATTTTTCAAACTTACTTTCGTCAAGGAAACATCTAACAAACGGATCGCCAGTATATCCATTATAACAACTGCATATCGGATTATGATTAATTACTTGACATTGTGCATTAACACCACACATTCCCGGGCACGGATCTTGACACTTTTGATTAACGCAGGCTTTATTCGGTCTACAGTCGGAACTAACGATACATTCCGGATGACAATTTGGTGGAGAACCCACACATAAGTCAAGACATGTGCATACAGCATGCCCATTAAAAGTTCTACATTTGCTGTATGGTCCACAAGGTGAAGGGTGGCAGGGATCCACAGGTACCGGAAGAGCTTAATAAATAACATAGAAAGAAATATAAGTACATACATAAACAAGTTTGAAATTCAGGTGTAGAAAAGATAAGAAAAGAAGTCTTACTCGTAACAGGAACACATGCATGAAGAGAATTTCCAGTATATCCAGGTAAACAATAACATGAAGGAATATGATTTGCTATTTTACATTCCGTGTTTTGTCCACATGTTCCAGCACATGGATCCACGCATTTGTTATTGAAACAAGATTTGTCTCTATTGCAATCGCTGTTCATTACGCATTCTGGTCGGCAACCGACGTACGGATCACCGTAAAAGTCATCAACACATACACAAGAACCAGCACCATTCCTTTCCCGACAAATAGCATTTGACCCACAAGGTGATGGTCTACAAGGGTGATCGGGTTCTCTCAGAACTGAAAATTTATGGAGTATGACACATGCTACAAAGTACGAACATTCCGTAAAGATTTCACATGCATGTAATCTACCTCTTAACATTAAAAGCATTAACTTACCTTCGATGTGGTTGCAGCCAGCAAATGGATCACCAGAGTAGCCTTCGTCGCAAGAACAGATGGGTTGATGATTCAGCACCACGCATCGTGCATTGAAGCCACAGGAACCGACGCATGGGTTAACACATGTTCCCGCTAGGCAGGCAAGTGCTAGAGGGCAGTCTTGATTGATGACACATTGAGGGCGGCATGATGGTGGAGCGCCCAAAGTGCCCACATCGCAGGCACATACAGCACGTTGACCTTCCTTTCGACAAGTCGAGTGCGGTCCACACGGAGACGGTATGCAAGGATTCGGGTTCTGCTCAGGTTTCATGGTTACACCTGTAAAACATTACACATGTGAATTTGTATTTTTAACTAGCGGTCCGCCCCCGCTTCGCACCTAGTCTCGTCGAAAGTCGAATCTAAACCATTCTCGAACCCACTTAAACTCACACATTTTTTTTATAATTTTTGTATTAAATCTGTTTAGGAGTAGTTCAATTATTAACACACGTACAGAATATTTATATATGTAAACATACCTACTATTGTATGTATATACTAAAACTTTTAGAATAAAGTAATGGTAATTAAGTCTAAGAAAATTCAAATTCTAAGTCACTTATTCATTTGTTACTTACTTCTTCCATAGCATCGGATAAATGGATCTCCTTCTGGTAAATTTTCTGGACAAGTGCAGATAGGATTATGTCCTACAACGTGGCACCTTGCATCTAGACCACAGCTGTTTACGCAGGGATCTTTGCATTTTTGATGAATACAAGCTCTGCTGGCTGGGCAGTCGGAGTTGACGGCGCATTCTGGTCGGCAGGCCGGAGGAGCTCCAAGGTATCCTAGTTGGCAGGAACACACCGCGCGATCTCCGGACACATGGCATTCACTGTTTGCTCCGCATGGCGATGGCTCACATGGATTGTTATATGCTATAAGAAAAATAATGTTTACGAATATCTCATTCCGTCAAGAAACATAATATTCCTAAAATTTGTTACCTACCATATGTTACAATATGTTTAGAAGTCACACAAATATCGTTTATCCTACTCTGGCTATGTGAGTTGACAGCAAAGGCTTGCTTCTATGGTACGTAAATTTGATTGAGACTTAAATCATGAACTCTTGAAATAGACGCTTCTTTACTGTTAGAAAACTTATTTCAGTAGAAGGATCACAAATCCAATAGCAATTCTTTATTAAAACGATCTCTTTCTAAAATAAATAAATAAAACAACTTACGTGGATTTATTTCCTTGACGCGACATGATGAGAATGGATCGCCTTCGTAGCCTTTGAAACATGTACAGACTGGAACGTGATTAGTGACAATGCATTCAGCGTTTGAACCACACAAGTCCTTGCAAGGGTCGCGACAGTGATTCGATAAACATGCGAGATGATTGGGGCAATCTGGATTTAATGTACATTCTGGTCTACAGCCACCGGCGTAAGGGTTGCCTATATTTGGTGGTATACAAGAACAGCGCGCCATCTTATTTGATACTGTGCAAATCGTATTTTCGCCGCAAGGTGATGGATTACATGGTGTTGGTGGTTCTTCTCTTGATATCAGTATGCATCCTACAAAGGCATCACCTTTGTAACCGTTAAGGCAACTGCAAAGCGGCATATGATTTATGACGTCGCATTTTGCGTTACTTCCACAGGCATTGACACATGGATCCAAACATTTTTCGTTAATGCAAGCTTGATTGGAGGGACATTCTTGACTTATGACACATTCTGGTCTGCAGAAAGGTGGTGTACCTGAATAATTTGGACGACAAGAACACACTGGATGATATGACCTTATTTCGCAAACTGAATTCGGCCCACAAGGTGAAGGTAAACAAGGACTCTTGTTGTTTGGTCTTGGCTCAATCTCCTCATCTGTGCATGCCACAAATGGATCTCCTGTTTGGCCAAATCTACAGCTACATATCGGATTATGGTTGATAACGATACAATCTGCCCCAATACCACAGCTGCCTTGACATGGATTTAAACATCTCTGATTAACGCATGTTTCAGTTTGTAGACAGTCAGAGTTGCTTACGCACTCCGGTTGGCACATCGGCGCAACGCCTCTATGTCCCGGCAAACAAGAACAAACTGCTAATCCAGATGCTGATACTAAACATCTACTGTAGGGGCCGCAAGGCGATGGATCACAAGCGGATAAAGTTGGGGGTACAATTGGTACAGACTGACATCTTATGTAGGGATCGCCAGCTAAGCCAGGTTCACAATAGCATACAGCGTGATGATTAACTGTCTTGCATATCGCGCTTATACCGCATACATCCTTGCATGGATTTTCACATCTGTTGTTTAAGCAAGCTGTATCAGGCGAGCAGTCGCTGTTGACGACACATTCCGGCCGACATGACACTAACGGATTTCCATAAAAGTTGGGTAAACATTTGCACGTCAATGCTCCATTTAAATCTTGACAAACAGCATTTGCACCACATTGAATGTTATCACAAGTTTCATGAAGGATGGCTAAAAAATATTAACATACATTTAATTAATACAAATAAGCTATTAAAAATAACATTTTAAGTTAAGTTATTACATGTGGGATTAGAAAAAAAACGTATGTAATAAAACGAATTTCATTTTATAGATCAAAAACTACTGGTACAAAATAATCGAGTCCAACAAAAATACTCACGTTTGGTGGTAGGTTTACAGTGTTCGTAGGGATTTCCTTCAAAACCATTTCTGCATCGACAAATCGGGTCGTGATGATAAACAGAACACTCAGCATTGACGCCACATGAGCCAGGGCACGGATCTACACATCGATTTCTCAAACATGCCTTATTAAACCCACACTCAGTGCTCATGATGCATTCAGGTCGGCATGCTGGGTTATTTGCTGCGTCTTGGCCGATACAAGCATTGCAGATTGCAAAATGGTTTCCATAACTGTCACACGGAGCATTCGGATCACAAGGATTTGGCGAACATGGTTGAGCCGTAGTATTGTCAGGAGGTATTATTATTGCTGTGAAAGGCAAAATAGTGTTATGAATAACAAATTGTGAATACGTTATTGTGGAAGTAAACCAAAATGAACCGTAGGTACATGAGATGTTGTACTTAAAGAATTTTTTTTTGAAGTGCAACTTCTTTAAAATCTTTGTGGTTTGAAACCGGATGCAACGGAAATGGAAATAAGATTGGCTTACCTGTCGGGTAAGCCAATCTTAAACGCTAACAAGGTTAAGAAACTTTGCGCGATGCCAGTACTTGGATGGGTGACCGCCCGAACAAAATCTTTTTGCATAGTATTTTTTTTTGTTTTTTTTTATTCTTTTTATTCTTTTGTCGATTTACTGAAGTTTCACTTCTATCGTGTGTGAATCACACCTTTTTTAATATAATGCGCATTTACTTTTAAATAAATATGTAAGGGAGAGCGCATATGGCAAGGTTAATATTGTGTGTGTAGATATCTATCTGCTACTTCTTAAACAAGTACGCGAGCTGATTCGCACTTAGCCGATTATTTTTCATTGTATCTAAAGAATTCTAAAAAAAAACAAAAACTTACGTCGATAGATGCACTGTGTCAACGGATCACCAATATATCCATCAGGACATAAACATGACACAGTATGATCGGAACAATGACATACGGCATGTAATCCACAAACGTTATCTAGTGAACAAGGATCAACGCATTTTCTATTTATGCAGGCTTCGTTAGAGGTGCAGTCTGAATTCATGACACATTCTGGTTTACACTCTATAAGTGGATTTCCATCAAAATCTGGTGGACATGAGCATAGTGCAGTTTCACCAACATCTTGACATATTGCATTTATTCCACACTTTGATTTACTGCAGGGGCTTATCGACTTCTGGTCGTTAGGAGGTAAGCAACAGATTAATGGATTCCCAATATATCCAATTTCACAAACACATACAGGACGATGGCCCTCGACCAGACATTTTGCATTGAGTCCACAAGCTCCTGGGCATGGGTCGACACAACTGTATCCAATACATGCTCTGTTAGATTTACATTCATCGTCAACTTCACATTCTCGTGTATGGCACCCATCTCCATATGGATCACCGATACTTCCTGGAGTACATGAGCACACTGCTTGTCCATCAAAGTTAATATTACAAATGGCTTGTGCACCACATGGGTTTGGGCTGCAGGGACTTATTTGTGGCAAGCATCCAACACGAGCGTCTCCTGTGAACCCAATTTTACAGTAG
Source organism: Gymnoscelis rufifasciata (assembly GCA_929108375.1). NCBI lineage: Eukaryota > Metazoa > Arthropoda > Insecta > Lepidoptera > Geometridae > Gymnoscelis > Gymnoscelis rufifasciata. Next base: position 8,438,044 of record OV815308.1, on the reverse strand, counting down.
CATAATTCCTCATTGCCACTAACGTAGCAATCAGTATTTGGTCCACAGGGTCCTGGGCGGCAGAGAATAGGTGGTGGTAAATATTCTCGATTATTGCTGCAAGACTTATATGGGTTGCCTTCTGTATTTTCAGGGCAGTAACAAGGAGTACTTCTGTTTGGGTCACACAGTGCCCCTAAGCCACAGGGGTTGGGTTCACACGGGTTTCTAGCTTCAATACAACCTCTAACAGTGTTAGGACTTTCAACATAACCTTGCAGACATGTGCATTTCGCAAATCCGTTTGATAAAATTGTGCATTGTGTATTAGGGCCACATGGTGATGGATGGCATGGGTTACTGGGTAAACCACATGGCTGCCTTGGTGGATCGCCTTCATAGTTAGGTAAACAGAAACAGGCTGGTTTATTTTCAATTAATCTGCACCCAGAAAATGGTCCGCATGGATTCGGCTCGCATTCGTTACCTTCAGGAACTGAAAAAATTGACAATTTGTCAAAACCGAAAACATTACATATAAATGTAATTAATTATGTGAAAAGTATTTTTAAGTCATTTTGGCGTTTATTTACAATACTAGGTTATATATGATAGGAAGTTTTAAAATCATATTTCGAAAAACTTACTACAACTCTTGAATGGGTTTCCTGTTAATCCCTTGGGGCAGAAGCAAATAGGATTTCCGTTATCATTTTCACAAAGGGCATTTGTGCCACAGGGATTGGGTGCACATGGGTTTAGGGGTGGTTCACAACCAATTTGTGGATTTCCAGTGTAACCCGATAAACATTTGCAAGTTGCGCGATGATTCAAAACGTCACAGATTGCATTCACTCCACACCGACAAGGAGACTCGCATTTTCCATTAATACAAGCTTCAGAATTAGCGCACTCATTGTCCGATCGGCATCCTTGAACTAATAAAAATATAATATTCTGATTACTTTCGTGCACTGCCTAGTTTTGCTAACCTAAACCTACCAAATTAACAATGCCTAGGATCAATTTGTAAAATTATGTTTTAAAGAGAGGTGTTAAGTTAAACCGCCTTTACTCATTCATTCCTCTTCGCAACTCAAAGCTTGTGTTACGGGTACTGGACATCTAATATAGGTACATAACATCTTAGAGTATCTATAGTAGTATAGAGTGAGCACAATGAAGTAGGAACAATGGCTACAAGTGAGAACAACATGATGTTCGCGCAGCGAGCGTTCGCAGTTTATAAGTACATACCAATGTTTAGTTTACATTTTCTATAGCAAATGTATTTTTTTGAAGTACCTGTGTTTGTATTATCTTACCCTAACTAGGTGTTCGTTTGAAACCAACCAAATGTAAGACCTTTGTAAAACCCATGTAAGCTATCATTATTTATTAATTTTGAACTTTGACCGTTTCAATGCCAACTACTACTGTTAAGACATAGCTTCTGCAGTCAATAATTTGAAATTTCTATGTTACCTACCAAATTTTAACCCAAAATAAATGTCTTATATTTTGTGTATGTAAGTATCGTGTCGTAAGTTTACATAAGGTCGTAATGCACCAACGGGGGCTCATGTCGCAATCTCATTTATAAAAATATTAATACCAGATATTTAATTAAAAGAACCAGGGAACGAGTAAATAAAAATTGTTTTCATAAATACCTAGAAGTGGTCTTACCTAACATAATTTATCGATAGCATTTTTTATATCGGCGCGCCCCATCCCTACCTGTCATTCACTCATCTATGACTGTCTATGGTTCTAGCTGCCTACGTTCTTCACAATGTAGTTTGGGTGATACGCGCTCTCTATTCTAGTATAGATACTCTAAGCTTAATATACTCGTAATAGACCTTCATATATAGATTTTTTTTAGTAAACGTATTTAGAGATAAGTGTGGCTCAGTTGTTCTAAATAATAATTGATATTATCTATATAACTTATATGTTATGAGAGATTTGTAAGACTATAGCCTCCACTCCAATAATGATTACTATTATATTCTACCTAAATATAAAGATAATAATTGTGACAGGCAGTTCAATTAAAATATAAATTATAAGAACATAAAATGTAATTTACCTTGGAAGCATTCCAGGAATGGGTTCCCTGTATACCCAGCGAAACATTTGCATTGGATTCCATGATTAGCCGGAATACATTCTGCGTTATCACCGCATTTATCACGAGAGCAAGGGCTCAAACAAACTCTGTTCAGCCTATCACACAACAGTTCCGGCGGGCAGTCTTCGTCATATTGACAAACTGAATGAGCATTTAGTACTACAAACATAATCAATCATAAATCATTTTATACGTGATCATTTAGTACCGTATTGATAACATCATTTTAATGCTGGAGTTCATTACCTGGTACACATCCAACGTAGCCATTCCCTTGGTATCCTTCTGCACAGCTACAGTCCGAACCGTGATTTGTGTTTATACAAACTGCATTGGGTGCGCATGGGTTGTGTATGGCACATGGGTGTTGACATGCATTATTTATACAAGCCTCAGTCAAAGGACAGTCTTCGTTTCGAGTGCAACCAGCTGAGTAGAATAAAATTAATGTATACCATACCGAAGAATAGCGTTTATATAGTCAGTATATAATACATATACAAGAAATCAAGAAAATTGTGCGCACAGAATATGAAAAAATTGTTTTCTCTAAATTTGCTTACAGTATTGCTACACATTTCAATACATATTAAAATTTTGATATAACTTAAAATATTTACACGTATTTTTACATCATAATAAATTATTTTGTGTTAAAACCACGTTTACAAAAACACAATACATGTTAAGCCAATTAGATGTCAAAGCTTAATTTTAGATGTTAAAAAATGTTAGGTCTTACATATCTTAGGTGAACATTTAACAGCAGGGTCTCCGTCATGGCCAGCCGGACACGAACACATCGGCCTTTGTTTGACCGGTTGACAATTTGCTCCGATGCCACACACATTGTCAAATTCACAAGGATCTTGACACAATCCCATAAAACAGGCCTCTGTTTCTATACAATCTCGATCGGAATGACAAGGCTCTGGTGTCTTGGGCGTTCCAGGTGATTCTAGTATGTTACATGTTATATTAATGGTTATTAGTAAGTTAACAATGTTGAACAGTTAAAATTAGTGTATTTACAGTTTATTATTATTCTGCCTACTCTACACATTTGTCCGATAAAATACCAATTTAAATTTAAGTTTCCTAAAGTTATTATACTATCAAAATTTTGATAGTATTGGCTATATATATATATATATATATTTAATTTGGCCCCGCTAGAACACTTTACTTATTTAGTTACTCATATTGTATAGCAACAAGTTTGACATTGGTCAAAACAGAAACGTTTGCTAATTATTTAAATAGTGCATACCTTGACAGTTGTTTCCATCTTCGGAATCGCACGTGCAAACGATAGCATGTTGGACAACCTTACAGGTCAATTGCGCTGCACATTGGTCCTGCGTTGTTTCACAGGGATTCTGGCATACTCCGTTTATACATGTTTCGTTTGTCAGACATTGTGAGTTTGTTTTACATCTAACCCTAAGCGTTTCTGGCGATATTGTCGTGTAAGTTTCAGTCGAAGTCGAATCAGAGGATAAAGTAGAGTCAGTCCAGGCAGGAATATCAACATCTTTCCTACGCGAAGACAAATTCTCCGTTGATGTACTAATCGTGGAATTATATTGCTTTAAAATAACGTTTGTTTTATTTGCGAGAATTGTAGAATAATAGTAGCTCTCTGTGGTTCCGAATTCTATTAGTGTTTCTGATGATTCATTCTCGTTACTGCCTAGCGTGTTTACATAATTATTATCATCTTTCGAGCTAATTTCGGGTTTGGTTACTGTTTCGGTGGATCCGTATTCTATTAGTGTTTCTGTCGATTCACTCTTATTACTACCTATTATACTAAAATCATTACTATCATCGTCCGAGTTCATTACGGGTTTGGTTAATGTTTCAGAAGTTCCATATTCTACGAGGGTTTCTGTTGATTCACTCTCAATACCACCAGGCGTATTCACATATTTAAAATCATACTCTGAGCTTATTACGGGTTTGGTAACTGTTGTAGCTGTTTCAAATTCTATTGGAATTTCTGTTGATTCACTCTCAATACTACTCAAAGTACTAACATAGTTATTATCATCGTCTGTACTCTTTATAGGTTTGGTTACTGTTTCGGTAGTTTCGAATTCAATTGGTGTTTCTGTAGACTCACTCTCAATTGTACCTATCGTCTTAGAATTAATATCTACTTCCGAGATTGTTGCGGGTTTGGTTACTCTTTTGGTTGTTTCGAATTCTATTGTTGTTACTGTTGATTCACTCTCAATACTACTCAGCGTACTAACATAATTATTATCATCGTCTGTACTCTTTATAGGTTTGATAACTGTTTCGGTGGTATCGAATTCTATTGGTGTTTCTGCTGATTTACTCTCAGTAGGACCTTGAGTCCTAAGAGAATTTATGCCTTCGTCCAATATTGTTGCGTGTTTAGTTTCTATTTCGGTTGTTTCATAAAATGTTGAATAACTCTCACTAGTATCTTGAGTCCCAAGAGAATTAGTACCTTCGTCAGAAATTCTGTTAGGTTTAGTTACTATTCTGGTTGTACTGAATTCTATTGGTGTTCCTGTTGAATCACTATCAGTATAACCTAGCGTAATCACATGCTTATAATCATCATCCGAGCCAATTACGGGTTTGGTTGCTGTTGTGGTGGTTTCAAATTCTATTGGTGTTTCTGTTGATTCACTCTCAGTAGTACCTTGAGTCCTAAGAGAATAAATATCTTCGTCCAAGATTGCTGCGGGTTTGGTTACTAATCTTGTTGTTACGAATTCTATTGGTGTTTCTGTTGATTCACTCTTAGTAGTACCTAGCGTACTCACATACTTATAATCATCCTCCGAACTCATTATGGATTTGGGCACTGTTGTGGTGGTTTCAAATTCTATTGGCGTTTCTGTTGATTCTCTCTCAGTAGTACCAAGCGTGCTCACATACTTATAATCATCCTCCGAACTCATTACGGGTTTGACCACTGTTGTGGTGGTTTCAAATTCTATTGGTGTTTCAGTTGATTCACTCTTAGTAGTACCTAGCGTACTCACATACTTATAATCATCCTCCGAACTCATTATGGATTTGGGCACTGTTGTGGTGGTTTCAAATTCTATTGGCGTTTCTGTTGATTCTCTCTCAGTAGTACCTAGCGTGCTCACATACTTATAATCATCCTCCGAACTCATTACGGGTTTGACCACTGTTGTGGTGGTTTCAAATTCTATTGGTGTGTCAGTTGATTCACTCTTAGTAGTACCTAGCGTACTCACATACTTATAATCATCCTCCGAACTCATTATGGGTTTGGGCACTGTTGTGGTGGTTTCAAATTCTATTGGCATTTCTGTTGATTCTCTCTCAGTAGTACCTAGCCTGCTCACATACTTATAATCATACTCCGAACTCATTACGGGTTTGGCCACTGTTGTGGTGGTTTCAAATTCTATTGGTGTTTCTGTTGATTCTCTCTCAGTAGTACCTAGCCTGCTCACATACTTATAATCATACTCCGAACTCATTACGGGTTTGGTAACTATTGTGGTGATTTCAAATTCTATTGGTGTTTCTGTTGATTGTCTCTCAGTAGTACCTAGTGTACTCTCATACTTATAATCATCCTCCGAACTCATTACGGGCTTGGTAACTGTTGTGGTGATTTCAAATTCTATTGGTGTTTCTGTTGATTGTCTCTCAGTAGTACCTAGTGTACTCTCATACTTATAATCATCCTCCGAACTCATTACGGGTTTGGTAACTGTTGTGGTGATTTCAAATTCTATTGGTATTTCTGTTGATTGTCTCTCAGTAGTACCTAGTGTACTCACATACTTATAATCATATTCCGAACTCATTACGGGTTTGGTCACTGTTCTGCTGGTTCCAAATGCTACGGGTGTTTCTGTGGAATCTTTTTCACTAGTATTTTTTGAGTCGACATCTTTTGAGCTGTCCATCAGATTATTAGTCGCTACTTCACCATATTCGACTGTAGAATATATGTCCGCGATTTCTGTACTAGAAATATTTGTGGTAAAAAGTCCTTCTCCTTTAATATCTTGCGTCGTTGTTTCTAAGAAACTTATAATGTTTGATTCAGTAGTTGTGTCGTGTTCTAAATAATTTATTGTTGTAAGGTTCTGTATTTGCTTGCTGGTAGTTTTGAGATCGTACCTTGTAGTAATTTGAGGCTCTAAATTAAAGGGAGTTGATTCTGATACACCATTATTGAAACCACTAGTCGTCGGTTTGTCTGATGCATTGTTAATTATATTGAAAACTGTGGTTTCGAAATTGTTTGATGGTTGAAGATCTGTATTTTTATCTAATATATTAACAGAGGGCTCGTAGGCAACCGTCGATTGATCAATATTAGTTGAACCTTCAGATGTAGTTTCATGACTGGATTTTTCTGACGTTCCCGTAGTTATATCAAATTGTACAGGAGATGTCTGTTTTTCTTCGTTAATACTATCAGTGTGTGCATCAATCATTTCCGAAATATTAGAGTCAGTATTGGTGTCGCTAAACAATAATCGATCATTTTCGGTTGTAACATAATAATGCGTATTTTCAAATTGGTGATTGAAATTTGATTGTGTATTCTCAGTGACCTTGTCAAAATTTGAATATTTATTAGTTTGTGATGTTTCATCTTTTATACTTTCCGCCTTTGGCACAATTATAGTTGTTCTGGTTTCTTCATCATTAATATGCAAGGCTGAATCGGGTGGAGTTGTGATTTCTATCGCTGAATATTTTGTGTTCGTTACCAACTCTGTATTTTTTGTGGTTTGGTCCATAGAAATATATGTAGATTCAAACGACTCATTTGTAGATTTTCCAACAAAGTATTTATTGCTGTTCCTATCTTGCAGAGTGCTTACAGATGTTACCTCTTGGTTATTTGAATCAGAAGTTGGCAGTTCAACCTTGTTTAAATTGTAAGGTTTTATTGAACTAGCTTGAGATTTATTAACATCTTCATATTTTTCTATCGTTGATTGAGTAACATCATCATTATTATTTTTAACCTGTGATGGTATAAGCGTAGTTGAATTAAAATAATCTTCGGTTACCTCCGGATTTTTAGTGGTACTTATTTTTTCAGAATTTGTCACTAAATCCGACTGCATATTTATCGATTGTGTTGTAAATTCTGCTATCGTATCATTATACTTATGTAGCTGATTACTTGATGAGTTTTTTATGTTTTTGTCGGAATGCACTGCACTTTCTATAGAATAATAAGTCGAAGATGTGAATTCTTCAGAGTTAAATAATGGTAAACCATCTGTCTTGGTTTCAGTACTAGAACTGCCAGAATTAGTTATGCTGGTTTGATCCGTAACAAATTCATCTTTTATTGGAATTGTGGTTTGGAAAGATGATTTCTGGGGTATAGAATAATCAGTGAAAGAATCCGGGAAATTATTTAAAGTAGAAGTTCTTTCCCAGTCATTTGAAGTTGTTTTAAAATGGTCCTCACTATAAATTTTTGTCGATGCTTCTGTAAGCGTGGTGGTAAAAAAATCTGTTGGTGAGCCTGAAAAATTATCTTCGTATGTATCGTATATATCATCCAATGAGTGATCATAGTCACTTATAGTTGTTTTGGTTCTTTGCATTATTTCATATTCAGTATTATGCCCTAATTTCGTAGATTCAAGGGAATCTGTTGTTGTTTTTTCAACACCAAAAATAGGTGTTGTACCAAAATTTGATGGGATTACATTTTCATCATCAACAGTTTTATCTGAATTATCAACGCTGCCCTCCTTTTCAGTAGTGTCAGATGATTTCAACTTAAATGTATTATTTTCCGAAGTTTTCAAATCAATGCTGTCATTCATTGCGTCTAGGTTTGTACTGAATTTAGTTGTGGGATTAACGTCATCATGAGGTGATTGAGTGTTTGTGAAGTTATGAACGAAAAGTGAAACATTTTCTTTCGAATCAGTATACGTTTCTTTAAATTCAGTTGTACTCTTCTCATTATCAATAGCCAATCGGCTATCGACTGTAGTTACATCAAACAAACTTTTGTTGCCGGTTGTTGTTTCCAACATTATAGTAGTTTTATCAGTTGATTCAGATTCTGTATTGATATCAGAAGATGTGATTGATTTTGTTGTTATACCTAAATCAGAAGAAGTTCCAGAATAGGCTATATGTTTGTTACTACTTGCAAGGGTTGTAGTTTTTTCAATATCTAGACCACCTATTGGTGTATTTGATATATTTGAGCTTGATTTCACAGTTGTTTGATAAGGTAATTCAGTAAAATTATTATTTAATTTACGTTGATTTTCTGGGGTTTTTGTATTCTTATTTTCGAGTGATGGTGTAGATGAAACATTTTTATTAACGTTTTTGTAAGGTCTAGGTGTACTCTCCACATGAATAGTACTACTGCTTTGAACTAGTTCATCAGATTCTAAAGTTGTTTGGTATTCAAGGTTATCAGAATTAGTGGTGCTTAAAACAGATTCAGTAGTCTGATAATTTTCTAGGACACCATTATTTATTTTTTCTGTCGTAGTTATCGTGTTAACATGCATGTTTTCTGATGTCTGTTCAAAATTTTTTTCGGTTCCCTCTGTAATAGGTGGAATAGTAGAATAGAGATAATTATTTTTATTCAAACCTATAATACTTGGCGTTGACTCTACGAACTTCATACCACTAGGCAATGAATCATCGATTTTAGTCAATGAGTTGCTTGTTTCCGTAATTTCTTTTTGTTCTGGTTTAGTTGATGTAACTATGTCATTAAAATCGTGAACTGTTGTTTGTATTTCTGTCATTGTGTCTAGATAGTCAGCAGTTGTAAAATACTCAGTCAACCCTGTAATTTCTGTAGTGGCTTCGCCCATTCTTCCCCCACTTGGTGTTGAGAAATCGGTGTTTGTTTCGGTTAGTAGGACATTTTTAGGTTCATCATCTGTTAATGGGAACGCAACAATATACAATGTTAATTCATCAAAGTTTAAAATCCTTAAAGATTTGTAATTTTATCATTTGCTCAAAATAAACTATTTATTTTAATCATAAGTGCTGAAATGTATAAGTGATTGATAAATTTATGCTGTTTGTTAGTATGGAAAGGATACATGTAATGTTCATAATAAATCAGCCCTACTTATAATAAGGAGTTACTGATTAGAAATTGGAAGAAAAAGCGACCATGTCCATCAGAGAAGCCAGAAGGATGCATACGATAACTCTAATGAAAAGGTGTGTGTCAAATAGTATTTAAGAAAAAGAACCCATTTTAAGATTTATACTCTGCTCCAAACTCACACTGTCCCAACGTGCTTGTCTTAGGTAAGGTAAATATAAAATTATTTCATATATCGGGTCTGCCGTTCTTAAATAGCCAGTATTTTGTGGCGTTTTATCGGACAAATGGTAGGTATGCTAAAACTACAGCAATTACCAGTTCATCTGGTGTTAGTTTTGCCAATCATAGTAGTAGTACACATATTTGGCGAAGTATTGCTCGTATCGTTTTCATTGATTTGTCAAATATGTGTAAGTATAACTGGCATCAATATTATACTTAGATAGTTATATAGGCATTCATGTGCTATATTACTTCATTTCTTCGTTTTAACAATCATTGTTATATAATTAAAAATTAGCACATTATTATTGAATTATTTTAGGTGAAAAAGTATTTGAAATACACTTACTTTCCATACAAGCTCCTGAGAAGGGGTCGCAGGGAACTCCAGGTCGGCAATGAGCACAATTAGTCGTAGGTTTCCCAGCTATAGGCAACAATAAAATAGATCACACTTTGTCACACGACAGGAGTACAAGAATTCTTAAAATTAAACTTACATCCGACACAAGCACACCCATCGCAATACGTGTTCGGGAATCTTGCGCAATCTGATGTCGTTTGACACTGGCAAACTGTAAAAAGAACATGTTAATCTTAATGCAAAAATGCGCAAGATCTAACAAGAGTTGTAATATATATGTTTACTAGCGGCCCGCCCCGGCGTCGCACGGGTATAAAATTTCCCGGAAATTATTCGAATTTTTCTCGCCGTAAAAACCATCCTATCTCTCAAGTTGGATCGAACTGCACATGGTGTGCGAATTTTATTATAATCGGTTAAGTGGTTTATGAGTCCATTGAGGACAAACATTGTGACACGAGATTTATATATATTAAGATAATGTTAGCACGCCAACTTATTTCTATTACTACTCTATGTACATAGGTTGGCTGGTTAATGATATAGCATTAAGCTATATCATTATCACCTCACCTTTTTGGACTTTTTGAAAACTTTCTAATATTAGTTAAAATAACTAAAATAAATATAAAAAGGTTCATACCCTTGGAGCATACAGGTTGATGGTTTATAACAGCGCAGTGCTGGCCGGCGGCGCAGGGACCGTTGCGCGCGCACGGGTCGGCGCAACGTCCGCTTATACACGCCAAGCTCAGCGCACATTGCTCGTGCCCACCGCATTCTGCAGCTGTACATCAAATTATTATAAAACATTGCAATAAAACAAAATTGGCATCATCATTTGATTAAACTAGATATTACAAAAAAAAAGAATTCTGAAATGATTATGTGCCTTCTGGATATCTTGAAATGGGTACTACTCTTAGGTAGATCCTATTAGCTATAGCACCTAACATACTCATAAAGATACATGCTCAAATTAACTATAATATCTAGGTACTTGAATATGAATATCACGTAATGAAATAATACTGGATGAAACTTATATAATGTCATTCATGTCAGTCAATAGTACCTTGCCAACTAGAAAAAAAAACAGAGTCAATTCTATAATAAAAGAACAAATCATAATACATGTAGGTACTATAAAAAATATGTACAAAATACTACTTGATATTTACATTTACAAGGCGTATACTATTTAAAAATTACTGCAACTGTAACATCAGACATAGAGTTCATATTTTAAATGTTATTAAATATACTTAATAACAATTAAAAACATAATAAAAAAGAGGCATTATAGGTTTAGTATTGCAAACTCTGTCTCGTGGCTTTTTGTTGCATTTCGTATTAATGCCAAAGCTTTTAAAGCATTAAAATAGTAAGATAGGCTTAACGCACCCAGCACCATAATGTTCCAGTGAAGTTATAAGTTTAGATGTTATAATAATAATGAAATTAAATACTTATGTACAATAATACCATGCTTGAAATCTACCTGTAATAGAAGTTCGGCTGTGGAACAAATATATGAAACATGCCAGAACAAAAGAGAGGACAGAAAGGAGCCGCATGAAGACATAAAGTAGAAAATAACAAATCCTGTAATAATGAAGAACAAAATATTATTCAGTCTTGCTTAGAACGCTTAAATTATTCTAGGTATATGCACTAATCAAACGTCTCTTTTATTGAAATTACCTTTTACGCAGCCATGTATGTCATCGTGTGTGAATCCATTAGGGCAAAACTTGCAAACAGGGTGGTGGTCTTCAACCGAACATGGAGCACCCCCACATGCGTCCTTGCAGGGATCTTTGCATTGAAAATCTCTGCAAGCCAAGTTATTAGGGCATCCATTATCTCTCAAGCATATCGATACACTTGGATGACAATCTTCGACGCATACACATATGGCACGATGTTCAACTACTTCACATTGCTTTCCTTTGGGACACATGGGATCTCTAGATGCTAAGCATGGATTCACACACTTGGAATTTCGACAGGCCGCATTTGATGGACACTGTTCATCTCTCGTACATTCTGCGTGTTCGGGTGCGCATGTCAATTCTCCCTTTTCATTCAAAGCGAAACCATTTCTACATACACATACAGGTCTATGGTCGCGCACTTCGCATTTCTGATTTCGTCGACATTGTTGATGTGTCAGGCAAGGATTACGGCACTGATTAGTATCGTAGTCGCATGCCAGTTTGGACGGGCATGGTTTGGTTCGGGAACATGTAAAGGTGGTGTTCTGATCTCCCGTGGGCTTGCAGGTAGGGTCAGGGTGGCAGGCGATGCGCGGCTGGCCTACGTAGCATTGCGGACACACGCAGTGTGCGCGGTGCAGGAGCGGCGTGCACAGGGCGTCTTCGCCACACACGCCGCGCACCGTGCATGGATCCACGCAATGCAAGCTCAGGCACGCCCGATCCATAGCGCAATCCTTATCGCTTGTGCATTCGATACCTAGGAAGATGTGAAAGAAGAAAGCAGAGTCGAAAGAGCGGTACCTTTAGCCGCGAAGAGGAAACTTTCTCACGAGACAGTGCATGCTTTTTGAAACTGATAGTTTATGACCAGATAATATGTAATTATAATACAAGCGATATGTACATGAAGCCGGACAAAATGTTACGGACGGTAACTTAGCACGAACGGTGAGAATGCTTCCACTAGTACAAATAAACGCAACAACAGAGACATTAAGCAATCAAAACAATGTATAGGTATGCCAACTATTCGTTTTATAAAATACACTGTATGATTATTTAAGTCTCTGTACATAAAATAAACACATGAATTTAAAAAAAAAAATAACTTTGCTTATGAATGATGATAACGTCTCATTTTAATTAAACAACCAATATTATCCTACATGTGTTCAACCCGGCTATAATGCCATTTGTATTTACAAAGAAATAAAGTGACAAGTCCCTCAATATACAAAGGAGATAGCTCTGATTCCCCATCAATAATTTATCTAATCCAAAACAAAGTAGTGCCTACAGGTACAAATAATAATCTCTAGTACATATTTATAATGTAGGCCTTACTTTGTTCGAGAAAGTATTTTCTTTGTACTTTGTACTGTAAAGTGCGATCGTTTATACATTGTGTCATAACAAGAATTACAATTAAAATACTCACTAGTTTGGCACTCTACATCAGCGTCACCCTCAGTGCCAGGGATACAACGACACACAAACTCTGCCCCTTCTCTCAAACATTCTCCATTTTTCCCACAACCCTTAGTCCGACAGTCAATTACACTGCGTTCTGGCGCACCTAGAAAGATATATCAAAGATGGTAATTTGATCAATTATAAAATTAGGATGATTGTGAAATTCACTAGTAAATCAATAAATATAAGATTATATTAATTTATGCTTACATTCAATATTGGGATCGCCGTTAGGGTAATTTCGAGGACAATAACATTGTGCTTCACCATTGAATCCAATTTGGCATTGTGCATTATTTCCACATCGTTTATAAGCACAGCGTTCCATATTTCCACAGAAACATTGTTTTTGGGGATTTCCAGCACAATTTGGTGCACAAGTACATTCGTAGCTTCCATCATCCAAATCTCTACAACGGGCATTAACGCCACACGGATTACGGATGCAACTTCCTGCTGGTGGTTTAGAACATTCTACTTTTGGATTTCCCACGTAGTCCGGTGGACATGAACATTGTGGACTTCTTTCTATAGAACGACATATGGCATTTATGCCACAAGCACCAGAACAAATGTTTTTACATTTCTTATCAGAAGAACATTCTTCATCAGCCCCACAGTCTTTATTACGTAAACATTCATATGAAGAACATTCTGTCAATGGGTCTCCAGAGTACCCACTTGGACAACTACAAACGGCTCTATGCCGAATGGCTAAACAGTTTGCGTTCTTTCCACAAGATTTTTCGTTGCAAACACTGTTGCACAGTTTAGAAGAACATTGCATATCATCACCGCAATCTCTGTCGTTGTTACAGCCTGGCACACAAACCCCTTGGCGACATAACTGTCTCTCAGGACACTTATTTTTTGTGGAACACATTTGCCTACATGCTCCATTGAAACATTTCTCACCACAAGCACATTCTTTATTATCTTCACAGTTAGATGTGCAATATCCACTTTCGTCGCATGGGCAAAAACCATCACACAGTATTTTCTTTTTCTTGCATTCTACTAGGGGATTTCCCGTAAAGTTACCCGAGCAACTACATTGAGCACGATGGTTTTGTACGTGACATTCAGAGCAAATTCCGCATATCCCACTTTGACTGCATGGATCTGTTAAAATATTTTTAAATAAGTCATCATCATATAAACTTATTTAATATACATTTAAGAGCTATTATAATTTGTTAAAGCCGTGTTGGCTAAGTGGGAGGACACTCGACTTTCATTCCGAAGGTCGTGGGTTCAAACCCCGCCACGCACCTCTGGATTTTTCTTCTTGAGAAATTTATGTGCGCTTTAAACACGTGCTTGTTCTGAGAACTTTAAAAGAGTTTGAAGGACATGTGACATTCACCAACCCGCACTTGGCCAGCGTGGTGAATTAAGGCCTAATCTCTCTCGTCAAGAGAGAAGTCCCTGTGTCCCAGCAGTGGGAACGTTAATAGGGTGATGATGATGATGATGATGATAATTTGTTAAATAATTCTTGGTACCTTTGCATTGTCCTCGAAGGCAAGCCTGATTAGCATCACAAGCTGTGTCGTCTCGACATCCCTGCTTACAAATTCTGTTTTCACAAATATGACCATCGTTACATGCATCATCACTATTGCATACTACTCTACAAATTCCACGTATGCATTTTTCATTTGACAAACAGACATTATCGCTGAAAAAAAAATTAATATTACTGATAGATACTAGTAGTAATAGTATATACTAAAAAAAAACAACGGCCGTGCTACCTAAATTACTAACTGTCAACTTTTAAGAATATATTTTTACCTTCTGCACGATGGATGGCACGTATCTCCATAGCAACTAAATCCTTCTTGACAGTTTTTGTTTTGGTCACAGGCTAAAGATATCCTTCTACATACAACTTTAGGATTACCAACAAGTGAACTTGGACATTTGCAGTCGGGTCGGTGCTCGTTCGTTGAACACAGCGCGTTAGCTCCGCAAGTAGCCGGTTCTGTGCATGGATCAGTGCACTGTCCTGCTATACAAGCAAGTTCATTAGGACAGTGCGAGTTTGATCTACATCCAATAACACAAATACGTCCGTCGCAAACCTCATCATCAGAACAATGGTCGTCTGATGTGCAAGCGTAACGACATACTCCCGAATCACAACGTTCGCCTTGCAAACATTGAGTTCCATCTACAGTACATGCAGGTCTACACCGGTCGTCTTCACATCTCCAACCTTGTCCACAATCTGTGTGCATTTTACAAGAGAGAGAGGGTGTTCGAACGCAACCAACATTTGGTGTCGGGTTCGCTATTAAGCCTTCGATGCAAGAGCAAACTGCTTTTCTTTCCACCACCAAACATTCAGCATTTGGACCGCATGGATTATTATCATTAGAACATGGGTTCTGGCAGAAATTGTTTTTGCATAGTTCATCTGGTCCGCAGTCATCATCGTGTCGGCAACCATATTGACAACTGTTTTCCAAGCATATATGACCCAAGAAACAATCATTATCGACACGGCATGTTACTGAAATAAGACATAAAATAACTTAAAACTCAGTTCCATGTAATCCTTATTAATAATCAATTTAGTTGCATAAACTTACAGTAACAAGCTCCCTTAGAGCATCTTTCATTCAAGGCACATCTCTCGTCTTGGTCGCACTGTGGAAGGCACATAGAGTCATGGCATGAGTATCCTTCTTCACATTCTCCAGCTGCACCGCACAACCTAGGCACTGTTAAAAATATGGATTCATTAATTAATTAAATAACGCCTCTATACGATATTTTAAACATAAACTATTGTAAAACTTACTTCTAACACATTCCATATCCTGATTTCCTGTAAAACTATGTGGGCAGCTACATTGAACCACGTGATTGTCAGTTCGGCATACCGCGTTTATTCCACATGCCTTTTCCATTTTACATGGATTTATGCATTGACCATTGTAGCATTTTTCACTCGAATCGCATTCTTCGTCAACAAGACAAGTTCCTGATAAATGATAATAAAATTGTACATTTGAAATATCGACTAATTCTACCTATAAATCGTATGTGTGAATTAAATTTTAGATAACAAAACAAAAAAGTTTACCTTTGCAAATGTTTTTGTAGCAATATTGATCATTACTGCAATCTTTTTTACTAGAACATGTTTTTTGCTGTAGTACGCATCCATTTTCACTGTTTGCGTTCCTGATATACCCTGGCTTGCATTTACATTGGCTATTATGTCTTGCAGCTATGCATTCAGAGTTTAACCCGCACTTCACATTTTCGCATGCGTCTATGAAAAAATCATATATTAATCAATCTTAATTTTTATTAATAGTATTAATATAATAATTCTACATTGCGAGACTAGTTAAAGAAAAATGGCAGTTGCGTTATTTAAAATCTAAGTAATTTTGTGAGATATTTTATCATATTTAAGAACCTTTGAATTTTTTGGACAACTAGTGATAAACATATATTTATCGTTTAATAACCCAAAATGACACAACACACCTGTACATTTTCTGATACCTCCTACTACTGTACAACGAGCCACAGAAGGACAATCTCTATTGAAACGACATTCTTGAGCCTTGCGGCAGCCTTCTTCATATGGATTCCCAACTGTTCCACTCGGGCAGTTGCACAAAGCACCGTCTCTCATATTTTTACATTCTGCTCCATTTCCACATGGGTTGGATTCACACCAGTTTATCTCTACACAGCGTTTTAAGGGATTACCCGTATATCCTGGTTGGCAATAACACACATGTCTGTGTTTTTCTGAAGAGCAGACTGTATTTTCACCACAATTATTTCCAGTCAGACAAGCGATTTTACACATATTTAATTCACATAACTTATCGTCTGAGCAGTCAGAGTCATCATTGCATTCTTTACGCTGGCAACCATGTATAGGATCTCCGAAATATCCTTTAGCACAAGAACAAGATGGTTGATGGTTCTTACCAACACAAATAGCTTGTCGTCCACATGGCTTTCTCTCACAAACTTTCAGACATTCGGGTAGACCTTTGCGATTGAGCATACATTTTTCATCGTCACTACAATCATTATCAGAAGTGCACTGAATTTCTTTAGTGCAAATTCTGTTTAAACAAAATTGTAATTCTGGGCATGTGCTATTAGAATTGCAAGCAATCCGACAAGTTTCTTTAACGCAAACTTGATCGCTAAGACAGTCTCTGGAGCTGTGACAAATGCCTGAAATATTGAAATCGTTATATTATCAAATTATATTGGGCCGTAGAAGAATTCGATATTACGAACACCATTTTGTTGCTTAACATAAATTTTGTCAGTGTCATGTAACGGCCAAAACTAGTTATTTGTGAATTCATCCAAACTCAAACTTACCGGCACATAAACTGTCAACGCATTTTGTTCCTGTAGAGCAACTGCTATCGTCGGTACAGTCCTGAATTGGTACACATCCTAAAACTGGATCACCAGTGTATCCTGGTGAACACGTACAGTGTCCGATATGGTTCCTAGAGAAACAATCGGCATTTCTGCCACATGCTCGAGGAATACTGCAGGAATTCTTGCACTTGTAGTTTACGCAAGCCTCTTCAGATAAACAATCTGCATCCTTGATACATTCATATTTGGTGCATTTTTTGTAAGGATCACCTTGACTATCTTCAGGACATTCACAAGTAAGAATATGCTTAGAAACAATACACTCTGCATTTTCACCGCAAGGTGAGCTCTTTGAGCACGGGTTGACACAGTTGTTGTTGATACATTTGGTTTTGTCGGAACAATCATCATCAGAAAAGCAATGTCCTGGCAATCTGCAATTTCCGGTTTTAATATCCAAAATAGTCCCGTTTGAACAGCTGCAGCTGTATGATCCAGCGGTGTTAACGCAATTTGCATTTAGAGGGCAAGGGTTATTGAGACATTCATCAATGTCTTCACAAATATTATTGATTAATTCGTAGCCTTGGGAACAAGTGCATGATTCTTTGTGATTTTCAATTTCACATAATCCTCCTAAACATGCGGTCTCTTCACATTTACCTGTAAATTTAATAAAAGGATAATATTACGCGTTACTATTGTACAGTATCATGTTAGCTGTTATCATCATCCAGTTCTAGACATTGACCTATCTCATACATATTTGTAATCATTAAACGGTTTCCATTCTCGCCGTACTTAGCACAGTTGGCATACGTGATTCTTCAATGGAATGGCTGCGTTATTATAAATAATTATTTAAAATATAACGGCTCGGGTCCCGGTGATAAAATGTTGCGCGTTGTCTACTAAACAAATACATCGCAATAGGCTAAAACGAAAGTCACTTACCTGAACATTTATTGTTTTGGGCATTGCAATACTGATCACCAGAACAATCGTTATTATCTATACATTCTACTTTAAAACATCCAATTTCCGTATCAAATGGATTTCCAAGATATCCTTTTTCACAAGCACAAGTTATTCTATGCTTTAAAACAGAACAAACAGCATTCAATCCACATGTTTTGCTTTGACATGGATTGGAGCATTTTCCTTTGATACAAGCAAGCGTATCTTCACATTGATAATCACTTCTGCATTGATTAGGTAGTAAACATCCGTTAATGTATGGATCCCCAACCGCTCCAACAGGACATACACATTTGTATGAGCCCGGAGTATCAACACATTGGGCAGATGGATGGCAGGAATTATTAATGCACTCATCTATGTTGACACATTCATCTCCGTTTAATTCGTATCCTGGAGAACATTCACAACTTGTTCCTTTACAGAACTGATTGTTTAAACAGTCTGAGTCAACTTTACAACCAGGAATACAAATTCCTGAGCTGCAATGTTCTCCGTGTAAGCAGTTACTACTAGAATGACAGATCTTGTGACATTTATTATCAGCACATTTTTCTCCAATGGCACATCCAGAATTATCTTTACATGGTACTTGACATAGCAATCCAATGCACATATGGTCAGGTGGACAGTCAGAGGTTCTTGCGCATGAACTTGGCTTACGAACACAGCCTTGTTGTGGAGTGGGAGTCCCTTGGAAACCTAAAGGACAGTCACATTTTGTGCTATGGTTTATTCTTGTGCAAATAGCATTCGGCCCACACGTTTTTGTAGATGCACATGGATTTATACATCTGTTATTAAGGCAAGCTTCTTCAATGGAACATTCTTCGTTGCTTCTGCACCCGATCAAGCATTGGCCTCCTACACAAGCTTCACCAATTCCACATTGCGAATTCTTACTACACTTTGTTACACACAGATTTTTTAAACAAACGTCGCCAAGGTCACATTGACTAGAATTTTTGCAAGCAGTAAAGCATTGACCGTTTGAACAAACATCTCCGTCGCAATCATATTCATTGATGCATGTAAGTAATTTTTTCTTACAAGTGTTTCCGTTATAATTCTCATACCCTTCAGGGCACATGCAAATTGGCTTCCTATTGACAACCTTACATAAGGAATTAATTCCGCAAGCACCTTCGCAAGGATTTACACATCGACCTCCAAGACATATTGCTTCTTGCACACAATCATGATCACCATTAGGACATTCGGATTGTTTTTTACATCCAGATTTTTGTGGATCACCAACATAACCAGACGGGCATCGACAAGTAAATGATGCGAGTCGAGGCTCACACACTGCAGTAGGATGGCATGGGTTTGGATTACATGCTTCTATTTTTTTACATGCAACTTCGGCGACAGGGTCTGGTTTGTAACCATTCGGACATTGACAAGTCGTTTTATGATTTTCTGCTATACATACAGCGTTTGCGCCACAAGAATCTTCTGAACAAACCCCCATGCAAGTATGGGTTAAGCGATTACATAGTTCGTGTGATAAGCAGTCATCATTATAGATACAAGGAACAGATTTGCATCCATTTTCTAGGTCATTAGGATTGCCGGTAAATGGGCCAGATGGACACTGGCACTTTGGTTCATGATTATTTGTAACACAAATTGCATTTGGTCCACATACCATCTGTTGGCAAGCTGGCACGCATTTATTTATATCTCCAACAGTTTTACATATTTCACTTTCTCTGCACTGAGCATTATCAGCGCATTGATTTTTGTTAATTGAGGTACATCCATTTCGATCATTGGGATTTCCGACAAATCCTGGAGAACATTCACAACGACTTTTGTGATTTTTTGATATACACCTTGAATTTTGTGGACAGGTATATAAAGAACAACTGTCCTCGCATTTTTTTACTCCTAAAACATCCTTTTGACAAGATTCATTATCACTGCAATCATCGTTTGCTTTACAATTTGGTGTTGAAGGTTGTTCGCAATTGGAGCTAACAGGATTCCACAGAAAACCATCTTTACAATCACATCTAGCCATGTTATCTACAACTCTGCATAGTTCATTAGCACTGCAAGCTATTGTGGAGCAAAGATCTTTGCACTTTCGAGTATTTCCTTTACCTTCCACACAGACCTGCGAACCTAGACAGTCACTGTCATCAGTACATTCCTGTTGGTTGGCGTCTCGTTGTTCCAAATGACATCCGGTCTTAATATCAATAGGATTTCCA
Organism: Gymnoscelis rufifasciata; assembly: GCA_929108375.1. Taxonomy (NCBI): domain Eukaryota; kingdom Metazoa; phylum Arthropoda; class Insecta; order Lepidoptera; family Geometridae; genus Gymnoscelis; species Gymnoscelis rufifasciata. Next base: position 8,417,478 of record OV815308.1, on the reverse strand, counting down.
ACATAACCTTCTCCACATATACAATGAGCTTGGTGGTTAGCCCCAATACATAAAGAATTTGGCCCACATTGAAGCTTACTGCAGGAATCAACACATTTTCTGGTATTTCTTGCTACTTGGAAACAAATTTCGGAATCTTTACAATCACCATCAATCAAACACTTATTATCAGCAGCGCAGCCTTGGACTAAATCATTTGGATTTCCACTATATCCTGGAAGACAATGACATATTCCCTCCTCGCATATAGACTGTGGACCACACAATTTTGTGCGGCATATATCTACGCATTTTGATTTTTCACAGACGTACCCTTCAGGACACGTAGAATTATGAGTGCAAGAGCAAATGCTACCTTCTGTGCATTTTGGAATAGCGACCAGAGAACATAGTTCGTAAGGATTGCCAATGTATCGGCTTTTGCATATACAACTGAAACTTCCAGGTGTATTTATACAAATTGCATTCTCTGCGCAAGGTCTACTGCTACATTCGTCTATATCTGTACATTTTAAATTTGGATTTCCTAAATATCCTGGGGGACACAAACATTCGACATGGGATTTAGTTTGTTGACAAACTGCGTTCTTGCCACATGATGCTTTAGAGCATGTAATTTGTCTGCGAGGAAGGCATTTACTATAAGGGTTGCCAGTATATCCTTTATTGCATTTGCAGGCATTGTTTTGTCCGTAAACACAATGCGCATTATCTCCACAATCGGGATCACAGTCTGGCGGTGATATAGCTGTAACAATAAACACAAAATTGTTTTTATCCGTTTTATTCAGCAGTAGGCCATATTTGGTACCTATTTAATTTTAAAAAACTTACGTGGCATGCACAGTAAATCAGGATTTCCCACGAAAAATGCGTTACACACACATTTTCCTGTACTTTGTTCACATGAAGCACCGACTCCACAAACGATACCTTCACAGCGCTGTCGGCAACGCCCTGCCACACAAGTTAATGGCTCTTCACAAGGTATGCCCGGTCCACATAGATCTCTTTTACAAGCACCACCCGGGAATGGATTTCCTACCATTCCCTCAGGGCAGACGCATGTAGGGCCAGTTTTAGAAATAATACATTGAGCACCGAGAGCACACGAGTAATGGTCACAACCTAAAAGAAGTTTGCAAAGATTTTAGAATTTATTTACAACCTAAATATAGTCCTTTTTATCGTTTCATCGGACTTAATTAAAAGGATTGTTACCTGAAATACATTTACCGCCTTCTGGTTTAGTGTATCCTGGGTTACAACGACACCAAGCTGCGTGGTTATCAACTTCGCAAAGCGCATTCGGCCCGCAAGACATTGTTCCACAAGGAGATAAGCATGTTCGATTCAAACAAGCAAGGGTGTTTGGGCATTCGTTATCATTGCTGCACAAAAACTTTTGTGAGGGATTTTCTTCCGCAGTACCTAAAACATTGTACATCGTTAAGATAATAAATAAATAAATTCCGATAGGGTAAATAATAAAAAGATATAATATAAATCTCCTTACGCTAAAATTATCACTTTAAAATACGAAACAAAGTATACGTACATCCTGTTTTGTAGGGATCACCAACCATATTTGGAGGACAATCACATTGGTATCCACCCTTTTTATCGTGACAAATAGCTCCATACGCACAAGGAGCGCTATGGCATTCATTCCTGTTGGTACAGCCCGTGTATGGATCGCCTTCGTACCCTGTCATGCACAAACATCTGGGCGGGTTGCTGGGCGTGCATTTAGCATTAATACCGCATGTGAATCTTTCACAAGGGCTTTTGCATTTTTGACCATCAGAAACATCTAAATAAAATGGTGGAGGACATACACATTTACCGGGTTGAATGCATTTTTCATTAGAAAAGCAATCAGAATCACTTATACAGCGCTTTTGATTCAAGGAACAATGTCCAGATGTAACGTCTTGACCGTAGCCCGCGGGACATTTACAAATATATGAACCGGGTGTGTTTATACACTCAGCCCCAAATCCACAAACGGGTTGACCTGATGTACATTCATTTATATCGTCACAAGCACCATCCACTGACTGTGAGTATCCAGCTGGACAAGCACAATAACTCACTCCGTCAGATATCACAATACATTCTGCTCCACTTCCACATTTTTTGTGTTCATTGCAGCCTGATAACACACAGTTCCCATCTACTACTTTGTATGGTGCATGACACTGACAGTTGATATCGTCACAGATCTCGCAAAAGTTGTATGGATTTCCACTGTAATCGGAGGGGCACTTGCATTCGTAGCTTCCAGGTAGATTCTTGCATATTGCATTAAGGCCGCAAGGTGAACGTCCATGTTGGGTGCATTCATTGATATCTTCACATAGCCCAGTTTCTTTGTTACGAGCAAAACCTTGGGAACAGATGCAAACATTTTCTCCTTCGTGTAAAACGCATTGTTCACCTTGAGGGCATGGATTTTTATCATTGCATTCACTTGGCATTTTTCCAGGTGTGCACCCATCTAAATAAGGATCTCCATTAAAGCTGCCCGGGCACTCACATTGAAAATTACCAGGTAAATTTTTGCACACAGCTCCAATGCTACAAGGATTATCAAAGCATTCATTTATATCCTGACATCCATTGGCAGATAACGGGTCACCAGTGAATCCACTTCTGCATGTGCATTGAGCATTTAGACCATTTAATAAGCATTCTGCATTGCTTCCACAATGCATGGCTTCACAAGGATCTGAAAAAAAAAATGTTATTTTAATATAATTTATAGCAAATTTGATTAGATTATGTATAGGTATGACATATAAACAAAATGTTTATTCAAAATAGATAATAGAAAATGTTCTTACGACGGCAATCATTTCCAACATTTGGCGCTGGACACAAACATCTTGAAGTTTGATCACATAATGCATTTCCGGGGCAATCATTATCGCCTTTGCAAGATAGAACTTCGGTACATTTAACTCGGACCCGGATGCAAGGGTCGGGAATTGTGCTTTCCGGGCATTCACAGCTATATGAGCCATCTCTATTTGTGCACTCTGCACCTACTCCACAAGATCCTTCAAATTGACACTCATCAACATCCAAACACTGTTTATATGCGTCGCCCGTGAAACCCTCAGGACATTGGCAAATAAAACTCCCTAGGGCGTTAGTACATTTAGCATTAGTACCACACCGTCCAACTGGACCTATAGCTGAATCACATTCATTAATGTCGATACATCCTGCCCCGATGTCTGTGGGATCAAATGTCCAACCATCTTCACAAACACAGTATGCCTCTGATCCGTCAGGTTTACAATAGGAATGCTCTCCACATTTAACGTCTTCACAAGGAGCACGACAAGGAACTTTTGGAGGATTACCCACAAATCCTGATATACACTCGCAGTTGTAACCACCTAACATATTGATGCACAATGATTTTTCTCCGCATATACTTTTATTCTTAGAACATTCGTCAACATCGACGCATACAGAACCTTTAGCGTCAAATCCATCCTTGCAAAAACATTGGTTCTCAATACATTCAGCATTGTTTGTACAGTCAAAATTAGATTTACACAAAGTGTTAACATCGATCTGAAAACAAATTCATTTAGATAAATCCAGTTTAAAAAATTAACGTACAAATAAAAATAAATTTTATTTAGTTACCTGCTCACACGCAATTTGTGGATTAGGCTTGGCTCTGTAACCTTGAGGACAAACGCAGTTAAAACCCGGTTCTGCATTTTCGCATAAAGCGTGCGTTCCACAAGGACGTTCCATAGTCTCGCATTCATTGACGTCACGGCAACCGTCTGCTGATCGCGCATCTCCGGTGTATTCAGGTAGACAAGAGCACAAGTAGCTTCCCGGAGTGTTGGTGCACACGGCACGCGCACCGCACACTGCTTTGCTACTCTTACACTCATCCACGTCTAATGTAACAAATAATGTACGCCTATTAATATAAAAAATCAGAGGTGCTAAACATGCCATTCAATACATACGCGCGGTAGATCGCCAACAGCCACTACGAAGAGGAAGAATAGACAGATGACGGTGTGCGAAGAGTAAACCGCCGAAAACAAGAGTTGAAAGTGATAGCCGAAGGACATAAGAACTCAAGTACTATCATTTAAAAACGACTCAAAAAAAGCTAACAAGACAAAATGCTGCAAGTTCACAAGGGCGAAGTCCATCACAGAATCCAAATATAGCTGAAAAGTTCTGATTATTCTTTCCATTAATAGTTTGTGATCAGTTATTTTAGTAAAAGCGTGAAGTTACCGCGTTGAACAACGGTAAGATTCAGCGCGGTCGTTAAACGCAGTTGAGTTAGGTATGTTATAAGTACAAGAAAGCGTTATACCACAAGAGTTAAATGATTTTCACACTTGGTGGCGCATTTAGCCACTTACCCTCGCATAGTACGTCAGGATCGCCTTTAAAACCTGGAGGACACAAACAGCGGTAAGCGCCAGGTAGATTTTCGCAAAGAGCTCCTCGGCCACAGGATACGCGCGAACACTCGTCGTGGTCGTGGCAGCCTACTCGTGGATCGCCTTCATATCCCGGGGGGCAACTGCACTCATAGGCTCCTTCGATGTTTCGGCAGACAGCGCCCGGTCCGCAACTGTTCTCGAATGTACATTCGTCCACGTCGACACACTAAAATAATTTAATTTTCGTACGTTAATCAAATCAACTAAATCAGAGCTACAACAACGTCTGTTTCAATAAAATATAGTCTAGTTTTACCCCATCGAATGGATTTCCAGTGTAGCCTGCTTTGCATGCACACGTGTAGTTCCCAGGGTAATTTTGACAAATTGTATTAGCACCACAAGCGCCAGGTCTTCGGCATTCATCAATGTCTACAAAAACACACAATTTAAATAAAGTATTTTATTATAAATTTTAATTCCCAATATTGTGGTTTTAGTTTTAGTTTTACCTCTGCACTCTTCTTCCCCATCCCCTTCAAAGCCGCGATTGCATTTGCAGATAAAATGAGCTGGCAGATTACAACACTCAGCGTTTTTAACGCAGCGCGATGCTACTGCTGGATCCGCGCATTCATCGATATCTAGAAATAAACATAGAATAAAATACTGCAAAAGCACCAAATAATTTATTAGCCAAAATAAATAAATTTCTAGAAACTTGAAATTTTACCTCTGCAAGTGAAACCGTCGCCTTCGTAGCCCGGGAAACACGAACATTGAAAACTTCCGACCGTATTCGTACAGTGTGCAAAAACATCGCATGGCCTATCTTTGCATTCGTTAATATCTGAAAGTAGAAACAAAGCATAATGTATTTCTTGTGTACGTAAAGCTACCGGCAACAGTGTAATTATGGCAATAGGTAGAAATTATTTCATACCTGGTTCCTGACAGTTACAACCGCCAAAACCATCGTTGCAATGGCACACTCCGTTTAGACAAGCACCGTTTATACACCTGGCGCCATCCTCTTTGGTACAATCATCTAAAAAATCGTTGAAATTAAACCACGAAACCTTCTAAATTGCTTATAATAATATTTTTAGTAAATATAAGTTACTTACCTGTACATTTTAACTCTGACTTGAGCTCGTCGGATGCTTTGAAACAGTCCGGCACACCATCACATAATTTCGAGAGTTCATATAATTGCAATATTTGTGTAGATTCGTTTACTTGACAGCCAAAATAGCCGTCTTCTAAATTTAAGAAAAATACTTCTCGTTTTATTCCTAAACCTATTCCATATTGGCTTTGTGTCGCTACCTGTAAACCAAACATCACTTTTTTATTTACAATATATTTTGTTCATCAAAATATCGGAAGAGTATAATGAATGCTGTAAACACAATTTCTAAGAATAAAAAAATAAAAACACAGAGTAAGTAAATGTTTTTCAAATTTTATCATAAATAATATACCCAAAATAAGTCACTCCGTTGGAAACTGTTAAATCATATAATGTTTGAATAAGAAGACAAGATACTTAACATCTATAGATCGTATATATTCTATTACTCACATGTGTTGTTGTGACTAAGAGAGTCCAAACCACGAGCGGTAGGTTGTCTATATACATTGTTTCTGCAACAAAGAAAAATATGTTAATTAACACTCTGCTTAAATCACCAAAAATAAAAATTATTCATGAACAATAATGTTGCTTATTAAATACTGTACCAAAAGGTAGTTCAATTCAAATCAAGGTTAAAACCTGACGTGAGGTCAGCGGAACAGTAGACAAGTACATACTTAGGATCTTATATCTCAACTTTATATTTTTAATATATAATTTAGCTTTAGCTGAAGTTATATCACAGTAAATATAGTTGCATATTCTTGCTAACAAAAAGCACTTGCACACTTAGCCATGCGTAACGATGGCATCTTAACCATCGTCGTCATTTATTATCGCAGAAGCAAATGCTCTAGTTTTGTTAAACAATCCGTGTCGAGTAAACTCAATCTTATTATTTTACGTGTTCCGGTTTTAGTCAATGGCCCGTTACAAATATTTATGCTTTTACCAAAAAACGTAGTCCTAAATAACTACATTATATCCAAAAAAAATATTTTATTTAGTACATTGGACTGCTGACGGTAAAAATAAGTTTATAGAATCAAGATTCAAAAAGATGTAACTACTTTACTTACTACTGATAAATAAATCACTAATAGGTAATTGTGTGATCATCACACTAATCACCACTTAATATACATATAGGTACTCTAGGTAGGTATATTTGCTGTTCATAAAATTCTACATAAATGAGTAACTGTGTTCATCTACATTTATAAAATAATAATCATTCTGTTATTGATCTTACATATCTAATGAAACATACAAATATCTTTATCGCAATAAACACCACCGCTATGACACCACATGGTAAACCGTCCAGCATTAAAACCGTGTTCATTAAAATGCTTTAACCGTATTTTTCGCGTTGTAACCGCGGCTGTAACATAACAACCGTTACATCATAAAGTCGCAAGTCGCCATATGGTTTGCGTGTACGAATGAGGTATCAAATCGGGCGTAAAACGTCCGCAAGACCGCGCTGACGCGAGCCCGCTTGCGCCATTCACTTTCACGGTTTCACGTCGCATTCGCTTGCAGGCGCCTCACACTCGACTCGTACGGAAAGTAGGCTGCAAACAATGCAGGCGCGATAGTTTCTCTCTTGAGAAACCATTCTCATTGGATATGTATCTTATCGCTGTCCAGCATATCGATCACGCCACACGACAAAAAGGCATTCTGCGAACGACTACAGCGACAGGCCTGTACAAAACATCTATATGCCAAGGTTTCCTCTTGGTTTTATTAATGAAGGTCAAAAACTTGCGTTTAATAAAAGCAATCTACAGATGAAGATATTACTCGTATTAAAGCATTAAATTGTTTATTCATGAACCATTTATGGAGGTTTGTGCATAGACATTTTAAATTCCATTCTACAACTTTCTAAATGAGTTTGCCCATAAACTCCACAAGTTCCCATAACATTAATTTATTTCCGGACAAATATTTAATATATTTCCGGACAATCCACACAACAACATCTAGCCCCGTGGTAAGCTCTTAGCTTGTGTGTTACGGGTACTAGACATCCAATATACTTAATATAATATACATACATGCATAGATATTTTTTATTCTACATATTAAACACCCAGGCCAGGGAGAAAGTGCTTGCAGAACATACAAACACTTTCGCCCTCGGCGGGAATCGAACCCGCTACCTCTTGCGCCGCAAGCGGACTCTCGCCCACCGCGCCACTGATGCAGTCAATTATTGTTTCTAAATTACAATTAAACTATCTGGTCAGTTCCGGATTAGGAAAACCTTACTCTTGGATCTATCTACTTATTGCTGATAATCGCATAAAGATCTGTTCATCACTTTTTCAGTGCCGCAGCCACCAAAACGCCGCCATAAAAAAGTTATTGGAGTTTACTCCTTAAGAAACGATTTGAGTTATAAGGCCCGGTATGGACATTTTATGGGGAGGAAAATCAAGTGTAAAACAAAAGTTGAGGCGTTACGTAGAAAGAGACAAACATATATATCTGTAGGATTCAACGTGTAAAAGAATGAGATGGAATACCGTCGAAACGTCACGTTCGAAATAAGAACTTTAACGCATTTTGATTGGTTGTTTGTTGTGTCTCTGGAATGCGAGTTACCATTTTTGACATTCGAATACGCGTTCGAAAAAGTATTCGTCTAGCATTGTTTATAATTTCTCTGTGAGTAGAGGTAAGAGTGCAAAGTTATTCAGTAAAATCATCAATATTTACAAAAAAATTTTGGCCGGACGTTTCTTTTTCACTTGGATATCGTCTTACAAAGATAGCTTTTACGTTTTTGTGCAGGGAACTAAACCAATTGACGAATTTATGGTCCTCTCAACGCGTTTTTATTTGGAACATATAATAAGTACCTTCTGTTATTTATTAATTAAAATATTAAAAAGAAGCTATAGTTTCGACACCTAATTAATTTGTTCTTTGCAGTATTTAAGAATGATATTATAATTCAAAGTGAAAGAAATCAATCATCCTAAAATTGGATTTGTATAAATTGAACACAATTATTATTATTTTGTAACATACTTTAGGTAATACGCTTTATTGAAGTAATATAAATAATCCGAATAATTACAGATATATGTTTGTTTCTCTTACCATTTTAGCAGATGCGTTCATGTACCCTTTTTTTCTATTCTATGTACATATATCATAATATCGTTCGTAAGTAATAAACTCCAATCGTGCGTCGTAGCTAACACACACACACACTTTTTTATTTCTACTAGCGGCCCGCCTCGGCTTCGCACGGGTAAAAAAACTTCCCGACAATTATTCGATTTTTTCTCTCCTTTTAAACCTTCCCTAGACCTCCACGAACATTCCAAGACTAAGATAAGATAAATCCGTTCACCTGTTCTGGAGTTTTAGTGATACTAACGAACAGAAATTCATTTTTATATAATTACTAGTCGACCCGACAGACGTTGTCCTGTCCCACGTCTCAAAAAACAATATCCAGTTGACCGTATTGTGAATCTAAACCATTCCCAGATCCCCTTGAACACACACAAAAAATTTCATCAAAATCGGTCCAGTCGTTTGAGAGAAGTTCAGTGACATACACACTCACAGAAGAATTATATATATAAAGATACAGATTCAGATAACAGTGTATTATTTACTAGTGCCATTTTAACGCAAAATAATACCTACACTAAGCAACGATTGGGTGTATGATTTAACTTAAGGCAAAATGGTTAGTTGATGAATTTACGTTCTAGCCACGTAAGTTGATCAATGAACTTAAAGTTCTTGCGTGAAATACTACTTTCCAACAGCTGTTGACGATTTTCCGTAATTTTATTAATTTACTAGGACTAGGAAATTGATCAATTAACGTGTTATTTTCCGTGTAAAAGCATGTGGTAATGAACATTTCTGTATATCTAATCTTCTTATATATAAAATTCTCGTGTCACAGTTTTCGTTGCCATACTCCTCCGAAACGGCTTAACCGATTCTGATGAAATTTTGTGAGCACATTGAGTATGTCTGAGAATCGGCCAACATCTATTTTTCATTTTGCAACAAAACGTTTGGTGGGGTCAGCTAGTATACGTATAAAATTTCCATGTCACAATGTTAGTTACCGTACTCCTCCGAAACGGCTTTACCGATTTTTACCAAATTTTTTAAACTTATTCAGTAGGTCTGAGAATCGGCTACTATCTATTACCCGGCAAACTTTTTTTTTGCAAAATGAAAACATTTCGCACAAAAAAAGTTTGCCGGGGTCAGCTACTTTCTGAATACATATTCTGTATTTTATATTTGCATTGCGAAAGCTGTCAATTCACATTTTACGTTTACTTGAAATAGATAGTCAAACGGATATTAAATTGCTTTGGTTGGTATTATCGGTAATAATCGATTGTAGCGAGTGGCGTGAACGGTACCTATAGTAGTGATAGCGGTACAACCCAACTGTTCCAACAATGAGCGGCCTTTGTTGTGCCTATATCTAAGAAGCTTTCAATCCACGTTGCTTGCGTTTTCTAGATTTTCCTTAGGAATTTTTGGGACTGTTAACGTTCAGTTCGGTACATATACAAATTTTATTTTAAGTGTGTGTAGTGCATAAAGCGTTTAAATGTAGCAGTTAGCTATTGTATTGTATTGTATTTTATTCGTCGTAGGTAACACTGTACACTTGACTTCGTTCACTCTATTTAACTTAATATTATATTATCTTAATTCAAACAGTATATTACAAAATAATAATAAGCACTCTGCAAGTCACAGACAAGACATCAATTACATAAATGTCATATTAACATTTAAAAGTAGCCTAGCTATGTGGAATTAATCCCTCATAAGCGTAATTTTCCGCAATATAATCTGTTCTTCCCTAAATCCTGTTCTTCCCCGGGCTACATCCATCTCATACGAGTACTACCATCTTTCAACATCGTTAACCAAACGTTCGAATGTATTACTCGAATGTGAATGTGAAAATATGAATGTATTACTCGTATTTGTGGTGTACGGTATGAACTATCACAGATATATATCACAGAAAAAAAAATATGTGAACTATAGAGATGAATTACTGTTTCAAGAAACCTTTCTGAATAATACTCAACTCAAAAACTATTTGTCCTTGCATTATGTTTGCGGATATGGTTTGACATCATACTAAGTAATTCTCACAAAACACTTCGATATGCAAATAACCCAGATCCGGGTTTCTTTAGTCATCATCAAAATGTGTTAAATAAATATATTTTGATTATTTTATTAAAAATAAAGTTATCATGGAAAGATGGGTACTTCGTCTAATACCTAGTGGGATTGTTTCATAAAATTAAAATTCATACATCGCTAACAATTTTTTGGCACGTTCCGCTTTGTCCTTCTACCGATATGTACACAGTAGTAGTGTATGGATAAAGTGCAGGGTTGCGCATTTAAATCAGTCAGTAAAGGAGAGCAGAAACTAGGACCCATGTCATCGATTTTGGTTAAAACTGCCTAATAAGCTAAAATAAACTTGTTTGTACTCAAATTAAGAATCGAACACGGACGTTTTAGAAATACAGCTAACACTATTTATATTTAGATAGAGATCGTGGAGGTCTGGCTTAAGCAGTGAATGTTAATGTTGTAATGCGTAGTAATACCTAGTTTGTATGTATAACTGTTTGGCACACTCTGTTGCTCGAAGGGCTCAATGGATGTAGTTTGTTGTAGTATTTACTATAAGACTTTACTGGCATATCCAAATTTAAAAATTATAATGGTGGATTTTTGGCTCTAAATTATTTTGTCAAAATTAAGTGTTTCAAATGCTAGCTAAAATGCAATACCAACTCTTCTGTTTATATTTTTTCAAATTGCAATTTGTACCGGTGAGGAGATTGAGGTTATTCATAATATTATGATTTTTTTTTTTTTAAGATCGAAAAAGCCTTCATTTTACCACAATCTCACCTGATGTAAAGTGACGATGTGGTCTAAGATGGGACATGAAGACCTAGAAGGTGGATTATTATCATGCAGGAATATATTCCACAGCCAGGCCTCATGATATGGTTTGCTTCGAGAAATTTTAATCAGCAAATTCCTTCAGCATTTGAGAGAATGTTTTCTGTTGTGCTTTAAAATTAAATAATAACTCTTCGTTTCATAATTTAAAAAAATGCTATTTCGGTAGCTAGAAAAGTAAATATGTTAATAGTCTCGTCACCTCTGTTAAAAATAGAAAAAGGTTTAAGAACTTAAATTTTGAATTAGTAGACCTGCGCTCCTGCTATTCCACTACAAGACCCAGTTAGAAATGGTCTCTGAGCTATCGTATATTAAATTTGTAGAGGCTTGAAGCGATAATTATTTATCAAGTACTTATACGAGTATGAATCCATGTGAAGAGTTTTATGTTTCCGACTGCAAATAAGCTAGAGTTCCGGCTATAACCGTATTTCTGTGTGAAATAAAACTTGCGTGACCACTATCGACGACGTCGCAGTTGTTGTCGGCCGCAACCAAAGATTTCTTTATTCTCTTTTACTTGTATTATGTTCTAAAATGTAGTACTTATATTATAATAATCGTTAACTAAATGAGAATTGAATTGAAAAGATGCCGGTTTAGTAATATGGTTGCACCTATGCATTAGAAATATAATTTATATGGAGTAAAATCGAATGTTTCCCTTTTCCTAAATTTTATTTTACGAATTTTAACTTAAAATTTGGTTAATATTTGTAATTAACTATCAGCCCTGCAAGTTTGTTAAAATCACTGACACTGAAGAATTTATTAGTAATTATTTTATGTTTCCGTGTAACTCAACTAATGGTTACCAAGCATGAGTCGAGCAGTCTTCGGTAAGAAACATTTTAAAAAATCCCTATTATGGTAACATTGTTTGTTTCGTTACATATTTTCTTTGCAGGTTATAAAGAAGTTGGTTAGGTAAGTTAATTGCAGTAACGAAGAAAAACAAGAGGTGCATGCCAGACTGATTTCCGGTAGAGTGCGGCGAGGGACGTGACTCGGCCTGCGCGCTCTGCGTCACGAATATTAACTACATCCAAGTCAACCCGAGGGACTGAGAAGTAGAGCAACCGTTTCAAGTGCCGGTATATACCGAAATTATACTAAATCGTTGGTATGAGGCGTATTACCACAGACTTACTAGTCACTGGTATTACGGTAAGACAACCTCCTCAAGTTATTATATTACTCTGCCGCTCCGCCTTTAAGAAAAGTTAACAGTTAATATGTATTGTTGGCACCCATATAAATTAGGAGTGGCTATATAAAATACCTACGTTCTTCCTTAATTTATATCGGTGTGGTATATACAGTTTATAATATTTGTGTATTGTATAGTTGTACGCGCAAGGAAACATAAGTAGTTATAGAAAGCATTATAGGTTCGAGTCACTGGCCGGATACCAACTGACGACCGGCACGATAGCGTTTTACTTAGTTATTATGATAATGAAACAGTGTCAAGGATGAGAACTGTAATGTAGCAGCCATTTTAAATTGTATGCAGCTTTTCTAGTACGATAAGTGCAAAACAAAAATAACATTCGCTGATGTAATTCTTGAATATAGACCATCACAATGTATGGTTTGATGATCATTGGTACAGTACAGTACTTTTCAGCAAAATCAATTTAAGATACCGTAAATATTTACCAAAAAGAAAATGTTTGTACATATTATACATATATTAGTAATCATCTTACGCCGCCGCCGCTAACTTACTGTAGTAGTAGTGTACCTACCTAGCACACAGCTCTGCTTACTTTGGGTTTAGTGGATCAGAGTATACTCGAGTATACAGAGTATATTGAAAAATTTTGATGTAGTAAATTTATATTAATTATATACTAAAAATGAACTAATATGAAACAAATAATGGTTAAGATTAATTCAAATATCTTTCATTGGTCCATTTTATAAAACGTATAGAACTAGATTTGATCAACTCTAACTCCTCACTAAGGATTAATTCATATTCCTACATACTAATAATTCATTTACACTATCATAAAAAACATATTTATTTTTTACTAGTGGCCCGCCCCGGCTTCGCACGGGTTTTTATTCTTTTTTTTTTCCCGGCAATTATTCGATTTTTTCTCGCCTTTTAAACCTTCCCTAGACGTCCACGAACATTTCAAGACTATGATAAGATAAATCCGTTCAGCCGTTCTCGAGTTTTAATCAGACTAACGAACAACAAGCCATTTTTATTTATATAGATTATTAAATAGTATTGTTACGAAGATCCTTTGCTAGAATGTTTTTCTTGTAAATCGTTAGGCAAGTACCTAATAATATTTCTGCTAAACGTATAAATAAAGGAACTTTTTAATATGCACGTGCATATCAATTTACATAAAACAAGGAACAGTCATGACATCGTGTGTGAAGGTACTTAAACACATCCTTAAGTTATGTATTTCAAAGTTTATTGACTAACTACGACTTTGCCTGTGGTATTTGTATTTTCCGCGGGAATATTGTTCAATGCAACCCTACATAATATTATAGTAGGATCACTCTTACGGAGACTTTGCACATCACTCACAAAATCATTAGGAAGAAAAAACCACCCTGAATGTAAACTTAATTTGGTTTAAATCTGTCCGATTCCTTCGATTAGATTTTGCCGTTTTTTCTGTATTGGAAACATTAAAGGGCAACACGGTTCCCACGAAATTATATATTAAATCGGTAACATTAGTTTAATACATTAGGAAGCTACGTTTAAATTCTAGTCAATTAGTGTAAATCAAAAATCTTCTCTAAGGTAATATTACGTTAGTATAGATTATAATGAGGGAACAGCAACCAACGGGAATCTCTAGTTTATTCTTAGATAAGATCAAAAATAAGCGTTATTTCTAATGTCACATTAAACCATAACAAATGTTGCTCCTAATCCGTAAAAACAACAAATGCTGCTAATAAATCAATATAATCAAGAACAAACTTGCGGTAGTTCAAAATTTCTCACACATTACGACCGTAAGAAGGGTTGACGGCTTATGGCGTGAGAGAGTGAGATTAGTTATGATGGGAGCCGAGCCTACATTATAGTGATATTACGGAATGACATAACGGGCCATACGTCGCGACCGTCGTCCGCGCGAGATGACAGGTGTGCAGGCGCTCTCACAGCGCCACCTGCTGATTGCCTCCGAACAAACCCAACAACACAATCACATTTCGATACAGAAATTATAATCCCATCCGGCAGCACATCTCGATTCCATTGTAAGTTTTTTGCCTATCATACTTTGTACATTTAAACAATCATCAAATTATTACATACATACATTACTACATTATTTATACATTGCTCATAATATTGGAAAGCCGAGTAACATTTAACTGTCTGCCTTCTAATATATTGATGGATTTCGAAGGTTTTTGGGTAGGTACGTAAATAATAATTATTATGTGTTGTGATTTCTAATATATACATTGTTTTTTTTAATCATTTATTTATGTATACAGGGTTTTGTGAACATGTCACCCTTATATATTAGTTCTTAAATATATATTGTTCATGTCTTCTTTTGCAAATGTGCTCTACCTAACCGTAAAATAGTAGCGACTGCAATGGCAGTCGCTACTATTTTACGGTCTTATTGCCTGGAATAAATTGGATGAGGCCGCCTTTTAAACATTAAATTAGTTATTTAGAAGTATTTACTCTGTTATTGATGTTATATCCAATAAAATGATTAATCATTCGTTCAATCTTTGATAAATTGGGTAACATTTCTATTGTTTAAGACAGCCGGCAAAACCTTGCAATAACATTTAGGTTAGAAAAATAATTGTGTTAAAATTACGGTTAATTATTTAAATTATTTTTATGGACTTATTAGCCTTTTATTGTTACTTTGTTGAATTTTAATGAACTGTCAAATGGGGTCTATTAAATTGGCTCTACTATAATAGGTATTTTGTAAAATACGTACCTTCGGCTTATCATTAAAATGATAGTAAAGTGACAAGCTTAACAATTTACTTTTACATAAATTTTATAGATGGTTTTGTGAAAAATGTTTGATAAAGTATTCTCAATGTGATTCCCGCCTAAATATCTAATTCTACATGATACCGAAATACAACCATAGAGTATATAAGTAGGTAAGTTACATAGATAAAGATTCAAAGAGAAAAAAGAGGTTCATTGTTCCTTGGTAAGTTACATAACATCCTTTCCATAAAGGTAACCTTTTTTTCTTTCTGTGTAGATTATCTAAGGATTTTTAAAATTGTGTTGTTATCTTCTCGATGTCATTAATTGTTATACTTGTATAATTACATTATGAACTTAATTTTAGATTTCCACATTTGCCATGTTGACATTAAATGCTTTTTATCATTCAGTTCAGTTCAGTTTCTTGTTATTGGACTTTGCGCTTGAAGCGACAAGCCAGTGTCCGAGTTAAATAAAAATAAAAAGTGAAAAAGATGTTAATCAGTTGAACGCCATTTTGCGTATCTTTTATCATTCGATAGGTTCAATAATATTGAAATTACCAGAGAAAAATAATCACGACCAACGAGTATATAAGCACTACGTTTATTCAATACGTTCAGAAGTGACTCTATTTATTCGAAGAGTAGTGAAAGCAAACTCTATCTTCTCTTTGAGAGCACTGAGTTCGCGCCAGCGTGGCGCTGCACTCTGGCGCGAACTCATTGTACATAGCAAAGATAATTAATATCGCTACGTTTTACAAAGTAAACAGAGCAGAAAATAGTTACTTGATTTTAGGTAAGCAGTTTTATCTCAATATCTTATAATTGGACTTGAGCTTGAAGCGTCGTCAGTTTGCCAGTAGCGTTCAACTAAGCAGTTTTAAGTATCTATGTATGAGGAGTCCGTAGAACACGAAACTAAACGTGGCGATTTCTATACTATTTGGCTACGGAGAAAGAGATCCTTGATCATAAATTCAATCACGAATGCCATAAACCATAAACAGAATACAGACAGAATACAGACTTTATTCATAATACCATTATTACATGTCATGAAATTAATTAATTAAATATGATTGTAGTTACATTATATAGTTACAAATATTATAATATTATAAGGTAGTTACAATTTCATTGTAGAACACATAAAAATGTTATCTATATGGTAAACTAAAAAAATCACTGATATCATACAGTACCATATCGGTGAGCCACTTCATAGTTTGTTTTTAAAAATAGGCGTGGAAGCTGCGTTACGAATACAACCTGGTAATCTATTATAAATAGAAGGACCGAATATATAAATAGACCTCTTAGATTTCTGTAACCTGTGCGAAGGTGTTACCAAGCGGTAGTTATGTTTGTTACTCCGAAGGGCTCGGTCGGCGTTGATGCCGCGGCGCTAAACCATAAACTAAGGAGATGTTTGTTGTCTGCTAGTGGCGCCATCGCCGCTGAGTTTCGCGTAAATTCGAATGAAGTCTCAGTCACTTAAAATGTATGCACATAAAGGTACCTTTACACAGTTATCATATCAACTTTGGTGAAAAAGGTTTTTTTAAGTCTAAGTAGCTATTTAAAGGGTATATTAACTGAAATTGGACAAAGTTATGGCATTTTTTTTTCAATCAACCGAAGCTCAGTTTTTCTAGCTATTTGCCTTCTTATACTAGGTTCGAAGCGTTCGTAGTATTTTTAGTATACTATATAGTATTAGTATTTTGGATTGCGTGTATTATGTTTATGACTCTTTATGTTCTTGTTTCAAAACCTAGTTTATAAAACATTTACTATGTTCAATTGCTTTTTATTTTAATAACCCTTTTAAGTAACAATGTATATCAAGAAAAACGATTTCATTTGTTGAGGCACTCTGTGAGAACAGATTGCAATTAGAACAAAGAAGGAACCTTGAAAATGATTCGCTTGGTTGCAACTTCATCTAAAATTAATAAGACACTTAATTTTTCTATTTTATTTATTTACCTCTATTTTGAGAAAACAATTAAATTACTAATGAAACATATAAATTTAGCATGGAATTTAATTATATTACAGAGCTTACAAATCCCAAAACCCAATACATTTTCATATATTTGAGAACTTTTAGTTGATGTTCTAGTATTCCCGGAGAAAAAAAATATGATCTATACTAAAGTTATAAATCTGAAGAGTTTGTTTGTTTGAACGCGCTAATCTCAGGAACCACTGGTACGATTTGAAAAAATTCTTTCAGTATGAGATAGCCCATTTATTGAGGAAGGCTATAGGTTATTTTTACCGCGGGAAAACTCGTGTTTCCTGCAAAACACGGGCAACGTCGTGGCGCGCAAAACTAGTATAACATAAAACAGCATGACGAAATTAAACTGATAAGTCAGCTAGTGTAAGTTTTTAAGGTTTGCAGATAATTATTGTCACGTGCATAATATTATATTACCCTTAACCTGAAGAGAAGGGTTTATCATTCATGAGCTTTTTGAACAATGCGTAAAATACCTATCTATTACTAATTTATAAATCTGAACCGTTTGTTTGTTTGCTTGGACGTGCTAACCATAGGATCTACTAACTTAAACTAGTTAATTTATTTAATAAATTAAATTGTTAACTAGCAGACCCCAGCAAACGTTGTTTTGCAAAATAAAAAATAGATGTTGGCCGATTCTCAGACCTACTCAATATGCTCAGAAAATTTCATGAGAATCGGTCAAGCCGTTTCGGAGGAGTACGGGAACGAAAACTGTGACACGAGAATTTTATATACAACATTTAATTTAATAATAATAAAATTAAATTTCCTCTTTATATGGGCTATTTAATTCAATATTAAATAGCCCATTTAAAGAGGAAGGCTATAGGTTCTAACAAACAATCAAACAAACACTTGAGCTTCATTGTATTACTATTTATAACTAATAACTCCGTATAGGATTACACCTTCTTCTTGAATTTATTTATTCACATCAGTTAAGTTCAGTTCAGTTTCTTGTAATTGGACTTTGCGTTTGAAGCGACAATTTGCCAGTGTCGAGTTAAATAAAATTAATTATAAAGTGAAAAAGATGTTTTCCAGTTGAACGCCATATCTTTTTTATTTTTTTTTAAATTTATACATATCATGCCCTCACATTTTGAACTCTTCGGCAGTTTGTTATATTTTGACACAGACAGTTACATGGACACTCATACTTCTGCCGTGTCACACCTATTTCGTGTATCTTGCAAAACCTTGTTTTGAGCAATCGCCGTTCAAAGTTTTTTTCAGTTATTTACCTTTTTTGAAAAAATATGATAATTTTATTGGATTTTTTTTCCATAATATAACGAGCCGCAAGCTTCTAAGCAACGGGAAGGTATTAAAATATTGAAATCTTAATTATTTTACGAGTTATTAGCGATAACTAAGATAGGCATAACAAGGTCTCCATACAAAGCTTGATTTACGCGCTATGTAACTTAAAATACACTACTTGTGCCAAACTGACTTAATTCGTTAGGTGTTGCCTATGTCAGTTAAGTATGAGTTATCATAAATAGGTCTGACAGGAAGTGATTATTTGTGGCAACAATTTCTATGATAATAAAACTTTTTAAGAATTAGCTTACCTACCAACCAGTATTTTTTCATAAAATGTTGCTATTCTATTTCCCTACCCCCTAATAATACTGTAAATGCGTTTAATATTCCGTTATAATACCGAACCGATTTTGATTATATTTTGCAAATAAAAAAGTTTAAATCTTTGAAACAAATAAAACCTTCTTCCCATGGAAAAACCATTTAGCTCGGAATAAGCCGCCAGGTAGGTGAAATTTAAGAAAAACAATTTTTAAGTCTTTAAGAATTAAAATATTGTATTATGAATAAAAATAACAGCCTTACGAACTTCAGTTTCTATCTTAACAATAAAGTCTGTTCTCTCTCAAATCTCAAATTAACAAACTCTTCAAAAACACACACTTAAAGAACCAGGTTAAAATAATGTACCTATCTAAAAGTATTGACTCAGTATCAAGCAATTAAATAATTCTTATTATAATGACAACAAATTCAAAATAGTAAAATTAATTAAAATCACAATCAGAAAATCAAAATCACATATACCGCAAAGCCTCATACAGAATACTATAAGTAGTTAATGATTAAAATATACGCAAACCTGGTTCAATACTTTAGTACTTACATTTTTTTTCCAATAAGACTAAAAAGTCTTAAATTTTGTTAACATAGGATACATAAATATAATTAAAACAACCAGGTACTAGTGCGAGATCAAATTCTAGGTCTAAATAAGTGATGCTGATGAGTCATTAATATTCAGGTTTCAGTCATTGACACAAAAATCAAATCATTAAAATCGTGAATTGAATAAAATATCAATCAGAAAAAGAAAACCTGAATCAATGTTTTGAAATACAGAATCAAATCATATAAATAACACGGTATACATAGATCTAATTAGAACAATATGAGATCAAAGTTTGAATGTAACTATAAAAACTTCCGATAGGCTCTGGGAAGAGAATCGCATAATTTCAATCAATTGGTCTTTTTTCGCCTTGATCACTCCTTTTGTCTTTCCTGCCTTGGTAAATCGGTTACTAAATATTTTTCCGCCAAGTTCAGTGCATTTTTGCGTAACACTTTCAATTCCTTAAAACTTTCTTCTTTATATACATTTTTGACAAATATGTTAGTCAAGCCCCTTCGGAATTCGACTATTTTCAATGACTGTATGTTATATTGTTTTGGGAATGCGTTTTTTTTTAGTTAGTCAATAAGTTCACCATATTTTTATGAGAAATAAACGTCAACTATCATTTGTGTTTTCGTGAATCTCTTATTTTTTCGACGTAATCATTACGATCGTACATTATTTTGATGTTTGGAAAATGTATTTGCATCTGCGGCCATATTTGTGTGACTAGGCTCCAAATAAACAAATCTTATTTTTTCAGCGTCGATTAAGTCTTCTGAATTTATAAGCCGATTCATTGCTGTGAAGAGGATGCGATTATTTTTATTTTGGGCTGAGTAATTGTCGCTGTAAATAATTAATCTTTCTGGTGTTTAGCGTTGTGGACAATGAAGTGCACATATGACGAAGCAATATGGCTTTGCATCTACTATCGCCTTCATGCCAAACGATACAGAGAGCTTTCTCGTTTTTACCTGGAGACACAAATGTCTCATTAAATAAAACCAATTTCCGTGAGAAATAATAATCTTTAGTTTGTAATTTCGGCATACAAATGGCCTTCTGCATATCTGCTGTAAAAACTTTTTTCAGATCATCGGAGTCGTTGGAATCTTCTTCTAGCAGCTGTTTTGATAGGTTGCGATTTTCCAAATGAGCTCTGTATGTGTTACAAAACTAGCAATCACACTCATCACAAACGTGGTCTGGTTGGGCTAACTCCTGTATCTTTGGGCTCCCGTCGCGCCTATATCATGTATGTAACTAGAGTAAACTGAGATAGCCATTTTTTTCAAGTAAAATTATTGTCACGCCTAGTTAGTGTATGTAAAAATACTAGACATTGCTATGACAGAGAGAGGCAAAATCATAGTTGCATGAGATAGGGTGACAGCTTTTTTCAACGAATTAAACAAGAATAGACTTTAAAGGAATATACTCCATGGTTTAGAATGTCATTAAAATACGATTTGCACCTTTTACGCGCAACTCATGTAACTTAAGATAACGGACATACGCTTGACACGGCAGACTTGTATACTGATAAACATTTTAACCTCTTTCTTGCAAGAAATTGAAATTCTAATTTCTACTTCGAAATTCATGCAATAGAGACGTGAAATAATAAGTTTAAGTAATAAGTTTCTACGTGCATATCTAATCCCACATGAATGTACGAAAAATATGTTAGGGTCAGTCAGTATGGTGGCCTTACCTTTAATAAGCATGAACGTGAGAAAGGCCAAGAGATGAGAATGTACAATACATAAGATTTAACAGTGGCGCGGTGGGCAGAGGTCCGCTTGCGGTGCAAGAGGAAGCGGGTTACATGTAGAATCAAATTAGTTTTAACTGAGAGGTTTGCTTGTTAATATAAGTTAACACTGAGTTATGACTGCAACTTGTATACTGAATTCCACATTAATCGTAGAATATGTTAAATTAGTTATTTGGTAAACAAAAGTGCAAAGGTGCTTTTTAACAGCTCAATTTTAATAACCGAGCGAGCAAAGGCTTCTTAAATTTCGAAATTAGAATCCTGAGCGTAAGCGAGGGAAACCTCACTCACTAAGAAGCTCTTTTACATAATCTGTGGGTGAAACTAGGTAGATTTATAAAAAAGTTCCCCAAGGAGGTTTCGAAATTAAGGTCTTAATAATTAAAATAAACTTCTTCTTGGGACTTCTCTTTTATGAAGAGAGGTTTCACCACGCTGGCCAAATGAGTGCTGGCGAATGTCCTTCAAACTCTTACAATAAGTTCTCAGAACATGCCGGATTCCTCACAATGTTTGCCTTCACCATTAAAGCATACCGTACATACCTTGGTACATCCTCATTATAGAAGTTGTATTAGAAATAATAATTACTATCTGTTGTGTTGTGTTCGTTATGACCAAGTTTTACGTAAATTGCTTTAAACAAATTCTTTCATCCATTTTGAGCTGAGTGGTAGACTAAGTGACTCTTTTCCCATTATTTTCTATGTTATAATAATCTCAGATATGAATTGACTATTATGTCCAAATGTTATGCCCAAAAGTCTTTTATTTTCACCTAGGCACCTTGTTCTCTATATACTTAATATTAGGATGATGACTATCATTCTTACATTATCATGTATTTTTGCTTTAACATTTGTATTCCACAGATAAGTTCCAAATGAGTTATCTAACACTCTAAGCTATGTTTTAAAACGATACACTCTCTTGATAAATGTTTAACGCAACTATTTTATGGTCAATACAAAAATTCGGCGGTGACTTTAGGTATAATTTATTTATATAGGTACATATTTCATTTTGTTATGAAGAAAACATAAACGGTATACATAGTTTATCTAAATGATTAACCATTATTTAGTTAAGAATAAAACCTGTGAAGTCGGATTTCCCAAACATAACTTACCTACTCCTCGACTAATAATTACTATGGTCATTATCTCTAACTCTGTTGTAATAGTATCTCGTGCAGCAAAAAAAAGGCTGTTACTTTCAAGCGTGTCCAGAAAATCATTATGTCTAATCACTTCTATACAGCAAGAAGTATCGAGATTACGGGGCGAATGCGGAAACCAAAGCTTGCGGTTAAATAAGTTAAATAACTTGTTAATTCTGACGGAAACCTCTAATTTTGTTAAAAAAAATATGTATGCAATCATAAAAATACCTCGGCACACGATCTAAGTAAACTTGATCTTTAGACTTCTAACTTCGTTAATGATGTTAATAATGTTAGTCTCAACTGTATGGGAAGTCTATTGTCATCGTAGCACAGCTTTTTGCATATAAATTTAGAGAAACTCGTACAAATGCCATAGCGGCATGGAATGTCTTAGTTATTTCTTAACTAGGATAACAAAGAAACAAAACTGTGGAGAAAACATTGTTTTGTATATCACTAATTATGTATTCATTTATGTAAACTTAGTTTCTAAGCAAGGCTGCGTACCACGTCATCTAACATCTATGTCACAGTGATTTGAATGTAAGTATCTGCTACTGGAACCTAGTACCTACGCCTACTACCACAAGAATTTAGTATTATTGGTGTCAATTGTCAATTATATTATGCGACATCCTTTTACAAATTTGTATTTAAGAACCTTTCGGATTATATAAGTAACGTTACTTAAAAAAAACCTTAGTATATTACTAAAATTCAATCAGATACTTCCACATACTTAATATGTCTGTTTTTTGTTAGAAACCACCAAAATAATTGTTTAACTTTTAGCCTTCTGCATAATAGGCCACCGAAAAGCTAAATAAATATCGGTTTATTATATTTAAATGTCGTCAGTCATGTTGACCTTCGTTCTCCAATCGAGATTTAAAGTAGATTTCGATGTCACAAGGACTTTACGTAAAGGTGATCTGTTACGCAGGTTTTCCCTAACTCCTTTTACAATACTTAAGAATTTACTTTTCTTATGGAGATATTTTTATTCAAGTACACATACGGTTAGTTACATCATTGGGCGCAAGTTGTGCAGCCTTACCGGATACCTCTAAGGAAAATCTGCGCAGCCCTTTATGGAAATGTATGCGCTAGCTTACATAAGTGAAATAAACTGTCTGGAGCCTTTTTATAGTATACATATATACAAGATCGGCTTTCTTTTTCTTTCCCTACTACTGTATGTTCCAGCCAGTTATTATTGAACATTTATAAATGATGATTGTTTTTTTTTTTTTTTTTTTTTTTTTTTTTTATTATTGATAAGCCTTCATTTGACCACAATCTCACCTGATGTAAAGTGACAATGTGGTCTAAGATGGAGCATGAAGGCCTAGAAGATGGCTTCTCCGGGCCACATTACGAAACACGAAAAAATCGCTTCACGCACTGGCCCAGCCCGGAGGGTGGTGACAAGCCGCGGCCGAAGCCTACCACCAGAGACTGTTCTTAGCACCACCCGGAGGTCACGTGTAAGGATTCAGAGGGTTACCACTTACGGACGTGAACAGACAAAACCTCCAAGAATCCCAATCTCCTCCAATTGTAAAGAAACATCCTATGTTATTTATTACTTAGAACCTACTAGCAATTATAAAATGAAAGCTGATAAATGTGAAAATTATTCATCTTTGTTAGCAACTTTATATAATGATATAGTTAGTAGGTAAGTGAATGTTTCAATTGTAGAGTTGCTTGAGAACTACCAAATGAATGTTATTGGAATTAAATGAGAATAGAGCAAGGTAGAATGCGAACGGAGTCGTGAGGTCATGTCGTGTGAAATCTCTTACGACATGTTTTTCTGTGTGCTGAGTAATCTGAGAAGTCTCAAAATTTACCTTGAGATCATCGGTGACTTCGAGAACTGTGGTTTACGGGGCTCATTCCTCCCAGTTAAGTTATCCGCCTTCCCTCGCCGGCAGGCGAACAGCCGTTAGGCAACTCCAAGGAACTCGCCACAAACCGCTGACAGTATTACTTATTAGCGATACACAAATTCCTGTATAGCTATAAACACACTATCACTAGCACTGCACCTTCACTCCAGGATTCGGAGTAAACCGTTCGTTTAACGGGCACTCACTCGACAGTTACAACAGTAGCGACAACGCGCCGGTCGATGTTATGTTCGACCGAGATGTTGGCCGGACAATGACTGAGCGCGGGGCGAAATCGTAGGCTTCGGCGCTCGCGCAGGTTGTGGCGCCCCGCGCGCCCGCGCCCCGCCGCGCCTGCCGCCCGCACCCCTCTCTCCGTCCTGCACTTCACCCTCGAACGCATTTCCCACTGCGCCAGACCTACCTATAGAGCTACAAGGCAAGGGCACTAAACGAACTCTAAACTCGTTCCTTGTTGCAAAAAGAACACTTAACATCTTCTAACCTTTCAGAACAAAGTTGAAATGATTAGTCCTTGAACGACCTTATAAAGTATTAAAATATATAAGTGATTTACACTACATGTTTTTATGCCACTTGCACAAGGAATCTTATGAGAAAGAATTTTATTGCTTGTTTGTCAAATTCATTATACACGGTGGATTTTTGAGAAGGGACTATAAGGGCCGGTACATAAATCTTTATATTTACAATGAAATGTTCTAAAGATTTTGAAAATTTGTGCCATAAAATCGCAAAAATATTAATTATTCCAATTGGAGCAATTGCTTCATGACGAGATCAAAAGATAATATGAGATCATCAAAGGTATACATATAAAGTACTAGAAATTACAAAAAAAAAACAGCAAAAACTTATTCCTTACTATCGATGGCCTTATCTTATGATCCCTGAAATTGGTTCGACTAGGCTAAAAATTTTATCATCTATTTTAACCCTTTTTAGCTGATTTTAATATTTTTTTAATTACCCTGTGAGTTTGGACTCGGATTTGTTGTCTTGATTGAATTATTGTCTTAAGATAACCTTTTTGAAAGAAATACCTTATATATTTTTAAAACAATTAAAGGCATGCATTAGAAAGTAGAAAAGCTGATACCTCAGAAGCCGGAATACCTAGGACGAGTGGTTACGGAGATATAAAGGTTTTCATTTTAACGGCTATCATCGAAAATAAAGGTCTCCTCGATACCTCTCATTTGAACCCAATATCAATTGTCTATGGTGAGTAGTTCCAGAGATACATCACAGCACAGTTATAATATTGTCAGCTGTCATCTAAAACAAAGGTCTCATAAACACCTTTCATATGAACCCAAGATCGGTTGTCGGTTTTCTAGGTTGAGTTTCTTTTTTATATTAGATAAGCCTTCATTTGACCACAATCTCACCTGGTGTAAAGTGACGAAGTGGTCTAAGATGGGGCATGAAGACCTAGAATGTGGCTTCTCCGGGCCACATTTTGAACACGAAAAAATCGCTTCATGAAGCCCAGCCTGACAAGCCACGGCCGAAGCCTACCACCAGAGACTGTTCTTAGCACCACCCGGAGGTCACGTTCAGAGGATTCAGAGGGGATTTCAATACTTACGGACGTGAACAGAAAAACCTAGGTAAGTAGGTAGGTGAGTAGGTAGTTTCAGAGATATGAAGGTTTTTATTTTGGTAGCTGTCACCAAAATTGACAGTTTTGACAACACCTTTTATTTGAATCCACAACGCATTGCCTAGGATGAGCAGTTTCAGAGAAGTAATTAATTACTTTAATTCAATATCACTATCACATTAGAATTGGTTCTCCAGTTGGAGTACCTCGTTCAAATTATCTCTAAAAAATATGGATCTTATGACCTTTGTTTCCTTGTAGATATAACGTTGAATGCCCATAAGGTCCCTTATCAAATACCTACAGGCGGGTACTAGATAATCAGCTAAAATGTCACAAATAGGTGTTTTTCTTACTGGCAGTTACAAAGAAAACCAAAAATACTCATACAATTAATTGTAAGAATTCAAACTTGTTGTATCCAAATGCGTAGAGACAACTTTGTATAGTTATAGAGCTCACTTCAATAAGCGATCCTCTTTTTACATCAATTACGTTTTATTTTTATCGTGCTATTCAAAGTAATGGCTCTTCGATTCGATTTATATTTGAATGTAGTCTATTGAATCGCAATCCGTACGTAGTGGCAGCTAAATTGATTCTGTATTTTTAATGTTTTATTATGACTATTTTGCAATAAACGTTAAGATCAATAAGATTATTTGTTTAAATCAGTCTTAAAAGGACTCCTAAAATGTTTTTCATATAAATAGTATCAACAAGCAACGTATTATAACATTCGTTGAACTGATGGATATTAGTGCTTTCTTATTTACTTTTAAATTATTCTACTTAATCCTTAAATTAATGCTTTAAAAATATGGATAGAAATGAATATGACTAGGGTTTATAGAATCCTTATTGGCATAAAGGCTTTTCAAATAAACTATGTGCATATAATTTGTAATGGATAGGAAAGTCTTGTTTAGATCAGCATAGAACCCCTTTTTATGTTCTGACTGCTGGGACACAGGGACTTCTTTTTTGGCGACGGAGATTAGGCATTAATTCACCACGCCTTAGCCAAATCCAGGATCAAGTCTACCAGAAGTATTCGCGTGTAATGTAACATTGAAGATTTGACTTTGCGCATTACATTACAATATTAACTCCCTCACTGATGTAAAGCTCGCGTCATAAACGTTACATTACAACCGAATGCTCTGTAAAATCATAAGGAAAATACTATTTTCGGACTAAAGGACTTAAAATAGTTGAACCACAAAAAAACTAATATTATTATAAATATTATCATAAATATTAATCCTCCAGAAGTCTGTAGTTGACATACAATAATAAGTTGACATCATCACACGAACATCTTCAATCTTTAAATTATTCTTTAAGTTTTTAAGTTTTTCACACCGCCCTAACAAAGACTTCAACGCGCACTGTGACTAATTTAGCGCTATTATGAAACGTCTACCTAAGTACTTTAGGTAGGTTTTCTATGTAATCAGGGTTAATATTTTAAAAGTGAATGCCACATAAAACCCAGTAATATATACATTTACACACACAGTACCTACTTGATCCAGTTCTGTGTAAATTTTACCACTTCACGCTAGAAATAAAAACAGTAACGGTTAAGAGTACGTGTTCTATGACTTGCTTTAATTTTATAACAGAAGAATCAACTGTGTTTGTCATAACTACTACAATATTCACACTAGCGAGCATGCATTCCTTTATTTAAAGAAACGTTGAACATTACTGGAACTAAATTATGATCATAAATCCCCAAAGTAGAATGTCGTAAAGTTCACGTCGAGTACGGCGAGGTTGAAGCTAGCGGTGACCGGATAACGGTTGCCCAGGTACTTGAGGGCAGGCGCAGGCTTTATAGTAGTTCGCTACTTACACCGAAACTTGACAATAGTCCGTAGCGTAAGTCCGTAAGCCATTATCATAACCCAAGTCAGTGTCACGGTCGGCTCGCCATCGCAATCAGACTTGCCATCGCGCAAGGTTGCGTTGCATACGTGTCCGCCCCGCACGTAATATTATACCATACCCGTTATTATGTTGTTGATAACCATATGATTCTAAATATATCTATGAGTACAAATTATTGTATTACGTATGAACTTCACGGTAATGTTCGGATATAATGGCAAAAAACGACTAGCTTAATGAAGTTTATAGCTGTGTTCGACAATAAAACTTATTTACTTTATTAATTACTTCAGATATTCTCGTATAACATCAAGTCTTTTGCCGCGTGGACCTTTATTGTTGAGCATAGTCACGCCGTTTCTTTTTTGTTCCTTGAATCATGTTGGTTGTTATTGCTTACTTAATGAAACAACTTTTACTGGTTACTTGAAGCTTGCCTTATAGGTAGTGAGTGAGGGATATGCATGCATAATATTTGGCACATGCTTGTGGGTGTGATTTCGCCAGACGAGTACGGCTTTCTCCAAGTGTTGCAAGAGACGTGTGACGCGATGTCGGGTCTTCTGCTCAGCGAGAGATTGTAGGCGACTTAGTGAAGTGACATTTAAAGAAATCAACAAACTAAATATCAAGGCAGTCGAGTATTTTATCACCTACATGCTTTTTGTTATATAAAGCTAAAATTATGTGGCTCAATCTCAATAAGTCTTTCTTCATACTCGTTTATTGAAAATGGCAAATAATGAATCATTAACATCGGTGTAGGAGTTTTTTTAGGGTACCATCCAGTTTTATAACGAAGCCTTTGATATGTTCATAAAATATCTATGTTTCAAATATATTTTCGTAAAATGTATTAATAGTTACTTAATGTACAGTTACTTACTATACTAATTAACTATTATTAATTACTTTTAAATATAATCATTATTATTATAATAATTTATTCATAATTAAATGAGCAAGGTAACAAAAGTATACACCAAAAACAATTATAAGTTGTACAATCAAATTATTTGTTCGATTAAGATTTAGAATCGTTTTCCAAAATCATAAAAATGATAAAGTTATTTGGAACTCTACCTAACTGGTTCCATAACTCGCTATTACTGATTTAAAGTTTATTAGGAAACTTGTATATTGCTTTATCCTTCTAAAGATATTTCTTATTAATATGGAATCTACTCATGACTCAACTTTGGATAATGACTCAATATGTATTATTCAGATTTAAAAAATAGATGTAAGAGTAGGTGGCTGTTTCTTATACAGGGCGAGCAAAATGGTGAAATTTCTTTCAAATTAGGAATTTTCCTCCGTATCCGTCCTTAGAGAAAAGTTAGGATTATGACTTCAAACGGGAAACATAACATTTGGCGGTTTTTAAGTTTTTCGATATTTCGATGCTGTTCAAGCACCATGATCACAGATTTAAATTTAGTCCATGATCTCTTACCCGTTTCAAGTTTTAATATTGTTGAAAACCATGATTATATAAAAAGGCACATAAGATTGAAAATATATTGGCATGATCGTGTGATTTAACCTGTTGCTAAGAAATCGCAATTAAAGTGACCAAGTTGTGTAAATGCTTCGCTAATTGCGTAATATTAAGTGGGTAGAGTCCTCGCTTGATGACGCTGGTGCGTGGGCTGGGGAATGGAAGCCAGCGCCACTCACACTGACATCAAACTCTGCATCCGTGTAGGCGACAACCCACAACTACTCCAAGAAAGCTCCTTGAGAAACAATGTCATCGAACAACCGTGATTGATCTCAAACCGTTGCTTAGTTTTTGCCCCATTCAAAGCGCTCATTCATATCAAATAGCTACGATAACTGTAAGTTATTGGACTTAGTTTGTAATTAATCTGATGGAAGCGAAGATCAGTGAAACAATGGATTCAGATATAGCTAAACTAAACTACAAGAATTAGGTACGATTAGAACATAATTTATCGTTGTGCAACGCTACAAATCTTAGTCTATCCAGTCTATTAGCAACGATATTTACCTTCATTATTAATTTAATGTTATACTACTCACGACTACGACTTTTTATGGACTCATATTATGTGAAAAAATAAAGAAAAAAAAAATAGATATGTATACGTAACCGATATATTATATTTCCTTTGTTGTTAGCGCCTTGTAAAGTATCAGTTTTAAAACTAAAAGTTGTGTATGTTCTCAATTATGCTTCGCGTAATACATAGATACGCATAGGTATTACACACCTATTTTATGCAATTTTATACATCCTACTAAAATCATAAGCGAGTGTGAGGATGTAAGTGTTTGTAGCTTTCACGGAAAAACTACTACATGGATTTTGATGAAACTTAATAATAAAGCTTACATATCAGAATAGCACACAGGCTACTTTTACTGTAAAATAAAACATTGAAATCAATGATTGCCAGCAAAATCTGGTTTGAATGAAATTTGGCACGGACATGCCTGTTTTCAAAGTAAAGGACAATTGCGTCCTTTTAACCGCAGGAAAACCTATTATTACGCGGGCAACACCACGGGTGGACAGTTAGCACTTACATATTTCTTTATACGATATCAGGTATTTATAGTTAATCTTCAAATCCTCCTCAAAGTACACTTGGTAATATGCGTATAGTTTTAAACTATTCAAGAGTCGCTATGTTTTTTGCTACGGAATACTTCGTCATACAAATTTTAACCACACCTAAAGGTGTCAACGTCTTATACAAGTTATCAGTGCTCTCAAAAAGGGCACAAACCCATCACATGCCGATGACATCACGCCGCGTTACTTACTGTTACACAGACCATAATACGTGACAGGAATGAAAAAATATCACCTCCTAACGCATCGGTGACCGCTACTATGTGAGGACAAAGCGCCGAGATTTCATTAGAGTAAAAAATACGACGTGACCTTTCTTTCCTTTTTACTAAGTACACAGTTTTTTGTCAGCGATGTTGGTGTTGAGTAAATACTCACACCGGGAGATAAGGTCCATTGTGTTCTTTCGATACTTTATAGAGATACTTGGAACTCCACGAGTATGTAACATATTTCACATCCCTTTATAACCTTTTTTTCTATTTACTATCGAAGTTTACGGCGCCTGTTATTTTTAGCTTGCATTATTAATATTTTCATAATAAATTAAAATCACTGCAGATGGGTTCAAGATACCTTCGTGGAGCGTGTAGAGGATCGGGCGAAGCGGGCGCGAGCGAACGGTGACACACCGCTAAAAATAGAGCTTGTGTTGGAGTCAGGGCCGGCGATGCCGCGAGACCTGTCCCGAGCCCCGTCCCTCCCGGGAGTCCCGGCCCGCCATCTTGTCGATCCACCGGCCGTGCCCGGCTGCCGGCTCCGGCGACATACCTCCGACTTGGCAAGGACACTCTTGCGAATACCTCGGCCGTTGATGTTGCCACGCCAACTATTTAACAAGATAACTAAGTAAGCGTATCGTGAGACGTTGAACCTAAACGTTTAGTTAAACCATCGTAAATTGCACATAAAACGATAATAAGATGGGCGATAGTACTTCTCACTTCAGTAAAACTTTAACGTTTTCGTAGCATCGCTAATAAATTTTTATTTCTCTATTACCAGCACTTGAAATATCACCAATTAAAAGTTAAGGCTACTAAAGTTAACATTCTCATCTACAAATAGTTAGAACAAAACGGCCCATTATGATTCATCTTAGAGAGTTGCTCGCAAATGGTTTTAACTTTCAAAAATTAAAAATTGCATTGATCTGATTAGTTTATATTTGAAAGGTTCTGATAAATAAAGACAATGTTTATTATTATTCTTGTTCTTAGCATATAGATAACAATTAAAGACTAGCTTACCGTGCTGTTCGTCGTAACTATAATCTCGTATTAACTATAGTATGAAAGCTTAAACGTAACGTATGTTAGGTACTTATTCTTTTAGCCTTTGGGTACGAAAACTATCGAAACAATACGATAGTTTGTAAAACTATATAATGTATTCACAAACCATGCTATCAAGATCCCTTGTGTACTTAACTTGGATTATTTTCAACACGAACAGCGAGCACCTAGCTATTTAATTTAGCTGCCAGCATCTTAGATGGGCAGGCAATTCATCCGCACCGCTCATTGTTGTAAATCTAAAAAATAAAACAATGGACTCCACGTTACAATCTCGCCATGGATCGCTAGAAATGATGCAACCCATGACCCTATTCAATACTTAACACATTGTATATAAAATGGGCTGTTAGGAGGCATTACATTTTTAAAATTTTTTAATGAATTTTTTCTCACGAACAATCTCTGTTATATGTACGCTGCACCAGCCGGAGGAATAATTGTATAATTCTGTAATTATATATATATCAAAAAAAATTGAGCAGTTTCAAAGAGAATAAATATTTTGATAACCAACTGCTAAAGTTATTTATATTATTCTGAACTTAATTTTTCCCATAATGTAACAACCATAAACAGAAATTGATTTTAGTATTATTGATATAATAGTTATGAAAGCCCACGCTATGAAGAACATAGCGGATTTAGAGTGAAATTACTAGCTCGAATCAAACCTTCCAAAAAAGGTAGTTAAAACTTATTACATAAACAAATTTCATTAAATTAACAAAATTGGTGCAGCAATAACTGAGATGTAATGAGTGTTGCATTAAATCCGCTATAACTATTTTTAGTGTTGCTTTGTCCATTTTTTTTTAATCCTCACTAATTTTGATAAAGGTCGGAGGTAAGAACGCTCACAGTGCATGCACACAAAAGTTTTATTCACTATTAAATATAGTTAAGAAAATACCATCCAAGACTGAATAGTTTCCAAAGAACTAGTGATTCCAATAAAAAATATTATACCTAACCTTGGAAAAGTATCATCTCACGCAATTCATATTTTTTTGTTACAAATTGAAAATTGCTAACCCGTCCATATAACAAATTAAGTGTTAATCAAAAGTTTAAGATTCACGAGGAGAATAAAACAATTAACGAATAGATTCATTGAAAAATATGAATTTAAATAATGAATTCACCATGTAGCGGATGAGCTATTATTCATCATATCCGTTTAATCTTAAGCATTTATTAGAATCGAAACAGCCAAATAATGTCTAGAATGAAAATCAAATAGAAGTAAAGGACACGGCCTTTTGCACAGGAAGATGATGTCACTGCTTCGACTGGTTTCGCTTATTATTCGATTGGTGTAGAACCTGCCGCCAAAACGTTAGGTAGTCGACCTGATGCTTCAACATTTATTCAATATTTTAAAATTACAAAATGGGATTCTTAACATTAAGCTGGAATATATATTGAATGAAAGATATTGTAGATACAGAAGATCTTTATTATTCTGCGGTAAAATTTTCTTAGAGAAAGTTTGGCGAATAAAATAACCGACCGACTGCACGAAATTTTCACACGAGATATCTAAAAATCTTACACATGGCGGTTACCATCGCCTACATATCAATACAATACTATTTTATGACCCTTAACGTAAAGGTTAGGTACCTATAACTTTGCATCATATGTCTACTTCATTTAATATTTTATTACATTGAGTGGGCTGTCATGTCTTTGAAGTTAGATGGCGGAGTAGGCGCAAGCGCAGTCAAGATGACGTGGCTATTATTAATGTGACAAAACTTCAATGCCTATGAATTTATCTGTAGAAATCTTGGTAAGTATTTTATTTTTGTGCGTTTTGCTCAGTAAAACTACGTCAAAGAAATCAGTCCATCTATTTGTGAAGGAATGTCGGTCTGTGGGCTCGCGCAGGCTTTAAAGTCTAAAAATAACTACATGCAATTATATTTTTTTTTTTTAATAAAAGTTTAATTTTTATTCAGTGCTTTTTTTACTTTTAATTGTGTGATAAGAACTTGAAAGGTTCTGTTTCATTAGAACGCAAGATAATTAATTTCATAATTATTTTAACAATTACGTCATTTCAAACGGGTTACGTAATGTAACGAAAAAATTGATAAACATTGACAAGCTAGTTTTTATCCAGTCTCAAGGGACCAGGAGGCAACAATTCGTCTCGGCAGCTACTTTTTACCCAACTGCAAGCACACCAAGCCGCGGGACCTTGTAGTGTATATGGCACTGTTATTACGGGTAATTCAATAGAGGGAATATAACTTATATGCCTATTCATAAAACCAGTGCAGTTGGTCATAAAATATTATTCTTTGAAATGAAACGCCTTGTTTCAAGCAATGATTGGTAAGATAAAAGCGAAGAGGTTCAATTCCAGATAAATAATTCAGGAGGCTGAATCCTATGGCCTGGAATTTGCAGACCGTAATAGAGGTACCGTTCAACTCGAAGACATTGACAAAACATGTATTGAGAAAGTACGGACGCTCTTCTAATTTAATAAAAATACTACTAAGATTTTAAACGCGAAAGCTTGTGAGGATGTAAGTAAGTAAGAATGTGTGTTTGTTGCTTTTTCACGCAAAAACTACTGGATGGATTTTGATGTAACTTCACAATAATATATTTTACATATCAGAATCAATTATAGGCTATTTTTACGAGAAAATACAATTATTGCGAGCAAAGATCGATTTGAGTCAAAGCTGTTCTACTAATTAAGGACAAAAACAACTTTTTAAGCAATTTTTTGAAGTGAAACCTATATAGAATCGTCGTGATTTGAAACCGGATGAAACGGAAATGGAAATAAGATTGGCTTACCTGTCGGGTTAGCCAATCTTAAACGCTAACAAGGTTAAGCAGAGTTTGCGCGACGCCAGTACTTGGATGGGTGACCGCCCGAACAAAATCTTTTTGCATAACTAGTTTTTTTTTTGTTTTTTTTTTTTATTCTTCTTATTCTTTTGTCGATTTACTGAAGTTTCACTTCTATCGTGTGTGAATCGCACACACACCTTTTTTTAATTATTATTACTCGAGCAAAGCCGCGGGTGGGCAGCCACTTAAAAATAACGTAATATGAAAGTAAACCGATGCTCGTGATTTAGCCCATATTTTTTTAGGCTTTTCGGTCCCCAACGAACATCTTTTCTTCGTGCATGTTTGCTTACGTCAATGGGACTTTAAAAGACAGATGTTTGAAGAGAAATAAAGAAAAATCTACCAATCGTTGTAATGGAAGGTCTAATAACGCAAAAAATACAAGTAACTAACACATGAAAATAATGAAGTTCCTCAGGTTTCCTTAGCTCAGGCTTTTATCATACGATAATTTATTTTTCGTTGCCATCCAAGTATAACGAAGGAGCGGATAGCTAGTTTAAAATTATTATCTTCATTGTCATGTCAAAGCTACCCTGACCTCAAAAAACATTGTGCTAACCGCTTGTTTAGCGTCACTCACTGTATTTATCTATATGCCATTTAATTGATTCATTTATTTGCTTTGTAATTATTTTTATATAACTTCTATTTATTAAAGATGAGTTCCGTGAATACGGGCTTTCCTTTTATAAAAATCTTACTAAGTGCCTGGGAGTCGTCTCTTTACGAAATTACATACAAATCAATCAGTCGAGAATTAACCTCCAAATCATACAATCATAGATAAAAAGTGGATCTATATTTGAAAAGTTTTTTGTGAATGTGTCTGAATCAATAATGTTATTTTGTATTTTTACAGTTTGTTCTTAAGATCTTGTAGTTAGTAAAGATTTATCCTCCAAATCAAATATAGATAAAATTCCACTTTAAATAGTTTTCTGTGAATGTGTCTGAGTCAACAATAACGTGATATTGTATTTCTTGAAGTTCGTTTGCTCTAGAGTTTAGCAAGTGGCAGCGTTGCTTGTTCAAATAATGCTTTGTGGGTGTAGACTACGAAAGAATGACCCCGTGCTATATCCCGCCCCGCCTGCTCTGTCGAAATCTCCGTTTACGCAATACATCTTTGGACGAACCGGTACACGTCGGTAATACGTCCGTATAACAATGAACATTTCTATCAATACTTTACTGCAATCGATTTTGGTTTAACACTTCAAATTGTAGCATATTCAGTTCATTCGTAGACTTCCGAAGTTAAAATTCGTAATATAATGTAAGTAGTACACATCATTAATGCTTTCTCGATTCGAATATAAGTAATGTGGGCGTTAAGTACACTTACGGTGTAACCGATCCTTGTTTGACCTCATTTGATTCACACATCTCAATAGTACATACATCACAAATTTAAATAATTTTACTAATGGTCATATCACATGTTTAATCTAGTTTTGGGGAACACATTAGATATGCAACTATGAAATAGCACATATGCATAACCTACATCACTATTAACTACTTTGGACTTCGTTTGTCCACTCGGTTACTAAGAACAAGTAAAGTTTGTAAGTGCTTTATCATGTATGAGTACAACATACGAGTATAAACAAGGTTTTTTCAAAATCCATTATGTCATCTAGCCACCTAGATACTATTATAGTTATATGAAAACCGTGAGGTCAGTCTTAAAATCAATCTCTAATGATGAGCTCACAAAAACCGCGATGATCTAAAATACCGATCTCACAACTGTATTGTATTGTATTGTATTCTTTGACCTCAACCACACCTTAAAGATCTATCGGTTTCAAACAGTCAAGATTTTATTAAAATTATACCTCAAGTTCATAATAAATTGGCTTATTAACTTACCAGGACCAATTTATGTATTTAATCAATGGTTTTCCAAAGCAAATAAAACTAAATAAAATAAAAATAAAAAAAGCTATGGATAGTCTGAAAGCAGATAGAGGCCGACAAGGTCATTGAAGTAAAAAATAAAAGTATTTAGGTGCGGAGCTCAGAGGATAAAGGATAAATTACGAGCATAGGGACCTCCTGAGCCGGAGGTCAGTGAAGCGTAGCGCTGCTATTATGTCCATAACTTCTAATATTAATTCCCTGAGCTCTATAAAAGTATTTTAATAGCCTACGGTCCTGTGAGAGCCAGCTAACACTTATGAAATTCCATCTCAACGAGGATGAAACGAATTTGGTGTTTTGTGTGGTTACTAATTTGGTTTGGGTAAAGGTAGTTGACTATATATATTTCGTGAAATATGCAATTAATAATATTATTTTAAAATTTAATTATATAATCGAATTAGTCTATAGTTTCAATACTCAGAACAATATACATAAATAAGGAATTAGTAATAAAGGAATGACAGAAATGCTTTTTATCCTATTCGATCTACAAAACTAATTTAATAGATTTTTAAACTAATAACTAAGGGCAGCCGTGAGGCATAAAACTTACGCTTAGTAAATCTTCAGATCGTATCCACATCGCCAGTTCTTTTTTTTTTATTAAAAGTATGTAAGTACATGTTTTTATAAGATTCAGATAATTAAAAAAAAATGAATATACATCCGCGGGCAGTCTATACAGGCCTCAGCTGCATTATGCATAAGCCAAGAATCCGAGCCACGCAGGGAGCAACGCCCGAAACACTCTACTCATAATTAGTCTTAGCTAGTACATTCTACAGAAGTGCATGTATCTAGATCTTTTAAAGATGAGGTTCCATAGGACAGCAATCAGCCAACTCGATCAAAATCCCTCAGAGTTATCAGACATGTATACTTGATGGAGATTGAAAAGTAATTGCTTTACATAATTTCCTCACAGCTCTGACATTAAAGCGTCTTTAATTTTTCTACCTATAATTGGTACAATCAAGGTCAAAATATTTCTACAAAATAAAGTTGCATGATTCATTTTATGGCACATAATGCTATTTGAATAATAGCCTTTAGTTTTTTAGCACTCAACTAAACACATCCCTACCGTCGAGACACCAAAAATAATTTTCACAAGTAAAATAATTTTGTCACTTTAGGATGTGTTAATTATGATATTGATAGTAATAGATATAAAGGTAATTCTGGTATTCTAATATAATAATCATAATAAAAATGGTAAGTACCTATACATCCCGTTTCAAGCTCAGAAGATGAGATCACGTACAGTGCTCATTAAAATAAAATAAAACGAGATGCGAGATGAAATTATTAAATGATGACTTCGATTACCACACGACCACTAATAAACCTAATAATATTATACTCGGAATGTCATTCTATTGTTCAGAGTCATTTCGGACATTTCAAAGTCAGACTTTCTTCATTTATATTCCGTTCCGAACCGTAGGACTGTCTTGAGGACATTTCGCGTCTTTGTCTCGAGAAAAAATAAAAAAGACAGCTTTGGTAAGTAAGTTTTTTTTTATACCTCAAGTAATAAACTCTGAGTCCTATTGTCATTATGGAACCAGTAAATGACAATCTTTGTTAATTCAAAATAAAATACTACATCAAAAAAGCGTCTAGAATAATGAACATCGCTTACATCCGTCTGTACTCTTATGCTACGTTATTAATAATATTAATAACGTAATTTTTATGATGAGTCAAACTAGGCGCTGCTGGTTGAGTGAAATAATAATTATTGAGGGCTACGGTTCCAATTCAAAGAAAAAAAAACATTTCTCAATATGGTCCTATAATTTAACGAGAATATTTTACCATCTTTGCACCCTTTTTAACCCCCGACCAAAAAAGAGGGGTTTTATAAGTTTGACGTGTCTGTCTGTCTGTCTGCTGTGTGTCTGTGTCACCATAGCTCCCGAACGGATGGAGCGATTTCAATTTAGTTTTTTTTTGTATGAAAGGTGAGTCTGGCGCGAGTGTTCTTAGACATGTTTTATGAAAATCGGTTGTGCAGTTTAAAAGTTATGGGGGTGAGAGTGGGTAAGGAAAACCGAAAATCTGCAAATATACTAGTGTGGGGTATCAAATGAAATCGCATCGCGTCCACATTACATAATATTTGTGGGGTATCAAATGAAATCGCATCGCGTCCACATTACATAATATTATGTTGTTTTACGTTTAAGGAAATTAAGGGATTGGAATCGGGGGTTTTTCTTAAATTTTAAATTTAGATTTATTATCATTTATAACTTTATTCTGTATTTCATAAGGAATAAAAAATAAATAAATAGATAATTCTATGAAATGTAATTGTGAAGTGACTAACTACATTGTTGATTGAAATATGTCAATTATTAATTTCTAAGAAGGTCGCTTATTCCTAATGTTTGCGTGTATGACATCAGACTGCGCATCACTGCCTCCAACAATGAAATAAGAAAATGTTTTGTTCGTACCAAGGTTATGTACCCGTCCGCAAGTTTTTTTTTTTATTTAGGAACCTGTCTCAATTATCATTCTCCAACCGTAATTATGTTTTTATTTTAGATCTAATTTATACGACGACCAGTTCCATAAACTACTCTAAACTTTTATGATAACGTACTTCTATTTTAACTATTATTACGAGTAATTTAATTTAATTTTGTATTACTTTCAGTAAATTATTGTTAAATTAAAATAAACAAGGTGTATAAGAAAGATTAATTCATAAATAAATGTCATTATTTTTTTTATTAAGATGATGCCAACCTATGGCTTGCATGGTTTAAATAATTACTTTAGCGATTATATTTTAATGGTTCATGATAATTAAGACTAGACAGCCTTTAAAATAGAGTCGTTAAAAAAATAATTAGATTATGAAGTTAAAAAGATAGGTAAATAAAATAATAATATTTTATGTTGTTGTACACAACCCCCGCCTGGTTTTTAATAAACAAGATGTTATATAGATATATTCACAGTTTATAGAAGATTAATTGTATTAGTAGTAAAACTTCGATAAAAATCAATTTTATAAAATAATATGCATTTCCTGTAAACATTTATGTTTCATAACTGTACATGGTGATTCATTATGGATAATCTATCCACGTAGTAACTTTGTTTTATTACAACGGGCCAAGCATATTATCATAATAAGTTAATTTAAACATTTTGTTATGTAAAATATATTTAATTGAATAAAATCCTTAAAAGTTAGAACGTTCATTAATATTTCAAAATTCAAAATTTTATTCATATTTTGATTTAAAAAACTTTGCCTTACAGTTACATTTTTAACTAAAGTTTTTTTTAGTTTACTTTTGCGTATGGAAAGAAGGTATTCGATAATATTCGGTAATGTGGTGGTGGTAATGTGGAGAATAAGTGATAACTTTAAAAAAATAAGCAGTAGAATTGACATTGACCTCTTCCATACAAGTGCTTCCGCGGCAAGATCGCGACTTAGCGATATTTTTTAATATAATTTTTTACTTTTTCTGTACTTGTATCACAATTACATGGTTTTATTTATTGTCTCTTACTATTTTAGTTTGCATGTCTATTTGAACGTTGCTGTGTAACAAACAAAACGGCAACACCATTTTGTTTGTTACTCAATATTGTTGTCTATTCGTGGGAACCTTTAATTGGCTCACCATTGCTGGCCAATTGCAGATCTACCTAATAGAGATCACTTTATTGGTTATTTGACAGGTGTTTCTAGATTTAAACTCCTTCAAAAGTGTCAAAGCTTATACATGAGACGGGCCCTAAGATTATCTTAGTAAATAGTTTAGACAGCTAAATAGTTATACAGTTATAGGAAATCTCAATTAAGTACTGATAAAATAAGGCATTTTGTAACATCTTTTTTATTTGAATCGTCTTTGTTAAAAAAGACAAATTTGTACGCGAAATATTCTATCCAAATATATGTATTTTATTTTATTAGGAGAACCAACAGCTTAATTAAAACAATTAAACGCTAACACATACAATCAGCGTGGTGAATGGCATGGCCTTATTTCTCTCGTCAAGAGAGAAGTCCCCGTGCCC
This sequence comes from Gymnoscelis rufifasciata, assembly GCA_929108375.1. Classification (NCBI taxonomy): domain Eukaryota; kingdom Metazoa; phylum Arthropoda; class Insecta; order Lepidoptera; family Geometridae; genus Gymnoscelis; species Gymnoscelis rufifasciata. Next base: position 8,376,596 of record OV815308.1, on the reverse strand, counting down.
GAGCTGTGGGAACGTAAATTGGGGTTTTTATGTTGATGATAATGAGACATGGATACTTTAAAACTTAAACATTGGCCACCCACAGAAAATAAAAGCACAATACCTACACTTAAAAAGTTAAACACATGAACTTGATAAATCTCGTCCTCTTGGATGTTTTAGTTTCATTAGAAAAACACCTTTTATAGTAATCATTGTTTTAACATGCTTATTTGTAATTGTATTGATTCTAGAAAAATATTTATGTGTGTTAAATAAAAAACTATTAGTTTCTATCATAATCGATGTTTTTTTTCATAATTGATGTCCAATCATACAATTGCTGAGGATGATTCGTTATTCGAAAAGTAAACGATGCGTAGTTGTTACCGTAGCGGTTAGTCAAAAATTGATACCGGTCACTAAAGCCTTGCATTTTATGAATAATTAGTAGTACATACAATATTATCATTATAATGTTATTTAACAAGATAAATTAGGTCATACATTTTGCTTGATGCTGATTATTCAGTAAATATTGAAATTGAGCTTAAGCCCACAAGAATATATTCGATATTTATTACGAAATGCACCGTTAGTAGGTAAAAGATTTACAGTCGATCGTGCTTTTACAGGCACATATCATAATATAAACACAAATAGATGATGATCACGTAGGGTTTAGTTAATAAATAGAGTCATAAAACATGCCCATACGATCTGAATTGCACGACTCCTTGCAATCTAAGAAATGGTGATATCACCTCGTAAACGATGACAGAACATCGGCAGATGCAATAAAAATAAATGCCTATTCCTAGAACTTACTAAAGGCCATGAAAATAATTAGTTATCCGCTTGTGGTGGACGTACAGTTTTTTATTACCACAAATTGTATCTATATATAAATGAATATTTACTTTCAATAATCTAAATTTAGCTTATGAAATAAATATACTGAAATGGACGAGAGTTTTCTAAACTTAACAATTTTAGAAAACTCCCAGTTCTCAGTGCTCAGTTCTAGAGCCACAGCTAAAATTAATCTAATGAAAACTTCATTGATTCGAGTTTCTTATTTCTGATGCACGATTATTCCCTTGTTATTCCTGAGGTCTCCATCTCAGAGACCTCAATTTGTTATTGACAAATAACATAAAATTTAAATGTTTTATTTTTGGATACTATAATTTCTATCATTTATTTAAAGATAAGAATAAATCTTTAATTTTAAAAATATTTTCGTGTATTTATATAACTAATATCTATCTCACTAGGGCATCTATCACGGTTTTTCCCTAGATTCTTCGTTGTTGTATGTTTTTAGCCTATCTTTGTTAGGTACCAACTTCAGAACATACATAAATAAATAAATAAATATTGCCGGACAATCCACACGACGACATCTAGCCCCGTGGTAAGCTATAACTTGTGTTACGGGTACTAGACATCTGATATACTTAATATAATAGACATACATAGATTAGATATATATTTTTTATTATACATATTAAACACCCAAACCATGGAGAAAATGCTTGCAGAACATACAAACACTTGACCCCTCAGCGGGAATCGCAAGCGGACCTCCGCCCACCGCGCCACTGAGGCAGTCAGAAGAACATAATTTCAGAAGAAAAAAAAATGTACCAATTTTCGTAGTTTCGTAGTTTTCTTGTTGAATTTATTTCACTTCTGGATTGGTGCTATTTTACCATTGAGGAGTTTTCGTTTTAACTCAGCTTATTGTGACCAAAGAGTATAAAGTGAAAATAATGGCAGCTATTTCACTCCAAAATGATGGTGCATGAACTACAAATAGTTGCAGTTCATGCGCCATTATTTTGTTTAATGCCGTGTGATCGACCTTTCACATGACCGATGAAATAAGGGCTTTTCGTCCAAAGTTATGCTACGTTACTACGTCTTATTATAAATTGCTTTGCCTTTGGAGATGTGTCAAGATGCTTTGTGATAATTGATCAATATAACAGCAAAATAACATTTATTATGATAACTTGCGTAAACTGAAAAAGAAAGAATACGTCCCTCTATTGTATGTAGTACTTTTAAGTTATAAATAAATTAATATTTCCGTACAATCCACACAACAACTATAGCCGCGTGGTACTAGACATCTGATATACTTAATATAATAGACATACATACATAGATATTTTTTATAACACATATCAGATCACCCAGACCAAGGTGAAAGTGCTTGCAATCACTTGACCCCCAGCGGGAATCGAACCCGCTAACTCTTGCGCCGCAAGCGGACCTTTGCCCACCGCGCAACTAGGTCAGTCACAGTTGTTTAAATTTTAAAATATCACAGCCACTTTTTTTTTTTAAAACCAAACGACCGCCCATTATTATGACTAGTTATATTACACAAAAGCTTGTCTACCACAACCGGTATTGCAGTCTATTAATGTGTGTGTGTTGTGTGTGTCTATTATGTGATGCGCATCACTAGCAAAATATGAATATTAAAATGACATAAAATATATTTGTAATTTTGTTAAGAATTAAAATATTAGTACTAAAGTCGGAAAGGACTAAATCTCCGGAAAAGTTGACTAATCTGCCACAATAGTCGATGTCTATTCGACAATGTTCTTGCGTGGATAATTATATCCAGGTCTATTCTTAGTATACATCTGAAAGAATAAAGACCTTTTTGAAAACCCCTGAACACATAGTATTTGTTGTTTTAACTAAGAGAAAACTTAACTGAACTATCTAACTGTCTCAGTAGCGCACTGCCCGAATGTCGACTTGCGTGTTGACCAGTTTTTTTGTATGTTTAGTTGTATACCTAACATATTTGTTTGAATTAAGTTTTTATTTTAGCAACAAAGCAACTAAAACGGCAAAATTTTAACGCAATTATAGCCACATAAAATGTCAATAGGTATTTTATTTCATTAGCATTCTAGAAGTTTCTTAAAATAGGTAAAAATATTGCATAAGAATTTGCAATTGCACTTGCTGTAATCCTAGGAGCCGCTGCTTCTCTGTGAGAATATTTTTCGCATATGTTTTGCAAGATGAACTCTTATACATTTACATATCTTTGTACATTTACAGAAGCAATAAAATTAATTAGTACGGACTAATTGTACTCACACCTGTTCATTTAAATGCTGTTTTTTTTTTATTTTGATCCTGTTTTTAGGTGTAGTATTAAGATCACTTCTAGACTGTTTCATTGTGTACTTAGCTTTAAATTATTTCACAAATGATGACTACGAATAGGTATTTGATAATTATTTACCCTATGCATAAATAATAATAAGAATGGTAATGTTACCTTTAGTTTAAAAAAATACATACCTACTGATAATATGCGATTATCTTCTTATGCGATTATTAGTTTGACATGACTATATTTCTCTCTGTGGCTTCATAGCTCCTGAACGGATAAAACGATTTCAATTTAGATTCTTTTAATGAAAGGTGAGTTTTGCGCGAGTGTCCTTAGTTATGTATGATGAAAATCGGTTGACCAGTTTAAAGGGTAGGTATTAGGGGTGAAAGTAGGAAATAAAACTAATATTTAAGTACTCTCTAATGATAGCGCATCACGTGTACATTATAAATGACTTTTAACTTTCAAGGGGACTAAGTATTTAGAAACATATTAATTTAGATTATTTAAGCTTTTATTTTGACTCGCCTGTTTTGTTTGTAAACAAATCTTGCAAATAAAATTTTACTCACTTTCCTTTTTTTGACTGTAATTTGGCACGAATGTGTCAATGGCGTGACATTACAATATTTTGATGACATCTTGCTGATACAATGCTGGAGCTGGAAGAAAAACAGAACATCGATATGAAGGACATAACCCCATCGAGGTTGGGCTCAAATAAATCGATTCAGCTATTGTCTTAAGAAAAAATTTTGATACAAGTGTAAAAGTTACTGACGACGTTACACGTGTTTTCATTTTGAGGATCGAACCCCTGAAATTGATATATTTGTAGATAATTTATAAATAATTGCTACTACACAATGATTTTAATTTCTACAATAAAGTACGTGGCGCAGCGTCGTAATAGAAACGTTATTCCTCGAAAACAGAAGTACTTTTCCATCCCAGTAGTACAGAACGGTAGCGTGTGAACGCTGAGTTTATGATTGAATCATAAAACGGGATGGTATTCTATTTGTACCAACATCCCAATACTCGGAGTAATTGCAAGAGTTCAACGTTCCCGTGTTTGCTTTGTCTGAACAAAAGCTATGATGATTTTGCTCCGAGCTTCTCAATGAAAACCTTGTTCCCTGTTGTACTTAAAAGTATGATAAAAATAAGTTTAACACTAGAGTTTCTAAAGTTAACAGGTAATTTGAGAAGCACTGGTTTGGCTCAGAGATTACGGTAAAATATTACCACCAATATTTAACTTACTCTATCGATTTCATGGATACTAATTTGCTGGGTTTGATTGTTATAACGCGCTATTATAAAATAAATAAATCAAAAGAACTTTGTAGAGGAAAATTATATATAAGTATAAGTAGAATAAGTAGTGTATTAAGTAAAATGAATTGCCATTCCATACAGGTATATTCTCTCAGTTAATAGGATAAGATAAGATTATCGTTTATTTGCTCAACCACAAAGGCCCCACAAAATTTTGAGTAAAATTAGTGTTACGCTGCAAACATCAACTAATCATTAAAAAAACAATTTGATTTGCAGGGATTTGATTTCAAATTAATTAAATTGGTAACACAATTATGATGTATCTTTATTTAATAATATAGCGTACTATTCAGGATGCATTGTTTTTCGTATAAAATTACTTTATGATGCAAAATACAAGGTGAAGGCTTATTTTGATTGCTTACAGTCGTGATGGTATGTACTTAAAATCATAAGTGCCTAAGTTCAATTATGTTTAAGATCTTTCAATTAGCGAGACGCAGCAGGTCTCATTAGGGATTCTTTTGTAAGAATGTTTTTTATATGTTCTAAGAAAACAATTTATACTAAAACGTAATAGATCTTTTTAACCTAGATGAGCCCCCGTAGATTACTAACTACGAGTATGTTGTTTATTTACTTTGGTGGGCTTATTTATTCATATTTAAGCAACAGCTTGAAAAATAATTTAATAGCTTCCAGCTTTAAAAACAATGATACTTCATCCAAAAGAGCTGCAAAGCTTTGAATAATGAAATGAAATTGTTTATTTGCGAGCATGCATTATAATTATTATAATTAATAATACATGTCAGATCCTAAATAATAGTTTATGTCAATGTATTCAGCCTTTTTCGAAATCATTAATATTTCTGGACTGCTCACACAGCACAGTAAATTAAGATTTAATAATGACAAATATTTATTTACCTATGTAAAATAATAGCTAAGTTATGATGTCGAGCTAAGAGAAGACACGTATAAACTTAATTAGGTCAGTGCTCAAGCGGAATTTTATCCCACTTAATGGTTCGTTTAACAGAAACCATAAAACGGAATAAAAATCGAAGAGGAAATAAGAAAGTTACGTCCAAGATGGATGTAATTATTTTGACCACTTTCCATTCTCCTGACCTTCAAATTGTTAATTCGTCAGGCTCCCTTGTAGCTCGCGGGAAACAAGATTCGCAAGTGCACTTTCATTATTCTTCTGCAAAAGCTATTGTGTAAAACAATCATATAGAGGATTACAGATAAAAGTTTTGTACATATTTATGGTATGTGTAACATACCATACACATAAAATTCCGCTTGAACACTGACTTAATTTAGTTTATACGTGCCTTCTCTTAGTTCGACATCATAACTTAGCTATTATTTTATATAAATAAGGTTTTGGTATTTGTTAATAATCTACTAGTTTTTCACGCCACGGCATAGCCAGTGTTTTATGGATATTCCCGAGCAAAAACAGCGGTAAAAAGTAACGTTTAGCCTTCCTCGATAAATGGGCTATCTAAGGTAGGTAAACATTTTTTTAAATCGGACCAATAGTTCCTGTTGTTAGCGCATTCAACCAAACAAACAAAAAACAAACTCTTCAGCTAATAGAGTCATGAAATTTCATAAAAGGAGATTCTTACTTTCTTTGTTTATTACCTTGGATCTATTTCTCTTTAAGATAATAGGAGGAAAACTTTTTATAGTGTAATTGATTATCAATTGAATAGTTTTCTTGTTAATTATAATCTGTATTTTTCACACTATATGTGGGTCAACGATCGGTAAAATTTTTATTGTTCCGACAATCGAAAGTTTTAATTAATGATAATTTACCGGGCTGTCATAATTTGGTATTAGGTATAGTTAGTTACATCCTACTTATTTTTATTCGCAGTTTACGTTTAAACATTATGACCAATAACTTTTAAGCTTTCTACGTCAAAGCGTCGTCGGCAAATTACCACCGTACATAAACCGCTATTATTACCCAGCTCATTGTTATACAGAAAGCGCATGTGAAAAAAGTAGGCTTATATGATAGCTGTATCAAATACAGTTCACAAAAATTCACACTTCGTTCACCTAGAATATTCATAAGCAAAAACGAACGGTGTTAAATTACTGCAGTGGAACAAATATCACAGAAATACTTACGTTGTAATGTAAGGCTATTTTTATAAGTGTTTTGATTCTCATGAACCAGAATTAAGATTCCACTGTGCCTATCTTGGGTTGGCGTAAATTATCCATTTCTTTTTGCTGTACCCAGGTATAAGGCGTTTAAATGCTATTCTCTTTATAGCGCAAAATGGAACAAACATAAGCTTGTGCAACCACATAAAATTAAGTCAGTGTAGAGATGCTGCCGTTTAAAAGCAAAATTGTGCATTTACAGCATTAAAGAAAAAGTTTTTCTGCGTAGAATACTATTTATTACAAAGGTTTATTGTAAGTGAATGTGTCCCCCACAGCTGTCTCCACAAATAACAAAATCAAATCATGTTGTATGAGTATTCTAGTCCCTAGATCATATGCCAAAAAGTTAAAATTATTAATCATATTAGTATAAAAAATATACTAGCTAAATTCCATTACTGTTAAAGCAATCTAGCGGAAAATCCCGTAGCCCGTAGCGTGTGAGCGCGTCGAAGTCTTTTGTATGGGAAATAATTCGCTCTAATTTGACATAATGTAGTTTGTCATGTTTCACTTTTAATAAAATAATATAAATCTTTGAGATTTATTCTACTGATAAATGTCTTATGTACCAATTTGATGGGCTAAGTTAGCTAGGTACCTTTACCACTTACTTTAAATAATTTGCAAAAGGTATCTAATGCTTCCAAGCCTTAAATCCATATAAAACGAGTTAATGCCCCCAAAACTCGTGTAAGAGTTTAACAGCATTTTTATAAAACGTGTCTTAGTCAAAGTCAAAGTCCGTAGGTGATTGTTGAAAAAAATTGTATTCTATTCTGTTTTAAATGTAACTTGGAAATTTGTGTAATGGACTAACAAATTTCCCTTTCTTCAAATAGGTCGTTTCTAGGAGATCTTGTTGTTACGAAAGTATTTGAAGAATTCGTTCAGTGGGCAATTTGACCCACAGAAAATTTTAATTCTTGTAAATCGAAAATCGAGGAATAAATTTTGAAACAGATAAGGTACAATTTTCTAGCATATTCAATGTTCTCAAATGTTATCATTTGGGTTTGGTACATGTACTTACTGGTTATTTATTGGGCATCTTTCACCATCTTGGAATAAAAAATAAAGAAGGATAATCACTATTAAGAGCTGTCTCACTCAGACTATTATGTTTCTGAGTGAGACAACTCTAAGTACCTATATGTGAGATAGTGAAACAGGCCCTTAGTTTAGGTAATACAAAATGTGTTCCACTAACTCAGGCTGAACCCTGGTGATGACAAAATTATATTTAAAAATGAACAAAAAAAATACTTATATCTTTATAAATAAAAATAACAAATATAAATAAAATGGTATATAAATTAAATCAACGTTTTCTCTCCTGGTTGTAGTTTCACAGCGGCATGATAGAAAGTATACCAAGTACCTGCCTACGTACTGTTGATATAAATCTTTCTCGACATTACAATGCGTTTTTTGCGCCAGATACTATCAGGTAGGTATAGTTCGTTACAGTTCCCCTCTAATGCCTTACTAGAATATTGAAGATAATTTTTGATTAGGTATAAAACATTATTATTTAATGTTTAGCATAAGCACCTTTTACGATCCCATTGCTGGGACACAGGGACTTCTCTCTTGACGAGCGAGATTAGGTCTTAATTTACCACGCTGCTATCCAAGTGCGGTCTATTCAATGTTTGCTACTTTATAACTTTATGATCTTAGTTATATATGTACCTATACGGATATATTAGATTCTAATTTAGATAGGAAGCTTTTTGTTCATTGAAATATGTTATTATAACTATCATTTAATGAAGAAAAACATTCCATAATTATTGAAACCCAACCAATAAAAGGACGGTTTTGTATGCAAACATTTGGACAACACAAATATATTATGTACCTATTTGGTGATGATCATTTTGAACAGAAAAGGCATTTTATCATTAGCAAATCAAAGAGTGTATTTGCAGCCAAGCAAGACTATAAATGCAGAAACAGGATTCACAAGTCAACAAATAAGCTTATGAAATATTTCCCTGTTGGAAGTGCCTACTTAGCAATTACCTACATATTTGTAATATAAACCTAGGTCATCAACAGCATTCTAACATTATCGCAAAAGCTATGCGCACATTGATTGGCTTTTTATTATTCATAATTGTTTTTTGCCGGGAATGATGGTAGTGTGAATTACGTAATATAAGCTGTGGATATTCAGCGAAAGGTCACAGTGCGCGGTGACCGTGGCGGGCAGAGGGGGGGGAGGGGAAGACGAGGGGGGTAGGGCGCCTGAACTGACGCATACTATGACAACATCGCCGGTATACTCAAGACCTATGTATAGAAATAAGCACTCTGATTAATATGCTTGGCCTTTTACAATAAAAAAATCTTGTTTCTATGCTGTTCTGATGACTTAGGTTATTTACCTTGTCGCCGGCTAAAGCTGGAAATTTAATATGTTGTTTTGTTATAATATAAAATAAGATAAGAAATTTTTAAAATAAGTTTAATGTCTTTTAACTAAAGTCACTTTTAAAACCTGATCTGTCACCTTGCTACAATACCAATTATAGCTTTATTTATTTTGTTAATTTGGAAATCTACTTCTATAAATAAGGATATAAAAGTGACTTAGACCTCCAAGTAAATAAAATACATAGGAACATTTATAATACTTTAGACATTTGCATACATTTTAGGAAACCTACCTACAATATATTCAAAATTCCAGAACATTTTTCGATAGTTTTAAGTAAAATTACTTCTTAGAGAGGTGTTTTACCTATGTTTGTTATTTGCGTTTGCGTTGGCGTCGCACACGTAGTTAATTCCGAGTTTCAAATTTAAATCAGAATCGTTTATTTTTGAAATTAATATCTATTAATGTAATTCTATGGTATTATCCCTAGTAGATGAATAACCTTTGGGACCCATACAAATACCATAGATTTCACGCTACAATACACATTTAGTTTAGCACGCTCTATCGTACCACATTGTGAAGATGAACACAGACCTTAGATTTATCTTCCAACTGGTAGGTATCATGAGTTGATTATATGCAAACGAGCACGTCCGTGGCATTGGCCAGGATACGGCTGCTTCCGCTCCCCTGACTTCCAAGTACTGCCACCAGCCCACTATAACAGTTATTTAATACTCGACTACATTCATAAACTCCCGCTGGTTAATAATCCTTTTAAATAACTGATATCTTATACCGTTATAGGCTTAACATTCTTATCATTATCAAGTTCATTGGATAGCGGAAGGTAAGGTACTTTACATGCAGTATCTCGCTAGAATACCTAACGAGTAACAAGTATTAATAGGTTACCTTACCTTTAATATAAACAAGCAGTGCCCCGCGGTGTTACCCATCCTATTTTCAATGTTCCCGCGGAATGTAATTTTTTAGCCTATAAGCTTTTTCTGTCCTAGAATCTGTGTACCAAATTACATTTAAATCGATTCAGTAATAAATAATAAATATATAATAATAAATATTTCCGGACTACTCACACAGCATCACCTAACCCCAAACTAAGCAGAGCTTGTACTTTGGGTGTTAGGAGACTGATATACTACATAGATACATTTTTTTTTGTAAATACATACATATTATGATACATAGAAAACACCCAGTAGACGCAGAGATTACCCCTACAACGTAACAATCTCACAAACTTTGCATGTTTACCTATATTATTAGTACTATCGGATGATTGCCATGCTTCCAGCAACAAAGGCGGATTTAAAAATACTACAAAACTTGAATAAATATTTTTTAATTCTAGAATCCCATAATCCTATAAAGTAATAGTTTGACTACAAAGTCACGAAATCGCCGCCACTTTCGACATATATATTTACCTGTTTAGAACTAGGTATAATACTCTAAAAAAATAAATAATGATATACATATACTTAGTGTTGGAACGGTTTACTACGCGTTTTAATCATAGCTGCTATCCGGTTTTTGAAAAGTCAGGGAAAATTCTTATTTTTGTATCATAATGCTATTAATTGATATAAACCTAAGTTAAAAATTCATCCATATGTTGCCCAATCTCCTTTCGTAGGCGCAACCATTTATGAATATTTTTGATATTAATTTATTGAATATAACTAGAGAACTAAAATTATACGGCAAATTCAGAATCTCCTCCTTTTTTTGAAGTTTAAATAAAAATGACTAAAAGATGCGCTAACACTAAACTTGAACCTGTCCTAGGCTAAGTCCTAATCCGACGTATTGGGGTCGACTAAATTCGGTAAAACATGAGATATTGTTTTATAAAAAAAGAAAACTTTACAATATTGTTACCAACTTGCAAACACCAGCTTTCATTTGAAAAATAATCATCCGTAATCCGTTCACGGAGCTCAAGGTAAACATAAAAATATTCGGCAATTTACGGTTGTCAATTTACATGATGGCAACTCTATACATATACAAACCCCAAGTAGGTATGCTATGTTTAGCACAATGCTGCAAGCGTATGTACCTACTTTACCTACATTGGCAATCAGTTAACTTACCAACTTTACGACTTGCATTAATTCCTAAGTTAGAGCCCTGTTTAAATGTTGTAGCTAAAAGCTATATAAAGCTCACGTGTAGGTACGTATCCTTTTTTACAGTGGATGGATGGTCCTTATCCGTGAGTTACTTAAGTGTTAATTACCGCGTAAAAGAGTTTGTAGCCATGTGGCTTCTTCATTGTATACAAATGTAAATACACATACATTTTATTACAGCAAGATGTTTACCACATTATTTATTTGTGTCGTGAGTGACCGAATCTACGGTATACCGAGACATAATTTAGCCAAAAAACAAGTTAATACCACAGATTCACTCCCGGTAATAAACGCCGGCTCGCGACGACGTAAATTACATCAATGAGTTTTTGAGAAAAAATAGAGAAAAAAAAAAAAACTTGGCTGCGGGTGAGATTAGTGTGTCCATGTTTTTTATCAAAATCTAACAAAAATTAATGTTAAATATTTTTACTTTAATTTGCCCCGATGTTTGTCAAAATTCAAATCTTGCAAGTTATCTTTGACAAGGTTTACTGATGAACTTATGAGCTGAAATAACGCAATGTAAATTTGCACGTGGATATGATATACATATACCTCTATATAATAATATTAAGTTGAAGAAATTAGCTAAACATACAAACGGTTTCTTCTCTGATATAAACTTAGTATAATTTCAAATACCTGTGATGTTCCAACGGTTTAATAGCGTCATGGCGTCATGCCAACTATCGCGCATTTTCTTTTTTGTTTATTACAAGATACAGGCTACAAAATTATTTATTTCCAATGTTTGGTTTTACAAATCTCAGAATATTTTCACTCCTAGTATGTAGAGGTAGAACGATGACAACTTTGTGAAGTAACCTTGTACAAGTTCTTGTTGGAGAAGAAAGATATTTGAGTAAAAATCAGAAACACTGAAAAATACCAAAATAAGTAAAATAAAATGATTCCGTTATAATTAGGACTTTAGCCGTTATTGTGTGTATATTTGTCTGATGAAGGCGAGGGAAAGTGGTCACAGGATCTCCGTTATAAAAGGGCATACTCGTAGGTAGCCAAATCGAGTTTGCGCTTACATGATTCGTCTTTATAAATATGTTAATTTAAGATAATCAATATCATCTTTTTATAGTTCTCCTTTTACAGTTTAGACTTGTTATCAGTCAGATTTTAACTAAATATTCCGTATCCTCCTTCCTAACGAGTGCCGGCTCATTAACGCTCTATTACCGTCCTCGTATCTACTCAGCGATTAAAGCCTATGAATATTCCATCGCACGAGCACGCGTGAGCCTTCTTGCCCAGGTGCCCTGATGCTAAAAGTCTACCTGAAGATAAACCTCCAAATAAGGATTATTCTGAGGTTCATCTAAAGGTCTATGCCAAAAGTCAAATTTCGGATTTTTTTGTGCAAGTAGGCGTCAAAAACTTATGGGGGAAGGTGAGGAAAATACGAACACCTAAGGCGAAACTCAAATAAAACGGTGCAAATTGACCATAAAGTTTCTGTATTCATTTAGTTAAAAAGTACACATTACTACCTTACTAATTCACCTAATTATCTCCCGTGGTGTTGAGTGGAAACAGTTGTAGCATGATCTCAGAAACAACAGTAAGTAAAATATGCTAACCTATTTCTAACACATTAAAACCATTGTATTCGGGATTACCCCCCGTCCGCGTTTCTCTCACTCTCCCTAAACTAATGTATCAGGAGTAGCCCATTTTACTTAACAGATAAAGTACTTCGTAACGAAGTAGTTACTTAAGAATATTTAATTACTTTGACGTTTATAACATGAGGACAGAAGTAAATGTCCTTTTTCTATAACGTCGTGAGTGTATAACGAAAACCGCGCACAGATTATGCTAACACGAATATTCCTAATGATGGAATGTACCAGGAAACACACGAGCATGCATCAGACTATGCCGTCAACTATAAGACCTTCTGCCAATTACGAGTATCTAACAAAAAAGGTGTGTAGTTATTGCCCCATTTCCGTCTTGGCAGTTTTTGTTAACCGGCCGACAATAGGCAGAAGTGCTACATCTAAAAGGATGCTAATTATACCTACCCAGTGGTTATTTAGTAAGTTAAGTAGTTATTTAGTTTATTTATGTTTAGTTTGTCAGAACAAAGAATTGAACAAAGAATTAATTAATTGGGAATACTTATGTCCACATTTAATAATGGGGTTTACCAAACTTAATTTTGTTTAAAGCGATTGTCATTGCTAGAAGTAAAACATAATTTACGACAGTAATTGTTGACAATAGGTAACTGCTATAAATATAAGTAATATAATTACATTCATATAGAATAGAACTTGAAGTCATATTATTTATATGAGTATGATTAATTGATTACTTATACAATTATCCAAAGGATTGCAATTTTTTACTCATGAATGCTTGCGCTGCACTGCATTTAAATCTGAGTTTTAAACTGTCACTAAGTACACAAAACAACTAAAACCAGTTACTTAAAGCACTTCGTTAAGACTAAAAGTCTAGGACATACATGGGTAGTTAGCATCACACAGGTCTAGGCTATTCTAGGCATTAAACTGCGCCGGTATGCAGATTCACGCCATTAGAAACCTTGCTAGCAGCAACATTCTTGGAACCAAATTAGCTGTTCAATCAAAAATTATCCTGAACTCCTGATACAAGTACACAAGATGAAAATCCACCGGTGATACAGGCCCTCCGAGTAAAATTTGACAATGGTTTAAATATAGAGCTATATCGCTCAGACACATGTGACAGAGCAAAAAAGGTTTTGACATAACTAACCATTGACACGTATTATTAACATAACCATTGTATAGTTTACTCGGATTTTGTGAGATTGATGGATAGAAAATACTTAATTACACACAAAACAAAGAAAGAATACAATAAGAAACTAAAAACTAAACCTAGAATGCGTAATGGGCGATTTAATTGCTTAAAGAAATTTCTTCCAGACAACCGTGGACAATAAGCTCTTAATATTACATTTTTGTGGGCGAAGGTCCGCCTGAGGCGCAAGAGGTAGCGGGTTTCATTCCCACCGGTGGACCAGATTTTGTACGATCTAGAATTTCTGGTTTCAGGTCTGGGTGTTTTAAAAAGGTCTAGTTGAATTGAAAGCCTAATAAATAAGTGTAATAGAAATGTCAACATTAATATTGTTAGATATAAAATAATAGTAGGTAACGTTTTTATTTCCTTTCTAACTAACAGCCTCTAATAACTTTCTCACTAGTTCTTAGTTGTTAATGCACGTTAGTATGTGAAAGCGTATATAAGCTTTATAGGTAATGCTGCGTCAAGACAAGGTCCTACCTAGGTACCATTAACTGATAATATGAAGCACTAGGCACTAAGCACCTATATCAAATGATTAAAATTTGGCTAGGTTGTTATCATACAAATTTTCGTGTACGATTTTCGATTTTCAGGATCTCGTTCTGCTTTCCTCATAATAACCTCATAATAACTCATAAAATACTGTGCCTGGAAACAGCAGGGTGAATAAAGTCTACTAAAATTAAAAAAAAAAAAGTTGGCGCGCAAGAATGTACCTACAAAAATAGCTTAATCTAAAGAGTTAGAATCTTAAAGTGTAAGTTATAACGATCAAAAATAAAAAAAAATCTAAATATGTATTTATAATTTAAAACTCACACATATGTATGTATATTTAATGTAAGCATATTCATTTTAAATTTACTTACCTACATAATGAACTAGAAGTTAAACTAATGAAAATTTAAAGTGAAATGTAAAAATATGTCTAAAATTCCTGTTCGTGTGTTCTAAAATTGTGTTTAATTATTTTGAAAATTTTCCTGTAATATGAACCCTCAAAACAGTGGCATACTTACCAGATACTTACATCATTTATTATTTACAGTGTGTAAAAGTGAGCATGGGCAACTGGACAACTATTGCTGGGACATCCTGTATGAGTTATATAGCAATTTCATCTATACTATCAATACGTGTGGTAGTTAGTCGCATGGCCTATTCAGACCTCACAGGCATAAATTACCACAGATTACCTTTGTGCCGTGAAAATTTAACAAATGTAAACGTACCTACTGCTACAATGGATGGATATAATTTATTTTCATATTACTTGAGTTGAGGTGAATTTGCATTCCTATAGTAGTACCTAGGTGCCTGTAAACTGTAAACCTTCTGGTTACATTGCAACTCGGAATTATTAGTATCTCTCACGGCAACTATAATTCCGGCTAACTTTTGATGAGTTTTTTTAGGAAAACCTAGAATTTCAATGAAGAGATGGAAATTCTGATTGCCGGAATGATAATTTTGTGAAGTTGGTTTAATGTTTATTGCTGCTATAACATATTTACTTTTGGCTTCAGATTAATAAAATAATTAGCCAAAGGAATAAGGAAAACCTTGTAATTTATTGTGTTTGTTGCACCAACATGATAAAAAATTGAGTTCCGAGTTTCTATCTATCCAAACGAGTACATTCCCGAAACTAGGTATATATCATAAAATCATAACTTATTCTGACTAAACTAAGCTGGCATTAAGCTGGAGCCCAACTTACAAAATCGTGCGCATAAGGTGAGACAAGACATGGCGTTGGTCGGAGGCGACGCGCGTCGGGCATCCAGCCAGGGTCAATACCCCCGATACCGCCCGCTCGATCGCCATCCACAATGGGGCTGCACCATAACTGAACGTAAACTACCATTATAAGACATACTGTTTGTTTTAGAACTCAACCTTAAGGCAAATACCATTGCACTATTGTTACTCTAAGTTCAATAGCCAGCGCAGGACTACGGACGCATTTGGGAGACACTTCAATTGATTATTCAATAAACAGGTTAATGCTAAATTGATTCTGTATTTTCCTCATTCCCAATAGCGGCTTTTGGTACCTACAAGTGAAATGTTAACCGACAACCGACTCTAATAAATTGTCTATCTACGGAGTACGGACTACTCCAACAATCATTATTTAGTTAACCAGCATCATATCAAAACTGGCCGTTATTAAAGTTAAAATTATAGTACAGCATATGCCGTTAGAGCGGTCACTCACCCAAGTAGAGACCTTGCGCAACGTTGCTTAACTTTATAAATAACTACGTTTACCGGTACGGAACCCTAAAAAAGTTAATTATTATATAAAGACACCTAAAGGTGTCTAGTACTGGTGGTATATCTACATAACTTTTCGGATATGTAATAATAACCGTTAATAACAACTATACACCCTCATATCTTGTCGTATCTTGGTCTTTGGTACCAAATTCTAACTCACTTTTTCCACTAAACATTATTATAAAATAATCTAAAGCCTCAATCCCGTTATTATAAAATGGAAAGTTTTATTATTTTTATATGGGTTGAACTAAGATATACTGTTATTGTTTATCTTACTGTCAAATAATGTGCACACAAAAATAACGTCAGCTATGAACAGTTAGAATTTAAATTTCAGCCCCAAGAATATTAAAGTTTACCACCAATACCACAGGACACAACCATTGTTGGGATTACGTAATGTTAGGAAATGTATTTTATTAACAATCCGGCACAAATCATTTCCTACTACAAGTCCCGTTCATTGAATTTCTAACTCGTAAAGCCATGGTATTGGCTTATTGGCTATAATACGTCTTAGTGGAGAATAAACCTAGTAAGGTACTTACCTAGGTACGTTACTTAACTCCAAAATAAACAGCAGGCCGTAGATAGCCGTGCACCTAGGTAATGTGTGCTTTAAAGTCGGCAAACATCATTTCTTGGACTTTCTATTTACACGTCCACGCCAAATTTAGATCATTATCTAGTTGGCTCATTCTTTACGTAGGTAGGTACAAAATATAATATTGAAATGACATCGTTTTTCATTGTTTGCACAAGTGAATTAAACTGGATTGTCATTAATATCGCGGCTCTCGAAACTTACCTTAGTACGATGCTCCATGTGTCGATGTTTCTATAACATTATTAGTGTGACTTTCATTTGTCCCCATGTTGAAAGATTATGAATCCAAAATGCAAAGACCGCATTTAGTACTTATTATTCAGCTTAAATCGGAGGTGACAGACACATTCTACAGTAATCAGTTTCTCTCAATTCATCTCTCTGTTGATGTTTTTATTGGGTTTTACCCATTTTATATTCTATAACATTTTATGTGTTATTAAAAGGTTAAGTATCCAATATGCAAAGACCGCATTTCAACCAAGGACATTTCAGTATTATTAGAATGTTATTATCATGAAATGTTTGCTTAAATGGAAACCTATATTTTTCAAAATGTGAATATTAAGTGCTAGTATAAAAGTATAATAGGTAAGTTATACTAATATGGTGATAATAGCTGTGAGGCGTAGGCTGTCGGGAAATCATATTAATGTTTAGCAAAAGCTGTGGGCTGAACCTATAAGGTCAACCTTGCACCCACACATGCCTTTTATGTAAGTATCTCCAACTTATCGCTAACGTAGACAAACGGCGAAAAGGACAAGGATTGTGATACGATTGTATGCTTTAAATTTATTTACCTTAGGTTTTTATTCAATTGGTTGTTGAACGAATTTTATACAAAAAAAAATAGGCAGTAGGAGTTTGCAACATTCACCTTTGCCTAAACAGGCAAGCGGATTTTAGAACGGCGTTAGTGGGCGACAAAAGATTGAATGAGTAACGTATTCAAAAAAATACTTTGTATTTTCTACCTTCCTTGGGTCCACATTAACTGCTTAAGTTCTTTAGTTCAGGTATGGCTATGACAAAACTAAGTGTTTTTATCTGGAAGCCTTTAATTAACTAAACTAAGGTTTAATTTTAAGCTACAAGCTAAAACAAAACTTACGGTCTTAACTAATATAGGATCCATAACACTTGAAACATAAAGCCTAAAATTAGATTTCAACCAAAAATTATTTAAAATGTTAATACTTTCGAACAACTAAAGATACAAGATATCGCGCTGCCATCGATAATCCACCCTTCCACCGTGTATAAACCACTAATTTTTAATCATATCTATCATTGCTTTATTTTTAAAGTGATAACTTCTTATGTGAGGGAAAACCGCTTCGTTAAGTAACGCGTTACGTTGCCAGTCTGAACTGGCTGAGACTGGAAACAAGAAAGGGACTCTCACGCATACGGCATAGGAAAGCAATTTTTTTTTATGCACGATTAAAAAGAAGAAATTAAATTGTAAAAGTATAATAATAGGTACCTAATAATAATCAAGGCAAGTACAAGGTGGATGCAGGCCTGCCGCCTCTAATCGAAATAACTGGAAGTCAGTAGTTCAGTATTTTTTAATTGGACTCTGCACTTGAAGCGACAATTTGCCAGTGTCGAGGTTGAACGCCATTTTGCGTCTCCTAACTGGAAGTCTATGAGCTTATGTCCAGAGGCCATCCAACAGCTGATATGATGATGATGATAATAATCAAAAGTTAAAATTAACATCGAATTGAAATTGGTAAAAGTTATATTACATTTTAATTGTAAATAAAATATATGTATGTCGGAGCAATTTTGACCGAAATCTGAAGAAGCAATTTTGACCGAAGCCCTTTCGATGGGTTTTGTCGGTTCTCGCTTTTAAGGCATTCTAGATCTAGACGATCGGAACTATTCTACTATATCTGTGGTCGAAACCGATCAAGGACGCGATGACGTCATTTGAGCTGTCAGTTGGTGGTTATAATCTCAGAACAAGGAACTTTTTTGGTTGGAATGGATTGTGTAGCAGGCTTTTAAATCCCGTCTTTGTAGACACATAAAACGTCTTTGTAGACCTCCGAAAGAAATTGGAAGGATTCGAGATGTGGTGCTATCGGAGAATGCTACAAATAAGCTGGATGGACCACATTACCAACGTTGAGGTGCTTAAGCGTATGGGCAAGAAAGTGGAAACGGACCATTAAAATAAGAAAAGTCGCATATCTTGGTCACATACTTCGTAACCCACGGTACCATCTATTACAAACTGTGATGATGGGATAAATTGCCGGAAAGCGCAGAGTTGGTGGACGTAAAATGTCATGGCTTCGGAACATTCGACATTGGACTGGCATTAAAACCGTGGAACAGCTGTACAGGATCGCCATGAACAACGAAAAATTTAAGGAGCTGACTGCCAACCTTCAGTATTGAAGTGGCACCTAAGGAAGAAGAAGACACATAAAGAGAATATAAATAAATAAATAAATATTTCCGGCCAATCCACACAACAACATTTAGCCCCAGAGTAAGCTCTAAGCTTGTGTTACGGGTGCTAGACTTCCGATATATGTATACCTACTATAATATAATAGGTGTACATATATATAGATATTTTTATTAACATATTAAACACCCAGACCAAGGAGAAAGTGCTATCAGAACATACAAACACACGACACCTCGCCTCGGCGGGAATCTAGACACCTAGAGAAGAAGAACAGTCTCTGGTGGTAGGCGTCGGCCGCGGCTTGTCACCACCCTCCGGGCTGGGCCAGTGCGTGAAGCGATTTTTTCGTGTTTCGTAATGTGGCCCGGAGAAGCCATCTATTATGTCCCATCTTCGACCACATCGACACTTTACATCAGGTGAGATTGTGGTCAAATGAAGGCTTATCCAAAATAATAAAATAAAAAAAATAAAAAAAAGAATGGTGTCGTTGAGAAAAATGGGCATCCCTAACTACTTCCGGTCTGTTCCCGGACGAGCAAGAGGGGACTATTCTGTCTTTTGTTTGTCTTCTTCAATCGTTCTCGTCGTGTGCTTTATTTTGTCTATGAAAGAATGAATGATTATTTTATGCTCTGTCAGCTGTCAAGATTATATTTATTGTCTTTAGTTAAGATGGCGGGTGACGAAAGTGACAGGTTTGTAAATAACAAGAGAACAAAATTACAAAGATTCTATATTTGTTCCCTTTCGTCCTATTTTGAAAAAGACTATTCGATGTCCAGAATTATAAGGTTTCTTTTTCTACTATTTGCAGTGACCTAAAACCATCCAGTGTAGCGATTATAAGAGAAGTATATGATAGCGAAAATGCTCACATCAAATTTGAAATGGAATTGGAAAGAGCACTTGAGGCCGGCGTGAGCGTTATAGTAATAGAACCCGAACCACTAGGTGAAGAAACTGCACGATGGATTTATGTTGGAAACCTCTTACATAAATTCTCTGTCTACAGTGGACTTTGCAGTATCGCTTCAGGTTTGTTCACTAATAAGAGTATTTTAAAAGTACTTCCACTTCAGGGTCATCATTACATGGGACCCATACAGTGCCTTTATCATAAGGCAAATTTATAGACTGAAATTATATTTTTATTGTGTTTACTATAGGAAAACAGTGGCCAAGAGTTGTCAACAAAACCAGTGAACAAAGAAATGTCAACAAAGAAAAATATTGTAAAAAATGTTCATTCATAATAAATAAATAAATATCTCCAGACTAATAACACATCATCGCCTAACCCCAAACTAAGCAGAGCTTGTTCTATGGGTGCTAGGTGGCTGATATACTACATAGATCATTTTTTTAGTAAATACATACACATGATACTTGAACAACACCCAGACCTGAAACCAGAAATTAGATAGTACTAAACCCGGCAAGAATCAAATCTGCAACCTCTTGCGTCTCAGTTGGACCTTCACCCACCGAGCTACAGAGGTTGTTAATAATGTTTTTCATATTATTTACTTTAGATTATTTTATGTAATTTATGTCAATAAATATCTAATATATATTCATATGTAATGCCAACCCCACATAATGTGGTGGTGTGGTGGAAAAAATGATGATGACTTCATTTGTTGAATGCCATCAAGTAGTTAAAAAAGATGAATAAGACACAGTGGAGGTCTCAATATATGCTATGTAAAGACCCAACCAGTCTTTCAATTTCGAAATAGGTTTTACTTCCTTAGGTTTTTTCCCGTTATATTTCAGGTATTGCATGGAGTTCTGTGGCTTGCACACCATTTGGAGTAGTGTCAGTTCTGTGTGCTGGATGTTACACACTATCATGGCAATGGGACCCATGCTGTAAATACCAAGAAGAAAAAGATCATCGGCATCTATCTACTCTACCAATGTTGAGTGACCTCACATCAGCTTCCCCTGTTGTTCTAGTGCATACAGACAATAAAAGAAAAATAATACTTCATAACACTATCTCAATTGCAGCTGCTGCTATTTGTATATGGAGGGTGTACAACATTTTTAAATGAATAGATCCCTCAAGGCATTGTGCAAAGCTAGGTAGAGGCATACTATTTTTTGCATGATAATGTTATAATAAAGTTATTCTAATTTAAATCTAAGAGATAAAGTACCTATGTAATTATAATTTTGCAGTAGGACATAGTCATTGTAAAAAATGTTATTATAGTAGAATTATAAATTGTACAAAAAAATATTTTGTTATAAGGAGCTTTTTAGTTGAATCAAGTGTGATAGTGTTAGCAGTGAAATATTCTGTTAGATAGCTGTTACCAGTGACTTTCAGGAATGAATAGTTACTGTTCTTTTGAATTAAAAATAAATAAATAAACTATATTTGTTTTACTAATAATGGATTAGTTAATGATATACAGTTACTCATAGTGACATTTTATTTAGCCAATTAAATTTCTACTTTACATTAATACAATTTTCTAAATGACAGAATTTAATAATTGATTTGTATATTCGTATTCGTATTCAATAAAATGTGAAAAGCTAACAGCTTAGCTAGAATTTTCTACATTCTCAAGTGAAGTCTTATTTGCCCGTTTGTTCATGATCCAGAAGTAGACACTTGGGGCCACATGCCTCAAAAATATGGCAAGGTTAGGAAGAAATTGGCTTAGCACCAATTCATTTTCCTTATTTGCTATAGAGTCCAATATCTTGGATGCTGTATACTCAGGAGAAAATCCAGTAGCAGTAGAAGTATCCATAACTGTAATAAAATAAATGTTTGTCAATTATTTAATTAATTGCAATGCAATTTTTATTTGAGCTGGACATGGTGTTGGTACCATTGTTATACAATAAGTTAAATTATAAATGGCTTAAAAAATATATTAAAACAGGAACAACATGCACTAAGGTATATATAATTACTTACCCCCATGTTTGCTTCCGGAGCCAGTAAGAGCATTGAGTGACACATTTGTTTTTATGTAACCAGGGCTGATCATAGTAACATTTATGTTATGTTGGTGCAATTCTGCACGCAAAGAATCACCAAAAGCTTGAATAGCATGTTTTGTTGCAGCATAGACAGCTCTATCTGGGATGGCAATAAGTCCTTGCACTGAACTCACAAATGCTATATGGCCAGATCTTCGCTTAACCATGTCTGGTAGCACAGCTATAACAGAAAAACTAGGACTAGAAAAGTAATATAACCTTTTTTATGGTATAATTAAAAACAAATCATACCTTTGGTTAATGAAACAGATCCAAAGTAATTAACATCCATAACTTGTTTATACACATCAAGTTTAGTTTCCAGTATAGCTCCTCTATATGAGATACCACCATTATTTATGAGTATATCAATAACTCCACATTGTTTATACACCTCTTGAACAAAGCTATCAAAATTTTGATAATCAGCAAGATCTAACTCTAAAACAATGGGGTCTAATCCAGCAGACTGAAACGAAAAAAATAATTATGCAACTGCAAGAGTTTAATGAGAGATAATTAATAGCATAGAATTACAGATACATTGTTAGTACAAAATACTCTTGGACTTTGCTCACTAAACAATAATAAACTATGTTATGTAGCAGCTAATTACTGTTGTGCAAAATAATACTTACCACTTTTTTGGACAACAATTCTTTTTTTACCCTTTCTAATTCTGATTTTCTTCGGGCTGCAAGTACTACTTTGCATCCTCCTTCATAGAAGACATGAGCTAGTGATTCTCCAATCCCAGAACTTGCACCAGTTATGACAACCACCTACAACACAATAGAGTTAAATTTAAGAACAATTCAAGTTAATTGAACTAAAAATGTTATGTATTTAATGTAATGTTACTTTTATTTTTAGGGGAATTAATTTACAACTGTTTTAATATATAAATTATATATAATTTCGAATTAATAGCACTCATAATTTTTTTAAGAGAGATATGATATTTAGAGGGCATAGAATAGTTTGTTGCCAGACCTTTACTTACTAGCGCTACTTTAGTGTGTTAGGTATTGATGAGAAATATGACACAAGAACATTAAAAGATAGGTGAAAATAACAATCAAAAGCCACATTATTTGTTGATGATCAAAGATGTTGTGTTAATATTTCAGAAAATCTGCTAGCAATACTAAGAACTACTCTAATAGGTAACAGATTTACTACACTTTTCTTATTACATATGTACCTAGATAATAAAAAATATAATGGAATAAATAATGTGCTGTTAATAACAGACCTTGCCCTTTAATTCTGCTCTTCTGTTTTTGCGAGATATGTAGTTTGCCAAAGAGTATAATGTAAAAGCTACTGTAATTGGAAGACCTATACATTTCAGCCAAAACATATTAGAGTGATGCCCCATCTCACATGCAGCTTCTTCTTCCTGAAATAGAGGAAATGATAATAACTAATCAAACCAAATTTTGAATAAATTATGTGGTTTATTGATATCTTTAATATGTTTTTTAAAGATGTAATATTATTTAGGTGCAGGAATATTTTGTCCTACCAGCTCACTAGAACACTGTTACAATAACAATGAAGCAGATAGTTTAATAGTACCTTTATTACTTATAGCTGCAAAATATAAGGTATAGAACACAAAGCCAATAATCATCTAATTATTTGGTGTAAACTGTAAAGGTATGGGATGAGATCTGGAATCCAGTTATCACTAAATAACACAAGATTTCGTTGTACGTTACGTACTCGTTTTGTTTTGTTTGACATTGACTGATATGACACTAGAGAGTATATAATCGCTACGTTTTAATGTGACACTGGAAAATTAAAACGGGTTCCATTAGATAAAGATACTATTCACAGCCGTTGGTTATTGACGGCAAAATAGCCAATCACGAATGCCATAAACCGAAGAAAGATACTTCGAAACAGCAATGCAACAAAACGAATGGAACGCAACAGATTTTTGTTTTTTTTTAATATATTTTTTATCCAATATGTAACCCTAATTATATGCGGACACATTATTAAATAACATAATAATATCCGGGTCCATGTTTGGAACTGTACCTATAATTTTAAGAACCAATTAAACAACATGATTACAATAAATAATTTTGAATTTAATTATAATATCACTGACTTACCTAAGTATTACAAAAATATGTGAACATTACCAGAACTATATGGCTACACGGGTACCTACAAATAGAATTTGTACCCAAAAATAATAGAATTACTATATAATTTGGACATACGAAATTAATATAATAATATTTTATGGACACACAATTAAAAATTACAAAAATTGTTATGTTACTGTACTGAACTAGTAATCTGATAATATATAAGTATTTCAGCAAGATACCTAAATATTATTGATAATAGAAATATAAAAATAGATAGGTACCTACATTAAATATATATAAGAAACGATTTGAGTTATAAGGCCCGGTATGGAAATTTTATGAGGAGTAAAATCAAGTGTAACACGAAAAGTTGAGGACGTTACGTAGAAAGAGACAAACATCTGTAGGTTTGAACGTGTAAAAGAATGAGATGCAATACATTACACAGCGTATCTCATCTCGGGGTCTCCTCTTTGCGCGATACTTCGTAGTCTCACTGTATTTTATTTATATTATTTTGTAACATACTTTATGTAATACGCTTTATTGAAGTAATATAAATAATCCGAATAATTACAGATATATGTTTGTTTCTCTTATCATTTTAGCAGATGCGTTCATTTATCCTTTTTTCTATTCGATATATATCATAATATATAATATACTATTATAAAGGCGAAAGTTTGTAAGTATGGATGTATGGATGTATGGATGTTTGTTACTCTTTCACGTAAAAACTACTGAATGGATTTGAATGAAACTTGGTACACAGAATCTCTAGAGCCTGAAAAATAACATAGGCTACTTTTTACCGCGGGAAAACGTCATTCCACGGGAAAATCCATTATAACGCGGGTAACACCGCGGGGCACAGCTAGTATATCATAATTATCGTTCGTAAGGAGTAAACTCCAATCGTGCGTGCGTCGTAGCTGACACACAAACACTTTTTTTTAAACTTTGGAGGTGATAGGCCCAAATTATGGCCAATAAATTCTTCCACGATTAAGTTAAGCGTTTGATCAAATGTTTTGAAGAAAACGTTGACTGACCATGATAAATATTTATAATCTGTGTATCTAATAATGGCGTCATGTGGTGAAATTTTAAAAAATTGGCAACACCTTCATGTTCTCTTTGAGATTGAGCTAAATGTTAGGAATGAGTTTATTTTGTCCTGGATAAAGTGAAAGAATTTAACCATGTTTCAGTGAGTATTCTTCAGGAGGTCCTTTAGAATACCACTTAGCGTACTTGTTATGTGCTTACCTACTATGTAATGGGAGTGTCACACAGATGCGCTGACCTTCGTTTGGATGCACAACGCACAACAAAGCATCAAATTGACGGCTGCCCCATTTACACAACAGTGTTTGAATTACAGATATCATGAAGAAAATTAACAAAATTATATTTTAACCCGCACCAAACAGAGCCACATCAATAAGCTAAGCCATGAAAAGTGTTACGTGCGTGATTTGTGTTATACATTATACGCCAACAAATCGTTTGTTGCCCATTGCTCAAGCAAGCAGGAAAATACTTTCTTTTTTCTTCTAGGAACGATTTAGTGCACTTTATGAAATAAGAGAAAATATCAAAATGAATGAGAGGGACGTTCCAAGTGTCCCAATAACAACTCTAGCAGGTGTAGCTAGCCTTACAGACTGTAAGTAATAGAATATATCTTGGATAACATCTTGCATGTACTTAGGGTTTCATATTTTACATTTATTAGTATGCCCTGTAAAATGTACCACAACTAACACAAAATATTTGTTTTAGTACAAGAATTAGTTATTCAATTTATTTTTCTGCTAGAATATTGTAAAATTGTTTGTGTACATTTATCATGTTCATAGGATACACAATCTTTTATTTTATTTGCATGTTCAATAGTTCTCTGAACATGCTGACACTGATGAGAAATGGTATTTAGAATCTATTAAAACTACTTAATTTACCATAATTAATTTAACTAACAATGCATAGACGAAACTGCTACTGCAAACTTGTTGTTCAAATGAAATGTGTCAGTGTTGGCTGGTTTGCATGTGGTATTGTAATATATGCGCAACTATATTGCTGGAAGGTACAATGCTTGTCTCATAAAATAAATACAACATTAGCTTAAAAGCATTAATCTGAATGAGTTTTAATTTGTATACATTAATATTGTATAAATTTAGCATATTTTCTAAATATTGCTTCTTTTCTGCACTTCTTAAGTAGATGAGTGGAATTAAAAATATAGAACCTTTGCTGTATGACATATAAATCTAGGATTGAATGGATACAGAGGTGTTTTATGGGATATGTTCAGTTTCACGGAAATTAGCAGATTTATGTTATTTAATGAATGTGGCAAATGGTACCGTTGACTGTCCAACAATTTTGCAGCAGATTCTTTTGAAAACAAACTCAAATTTTCTTCATTAACCTAACCTTCTTCATGTTCCAATGTCACGGACACATTATAGGCTGAATGCATTTATTAAGAGAGCTAGCAGCGGCTTCAACTCTTTGGGTGCTGATAATGTTGATATCGATTTCTTTAATACTACTGTTATAGAAATTAAATGTTTGTTTCTTAACTTATTTTTAAGCGAAACTTAGTTTGTTTTGATTAATTTTTTACTTTTTTGTGTAGTGCGCATGTTTGTTATATTATATGGTATTATTTATGGAAATGTTTTAATTAGCCTTTAAGTATAATTTGTTTTTATACCTTTATCATTTTAAATAGCAGTTAGTTTCCCTAAGATTGTGCAAATACAATAAAAATAAATGAAAAAGTTCAATAATATCGCAAGCAACTATAATTCTCGTTGGAAAAATAATTTAGCATTATTCTAATTAAAATACATGCAGATAAAGTAATTCAATAAGCTTACAATTCTTCCATAAGTTTTATTCTGCATAACTTAAATTAGAAATAAACAGAATTTATCATTTTTATTTAGTGTTGCCAGTGCTACCCTTACCAACACCTCTACCATCAACATTGAATAACAAGTCACAACTGTTTCACCCTCGTGTTGCTGAGGAGGCTGCTATACTCTTGACAACTCGTGATGACAACTTGGTGACTCTACTTCTACAATCTCTTATGCAAACATCGGTGCAACACATGTAAGAATTGTCAATTTTATTTATATTTCAATAGTTAGTTTGATGGAAGTTTCAAATAAATTTATTTTCAGTGACCTTAAAGATGAGACTATACCAAACGCTGTCAGTCCAGCACCGCAAGCAGCTACTCCTGAACTGTTAAAAGCAATATTGAGTGCAAATCCAAATGTTTTTGATCAACAACAGAGAAATTGTTATGGAAACCATGTGAATACTGCAAAATTTAATGGAGTTTCACCTGCACCTTCATACAGCTACTCACATAATGCTCTTCCTTCAAGTCCATCCCCAGTGGGGGCAGTAGTACAGTCAGCTTCCATTCCAAATCAGCAGTTACTGGCTCCGCCTTCTCAATCATCACCTCATGTGAATATTGGATCTCCTCCCTCACAAGCTAGGCCAAGTAGCCAGGTTAATATCTCTGCTCAAAATAATGAATCACCTATATGGAATAATGCAAATACCTCTAATGTCTACACAAATGCTCCCTGTCCAAATTCACAAAATGGAGGATTTTACAACAGTTTGGTACCAGAAAATAGAAGTTTTGTAGACACAAATTTGGAAGATAGAGATCCTCTAGCTATGTCGCCTACAACAAATCAAACTGACCAACCAATGACAATGCAATTGCAACAAAAGAATTTTGATCAAGGTATGTAAACTTGCAACTGTACCTGTATAAATATTGTGTTCAGTTTAATTTTCAAATAAGATTTTAAAGCATGATATTTTGTCAAGTTTATGCTATCATAAGCATGCTATCTCAAGAGGTGTCACTTAAATACATTTTCAGATGGAGGAAATGTTATGACAGGTCAGTCGCCAGCACAGGCTAGTGTAGCTCCCTCCCCACTCCGCCAAGAACCTCAAGTGCCTCAGCCTTCTATGGGCGCTCCATATGCACCACCAGTGCCGGAAAAAATGGACACCAGTAAACCTGCTCTAAAATTTCCTGTTGTTAAGCTTGGGCGACTATCGGTGAGTAATTAACAAACTGTCTACTGGTTTTCCTTTATAGCTATTTTAGTTGCTGCTGCAAATCTTAACTATGGAATATAATTTTTTCTTTATAGGAGGGTATGCTGAAAAAACATGAATTCACCAATGATGACAGATCAAGAAAAAATAGTACTTTAGAATCAGACTCAGATGACAACTTACCACTTAAAGCAAAATCTTCTAGTAATGCACCTGCTGCAGAGAAAGATAAAGATCCAATCGATTTAGCTAGAGCGAAAAACTGGGAAGCCGTTAAACGGAAACATGAGGAGGCCAGCAAAAAGGAAGAAGTAGAAGCAACCATAGGTACCTTAGTATTAAAAAATATCTTAACAAACATTATTTATTACAATCTAATTATTTATAATAACTAAAAAAACATGTGTTGTTTGGAATTCAAAATATGTATAACATACATTTATTTTTCAGTACGACCGAAGTTGCGAAAAGTGGAAAGAAGACTGGTACCTGTACTCGAAATGTTATCTGTAGACGAATTGATGGAAACAAACACATACCAACGGTTTAACAAGCTGATTGAATCGGTTTTTGACACAATTGATGATGATGTACTTATAACAGATGAGATGGGTATGCAAAACATTATAAATTTCTCACTTTTTTGTATACTGTATACTAACTAACTCCATGCTTCTTCTTTTTGCAGAGGGTAACGACATTCCTGAAGAATTGTTATTACCAAGATATCAGCTCCAAGAGCTCTGCTCAGAAGCAGCGAAGTTGAAAAATCTTGGTGCTATGGAAGCAATACCTTCTGACAGGCTAGTGCGACTATTAAACATTTTGGAGAAAAATATCAGGGCTGCTGAGAAAATGTCTCTTGTGGGTGACCCGGTATGTTAATGGTTTTACTTTTGTTACGCTATCTATGCTATCTATTTATGGGTTAATCTTCTAAGTCCCAGAATGCTATGGGTGCGTTTGTTATCTACCAATCATATTCATTTGTGAACATAGATAACGAATATGATTGGTGGATATCAAATTCATCCATATCAACATAGCAATAGATTGGCTCTGGTGGAATAGCACTGTAAAGATATTGCGGAAATACATATGTGCATCAAATTTAGAAAAAGTTCCTAAACTTCATGGTATCTTAAAATTTTTTTATCTAAAACCAATTTTTGCATTTACAGGAGGACAGTGAAGAAATGCGTCAGATTTGGATCGAATCTTCTCTAGAAAGGGTCATGTGTGCTTCTGACGCCTGCCTGACGGCTCTCTACGTGATGACTTCGCCAAGCATGCCCAAACGCGTTTTCCTGGAAGATGTTATAGATAGAATTATTATGTTTATCAAATTCCAATTGAACAACACAATCTACTGTGTATATGACCCAGTGTATAGCATTCAATCTACATCGAAAAAGAAAGGTATGGATCTTATTTCAGCTTTCTAGAACAGGGGTTCCCAAAAGAGACGTGAAGTTGAATGAGTACTCCTGCTCTAGAGAGCACAGACCTGTGATACTGGCTAATAAGCGAGATGTAATGCTCTTGGCAATGTTTACAGTTGATGGACGTAAACGTCGCGGTGGGGGCGCCACAAACGCCAGTCGGAAAGGCGCCGGATCTACGCGCGCTATCCGGGAATTATACACGCACGCGCACGAATCCGTAACGCTGTTGTCAGAGTTGTTGGGTGCCCATCATCTAACCGATACTACGGTGTTGCACGCTTCCACAGTTGGAGTCTCTCCGTTCTTTGTAGAAAATGTTAGTGAACTGCAATTGGCTGCGTTGAAACTTGTTACCACGGTTAGTACAATGATCATCTCCCTTTAATTATAACTATAGTGTATCAATGTTTGATTAGTAATATTGATAATGAGTATAAGTGTGAATCTTGTGTATGTTTTGTTACAGATATTTACAAAGTACGAACAACACCGGCGTTTGTTGCTCGAGGATATTCTTGCGTCAATAGCCCGAATACCGAGTTCAAAACATAACCTTCGCTCCTTCCAACTCAGCTCAAATCAACACATTCAGATGCTTACAGCGCTTGTTTTGCAATTGGTGCAATGTGTTGTGACTTTGCCTGAAAGTCTATGTAAGGTACAAGAAAAAGATAAAAACAAGGCCCAACAAGCAGAGACATCCGATGGAAAAAAGGTATGTTAGAGACCGCGTTATAGTGGTCACGTTGGGTTTTTTCTGCTACTTAAACAGCGACATATGTAATGAATCACTTATATTTCAGCATGTAGACAAAGATCTCCTTATGATATCCAAGTACGAAGCAGCAATCAGCGTAGGCGGTACATTCCTGACGTCATTCCTGAACAAGTGCCGGAGTCGAAACGAGGAGGTTGACTTCAGGCCCCTGTTCGAAAATTTCGTTCATGATCTACTTACCACTGTCAATAAACCAGAGTGGCCTGCTACTGAATTACTGCTAAGTCTTCTTGGAACTATGTTGGTAAGTT
Source organism: Gymnoscelis rufifasciata (assembly GCA_929108375.1). Taxonomy (NCBI): domain Eukaryota; kingdom Metazoa; phylum Arthropoda; class Insecta; order Lepidoptera; family Geometridae; genus Gymnoscelis; species Gymnoscelis rufifasciata. The sequence continues at coordinate 8,345,575 of OV815308.1, read as the reverse complement.
TAAATATTTTTTACACAATGTGTATTTTTATGATTTCCTTTATTTAGAACCTAAACACAGAAAACCCGACACAATATAAATAAAAGTAAGATTTAGGCAATTGGTCCCTCAATTGCAGGTGGTCTCATCTTGCAATATATAAGTAAGGTCTGAAACGTGAAAAATAGTTCAAGAGAAATGATTAAAAATTATTGTAAATCTAGGTAAAATACATGTCTGATAAATCCATGGAAATGTCAGTGCGTGTGGCGTCTCTGGAATACCTAGGACTAGTAGCAGCGCGCTTGCGGCGAGACAGCGTACAGTCACGAGCCAAGCTGTCCACTATGGACGCGGTCGTGCGCGATATTCGCGCTGAAGAGGAAAAAGATGGCACGCTCGCACAGGTATGTTCCAAACCACCAATGTTCCCTTTTATGTTGTTTAAATTCTGCAGAAAACTAAGTCTTTTATATTGATGTTATCTCTCTCCAACTTTTATGTTCTTTAAAAGCATGTGTTTTTTCAGTTGACATCAGGGTTAGACGAAGATGAGGAGAGGACGGAATTCCTACAAAGAGTATTACTCGACTATCTAGCCATTAATGGACAAAAAGACCAAGCCTGGAACTGCGCCCGGCATTTCTATATAACGCAGTGGTTCCGGGATTTAGTTGTTCAGCCGAAGACAAGTTCCCCCACCAAGAAAACTAAAAAATCCAAGAAGCGGTACAAGGACGATTCTACGGATGAGTCCGAACCCGACGAGGATAGTGACGGCGGCGTGAAGGAATCCAAGAAGCTCTCCAGTGCTGTCTTATCAGCAGAAAAATTCAAAACAATAGAGCGACGAAAGAGTTTTTTCCTTGAAAAGATCCGTCCGTTTAGGTACCAAGGAGGCACACAAGTGCAAGTAATGCAGTCTTACATAGACTATGGAGGCGCAGAACTTATATCGCAGTATCTGGCTTCAAAACGATCCTTCTCCCAAAGCTTCGACAAGTATCTCAGGAAGATCCTTGTGATTCTATGCGAGAACACAATCGCGATAAGGACGAAGGCGATGAAGTGTCTCGCTATGATCGTTGAGGCGGATCCTGCGGTTCTCGCGAGGCCTGACATGCAAATTGGCGTGAACCGATCCTTCCTCGACCAGTCAACAGCCGTGCGCGAGGCGGCCGTTGATCTCGTGGGCAAGTTTGTGCTTAGCCGCCCAGATCTCATCGACAAGTATTATAATATGCTCTCAAACCGTATACTGGTAATTATTGGTTATTTAGAATACTATTATGATGTTTTGTATTGTGTGTATATTTTATTATTTTTGTTTTTCAGGATACTGGAGTATCAGTGCGTAAACGTGTGATAAAAATTTTAAAAGACATTTGTATAGAGTGCCCGGAATTCCCCAAAATCCCTGAGATTTGTGTAAAAATGATTAGGCGAGTGAACGATGAGGAGGGAATTAGAAAGTTAGTGATGGAAGTGTTTCAAAATATGTGGTTTAGCCCGTGTGCGAATACGGCTCGCCCAGGCGCGCTCGACATGACGGCGGCGGCGGCTGACCCGCTCACTAGGAAGGTGCTCAACATCACGGACGTAGTCATATCATCTAGAGATATGGGCCTAGAGTGGTTTCAACAGTTGCTTATGAGCGTAAGTTGCTTATTATCTTAGCCAGTTGATACAATATTCTTGAAGTTTGGAATTGACTTGAATTGCATATACTTACAGCTTTTCAAACCAAAAGAGGACAAAGATGACTCAACAAAAATCATATACCAACCACCCAAGTCGCTATTGCTTGCGTGTCAGCAAATAGTGGACTGTCTCATTGAAAGCTTGCTCCAATTGGAAGAAAGTAACACAGAAGGTAAATTACCATAATAAAGCATTAATAAAAGTTTTTCTAATTACCATAAGGGCAATAAACATAGCAGTTATTAACTTTGTGGTACTGTTTTTATAGGATCAAGCTCTTCACAGCGGATATTAGCGTGCCTTTCGACATTGCATTTATTTGCTAAAATCAGGCCCCAGTTGTTGGTGAACCATGCCTTAACGCTACAACCGTACCTGAGCTTAAAATGTCAAGTAAGTTGATAATCAAAATTTACTTAGGGTTTTCTTTTTGTTTAGGTGATCAAATCCATCGAAATGTTGCCCTAAATATTAAAAAAAAGCACAACTTGACTGTAAAAGTTTTCACTGCCGACAATTCGTTAATGCAAACTGTTTTTAATAATGCTATGTATAAGATTAAATTAAGTATTTTTTATTTTCGTAGAATCAATACGAGCAACAAATAATGTCGACGGTAGCGACGACGTTAGAACTTGTAGTGCCTTTGATGGAGCATCCAAGCGAAGTGTTTCTGTCGCAACTTGAGGAAGATGCCGTGAAGCTGATCTTGCAACGAGGGCAGCTGGTCATCGCGTCTTGCATCGCGCTTTTAGCGGCGATTGTCAATAACCTAACGCACAACTATAAACTAATTAGGGATGTCTTCCAAAAGTATCATAGTAAGTACTAACCAACTCTATTTTCTCAGTCTCTATATCTCTCTATTATCTGACTCTTGTGGTAGGCAAAGTCATATTTTTTATTGCCTTAGTGGACATGTCAATTTAAAATTATTAAAATTATTATTTTAAACAAAAATAACATTGTCGTTTTGTCAAAGACAGTTTGCTTAATGTTTTATATCATCAGAACTACGAATGATTAGCAGTACCCCGCGGTGTTGCCTGCGTTTTATAGATTTTCCCGCGGTAAAAAGTCTTTGTCACTTCTCAAGCTTTACAGAATCTGTGTACCAAATTTCATAGAAATTGGTTCAGTAGATCCAAAGATTATCCCCTTCAACGTCACAAACTTTACCTATTCATTATATTTAGTATAGATTGCGCGTTTTAACACTATTCAAACTGCTTACCGTACCTTTGATAGGTTTTAGCGACAAAAAGCCTTTTATTGTTCTTTTAAAAAAATATATATATAAATTTGCTTTGAAATTTTTATAGTTATAACAGTTAAACCTCTCAGAACCGCAGACAGAACATCCCATGTTGGATAAAAGCCTAAAAGTTGTGTTTTGTGTGATAAATACCAACATACATATTTAATTGTGTATCGAGCTATCTCCTTATTTTTCTACATATTAATTCCACTTATATAATTCGACGATCATCATGGCGTTTTCCATCATTTTAAGTTCACACACTTAATTAGCTATAATATCCATAATACTATATTTTTTTATTGCATTTTAGATGTTCTCATGTTCTGGAAAACAAGTTGGCAGAGAGACCCTGATTCTACAAGAACTTCACACTCACGACCGCACTTTCGGAGATCTCTGTTTATTGTGGGGCTTTTACTGCGGTACTTTGATTTTACAGATGCGAAAGTCATAGAAGGTCTTCCGGTACGTCATTATTTATTTTAATAATTCTCATTAATGCGTAATTTGCAAGATTTATATATTTATGGAATCTATGAATTTGTATTTAAACTTAATTTGATAAGGTTTATTAGAGTAAAACTAACTGAAAAACAGGATAAATATTAACTTTTAAACTTGACACTTTTTCTGTTCTCTCGCTATATAAAATTTAGGACATATTCATGTAGAGGTATATGTCTTTATCTAAATTTTTTTTTGACTTCTTAATCAAAACTATTTTTTTTAAAAACATTCCAAAATGAAAAAAAAATAATGTTTAATGTTACGTTCCATTCTGTTTTAGGTTGATATGAAAGAACAAGTGTACAGTACATTACTTTTCTTCGTCGGTCTTGAAGACGAAGACTTTGTATCGCACACATTGAAAGCTCTCGGGTCTGTCTGTGTGCGGCATTACGAGTTCATGCTGCGGCCGGAACTGAAGGAGTTCTATCATCAACTGCTGACTTCGGATCTCGCGCCCGTTGATATGAAAGCAGATGTTCTCAGGAATGTGGAGATGTACTTACAAGAGGAAGAGCAAAGGATGATCAGACAGGATAAAGAGTGTAAGTTTACTTTATTACTTTTTCTTACTAACCATTTACTGTATTTAATTGATCCCCCCTTTGGAACCCCCTATGGATCTATGTTATCCGAAATAAAAGACTTATTTTATTTTTATTTATTTATATTTTTAATAGGGTTACTTTCTTTGTCGAACAAAAATTATGAAATTCGATATATTTTATAATATACATGCATATAAACACAACCAAAAATGCAGAATCTAACAAAATCATGTCAACTAGTTTCGCTTATCCTCCTCTCCTCTTATTGTAATTTTTAATTGCGAAATCAACATTTTAAACTACTATTTAAACCGAGTAGAAGAACCTATTACGACAGTAAATTTTGTCTTTGGTTAAAATGTCACAACTTTAGTGGAATTGATATAATACATTTTTTGACCTGAAAAAGTTTTATTGTAATCTAATTTAGTTTTATGGTACTAATTTTAGGGTCGACGCGGTCAAAACATGAGAATCTCAAAGAAATGGGTGACGTGTCATCGGGAATGGCGTCGACCGTCATTCAGCTGTACTTGAAGGAAATACTGGGCTCGTTTTTGCACGGAAGCACGGTCGTGCGGTCGAGTGCGATGAAAGTAGTACAACTGGTGTTGGCGCAAGGCTTGGTGCATCCCGTGCAGGTAAAATGTTTAATATGTCTTTAGACCATCTAATGTCAATGATTAATTTCTCAAGTGTCCAATAAATTACACGATCTTATCTCTTGAAGCCGTGTTGGCTAAGTGGTAGGACACTCGACTTTCATTCCGAAGGTCGTGGGTTCAAACTCTGCCACGCACCTCTGGATTTTTCTTCTTGAGAAATTTATGTGCGCTTTAAACACGTGCTTTAACGGTGAAGGCAAACATCGTAAGGAAACCGGCATGTTCTGAGAACTTTAAAAGAGTTTGAAGGACATGTGACATTCACCAACCCGCACTTGGCCAGCGTGGTGAATTAAGGCCTAATCTCTCTCGTCAAGAGAGAAGTCCCTGTGTCCCAGCAATGGGAACGTTAATAGGGTGATGATTATGATGATGATCTCTTATTCGAGCTCACGCCGGACATTACTATTTTTAAACCCAAAATCTTATGGCATTAAAGAACTATTAAATACAGTGTCCCGCTGTGTTACCCGCGGAATCACATATTTTGCCGCGGTAAATAATCCTATGGCCTTTCTCAGGCTCTAGCGAATCTGTAAACCAAGTATTATTTAAATAAAATTTATTCAGTAATTTTTGCATGAAAGCTGGACAGACACACACATACAGAGTTACTTTCAAAAGGGTTCGAACATTTTTGTATGGAGCCTGGCATACCTACTAGTCCGCTATTTTTAAAAGAAACGTGATTCGGCGGCCAGTGATGAAACTCATGTCAACCGACAGAGTAAATGATTACAAACAAAAAGGTGTTCTATGATCAAGTCTCCTGAGTGATATGGTTTCTGAGTTTTTTTTTTTTTTATTAGCCTGTTGTGTCCCACTGCCTGGCAAAGGCCTCCCTACCTTCCCTCCAGACATATTCTTTCCTTCTTCTTAGGGATTGGACAACTTCTGAGATATTAGGGTCACAAAAAAGAAAAATAAAGTGAAGTAGAACATAGCTCAGGGGACAGATTTTTTCTAAAGTTTTTATACCCATATTTAGATTTCCAATATATCTCAGAAACCGTACCTTAGGAGATTTGATCATAGAACACTTTTTGCCGCCGAATCTAATTTTTTTCAAAATGGCGATCGAGTAGGTATGCCAACGATGTTCGATGCTCTTTATAATATTGGTATGGATTGAAGACTGTTGTCGGGATTATTATTAATTTATGTGTATTTTTCCAGATCGTCCCCTACCTCATTTGTATGAGCACAGACACAGAAGTGACAGTGTCTCATACGGCTGACAAGAATTTACAAGAGATTGATAAGAAGTATCCCGGGTTCATTCATATGAAAGCGCAGCTTGGTATCAAACTTTCTTATCAGTTACAAAAAATATTACAGACTGATACAAAAAAAGGACTTATTCGTGGATTTAGGTAATTATTGTTAATTAATTTTGAAAACGGGTATTATTCACCTACATTGTTATGATATTATGTTTATCCTCCGACATTAAATTTAAATTATTTTATGAAAATTAAAAATTTGTTTAGTATATTTCTGATGTAAACATATATTTCAGGAAAAAAGACCAAGATGATCTACCGTCGGCACTTAATGGCTTCCTGTATTCACTATTACGGAATACGAGACCACAACGAAGAGCTTTAGTGTTGTCATTACTCAAACAATTTGACGACGTATCCGTGAGTTTATTTTAAAATAATAGCCAATTATTATATGATTGAGCCATATTTATTACTAAGAAGGTTGTGGAGAGCTTAGCTCACTGTTGAAAAATCGGGACGTTTTGCATATAATCAACTGGTCGTATATTAGTGTCATATAATGTCAGAAGTAACATAATAAGATAATGTAGTTTATTGTTTTCAGACTGCCCCGTTAGATCAAATGTTGTACCTAGCAGATAATTTAAGCTACTTCCCATATCAAGTTCAAGATGAACCGCTTTTTATAATACATCACATTGACATCATTATTTCGACGTCTGGATCAAATTTACTGCAGCATTTTCGAGAGGTAAGCAAATACATCTAACATGATAACAAAAAAAAATTATCCCCATCGTATTTCGTCTCTTGTCATTTCTCCTCTTTACCACTAAAAATGTGATTATAAATTTGTCAAAATAAATCTAAATTAAAAAATTTAAGAAAAATCCCCGATTCCAATGCCTTAATTTCCTTAAAAGCTAAACACTATAATATTTTGTTATATGCACGCGATGAGCTTTCATTTGATACCCCATTCGAGTATATTTTCAGATTTTCGGTATTTCTTCCCCATTATCACCCCCAAAACTTTTAATCGGCTCAACCGATTTTCATGAAACATGTCTAATAACACACGCGCCAATCTCACCTTTCATACCAAAAAAAAAAGTAAATTGAAATCGCTCCAATCGTTCGGGAGCTATGACGAGACAGACACGTCAAACTTATAGCACCCAGTCGGGTCGGGTCGGGGGTTAATGAGCAGTTTTTGTTGGCTGTGTTCTTGTAAATAAAATTCTATATAACATTATATTCAATAGAGACTTTGTTGCATCATGGAATTGGATTAAGTTTTTGCTTAATATTTCATGGGAACTGAATAGAAATCTGTTTTCGCGTGATTGACGGAGTAGGACTAGGTATCGTAGGCAAATAGTGTATATAGTTTTGGTTTGACACACACCTACGAAATATTCTTTGTTCAACTCATACAAGTTGGATGCAAGACGCTACTCACTATCCACTATTTTCTTCCTGGAGGAATCTATATCCGTGAAGACCCTGTCGCTAAATGATTCATCAAGCATAGCTCAAGATCAAGCAATAAACGTTTGTTTTATTCTATTCTTTATTCTTATTCATAATTTAGAATAAAAAATTATATATTTTACACAAAGGCAAGCTTAACCCTTAAATACTTTTCTGTCAGTAAATCTCTTCATGATGCGTTGTGCTAACAGGCTGGGTTGATATAATGATATTGATGATAAGCATTTTTGAAACGGTATTCCAATAAAAACTTAATTCCAGGGTTTACAACAAACAAATACAGAAGAGAAAGAGTCGCTGGAGGAGGAGGAAGACGACGAGGAGGCGGACTCGTTCGTGGCGCGGCTGCCCGACGACGTGAAGCCGCTGCGCGAGGCCATGCGGCAAGCGCGCGGCTGCCTGCTGCTGTTGGTGCTGAAGCAGCATCTCAAACAGCTCTACGGATTTACCGACGCGTAAGTACAGCGTCGCACAACCATTGATAAAAATATTATATTTGTCAAAAAAAGGATTACATGTTTACTAACTAATAATATTCTAAAATGTGTAGAGGTTGTGTAGTGGTTCTATGTAGTACGCAAGTCGCATTTAACCTTTGTTTTAACTTATTAGTAGTACCTGTAAGTAATAGTTAGGGCCCCTTCGCAGAAACAAACGAAACATGCATGTATAAAAATCTGCATCTTTGGGGGTGTGGTCCCATGTAGTCATTTATATATTTCGTTATGATCCAAGTTAGTAATTTATGAGTTATCTTAAAAAAAGCCTATTATATTACTGTCTTAACAAGTTGTTATCTTTTTAGGACATCATAAGTATCAAAATATAGGCTGCTATATATGTCATATTTAGTTTATATGTATGTAATTTTTATAGGAAAATAAACCAATATTCTCCGTCGGAGAGTGTGAAAGTGTACGAGAAAGCTGTGTCACGGCGGATCGCGCCGGTTTTCGAGCCCAAAGCGACCATTGCGCAGCTCCACGAAGAAGAGGATCTCGATGAAGAGCTCGACGAGCAAGGTCGCCGGCGCCTTGTCGACGACTATCTAGAGGTAATATAACTCGCTACAAGCATAACAATTTAGTGATGGATTATATTGTGGTGTAGTGTATCATTCGGCCATGAGACCTCTAATGCGATTATTTCGTGTTTTGTAATGTGGCCCGGAGAAGCCATCTACCTTCTAGGTCTTCATGCTCCATCTTAGACCACATCGTCACTTAACATCAGGTGAGATTGTGGTCAAATGAATACTTATCAAGCATAAAAAAAATGCGACCTCGGTTGGAGGATGAGCCAGACGCTCTTTTGTTTTTCGGCAGAGGACACCACGGACTGGCGAGGTTGGCTTGGGTCTCTAAGATGTTGCAGCGATTGAATCTATTTGCAGCGTTTTAATCTATTTATTTCTATTATTTTCGTATTGTTGGTAAATTATACTACAAACTTTATACAATACAATACAAAAACGCTTTATTGTACACAACACAGGAACATAAACGAGTAAAACAAAATATGAAAACAAGTGGTACAATGGGCGGCCTTATCACTAAAAAGCGACCTTTTCCAGGCAACCTTAGGATGGAAAATACTAAACTACTATCTACTTTTTACTTTATCTACTTTGTAAAACTCAATGCAATCAGAAAGAGCTGAACGTGCTTTTGAGATTTAAACATAAAATATTCTCCAACGTTTATATTTACAGTTCAAACAGCTGATGCTGAAGTTCGACCCCGAAGAAGAGGAGGAGGAGGAGGCGGCGGGCGGCAGCGCGGCCCCGGCGGCGGCGGCGGCGGCCGAGCCCGGGCCCGCGCCCGCCCCGCCGCCGCCGCCGCCCGCCACCTAGCGCCGCAAACGGACACTCTCAGTGCATTCATAGTGCTTGTGGACACAGTGACAGCTGCCGATAACAGATCATTTATTTTACGATTTATTTATTTACGAGTGCGGCGCGAGCGACGACGCTGCCGCTCTCCTCGTGTAAATTATAGTTGCGGCCTCGTTCATCGCTCGCCGCGAACTCGCGCTTTGGTTAACTTTAAAGTCTTTATATTATTATTAGTTATTTGAGAAACATGATTTTTTTTTATAAAGTCTTGTGTGTAGATAATTTTATGGAGAATATAAAGTATATGTACCTAATATGACTTCAGTTTTTAAAAAGTATATCTCCGCGCGCATGTCCACGAGGTGTTTAGCTCTATGAGTCAATTTGTCGATTGGTAAATTGTACCTGTCGTGTAAATTATTATTATCTTCTGCATAATTTTTATACATAAATAAGATTTTATGTAATATATAGATTTATGTTCATATGAAGAGTACTGCAATTTCTAAATTAATTAAAGTTAAAAGGCTAGATTTTTAATAGAAACATTGTTTTGCATATTCCACTCACCCATATTCAAAACAAACGATACAAAATAGAAGTTTATTAGTATAAAATACAATAATAATCACTACAACAGGAATATAATACAGTTGGTTACAAAAGGTAGATTTACATTTTATGGTACTCAACCAGGAGTCAGTAAATCTTGAAAAAAAGAGGTCTAGAATAAGCATACATCATCAACTTAAATAATTACATAAACTCAGCTTTGTTATTCATGTTGAGTGCAAAATAATACTGTTTCGTTAATTTATTCAGACCTCTATTTTGTAGGAGATACGCTGGCATCAATATTCCGTTTGTTTCTTTAATTTTGTCTGCCGCTCGTCAGAAACAGCAAACTTATTGCACAGGAAGAAAATCAGTGTTTCTGGCGTCGGCCTCACTTTGCCGTCAGCAATTAGTTTTCGGAGATTTCGTATACGTTGCTTGTGTGGGTACTCACGGGACATTCTTTTAACTCTCTAAAACAAAAATGTTTGTCAGAACACAATTTTAGACAGTCGCATCACTTTCCTAAACTTCGAAGATGAAAAAGGTTAGGTCATTTGCCTTTCCAGGTACCTTAACCATGGAGAAAACAATATTTACTACAGTGCCAAACAAAATGTCTTACTCATAGTACATTCCCGCCATAAACTTAGATTTACTTTAAAATCATACTTAATATCTTAATACGTCACAGTACTCCGTATATTGTTTTAGAGTGTTATTAAAGTCTATTTTATGTTCATAACAAAAGCTGAAAAGCTTCAACATTGTTATGTTTCAATTTGGCACGAATGTTAACATCATTTCCAAGAACGTTCATGACGCACATATGCATTTTCAATGTTTCCTTCGTAAACTGAAAAATATACGAAAATATAATTGTCAGGAGGTTATAGCCAATAACAAGTCTAGATCTAGAAAACTTCTGACCTGGTCTAAAGACGAGCTCGTGGTAAGCAAGTATCATATATTTATGTTCGTATTATCTACTATTCACGCCTAGCCATTGTGCCAGCATTAGTTAGATTTTTCTACCATACAAAATTTGATCCATGACGAGTGTAAAAATTATTATCATTTCACTGTTGGGTACATCATTTATCTTGTATGGACTGTTAGAAAACTAATCTCGTACTAATAATATGAACTTAATACCAATACAGATGACGCGGACATAGCAAAGCTAAATATATTGGCGTGAAGAGCTATGATACGAACGATACATACTCGGACTATATTAAAAATGATTTTGTATTATTAAAATGCGAGAGTAAATGTGTACTCTGATCTATTCACGTTTGCTGTTAGCAGAACCGATTTGGATGACTTTAGCTACTACATACTTAGTATAATATACTTAGTATAATATACTAAGTATGATCTAGAGATAATTTGAATTAACGATGCAGAGAGCTTGTTTAGTAGTTAGTTCTTCCTTTCCTGTCCTGCGAGTCAAACAATTTCTCTCTTTTGAATAAAGAAAGATAAGATAGGGATTTTAAACATACTTTTCTGTAATTTACCGTATCAACTCGGAAGCGGAAGTTAGACGCAAGCACAACGCTAAAACAAACTACCTATAAATGTTAAATTTTAGAATTTTTTGATATGATCTTATTTGTAGTTTTTTTGGGTATGGTTTCAATAGAGGTATAATGTATTATATTATAATTACTATAGTATAGGTGAGGTAAATATAAGGTTTACTAAAATGATACCCACTTCTTCTTCGTCTTCCTCTTCTTCAACTGGGGGTGCTTCTCCAGTGATTGAGTCATCCCACATGACTGGGTGCCAGCATCGCCGCGTCGGCCGGCTCGGCAGGACTAGCGGCTGTGGCGGTTTCAACGGCAGCGTGCGCACGTCCACATAATGATCATCGTAAATCTCTTCGGGCTGCATTTTTTATGAGCTTTCTCTAGAACCAAAGATTTGGACGTTGTGGTTGGAATGATTTATATTTTAGGCCTCTTACATCATAATCTGGAATGAGATGCACTGCGACCTTGACTAGTCGCTTGTTGTTCAGTCAGACGATAATATTTCTAGACGTACCGACTTTAATAGTTTATCATTAATTAATCTCTTAAAACAATTTTGAAAGAGTTAATCTTATATAATTATTTTGTTAGCGTAGGTACCTACTACAAGTCGGAACGTAAATTTTATCTGGCATGCCCTAATAAATCTGATATAATTTTTATATATCTGGATAAAAGGATAAAAAAAACATCCCAAATAATAAACATTCAGGGCTGTTTCACTATCTGCGAATAAAATAATTAAATGGTTGGCAAGGGAAACTACTTGAAACACTTTAGCTAGCTCATTTTACTAAAAGAAAACATTCTAAATTTTTTAAATAAGAAAAAAAAATCTTTTCGAATCGAACTTACGAAAAATCTAAAAATTAACCTGAACTGTTTAAGCTTACGCACTGGTAAGCCTACTGGTCAGGATAAAATTTCCACAGTAAACATTGGCCTTTAACTTAATAAAATTAAAAGCGTTTAACAGCAGGTATGTAGGTAGCCTTTTATTTTAACGAATAATACAAAGAAGTATGTAACAGTCTAACGTAGACGGAGGTACCTACTTAATAAATTTCATCATCTTTAATAATAAAACTTTTGTAGGTACACTTTTTTTGTCAGTCTGGATACCTCACCTCTACGACTACAGCTTGAATTGAAACAGCTAATTTGCAGTTAAAATTCACTTTGATATTAATCTTTTATTGTCTATGCCATCTTTACACAATTATGGACTGAAAATAATAAAAAAAAAACAAAAGAATACCTATTCTAAATTCTTTGCCCTAATCTTTTTCGAAAAGTTAAGGAAAGTTTTATTTCGAACATCTTGAACCTACAAATTTACGGAAAACAGCGAAAGTAAATTTTATGATTTTTGAAGTTTCGATTCCCGGGACACAAAATTTTGCAGTTGCAAATGCAGTTTTTTTTGGAGTTTACTCCTTAAGAAACGATTTGAGTTATAAGGCCCGGTATGGAAATTTTATGGGGAGTAAAATCAAGTGTTAACAAAAGTTGAGGCGTTACGTAGAAAGAGACAAACATATATATCTGTAGGATTCAACGTGTAAAAGAATGAGATGGAATACCGTCGAAACGTCACGTTCGAAATAAGAACTTTAACGCATTTTGATTGGTTGTTTGTTGTGTCTCTGGAATGCGAGTTACCATTTTTTGACATTCGAATACGCGTTCGAAAAAGTATTCGTCTAGCATTCACTTTGAATTTCTCAGTGAGTAGAGGTGAGAGTGCAAAGTTATTCAGTAAAATCATCAATATTTACAAAAAAATTTTGGCCGGACGTTTCTTTTTCACTTGGATATCGTCTTACAAAGATAGCTTCTACGTTTTTGTGCAGGGAACTAAAACAATTGACGAATTTATGGTCCTCTCAACGCGTTTCGTTGGAACATCCTACTAATATTATAAAGGCGAAAGTTTGTAAGTATGGATGTTTGTTACTCTTTCACGCGAAAACTACTGAACCGATTTAAATGAAAATTGGTACACAGAATCTCTAGAGCCTGTAAAATAACATAGGCTACTTTTTACCGCGGGAAAACGTCATTCCGCGGGAAAATACATTATAACGCGGGTAACACCGCGGGGCACAGCTAGTATTATAATAAGTACCTTCTGTTATTTTTTATTAAAATATTAAAAAGAAGCTATAGTTTCGACACCTAATTAATTTGTTCCGTGCAGTATTTAAGAATGATATTATAATTCAAAGTGAAAGAAATCAATCATCCTAAAATTGGATTTGTATAAATTGAACACAATTATTATTATTTTGTAACATACTTTATGTAATACGCTTTATTGAAGTAATATAAACAATCCGAATAATTACAGATATAATGTTTGTTTCTCATAACAATATCATTTTAGCAGATGCGTTCATGTACCCTTTTTTTCTATTCGATGTACATAATATCATAATATCGTTCGTAAGTAGTAAACTCCAATCGTGCGTCGTAGCTGACACACACACACACTTTTTTCGTTTCAAATATAAAGAAATGTTTCCTGTCAGTAAAATGGGCTAGCTAAAGGATTTATAGTAGTTTCCAGAGCTCTTTGATTTTTTTCCCTGAATGAACAAGATTTCTCTATAATTTAACCATCGACTATAAAAATCGGCCTGCATTCACCGTGAAGCGGCAGTTGTACCAAGTAGGTGGACGTCCTACGCTACCCTTGCGTAAAAGTGTTGAGAACTTTTCGGCCCCAACGGGCCTTATTCCTTAACTATGTAATTATGTATTTTTTCTTAATTAATGTTACATGTATCGGATATTCACTTTGAAAGTTAATCGGTGCAAGTCTCAATCAACAACCGCTGAACAGACATAAAATCAAAATATTTTCTTTTGAAATGAATACCTACTACAAAGTGATTTGAGACGTTAAAGAAAATATCTGCGCAATTGAATAGGCCTGTTTTTTATTCAATCGACAAAGTTTGGCAACGAGACAAGAAATCATTTTTTCAATGTCTGCAGCGTTTTTGCACCATGTCGTTTGGCAATGTTATCCCGTTCATCATTTTTCTCTCAATTAGTTTTTCACTGAATTAATTTATATTACCAAAATACTATAAACCTTCACGAAATATATTGAAAGGTAAATTTTAGAGGCGTTAATTTTAATTTCTTTGTTGACAAAATTCTATTTGGTTCCCATATTTTAAGCGCACTGAGAATTAAACATTGAGAATCTCAAAACAAGTTATAAAAAAATATACTCAATAAGTATTGACTTACATTTATAATAGGTATTTTAACAAAATATCTTCCGCGAGCGTCCGCGGTTCCGATCAATCCACACAGTACAATTTCAATCTGCACAGTACAGATCGCCGCTAATATTTATTATTGGCTCGTAATCTCGTTCAACTTTATTTATATACGTACAACTCCGATCTGATGCACGACTACAGTAAGACTGAATTTAATTACTTTCTTCCGAGTCTGGTATATTGTTTGTAGTAACGATGAGGATAGTGAGTTGGACAATTACCAGTAAATAGGTTTGTATCTAGGGCGCTGACCGAATACCATGCCAACATTCAGACCCATTATATTCTATAACAAAGGCATTGGAGCTTTCCACGGGCGGATTAAAACAAATGATATACATATTTTATAAGAAAACGATTTAATTTTTATTAAAACTAGATAACAAAAACAAAAAAAATCGGTACACATACAAATACCAAATAAATCAATGCCTTCCAAAACTGAATACCTACATTATTTTCCAGGACCATCGAAAAAGGTCATATTTATACGATATACATATGTATATCGTATATAGGTAGTTACTGCGATAATGGGTAATTTATCAAGAAAGTTACATTGATGACCTATTTTAAATAACATTAGGAACAATGTATCTGTCGAAGTCTATACTTATCAATAGAACACTATTATTACGTAACAGTTGTTAGGCTTTATCTAACTCGCTGTAGCGGACACGCTCTATTAATACTGATTGGGTTGACCAAGCCCGATCTTACGCGCCTGCAACTGTTTCGTCAAATGCAACTTCATGCTCTGACCTTGATAACATGAATTCAGGCAACGTGACACCTAACGATGGACTATACCGTTGTTGAGTTTCCGCCCAAAAAGCACCTTTCGAGCTATCGCCAGAAAATTCTTCAGGTGGTGCTACATTAGTTTCATCGTTGATTTTGGCTTTTACTTCGGCAGATTCAACACTTCTTTGAACTCTGCGTGTATGAGACGGCACTTGCACCGCAGGAAGGATATTGATAACTGGTTTAGAAGCTGCCGAATGTAATGTTTGTGGAGTCTTCTTACGTTTTAGCTTTTTCCCATAAGTGCTCGTTTCTACAACGTAAGCAGCCGATCTAGGCAAAGGTGCAAAAGTGGTAACTGCGAGGCTCGCAGCACCTTCATTGTTTAGCGTAGCTGGTTTTGATGTGAACTCTTTAACTTCTTGATATGCTAAGTGGCTGGCTGTGGGAGCGGATTCGGAAACAAACATACATTCTTCATTCTTGAGCCCAGATTTATCAATACATTGGAAACAAGTCATTCCATTTTTTTGAACTTTTTTGCATGCACTTCTGTCTTTTTTCTTAAATTCGGCTAAAACATGTTCCACATCTTTTTTTGGTTCATTGTCACTGTAAAAACCGGGCAATGCTTTTTTATAGTTATATGGTTGTATAACAGATTCTGTTTCGTCATCGGGATTATCACTTTCACTAGAGGCAGCTCGGAGAGCTTCACTTGGTGTGGGTTTTGATCTGTGAATGTAATAAGCCTTATATTTTTTATCGTCCGGTTTGGCATCATCCTCTTCACTACCGGACTTATCATTTGATGGCGCCTCTTTTTTGTCCTCTTGGTACTTTCCCGAGCGCGCGGGTTGTTCAGCCTTTTGTTCGGCTTCCGGTTCATCAGGTTCATCGTTGCTATCAAACTTTTTTTCTTTTGAGTATGCGTACTGATTGTTCTTTGGCTCAGCGACATATGAACAAGATTCAAAGTTACCACCAGTTTTAGGATCTTTACAAGTTGTGCATGTCATGCCATCTTTTTTCACTTCCTTACAGTTTCCGGGATTTTGTTTCACTTCTGCGGCTTGTTTTTCCGAAAGCTCTTTTATTCTTTCGTAGGCTTTATGGTCATAGCCAGAATCATAGTTACCGTAAGGATATTCATAATCTTTATTGGGATCTTTTTCTTCTGTATATGCACTGTAGGCTTCGCCATCGAATGCTTTAGGTTTGTAACTATAAGGATCATCTTCCTCATCTCTATTATTTTTCCTTTGTCGACGTCCATTGCTGTATCTGCGAATACGGGCTGGTCCTGTAATATAAGCATTGGGCCTATAGTTCTGTTCAAGTTCTAAGCTCTCGTCGTTACTTAGCTCTTCCTTTCTATAGTTTAGCGGATGCGTTATTTCAAGGTTTGTTAGGGTTGGTTTAAAATAAGAAGCGACAGTAGGATCTTTCTTTAAAGCGGCTAGAATTTCGCCCTGCTCTCCTTGTTCGTTTTCTTCAGGCTTGTACACTTTATAATCTGCGTCATGTACTGTTCTTATATCATATCTTAGAGGAGTGGCAAGTTGCTGAGCCTTAGTATCAGGCGAATGAGCTTGGAGATGTTGTCTGGGTGGGGCAATTGCCAATCGAGCAGATTGACCCGGGGGATTAAAACCCTGACTTGCAATGGGATTGAATCCAAAACGTTCAGCAGAGAAAATATTTTCTCTTGGTGCTACTCGAGCTTGAATGGAATCAATAGAACTGCTAACAATAGTGTCGAACAATTGAGGATATTGACTTTTATCTACGTTAAGTACAGCAGCGGCAATAGGGTTGGAAGCCAGGGAGCCTGCAAAAGCAAAAGCGTTAGTTCCTAATATGTTATAGCAAGTTAACTGTTATTTTTGCTCAGATATTTAAATCTTTTGAACTTACCAGAATCACCGTAGTTGAAAATAGGTCCAAAGTCTAATGGTTGGACAAATCCTTTCTGTTCTGTCTCGCTGGAAAACACGCCATCACATATCGCCCATATAAGCAACTGTAAACAATATAACTTGTAAGATTTGGAATTTCAACGAAAACGAAACGGTATCAAGAAACAGTTCCTACCAAACACCCCAGTTTATCCATTCTCCGGAATGGGTATCAACCCAATTCGAGCTCCTAGTATCGAGTGCTTCACTGAGTAGTTGCTTTCTTAGTTTGCGTTGGGATGAAAGTAACGTGGCATTATTGAAATGACAAGGTTTTATAGGCGTCAATATTGCGCTAGTGAAAGACCGCCGCAACCGATGGCGCGCACCAGTGAAGCGTGTCTGCGGACAATGTCCGCTTGCTCCATCATCCCGCGCCCACGGAGCCGGCCCTTAGGGCAATCAGGCACGGCTTTACCGTTAATTAAGACAGAGCTCAAGTACTTATCTCAATAGATTTAATTACTGTTTCGTAAATTGCATGCATATTACTGCTGTAGTATCCAAACAAAAATTGTTTCATTATTGCCCGAAAAACAAGTGGGCCGCAAATGCTAACCTTTGTTAGAGATAATGATTAAGAAAACTTTATTGTTAAATTGTAAAGATCTTACACTGTTAAAAAAATATTTGGTACAGCGACATACCTATGACCAAGATGATTATATTTTGTTTGTCGGGTAAAGGCCAAAGCCTCTGACAAACGTTTTTTTGCTACATGCCTGTAGCTGTGCTCATGAATATTACTTACCTATTTAATACAAATAATAAAAACAAATAAAACGTTGTCTCTATGTAGAATAAAAACACAACAGTCTAAATATTTTATATTTAATGCTTTAGGTAGGTATACGTGATAAATCGAAATATAGACATTAGATCATAATTAAAAATAATCAATAAAGATTTACATACATTGGTACTTAAATTAGGTATACGAATACACATCTATGGAATGTTTTAGGTAGAAATATAAATTTAACTTTGCAACTTTTGCAATAATTGCTGACTTGCAGGATCTGTTGCTGACTGTAGTGATGACAGTATTGCATTCTGAAACAAAAGCCAATACACATCTATTTTTCATATTCTGGATATCAAAGATGTTTTTTGAAAAACACGACGTACTACGTGTTAAACTAAATGTTCTTTTTTAATAGTTATTTAGCAAACGATAATGGAGCCTCAGCGAATACATTATCTTTATAATTTAGAACTTCAAACCAAATGACGATTTTAGTATTAATAACGAGGTCGGTATACATATATTGTATAAGTGAAGTCCACCAACTCAATACGAATCGTTTTGCTTGAATATACCTCATAATTTTACCTCTAGAACAACGATGACTCCTACCTCCTAAATGATTTAGTAATATATATAGAGGTGTAGCTGTTACCAAGAGGGATCGACACGTATTGAAACCGGGAAATCATAATGGCAACTTACCGAAAGCTTGCTATTTGAATCTTGCAGTTTTTGCGACAGCATCCACAAATTTGCAGCCAGGCTTATCATGGGGCGACTCTGCAGATCCCCTTTGCTGATCACCCGCCAAAACAACTCCAAAGCGAGATTATATTGTTTCTTGGTATCTTTACTGTCACCCAAAGCTTTCAGAACCACCAAGAGTTCTTGACATACGTTTGTTGCATATTTTTCTAATATCTCTATGAACTCTTCTTCTGATCCATACAATTTATCGTTTGAGAGAACTGTAAAAAGTAGAAGTTTTAAGGAGATTTTTTTTAATGAAGTTTATGTGGATCTTTGTAGAAACTCAATAATTTATAATGGTAATTATGGTCCATTCTTTAATCCTCTGAAATTGTCTAAATGAATATCAAATTAATTAAAAGCACGTCAGAGAGAGTCTGTTAATTGATAAAAAGGCTTTTAATCTCTCTACAAAAACTTTTTAGAAAATTCCGTACCTCCATCTATATGATGCGTATAATTATCTTGAGTCATCTCACAAAGTAAATCCAATGTACGCAAAAGCGTATTATAATAGAGCGGGTCCGTTTTCTTCCAATGTATAATCTCCATGGTTTTAATAAAACCACTCAGAATGTATACTTTGCAGTTACTATCAACATTATCCTGAAAAAAGTTTGGCTAACGTACACAATATACTTAACTTAGCCAATATCGAAATGGCATTGCTCAAGAAAAAATATAATTTTATGTTCATAATTTTGCCTCAAGGAATTCATGGCTTTGTTGGTTGAAAGAGTCTTTTACGAAAGTCGAGAAGAGCTTTGCCATGCCGTAGGATATCAAAGGCGCTTAAAGAATTAATAACTGTAGATAAAAATATAATGTACAAGAACTTACAGGAAGGACCAATAAAGTTGATAGAAAATCACTTAGAATCGCAGCGACTTTTAAATGCGTTGATTTCTTTTGACCGTCTTCCATAATGTGGTCAGGGATATCTGGTATCAGCCCGATCAGAGCCTTGAAATTTGCTTCCGCTAAAATGAAAATAAATAGTGACATACAAAACACATACATTTCATTATTTTGGTTAAACTTTTATGCCATGCTTGTTTTTGGAATAGCAGAAAATCTATTAATTATATTTGTACCTACAGGATTTCTTAAAATAGTTGGTCCATGATTATGTCGGTTGATGGACATTTAAAACCATTATACACACTTATTAGTAGCTGAGTAGGGGAGCTCAAACAGGGATTTGTTGTTACAGTCGAGTGTATCTGTCTAACTAAGACATAATGTCTCTAAAGTCCTGTTGAGTACTCGTATGAAAAAAGGATTTCTAACTAGATGGCATACACAGGACAGCTTAAAACGATTTTATTTATTCATTTATTTACATGGAAAACTGACAGCATGTAACAAAGACTCCATAACAGGATATAATAATAAGCAGCCAATTAAAACTCTTTTAAACCCCGACCTATTACAATACTATTATGGTGTTTTACTTTTAAGGAAATTAAGGCATTGGAATCGGTTTTTTTTAACTATAAATTTAGATTTATTTTTTAATAGATTTTATTACAATCCCTTATCTTTTTCGTCAAGCAAACACGCGGCGTACACGCGGTTCCATTGCCCTTGCGTCGGGCTCGCGCGTGTCGAAACTTAACGGAGTGGTAACGTTGTACTCACCTTGTCCAATACAGTTGTTAAGGAGAGCCGTCTGTCCCGAGAGCAGGTATAGTTGAGCCTTAGCGAGCGTGCAGCGCAGGGAGGGCGCCGTGACGAAGCAATACGCGGCGCAGGCACGATGTAACCACCGCCCTTGCGTCGGGCTCGCTCGAGTCGATAGTGTGTTGACGGCCTGGTTACATTATAGAACATTTTTACATAAACATTGTCTTGACTCTTGGAGAACGTACAATCATCGAAACCTGTACTTTGTTAGGTAACGCTAGGACTATAGCAGCCTATGGCTCCGAACAGCGACATCTAGCTAAATAAGCTATGGCTCTAGCAAGATATCTTTAATTGGAATGTCAACCAATAATAATTCACATATAACATTATTATTTTATCAGTAATATAAATCTAAATTTAAAATTTAAGAAAAACCCCCGATTCCAATGCCATTATTTCCTTAAACGTAAAACAACATAATATCATGTAATGTGGACGCGATGCGATTTCATTTGATACCCCACACTAGTATATTTGCAGATTTTCGGTTTTTCTTACCCACTCTCACCCCTATAACTTTTAAACGGCACAACCGATTTTCATGAAACATGTCTAAGAACAATCGCGCCAGACTCACCTTTCATACAAAAAAAAACTAAACTGTAATCGCTCCATCCGTTCGGGAGCTATGGTGCCACAGACAGACAGACACGTCAAACTTATAACACCCCTCTTTTGTGGTCGGGGGTTAAAAATAGAATAGAATAGAATAGAATAGAATGTCTTTATTGCTTCAAACATGGTATAAAGGTGATAATAATTACATATAAGGTCCACATGTTTCACTAAAAACTAGCATGCAATAATTAATTAAATCTAGGATAAATGTCAAAATAATTCATTAATGTCATAAAAATTATTTTCATTCAGCCATTTAAATAGTTTTTTCTTAAATATATAATTATTCATTAGTTTTATGTCATTTGGAATTTTATTATAAATTTTAACACACATATTAAGACAACTTTTCCTATATTTAGCTGAATGTGGAGTTTCTTTTAAAATTAGTCTATCTGGGTCTCTACACCGTCTAGGATTTTTGTCGCATGCTTTTTCAAACAATTGTACATGGTTCCTGACAAAATTTGCAATTAATAATAATCAATGTCTTTGTTGTTGATCTAACTTACATGAACTAAAGCCACGAGTACCGCGTCCAGTTTTATGAATGCCGCGCGACACTCCACGTAGAAGTTGAGTTGTTGTTCCAGGTCTTCTTGGTAAGTCACCGATAGCACAAACATGTTGATGAGGTCACTGCACAGTTTCACCTCGTCGTCGACTGTTACAGCGCTACAAATAACAAATAGAATTATATTTATTTGAAACTATATTTATATTAATAAGAGGTTGAACAGGATATCAAATTAACCATCGTGTAAAAATCAGTTTAAACTTTTTTTTTTAAAGAAATGGTGGTTTATATTAATTTTGTTTAACCAATCATAAGCGAGTGGTTGCATAACTTAGTTGTCACACCATATATGGTCTGTAAACGATCTTTAACGGTTTGAAAATCTTTATTTCTTATTAAGAAATTTCAATAAATCTAATATTATGAGATACCAAACATTTTCTAACTTTTAACCGACAAAGTCACCTTCAGTATGTTTGACTAACGACCCTGTGGCGCGAAAGTATTGGAGTCTAACTAATAACCCGACAGAAAACTAAGATTCAAGATTATTTAAACTAACATTCAAGATCCTATATTGTACCTATGTACGAAGTATTTTGGAATATGCCTCACCTATTTGGAACCCTAGGTACGAAACTTTCGTTAGTAGGATTGAGCGTATTCAAAGGAAGTTTATCAAGTATCTTTGTTTCCGTCTCAAAATCCCTTATAGCTCCACATGCTACATTAAGCTATGCAAACAATTTCATATTCTTCCTCTTTCCAATCGTCGTGAAATTCCTGACCTGTCTTTTCTTCTTAACATTACCTCCAATAATATTAATTGTCCTAATTTACTTGAGAAGATTAAGCTTAATGTTCCCAATAAATCTACTAGATCTCATAATTTAATATATATTCCATACGCTGGTACGAACTATCGTCAAAATTCGTTTTTGAGTCGCGCAAGCAATATGTTTAATAGTATTTGTAAGCAATTTGATATAGATTGTTTTTTACGTGTTTGCTATTCTGTTCAAGTGCGACTACGGTCAGGCGGCGGATGAGCAGAGAGTTTTTCTTATAAGATAATGTTAGTTGGTATATCTTTGTGTGTTGTTACTTTGATGCGGTTTTGTTTGTTTTTGTTCACAGTGCTGTTGTTTTTTTATTGTGTTTTGTATCCGTGAAAACCTTAATTAAGCTTTCTAGTGTTATATTGATTTGTTACTATGTATTTGTAAGTTTTTGGTTTTCCAATAAATAAATAAATAAAACTCTATGATAGCGATTGGGAATGATTTACTATTATTGCTGTCTAACTCAATATATAAATCTAATATATAAAATTCTTCTGTCACGGGGTGCGTAATCGAACTCCTCCGAAACGGCTTCACCGATTCTCATGAAATTTTGTGAGCGTATTGAGTAGGTCTGAGAATCGGCCAACATCTATTTTTCATTTTGCAAAACAACGTTTGCTGGGGTCAGCTAGTATAGTATAAAAAATAGACTAGGCACGAATAGTAACTCATCGGAAAACATAGGTAACTAACTTGAGACAAACAAAACTTTATAGCGTACTTGACAGATTCATGCACTATGCAGCACAGCCTCATCAAGCTGGAAATAATGATGGGATCGTCAATGCAGTCGGGGGCGTATCTCGTGAAGAATGTCATCAGCACCGTCCGCGCCAGCATGGTGCGCGCCGCCGGGCTCTGCGCCAACTCCACTAGAGGCATGAAGGCATCCTGAGGAAAATATTTATTGCATACTAGCTGCCCGTTGCGTAATAATAAATTTGTATAAGAAGTTGCTTTTGCCTTTTACTGGGAAAACAGCTATGTCCCTACCAAATTTAACCAAAATCGGATTTGCACTCAATAATTGCATTTAGCCGATATGTTATTCTGATATGTAGGCTATCTTAATATATATAAATCTCGTGTCACAATGTTTGTCCTCAATGGACTCCTAAACCACTTAACCGATTATAATAAAATTCGCACACCATGTGCAGATTGATACAACTTGAGAGATAGGATGGTTTTTACGGCGAGAAAAATTCGAATAATTTCCGGGAAATTTTTATAACCGTGCGACGACGGGCGGGCTTCTAGTATATTATGTATATGTGAAGTTTCATAAAAATCCATCCAATAGTTTTTGCGAGAAATACATCCCCACAAACTTTTGCGTTTATTATAATTATTAGTAGGACAACTTTTTGACCTAGCAAAGTGAAGGTCGAAAACCAAATTTGTTAAACAGCTTCAAAATTAAAATAAGCATAATTTTAGTGGAGCAATCTTCAGGTTTCTTTTATCAAAATTGGCGTGTGGGTATTGTTCGTAGGTTAAACATTTTTAAGACACATTTTCGTTAAAATATTTCGTTAGGAAAATAATTGTTATTATAATGTTTTTTTTTAATGTAATAATTTGTATATCTTGAGGTTACGTTGAATAGGAATTTTGGCGAGAGTAGGTATATATTTAGTGTCTGGAATGACCATTATTCAATTAAATGAACCGTTTATTGCCAATTATTATCATTATAATATTTTTGTACCGTTCTCCCATTCTATAACATGAGTGGGTGATTTCAGAACTTACCATCAAAAACACTTCTTCAACGTCAGGAATAAACTTCAGCATCCTTTTGATGACGAACAGGAAATTCCCCGAGAACTCGTCTGCGGACCTTCCCCATTTGATCATGTTCCGAATCGTACCCCGCAATATAATGTTCACATGTTGCGACTGTTAACAAACACACAATGCTATATTATTATGCTAATAAAAATAAAAAATATCTATTATATGTATATTATTATATTAAATATATCAGATGTCCCCCTAACACAAGATTAGAGCTTACTACCCTAGATGTTGTTGTGTGAATTGTTCGAAAATATTTATTAGTTACCGAAAAATCCACATTTTTTTCAAAGTTTAAAAACTTTATAACGTATTAAGATGGCGAAATGGAATGGAATGTGCCTGGGTGGGTAAGTTAAATATATCTTGTTTGTTTATTTTGAAAGTATTATCAATTACTCTGAGCGCACTCTTGGCAGTCAAGTCGTATCATAACAGAAATCGCTTCAACGCACCAGCATCGTGGAAAAATACACGAAACTTGCTAAAAGAACTATATTTTTCATAATTGTATTTAATCATAATTAAAATTTAATATGTTTTAAATCGTCAGAGATGCGAAAGTTTGAATATGATGTATTATATAAAGCCATAAAAAGCGACCTTTCTAGTCATAGTTGATGAGTAATTAATTAGGAATAGCTGGCAGAACATCTGATTCCTAAATGCGCCGTTTGTTTGCTTACCGATAAATGTGTACAAGCAAACTGAAGCCAAGGCTCTAAAACTTGCAAGAAATGAGCCGTCGTTCTCATACCGCTGGCGATCTTCCAAAACGTCTGAATTAGAGACTCTGACGACATCTGTCGGTAGCTATCGGCTGTGCACATGTGCTCGCCCAGGGACGTCAATATCTCGTTTAAAAGTACTGTAAACAATATTAGTTGTTTCTTAAACTGCGATATAAATATAAACATACATAAATATAAACCACCTTTTGTACAATTCCTTATTTGCTTGTGCAAAAAAGTATTTATAATAATAATCATTAGATGATTAGATGTAGATTGTAGATGTAGTTTGCCAATAAATTGAAACGTGCATGATAAGAACGGCTTATGCATAATAATTAAAAACTACACTTTAAAATTGTAAATTACAAATAAGGTGGGGATTTAGAAGTTTGTATTAAATTTAAAGAGAAATTTAATATATCTTACCCATCTGATCTGCAGATTTATGAATCATATCCATGATTGTTGAAGATTTCTTTATAATAGTTGCAGAGTCGAACGCCGAAACAACGCAGCACAGAAATAGTTCGCTATAAAGAAGTAAATAATGTCAAAATTAACAAATTCTATGAGCAATTATATAGCATGAATTTGCAATTTACACAAATTTAAGTAAAATATTTTAATTGCAAAAGGTGTACGTTACATTGAACCATGAGCCCCCTCGTAATTAATAAATTCGTGATTAGAATATAATAAATTTACATTATCATTGCATTATATTTCAAATAATATCGCCCAATTCTAGTAAAATAAATTACTCACTTGTTTTCCATTTGCTCACATTGTTGTAGAAACTCTTCCAATAATGTCAGTTCACATTTATTTGAATTAAGTGTGCCATAAAGCATCCAATCCACCGCAGGAACATAAATACTCAAATATCTGTCTAAAGTTAAAAGTTGTGTTTCAAATTTTTTCCTCAGCGATACGTGTGAAATCTAGAAATATCACATTTTTTTTATGAAACGTACTACAATTACCAAGATTCCAAAATGTCTTGCCAAAATATAGGCCATGCTTCCACTACAATATAGGTATTTCAATATTATCAACGGACTAAATGAAAAACAAGAATATTTTAATCAATCTAGCACAGCAACGAAACTTAGCCTGATTTTAAATAAAGTTAAGAAAGGTAGAGGTTCTCAATTTAACAAGTAGTTTTTTTGTCTGTGAACAGTATTTGACGATTTAATGACTCGTTTCTTATTTGATACAAAATCATTTATTTAATTTTTTTTGTTTTTAACCCCCGACAAAGGAAGACAAAAACTCTTACGTCTTGAAAGTTGGTGCTTACGAAGTGTTTTGATAAGGATCGATCTAGTTTAATATTCGACAGTAGTTTTTTATTATTTTAAATTATTAAAATTTCCAATATTGTCTGTGTTTATACTGTCAATTATTATTATATATGTATGATTTAAATTAGTATGATTATGAATCACGGTTCAACTAGTACGTATTTACCTGTTGATAGTCATCAAGAAATTCTTTTAAATTATTATAAAAATATTCCTCTCCATCTCTACCTAGCAAGTTGCCGGCAACTTTACACAGGTACATTCTCAAGTAAGTGGCGACCAGTGGATTGCCGATACCCCTTATCATCGTGGTCAGTCGCGCTATAGCTGGCTTTATTTCATCCCTTGATATAAAAACATAGCATTTTAATAAAGTAATTTCCATGTAAAGACGCGGTAGAAGTTCTCTAATGGATGCCATTTTGTACATCCAGTTCTGACACGTCTCTTTAGCTGACTCCGGGAGCTGTTTTGAGTCTATATCCATTATGTTTTTTATATTCTTTGTCCTGTAAAGAGTATATAAATGATTATTTAAAGAGCTGGTATTTATAACTACATATGTACCTACGTATAAATAATACAAAGGTGTTTTATGTTAAGGTAAAAAAAATCAAATCTGTTTTTCCAATGCGATATTTTCGTGCTCTTTTTAATTTATACACTAATTCAGCATACAACAGTTAATTTTACTGGATGGATACTATTAGACGATGTCGCTCTGTTTATTTACCCCCGACCAAAAACGAGGGGAGTTAAAAGTTTGACGTGTCTGTCTGCCTGTTTGTGTGTCTGTCTGTGTGTCTGGCTGTCTGGGACAACATAGCTCCCGAACGGATGGAGCGATTACAATTAAGTTTTTTTTTGAAAGGTGAGTTTGGCACGAGTGTTCTTAGACATGTTATGGGGGTGAGAGTGGGGAAGGAAAACCCAAAATCTGCAAATATACTCGAGTGGGGTATCAAATGAAAGCGCTCTACGTGCACATTACAAAATATGGTGTACTACTTACTTTTAAGGAAATAAAGGCATTAGCATCGGGGGTTTTTCTTAAATTTTAAATTTAGATTTATATGTATTGGAGTGGTTTATCTCTTTTATATTCTGGTTAGTAACTTGCGCATCTTATAAGCTTATCTATTTACGTTTTAAACTTACCCAAAACTCTTTTCTTTTAATCTATCAAACACCAGATTACCGAATGTGTCCAATATATCAGTGATCAATATGAACTTGCTGGGATAGAACTGCATAACACTGATATCAGACAATAGTTTCGAACATTGTATACCGATTTTGAATGCTTTCACTCTCTGTTCAGTCTCCCAGGCCTAAAATGAAGTATTATTAGTTTAAGTACACTATTCTCTACCTACTCTTCACAATGATTCACATTTCTACATCATCACAGGTTAGCTGTATGATGTACATATATGGTTAAGCTCGCCTTTGTATATGACCATTGTAACAAAATCTTCATGTATCTATTTTTACAATAAAGAATTTATTAACAATATGGTATACATATTATAAGTATTTATTATCATTTTTAGCCGTTTGTGTCCCACTGCTGAGCACACCCATTTTTCCACAACCACAAAATAAAATACTCGATGTCTTTGACAAAATTATCGTGGGTACTAATTTCATCGAAATTTATGAATAATAAACTAGTAAAAATTAGTAAGTCTATCTGATATTTACTTTTTAAAGTGCATGGAAATAATGTACGTATATACTTTCGTTCAAACATGTTAAATTTTATGAATGATTGGAACAAAGGTAGCATGAAATGGTAGGTTGTATTAAACTAGATTAAAACATAGGTTGCTTCAGGTCTATTGAGCAGAAATAAATGGAGGCGGACCGCAAACGATTACGGTGTGTGTAGTGTAGTTCATTGGGAATCTTTGAGAGAGGCGTATGCCCCGTAGCAGACAAATCCCTACAGTTCAAATACTGATGATCATGATAATGATACATTAAATTTAACATCATCAGTGTCCACAAGACGAGGTCTAACAAAGGCTAGTTACAAAAAATAGTATACCTTCTTTATTTCTTCATTAAGCATATTGATCTTGGACACATATTCCTGTTGACTTAATCCCATAGTCTTCCGCACTGAGCTCTCGTCAAATTCATCTAACTGTTCCAGTCTATGTTTAACCTTTTCATTCAAATTTGACACTTGTCTAATAAGGGCTGAAAAGGTACTAACTTAAAAGTAAAAAAAAAGAACAAAGAAGATAAAAGTACGTTAGTAATGGCATTGAATAGTCTGGAAATACAGTAGGCAATGTATAACAACAAAACAAACTCGAATCTAAGCTTAAAACTCTGATATTTGTAGATAGCACTGACTAGAGGTTTCAATAAAACTTTCCAATTTGTGAATGTTAGGGCCTGTTTGACCATGTCCGAGTAAAGTTAGACGATGGTTAAAATGTAATAAGACTCCACATGGACTTACTTTTCTCGCCGCCAGGTAAGAAGCTGCTGACTATGGTCAGCTTCTCGCCAGTTGTATATTTATTGAGAATGCTTGCGCGTCTGCTATTCCAACATTTCAAATAATTTTTAACTTCTTCTATCGGTGCCAGAGGCAGAGCATCCTGAAAATCCGACAATGTTTAACATGCAATTTAAAATATTGAACTAACACTCAGTTCTTTATATATTACGGTACATTTGGCACGTATTCAATCGAGGAGTAGAAAAATTATATGGTTAACCTGTAAATTTATAAAACGTTTTTACAATAGGTTTTGAGTAGATATATAAACGCACTATGCCAAAAGTAAGCGACCGAAGTTCGGCATGATTTCTCCTGCAGTGCTATTTGAATTACTGACGACACAATATGCCGATATTACGTTGCGTTATAGCGAACAGTCGAACTTCGATCTGACGTTAATAGCACATTCCGCTCGGGCGCAGGGGAATGGGTTTGATTCCCGCCTAGTGATCATTCTTTGCAAATTCTGCAAGTATTCATGTGGTTTTATTATATCAGCTTAGAACTTATTTGACTAGGCTTTACACAAATATTTCTTTAATAAATCAAAATGTCACACGGATGTTAAGGGCTTTTTCAGGTTTTTTAAACTAGAACCTTTCAAACTGTTATTTATAATAACTAAATTACTCACCTGTTCCAAATTCATTTGTTCAAATTTCATCAAGGGATCAACCTCTTCAAAGCCTGAACTCCATTTATTTAACTGGTCTAAGAAGGATTTACTGGTACTTTCTTTCTAATAAACAAGATAAATTATCACCATTAGGAGTTTTTTTTTGTTAATCAGAACCAGATAGAGAAATCTGCGCCATAGGACTATAGAATCTGATGAGAGGCTGGGGATTTTTATTCTAAGTCATAATAATATTTACAAATTAAGTCTATCAAACATTTTTTATGACAACCTCTGTGGTTTGGTGGGTGAAAGTCGGCCTAAGGCACAGGAGGTTGAGGGTTTGAATCCCGCCGCGGGACCAGATTTTGTTTGATCTACAATTTCTGAATTCGGGTCTGGGTGTTTTCTTTGTTTGTGGTTAGGTGATGCTTTGTGATTAGTAGATTTATGTATTTTATTTATCAGAATTTAATAAAGATAGGTGGACCAATTTGATTACTTTAAATTGGATAAATACTTTTTATAGGATAAGGGCAAGAGAATTATGATTTCGGTTTATGTCTGAATGATGGAATCAATTATTACAAGATTTCATAGAAATAAAATAAGTCAATTTTATTAGATATTTTAAAATCTAAAAACCTTGGATCAATGACCATTTTAAAAAATAAATCTCCAATTGGTCTAGGCATTGTTAAGTTATGTGCTTACCAACACATTTTGCAATTCATTTTTATATTATAGATAGTATGACTTAGATTAACAAACCATGGAGACAGTTGTTACTTTAAGAGGATGATTTGAAACTTCAAAAGATGTCAGCTTTTGTTTAGCAGGAGATGCTTTTTTCCGTGATGTCCTGAAAAAATAGATACTTGTATAAACATTTACCATCATTGAATATATAGAACACACCCATTTGTCTCAACATTGGAAAGTTCTATGAGTATAACAATATAAAATAGGCTAACAACAAGAAGAAAGGATTTGACAGCACCTTTGTCTCGGAGGTAAAAAGCAATGGTAGTCTGTATCATGCTGTCAAGCTGTTTAACAACTGAATTTTACTTTATAGATTATTTCTAAGATGACATTATTTCCCTTGACATTTGTAATTTTTCCCATAATGTAATCAAATTTTAATTTAATTTACTATCAATTCAATTTAAGTGTTCAGTTAAGTTATTATATGATTTTAATATTTAGATTAGAAAATTGTTTTTTGAATTTAAGAATATGAATAATCATCACTTACCAATCATAGGATGGCATTATTACTATTTTATTTCTTTATATTTTAATTATATATTATTATTAGGTTTTCAATGCATATAACCCAGTATAGGCTTAAGTTTTGTGCTCTACAATCCAACCAACATGTAATGTGCAAGACCTAACCACCCACAGTAGGTACTGTACTGTATAACTCAGTGCTATGGAATCTAAAATCTACTATTATGCCATGGAAGCGATTATCACACACTAAAATCTAAGAATTAAAATTGAATCACAGGGAGTAAATAAAATTTAAATTTTCTTTGTAATCAATTAATTCCAGTAAATAATAAATACTTTTGTTCATTTGTATACCACAACATAGATTTGTAAATAAAAGCTAAGCTAAAGCCACGTGAATTTAAATTTAATTTTATCAATCATTGGCCATTCACTTTACTTTAAATTTGAGATAAATTATAATTTAAGTGAATTCAACGTACAGGTTTCTCACCAAGAAAAAGGCAAAAATTAAATTTTTGTATAAAAGTACATTATAATTACAGTAGAATTACACCGAATAGCAATCTTATTAGTTAAAGCTGTGTTCCAGCAGTGGGAACGTTAATAGGGTAATGATAATTGAAATTAAAAATACTTCGAGTTATTGGTTGTTTACTGAACAAAAGTTTTCCAATATCTCCAAAGAGAAAGCAAGCTGAAAACATGGTGAAATAGTAACGCATTTTTGTGTGGGTGGTCAATATGGCCATACAACTACAATATAGCTTTAGCCAGCGAAGTGCGATGCCTAGCGCAGTGCTGCCAACTTAGCTACTTAAAGCTGGATAATTTTTAATGTCAGGCAGCTTCTAAATTTCAAAAAAATTTGCTTAACTTTTCTGCTTAATTAATTTTTCTAGCAATACTGGTTTTGAGATGTTTTCGTAAGATCAGCAGTAAAAAAAAATAGATGGTGTTGGAAGCCCCACCAAACAATATCGTTCAAAGGGATGTATAAGATGGAAATTAAAAAGTACGATTTTTCTTTCAAATTAATTTGGTTACAGAATAACAGACAATTAATATGAGTTTAAATATTCTCAATGCTTCCTATGTATAGGAGCCAGAAAAAGCGGACAATGCAGTCACAACTACGTACTGCCTACTACGTTCGTAAATCCGTACCTTCTTAAAAAATATTCAAAATCAAGAGCAGCTGAACAAGATTTGTCTTTATCTTCTTAGTGCAGTGTTCCCAAACTCACAACCTAATCGAATATAAGATTCAATTAAGAATATTGTCTTAATCAATTTGTTAATTACATATGTAGTTAACGCATAAACAGTTATGTTTGCAGTGAACTTTGCAGACAAAAGTTTTTTTGACTAATCTAAAAATAAGTACGCGTGATTTGTTTGTTTGTTTTTTATCGTTATCGTTAATATTAGGAAAACTTTAAATGCAATAAACATTAAGGTCTTTATTAGAAGATTATAGTGTGATATCCAGTAATTATGTAAGCTAAATTTACCGTTCTTGGTCTCTATACTAAACCGGAAATTTGGCTTTTTGGAAAAAAACTACCTTCGTTCTATTATATTAGCCACTATTTCTAATTTTCTATTTCTAGCAGTTGGCAGCACTGGCGATGCGATGCGATTGCGAAACAGAAACAGAAACCAGACAAGACAGCCTTCGTCTCGACTTCTCGAGGCTCTCGAGGATCTGGAGGCTGTTTGTGTTTTTCGACAATTTGTTGTATTTCAATATAATGTTTATAACATAATTAAAAAATCCAATGCAAACAACATAAATAATGTTTCCAATGTTTAAAGGAATACCTGAAGTAAATACATTCCAAGCTATGTTATGGCATTCTGCGTTCTCAAATGGAAGGCATTTTCCTTGGTTATTAGAGTACAAATGAAATGTACCATCTACAGATAATTTAATTATTGACACAAACATTATTAGATAAGATGACGTTATGCTAAGGTTATGAACCAGATTAAGAAGGAACAAGTGCCACAGATGGATGTTCAGAAATAATACACTTAAGTAGTGTCTTCAGATTTATGAATTCATAACCAATAACTGAGTTATATAATTATTTATTTTTCTAAAATACTAAAAATGTCATACTTCAAACGAGTTTATGGAACATTTACCAGATATCCTATCCTTCGTGGTATGGTGGCTTATGCTACAATTTGGCCATCATCTAGTTTCGTACAACAATCACTTAGTAAAAAAAAAACAGGTAAATACTTTCATAGAAATTTTAAATTACACATGTGTATTGCTAGGTAACCTATCTCCAGTTTAATGGCAGATCTAACATTCTATATTATTTTGAAACAATGTAAACTTTAAGTTAATTATGAATAATAGATGTTACAATGAATTTAATTCTCCAATAAAGGAATTTACTTCAAATTAACATTGTAGATCTGCAACCTGAAATAAAAAAAAAACAGCTTTTGAGATAGAAAATTGATACCTTGGTAACTAGCATCTTATTTAATGTGTTTTGGTTTCAGACAAGTATGATTGGTGGAATTGTGTCTTATATGGTTTTTATGGATCCTGTTATGTTGCTCCCACAATGTTTGTTTGGATAAAGATAGCTACAAAATTGTTTCCGGGAAACACAATTAGATCAAACTTAGCTAAGGTACTGCCTTGTCTTGGCTTTAAAATGATTTATTAATAAAACAAGAATATTTGCTTTTTTTATCACAAATATAATAACAATTATCATAACAATTATTTTACGCACAAAGCAAATTATGTAGTGTATAAACTATTGCATAGTTTTTGGCAAAGTTATTATAATATTAATTTGAGTTTTGTGTAGTATGATTCCAAGGTCATTATTTTCAGGTTGTTGCTGAACAGTTTTCATATGGTCCATTTAGTGTGTGCAGCTTTTACTTAGGAATGAGTATATTACAATCAAAAACATATGAAGAGGCTGTTGAAGAAGTTAAATTAAAATTCTGGCCGACTTACAAAGTAAGAAATTTGTTAGATAGAATGACCTTTTATTCTTGAAAATGCTTTTCTAGTGAAACTTAACAGTTGAACCAAATGTTTTATACAGATTTTTTTTTATTTTAAAAATATTTCCATGTGGGTGAATTAAGTATACTGCCCCAAAATGACCTCAATGTCAATTTTGAATCCGGATAAGTGTTTTTCTTAAAATCACTTATCAGATTCAGAGCATTTACAGGATATGCTCTGCTTAGGTTAATACTTATACATACAAATGCATAACTTTATATTCTAAAGGTACATTATTATATCAAACATTTTTTTTTTCAGCTTGGTGTGTGTGTTTGGCCAGCATTGATAATGTTTAATCACTGTTTTATCTCTCTTAATAACAGAGTCATATTTGTCAGTGCCTGTAGTTTTGTTTGGACTGTTTTCTTGGCTTACATGAAAAATTTGGAAAAAGAAAAGATTTCTGTTACAAAAGTTGGAAAGTAAATTTGAATCTGATAACTAGATTAGCATAATTTGTAAATAACTTTGCATTGTAGCTGTGAATGTTTGTATACCTGTTAATTAAGTTAAATATTTTATATAAATGTTATATAGAAATAATTAAATTTTATGTAGGAAAAGCGAGACATACCAAGTCTACTTTTTGGGAAGCCACAGCAACTTAAATGTAAAATATTTAAAATTAAATAAATATATTTTTATTATTTATTTATACATATACACTCATTATATTTATTGTAGGGTAATTATGTATAACTTAAAAATAAATACCTATCTACTAAATAGATACTTTTTTTTTCATAATGTGATGTGCCTAAATGTATAGGATTATATTTCGCATTGACGGCTTCGAAGGTACATAAACATAATACCATGATTGATCATCACATCATTTAACTATTAAAATAATCTGAAATTCTTGACTTAATTTTTTCCGAATTTTAACTGTCTCTAGTCTTTATTGAATATTGATCCTAAACGGTCTGCCGGATCGAGAAATGTCGAAAAAAGATTGTTAATGATTTTTAAATACCTATTCGACGATCTACGTGACATAGTTCGTTGACATTTTTTTTAATATTACTAAATGGCCGATTGTAGTCGCCATCTTGAATTTTTTACTAACGTCATCTCTTAAGTGACACTCGCCATACTAGGAGATATCGATTGACGTGTGAATCATAGAAATCGGCCCAGGCGTTTGGTCTGTATAGTGGGACAAAGGATCATACAAAGACTTAAACACATTACCACTCCTTTGCCTTGCGCAGTCGGCTAAAAACTAGACAGGCGGCTACAACCCTTTTTACATCAAAAGTGCGTGTCAAAGAGTATAAAATGTGTCGTGTCTGTGTCATAATATAATATGTCAAATGGGAACGAAGCTAAGTTGGCCATGGTATGGTAATGGCTAGCTTTTTTATTTGCTATTGCTAGTATCCCTGAGTATTAGCAATAGCCAGGCAGTCTTTTCAGACAGATCTAAAAATTATAAACATGTTTAGTGTGAGTTGAATGAAAGTGAAACATTATATTTATTGTAACAAAAAAATTCGTTATGTTATAAAGTTTGTGACCACAACAATTGTGTTGCCTAATTAAATGAGCAAAAACCACTATGTCAAGCAATTCCTTACTTTTTTCTATAAACAATGAAGGTAAAGTTTACGCCCTATCAACCAGTGGCTCATGCTGGAGAGAATTCATGTATCTAGGTTTGGAATTTAAGACCCTTTCAGCGGTTCCACATTTTCTATGGGCTGTTGGAGGAGATCGTCAAATTTACCTTCATGTTCATGGACTAGAAATCCCTATTCGAGTCAAAGAAGAATCCTACGAGAATGAGAGATGGCTACCCCTCGACGGTTTTAGCAGTAGGCTTTTACCAACTGATAGATATCACTTTTCTTCTCAAGATGGTACTAAAGATAGATCCATCGATAGAATTCGTTTACCATCTATGGCTTGGCAATGGGAAGGAGATTGGCAACTGGAGCTCACTTTGGATGGGCAGCCTCTAGATCATGACGGTTGGAGTTATGCTGTTGATTTTCCTGCACAATTTGGTCCTTCAAAACAGTGGAAATCTTGTGTGAGAAGAAGGAAGTGGATTCGTTACAGAAAATTTAGCGCTATGAACTCTTGGTGTGCTATAGCCCCTTTGCACAAAGATCCAACACAAGAGCCTTTTATTGATGTGAATATTGGTGGTAATCAAATTCCATATGCTGCTCCTGGCACACTTTCTGTCTGGGCCATCACTGCTCATGGGAGAGTAATGTATAGAGCTGGAGTCAGTACTACAGCCCCAGAGGGTTTGAAATGGATCAATATTAGTATTCCTCCAAATTGTGATATTAAGCAAATATCAGTTGGACCTACAGGATTAGTGTGGGCCTTACTTTGGACAGGAAGAGTAATAATAAGAAAGGGTATCACCAAAGACTGTCCTACTGGTGAGTCTTGGCTGGAAGTAAAATCGCCAAATGAAACTAAAATATTATCTATTTCAATTGGTAACAATGTAGCTTGGGCTGTAAGCTCAGATTCCAGAGTGTGGTTTAGAAAAGGAATAGATGGTAACAGTGCTGGCACTTCAGAAGCTTCTGCCACAGGGAGTGGCTGGTTAGAAATAGCGGGAAACATGATACACATCTGTGTTGGGATAAATGATCAAGTCTTTGCCATTGGAGAAACTGATAAAAGTATTTATTGGAGAAGTGGAATAACTCCAGTTGAGTTGACAGGTAAACGGTGGAGAAGAGTGCAAGCAAACATGCAACTGAGCAGGACATCAAGCTCAGCCAGTGTTGTTTCTTCTGCTTCTAATGCAAAACATCATAGTTTAACTACTCTTAGTGAGGCTACTCCTGAACGTAAAACAAATATTCACCTCAATAATTCTTGGGAAGAATCACACTCTGCTCCTATTGAACACACTATGCCTATAAAACATCCCAAAGAAGCAAAACCAAAGGGAAATGTTAATATTGAAAACATAGATTTAACAGGTAAAAGTTATGAGACAACTTTGAAAAATCCCCGAGCTTGGAGTCCAGTTAGGAGCGTTGGATCAGTTGTTGGAATGGAGGCACAACCTGACAGTGACAGCAGTGTTTTCGATGTGGATTCAGGAATGTTTTTTGATGATGAAGTTAGTCAAACAGCTTGGGGTACCTGTGATACAACTTGGGCATTTGTAGAAGCTGGGGCATGCTGTGTTGACACAGTTCAAGTACCTCACTGGTTCACAGATTCACAAAATGTGCACAATACAGATATTTCTGCCAAATGGCGAATTAACATATTAGATGATCTTAAAAATAGAAATGATTTAAAGAATGTAGATTTATCTAATTATGGTGTAGCGGTTGAAGAAAAGGGTTGGACTCGCAGCTGTGAAGCCCGGCTTGTGAATGGAAACAACAGTATGGCAGACTGTATTTTATCACTCTATTGGAATGATATGGAATATACAGGGACTCTTTCTGTGTTTCAACCTGATGGTACCATACAATTTATACTAAATTTGTCGGAAGTAACTAATGTGTTTTCTATTTCGGAGCCTGGAAGCCCAAGGATATGTTTTGCAATTCCTCGGGAGAATAAGAACACTATCAAAGTCCAGTTTATATCTGAAATGGAGCAAGAAGAATGGTTAAGTACTTTAGTTGATATCACTTCACAAATCAATGGGGTTTCTGGTAAACCATCTGCTAATTCTACTTGGGCAGTCACTAATTCTGGAGATATCTTAAATTGGGATCCAACACCTTCATGCTTGAATGCTGCTAAAAATGGAATGTTTACCAAAGAATTTCAGGTTTCTGGGAAAGATATTACTGGTGGTTTAAGTACAAACTTGACAAACAATTTTCCTGTTGGTAGCAAAATTAAAGTCACTGGTAGTATATTTGATGAAGTAAGGAGATTTCATATAAATTTAGAGGGGATTGAAGTGAAGAAGCAAAGACATAAAGTAGAGACTGAGATTGACATACCGTTACATTTTGATGTCAGGTTTGATGAGAACACAGTAGTCTGCAATACCAAAATCTTTGGAAGCTGGGCAGCAGAACAACGCCATGATCTGCCTGTAGCCAAAGGGCAAGAATTTTCTGTTGAAATAATTTGCGATATTCAAGTCTTTAAAATTAGAGTCAATGATAAACACTACTGCCTTTATGAGCATAGATTAAGCCCAGAGAGTATCACTTCAGTTCAAATTAAAGGGCCTATAAAGCTTTATACACTGGAGTATTCTACCACGAGTCTGATCATAGGCCCAGAAGAAATGTTTTGGCGTACCATTGGTGGATATTTGCGACGTGTGGAATGTGCCCAAAATGGGGTTGTTTGGGGGATATCACACGATCATCGTGTTTGGGTGTATTCTGGTGGATGGGGTGGAGGCGCATTGAAAGGTACCATTTACTTAAAATCTAATCTTAAAAATCTTCCAACGCTCAATCAAATTAATACTTTATTAATTACACACTCTCTATATAATCTAAACTTTACCTATATAATTTAGGTAGGTAGGTAATACAGGGTGGCAAAAAAATCAGCACTGGAAGGAAACTACTTTAAATCCAACTTTCAAAAGAAACAAAAATGAATTTAAATATTCGCTTGCCACTACCGGGAATTAACCAGACTAAATTCAGTTATAGTCCTTGGAGTATTGTGTGTTAACTTCTTAAAATGTATAAACTTTAATTTAACCATACAAACTATGTACTTCTTTGGAAATAAGTAGGTACCTTACTTAGTACAATGAAGTACTCATTTATTTTGATAAGAAACTGCAGTGATGTTATGAACACCTGTTAGAACCTAGGAGTAAGAAATTATTCAGCATATCCTTCACTTACAGGCGTTGGCTCAAAGGAAGGTATACATTCCATGACAGACACTCAAACATACTGTGTGTATGAAAATCAAAGATGGAATCCCATTTCTGGCTACACTTCAACTGGACTTCCAACTGATAGATTTATGTGGAGCGACATTACTGGCAAACATAAGCGAACGAGAGAACATACCAAATTAATCAACCGTCATTGGCATTGGGTAAGTATAGAATAAGCCTTTAACGCTCGTATGGTCGTTCTGAGCTTGAAAAACTTCCCTCATAAAATGTTTACATTTTGTTTGCGTCGTATGAAGTGCTTAACTTTGTAAGAAGATAGCATCCCGTTGCATAATCATAAATAGGGTGGAAAAATCGATGGGCTCTGGACGACTTTAAATCATTTAGCTACCTAACTTTACTTTGTTCTATATTTCTACCTTTATTTTTGCCTTAGTTGTTTACACTGTCTTAATATATATTATACACTTTTTACTAGATATCAGAATGGATGATAGACTACAACACACCTGGGGGCGTGGACACTGACGGGTGGCAGTACGCTACGGACTTTCCGGCTCCATACCACGGAAAGAAAATATTTACGGATTGCGTGAGACGCCGACGGTGGTACCGGAAAGCACAAATCAACACGGAAGGACCTTGGGTTCGTGTTGGAAACACTTCACTGCTGGACATCTCTTTATGGGTAAGACCTTTTACATTATACAAATATCTCATTCATGACAATTTTAATCTCGTAACTTAATCTTATTGTAAGAACTTAGGTCTCCGTTCAACCACGATCTAAACATGGTTAATGATGGTATCGATGGTTAATGGCGATGTGAACCCGAAAGGCTTAATACAGCTTCCTTTGCCATACAACTACAATGGTTGTCTGAGTTCACTGGATGTATTATGTCAATGTTTTATGTCTGTTTATAATAACTAGCAAAAACTCTGGTTTCAGGGTGACGAAGACGATGTAACAGTGTGGGCTATTACCGTTGCTGGTGATGCCATTTATCGTACTGGAGTAACAGCGGCCACACATGCGGTAAAAAAACGAAAACCACCTTTTGTCTTTATATTGTACACAAGCTTATTACGCCATGGTGTTTGTTGCCCAAATTTAATGAACTTTTCCGCCGGAACAACGTATTTCCTGCGGCAAAAAGTATCATATAACCTTTCTAGATAAATGGGCACTAAAAAAAAATTGTGATAAGCGCGTTCAAGCGAACAAACATATAAACTCTTTACCTTTATAATATTAGAAGCTATATATTTACCTTCTAACATTGCGTGGGTGTAGTAATTTTTCAGTTGATTGTAAAAATTAATAATAATAATAATCAATCTGCAGAAATGGAATTGCCTGGTCTTTCAAGACTTCGTAATGTTTTTCTCGTTGGAATATGTAAGGTTAAAAGTAGCCATTAGTTCCTGGGAGTCAATCTATGTATACCAATCAACTCATAATTTCAGCCTCTTCGGAGATCTACCACAACATACCTACATACAACCGAATCACAAACGTTAACGTTTTCAACTCTTTAGAATTCATAGTTCAGGTAATTAATACATACCAAAACTTCATTTCAGGGACTGCTTTGGGAACACGTTAACAGCCCTCAGTTATTATTGGCTATAAGTACTTGCAATAACGTCGTCTGGGCTGTAGGACGTAAAGGAGAACTTTACTACAGGGAAGGCATTACCAAAGAATCCCCAGGAGGCACAAATTGGAAACTGATAGAGCAGCCTAAATTGGGCTATCCCTATAGCCACAAGACTGTGCACGTAAAAATGATATCACTTGCCAAAACATCTGGATGGGTTATTCTGTCTAATGGTTCGATTGCTGTGCGAACATGTGTGTCTACGAGCCAGCAGGATGGCAAAGAATGGAAATATCTATCAGGTTAGTTCACATTTTAGTCACTAGTAAAAGTTAGAAGCCACTGTAGTGATGTCTCTACCTAAAATTTGCCAGCAAAGACTTTAATATTGTAAAGTTTTGTCTGCTCAGGGTATATCTAATGCGACTGATCAGATTTTCAAGGGATTTCCATAGGTACAATAACAATGAAATAGTTCAAAAAATACCCTTTACCTATGGAAATCCCTTCGCAGACCCTGAGCAGACAAAACATTAAAATATGAAAGTCTTAATGATTTTTAATAAGTGATAAACGTAACTTTCTAAGTTAAACTATTTAAAATTTTATGCAGAAAAAGGTTGACGCATCCGTAATCTTATTTATAGTGTTTTGTATAGATTCATCATTTATTAAAAAAATAATTACTTTTCAGATGAAACCTTGTTCAAGCATGTATCGAGTATTGGCCAAGAGGTCTGGGCTTGTTGCGCGGACGGGGCTATTGTACGAAGGCAGGGGATTACTACTGATAACGTTTTAGGAAACACCTGGCAGAGAATTATAAACGGCGGGCTCGTTCATGTAACTGCTAGAGGAAGAGTTTCATAATTACAGGCAATACTAAGACTTATACAAAAATCATGATCTCTTAATATTTCAAAGACGATACGTAAAAAAGAAATGATAATTTTAGCAAATGCGGCGAAAGAAACCTCTTCCAAATTTAATTTGCTTTAGGCTGCTTTTTTTATCAGTATTTTGCTCATATACGATATTATTAATTTTGTGCTATTAATGTTTAAGTATATTTATCGATGTTTTGTGATTAAGAGTTATGGAAAATTGTGTGAAGTTATCTTAGTTTAGGACACAATGTCGATCTAGTCATTTCCTTAGACATTTCCAGTGTACATTCCTTTTTATAAAAAATTAGCTTTTACCTATATTAAAGTATTAAATTAGTAGAATTTAAGAGAACTTTCTCAACTTAAAATATATTAAAAACTATATTATGCTAGATTGTGTTTTAATTTATAGATCACTAGAGGTCCAACCCATGGGTGTAAATTATCTATACTAATATATAAAGCTGAAGAGTTTGTTTGTTTGTTTGAACGCGCTAATCTCCGAAACTACTGGTTCGAATTGAATAATTCTTTTTGTGTTGGATAGTCCAGTTATCGAGGAAGGCTATAGGCTATATAACATCACGCTACGACCAATAGGAGCAAAGATATAGTGGTAAATGTGTAAAAAACGGGAGAAATTGTTCATCTTTGAAGCCTTCCGTTGCGTGCGCCGTGAAAACGGTTCAAGATACACAAAAAATATGTGTTAAAGAATAATAGCTCTTTTAATGATCTAAAAAACAGTCCGCGATAGTATATGTCTATCTTTTAAGATTAACTCACAAAAACCG
Source organism: Gymnoscelis rufifasciata (assembly GCA_929108375.1). Lineage (NCBI taxonomy): Eukaryota > Metazoa > Arthropoda > Insecta > Lepidoptera > Geometridae > Gymnoscelis > Gymnoscelis rufifasciata. Next base: position 8,303,732 of record OV815308.1, on the reverse strand, counting down.
TTTTTATGGTACCTAATTTGGTCGAAATAATTTGTTTAAGTTGTATAAACATAATTATATTAATCTTTATTCAAATAAATATCTTGTTGGTTAAGAGTACTTCATCCATTATAACGCGGGTAGCACCGCAGGGCACAGCTAGTACGTTATATATATTTAATACATACTTTCCCTGAAATCACTCTATTGCTGAAACTGGATTAAAATCCGTTATACCGTAGCATATTATGCTATAATAATTAATAACTTAATGAAATATTAATATTTTTAGATAGCTTTTTGTGTCTGTGATGACTTGATGAGTGATGACGATTATTTTATATCAGTACAATAAGCGCAACGACGGGACACGCCGAGACACAAGGTACTTACATAAACGCCTAATATAGAATGAACGCAGTTTGGAGAAGCTTCCGCTGGCCGCCGGCAGCAATGTTCGCCTATACCATAGACTAAGTCTATGCCTATACGCGAGGGTGGCGCGCGTGGGATCTGGCAGCCGCAAGGTAATGCGCGGTTCGCCACTGACCGAAATGTTGGATGTGTATATGTCTAAATAGTCGCGTGCTCGTCGCCACTAAATCAGGACAGGAGTAGGTCAGTTCCCACCGAGTCCCGACATGACAGGCACTTTTTATGATAGCGATGCATAATCTATACAAATTCAGTGGCGTAGCTAGGTGACTAAGGGTCCTGGAGGAAAAAACTGCTGAACTAAGAGCGGAACAACATTGTTTGAAGTGATTACATCATAGTACAGGGTGAAGCAACTAGTGCAACTAGTTACGATAGTAAAGTTTTGTGCGCACAAAACACTCCTAGGCGTGATGTTACTGCATATCTCACTTCCCCAATTAGAATTCGAAGGGAGAGTCGGTTTTTTAAATCACGAAAGGTTACCGCTCTATGGTTCAATCAATAGAGGTATTACTTTTCACGATCAATATTTGTAGATTCTATAAATAAACTAGCTGAGCCCAGCAAACGTTGTTTTGCTAAATGAAAAATAGATGTTGGCCGATTCTCAGACCCACCCAATTTATGCTCACAAAATTTCATGAGAATCGGTCAAGCCGTTTCGGAGGAGTATGGCAACGAAAACTGTGACACGAGATTTTTATATACCTATTAATAGATAAATAAACTTTAACGCTGTACTTTTTTATGATGTTGTTTGTAAGCAACTTATTCTTCAAAGTTACCGTTTTTTCAATGGTTTTGGATACTATGGACTTGCACTACGCGCAAAAAACTACTGAACGGATTACTTTATGCAGTTTTCCGCAATAGATAGTGATTCAAGAGGAAGGTTTTCGCATCTGAGAAAAGTTGGTCAGCTAGTTACTATATCTATATGAATATTATAAAGCTGAAGAGTTTGTGTGTTTAAACGCGCTAATCTCAGGAACTTCTGGTACGATTTGAAACATTATTCCAGTCTTAGATACCCCATTTATATTAACCCCCGACCATAAAAGAGGGTTGTTAAGTTTGACGTGTCTGTCTGTCTGGGACATCATAGCTCCCGAACGGATGGGGAGATTTAAATTTAGTTTTTTTTTTGTCTCTACAACTCTATTATTGTATACAACATTAGGTACTATAAATAGGAAGTTTCTGAGCATCTGTAACACAGCTTTAAGCTACCACAGGTGACAGAGTTCCAAAAATGTTGTGTTTTTCAAGCTCTATGTGAATAAATGATTTTTTATTTATTTATTTATATTAAAACGGATCGAATAAAGTATCATAATATTAATTAAAAGACGAGTTCTGGAAAAACCATCAAATTAAACTTAAAATGTTAATATTTCCAAGTTACAGAATTCTGTTTGCCTTTTGTTCGCGGACGATTTAAAATTATTTAAGTCTCAAGACGTTGGATCAGACTGTAGTGGGCAACTGCAAAGTAATATAGATCGTGTAGTACAGTGGAGTCATGACATTATGCTAAATTTTAATGAATCTAAGTGCTGTACTATTACATATGGACGTGCAATTAATCAAGTTGTAAATAGTTGTATATTAGGATCGACAAATATTAAACGTGTACAATCTGTTCGTGATTTAGGAATAAAAAAGGACCCGCAATTAAATTTTACTTATTAATATTTGTAAAAATGCTTTTAGAAATCTCGGTTTTGTACTACGTCAAAGTAAGGATTTTTATAACGTAGCCACTTTCAAAGTGCTTTGAAACACATTAGTAAGAAGTAGGCTAGAGAGTGGGGCAATGATTTGGAGTCCACATGAACGGAATTATTCTAGTATGATAGAAAAGATGCAGAATAAGTTTACTAGACATCTTTATTTTAAATTGTATGGAGTTTACCCTTTTTACCCATTGATGTACCCACATTGTCTTGGTATGGTGGTCTATAATGAACTAGAAGTCAGGCGGGATATAACGCTGATGACTTACATATTTTGCCTTATTAGAGGCCAGGGTATATAATCCACCAGTACTGGCGCATATAGGATTTTATGTACCCACGAAATATGTATATGCACGCAAACGACCTTCGCTCTTTGCCATACCAACCAACGGCAAGAACTAAGTTATGGAGCATGCCTCCTTTTCAGCGGCTCTACGCAAGTACGCACTCTCAATAGCCTCTGCAGTGCGCGCGAGGATGTTGACTTGTTTGTAATATCGGAAAAAAAAAATAATAGTGCCGTGTCCCAGTACTTAGATCAAATAAACAGAATTAAATGGAAATAGCATTAAGAATTGAAAAATATATTTGTAATTATGTACCTAATTTAATTTATATGTACTTATTATTTTCCGTTGTTGCATTAGTTTTGTACTGTAATGGCAATGTAAAAGTGTAGACTCTATAAATGGTTATCTAACAAAGCCTTTATTATTTTACATATCTATACTAATATTATAAAGCTGAAGAGTTTGTTTGTTTGAACGCGCTAATCTCCGAAACTACTGGTTCGAAGAAAGAGAAGGGGTGTTATAAGTTTGACGTGTCTGTCTGTCTGGGACATCATAGCTCCCGAACGGATGTAGCGATTTTAATTTAGTTTTTTTTGTATAAAGGTGAGTCTGGCGCTAGTGGTCTTAGATATGTTTGATGAAAATCGGTTGTGCCGTTTAAAAGATATAGGGGTTAGAGTGGGGAAGGAAAATCGAAAATCTGCTAATATACTCGAGTGGGGTATCAAATGAAAGCGCATCGCGTGCACATTACAAAATATTATGGTGTTCTACTTTTAAGGAAATTAAGGCATTGGAATCGGGGGTTTTCTTAAATTTTAAATTTAGTTTTATCGAGGAAGGCTATATTAGGCTAATAATATTTAATAATTAACATTTTCAAAATGTATAAAATATTAATAATACTATTAAAAACTAGTAAAAGATAAAGCGTTTCGAAATAGCGCTGCGGTGGATCCCTACGTCTCTATGTATGCAAGAGGCGTCGCTCTAGCACCGACATTACATTGCATTCGACATTTCACGACTTTTAACTCTCGTCCATGTTGCGTCTAGGCGTGAAAACCTACCCTAATTACATTTTTAGACAGATCAAAAACATATTCCCGAAACACTACATTTATTTCAATTAAATAATTCACAGCAAGTAATCCAATTCGTATCTAAGGAAGTGGTTATTAGTTTCATTTTGTATTCTAGGGTATCCTGCGACTAGAGCGTCTTGGCCTCCGATGTACAGGGTGTTGTAGATCTTCCAATACACGTCTCGGACTTTCCTGGCAGGGTGGAAGAGTCCCTGAAAAAATACAAGATTCATTTGATACGCTATCTCAAGAAGTTTAATCGTTTCAGCCATCTGAACTTTTGATTTCTTTATAAACTAGAAGAAATCCCGAATTTCGGTTCGATCCCCCCGGATTGCTATGTACAATCCCGCGGGATCTTGAACTTTCAATCTCGAGTCGGGATTGCATTCCCTAGTGACGTCACAGGCTGGCATTGACGTCACAGCGCCATTTTGAAAAATAGCGTTTTTAGTCACGTGATCATTAGTGTATGATCACGTGACTAATATTCAAATTTTAATAATGATATTTTATAAAATTGTCTATATTTTCTCATTAGCACATCATAACATAATCTTGAAGACAGTCCATCGTAGATCAGGCGACAAGCCATTTTTATTGATTTAGTTTTTGAATGAAAAGAGGAGTAGCAGCTTACCTGCAGAGCATATTGAAGAATTTTTATAGGTCCAAGGGCAACACGCATTCCTTCAACAGCGTCCATGAAAGCTTGCACCAGATGCGGCGACGTCTCGAATATATTTGGCCATACGTGGTTTAGTAAATGAACAAGCGCGTCTTCGCAGCCAAAACCATACACACCCAAAGCCATATGCTTTATGGCCGCACAAGCTGTCTGACGATGAACAAGATCTCTGTAAAATAAACATATCATATTAACATATTTGCTAACGACTCAAAGCTAAAAACGCAATTATAATATTATGAAAGAATAACATACCTGTCCATCAAAGCATCTTCAAGTAATGGGCAAACAGCATAGATGTAGTCTTTTCCCATTTCACCAATATATTCAAATAAGAATGATAGTGACTTTAGCACTCCATTTTGTACATTGAGTTCTGGTACCCTATATTCATTCATAAGAGCAGGCAATACTGTGAATGGTGAACATGTTTCAGCAACAATAGCAATAGCTACTGTTGTACACACTCTGTTTTGTCTCTCTTGTACTTTCAAATTGTTGAGTAATGTCGCTAGTACGTCATGGGGGCCGATGGCTTTAGCAATATAACCGAAGGTGTTCACAGTAGCACGTCGAATAGCCTTTTTGTGCGCTTTCAAGAGTTCCAACAGTTCAAAGCAGATCCTCATCCACTCTCGAGCAGATACAAATTCAGGTCCACGGTCAGCGATACGTCCCACAAGATCAATACAGTTTTCTTGTACTTTTTCGTGCCTAAAGAATGAAAAAATGTGTTAAAATGTTTTTATTTAGAATCATTAGACTACTGCGTTGTTTAAGCCAAATTAAAAAGGAAGGTGGTGTATTGCACATTCAAGTTTCTTGATCTGGATGAATAAATATAGAAATTTAATCTTACCTATTCTTCAAAATGGGCGTCAATCTAGGTAGAAGGTCCTTGATCGGTGGGGTCATCTTAGTCATACCAATGACGTTGACAATAGCTTTCAACGCGCCCAAAATCGAACCTAAAACTTCAGGGTATTCTTCACCCAAGTACTCATACAGGACCACACCAAGATGTCCCATCAGTTTTTCCTAAAACATAAATATTTCGTCATGTTATAAATTAAATTACTATTAATTCTGACCCACAATACAGAGCTTGTTTTTTATTTCATTTGAAATATGTAATAATGAATTCATTATCGGCATTAAGATGAGCTAAGGTTGGTTTTTTAAGCAACTTGCTTACCTCTTGACAAGTTTTCATGACAACAGCGATTCTGGAAATAAGATCAGCTGCTTGCTGGCGCACTTTGGCAGACTTGTTGTTCATTCGCCACAATATAATACCGCAAATCTGAGGCAAGTATGGCTTCACGCGTTTCCCTAGTTGATTCACTATTGTGCCAAAACCGTTCAACATCACTACATCCTGAAAGAAATGTTATTATAATAAAAACTTCGAAATTTCTTAGATTTTACAAATACATAAGATCAGTATACTTGCCTCTGTAGTCTGTTCTTGGAAAGCGTAGAGGATTCCGTCAATAAGTGCCTCTTCAAGTTTGGAGTCGATGTCAGCAGCGCCTAAATTAGCGAGGATCTTTTCAATGGATTCCATAACCATTTTTCTGTACTGCTCGTTATCATCTTTGAGATCGTCCACGATCCTGTTTATTATTTCAGAAGCACCAACCTGGAAATACAGTAATTTATTGACGGCCCCTAGCTACATCCATAAAACAGTTAAACGAACGGTTTATGTATTTATCACAAAATGCACATTGCACAGCAATAATCTATTACTCTAATGAACATACCTTGTTGGCTATCTCAACCGTCGTGTCAACAAGTTGGCGATAGTTTCGTCTGTCAAGAGCCATGCGATGGTTCCAGAAATGCTTGAAGAAGTGAGGCAAGATTTCATCCATAATGTACTGGGGCTCCACACCGTCGGTACCGCAACATTGTTTTACTACCTGTAAAATGCAATATTAGTGTAAAAAGATCAATGATTGATATAAAATCACGACAATTTCGCGGGCAAAATTATTAGGTAATATAAAGAAAACGATGGCAATAAGAGACAATAGATACCTTCAACACAATTTTCTTCATTTCCTCATCAGGCGACTGGAACTCACGAATGAGGATAAGCATCACTTCACGCGTGTAGTAGTTGGCGTACTCAGCGTCCATGAGAGGGATCAAATAACCAATGGCCTTCAGGAAAGCAGCTAAACCTTTACCACGGTGCGTCCTTATACCCTTCCATAGAGGCTTGAGGACGGAATCGAACGATTCGATACCGTAAGGAGTGGCGGCTTCGGCCAAAGCGGCGCTGGCCAAAGCAGTGATAGTACGAACTTTCTGCTGTTCGTCAACCAAACCTGAAAGAATCGACCATTTAATCCAAGTCCTTAAACATGAACTACGTCTGAGATGTTTCATATAAATGTTGCTTACCATGTTCAATAATTTCTACAAGTGACTTCAGATGTGGTAAGATAGCGCATCCCATTAATATGGCTATTTGCTGCACGATTTTTATACCAGTATGTCGAGCCTGCCAAGACTTCTTGGAACGACAGACAGCTTTCAAGAATGGCAGTAGAGATGGGATACCTGCAAGAAAAATGATGTGTTTTGTTTTAAAATTCCGATAAATAAATTCTGATAATAACCATTCCAATAAAAGAACACATACCAAAATATTTTTTTTTTATAAAAGTATTACAATTATTATCACTCACCCAACGCCGAAGCGACAACTGCGAAAGCTCTGGCAGTAGTGTTACGCACGTATTCATCAATGTTGTCGATATCCGGTCTCATGGTGGAAATCATAGTAGCTAGACCGGCGGCTTTTGCAAGATTTGAGATGATCTCACGACCTTCTACACGGGCATAGTAGTCTTCGTCAATGAGAAGAGGTTCAATAACGACCAAAATCTGAAAAAAATGCCAACTCAAAACAGTCACATACGATTTAAACAAGTAGACCTAATGATGTGTTAAATTTAACAGACGAATGTCCCCAACCCTCCCCAATATCCCTAAACACATAATTGAAATTAAACATAGTTGACCTATAATTCGTGATGGTATACAGTAATATTAAACCTAATTTATCTACTCACCTTGTGTACGTAGGGTCGCACCAAATCATCTAACTTGTACAATATTCTGTCAATAACTTTGACGAGTAAGTGACGCTCCTGATCCTCAAGAGTAGGACTCATCAGTAACGGCAGGATCTGATTGAAGAGTGGGCCCGCACCAAACTCACGCGCTTTATCGGTAATCTGGCGCAGTGCTGCTTTACACATTGGGGGAGTTCCATTCTAAAAACAATACATAATTATGAACGTTTTTACTGACTTTGTATTGTATGGTATACACAGAATTAAATAAAAGACGATGTTATAAGGTCAGTCAAACATAATTGTAGAGTAACATACCTTGATCTTTAACAAGAGTTTCATAATCTTTCGCTCTTTTAGTTCTTCTGGTGACAAGGCATCTTCATCGACGTCAATGAGCAGTTTGTCAAAGTACTGGGCATCTTCGGGCTTCATAAAGGGCAGCTGCTGAGCACCACCTTTAGGCTGCGGGTCGAGCAGGCGCGCGGCGGCCGCGGCGGACCCGCCAGCTTCCTCCGTCTGCATGAAAAAGCCGATTGGGGTACCGCCCAGGGGAGTGGGGGTTGCGGTCAGCTTACGAGCCGGCGTCCGAATCGGAACATAACCTGTCCAACAACATAACCAATTAACACACCAGTCTCATGCCGATCGGCTCTAGCATGCAATCTTAATAAACTCATTCAGCAATAATTATTATATAAAGCGTGTGTAGTTCCGCGGCATGAGACTGTAAGCCATTGTCATCATATCTGAAAGAGAAATGGAGTCGTCATTATTATCTAGTTTAATTCAAATAATTGTACAATATGTCTCATTGCGACGTCGTTAATCCTCACGGTGATGGCTTTTTATACATTTTTCCTGAAACTCAAGTTTTGATTATTGACTATGGTGTTACCTTAAGTATTTCATAAAAGAATAATAAACAAGCTAATTATGTAGGAAATGGTATTTTATTTCCAAAAGGGATTGTACGTACCAGCAGGGGGCGGCAAAACCTTGTACCCGGCTGGGAACATGGCATCTAGTTCTTCATCAGTGTAGGGTCTATTGCGCTCATCGATTTCTTTTTCCCAACGGTAGGCCTGAAGTTGTTCAGGTGTCATCGCGGCGACATGGCCAGGAGTGGGTGTGGCCATTGCCATGGCTTTAACACCCATCGGAGTAGACTGAAAGAAAACCACAGGTAATAAGAACATACTCTTAATTGAAGAATTTACATTAGAATCTATGTTGAGTACTCACTCCTCCAGGGGTAAAGATTGGGGTGTGAGGAGTAGATGGCGTAGCATGTCCAGGCGTAGCGTGTGATGGCGTGGCGTGAGACGGTGTTGCATGCGACGGCGTCGGTGTAGCGGCAGCAGACGGAGTAGCTCCGGGTGTTTCGTCCCATCGGGAGCGACGCTTCGTGCCAGGTGTAGGTGTCTCTTGAATGGTGTCGACACCAGTACCGCGATCAGTGCGAGGTGTTTCTGCCCAACCGCTGTTATGACCAGGTGTTTCTAGAACAGAATAGTTAAAATATAATCAACAGGCAAAGCAAAAATTTGCTGGAAATATTTATGATGATGAAGGCTTCCTTGACGTGTCCGTCAACGGCAAAAGAGAAATATATATAAATATGTAAACGAGATGACAACCATTGAAAGTGATTTCGCGAATTTTGTGGATAAGATTGTTGGTCACACATAAACATTGTTCTTCATTGACATGTACATTATATATATAAACTTAAAATAAGGGCACCTCATCATCCTAATATACTATCCATAGATACCCCGGGTAAGGTGTTTTTTTTTTGAGTTTTTCTACAAAGTATGGGTATCCCCAATATTATATCGTTTTTATTAATTATACTTGGTATCAATGGTAATGCGGTAACTTACCATAGATAGATACTCTAAGGTGGTAACAGATACATCTACTTACCGAGTTTAACAGTTCTTATAGTTTCGAAAAAAAGTGGCTGTGACATACATACCCTTATGACAAATCCATAAGGGTTCCATTTTTCCCATTTTGCTAAGGAACTCTAACATAGAGTTGCAAGAATTAAAGTCTGCTTGCATTCTCATTATTTTTCTGATGAACACTGATATGTGTGTCGATGTGTGGCTACTCCACTTAAAGCCTTTGATCTGTGTCACAAAAACCCACAACAGTTGGAAATGGGCCAGATGCATTTGAGGATGCTAAAATATCTATTACACGAACACATCAGAAGCCCTGGGACTATCACTAGAGGCTCACGAAATCCACATAATGTTGGTGTTCAAAACAGATATATAAAACAAATAAAAATAAAAATGGCATATCATAACCTCTATGATCAAATAACTCTTTTCTCGTAGCATCGTGTTCATAAGACTCCCTCTGCTCACCAAAATTCAAGAAACTCCTTTCTTCTGTGTTTAATGTCTACGTTAGTGCTGCACTCTGGCGAGAGCACGTTGCAGTAATATATTTGCCCCCTATTGGAGTACCACATGCGGCAAGTAAAAAGGAAAAGTTTTCATAGAAATTCAATAATAATAATGGTTTGCAATATTATTTAGATTTATAATGGGAAATTTACCATGATTGATTGTCTTTCGAGGTTCCCGATATTTCGGCACAGTTACATGCGCCATGATCAAGGTTGAACATGGTAAAAATCCCGTTATAAATCTAAATAGTAAATTCAATATGTTTTGTATAATCTACTATAATTTATGTCTATTGTGATTTACAGTACCTCTGTCGGTTTTAGGAGTCTCATCCCATCTGTTACGTCGTGAGGCAGCTTGCGCTGGTGTCTCACGGCCGGGAGTGGCGTGGCCGGGTGTTATATGCCCAGGGGTGGCGTCCCATACGCGAGCTGATGGTGTAGCTCCAGGAGTTTCACCGCCGCGACCACCTCCGCCGGGAGTCTCTTCCCATGCGCCTCTCTGTAAATATCCATAAGTAAACCTAAATTTTATCGTAAATATATATATTGCTGGACAATCCACTTAATAACATCTGATAAGCTCTAAGCTTGAGTTACGGGAATCAAACCCATTACTACCTGTGTTGCTAGCAGACATTCGGCCACTGCAAAACTGAGACAGTCATATTGCCAATGATTCGCCAATGGTTAACCATGTGACTCATTATACAGCTATACCATCCCCTCATTTTAGTAATGATCATAATTATAATTTTACTTTTTAATTTGATTATAGTTTACAGGAGGTTGGTACTAAAATACATAATATTTTAAATAAATTAGATTAGTAAAAACGGGTAGTAATTACCTCTGCATCCCAAGAAGGAGTGGCCTGTGAACTGGGTGTAGCCGACACTGTCTTCTTTGCTTGAGGAGTTTCATCAGTGCTCATATCCCATCGCCCCTTGCGCTTTGCAGGGATCTGCTTTGTAGTTTCACCATTGGATTGCTGCACAGGCTTCAGGGTGCCCTCTCTGGCTCTTTCAAGAAGTTTTTTCCTGAGCTGAAAATAAATTATTGGTTTTATACTAAATTAATGAATATCTCATTTACTACAAATAGTGCCAAGTACAAGTAAAGAAAATAATTAATGGCTTTCATACCTCTGTTTCTTCAGCTCGTAAATATTGCTCTTTCATAATTTCTGTGTAAGTTCTTGAACCCACATCAGGAGTTTTACCACCTGAAAAATATAGGTTAATTTAGTTATGCTATTAATATAATTTTGATAAATAATAAGATCAATACAAACCTTCAGCAAAAGGATCAGATCTTTCAGGGGAAATTATCATCCTTCGCCTTTTCTGACGGTATTCATCTTCTCGATCTGCAATTGTAGGTCTCCTCTTGTCAGCAAATGGGTCATAATCTTTGTCACTCTGAGCAACATCATTTAATAATGATGCTGGTGCTGTATATCCTGATCTTTTCTGTGATATTGGTACATTTTCAACATCATCATCCTCGACCTCATCATTAGCGGCTATAGATGTTACATATCCTTCATAACGGGACTTGCTGCCCGCGCCAGAGTTGTCATAGATATCACTATCATAGTATGTATCCGCGAGGGAGACTCCCTTATTTGCGTTTCCATTTTCTGGTAACTCAGATTTCTTTGATTGTATCTCACGAATCTGTGCTTCAATAGCTGTAAATTTAAAACGAAAATAGAATTAACTACTGCGAGAGAAATTTCATAATATATACTTCTAATACTAACAGAACAATCAATAGGATACCAAGAATGCCATAACCATACTATCTTGTCCATCAAGTAAAATATTGTGCAGTTTGGTTGTATGATTCACTAATAGCAGCAATAAGATCATAATTATGGTTGTGAAATAGTAAATATTTTGATAAAAGTACAGAAACTACCAAATACTAAAATGTAGGACCATGAATCCATACAAATATGGCTGGCATTTCATACCTTCGTGTGTTCTTGGTATTTTCTCCATAGTTCACTAAACAAACATGGATACAACGTAGTGTTAAATTTGTTAAGAATTATTCACAGAATGCTGTGGTATTTATCGACTTATTTCCAGCCTATTTATTTATTTATTTTCTAAACTCGACTCGTGAATATCGCTTGGTCGCCTTAATTTTAACCACAGATTACAAATTATGGTACGATGCGATTCGATGGACAGATTATAAATGATACAGATTATATGAATATATTTGAATATATTATTTAAAATTATATTATTTTCTGTAATTTTTTTTCGACTTTCAAAGTTCAAAGTTCATTTATAAATAGGGGAGATAGGGGAGCATTGGGCAGTCGGGAGGTTCGGGCACCTTCTTGTAATTCGGGTCGTATGAAAGGTACTTAAATTTGGATACTGTGGTAGTTTAGCTTACTAACTGGCAGCACCGCTCAGGCTAATGTCATCTGCCATTTTGATTAGTTGTCAGTGTCACATGGTGTCGACCGTTTCGTGCGTGCAAAAGTAAATATTTTGATGTGATTTCGAAGGAAATAACAACGTAATCTGTGTAAAGCCGTAAGTTTCTGTTTTGTCATCTAATTATGTGTTTACGAAAGCTTATATTAACGTATAAATTAAGGTTAAACATTAGACTACAAAAAACATATTTGAATTTATTTGTGAAATGAAGGGGTGGGGAGCATTGAGCACTCATTTTAAAGGGAGGTTTGGGCATGCCCAATGCTCCCTCCACTATTGTTTGTTTCGGCAATCGCTGTAAAAAGTAAATTCTGTTAAAAGAAAATTACTTCGTTTAAACTGCGTGTAAATATTCAATTTGAATACTAAATATGTTGATGTTTTATTTTTGTTTGTGTGTCTAATTATTACATTATTTTTTCTAGAAAAATGCCGTTTGAATTTAAAAAGAAAAATAAGCGACGCGAAGTCCCTAAATAAATAATATTACGTGCCATCGAAGAAATTTCAAAGGGAGCAAATATTAAAGCGACTGCAAATAAATACGACATACCTAGATCATTTGATCTAGATTGTCCCTCCAAAGATATTTAAAACAAGGCACTGTAAAAGATGTTTCTTCTAAATTAATATCTTGCCAAATATTCGCTGAAGATGAAGAAGCAAAACTGTCAGACCTCATAATGATACCTCATGTTGATTTTATTGCAAGTTTTTATGATTTTATTATTTAATATTCAAGTAATTTACCATTAAGTGGCCTATTTAATACAGTGCCCAAACCTCCCATTGAGGTGTCCAAACCTCCCGACCATTGGGAGGTTTGGGCACTTTTGACAGTATTCAGAAAATCTCTTGCAATTTTGATACTGATTATAATTGTATAAGTGTTCTTCGTTATAATTGAAGCCAAATATATGTGCTACTAATATAAAGAGTAAAAAGTTGATTTTGTTAAAAAATTGCATTTTTATTAAGGCTTAAGTAAAAAAGTGCCCAATGCTCCCCTATCTCCCCTACATGTTACAGCTATGTTATGGCTTAAATCTTACATGGATCAATGTATTTTACCTGTTCAGGCATGCAATTATAAATTTAAAAGACTTATTTATATTGCAAATAAAGCACACATTAAATATTTTTTTATAAAATTACAAATTGGGCTAAATAATAGCAATTTTGTGTCAATTATTCAGCTGAGTCTGAATTAAAGCTTTATAATTATAATACAAAATTAATTAATATTTGTATACAATAACAGTAACGTACAGTAAAGTAGAAATCACTTTTCATTGTAACAACGAAAATCTTAAAATACTTAATTTACTGTAATTATAAAAGTTACAAATATTAAATTTATGTGCGCTTTAAACACGTACTTTAACGGTGAAGGCAAACATCGTGAGGAAACCGAAATAGAACATTTCGGTTTCCTCACGATGTTTGCCTTTAAATGTAGAACTTTAAATAGTTTGAAGGATATGCGACATTCACCCTTACTGCTTTAAATTGCCGCTATTCAGCTGTGCTCCCATATTCAGCCAATATTCAGACACTATTTAGCTTTTATTCGGCCTTTAGAACTAAGGCTGAATAAATTGTGCCCATACACTGTATAAACGCGGCATAAGCGTTTATTCAGCTTTAAGCGTAGATGTGCTATTTTTTACAGCATTTGTGTTACTTGGCAAATACGAACCAAACATTCATTGTTAATAACAAAAAAAGGTGTGTGTGCGATTCACACACGATAGAAGTGAAACTTGTAAATCGACAAATTAATGAGATGAATAAAAAAAAAGTGTGTGTGTGTCAGCTACGACGCACGATTGGAGTTTACTCCTTACGAACGATAATTATGATATATATCGAATAGAAAAAAAGGTTAAATGAACGCATCTGCTAAAATGATAAGAGAAACAAACATATATCTGTAATTATTCGGATAATTTATATTACTTCAATAAAGCGTATTACATAAAGTATGTTACAAAATAATATAAATAAAATACAGTGAGACTACGAAGTATCGCGCAAAGAGGAGACCCCGAGAATGAGATACGCTGTGTACCTAATGTATTCCATCTCATTCTTTTACACGTTCAATCCTAATCCTACACAGCGTATCTCATTTTCATTCATTTATATTTATTTTGCGTTGGTGTCCTGCACACCACTATTTTTTTCGACAGTCAGCTAATTACACCCTGAATTAATAACTTATTATATCAATGTCCGTTAAGACTGGTATGATATAAATACATCCCATCAAAAACAATACTTGTCAAAAAAACCAAGTCGCGCAACTCAGTTGTTCTGCGGTAAAAAGTTGTGAGATCCATGTAATACCAAGTCCGTTATTAATTTAATCAGTCTCTACTTAAGCGAATGTTTTATATAAATATATAGACTTGGCCATCGCACTAAATAATTGAATTTACACGTGTTTTCAGGCGATGGCCAAGTCTTAATATATTTATATATGTATAACATTCGCTTAAGTAGAGACTGAATAAATTAATAACCGACTTGGTATTACATGGATGGGATGTATTTATATCATACCAGTCTTAACGGACATTGATATAATAAGTTATTAATTCAGGGTGTAATTAGCTGACTGTCGAAAAAAATAGTCATTTCTTTTTGTATTTTGTAGACAGTTCTACTTTTTTCCTTTTTGTACCTTCCTACCTTCCTTACCTACCACTTACCTTCTACTTATTGTATATAATGTCCATATAATTTTCTTTTTGCCGGTCCAGATTGGATTTATTTATATTTCGCATTGTTATTACTTTAGTACATATGTATTTCGTATATACGTGGCGTTGCGACAGCGCCCTCTATACCGGTATTTTCTAGATTTTTTAGTTTTTCCTTGATTCATACACCAAACACTACCTATATTCCAAATTTGAAGCTTCTAGGTCTGCTAGAAGTGCCTTAGAATTTTGATGATCGGTGAGTCAATGAGTGACAAAATTAAGAAATTTGACCCGTTATTATTCTTAAAATACTGGTTCAAATTGAATAAAATTTTAAATGTGCCGTGTCTTTACAATCCTGCATGGTTACTGAAAATTTCAGTCTTCTAGTTTTATCCACAACGAAGTTACAGGGGGTCGAAAATGGCTTGAATTGCTTTGAGAAAAGGTACGACAGCGCCCTCTATACCGGTTTTTTCTAGATTTTTTAGTTTTTCCTTGATTTATACACCAAACACTACTTATATTCCAAATTTGAAGCTTCTAGGTCCGCTAGAAGTGCCTTAGAATTTTGATGATCGGTGAGTCAGTCAGTCAGTCAGTCAGTCAGTGAGTAACAAAATTAAGAAATTTGTCCCGTTATAATTCTTAAAATACTGGTTCAAATTAAATGGAATTTGAAATATACCGAGTCTTTACAATCCTGCATGGTTACTGAAAATTTCAGTCTTCTAGTTTTATCCACAACGAAGTTACAGGGGGTCGAAAATGGCCTGAATTGCTTCGAGAAAAGGATGGTACGGCCGTGACGCTTTTTTGCTCGACTTGGTGGGGGCACTGCCGTGCCCCCAGATACATAGGTTAGATTTTACCCAAGACCGGGGCCTCTCTATGTCAATGCCGAACCACGCTCTCTATATTCACTCGCCATGTACATACGTTGTTTGGCATAAATTCAAAGCCTGGTTTGAGAATGGGTAAATACACTTTATGTGGTTACGATTGAGGTACTATTTTTGTTTATTTTGATATTGTATGATCCATATCCAATTTACGTCCAACTCTGGTAACAACTCAACCCAATTCCTGGCTGATATTACTTTGCTGTATATTACTGGTTTCGGAACTTCGAGAAAACAAAAATCAAACACCCTGGCAACATTGACTTTTGACATTTCTAATTTATCAGTTCGTTCCAATTTGGCTTTTTATTCTGTGTCAATCTTTCTCTCGCCCTCGGCTGCGCTGCTGGGTACGTGTATTGTGTTCTGTTCGTTTATTAATTTAGCATAATTTACTACAAAGTTTCTTATATTTTTAGCAGGAGAAGAAAAAACGCGAACCTGGCGTCGAAAGGATAATCTTTCAGGTGGATTTGCTACAGTACTTTCGGTAAGTGTTCAAATGCTAGCAAGACAGGTTCCACGTCAAATGCGCTGGAAGGTGACACGTATTATCAAAAGCAAGATGCTAATGCATGAATTACTTGCAAAGCACATGTTTTAGGACAATAAAACGAATAATTAATGAACGCAATCTAAATTTAGTGTTCTAAATTAATATTATGATGAAATCGACTTATTTTTGCTTGTATCGTAATGTTGTTTTCATATGATTTACTCTTTATTTTCGCTAGCAACGAATTATTATTATACTGCCTCGCATCCAGCTCCCTACACAAGCGAAATACCTACTCTAGAACACAAGTCTGCATTAGAATGTTTTGGTAAACCTTGTTATTTAAAATATCAAGCCAAAGTATTCACACTTTAAATTTACTATTTAATTTAATAAAAAAAAAACATTGCATATATCATTATTCGGAACATGATTGCTCTACCAAGATGATTAATAAGAACCTATTATACTTTAGGTAATTTATAAGCACATATAATTTATTTACATGATAATAATTGTTTAAAAATTTTTATCAACTTATTTTTCATAAAGTTGATATTGTTTTAATACACATATATTTGAAATAACATATAATTGAATGACCTTGAAGGTAAATTTGAAACTGTATTAATGAAGAGGATTCAAATTCAATGTATGAATGTACTAACCAATTGTTCAAACACTTGTGTTCACTCCACAATTGATTGGAACTATTGTTTGAAATGCATTAAAACGATTATATTACTGTGTAGTACTGTAACGACTTGGCGCGGACAAGGACTGCTGGAGAAGTAGAAAATGATGCATCAGCAATCCATGATGGTTGGAGATATGATCCCTGTAAATTCTGACATACCCCCGCTTGTTGAGGACATGAACAATGTGAATAATGTTGGATATGACTCTGGAAACAGTGGCTCCTTTGCCTACGATGACTTGTTCCCGGCTTTGCCTCACTCTGCACCACCAGTCCAAAGAAGCATTCAGCAGGCTACTAACAAACTTCGTGTTGGATCTTCTTTGCATACTCAGGTTAGAGTTACCTGAATATTTCATCTCTTAATCAGCAACTTTGTAATTGTAATTTGGGTACTTTGATGGCCTGCAGCAACAAAATATACTTATATGAACATGCTTCTATCAAATTAAAACTAACTCAATTTATATATGTTAAATAATTAATTCTGCTGCCATGCGTAGTAAAATAGTCATAGTATTTATGTAGAATACATAAATACTATCAAAAATTACACAATAATCAATTTTAAAACATAATTACTGATAAATGTGTTTTGAAATGCCACATTATATAATGATAAGAGTACAAAGTTAAAGCTTTTATCATTCATACTCTAGGTCTTCCATGTGCCATATGAAGAAAGGAAACTGGATAATGCTAACACTTTTGGTGAAGGTGAATCGCTGAGGACCTGTCAATCTATCACCAAGGACACTGGCGCCCATATTGAAATCTCTACAAGCAAAGATGGAAGTTTGACTTTCTTAATTACTGGCAAGCACAGTGCTGTTCTTGATGCCAGGCGCTTGATTCTGACCCATTTCCAACAACAGGTATGCTAGAATTAATTAATCTCTAACATTATGAAAAGATCTCAATGTCTGACAGTATCTTCAATTATGAATTTTTACTAATACATTTTAAATTCCCTCTTTTTAGGCTAGCAAGCAAGTGAACATACCTAAAGAACATCACCGCTGGATTTTAGGCAAGCAAGGCCAGAAGTTGAAAGATCTTGAGAAAGTTACTGCTACCAAGATCAGTGTGCCAAGCATCGCAGACAACAGTGAGACTATAACTATCACTGGTACCAAGGAAGGAATTGAGAAGGCCGAACATGAGATCAGGATTTGCTCTGAGGAACAGGTATATGTATATTCAATTCACCTCCAATGTGATAAAAAAAAAAACACAAATTACTTATTTCATGGGGTTCAATGGGCTTGTAATAATTTTGTACTGAAGATAAAATCAAGACATTTCAAGCAAATGTTTTATTACAGTCGCGTAAAGCTTTGGAGCGTGTCACGGTGCCGAAGATCTACCATCCCTTCATCCAAGGGCCGTACGGCGAGCGTGCCGCGGCCCTTGCGGCTGAAACCGGTGCGCGCATCCACATTCCGCCGCAATCCACTCAGAGCAACGAGATCGTCATTGCTGGAGAGAAAACCGGCGTGCTTGCTGCTAAGGCTCAGATTGAAGCTATACATGAGGAAATGGTAAGGATTTTGATTATACAATAGATAAAGTGTACATGTTCAGTGAATACAGACTATACCTACGTTTTATGTACACCGTAATAAAAACTAATAAAACGTGTTCTACTTTTTAAATTAAAACCACTTTCGCCTGCGGTGGTATACCATTAGGTACGTTACGTTTATGTAGGTGTGTATTCATTTCTTGTATGTTTATTAACAGGTCAAGAAATGCTCGACTGTAATGGTTGAAGTACCTAAATCTCAACATAAATACGTCATCGGCGCTCGAGGAACAACCATCCAGGAGATTCTAAAGGAAACCGGCGTTTCTGTAGAAATGCCTCCTCCTGATTCCACTACCGGCACTATCACTCTTCATGGACCTCATAACAAGATTGGATTAGGTTTGTTCATTGTTCTATAAATATATTTATCATAATCACTGGTCTCATGGTTGCTAAATTGTAATATTCTTTCAGCTCTTTCAAAGGTGTGCGAGAAAGCAAACTCTGTGAAAACTGCCACCGTTGATGCTCCAACATGGATTCATAAGTATATTATCGGCAAGAACGGCTCTAACATTAAAAAGATTACTCAGGACTTCTCAAAGGTAAATATCTAAGGTGTTTATAATATCTTACCATTAGGTGTGGCGCCGTTAGTTAAAGGCCTAATTTTTTACCCTGTTCCTATGTAACTATATCATTATTAAATGCAAAATGTTCAAGTCTATAAAAACAATCTTTTTCATATTCTCCTGTTTAGCTAAAAAATTCAGTCAGAAACGAATGGTAATTCATAGTCACAAATAATCTGATTAAACATAGGCGAATCTATACTAATATTATAAAAAGTTGAAGAGTTTGTTTGCACGCGCTAATCTCCGATTTGATAAAATATTTAATTGTTAGATAGCCGAAGATTATCGAGGATGGCTTAAGGCTTTATACCGCGGAATAATACGGTGTTCCCTTGGTAACTGATTGCGTCTCCGCCCACCAAGTCAGCTTATGCATGTACAATCATTGTCACAGCGTACTACATATATTATGTTTATTTATGCAGGTAGATGACTTTATTTACGTATTTATTATTAGGTACACGTTGATATCACGCACTCTGAAGACAAGGTTAAAATAGACGGCCCTCCCGAGGAGGTCGAGCGCGCCCAAGTCGAGCTCGACAGTTTCGTCAAGAATCTGCTCGCTACTCTTACTTACGTCGAACTTCCCGTCGATCCTAAGTTCTACAAGCATATTATTGGAAAGGGTGGAGCGAACAGTAAGTACACAAACATATTTATTTTTATCAAATTCAGTAGGTAAAATCGAAATCTACCTACGCTGATTTAGTTCCACTTAATATCCTTTAATTTAAGACTTCTTTAGGTTATGATTTCACATTGTTTTTTTTTTCAGTTAATAGACTGAAGGTTGAGACTGGTGTAGTAATTAATATAATCGAAAGTGAAGGCAACAATATTATTCGTATCGAAGGCAGCCACCAAGGGGTTGCTGATGCGGAAAAAGAATTGAGAGAAATGGTCTCGAAGCTAGAAAATGAAAGAACGAAAGAGGTCTATGTAGACCATAGATATGTCAAATCTCTTATCGGAGTAAAGGGAGAAAAAATCAAAGAAATCCGTGAAAGATTCGAAAATGTCCTCATTAATCTTCCCGACCAAGGACAGAAGAGAAGTCCTATTAAACTAAGAGGACCCCAAGACGATATTGAGAAATGTGAAAAGTTCCTATACAAGCTTCTTAAAGAAATTGCTGAATCGTCATACGTCCAAGAAGTGCCAATTTTCAAACAATTTCACAAATTCATCATAGGTAAGGGTGGTGCGAATTTGAGGAAGATTCGCGATGAAACCCAAACCGTGATCGATCTCCCAGCAGAGGGAGATGACAGCGACGTAATCACGGTGCGAGGCAAGCGTGAGAACGTCGAAGAAGCTGTTAAGAAAATACAACAGATCCACAATGAAAAAGCGAATGTTGTTACTGATGAAGTTAAAATTTCACCCAAGTACTACAACTCGCTCATTGGAGCTGGTGGTAAACTAATTCATTCCATCATGGAGGAGTGCGGTGGTGTTCTTATCAAGTTCCCGCCCGCGGATAGTGATAGCGACAAAGTTGTTATCAAGGGCCCGGCCGAGGATGTCGAAAAGGCTAAAGCGCAACTTCTAGCCCACGCAAACGAGCGCGAGCTCACCTCCCACACTGCCCAAGTAAGGGCTAAAGCAGACCACCATAAGTTCCTTATTGGAAAGAATGGTGCTAACATTAAGAAGATCCGTGAGCAAACTGGCGCACGTATCATCTTCCCGACTGAAAAAGATGAGGACAAAGAAGCCATTTTCATTATTGGTAAGTTGTGTCTAACTATTCTAAGCCATGGTTTGTAATCAATGTTTAATTTAACAATTCAATTTGTAATGTTACAACTATCTAGCTTCATCGTAATAATGTTAAATAAAAAATTGTGTGTGTGTGTCAGCTACGACGCACTATTGGAGTTTACTACTTACGAACGATATTATGATATATGTACATCGAATATAAAAAAAGGGTACATGAACGCATCTGCTAAAATGATAAGAGAAACAAACATATATCTGTAATTATTCGGATTGTTTATATTACTTCAATAAAGCGTATTACATAAAGTTTGTTACAAAATAATAATAATTGTGTTCAATTTATACAAATCCAATTTTAGGATGATTGATTTCTTTCACTTTGAATTATAATATCATTCTTAAATACTGCAAAGAACAAATTAATTAGGTGTCGAAACTATAGCTTCTTTTTAATATTTTAATTAATAAATAACAGAAGGTACTTATTATATGTTCCAACGAAACGCGTTGAGAGGACCATAAATTCGTCAATTGTTTTAGTTCCCTGCACAAAAACGTAAAAGCTATCTTTGTAAGACGATATCCAAGTGAAAAAGAAACGTCCGGCCAAAATTTTTTTGTAAATATTGATGATTTTACTGAATAACTTTGCACTCTCACCTCTACTCACTGAGAAATCCTAAGTGAATGCTAGACGAATACTTTTTCGAACGCGTATTCGAATGTCAAAAATGGTAACTCGCATTCCAGAGACACAACAAACAACCAATCAAAATGCGTTAAAGTTATTATTTCGAACGTGACGTTGCGACGGTATTCCATCTCATTCTTTTACACGTTGAATCCTACAGATATATATTTTTGTCTCTTTCTACGTAACGCCTCAACTTTTGTTAACACTTGATTTTACTCCCCATAAAATTTCCATACCGGGCCTTATAACTCAAATCGATTCTTAAGGAGTAAACTCCAAAAAAGTTTGTATACATAAAATGCATATTATTATAGGTCGCGAAGAACAGGTAGCGGCAGCTAAGAAGCAGCTTGAAGTAGCCGTTGCGGAGATTAGCAACGTGTCCGAGGGTGAAATGGCCGTAGCTCCCCGGCACCACAGGCACTTTGTGGCGCGCCGCGGCGAGGTCTTGCGTCGCATCGCAGACGAGTGCGGCGGCGTCCAGATCTCCTTCCCCAGGCAGGGCGTCAACAGCGATCGTGTTGTGCTGAAAGGACCTAAGGATTGCATTGAAGCCGCTAAGATTCGCATTGCTGAAATCATCGAAGACCTGGAAGCAAAGGTATTTTTTTTATCATGATGTAGAGTGACGAGCGACGTATTTCTGCGAGGCCCACATTGGTATGGCAATGAACAATTCCATATTTTAATTTATTCAACAGGTGACAATTGAGTGCATCATCGCTCAAAGGCATCACCGCACGGTAATGGGTGCTCGTGGCGCTAAAGTCAAGGACATTACGGCCGAACACGATGTTCAGATCAAGTTCCCTGAGAGAGACACCACTGAGGGAGCCGATGTGCCGACCCGAGAGACTGAGGAGAGCGGTGAACCAGGCCCTAACGACATTATCAGGATCACCGGCCGCCCTGAAAACTGCGAGGCTGCTAAGAAAGCCCTGCTTGAACAGGTATGTACAACATGTTCTTCTTTGACTTTTCTGTGTATCATCAAGACATTAAACACACTTTCTAAAGCAGTCATTGGTTGAATCTCGAAAATGTAATCATCATAATTTACATAACCATAGCCATCTGTAATTTATGATATATATTATGACATACTTCGAAACCGGAGCACATATTAAAGCTCGTCTTGCCATGGAGGATATTGTTAGTCATTCCACATTAAATTTAATTTCACCCTCTATTTTTGCCAAAACTTATTGCATATCTGTGTTACACAAATAAATTAGCTATATATTTTTTAACAGGTGCCAATAACTATCGAAGTTGAGGTACCCAACGACCTGCACCGCCTGCTGGCAGGGCAGAAACGGCGCGAGTTGATGCAAACCTACGACGTACATATCATGCTGCCGCCTAACGATGATACCAGTGATTTTGTCAAGGTATTTATTTGGTGGTTCCACGACAAAAGCGTTTGTTAACGCCATAAAAGATACATTATGTGTTTGTCCTAAAGTTTTTAAGATAATTCAATATCACGATATAATGTTGGGTGATGAATATCAAAATAATTATCAAATTTCTAATATTTTACCTTATTTTACAGGTAACAGGTACGCCAACGAATGTTGAGAAGGCTAAAGAAGCGCTTACTGAGAAGATCGTAGATATGGAAAAGGAGAAAGAAGATAAGGCGCTAAGGTAAACTAACAGCATAATATGATTCGTATATGTGAATGCTATATCCCTAGAACTAATAAACCTAGTTTAATATAGTTTAACCAGTGGAATATGATGTAAGATGGTTACCAATGCAGGTAAAAAGGTTAATATGTCGCAAATCGTCGTCGTCTTACCTAACTTAATTAGGACCAATCAACGTGTATCGTTTTCGACAGTAAATGATAGCCCATGGCAAATATCCTTGTCTAGTAATGTTAATAAATAAGTATTTTTGTATATGTTTTAGTTCTGGTTATAATGACAGAGATATCTTCACTATTGATGATAAAATAGTTAAAGGTTTTTCTTTAAGGTTTGATTGCCTATTCTATTTTAAGAAGAAAATCCTTTATTACGTACTTACATTTAAATTGATATTATCACCTGGATGAAACCGGTTCATCGTACAACGCGACCTTTGATCTCACTTACGCCACATGTGTATAAGCGCCTCAGTTATGAATACGTAATTCGTACTCTAACACCACTCATTCAATTACAGGTCATTCGAGTTGAAATTCCAAGTCGACCCTGAATATCACCCACTCGTGATCGGTAAAGGAGGAGCAGTCATCACAAAGATCCGCACCGACTTCGGAGTACAGATCAACCTGCCGAAGCGTGGCGAGATAGACGATGATGTCATCACCATCCAAGGCTATGAGGAGAAGGCTTACCAAGCTAAGGATGCCATCATGGCGATTGTTCGACAACAAGTTAGTTTCAAATTATTACTATAAAACATAACATTAGTTAAACCATTCATCATAATCACCTGATTTACTCACGTAAGGTAATAGAGACTTGATATACCTCCGCCTTGTTGCGCTAAAATGGTGGGAATGCTTCCGCTTAGTAGCAAACGGCGCGGCAGAATTGCCTACACATCATTCCTGTACTAGGTCCGTATGTACATTTAAATAATCAGCATAGTCTAGCACATACACCCGAAAAAACTTTTCGCATCTATAATATTAGTGTTATAAATTTATATTATAATACAAATATAACAACTATTATAAATCCAAAATAATAATATTTTAGAATATTTAATTGCGTGGTAGCAATCCAAAAAAGATAAACGATATTGATATCGTAACAATTTGGTATTGTATTCTAACCAAAATCTTGTGTATCAGGATAGCCAATACCGCGAGGAGGTTGAAATTGACCCTCGTGTCCACCGCCGCCTCATCGGCCTCCGCGGCAAGAACATCAAACGCATCATGGACGACTACCACGTCGACATTCGCTTCCCAAAGAACAACGACGACAGCATTGTCGTGATCGCCGGCGAAGAAGATAATGTGCTTGACGCTAAAGACCATTTACTCAACTTGGCAGAAGAATATGTAAGTTATTTTATCGAAAACAATTTAACATCAATCACAAATTAATTTATTTTTAATTATCAGAGTTATCAGTCTATTCTGTACTAAGGTAAAATTATTCAGTTGCAAAGTACAACTACTTAAAGTTTTAAAATTCCACTTGTGATTAATTGTGCAATACTTACGTTTATCCTAATAAAAGTTAATAGCAACCACACACTTATAATTTATCATTTTCTAGCTGCAAGATGTTGCGGACCGTTATCAACGACCAACTGGTCCATCCCTAGCTGATTTCGGCGAAGCTCTAGCCGTGGCCAGCAACGCCACTGAGAACGGCACCGCAGCCTCAGCCCCCGGCGGCCAGCCAGCACCCGGGTTCGTGGTCAAGGGTGGGCCCTGGGAGCAGCGCGCGCCAGACACCGCTTCCACCCACGAGTTCCCCACTATGGGGGGCCCGCGCGCCGCCGCTGCCCCTGCCCCTCAAGCCGCCGCTCCCTCTGCCGTCTGGGGACCCCGTCGTTAAACAACCCTCTACAACTTCTTAATACAATGATACTTATTGTTATATAATAAGCCAAACCGCATATATTATCAATACTATTTTATCACACTATTCTCGAAATTAATCACATATAATAGTACTCTCTAATGATCATATAACTGTAGTAAAATCTGTTGTTTTACGTATTTACGATTCCAGTGATTATTATGTACTGGATGTGAATTTATCATTGATGAAATTTAATTATTTAATTGTATGGGCTTATAGATATTTGACAAATCAACGACTCAGTTGTTTTTTTTACATTTATAATGCGAAGTGGATAGGTTGTTGTTAACTTTCGTATTCATAGCTTTGTGCTATTAGTTATTATTATACAAATATATTATATATTCCAAGCATCCTTTTGGAATGCGCAATATAAATTATACATACTGATTCTGTGTACTTATAATACAATGAAGTTTCTATTTTCATAATAATAATGATTTTCTATAATTTTTAGTGTTGCCTATGATTAATTAATTAAATCAATAAAATATAAGACAAAAATGGATATTTTTACAAAGTAATTTGTATTGTACATAGAAAATTGTGTTTGAAAATATTAATAAAATCTTTTACAAAATATTTTGTAATATTTATTTGATATCACATAATCATAATTCCGACATTAATTTATTTCCATTCTGTTAATACATATTTAAACCATCCTTAGAATATTAGGTTTATTAAGACCCATGTTACTTTAAATTAACCCCCAACCAAAAAAGAGAGGTGTTGTAAGTTTGACGTGTCTGGATTAACATGGATGAAATTTTAAAGTTTAAAAAAATTATAGATGAAGATTGGGAGCGGGATATTCGATTTCAATTTCATTTATTAACCATAATAATAATACAACTGGACGTTATACATGGCAAGTCAAGTTACAATTTATACGCAATCAGGGATGGAATAAAAATAACAAATTTTTTTTTTTTTTTTAATGAAATACAAAAACATACAATAATTAGAAAATAGCATAAAATAAATACCTAATCAAAATAAACTTGTTTTTATCAGTCTAGTGTAAATACAATGTCAGTGAAAATGTTTATTATAAATAAATGTCATAATAATTGAATACAAATTGACAATAGAAATACTAAATGTCATTTGATTTTACACAAAATATGATTTAGTAATATACAAATTCATATGGGTCGTTTGGAAAGGATTACCACAGGGTTCTGTTCTGAGTCCACTCCTTTACAGTCTCTACACCTACGACCTCGAGCAAACTGTCAACTCTTTCTGTGAAGTGCTACAGTAAGCTGATGATCTTGTCTTCTAATTCAGTACCTGATGCAAGTATTCAACTTAATTCTGCTCTCTCATATCTCAGTGATTGGCTTAATGAACATGGTATGAACATCTCAGCACCTAAAAGTTCTGTGGTTGCATTTACAAAAAAAAGAATCGTTCCTTGTGTAGATATATATTAAGTTCAAGACGTAATTCCTGTTTCAAATACTGTTAAATTTCTAGGTGTAACGTTGGATTCTAAAATGACTGGTTTACCTCACTTTACTCTTGTTGCTCAACTTCAAGGAATATGGAGAGATCGAAATATCTCTCGTCCAACCAAAATGAAGCTAGTGCAGACGTTGGTTTTCTCCATATTCAACTACGGGGCCGAAACATGGACGTTAAAGAAAGCTGATCGCAACCGCATTGATGCTTTTGAGATGTGGTGCTGGAGAAAAATGCTTCAGATCCCATGGACGGCCTTCCGCACAAATGCGTCCATCTTGCACGAATTGAATATCAAGTCCCGTCTTTCTTCTGTTTGCCTGCGAAGAGTACTTGAGTTCTTCGGCCACATCGCCAGGAAGGAAGGGCATAACCTCGAACAACTTATGGTTACTGGGAAGGTTGATGGCAAACGACCAAGAGGGCGTAGCCCCGTTAGGTGGACGGACCAGGTCCGAGCAACCTTGACCACCAATCTACATGATGCCCTTCACTCAGCCAAGGAGAGGAACAAGTGGCGAGCTACAGTCCGAATGAAGATAATGCCACAAATAGAGTATCACGACCCTCAGTAATGAGGAAATCGACGCGCGGAGGAGGAGGACTCTTGTTGCTCAAAAATGTGAGAAAAGCATCAATATACTTAGATCGCTGTCTGGTGTTTGATGGGGATCTCACCCATACACCCAAAAGCACTTATATAATGCCATTGTGAGAAGTCATTTTGATTATGGAGCGTTTGTTCTTAACCTTTGCAACAAACCAGAACTTTACAAATTGGATAAATTACAATCTAGGTGTCTGCGTATTATTCTCGGAGCAATGAAATCATCACCGATCAACGCCATGCAAGTCGAATGTGGTGAGCCTCCCCTAGAATTGCGCAGAATGTATCTTTCTGATAGATTTTTTTTAAAAGTGGTCCAAATTTCAAATCACCCATTAATCCCTAAATTAGCTCATTTACGTAGTTTACTTTCCTCTTCTACAAAAATTCCTTGTTTACTCCGTAGCTTCAAATCATTTTCTGATCTCCCTAACCCTGTCATGAAGTACCCAACTCATCCACTAATATTTCTTATCCCATATGATGCTCTAGTCTTTCAATCTAAAATTCTGTTATACTTTGGTATAGAAAAGGATTGTGCTGATGCAAGAGGAATATTCAACTCTGAATTCAACTCAAAATTTAACGGGTGGTCTTCTATTTTTAACCCCCGACCAAAAAAGAGGGGTGTTATAAGTTTGACGTGTCTGTCTGTCTGTCTGTCTGTCTGTTTGTCTGTCTGTCTGTGTCACCATAGCTCCCGAACGGGTGGAGCGATTTCAATTTAGTTTTTTTTGTATGAAAGGTGAGTCTGGCGCGAGTGTTCTTAGACATGTTTCGTGAAAATCGGTTGTGCCGTTTAAAAGTTATGGGGGTGAGAGTGAGTAAGGAAAACCGAAAATCTGCAAATATACTAGTGTGGGGTATCAAATGAAATCGCATCGCGTCCACATAACAAAATATTATGTTGTTTTACGTTTAAGGAAATTAAGGCATGGGAATCGGGGGTTTTTCTTAAATTTTAAATTTAGATTTATCACAGATGCATCTAAAATATCAAATTATAGTGAAGTTAGAGTTGCTGTATGGATTCCCTTTACCAACATCAATCTTAGTTTTAAATGCCCTTCATCTTCTACTGTTTTTACAGGAGAGGCAGTCGCTATTCTGGAGGCAATTATTTTTGCCAAAAATCATCGTCTTAATAAAACCATCATCTTTTCGGATGCTAAAAGCGTCTTAGAATCCATTTTGGCTAATCCCTTTAAAGGCATATTCCCTATTATTTTGAAAATTAGACATTAACTGTATGAGTGTCATAAATTAGGCATTGATATTATTATTGCCTGGATCCCAGGTCACACTGGAATCCCAGGTTTGGACAGCAGATTCTTTTGCAAAAGATGCAGTTCAAATAGGACCGCTTGAGCATTTTCAATCATAATGGCATGACCTTTGTCTTATCCCAAAATCTTCTATCCAGAAATCTTGGAAGGATGCATGGAATACCTCGAAACAAATAAAGGGTCAGAGTAATATATATTATTACTCTGACATCCAACAAGATATTCCACCAAGACCGTGGTTCTTTAAGTTTCGCAAGTCGAGTAAAATTGTTACTTCAACTATTTGTCGTTTGAGGCTAGGATTTGCCTGCACCCCTATTTTCCTTGCGAAACTTAGGATTCGGGACCACTTTTTGTGTGAGTGTGGTCTGGAAGAAGGAACTGTGGATCACATATTCTTTAATTGTAGAAAACTCCAAATTTCTTTATACGATCTCATTCCTCTCTCTGTCCCTCGTCCTTTTTCCTTTAAAACTTTATTAACTCTCACCTATTCCCCGCAAAATAAATTATATTCTCTGTAAATTTGTACATAGTAATGCTATCAAGTTGTAAATATTCTTTGTATAATATGTATTGTTGTTATATAAACTCTTATTTAGAAATTTATTTTGTTTGATTATAGATAGTAATTATAGTATGTTATGTTCGATTTTTTTATTTCTCGCTTATGGCGCATTTTCATTAGTCGATAACTCGTTCGATATACAGCATGCGGGGACTCCCCGCATGCGAGATAACAACCAATGAAAGTTGCAAGTCGATACGCGTTCGGTACAACGCCTGCGGGGATTCCCCGCATGCGTTATACCGACCGTGCTATCGACCAATGAAATTCATCAGTCCATATACACAGCTTGTTTGCGGGTCTTGCGTCAAATATTTCATAATACGTCGTGTGCTTGTTGGATTAGGACACTGTTCAAAATGGCTGATCGCTTATCGGATTCGCAAATGTTAAAACTTGTGGAAATCTATCAAGATTACGATTGTTTATGGAATGTGACTAGTAAGTTGTATAGAAACCGAGATGCAAGAGAAAGTGCGTATAAAGAAATTGCAGAAAGGCTAATTATTACGGGCATCTCAAATAAAGAAATACCAAAAAAAAAAAAAAACTCAGATCATCCTACTATCAAGAATTAAAAAGAATTGAAGCAAGTACTCGATCAGGTGCTAGCCAGGATTCCGTATATAAACCAAAAGTTTCGTGGTTTACGACTGCCGATGGATTTTTGAGGACATTTAGAAATAATCAAGAAACTGTCTCGAATGTAAGTTATATATATATATATATTTTTTTTTTTTTTTTACATTAATTTATGATGCATGGCAAGAACGTTTGTCTCAGTGCCACTCTCGTTAACAACTGGCGACGATGTTCTCTCCCCGCATGCGGACTATATCGACTGATGAAAACGGTTCCCCGAATGCGGGTCCTGTGCCACGCGTTCCAGAAATCTCTCGCACTCCGCATGCGGACCCTATCGACTAATGAAAACGGTTCCCCGAATGCGGGCCCTGTGGCATGCGTTCCAGAAATCTCCCGCACGCCGCATGCGGACCCTATCGACTAGTGAAATTGCGCCATTAATCTGGTTGGTCAACTTTAAGTTTCTGCATTCTTGATACCGATCAATTTTTTTGTATAGCTTACTAATCTTTCAAGTAACTGAATGACACTGGCAAGTCGTAGCATATGGCAAGCGCGATGCCATTATTAAGAACTGAACAAATTCATAAATTTATTTTCCTTTTAAAAAGCATGGTTTTCGGAGAAGGCTGGTTCTCCTAGCAATTTTCTCCTTCATACATTTTTATTTTCGTCAACGAAACTGGTGCTGCAGCTTCTAATTGAAGCTTATAATACAAGTTTGTCGCAATCAAACATTTTTAAACAAGAGGCACTTCAAATAAATCATTATTTTTCAAAATATTGAATATTTAAAATTTTTCGTGTTGGCGATAATGACGATCTGTAGACAATAATGACTTTATTAATGAATGACGAAGTGTTGAGTAGGTAACTTAAAGTTGAATGAACATAAATGCAAAGTAAACCGATAATAAAGTTTTTTAATAATCACAGATTAAAGTTTAAAAGCGCAGAGTTGGAACTAGCTAGTTTTTTACAGGTTTTTTCGATGTATAATTCGTGGCTCAATGTGTGGTCAACTGTGTAACGCTGGATCTCCTAGCAATTTTCTTCTCCATCATTTTTTTTGGAGTTTAGGTACTCCTTAAGAAACGATTTGAGTTTTAAGGCCCGGTACGGAAATTTTATGAGGAGTAAAATCAAAAAGTTTAACACGAAAAGTTGAGGCGTTACGTAGAAAGAGACAAACATATATATCTGTAGGATTGAACGTGTAAAAGAATAAGATGGAATACATTACACAGCGTATCTCATTCTCGGGGTCTCCTCTTTGCGCGATACTTCGTAGTCTCACTGTATTTTATTTATATTATTATTGTAACATACTTTATGTAATACGCTTTATTGAAGTAATATATATAATCCGAATAATTACATATATAATATGTTTGTTTCTGTTATCATTTTAGCAGATTCATCTGACTATTCGGTATATATCATAACTAGCGGACCGCCCCGGCGTCGCACGGGTAAAAAAAGTTCACGGCAATTTTTCCTTATTTGCTCACCGTTTAGACCTACCCTGGACTACGACAAACATTTTAAAACCAAAATCATCTCAATCGTCCCAGCCGTTCTTGAGTTTTAATCAGACTAACGAACAACAATTCATTTTTATTTATATAGAATATATAGATAATCTCCGCTATTTCACGGACGCTTTTAACAATAAAAAATTAAGTACCTACTTCAAACTCATGTCAGAAAAAATGATTGAAAACCATGTTGAATATTGAACTTTCGAGACATATACAATAGCTCAAAGAGCATATAACCACCACGTATGAATAGCATAACAAGAAAAATCATAGACAACCTATAAAATGAATATTGAACTTTCGAGACATAGACAATAGCTCAAAGAGTATATTACCATCACGTATGAATAGCTTATCAAGAAAAATCATAGACAACCTATAAAAAGACATTTATTTTACACTTTTGTGAACCTGAAGATAATAATAAATTAAAATTGCGACTATAATTTGAGATTCAAACTATCCTATCTCTCAAGTTGGATCGAACTGCACATGGTGTGCGAATTTTATTATAATCGGTTAAGTGGTTTAGGAGTCCATTGAGGACAAACATTGTGACACGAGATTTATATACAGGGTCATTTTTAAAAGACCAGCAACCTTCGGTGACCATGTTCCTAGCATCATCAGGAACAACGTATACAATACAATACTCAATACAATACTCTTTATTGAACACAAAATAATAACACACACAAAAAGATAAAAACGTATGTTCTACAACTTTTGAAATAACTCAATAGGTACATTATTAGAAATTGTTAAAGATTCTATTCTACTGTGGCGACTTTTGTAGATCTCTGTTGCATCACGTGACCACGATTGCGCGCGCAAGTGCTGGCGATAATAATAAGCAACGCATTTCATTTCACTAAATCACAATCCCTTCATACATGACCAGGCTTAGGACTGGCTACATTAAACAGTTTAAAAACAAATAAGTAGATAGGTACCTATCTATGCAAATCTGGTAGTTAGGTAGTTATGTTTAACGTAATCATTTATACCATTTTAAGTTTAATTAAGTAATATCAATTTGTAACAAGATAGTTTTTATTCACTTTCCACTGTTTAATGTAGGCGTATTTAAAAAGTGGAATCAGCGTATTTACAATAATTAAATGATTATTATCAATTAAAATAATATTTATAAATTATAATTTACCTGCAGGTTCAAATCAGGTGGCGGTGAGTATCGCGCACATAGCGTTCAAAATAGTCACCTTCACAACCAACACAAAGCCCACACCTAAAAATCAGCTGTTCGTTTACATTACACGATCTAATGTGATTTCACCACCACTGTACACCATTGTTTTTATGTGTCCCCATAAATAAAATCTTATTCCATATTGGCGGCAGGCTTCCGACACATTGTTATCACACCTAGCCAGCATCCTCACTATTTCCGTGTACTCGATATTGGAGTTCCGATACGCCATGGTAATTAGTAGGTACAATCCGTACGAAACATCGATAATGCGACGATCACAAGGACACATGTGCCGCGCGCGCATTTGTCTTGACGACTGACTGTTGACTGAGCGTGAGCGAGCAGCGGGCGGCTAGCTCAAAAGGGCGCGGGCGGCGCGGCGCGGTGGCTGCGTTTGAGCGGCAAGCTCAAAGACGCGGCTAGCTCAAAGGCGCCCCGTGCCGCCCAAAGGTGCGCAAAGAGTTAAGAACGTTGAAGCGCATATTTCAATTAATATTTATTTTTGTATGGAAATAAAAAGTTGCTAAATTTTAAAAGTCGTAGAACAAAAGTTGTTCCTGATGATGATAGGTACCTGGTCACCGAAGGTTGGTGGTCTTTTAAAAATGACCCTGTATATTAAGATAATCGTTCGTAAGGAGTAAACTCCAATCGTGCATCGTAGCTGACACACACACACTTTTTTTTATACAATATCTTTATTGAATATGTCTTAAGTTATGTATGACTGAAACATGAGGGCATTGACTTACTCGTAGGTCGGATTGCACGACTCAAACTCTAATGCTACGGCTACACACATCGTTGTGCATGCACACTACGGTGAATGTGCATGGCCACACTGCTATGCAAAGCTATGCCGCAGTTTATTTAGAGTTTATCGCGAATATATTTGTGCATAATAAAACATGGAAAAAAAGTAAAGGAAAGGCACAATGGATGATTAATTGATTACCATTCATCGAGCAAGAACTAGGTTATTATTTGAATAAAAAAAAAAAAATATTGGTCTTTTGTGATGAGATCTGAGTAAACATTTGCTAACTAGTCAAGCACGCATTTAGGTGCTATAATCTTATTTAAAAAAATCTCGTGTCACAGTTTTCGTTGCCATACTCCTCCGAAACGGCTTGACCGATCCTCATGAAATTTTGTGAGCACATTGAGTAGGTCTGAGAATCGGCCAACATCTATTTTTCATTTTGCAAAACAACCTTTGCTGGGGTCAGCTAGTCTTATATATAAAATTCTCGTGTCACAGTTTTCGTTTCCGTACTCCTCCGAAACGGCTTGACCGATTCTCATGAAATTTTGTGAGCATATTGAGTAGGTCTGAGAATCGGCTAACATCTATTTTTTATTTTGCAAAACAACGTTTGCTGGGGTCAGCTAGTTAATTTATAAATTTCAAATCATCAAATCGTAAACAATACGTCTTTGCTTGTAGTTGACAGTACGTCCGCTACGCTACGCTAAGGATCGTGAAGGATCTCCGGCTTAAAGCGAAGTGCCGAAGTACTCGCGAATATTCGACTACATACATCGTGATAATGCGAATATTTGCGTTATCGTGAATTAGCCCTGTAGCATCGTTCAAATGACGCGGGCTGCTTGCCTTGATAATAATATATAAAATAAAATTAAATTTGACACTGACATGTTTAATTACAACAACAAAGACAAAAAAACATGTCTGACCTGCCATCAAATAAAAGAATAAAATAAGTAATACTTATTTTTATAGATAGACTAGCTGACCCCAGCAAACGTTGTTTTGCAAAAAAAAAAATTTTAAATAGATGTTGGCTGTTTCTCACACCTACTGAATAATAAAATTTCATGAGAATCGGTCAAGCCGTTTCGGAGGAGTTCGATTACGCACCCCGTGACAGAAGAATTTTATATATTAGAATATATCATATATAGCGGCACGCCCCGGCTTTGTACGGGTAATTATTCAAAATTGTTTCAAAATTATTCGATTTTTTCTCGCCGTAAAAACCATCCTTAAACAACAACAAATATTTAAAAAATAAATTGGCTAATAGGCGTTGTTGAGTTATGCGCTTAGCAACACATTTTGCGATTCATTTTTAACCCCCGACAAAAAAAGAGGGGTGTCAATGTTTAACGTGTCTATCTGTCTGGGACATCATAGCTCCCGAACTGATGAAGCGATTTCAACTTAGTTTTTTTGTTTAAAAGGTGAGTTTGGCGCGAGTGCTCTTAGACATGTTTCATGAAAATCGGTTGTGCCGTTTAATAATTGTGGGGGTTAGAGTGAGGAAGGAAAACCGATAATCTGCAAAAATCTCGAGTGGGGTATCAAATGAAAGCGCATTGCGT
Source organism: Gymnoscelis rufifasciata (assembly GCA_929108375.1). Taxonomy (NCBI): domain Eukaryota; kingdom Metazoa; phylum Arthropoda; class Insecta; order Lepidoptera; family Geometridae; genus Gymnoscelis; species Gymnoscelis rufifasciata. The sequence continues at coordinate 8,268,978 of OV815308.1, read as the reverse complement.
GCACATTACACATTATTATAGTGTTTTACTTTTAAGGAAATTGAAGGATTCGAATCGGGGGTTTTTCTTATATTTTAAATTTAGATTTATTATTTTTAAGAAGATTAAGGTAAGAGAAAACATACTATTGATTGCAATGCTCAAATTGGTGTAACCGACAACAAACATAAACTTGGTTCGGGTCAATTGGTGTAACGTTAGTTTTTTGAAGAAAGTTAGTTTTATATTGGTGTTTGTGTGGTTATAATTTTTCGTTCAAGCTAAGAATAAGTGTAAGAGCAATGCTGGTTTGCCAAGATACATACATCAACTTAACCTTCTTTGGTCATAGGATAGGAATACAACAATTCGACTTATGTAAATGGATCACATACCTACTCAGTTTCAACATAATTTCGACGGAAAAAAATCACAGTTAAAATGTGTAGCGTAACTATATTTTTTTAAAGCTAGAATTCTATTATTATGCTATTCGAAAGAGCAGAAAAAAACTAAAAAAAACTGTATACTCAACTTATTTTACGTGTTTTGGTGGTTAACCCAATTGAACCTGCAACCGACGATATGTACAATATCTATGCTATATGCTAGGGTTTAGTTCTGAAAATAACTTTTTGAATGGGATTAGTTACCTGTTAACGAATTATTAACTACTAACTAAGCGACAAAATATTATCAAGCGACAATTTTTTTATTTCCTCACACGACCATTCATTAGGGAGCCGACGACGCGACGCGGCAGATTATTTCGTGATCTTAACCCCGCTTATTGTCACAAAACTATAATAGTTAGAGATATGACGTTAGGACGTTTTTTGTAGATAATGATAAGTTCTACAAAGTTGTAATACATCACTTTGTTATTTATTCAATAGTTTTCGCAGCATTCGCGATTAAAGAAAGATTTAAGGTTTAATTTTTCAAAAAAATCGGTTAATGTCACAAAACTATAATAGTTAGAGATATGACGTTAGGACGTTTTTTGTAGATAATGATAAGTTCTACAAAGTTGTAATACATCACTTTGTTATATATTCAATAGTTTTCGCAGCATTCGCGATTAAAGAAAGATTTTAGGTTCTTTTTTTTCACCGTGGGTTACATTATCGGAGTTTGGTAAAAAATCATATTATTTTTGAAAACTAAATATAGCCTATATCACTTAGGGATAGTGTAGCTTTCGAATGGTGAAAGAATTTTTGAAATCGGTGCAGTAGTTTCAGAGCCTATTCGAGACAAACAAACAAACAAAAAATCAAACCTTTCCTCTTTATAATATTAGTATAGATCATAATCTTTAATCTTAATTTGTCGCGAACGCCATCTATTAGAAGAAGAAGAAGAAGAATACTTAAATCATGCATGGCATGGCTGACGGCTGACCCAGCAAAGTAAATAAACATTTTTAATATTATGGGAATCGTCGTATCACGCACACGCACATGCCGTTATAATTGTCAAAGCTATAATTATACTATGATTTTGTTACTTTGATAGATTTGTAACCGAACTAGTTACCCAAAAAGTGAAATATTTTATAAACTTGTCTTCAAAAAGTACAGTACACTGTTTTCTGAAAGGATAAAAGCCCGTATGCGGTGTTAGTCACCCCAGCACCGAAATATTTTGGTGGATACCATGGCTGAAAGAGAAATGTGAGTCTCTTGAATATTGTATTTTTACAGCTTCTCTAAATAATAATAATAATAAGGTTATAATCTATGCTTAACAAATAGGAATATAGTCTCAAAAGTTTTTCTATGCCTGAAATAGCTTCGCCTTACTTTTTGTATCGGAAGTTTCAGAATTTATATATCTGGACCTAACATTATCTCCATTTAATAACTTCATATTTAATCTACACAAATATGTGTTTTTATTAAATGTTGCACTGCTGGTGAAACCCTTTTATTTTTTATTCAACAAAACCATAATTAAGTGGCTATTCATACCATGTTTATTGCAAATATTCTGCAAATACAACATATTTTGGAAATAAGCCAATTCTTTATATATTGTCTTGTTTCATGGATTCATAAACTTGTAATGTTTACCTACCAAAATGTAGGTCAAATATTTTCATAATACAAATACTCTTATGTTTAAAGGTTTACCTTAACTGTGACATTGTTTCAGATACTTAACTATACCATTTTCTACTAATGAACTTACAAAATTGGCAGCCGAGGTTCTGAATGTAGATAAAGAGTTAAAGAAGAGTCAAATTACAAGAGAAATAACCGTAGAAGGATCTAATCTTAAGATGTAAGTTCCAACTAAATTATTAATACAATTTCCGTACTTTTAAAAAAGAAAGTATGTATGTCCATTTAAAAATCTTTCGTTTTTAAATGGACATTTTGTACTTTTACTTAGTAGTACAAACTTTGAAAAATTTTAAGTATAATGCTGCAGTCAAAGCACCTAAATTTTGACTGTAACTTATAGAAATACAAAAGAGAAATTAATATTTAACACTCACTTATTAATCACAGAATCTCAAAAATTATAATAACAAGAAACTTGAAATTCGGCAAGTATGTTATATATAGGTTGTTGATATCAATTATGAATGGACTTTATTGAATCTGTCTCCCTACTTGAAACTGTATCCCTAAGAGAGGAGAAACATAGGTTAAGTTTGTATGAAAGTTAATGCAAGTTTATGCAGTTATTTGAATTATAAAGGTTTCTATTGAAAGATATGAACATTTTTTTTTAGAAAATATTTTTTAAGGTTTATTAAAACTGGGGTTAGAAGTTTGTATGAGAGTCTTATGTTTTTGAAGTAAGAGACATAAATTTGGCAGATAGGTTATGTGTATTTCGGGTGAAGACATCCGCTATCAACAGATATAACGAAACACTGCCTCTAATAGGGTACAATGTTCTCTAGATGGTGTGTAGGTGTGTATTTGTTTACACATGTGTTGTCATTACAATAAATACTATTTAGCTAAATCACAATCCCGACGCGTACGTAGTCGAGGGCGCCCACTATTAGTTATTATTAACTTATTGAGTATAATGAAATTTGAATAAGTTTGTTTTAATCAAATAGAATGTTAACTAGGTATACCTACTTATGCCTGTTATTATAAATCCTATATATCTACTACCTGTAATCAAGAAACATATTGATTAACCTAAAGATCTAGTTTGTAAATATATATTTTAGAATTGCGTAGTAAATTTTATTTGTTACACAGTGGCGTAGCTAGGTGATCAAGGGCTCTGGGGCAAAAAAGCACCCCTTTTAAATTTTAACAGCTTGCGGCCTCCCCTGTATGCTGTTTATGTTTCATATAGGTAAAATAGCGGCGTCGCGTACGTTTTATAGATTTTCTCGTGGAAATTTGTCATTTCCATGTAAAACTAGCTTATGTTGATCCCTGCCGAAGTTTTCTTCGTTTTTTGCCCGCGCAATTAACACATTTTCACCATTAGTAAAAAATAAAAATCGTCCTGACTCAGCACTTTGCTGCAAACAAGTTCGCAACCAACGCAACGCTGATCTTCCGTCCAAGCTATTCTACACCTGCCAGAAACGATCTACCCGCAACACTAAAAACATAAAAATGGAACAAAAAACTTAACGGCTAACATGTACTTTTACAAGAACAAAAGTTACATTTCAAGATAAAAAAAAAGTATATTATACTGTATATTTTATAAGGCTTGGGGCAATCCTGTTATGAAGAAAATTATAATAGAAATCTCTATACGTAATTATTTTTGAAGACCTATCCATTGATACCCCCTAAGGTATACGAAACCACCCATACGGTTCGAAAAATGATTATTGCGTTGTAAAAAGCCACGAAATAATGTTTGTGTTAAAATAATAAATTGTGTCTAAATGTATTTCTAAATGTCGTACAATCGCTTTGCTTTACTTAAAAAACATATATTCTGCATAATGATTACATTACGGGTTACTAAACTTATTTAAATTATAATTATGTTAATAATTTACAAACTCGCTGTTTTTTATGACCTTTTTATCGACTTCCCTGGACTGGACTCGATAGGTATGTAAAGATAAGGAAACATAATTTACCTTTTTACATGGGAGGCAACTAAAATATGTTTTTTTTAAATATTATTGTCTTGCAATGTTTGATTTACATTATTGATGCAAAACAACGGTGTGACTAATGATTGTGCAGACACAGCTTAAGTACCAGCGCAGTCTCTATTATTCGTTTCTAGCCTATATTTACCCAAGCCTTCGGCCGCATGAATTTGCATAGTGGTATATCGTAAATCATATCGTTTGGTTTTTTTTTCAGTAAGATAGGAATGTAGGTAAGCATATTATCTTTCTCTACCTACCAACTATGTATGCATAGGAGACAACATTTTAACCAGTAGGTACATTATATGGGGTAAAAGAAAAATACAAATATACAGGGTGTAACATGACTTTCGATCAGTATTTAAAGGGTTAAGTGTAGGAAGTTTTTAGGGAATATGTTTTTTCATTTTTCTTAAATCGATGCTAAGAAAAATTAAAAATGTCATACATTCATTTAAAACAAGCTGAAATTAAGAAAAACATAACCCGACCGACCATAATTTTTTGGGAATTGTTACAGTCTATAATCCAATGTGAGAATGGTTGTTTTGCAACTTTAACTCGATATAGGTCCTAAACCTTCACCAACAAAATGTCAGAAGCAAATAAAAAAATATTTTGAAATACCTTTTCAACGATACCCCACAAGACATGGACTTTATTTTTTTAAACCAAAAAAACTCCCTGTAGGTATGTGTAGGAAGGATTTCTTTTCAAGTTATATTCTTTTAATTATTATTTTCTGAACGGTAATGGGCTGTGCTATTATCCATTCATTACCGGACACCACTGCTCCTGCTCAGTAACATATTTTACGGAACTCCACCCTAAAAGAAAACTCGGTTGTTTCCCTTTGCTTCCTGGGTTTAAAGTGTGTATGAAATTCCTACGTTTTTGAACCTATTGGAATTCAATTCAGTATGAAGCTTCTTATCAAAAAATATTTCCTCCTTAATGGGTTAAAATGGGGGTTGGAACTTTCTTTGAAAGTCCTATGTTTCTGAAGTAAGAGACTTGAAGTTTGGTAGGTAATGAATGAAACCTGAATACGAGTAAATAACCATTGGACCAACTATTGCGTTGTGATTGCGTTAGTCCGTTTTAGGGTGTAGACGTCCGCCTAATACGGATTTTGCGAAACTGGGATAAGTTTCGCAATGATAAGGGGTAAAACGAGGGGTGAAAGTTTGTATGAAAGTTGTAAGTTTGTAAGTAAGAGACTGGTATGTATATTGTGTGAAAGTGTACTAATAATGTACCTTTTATAAATACCTTTATTTTACCATCGTGTATAGTATCATCCATAATATAGTAGTACGTAATTAAATAACGTACTACTATATTATGTAGCTTATTAATAAACTAAACTCCACGCGTACGAAGTCTTGGACGCCCTCTAGTTTTTGATATTGATGTAACTTTTAGGTTTGTGTTGTGTCTGTCCGTCCGTCCACGTAAGCTGTGATCTGTGAGCTGTAAATACGTACATGAACGTGAAAATCGAGCAGTGAAATAAAACTATAAACTTTGGAAAATCAAGCAGCTTTACCCGTGTAAAGGAGTTAAATAAAAGTGGTAAAAGAAATTTTACTTTTATATAATTTTATGTGTTTTTCATTACAGATCTTTCCGTGGGACTGAATTGAAGAGACTGCGGGTGGCCGTTAACGGTTTTCTGAGGAATATTATCTTAGTTGCAAAAACAATTGAACAGTTTAAAACCTGAAACAAAATGCCGGAACATACTCCAGCACCTACACCAGCAAGATCCTTGTATGGTTTCTTCATGTATTTATTTAGTAAGACCATACTGGCTATTTACTGCATTTGGGCTTTCATACCCGATTATTATTTGCATATGATTAATATTTATTACTACCCTCAGAAATATTGGTCAACCGCTATCCCTATACAGTGCCTTGTGGCTTTAACTGTATTTGCATTTTTTGTATATCCTAGTTCAAGCATGATGTTGACACCTGATATTGATAGCATTAGCACAATTATGGACCCTGCCTCACATTTCCAAAATCAAATATTGACGAAGCGCAGAAAATGTTCAGAAGCCAATTTTTGTGTTTGTAATGATAGTAATAAATGTAGTGTGAATATATACAATCAAATACCTGACTGTGAGGAAAGTACGGTGCCCTTGTTACAGGATTTAAATATAAGGGATGTATGTAGAAAGTTGTATTTCAATAAAAAATGTATTTAATATTTCTAGTGCGTATTATTCTGCCTTCTACCGAAGAGGACCGAGGCTGTGAATTGAACTGTCATTTAAATTGAAACCCTTGCCACCACTGGCGCTTTAGTAACGCGCTATCTGAAAAGTGGAGCTTTTCTAAGCTTTTATTTAGTTAGGACCAAATCTTGCAATCTCTTCTTGAAACGCAGCGTCGGATATCCACCGACACATGATCGACAGATTATTCAGATAAAGCGGTTGCTTTCCAGTCCAGCAGCGGACGTCCTGAAAAACTAGTAAACCGGTTTAAATGAAACTTGCAAAACAGATTCTGAATCTGATTAAGACCATAGGCTATTTTACATATGAAATATGTCATCCCTCATGTAACACCGCGGAGAACTGCTAGTAATAATTAAGTTTGAAATCATCTGACCATAGACCTACTAAATGAAATTTTTTTACTCCAGTGAAACTGAACTTCCAACAGTCCTTTAATAAGAATTATGGATTATGCTGCATAATGATGATGCTCCCAAGGACTGATTGCTCCATCCAAGTGTGTACAGCGCCTGTGTGTGACAAGTTACGAGATAGTTTTCTCTGTGGTTACCGACGACCGACCGACGCGACGTAAGAAATATTGACCCGATTTTGGCCGAAACATCATTTCAGTTCTAGGACGTCCACTGCTGGACATACCTAGTACTAATCGTAAAGTTTGCTTGGATACTCAAGATTGATTAACTTCATATTTACCCCTGCGGCTTTGCCTGCTTGAGATATTGTCAGTTACGATTACGATTATTGGAGGCACACATTACCTTTAGCTATAAAATGTACAGGTAAATAGTATAAATCAGGTTAAATATCCGGTATGTTTTTAATTATCTCAGCAGTAAAAGCTTAGAGGGGTGTAAACAAAAACAACGGATGTCTTTCAACCTTTTAGAATTGTAGAAACAACTTTAAACTCTAAGATAAATTATTTAAAAATTACGTTTGCTCATTTGCTGTTTTATTCCAGATTATACTACAAAATTATAAATTAGTTGCGAGTAGGTTGATAGAAGCAAGGCTTATAAAATATGCTAGACTAGTAATGCGTCACAGGATTTTTGATGTACCCGACGTAAAATCCTACAATCTTCATTGATTTATTGGCTATCCAAATCAGCCTAGGAGAGCCCTAAGCTCAAATGTGTCTCTAAGCGACTGGTTTTTACTGTATAACTTGATCATAATCTAGATTTGACACAACTGTAGACTCTCAAACTTATAAATTATCAGAGAGCACATAAAAACTGCTGTTCCTCACCACTATGCCAACTAAGCAGTTTTATTAGGACAATATTGAAACTATATTTATGGAGCTCAATGTTAATATATTTTGTAAGGATAAAACAACACTTCCCATGATTAGTACAAAATAAAAATTAAATATAATTGTTAGTTTTTACATAGATAAAATTTATTTAAAAGTAGAGAACATATGAAGGACTACATACTGAATTGAGATAAAATACTTAGTAATTTGAAAATGATGTACTTAAGCCACTTTTAGTATTCACAATATGAACTTATTGCATTGATTAATGATTATTTGGCAGACCAAAAGAGATTTTCCAACAGTGCATATAATAGTTAACCTTATTTTATAATATAAGTGAAAATTGGAATAGAAGCTGTAAGAAAATCTGCAATTAGACTAGCCACTACTACATCTTATATACCGAAACATTATGCTAAGAAACTTTAATATGTGATGTTCCAGCATACAAGTTCAGCTGCATGCAGGCAGCATGGGCCAGCATACACCCAAATATAAATTATATTTAAGTAATAGTTCATAGATAGTAAATTTAATATATTTTTTGTACAATAAAATACAATTAAGTACAACTTGTAGCAAAGATATTAAAGAGAGTAATTATATCTCAAGTGTTTAAAGCTGCAATAACGTGTGTGTACGCTCTAGGCATATTTACACAGACACACGCACTGCATGGCAACAACACCAGGTGCTGCACACTATACATAATATTATTAATGTTATTATTTATTACTTAAATAGAATATAAAGACACGCCCAAGCTGAGACTTCACCACTCACTTTACAGATTTCAATGCATGATTAGCCAATGAACATGCTGTCAATTCACTATTAAATAATACATTGATCATCGCTTAATATCACAGCTAATTATGCTTTGAAAATTAAAGATGACTAATTTTCACTAATGTAGAATAACAATGTAGAGTATAAGTAGACAATCTGAATTAATAATTTACATTACAATATCATGTCTTTTCATATGAAAATTTAAAATTACTTTACCAAAAAAAATAGTGCAGCGCATTATAAATAAATGTGCATACCTTAACATTTAATTGACTAAATAAATTTGTTGCCTGCAGATCTGATTATTTAAATATCGAGAGGTAATATCTTAAGAGAAATTTTAAACTTCAACTATTGAAAAAAGTATAATCCAAATTTAAAAATATTTTGTATTCATAACGACAATTCCCTTCAAATCCACCTAGTTATTACGTGAAATATCATTCCAAAGCTGAGTCTCCTTCACACATATTTCACTACCACTATGATTGTGGATCAAATAGTAAGGATCGAAGAGAAAAAGAAGCTAACACTTCACGAGTGTGCATTGCTATTCACATGCGATTTCTTTTCTTGAGGAGGATCAGGTGTGCGCTGGCCATCACGCCTTGGTGGCATGCGCTCATTAATAGCATCAAGTCCCTTGGCTTCTGCGAATGAAGTAATCTTGTGGTTCGGGGAGAACCCTTGCAAAGCATTTTTGAGCGATGTTTTGCCACCTGATAGTGCACCCAAAGGAAGAGCACCAGTAGGGGTAAGCCCTTTCAACTGCAGTACAGATTCACTCTCTTCACGAAGTACTGAGAACACATGAGCCATTTTTCCAATGGCACGGATTTTGTTACGAATGACTTCCTTTCTGAGATTAGCTTCCTCCAAAGCATCCTCTCCTTCAGTCATCAATTCATCATCAGAGCAAATGTTCAGTACATTCACTAGCATTTCTGTAACCTTCTCTCCAACAAAGGGCAGTGACCAAGTAAACACATCCATAAAGTTGGGCAGCCAGTATGGGTGCGGGGAGCAATTGAACTGCCTGATGTTCATGACATTGTTTTCATACTTCAGCACAGCAGCTTTGTTGTTGTACACATCCAAATAATTGGGAGCAGAAAAAATAGTAATAAGACTTGGGAAGCCAGTGGTTTGACTTTTGCGATACATTCTGTATCCAGCATCTTGAGCTTCATGGGCTCTTATGATAGAGAGTAAGTTGTTCCTTTGTAGAAAATCACAACAAGCAGCATAGCTGTAGAAGTATGAACAACCTCTTACAGAGTTGTGCGAAAAATGCTCTGCATTTTTTTCATTGCCAAAATCTTCAAGTGGGTCTGACCAAAGAAGATCACACATAGCTCCGAATGCAGGTGGCTCTTTGAATCTATCTAGTTTACGAATATCATCTAAGTTGTTGATCTCCGGAGAAAGTCCGCCGTGCACGCATAGGAACTGCTGGTTCATGAGGGCGGCCAGAGGTAAGCAATCAAATGCATCCATGCAAGCATCGTAAACCTTCTCAGAATATTTGATTTTGCACTCTTGTTTGAAGGTGAAATACTCCGTCAAGTGTCGGCATTCATGATTACCGCGCAAGAGGAATAGAGTCTTTGGGTAACATAGTTTCAGAGCCCAAAGATAGAGAACACATTCTATACTGAAATAACCTCGGTCAACATAATCACCTAAGAACAAATACTTGGTGCAGGCGGGCGAGCCTCCCACTTCGAACAATTTCATCAAGTCGTAAAACTGACCATGGACGTCTCCGCATACTGTCACTGGAGAATCGATTTCGATCATCGTCTTTTCTGATCGTAATAAGGTGGCACCATCTTGGATGATCCGTAGAGCCGCATTTTCCTCAATCCGACCTTCTAGTATAAAGTGTGCCTTCAATACATCTGGCAGTGGCTTCCCAGCTTTTTCATCGAACACTTCCGATACTGTGAGTTTGTGGCTGGGAGGGAAAGCGACACTTTGGATCATACGCTGCGTAGTCGACACTTTATCATTGCTCCCGGACATATTTGTCACATAAAAAACACTAAGTCTAATCCATACACGCCACTATTTTCAAAATGGCAGAATAGATATAATAAAACAGAATCCCGATTTCACGACAGAGAAACTACTGCGCACTGAAAAACAATGCGCAAACATCTGGCGAGTGGTCAATAAAATAAACAGGGGTATCGAGCGCGTTTTGCTACTTTTGAAAATAAATTATCATCACCTTGTAACACTGGATTATTTAACATTAAAATTGCCAGTTAAACTAAAATATATTTAATATTGGCATTTTGCAACAAAAAAATACCAAACTTGTTCTTGTCTTTTTGAAGTTAGTATGCTAATAGTGACAAGGAGCTAAATTTCTTAAATTCAAATCAAATAATGGCATATTTTTAAAAAACTTGTATAATAAATTAAGTAGTTACTGAAAACTTTTGAATCACGAATATTTGTTACAAAGGATATCCTTTTAAAGCGAGAGGGTAATTATCAAAGAGCCGACTAGAGTACAATTAATATCTAGTACCTTAATTCTTTAAATATCATAATTACCAATACAAAAACATTTTGATGTATTTTGGTAACAAAAACTAAGGACATTTATTATTTTTATACAGGATGTGGATCATAGCGCGGGAAATACAAACGAAATACTACGCTATCTTTCTTTTTCAGTCAACGCGGTACGAATATCTCAACACGCTTGCGCTAATGAAGGGCGCGGCACATTGTAGATCGTATGTAAATGTATAGCAAAACACTGTCGGTCACACTCTTACAATACAACCCACGAGTTGCGTTGGTAGGTACTTAGACCTTGTTAAATAATATCATAGACGAATTCATTAACCTATCCTACCTCATTTTATATTATTTAATTATAAAATAATCATCGTGACTGGACTGGAAAAAATACTTCGAAAATTAATTAAATTAATATAAACAGGGAATTAATTTTAGATAGGTACGTTATTGTTTTCATTAGCTGAGCTAGCCTATCTACCAACAATTTGTCTACTATTTATAAAGCACCTATTGCCCGGTCGCCGTTGTCGGGTTAGTCGGTCGTTTCAATAGTTGGTAGCACAAGCAGTAACGATATACCTACCAATTTCTTAATTTTACTGCCAGCTACTATTTTTAACCTTTTATTTTAGCGTGTGCGTTAGCTATGTGCCACCGGCACCGGTACACTTACGGAAACTGAGTAACAATCACTTTCACTAAACGTGTTTCACTAGTTTTGATAGTATGTAACTTTATTGTTTATGTACTTCAAATATAAATACATCTAATAAAGAGGCTGCTTGTTGAGGTAAAACGGCAACGTGTTTGTACGTTGCCGTTTGACTCCAAAACAGCTGGACCAATTTAGCTAAAATTTAGTAGTGTTAGATGTATCTACCAGTAATTAGTGGTTATACAACATGACTATTATAATTTGTAAAATTTATGTTTAAATCGTATATTTCATTAGTGGAAAGTTCATATTAAATAAAAAAAAACACGGTAAAGTTGCATATCAAAACCTTCCTCGAAGTTTCGGAGCCTTTTCATTGCAAGCAAATATAAAATAATTCCTCTTAATAATACTCGTTTAGGTCGACTCAGTGTGAATAAATAAAACAAATCAAATCTTCCTATTACAAAACGTGGTCTATGGCAAGAGGATGATGAAGATTTTCCTGTTTATTAATAAATTAAGTATGAGATGGACTCATAATACACCTAGGGTTACGTGTACAGTTTATACACGTTTTGCAATAAAAAAAAACAATTATAAGTTAAGAATAAATCAATTTTATAAGTGTAATAAGATTCAGTTCTTAGCGGTCACGGTCACCCATCCAAGTACTGGCCTCGCGCAACGTCAACTAAAAGTTTACGTTTATAAATAAATAAATTAATAAATATTTCCGGACAATCCACACAACAACATCTAGCCCCGTGGTAAAGCTCAAGCTTAAGATTGTGTTACGGGTACTAGACATCTGATATACTTAATATAATAGACAAACATGTATAGATATTTTGATTATACATATTTAACACCTAGACCTAGGAGAAAGTGATTACAGAACATACAAACACTTGACCCCTCGGCTGGAATCGAACTCGCTACCTCTTGCGCCGCAAGCAGGCCACGGCCGGCCCACCGCGCCACTGAGTCAGTCAGTTATTGTATGGAAGCCCCCTTAAATATTTCTTTTTTATGTGTTTTTAGTATTTGTTGTTATAACAGCAATAGAAACACATCATCCATCAATATTTCAACTCTCTAGCTATCGCGGTTCTTGAGATAAAGCCTGGTGACAGACAGACAGACTTCAAAGTCCCAGTACTAGGGTCCCGTTTTACCCTTCGGCTACGTAACCCTAAAAAGCTAAGTACTTGGTAGGTAAATTGAATTCCTCTCCACCTAATCACGTTCAAAAATGAAATCTATACTTAGGTACTGCGAAAGTAGGTAACTCGAATCTGTCTCTCTGTCCTTTCACGCAAAAACTAAACACTAGTTTTCAGCCTTCTTTATTTAATAGTATATTCGAGATAATAGCCGCCGACTGTCTTACAAATGGCTTGGTATAGAAATCCCCTTAGAGCATCCCCTGCGAAGGGGATTTCTATACTTTTTGTATATAAATCCCCTTACAATCGAAAAAAGCTGAAGCAGGGGATTATTAGACAAAAAGTATAGAAATCCCCTTAATGATTAATTTTATTTTTAAATAACGTAAAAGACATCAATTATTTCAAGTCACACAAAAAACCTATCACGGAAAACCAGTTAACTAGTTAGTTCTACAATGACCTATTTTTTTACCTACATAGTTTTTATTTCATAATTTTGCTCAATAATTACAGATTGTTGGTAAAATAATATTGAATACTTACTATAGTAATACATCAGAATAAGTAACTCATTTGTAGCAATTATTGTTAATATTATAACAATTTATAAATTTGTGTAGGCCGGGTGACTTAGCCTTAACTAGCCTACAATTTAATGTCATCCAACCGACGGTAGCGCTCTGGTGTGAAATGCACCCCCCAGTCACTCATCCAAAGGCTGGCTGGGCTGAACTTTGCTTAACCTTGCTGATCGCTCAAAAACACCTAAGCCAGCTGTGCTATGAATGCTTCAAATAAAATACAAACAACTAATGAAAAAATCACAAAAATCTTTATTTATTTTACATACCTGGATAATCAATAACCAAATCCTTGAAGAAATTTCACTTACAAATACATAAAACCTCTCATGAATTCTAAGAATTATTTTGAATAACAAGTGTCATACGAAATATACTTTTTATGGTCAGAGTAAAATCTAGATTTTGATTAATTATACCTAAGCAATCAAAATATTAGAAATAGGTTTTATAATCTTAAATCATGGGTATGTAAATAATTGTAAGTAATGGTAAATAATTATGTCTACATGATTTATGATAGTGCTATTACAGAATAAATCTAAATTTAAAATTTAAGAAAAACCCCCGATTCCATTGCCTTAATTTCCTTAAATATAAAACAACATAATATTATGTAATGTGGACGCGATGCGTTTTCATTTGATACCCCACACTAGTATATTTGCAGATTTTCGGTTTTGCTTCCCCACTCTCACCCCCATAACTTTTAAACGGCCCAACCGATTTTCATGAAACATGTCTAAGAACACTCGCGCAAGACTCACCTTTCATACAAAAAAACTAAATTGAAATCGCTCCATCCGTTCGGGAGCTATGGTGACACAGACAGACAGACAGACAGACACACAGACAGACAGACAGACAGACAGACAGACAGACAGACAGACAGACACGTCAAACTTATAACACCCCTCTTTTTTGGTCGGGGGTTAAAAATTACATATTTACAATATTATTTGGCCATTTTCTTGTTCTCTTAACGTAACTTCCGAAATTGAATAAAATAAATTTTGGGAAGTTGATTTGGGATTTTAATAAACTTCACAAATTTTTCCTACAAATAAATTAACGAAGTTTTTTTTTACTATTTTACCAACAATCTGTAATTATTGAGCAAAATTATGAAATAAAAACTATGTAGGTAAAAAAATAGGTCATTGTAGAACTAACTAGTTAACTGGTTTTCCGTGATAGGTTTTTTGTGTGACTTAAAATAATTGATGCTTTTTACGTTATTTAAAAAAAAATTAATCATTAAGGGGATTTCTATACTTTTTGTCTAATAATCCCCTGCTTCAGCTTTTTTCGATTGTAAGGGGATTTATATACAAAAAGTATAGAAATCCCCTTCGCAGGGGATGCTGTAAGGGGATTTCTATACCAAGCCTTACAAATGAGACTAATGTAAAATTTTTGTGATATATTTGATTTTGGTTACTTTTCTGTAAAGCTGCGGTAAACATCAACTATGTTGGCAAAATGTACACCTAAGTAGGCAAAAAAAAAATTAGTAGATTCTCATGTCTACGCATATTATTTAAGAATACATAACTTTATACCAAGTAAGTATTTTATTGGAGATGGTAAATCCCGAACCCACGGGTTCGTACGTCGGCACAACATGTTTTTTACTTCCATTTCCCTCTTTCACCCGTCATCTCAACAACACTCACCTTCTTACACATGTCATCCATCTATTAGCATTCATCTTATTCTTGATATCTCATAAAAATAAACGTCATATCTTTTATGGGAACGTCAGCATAGTTAATAAGACACTATCGTAATGGAGTCAATGAACAATCACCTATTTCAGAAATATTAGTTTAGTAGGTACATATTGATTGCGATATCCAATAAAATGAATTCTACATTCGTTAGTTCCGATGTTAAAAATCGATAGGTATGACCTATGAGTGACGTTAATTGACGGTACTCAATCATTGCCCTAAATAAAATATTATGAGCTAGTTAAATACACCCCACCCATAGCAAACCCAGCCTAGTTCTGGTGGAAATGCAACCCCGCTTGAAATCTTTTAGTCTTGGTTGGTGCAGCATATTAACCTTCCAACCTACTTCCTCATTTTATTATCATTATTCTATGGTTTGGTAATCTTATCTCAAACGTAAATATCTCCACTATGTCAACTCGACCTAGTCTGCCAGCCGTAAACGTTGTAATTTAAAGCTAAGGAAAACATAAAATCAATGTTTCCTGCATATTGCTAGGTTTTTAACGTTCGCTTCTTAAAATTATTAAATTTACAATAAACGTCAGATAACGTTACTATTAACATTATCGTAAGATGATGAAAGTATGTTGTTCCTTTAGTCATTTGCTGGCACGAGTTTTTGCTTTATATTTGACAATTTACAAACCACGCTGTAGGAGAAGATGAAGTGCAATTGAAATAATCAATGTACAATTTGTAAAATAGAGAAGGTAAAGACATTCCGAGTCGAGTTTTATTTTTTACTAGCGGCTCGCCCCGGCGTCGCACGGGAAAAAAAAATTTCCCGGCAAATTTTCCTTATTTGCTCCGTTTAGACCTACCCTGGACTACGACAAATATTTTAAAACCAAAATCAGCTCAATCTTCCCAGCCGTTCTCGAGTTTTAATCAGACTAACGAACAACAATTCATTTTTATTTATATAGATTGATTACTTGCAGCGCCCCGCGGTGTTACCCGGTCTATATCCCGCGGGGTGCGGCGGTCGGCCGGCGTGAGCCTATCCTATTCCAAGTTATATTTATAATCTAACACCATATAGGTAACATTTCAGGCAAATCGATATGCCGTGAAACAGTTACGTGTTAGGTATCTGTTTGATGATAAACTTTCCCATGCATAGATAAGACTAAATATATCTATCTCTGGCTACAATATGTTTAATGGAAATTAATTTAAAAAAATAATGTTTTTTGTGCCCATGGACACAAAGATCGCGACTTATTTTTACCGCGAAAAAAAACAATTAAAGTGGGCAGCACTGCGGGGTACTGATATGTAGGTAGGTTCCGAGTAAAATAAGAACAAAATTCCAGAAACATTACAATAAAAACTTTATTTCTAGAAATATTGCATACAACAGACAGTTTAAGTTAATTTATCTACATACATTAGGGTTCTTAATTCCATAGTTCATAAGTAGATATTTAGATATAAATATCGTCAGTTTACAGTGACTGCAGAGTCCACAGTTTTGTACTTTGGCTTGCTGTGAGTGAAGGGCAGGTACCGGTATTTCAACATGTGCTGAAAAAGAAAAGGTAGGTTAATGTTAACTTTGCTGCAAAAATGTGATTTTTTGATACATATAAGTTTATTGGTTTTTTAGGACATAAGTCGGTTGGATGGATTATGTTATAATTATTCTAACTCTACGCCCACGACTTTAGCCATATGATGGAATGAAAATATTTCCTTTTCTTTGAAATGCTATATGAAAAATTATATTAAAAAAGATTTTTATTTTTCTATCAAACAATATTAAAATAGAAATAGTTGTAAATAGACACAAGCAAAGCTTAGAAAAATATTTGCTAGAAATACTGGCTCTGTCTCAGGACGTGTCAGATTACTAGCATGCTAGTAACCAGCGCTGGTCTTCCGTCAGATCCAATTGTTGGCGTTTATTTTAGGTCTCTTTTACCTTCGGAATGTTAAGGACTCTCTACAACGCGTCTTTTTTCTAAAAACAGACCGACCATTTATTTATCACATTATTAGGACAAACATTAGTAGAAAGTTTGATGTTGATAGAAGAAGGTACTGACGTTGGTGGTGACATAGCCTTTTTTTATCATATTTATTGCTTGCCGTCATGACGATAACGACGTTGCGTATGTAATGATCGCCATGCTTTCCATATTAATATACTTTCAATGCAGCTCATGGATTAGTAAAAACATATATTTTACGATAGGTATTAAAAATAAGTTCGAATATTAGAGTATGACGACATGAGTAGAGCAACATCGATTTTAGCATCAGTGATATCGCGCGTTCCCTATTTACGTTCCCCCTGCTGGGACACAGGGACTTCTCTCTTGACGAGAGAGATTAGGCCTTACCACGCTGGCCAAGTGCGGGTTGGTCAATGTCACATGCCCTTCAAAACGGAGGTTTTTTTGTTCACGTCCGTAAGTGGTAACCCTCTGAATCCTTACACGTGACCTCCGGGTGGTGCTAAGAACAGTGTCTGGTGGTAGGGTTAGGTAGGCCGCGGCTTGTCACCACCCTTCGGTCTGGGTGAAGCGATTTTTTTGTGTTTTGTAATGTGGCCCAGAGAAGCCATTTTCTAGGTCTTCATGCCACATCTTGGACCGACCGCGTCGTCACTTTACATCAGGTGATATTGTGGTCAAATGAAAGCTTATCAAACATAAAAAAAAACCTTTAAAATTCCTCAGAACAAGCTATTTTCCTTACGATGTTTGCCTTCTTTTTTTAGTATTATATTGAATGATCAAAACATTTTTGAGCGAATTTAATATACTCTATAAAATAATGTAATGAACTAGTTAGTAAGTTAGAAACTAATGAGTTATATAATAAAACTAATGAGTTATATATTTGAAAGTTTTTTTGTGTTATTTAGTTTCAATATGCGAAAACATATAAATGGTTAGTAGCTATTAATATGTGTATTTGGATAAGGAATTATAACTGTTTTGTTTTCCCAATAAAATAAAATAAATAAATAAAATAATAACAATAAGCTCTAAATGGTAAACAATTTTTACTATACTTTTACTACTTTTTTTTCATTTCAACATTCATAGAACTGGTTATACATAGATAAATAAGTAACAAAATATTTACTACTAGAAGTGCGTTATTATAGTAAATTTTCCCGTGAAACGAATTTTTTTTCTAGCGGTTAAAAGTAGCATATGACCTACTCCAATGTATAACCCATCACCATTCCAATTTTCAGACAAGTCAGTTTCTGAGTTTATCCTGAACATAAGGGCAGACAGACGCTAGGGGGGAGTTTAATTTATAATAAACTAGCTGACCCCAGCAAACATTGTTTTGCAAAATTAAAAATAGATAGTAGCCGATTCTCAGACCTACTGAATATGCATTTAAAATTTGATAATAATGGGTTAAGCCATTTCAGAGGAGTATGGTTACTAACATTGTGAGATGGAAATTTAATATATTAGATATAGATTCTCGTAAGGTCAAAATCCTTCTTTGGTATGAATAAATTATATTATTACACACAATCATATTTTATAGACATTTTACGTAGATGTAGTATAAGACAACCTGTTTAATATTAGGATCCATTTACAGAACTACTTACATGGTAAGAAAAAACTTAAATCAGTATTTAATTTAAATGTATGTAGTGCTTATTACTTGGTAATCCTACCACTCTTGGCTTAGTATTGATACTAGATATCTAATATTATACTTTTTTGGTATTATTTAATACTAAAGCCAAAAATAATCCTTGCTGACCATTTACACATCATCATTCATCAGGAATCCAATGCCAGTTGCACTCAAATAACAGACACTTCAAAAATTGAAAAATCACAAATGAAAAGGATTTCCTACAGGAACATAATCACTTCTAAAGTGTTATGGCATCCTGTATTGAGATGGGTTGACGACATAGTATGTGTTGGGAGTCGTCAGTAGAAGCATTTTGCAAAGGACCATTGCAGATGGCATATACTCTTGGAGGCTATTCCCAACAAGGGTTAATCCAGGGTAATTTTCCTGACTAGTTTTTGCTAAATTATTTTACTATTATTTACCTTGATTTGCCTCTTCATGGTTATGCAGAATAATGTGATAAAATACATGACCAAAATTGGCCAGAATACTGGTATATTAAAGGCATCTATAAAAGTACAACAAAATCCCACTAAAGTACTTTTTGTTACAGATAGCCAAAATTTGAACTCTGGTAGTCGCCGGATAAATGGTCTAAACTCTTCAGTTGATCTAGTGGGTAGGGCAGGACCATTTTCATCATCTAAAAATAATACACATTATTTTAAATGTTTGTGTCATTAAATATGAAATCTATGTAAAATTTGTTCAATAACAACTTTCTCAATACTTACCATCAAAATCCATAGCAGGATCAATCTTAGGAGTGAGGAATGCAATAAATAAATTGAGGTGATATATGCCCAAAGCATAAGTAACTATGTACCATCCCTGTAATAACATAAAATGGAATGAATCATTACAAATCATTATTTTAATTCACAACATTTTTGGATGACTTACTAATTAATCTACTGCATGTAGATCCTTACTGTAATCTATGTAGATCACCTAATGTATGTTATCACTTTTCCAATAGAATTAAAATACTTAGATCAGTAATGAATGTAAACTAAAATTATTGAAATGTGTTCCTTACTTGTTTTGCAAATATTCTAAGCAGGAATATTGCTAATAGTAAGGCACTGCCAAGCCATCGTAACTTCATATGGGGAGTCCATTTGTCGAGTGTTCCTTGGTACACCTGAAATATTGAAACAGAAATTTTAATATTGATACTGTTTACCCTTGATGTCTAGTTTCTCATCAGAATTCAGACAGGTTATTACTTACATTATTTTTACATAAAATAAATAAAATGGTTATTTTTTTCTTAAGTTTTAATAGGCTGGTGTTTGTATTTATGAGTGCTGTGCAAGGTTATTTGCACACAAATACAAATTCGCATGTTTATGATTGCTACGTGTGCTGTTGGCTCGCCTTAAGAGTAAATAGAATAATTTGTAACATATATTAAACTTTTCGATTTCTATTACTTGCACGAGAGTGATCTATTGGGTATCATTATCAATCACTGTTGCTATGGCTGGCCCAAACACAATTGCTAATAAATTACGTTAGTTAAGTACATAGAAGATACTCACTTGAGAAATTCGCGTCCAAGCTTGAGATATTATACCTTTGCGGTTATTTTCTGATGATAAATCACTTCCGTCCATCATTTCTTTTCAGTTTCCAGGCCTCCAATGTTTTATCAAATTCCTTGCATTACCGTTTAAGAGTGCTAAAATGCACTAATGACGTTGTACAACAGATGTTTAATTATCTCATTTACATGAATTACAACGCATCACAATACGAAATCAATGAGAATTTGATAAATTTATGTCCCGAGTTTCCGAGGAAATAGAAAAATTAGGACCGATGTTGCCATACTTGCCATGCCAGCCATTAAAATTTTCATAGTACGCGTACGTACGGCTTCATTCACCGTCACGTCACCAGCCAACTGTCAAAATCTTAATGTCAAATTTATCCATAGAATATACAAAATATTATTGACGAGTCATTCTCAAAACAAGCAAAGCAAGAGCTTGTCTCTCTGCTAAGGACGCAAAATGGCGTTCAACTGAGTTACATTTTTTTCACTACAGTGTGAGTCTTTATAAAGTGCACATACTAAAATGAGTGAAAATATACTCAATTTTATCGACGGAAAAAAAGTTAAAAAAATTCTAAAAAATATATTAATTTTTTTATGGCCTTTTTAATATTTTTTATGACCACTGTCTACCCAATGTAAACAAACTGTTATTATTTTTGAACAAAGAGTCGTATCTCTATGAATCAAAATTAATTATGATCTCTAATGATAGGCCGTGCTTATAAACCAAAAATGCTTCAAAAAATACACACCATAAATTAATAAATAAATGATATTGGAAGAAAAACTTACTATTTTTTTATCGTTTTTATAAGAAATATCAAATTTCTAAAAAAAAAGTCCCACAAACCCTATGTTATTGTTATTTCACGTTATTCTACATCGTATTAGCTTTATAATAGTAAAAAAAACCAAGCCGAAAACATAAACACAACATTTTCTACCGGTGATTGAAGACAGGCCCTTCTGGTGTGTTTTTAATAGGGAAAATGAATTATTAAAACAAAGAAAACTAGTTAAAATCATTTACTAATTATTTAACATTAAATTATTTACAGGATCAAACTAGTGCATTAACTGTTCAAAATGTCCACCTCGCTGTTGTAGGCACATTAAAGCGCGAAGGGAAATTTGTTGAGTGGCTCTTCTTATCATTTCCGGATCGTTGCGAATATTATTTGCGCAGTTCTCGATCCGGTCATATAAATCGGTTTCACTTGAAATATGAGTGTTATACACCCGTTGCTTCATTGCCCCCCATAAAAAGTAGTCTAGGGGCGTCAAGTCGGGTGAACGTGCAGGCCACCCTACAGGTCCTGCTCGACCAATCCATCGGTTAGGGTAATTTTCATTCAAGAATTCTCGTACAATTCTCGCGTAGTGGGCAGGACACCCGTCCATTTGAAGAAACATTCTTTGCCGTGTCCTTAACGGCACATCCTCCAGCTGTTGTGGAAGTTGGTCCTGCAGTAGCTCCAAAAATCTTTCGCCGTTTAGAGTTTGCGGCAATATCAGCGGTCCAATTAATAGGTCATCAATAAGACCCGCCCAAACGTTAATAGTAAATTTGACTTGAAATGTTGATGGGCGTTTCAATTTCGGGTTTTCACCTTTAGGGCACCACCGATGTAAATTTCGGCAATTAGTGATGCCATCTCTTGTAAAGGACGCTTCGTCCATCCATAGTATGGTTTTTGAAAATTCGGGATTTTCACTTATCTTTCTTAGTATCCATCTCGACATTACGCATCTTGGGCGCCAGTCTACATCTTCATGCAGATGCTGCACTCTTTGATAATGATAGGGAAACAGCCCTTCCTTCCTTAAAATCCGCCACACAGATTTTTGAGAAATTCCATAACGCAAAGCCAGACGTCTAGTGCTGGTACTTGGATCAGCGTACAAATCATTTAGCACTGCTTCTTCGATAGCGACGTCAATTATAACAGCCGGTTCGCGGTGATCTCTCATGGCTCCGATTCCGGAAATGCATATTTTTCGGTGAACTTCTTGGAAGTTGCGGGCAGATGGTACGGGCTGCCTATTCGGGAACGCAGCTATGTAAGCTACGCGTGCAGCTCGAGCACTTCCCCGTGCCATTCCATAATAATAATGGATGTCGGCAATGTGTGCCGGAGTGAAATCACTTATACGCGGTATCACGTAAGCATTCAACAAAGGCGTAGTACTTCGCAAACAAAAACAACTTGGTTAACGAAAGTACAAGTAGCAGCGGCGAATAGTTCTTCCTTTGGGGTCCGTATCCTCGCACCCCGCACCTCACCTCACCTCACCCCGATCTTGTCTACAACAATAACACACAAAAAAGGGGCTCTACCTGGTAGCTTATCGAAAAAACATGTTCAGCTGAATGAAGGTCATTGTTTAACCACCAATTGAAAATGTTGTATTTATGTTTTCGGCTTGGTTTTTTTACTATTATAAAGCTAATACGATGTAGAATAACGTGAAATAACAATAACATAGGGTTTGTGGGACTTTTTTTTTAGAAATTTGATATTTCTTATAAAAACGATAAAAAAATAGTAAGTTTTTCTTCCAATATCATTTATTTATTAATTTATGGTGTGTATTTTTTGAAGCATTTTTGGTTTATAAGCACGGCCTATCATTAGAGATCATAATTAATTTTGATTCATAGAGATACGACTCTTTGTTCAAAAATAATAACAGTTTGTTTACATTGGGTAGACAGTGGTCATAAAAAATATTAAAAAGGCCATAAAAAAATTAATATATTTTTTAGAATTTTTTTAACTTTTTTTCCGTCGATAAAATTGAGTACATTTTCACTCATTTTAGTATGTGCACTTTATAAAGACTCACACTGTATAGAATTCTATTTAATTCGACACTGGCAAATTGTCGCTTCAAGCGCAAAGTCCAATTACAAGAAACTGAAACTGAACTGAGCTTGTCTCTTAACTTTCCTTGGTTAGTAAACCCCACACCCATGCCATAGAATAATAAATTACTAGGTACACGGTTGGCAAATACGATGTTGCCCTGTTTTTCCTTTAAGCATTTTTCCCGGGGTAACATAGCCTTCAGACTTCAGCCGTCCCTAATATTTTTAAACCCGTAAAAGACTGCTAAAACATGAGGTCTCGGTAAGTAGTCCGGTCAATTTAGACCATAAAATGAGATTGAAGTTACATAAAGTCCCAACAAGCTGAATTTCAGTGAAATTTTTCAAATCATAATTTTAGACAATATCCAGACCAGAAGTTGCCCATCATTCCCGAGTACCTAAGGAAAAATTTTTATTCAAGGTCAAAGGTCTAAAAATGAGTTTTTCGCGATTTTCAGCAAAACGGTAAGTTGTATCATAAAAGTACCTTTTATACAAAGTAAAAAAATTAAAGTAATTGTTTTATACAAATATCTATAAAAAATGTATCAATACTTTTTTTCTTACGAGCCACCGTTTCTGAGATATAACGATTCCAAAAGTTGTTATCGTATTAATGAGATCGCTGGAGAGCTAGTGAACCCTGGGAGTAACGGTCTCCCTGTAAGGTTAGAAATTTGTATACTGACGATTTATGGCATGCTGAGAGCAACAGCCATGACCTGGCAGGCGTCAGCCGTGCACGTCATCAGCCCCTTTATTTTTCAAACTGTTAAGTAAATGGGGTTTCAAAACTTGTTTCTGTAAGTTTGAAAATTTAATAGACTAAAGTTTATTTATTATACATCTTAAAAAAAAATTGACAGGCGATTACAATGAGCAGAAGTATATGACAGGTCAATTAGAAAACGCACAGTTGATGAGGTAAAATAAACTTTATCCTGTATACTTGAAATTTTTATAAGTTTTCAAATAAACGTCTCAGAGTAAGTATGTACAATGCCAGGCGGTTTTGAACAGCATAAGACCTTGCCAGGCGAGGGGACAGCTGCTAAGGGCGCGCAAAAAAGAAGTGTTACATGAACGCATACAGTAAATGTAATGTATTTTATTGGGTTTTATGCAATGTAGGTACATTATTGAAGTGAAACTTCTATATAATCGTAGTGATTTCAAACCGGATGCAAAAAGATGAAACGGAAATGGTAAGAGACACAAATACAATGCTTTATTTAAATTTCTTTGCGCTATACTTCGTAGTTGAGACTACGAAGTATCGCGCAAAGAGGTATTGCTGTATTTTATTTATATTATTTTGTAACATACTTTATGTAATACGCTTTATTGAAGTAATATAAATAATCCGAATAATTACAGATATATGTTTGTTTCTCTTATCATTTTAGCAGATGCGTTCATTTACCCTTTTTTTCTATTCGATATATATCATAATTATAGTTCGTAAGTAGTAGACTCCAATCGTGCGTCGTAGCTGACACACACACACTTTTTTTTTATTCTTCTTATTCTTTCGTCGATTTACTGAAGTTTCACTTCTATCGTGTGTGAATCGCACACGCCCCTTTTTTTTTAACACTTATTTTCTTCAGCATAATCCGAAATTTCGCTATCACTGTTTTTATCATCATCTGATTCTTCAACAGTGTTTAAAAAAAACTGTTAAAAAAATAAAAATTGTAAAAAATCGCCTTTTTATTCGTTTAAAACATAAATTTTTTTTTTTTTAATGTTTTAAACTAGTAAAAAGGCAATAACAACCTCTTCGCTCGTCAAAAAAAAAACCTGAAAATAACAGTTGGAACTTAATTGATAATCGTTACGATTTAATTGGTTTGACGTGAATACGGTTCCATCTTTCCATCTTCTATATACAACATAGTTTTACAAGGACCTGCAGATACTGAATCGACTGAAACTGAGGAATGCATTTCAGGTACCTACTATACAACTATTTTTTAGCCGACTTCAAAAAAGGAGGAGGTTTCTGTATTCGACCGTATATATGTATATATATTTTTTATGTATGTCCGCGGATAACTTCGTCGTTTATGAACTTATTTCGATTTTTTTTGTTTTTTGGAAAGGGAGTATCCCAGGGGTGGTTCCATGGTAAGGAAACTAGAATCTGATGGTGGAATCCTGAAGAAATTGAGGGAAACTCTTGAAAAAATTGTCATTCCGACTTGTCTGTTTCTTAATATTATTCAATATAAAGAATTTTAAAGCCCTATTATTAATGAGGGTCAGGTGTTGATCTGATGATGGAGGGAAAGGCAGTTGAGAGAACTTCTCAACGTTTTACAGCAAGTACTTTGTGTTTGGACTTAATTAACTTACTGAGACCGTTCATCATAATGGGTTTTGACTGATATAAGGGGTCTGATGATGAAAATAAAGGATAGTGAAAGGAACTCTATAAGGAATATTTTAAAAAAATTGCCAAAAATGAACCAACTTCAAAACAGTAACTAAAAAGTAAAAAATAAATTAATTACTACAAATAATTTCGTCTATAAAAGTGATTAATTAAAAGAAACATAAACAATTAAATAATTAAGTATTTAATCATTTTGAGGGGAATGTATTGAGCTTGATATTTAATTCTCAACAACCTTATTGATTCATTAATTTTTTTTACTATTTTTAGATGAGGGAAACATTGTTGAAGAATCAGATTATGATGAAAACAGTGATAGCGAAATTTCAAATGATGCTGAAGAAAATGAGCGTTAATAAATCTAAATTTAAAATTTAAGAAAAACCCCCGATTCCAATGCCTTAATTTCCTTAAATGTAAAACACCATAATATTTAATAATAGGCACGCGATGCTCTTTCATTTGATACCCCACTGCAGTATATTTGCAGATTTTCGGTTTTCCTTCCCCACTCTCACCCCCCATAACTTTTAAACGCTCAACCGATTTCATGAAACATGTCTAAGAACACCCGGGCCAAACTCACCTTTCATACAACTAACTAATACTAAATTGAAACCGCTCCATCCGTTCGGTAGCTATGATGTCCCAGACAAACAGACAGACAGACACGTCAAACTTATAACACCCCTCTTATTTTGGTCGGGGGTTCAAAATAATGTAACTACATTGCATAAAACCCAATAAAATACATTACATTTACTAGATGCGTTCATATAACATTTCTTTTTTGCACGCCCTTAGCAGCTGTCCCCTCGCCTGGCAAGGTCTTATGCTGTTCAAAACCGCCTGGCATTGTACATACTTACTCTGAGAAACCTATTTAAAAACATATAAAAATTTCAAGTATACAGGATAAAGTTTATTTTACCTCATCAACTGTGCGTTTTCTAATTGACCTGTCATATACTTCTGCTCATTGTAATCGCCTGTCAATTTTTTTTTAAGATGTACAATAAATAAACTTTATTCTATTAAATTTTCAAACTTACAGAAACAAGTTTTGAAACCCCATTTACTTAACAGTTTGAAAAATAAAGGGGCTGATGACGTGCACGGCTGACGCCTGCCAGGTCATGGCTGTTGCTCTCAGCATGTCATAAATCGTCAGTATACAAATTTCTAACCTTACAGGGAGACCGTTACTCCCAGGGTTCACTAGCTCTTGGACTAAAGTCTGATGTTGATTTTTGATAATTCATATCCCTCAGGTGCGTCTGATACAATTTCTCGAGCTTTAGCATACAGGGGCTGGTCGAAAGTCACGATGCATACAGTGTGGCCATACCGCTTTGCATTCTTTAATGCACAAAGTAAAGTCGTATAAATTAAAGTAAAAGTATTATAATTACTGGCTGGTTGGTGAATAAATGGTAAAAATGAATGGACTTAAATACAAATGACGGTGAAGTGAGCTACAGTAAAATAAATGCGAAATATCAAGCATCATATCCATTAAACAATCCATACATCAACCCAACCATCCTTCCACACATCCATACACCCACCACCATGCAACCATTCTTACATACATTCACCCGTCTTTACATCCATGCATCCATCTAACCATGTATCCATTAGGGATGTAACGGAGGTAGTTTTATCGGAACCGAAATCGGAATCGGAGTTTTCAAATTTGATTTATCGGAATCGAAATCGGAATCGGAGTTTTCAAATTTGATTTATCGGAATCGAAATCGGAGGCAGGGTCAGTTTGTTTAAGGACAAATAAAACATGATTTATAGTCAATTATTTTCATTTTTATTTTTTACTTTCCCTAGACCTCCACGAACAGTTCAAGACTATTATAAGATAAATCCGTTCAGCCGTTCTCGAGTTTTAATCAGACTAACGAACCACAATTCATTTTTATTAATATGGATTATAAAATAAAAAACAACTGTGAAAAAAAATTGCCATAATTCCAAATAAACAAAAGATAAAATTAATGAATTTAAAGTTTAATTAAAACTTAAAACCCAAAGTAGCGTGTTACATTTGGTTACATTACATTAAATGAACAAAAGCTAAAACAAATTAAATCAAAATGGACTCCAAAAGTAATGTGAACTTTATGAACAAAAGCTTTGATGCTTTGTCCCCATCCAATCTATTTCTTAAAGAGTCGTAAATTAGGCCAGCACCACTAAAAAGTTGTTCGCTAGCTACCGAGCCCGGTGGACATGACAAATTTGTATCAATTAATTCAAAGTCAAAGTCAAAGTCAAAACGTTTATTTCCTTAGAAGCCTATGCTTACATGGACAGGTCAACTTAAATATAAACCGAATTGATGATAGAGTGCACGTAGTGGGGGTCGGGGGATTCCCCGCGCGACATGTATGAACCTGTTCGGCACAGGCCGTCGCCCGCCGCCCGCTTTGTTTCGTTCGACCTCCGATTAACATCCGATACAAAAGTATCGGAACCGAAGTCGGAACCGAAAGTGTAATAATAATCGGAAGTTCCGACTTAACGGAACCGGAATCGAAGCTCCGTTACATCTCTAGTAGGTATCCATACATCCACACATGCATCCATCCATACAACCACCCGTCACCCGTCTATACATCCATAGAGCCATACATCCATCCATATACACATCCATGCACTAAATGACGTGTCCATACATTGCGATACACAATACCATTCATCTATATATATCCTTGCATCGATCCATACATACATGCACGCAACCATAGTTGTACCTACACAATCAAAAAATCAATATGAAAATATATGTTTAACAATAGCAGCTTTCGTTTTAACAGTCGATTTTATAACAACCTTTACCCGCCAGTACTCGCGCCTCAAGAAATTACATCAGCACTCGCGTGTAGAGCATTTTGCTCACGTTTATGAATAATTTTTTTTATGTTCGTTAAGTCTTCATTTGACCACAATCTCACCTGATGTAAAGTGACGATTGAATGTCGATAAATGCAAGTTTTACCAAAAAATATGAATATAACAATTTTTTATTAAGTATATAAAATACACATTATTTATTCTATAAAATATATATTCAAAAAGTTAACAATATTAATCTTTTTTATTTTAATTAACAATCAGAGGAACGAATTTGTCAGTCTTGTAAGGATGTCTTAGGGAAAAAACGAAAAAAAAAAACTTTTCAAGAAAACCTTTTAAACTAAGCATGAATAATTAATCTTCGTCATATACCTCGCGTATATGACGAAGATTAATTATTCATGCACTTTACACATATCACATAGTGTACGACTATGCTCGGTACATAAACATTTTTGACAGTAAATGCAGCTCTTTTTGGTCTTGCGATTTTTGCGTCTTGGGCAAACCGGCAAAACTTATTTCACTTCGGTAACACGCGTCCTAAACGATCTGCTCATTCCTGATTCAAGCTTGTTAAAAAACACGTGAATAGTCCTTTCCTTAGCTCGCTGAGCTTCTCTGAACCTGTTCATATAATAGTCGCCTATCCGCCTATACAGAAGCAGATGCAGCCAGCATTTTATTTATGATAACTATGTTATAGCTTCAGGCGCTTCCGCAGCCACTTCCAAGGCACGCTCATGCGCTTGCTCGCATCACAACGCGGAAAGTTTTTCTTTTTCTAACTGAACTGATTAGTTACATTTATTGTTTAACGCTTTTTTGAATTACAAAATAGTTAAATGTTCATGAGTTGAGTATATCATAGTGGCCCATATTATGAACTTCATATAATAATATGATATGATATTCATATATAATAATAATATAATATGAAGCCCCTACAAAAAAGACGAATCGCTTCGAAGAAACGTTGCGAAAAATAATATTATAATAAGCGAGCTTTTTTAGTTGATTAAAGTGAGTATGTTTATATATTTTTTTCACTTTTTACTGAAATTTTAGAGCGTATTACGGTAAAATAAAATAAAAAACGACGAAGCGCTTAGAGAAAAGATTGCGCTATTTTAGCTTGGACCGCTAATGATAGCAGAGTATGTAGTCATATAATCACTCTTTACAGTTAATACTCATATCTCTTGAGGTAGTTTTGAATTAGAGCAAAATATAAACTCAATAGAATTTTTTACTTGGATTGATAAAATGGCGTTCAACTGAAGTAGGTATATCTTTTTCACTTTATAATTTTATTTAACTCGACACTGGCAAATTGTCGCTTCAAGCGCAAAGTCCAATTACAAGAAACGGAACTGAACTGAATAAAATAAATAATAATAACAAAAGGTGCGAGACTACTTGAGTACTGAACTCAGAATTCAACTTTGTGACTCCTTAATTTTGTCAAACTGAGCTATGCAGATACTGTAGTCTGTATTTGATAAGTGTTTGCTATCGCGGACAAGGACTATGATACAAAGAGTGCAAAATGCGTGTGTGAGATATTGTTTCCCTATTCCGCGACGGGCTCATATTTCCCCGTATATTAACAGATATGGCATGCTCAACATGTCATCACGAAGGCACCAACATTTTGCTACCCTACTGTTCGGGATAATTAAGCACCAGCAACCTTCATATTTGTATAATAAACTTACATTCTCGGACCGCCTTAAGGGTCTAGACAGATGGACTGCAATTCAACTGCAATCCGACTGCCAAATGGCAGTTCAGATGCAGTTGGAATGCAGTTGGCTCGACTGCAATCACAACTGCACGTCGACGGGCAGGTGGCGTACTTGTCCACGGCACAAAACGACTGCATTTCGTGGCAGTTTCAGATATGCTGCCACGAAATGCTGGAATAACCTTCCTCCACCAATCAGGAATGCTAGCTCATGCTGGTCTTTTAGGAAATCGCTAAAATATTACTTGTTGGAAACTCAATCTGGAATCACTCCATAAACAGTCGTTTTGAGCCGCTTTATTGTGATTTTTATTATTCACTTTATTATTAATTTTATTGATTTTTGTATATTTTTTACTTGATCTCAGTAATTTTTGTAGTTATGTTTAGTTTTTTCTTGTTTGACATGTTTTTTGTTATTGATCTCATAGCTTCTGATAAATTTAAAACCTTGTTTTAATTTAATTTAATTTGTAAGAGTTCACTGTCGCGTACACCATCATTGTAAGGGGACGCAGAATGGCAGTGATCGGCAGCTCTGAGCTGCTGGATCAAATGCTGAGCGTCTACCTTTTTTGTTGCCTAATTGTGTTAATTTTACCCATTTCTAGTTTTAAGTTTTTCTATTGTGGCACAAAATAAATGTTTTTATTATTATTATTATTATATATATATTGCGCGCCTTCGCAGAGAGTCTATATATATATATAATCTTTATTTTTATCTGTCAGAAAGGTTATAAAATAAAAACAAGATAAAGGATATCTCTTAAGAAATTTAATGAAATCAAATTTCTAATTACATTTTATACACATGTTACCTTTACTTTACAATATGTTAACAATAGTTTTGTTTCCTATTTAAGTTCTAGGTCACTACCAAATAAATAACATAAAAAATGTTATCCTTATTTAGAATCTCTACTTCTATTATTGCGAGCGCTTATTTACAATTATAAGATTCGGTATTGTATTGGACATACAAAAACCACATCACTTCAATAAAATAATTATTTTAATAGCTTTATGTAAACAGAAAAATTTTGGTCCAGCTAAACACTATTATTATACTTGCTAAAGGCAACTCCTAGAGAAATGAGTAGTATTGCTATATGTTTCCATTATAAGTAGGTACATACATAGATTTACAAGGAAGTATAGGAGAAATTCGCTAATAATATATAATCATCCTAATCATTATTATTTTATGAAAATACGATACAATTGATAAAACTATTTATCGTTTTTATAACAATTTATACCTATCTCTGATAGGATCTACTTTTGAAGATTAATAACAATTATTCTATAGTTGGATTGGGCCAGAGCAAGTCTATTGAAGGGAATGTTAGTGTTTAACTTATTTTACAAAATTATTGCATTCACAGAACTTCCATTTGGTGAATTTATATGTAGTGATTGTTAAACATAATTATCAATGAAATATTGTGTGAGTCTGGACCAACCCACAGCAGACCAAACATGATCCCTTGGACAAACTTTCTTGAGAAATGATATCTGATTTTTCATAGATTTTTTTTTAATGTATTCTATAACATTTTCCTAATTCTCTGTTAAAAGCAAGTTATCAAAGGCGATCACGATGAGTCTGCAGACAGTTCATGCTTAAGAACCAACTGTTTATTTATATTAAAATAATGTCTAATAAAATGCTAGTTAAAGGAGATTTAAAGTTAACAAATACTGAATGCCTATCAATAAGCAAAACAATACAACAGTTTAATACATAGTAAAAATGCTAACATATTTCATCCTATAAATATTTTCAAGTATCTACAAAAATCAAATAACTATGTGGAGTAATAATTATGAAGATTCACTATAAGACCCAGCTAATCTGTAAAAATAGCCTCAGTACACTGGAAGTACAATTTATCATGTCATAGTCAAAATAAACTGTATTTATACATAGTTAAATTATTAATCTACTGTTTATAGTGTAATTTGATATGTACCTACAAATCTGTTATATTTATTTTACTGCTGAGAAATTTTGTATTGGATTGCTGTTGTTTGATGCCACCCATGAACTAAAGACATCCCTGAAAAGATAAAATAGTATTATTACAAAAGTACATTTAAATAAATTATACAAGTATGAGATGGATTAAATCTACACCTACTCGTATGTATACGGAACCCCGTATACAGTTTATACACATTTTGATTAAACAAAAATATTTTTTAAAAGTGCTATGAGGTGCAGTTATGTCACCCATCCAAGTTTTGGCCTCGCTCAATGTCGCTTAACTTGTAAAAATGACATTTTTTGTATGGGAGCCCCCTATGTATTTATTTATTATGTGTTGTTATAGCAGCAAGTGAAATACACAATCCCTCAAAATTTCAACACTCTATCTGTCACAGTTCTTGTGATACAGCCTGGTGACAGACAGATGACAAAGTTTCAGTAATAGGACCCCGTTTTACCCTTTGGGTACAGAACCCTAAAAAGTAGACACACTTTCTAATAACATTTGTGAATTTACGATATTTGCACAATGGAAAATACCAGCGCCTTTGATTTTTTGCTTTTACTCTATATTATTGTGTGGATTGTCCGGATATATTAATTTTTTAACAAGTTTGTAAATCATAAAAGGTTGATAATAGCATAACTTGAAGCTACTTTTTTGTGTCACACAAAACTAGTGTATTCCTCAATGTTTAGAGGATACATTCATAAACATTTTATGTATTATGCCTTATTTATTTCAATCTAATAGATCAGATTAATATGGTATACTATTATGACCAATTAGTTAAGTACATTGTTTATTTTGAGCAAGTATACTTAAGTATATAAATTCAAGTGTTTACTTTTATTAGTTTTTTTTTTTACAATTTTCTCAATTATTCCCAAATCCCTGCCTGATTGGCTGCTAGCATTCAGTGCATTATTTGTGTTGTTACCTGCAATGGCTGACAACACATTCATTGGAACAGTATTCATCCTCCCACTCACTATTTGCTATGGCTGGGTTGGTGCATCCCTGTCGAATGCACGACGGCGTACCGCGATTTTCATTCTGCTGAAAAAAAAAACCATAAGACGAATTAGTAAAACAATTAATTAATTTAAAAAAAATAATATAAGCAACTGAACTAAAGTTAGGATTATTTTTTACAATTTATCATTTGTTTACAATCAATCAAAAAAGTGTCCAACTATACAATCAATGATAATTTTTTTTTATAGAGTGCAATGCAGGTTGCAACAAAAATCATTATGTAGCCATTTGCAGATACTTACTTCTGGTACCTGGTGAGGTGCACCAGAGCTTGCATTGCTGCTTGGTGAGTGTTGTTCAATCTTAGCCACTTGGTTATGGACTGTCTGTGATGTAGGTTGTTGAATTTGTGGAGGTTGAGATTGTTGCTGAGGCTGCTGCTGTTGTTGTTGCTGTGGATTCTGTTGATGTTGCTGATTTTGTTGTTGCTGTTGATTTTGTTGCTGCTGTTGGTTTTGTTGATGTTGTTGATTTTGCTGCTGCTGTATATGTTGCTGTTGAATCTGCTGCTGCTGCTGTTGCATTTGCTGTTGTTGTTGATATTGTTGTACTTGATGTGCTTGGATTTGCTGATGATTTTGTTGCATCTGTAGAGAAAAAGATAATTTTGAGTATAACAAAAAAAACTAAGTATAAAAAAGTCTATTTTTCTAAATGTTTTTTTTTTGATGATAATTACCTGTTGAGGATGGTGGTATTGCATGGGTGCATGAACAGAAGCCATTGGAGGTGATTGTGATTGCACCTGCCTGTACCCAGGAGGGGACATTCCGGTGCCAGCTGGGTAGCTGGTAGGAGACTGAGCTGGCTGATAATTTCTCGGTGACTGCGCTATGTTAGGTTGACAGTTCTGTGGTGAAGTATTTGAGTTGACCTGATAGTTTGGTGATTGTCCTGGTACACCCTAAAATAAAAGTATTGGTATAAGGTTTACTTGTTTAAAATTGTAATGATTTGCTACAATAGTATACAAAAATTTAAAGATATGTTACCTGGTATGCCTGTGTGTTCATAGGCAAATTGCCTGGGTAATTTTGAGGGGACTGTTGAGTATTTTGTGGATATCCCTGTGGTGTTTGACCAGCATAGGGTGTTGGCGGTTGGCCACCCGGATATGCCTGCGGTGAATAGCCCTGTGGTGGGTTCCCGGAATAACCTTGTGGAGAGTGGCCATTACCATAAGGTTGTCCTTGATAATAGTTTCCATAAGTAGGGTTGGCACTATTAGTATGATTGAACATTGCGTTTTCTTGTTCACCCCCCTGTAAATCACCAAATTCAGTAAAAAAGTCGAGAAGTTACAAGCTTTATTTAAAAAAGATAAGATGTCTAAGCTTTAAGCTTAGTTATGTTTGATCAATAGAGCAAAGCTCTCGAAACAAGAACCGGTTTCCTGTCCGCCGCCTTTAGTTTATTTCTTTGTTTATAAATAAAAAAGTCTGTTTATTCTAACCTCAAAACCGAAAGCTCCGACGTGCAGTTTACTCACACATAAAGGAATGTCGAAATCGTAGCGTATACTCTTTTAACTTATTGATAATTTAGTAAAGTTTATTAAAAACTTAATAATTTAACTAGAAAGCTCAGTAAATGATCAGTTTGTTTGTTGAGGTGAATGAAAGAATGAATGAAATTAAACGGAATGAAGCTACTGTGACCTTGGTTCAGAACAGACGCGAGCTTTTTACAAGCTCAGTCTCAGTCGCGCCGGCGCCGTGGCGCCATCTATATTATACTAATGATGTAGTATCTATCTTTATATATAGATGGCGCCACAGCGCGTAAGCTAAATTAAATTGGACACCGGATTATCTAAACGGCAGTTCATATCATTTCAGTAGTAGTATAGCTCCACTTTTTGATGGGTGATTAAAGTAATTATGTATTTTGCATTATTCCGTACGATTTTGTGTCCTAAATAAACAACACTAAATATATTACCTTAGAAACCAGACTTGCTCTATATGCAGCAAGGGCTTTGAGGTATTCTTTTTTCGCAACTTCCGTTTTTTGTTTGTAGACCTGTATTTAGAAAAAGTTAAAATAATTGATATTTAATTATTAATAATAATTAACATACAAGCTAGATATACAGGTATGTTTAACATACACTTTTGTGTTCTGAGTCCAGCCCATCCCACATTGATGCCACTATTTTCGACACTTCACCAAAACTGGCATTTGGGTTCTGTCCTTTTATTGCAGCTTGAGTGTCCCGGAAGAATAAAGCATATGCTGATACAGGCCTGGATCAAAAAGAATCATTAATGATGACTTATGAAATTAAAATTGTTTTCATCTTAATGTTAAGTTATGTGTAAATGATTTGAAGTACATACTTTTGTGGTTCATTGGGGTCTCTTTTCTTCTTCTTTTTCTGCACCTTAGGTTTTTTTTGCATTTGACCTCTATTAATGCCATTGTCCATAGGTTCAGGAGAAGATCTTTTAACAGCCATGTTTCCAACATTTATCTGTTTAAAAAAATTCAACAATATTGGATAAATTAATAAGTCAGCAATATAATAATAAAAAAAGAAATATAGTTCATTGGCAAAACAAATTGGCAAATAGTAAAAACTATTTAATAAAAGCAATAGAAGCGAGAAACTTTGCCTATAGGTACCTGATGAAGCGTAGTTTGTTGCTGCCGGGTCGCTGAGCAATAATGGATAGGCAGAAGGCTTTCCGCATCACCAGGCAACTACCAACAAACAACCAATATATTAGATTTTTCTAAACTAGTTTTTTTATAGTAATTGATAATATTGATATGCAATAATATATGATGAATGCCAGTGAACTATATTTAATTTTTAACAGAAAAGGCGGATTTTAATAAAATACAATAAATAAACAACTGGTCAAGCAAGAGAAGGAATGATTTAAAGTGATTTGAATAGGTTTACTACATAATACATGAGTTAAACTATATGTTCACATTATACAAATTAGCAAATAAATCTAACCTGAGAATGATGGGATGGTACACTATCATCAGAGTCATCACTGGTAGTGCCTGGAGGGGAAGCCCTTTGTGGAGAGCTGTAAACATTGGCTGTTGTCTGTGTAGGAGTGTTGGGAGTTGGCGGGCCACTCATAACCTGACTGGGTTGCATCATCAGTAACCTCTGTTGGCCTCCAGGTTGTTGTTGAATTATATAGTTCCCGGCTGGAGCACCAGCACCTCTGAAAATACAGTACTATTAGATACAACTATCTACTTACTAACTTTAATTACGCCTGCTGTTAGGCTAATCTGGTGCTAACTAGAATAATATGTAAAGCTTACCCATGAGATGTTACAGGTGTATGTGGTTCTTGCAAGTAGAGAGGCTGCTGGTAGGATGGTGCGCCACCAGGTGGTGCTAGGCCGTCTTGGGCGGGATTCATCATGCCAACCTGTTCAAAGTTCCTTGTCAATGACTGTTGGCTATTGTAGGTTTTTAGAGAAGAGGTTATAATAGACAGCTCATTTTGTCCGATTCTATGACATCTAAAAGGCTTTGTTTAAGAAATTAAATATCTATACATGATATGTAAATCATAGAGAGTAAATAAAAGAAAACTAAATTTAATGAAAACCAATACTTTTGTTTGGTTAAGTTTTGTTTTGGACACTTTTGGATTGGGAATTTGGGATTTCGTCGCTTGACTGTGACACTTAACAGTATAATAGCTGGACTGGACTTTGACATTGAAAAAGGATACCATCAAAATAAAAGAAGAAAAAGAAGACATTGACAGTACGGACTGTATGTCAACTGACATTGACATTTAAGTTAAATCT
This sequence comes from Gymnoscelis rufifasciata, assembly GCA_929108375.1. Lineage (NCBI taxonomy): Eukaryota > Metazoa > Arthropoda > Insecta > Lepidoptera > Geometridae > Gymnoscelis > Gymnoscelis rufifasciata. The sequence goes on along the minus strand of OV815308.1, from coordinate 8,232,006 downwards.
TACATGATTTCGTTACATATTTTCGCCACAAATTCGTGGGAGACGCAAAATGGTGTTCAATTTCAATAACTGACTAACATCTTTTTCTTCACTGTATAGTTTTATTTAATATTTAACTTGACACTGGCAAATTGAGCGCAGAGTCCAATTCTAAGGAATTGAATTGAAAATTCAAAAGCCTGGTAAATGGCATCGCATTGATTATATACCCGAAAAAGACGCAAAATGCCGTTAAATTATCTTGACACTAACCTTACTTATGAATATACCTGGAAATGCATTTGATTTATTGTCATTTCATCATATGATATGATGATCGTTTATTCCATTAAACATAATGTCTGTTTGTTTGCATATGATAAAGTTTGTTAGCACCGGATGGGTGACAATGGTTGACAGACGTAAAAAAAAACGTAGTGATTATATACTCGGGCTTGCCAAAATGAAAATGGCGTTCAACTGAGTACCTAACATCTTTTTCACTTTATAATTTTATTTAACTCGACACTGCCAAATTATCGCTTCAAGCGCAAAGTCCAATTACAAGAAACTGAACTGATTTTAATACTCTCTGGACGTAAATAAATAAATATAGATTTTTCTATATTTCGAACTGAACGTACCTAGTGATTATATACTCGCTGCTGTGATTCTCAAATAAACGTTATATCATCCGTAATATGGTTGGAGCGATACTTAGCTATTTAAATGTGCTTGAAAAGCACGAACGTATACTCACCTGAGGAGCAGAATGGTGCAACTGCGTGTATTGTATATGCGAATTCTGGACGCTCGCGGCTGTGGCATGCTGGCCATGCATCAACGGGATATCGAATTCTTCGTCGCCAAATGATGGGGTGTGAAATGTCTGGAATAAGATTATCCTCAGAAACATCTAGGTAAATTACAAAGCAACTTTGACGTAATACTTACCTACCTACAAGCCTATGTCACGGAACAAAAAATATATAATATGATTACCTAACCTACCTAACGATATCCTAAATCCATAATATAGGGTGGAAAAATCGATGAGGTCTGGAGGGAAACTACCTACTTTAAATCCTTAAGCTTGCTTATTTTACTGAAAGAAAACATTCCTCTAATTTAGAAAAGAAACAAAACTGCATTCACAGTTTTTCGAACAAAAATATCACCAGGAAATCGAACCTTTGAAAAATGTAATATATTATCCTCGCTGCTGTTTTGTCTTAAGAATCGGTAAGCGAATCGCTAGTTTTACCGAAAAGAGTACTAATAAGTTTTTTTGAAAAAAAAATTGGGCATATTTATTTATTTTTCCGTAATTGTGTAAAAATGGCTTTAAAGTTTTTTTGAGAAGGTGAATAATAATAATTTTAACAATAAACTGCAAATAAGCTATGTCGAGTACAGTGAGAGGTATCTGGATTTATCTTTCCGTAATTGTGTAAAAATGGCTTTAAAGTTTTTTATAGAAGTTGAATAATAATAATTCTAACAATAAACTGCAAATAAGCTATGTCGAGTACAGTGAGAGGTATCTGGATAGACAAACATCATCTACAAAAGTTTTATCCAGAAAGGTTTATCTTTTTTTCAAATTTTGGACAGAGCCAAAAAAAATATATACTTGTTAAGAATCTCCGTCTACGATAAAATGTTTAGGCCGCATATTATGCATATATAATGTTTGCAATAGATTAATAATGGCTTTATCATTGTAGCAAACTCGTCAATGGAGTCCCATTTTTTGAAGAAGTTCCAACTTCTTCAAAAAGATGTTCCAACTTCTAGTAACGATGACGTCTGAATTAGAATAAATAAGGTAATGTTTTTAAAGGGATATTAAGTTAGGGCTTGTAATGTAAGTAGGGGAGGAAGGGGGAATAGCGTTCACCAAACGAAAACATTATTTATTATGATTGTTTATAAATTAAAATTAAGACTATTAAATAAATCTTAAAGTATCTGTTAATCAAATATGTAACAACAAAAGTCTACATTTTGATCTATTAGTAGTAGGCGAACTTTTTTTAAGCTCCAGACATGGGGTTGTGTCGCACGGATTTCAGATTAGGTATGTTGTTTGTTGATATGTATATAATAAATTAAATTCATTTTAATCACGCAAATATCTAGAATTATTTCGTATTTGTTAATTAATGTTAACAATCGAATAAATGAAAGCTAAATTAAGCTTCAATTTAATTAATATTAACTAATATTTATTAAAAATTGGAATAATACCATTCAATTTTTATTTGTTAATGTCGCAGTCGCGGACGGACGAGTATTCGCAAATACTGTATGAAAATGAATAAATACTACCTAGAAATTTTCAATAAGGCTAAGTAACTATTGCGCAACCTATTTATACTTATCAAAGTACAGTTTTTGCGAATACTCGTCGCAGCGTCCATGCAGCGCGTACATAGATTTTTTGTTCTGTGGGTACACACTTATCGCTCCCTCGTACGTCACCCACTAAACTAATCCATTTTACATGTGCAAAAAAATGAAGGCACCTGAATGAAATTATCATTATATTAGTTTGAAAAAGTAAGATCTTTGTGCCATCGCTGTGGACAGCGGGACGTATAGCCTAAAGTGGGATTGTCCCGCCCAAATTTAAGCAGCACGTATCACCCTTAGTTATTTCCCCAAATAAAAATAAAAATTACATCAGTTTTACCAGTTTTACTGGGAGAAACGCTTTTCGATGTCACTATCCCTCCATTTTTAACATTGTCTGCAAACCTTCATAGTTACGCTAAGTTTTATTTTAACAGAGACAGAGGGTTGAGCGCCATTACCCGGCGAGCGCTATTCCCCCGCCGTACCATATACCGACATGCGATTTGATAACATTTATAGAGTGCAAGAAAAAGACCTAAAATTTATACCTTTATATTTTTTATGGGAAAAAAATTAGCTTTATTACTACTTTATTATCTAAATTTAAAATAATTAAAATTTAATCTGATAATCTAATAGAAACTTATTAGTAAAATAATCATCAGCACTGATAACATTAAAAAACTGTAGCAACATCCTAATGAAAGCTGTGACAATAGATCTATAAAAAGCTCGTAAGAATACGGTGAGTGGTTATTTTCACTGTTATTGTGCCATTGTTTTCGTTCTTATCTTATTGTTAGTAACACACGTACCTACACTTATATTAATACTACGTAATTACACATATCTACAATGTATCCAAATTTTCAAGATGCAATGTGCAGGTATTGGATTTTTGTAGTTTACTCCATAGGAAACGATTTGAGTTTTAAGGCCCGGTACGGAAATTTTATGAGGAGTAAAATCAAGTGTTACACGAAAAGTTGAGGCGTTACGTAGAAAGCGACAAACATATCTGTAGGATTGAACGAGTTAAAGAATGAGATGGAATACATTACACAGCGTATCTCATTCTCGGGTCTCCTCAATGCGCGATACTTCGTAGTCTCAATGTATCTTATTTATATTATTTTGTAACATACTTTATGTAATTAGCTTTATTGAAGTTATATAAATAATCCGAATAATTACAGATATATGTTTGTTTCTCTTATCATTTTAGCAGATGCGTTTATTTACCCTTTTTTTTCTATTCGATATATATCATAATTATCGTTCGTAAGGAGTAAACTCCAATCGTGCGTCGTAGCTGACACACACACTTTTTTTATCTACCTTCACCATACCGTAACGCAGCCGAATTAACTGTAGTAATAAAGTAAAGTAAAACGTTACGAGGTATTATTCACATATTATTTTGTATAAGTACTAAAAAGTTCTAAGCTAAGTTCTAGAAAAATGACAATCTAATTGAATCCGGCTGTTGTTTTATCTAACTCGTGTACTTAGGTCAGAGTAGATAGGAACTGCAGAGTGTCATAATTCGATTTTTAGCTTTTTGTAGTAATTTAGCAATTCTTCTCAGTCTGTTTATAAGTTACACTTAAAAGACTTGAGGGATAAAGGTAGGCTTTTGTCCTGTAAGTTGTGAGGTAGACAAAAAAGTAATTGTATCATCTTAAATATTTATTTAAATATTTAATGTTATATTATTCTTATGTGGTGCAACTTAGTTTTCTCTAGGATTATAACGCGTCTAAAAATAATATCTCGTTCGTACATAATTGATTTGGATGCCCAATAGATGAAACCTCTAGGTATCTTTAAAGTGTAGTTTTTGGGTTGATACCGAACTGTAATAAAATTAATCTTTGAATTCCACGTTACTATTCCGATAAACTCTCTTTTTAACCCCCGACCAAAAAAGAGGGGTGTTATAAGTTTGACGTGTCTATCTGTCTGACTGTCTGTGTGTCTGTCTGTCTGTCTGTGTCACCATAGCTCCCGAACGGATGGAGCGATTTCAATTTAGTTTTTTTTTGTATGAAAGGTGAGTCTGGCGCGAGTGTTCTTAGACATGTTTCATGAAAATCGGTTGAGCCGTTTAAAAGTTATGGGGGTTAGAGTGGGGAAGGAAAACCGAAAATCTGCAAATATACTAGTGTGGGGTATCAAATGAAAACGAATCGCGTCCACATTACATAATATTATGTTGTTTTACGTTTAAGGAAATTACGGCATTGGAATCGGGGGTTTTTCTTAAATTTTAAATTTAGATTTTTATTACACGAATATCCACACTAACCAATAATTTCAACTTATAACGTGTTACATAAGCAAAAAGTAGAGTTTAAAAATACTTTTACCCCTAAAGATTAATGTGCACTAATATTTGCATACCTGATCATTCATATTGTAAACAATGTGCTTGGCGTCCCGAGGGGCAGGCAGCGGGGATTCCAGATTTTCAGGACGCTGAAACAAGACAAATCATATTTAGAATTGAGAATTTATAGCTTCAGTCTTCATTTATAAAATACGAGCTTCCCCAATTCCTACATCTACTCTTACTCCTAATCATACTTCAAGTCTTTCTTTCTCTTACTCTTTTCCCACTTCCACCAAAATTTTTTGACAATGCCTCAAACCTTTTTAATTTACTTTGAATTTCTCTGTATGCGTGCCTATCTGGTGCTGCAAAAAACAAGTTTTTTTTTATTCTTATCAAATTGGATTTAATTTTTTATTTTCCTGAGACTTATATTTTATTTACATATTACATATTAACATAGTTGGTGGCCATCCTTCGCTAAGCTGCATAGTATAATTAATTAATTGTTATGTAATTGCAGATAAAAATAACGTTATCCCGGAACTTAAACTCAAGATATTGTGTCATGCCGAAATGTAAAATTGATGACATCAAAGGCCAACGAATAAAATGTTAGTTTGTCTTGGTTATGGTAGATAGATTGTCAAACTAAATTAAGGGTTTTAGAATTGATTCATCAACATTAAAAGCTTACTCAAGACGAGCCTTATTAGATAAGGTTCCATCAAACATTTCTGGAGTTTTTAGAGGCTTGATTCGGTCGGTTATTTTTGGTACTTATTTCGAAGAAGACCTAAGTTCTAGCACGACTATGCCACCCATGAGCGAATTATTGATCATATTAATTCCGATATCCAATCGACCGCAGCGAAGTCGTTAACTCGCCGACGATAGTTAACTTTTATTACTTTAAGTTTAACTTTATCTAAAGCTTAGATAGCAAGGCAGAAATAATATGTGATGATTTGGCGTCTAATTTCCTTGGTAAAATAGTAATGGTTGCCTAAGGTGTCTCTTATTGCATTATTAATAAATTCTTATTGTTTTATTTACCTAAAATATTTTAATATAAGTAAAAATTTGTCTCAGGATAACATATTTTTATTTTGTTTTTAATTAGTTGTTAAATATACAAATTAGTCTTAACTGGATATATGCCACGGTCATACTTTTCTATATGCAGGCTTCTGATCATTTGTTGCAATATCGTATAAAAGACTTATTCCATTACCAATGCAGATTATTTCAGATTTAAAAAGTCGAATCTTTTTAGAAATATTTAACCATATATATTACAAAAAACCTCTTAGGCCTCTTTAATAAATTTTAAGAACAGCTTATCACTTTGAATATTTATTTATAAGCCTGTTGTTTTAACCGATGTAAAGATAATTTGAATTTTCCATATTAGAAGAATAGAAGTATAAATGTAAAAAAAAATATCCACAGCTCTAAGCATTTTAAATTGATTTTATGGAACGTATGTAAGTACCAAGTTTTTAGGAAAAAAAACACTTTATAAGCATGAAAGTCAACTAAATGCAGCGAAAGTTGTTGCTGCAAAATCAAATTAAATGCAATAGGATAAATTGAATTAATTAAAGATGTGTGGTGAAAAACAATTAGTGACCCATCAGACTGCTCAGAGGTTACTAGTTAGAAGAATCAATATAATAATGTATCTGTAGGTATACCTATCTCTTCCCATAAAACATAACCGATCTATCTTTGAAAATAACATGCAGATGATTTTATACAATATATTACCTATTGGCATATCTATTGATAACTAGTTTTTTACGCAACGATTTTTGTTTTTTACCCGTATTGTTTAGATTTTATACAATATATTACCTATTGGCATATCTATTGATAACTAGTTTTTTACGCCACGATTTTTGTTTTTTACCCGTATTGTTTAGATTTTATACAATATATTACCTATTGGCATATCTATTGATAACTAGTTTTTTACGCCACGATTTTTGTTTTTTACCCGTATTGTTTAGATTTTATACAATATATTAGGTACCTATTGGCATATCTATTGATAACTAGTTTTTTACGCAACGATTTTTGTTTTTTACCCGTATTGTTTAGATTTTCCCGTGGTAAAAGGCCGATAGCCTTTTTTTTTTTTTTTTTTTTTTTTTTTTTTTTTTTTTTATAATCGATAAGCCTTCATTTGACCACAATCTCACCTGATGTAAAGTGACGATGTGGTCTAAGATGGGACATGAAGACCTAGAAGGTGGCTTCTCCGGGCCACATTACGAAACACGAAAAAATCGCTTCACGCACTGGCCCAGCCCGGAGGGTGGTGACAAGCCGCGGCCGAAGCCTACCACCAGAGAAAAGCCTTCTTCGATAAAAAGGCTATCTAACAATTAAAGCATTATTCAAATCGGACCAGAAGTTTTCCCTATTCAACTTTATGATATTAGTATATAGATAATATTACAATAGATTAATGAATAGAATAGATGGTGGTATCTTAATATTCTATCAATATTTTCCTTCTACACATCTTTATGTTTGCTAATTACTAAACTAACTTGACTGCTTAACTTATTAATACGTTAGCATAACTTAAAAACTAATGCGAATACCTGCGTGTCCAATAATGGTTAATGTATTGTCGATGAGGCTTCGTCTTGTCTAAAACATTAGTCTGGAGTTTAAGTGGACTGATCAAGTTCAGTCAAGATGGCTTGTGTTGCATTTGTAGTACCTACTTATAAGGCATGATAAGTAGAACAAATAATAACTTTCTACATTAAGTATTCTGTTTAGTCCGTCTAAAGTTAGTCTGTTCCCAATAAAAGTACTGGACACTTTTTTTTTGGTTTATCTGTTACTTTAAAGTGCTAAGATTATAGAGCATCAATGGCATGTGACGTATATATTTAGTACATTTTGCGCGAAAGCATTACGTCAATGCACTGTATTGTCTTGATTTTTCGTTTGCAAGACAAATATAATATATGGGTACAATTATTTTATAGAAATTTAAATGACTGACGTATTATTCTCTTTAGTCATCTACCCTATTAAAACGAAATTTTGTTGTAGTTACTTAAATCAGATTTTCGGTAATTATTGTAGGTATATTTATTTTAAACTAGTAGTGAACCGCGATGTTTCCCGAGTTATAATGGATTTCCCCCTATTTTCCCGCGGTATAAAGTAGCCTATGTCCTTTTTCAGGCTATAGAGAATCTGTGTACCAAGTTTTATTTAAATCGGTTCTGTAGTTTTGCGTGAAAGAGTAATAGTCAGACAGAGTTACTGTAGCATTTATTATATTAGTATAGATAGATGGATAGATTAATTATATCCCAAGAATTATTAAGATTGAACTTGTAAGCTAACATAACAATTGAAGATCGTCGTCGAAATCTACAATTGTAATAAAAAATAAGAAAGCACAGTAAGTCGGTCTTAGTCTGTGATTTCTTATTTTGTATTTTATTCATATCATACACTAATGTCTCTGGCACGACATCGTTCTTTAGAACTTTAAAAATATGCACCTAACATTAAATGCCGTTCTAAAAATAGTTTGGTTTAGATTTTATTTAACATAGGTTCATATTCAAACAACTCCTTTCTTCTGCTAATTGTGTTATTTTTTAATTTTTGCAGCCTCACCTTTGTTCTAAATACATAATTTAATATAGGTACCTACCTTAAAATTTTACCTAGGCACTGCTAAGCACTTAAAATCAAAACTGCAAAACATGCCACACACAAATTGTAGGTAGGTACCTACCCTTTCACAATACCGTAAAATACACCTGCCTCTGTTGTTTCTGAAATAAGAGCCTGTCAAATATGGTTATTTTATCAATAACTAACGTTATTACGAAATCCTGCCGAGCAATTATTGGCGTGTCCTTTCACTTGCTTCGTTGGTACGAGTACATACGGCCGGAGCAGAATTCGTTTATTACCTGTGGTAAGGCACTAAGGCCCATTGGACCACAGCCGGTGCCAGAAACCGGTCCTAGAGGTATGAGACTTGTGGATTAAGGCACATACAATGTTGATCAATCGCATTTTGAAACGATTAAAACGGTTCTCATATTTGAAATACGTAGATAGTTATCGAAGATCAGAGTTGAAGAATGTTGGATTGAAACAAAGATTAAAGTTTCTGACGGAGTTTTAATGTTCTTAAAATTAGGAGTATAAAATATATGAATAAAGAGTACAATATTTTGGATGTAATTCAATCTTTTTAAATTAGTTAAATTTGTAAAAAAACAATAAAATATCTGCCATAATAAACATTGTATGTTGATCAATCGATAAAGTTTAACAAGTTGTTGCATGAAAACAGATAATGTTTAATTACGAAATTCTGCACCTTTCAATGTTGCAGTCTTAAGAAATACAACCTATCGTCTAACTGGATCAAGAGTTTGCAAACCAAATGCAATAAGCCAACATGAACCAATCATCAATAAATTATAATTATAACCAACAACGATAACTTTATTTTTATATGATTAATAAAATGTTATTCAAATAAAATAATTGCTTCATAATCTTCTCTCAACTGGTACCTGATTACACGAGTATACATTTAAAATTCACATATCTAACTAATTTGAGTTAAAATAAGTTTATTTTCCCTGGTAAATGAATTTAAGAGAATTCTCACAAAGATGCAATACAATAAGTGTTTCTAACACAATTTTCTTTAAAATTATGATTAACTTTGTGGTTTTCGAAAGATAAAAAACACAGTATTTTTTTTGTTTCATTAACTCTACAAAATTGGGAGATATTGATATGACGAAACAATATTGAAAACGTTTTAATCCGGGCACCTTGCCAGGACCTATAACAAACTGGAAGAACTGAACTGGGGCATTATAAAACAATTACAAAATCTCTTTAAATTCACAATTGCCGATTGTAAGTGCCATCCGACGCGATACGATGTTTCTAATAATGTTTTTAGAGCGTGGAAAGTAGAAAGTATTAAGAAGTAGGTAACTTATTACCACGGAAAGTATGTTTAACATGGGTATTTGTATAAACTATTAACACGTTATTTGGTGACCATAAAATATTTTATGACGGCTTAGAATTGATATTTAGTACCAATTGAATCCAGTGAGTTAAATGCTACTAAATATTCAATTCTTATAATGTTAAGGGCCTATCAAAATAATAAAATATCACACTGAATAACTCTGTGCCATAATAGATAACTTAGACAATTAACTTTGGATTATATACTTTAGTAGTGGAATAGTGAAATATATAATCCATTCTATAATATTATAAATGCGAAAGTAACTCTGTGTATCTGTTCCTCTTTCACGCGAAAACTACTGAACTGATCTTCTGAAATTTGAAACAATGGCTTATGTTCCCAATTTTAGCGACGAATTTTAGGTTTGGAATATCTTACTAGGTAAAGCTGATAAAAAAAGGTTTCCATATTTTTATGGAAGTTTTCTGAAAACAAAACAAAACGAAACCTATGCTTATTATAAATTAAGGTCCCCGATCGATCTGTCAGTCTTTATGCTCGCGATAAGCTCAAAAATTATTGAAAGGATATTTATGTGGTTTTCAGCAAATAAAAAATAGAGTTAATCAAAAGGAACGTCTAAGCGTCCTTGCAAAGAGGGAACGGAATCCTAAAACTTGGTTGGTGTAGTTGAAGAAACATAAAAATCTTGATTTATTTTTTTTAAGTTTATTACAATGTTCTTTCATTCCTTTATATTTATTTTTAATAACTTGATGTTGTAAATAAATTGTATACTATTACATAGCATTATTATATTCTTTACAAATATAAGTGTAATTTCCTATTCAAGCGTCGTCCGTCTATGTAAGAAAATATATTTTTTTGATCTTTTTGTTTTGCAGTTAACAAGTATTTGTTTTTTTATTTAAAAGGAAAATAGTTCAGTTCTTTTATTTGGACTTTGCGCTTAAAGCGACAATTTGCCAGTGTCGAGTTAAATAAAATTATAAAGTTTTATAGATTTTGTGAGCACTTTGGATGGATGATGGATGAATACTCTTATTAAATGATTTTAATCTATTCCAAATAAGTATATAACGAAAACAAAAAAATAATATAAACATATTTATGGCTTTGTCAATTTCCTATGATTTATTTTGCTACCGACTTTTGAAGCGAAAGTTCTGCCAGATTACTTAATGTGCAGCACATGAAGGTATTTAACGATGATGATAATAATCATAAACAATTGTAAGTAAGAAACTCCTGCCTTTAACTCTGGTCTTGGTATTTCCGATTAGACCCTATAAATTCTTAGGTATTTATGCACATTTTAGATAGCTATTGTGCATATTACTTATATTAATAACATCTTTATATAAATTACTACTTCTTACGCAGTCTTACGAACCTAAATACATCAAATAGATCATTGAGCAACCAGCATTAAAATACAGCATAGTTCTATTGCTGTCTATTTGGGATGTAGAGCTCCATGAGGACGTAATTGTCGGTCAATGACCCCGTTCCTTCACTAAAACAGCGTTAAATCAATTGATGTTATTACAATTGGGTCGCTTTCATAACTTGCTTACAAAATGTGGGCGAGGCGGGACACTTTATGTTGGAATGAACAGGTGCTCTCTTTTTGTGAGTGTTTTTTTTTGTTCAGTTTTTGTAAGTTAGAGATCCTTTACTGATAATCAATGCTCGGCTCTAAATAACAATTTGAATGCTTTGTTGGTAAGATATTATGGTCAAGAAACTTGTCTATCTTGTAGGATGTCTGCATACTTAAGGGATTAGAATTAAGAATTGGTAGGGAGGGTAACTAATCCGCCATAGTTCTAAGTATCAAAAAAATTTTTAAACCTACAAAATATATAGATAATCTAATGTCTAAATTTGGTTGGCAGGCACTATTAAACTTGATGTAGCTTGGCAGTATAATAACGATTATTACTTAGGTAATATAAAATAATGTGCTATAAAACGGTTTTCTGGAAACTAATTTACGTATACAATTACTCAGTCTTGAAAAATATAATTTACCGCTATAAAATAAAATATGCCAACAACGCCATATATGGCTTCACTATGCACCAGTTTTCATATAGAGCACGGAACATGTGCTTATATTGTTCTTTATTATAAGTTATTTATTTTAAGATTCTGTTTTATTAATAGTGTTCGTTTATCTCTGACTCTAGCAGGTAAATAATCTTAACTACATGTCTGGTTCTTGTGTACCTACCTACCTTTTTTTCTACATTAACGTTTTAATTTTTTAAGTTAAAATTGTTTAAAGTTTGACTTATGTAGAGATAGTAAAGGATTAAAAAAAACTTGCTCTTGACATTAATAATAATTATGCGCATTCCTAATCATAAGCATCTAATTATCTTAGGATTTCAGTTAAATAAGCACGTTCTCAATCTGCTGGTTTAAACCTGCTGTTTCAAGATAAAACCAAACATTAATATAACCAATATAACGTAGTACATTAACGTTATTTAGGATTTTCTGCTTTTAACATTTTTTTTTAGATTTTAACTCAATAATTGTGCATATACTAGCTTCGGCCTAATTAAATACTGGCTGCAATTATTATAAGTATAAGTATTTATTTAATTGACCTATAGTGTCTCTCTGCAGGGCAAAGAACTCCCCCATATCCCTCCAAATGTCCCGGTCCTGTGCAATTATATGATTACTTTTACAAAATATATTATTTAAGCTTATTAACTAAACCCTCTTGCTTTATAAATAAAACTCCAGTTAATTCATTCATATCTAATTGTTTTATATTCTCTGCATAAAAATGGCCGCATGTTTTTAAATTAAGTAATTTGATTAAAATTTTCTTGAAAAATGCGAATATTTTAGCTTACGTTGGTACGTTCGAGTTTGAGGGGGTTGGGTGAGGGTGGGGTACCACCTTCCATCCCCTTTCTAACCCCCATGCTATAAATACCTACTCATATAAATACATACATTTTATGATTTAAGGAATGACTCATGAAAAATGGTTTTTGCAATGTAATTTTATTAATTTATCTTCCTTACTTTACGTTCTTTACGTATAATGTATAATGTAATTGATATTTTATGATTTTTATACGATTATGTTATAAAGAGAATCGAAATGTTAAATTGTACAAAGATTCTGTAAATTCAGGTTTTTTGTTCATAGGTGTCAGTTGAATTAAATTTTATGAAATACTTATATAGTTACTGTTGTAAACATAGAAAATTACAATTGAGAATCACATCTTGAAATCAGTTTTTTTTGAAATTTGATATTGGTATGCGAAACCTCATTTCGGCCCTAATTGAGTCCTATACGGGAAACCTAAAAGCAATAGTAAAGGAATTGTCTTATAAAGGTGTGTCCTAATCCGATTTACAATGTTATCAAACTCAATTAAAATTTAATCTTCCTATATCTCAGTGTAAGCCCTACACAAACTTTTAAGCTTATTAAAGATAATACTTTTCCAATAAAATTCAATTTGGGTTTACGAGCGCGACCTGTTTATTCAATTTTATATTTACGGCTGCAGAACAAGAAATAATTAATGTTCTAATCTTATCTCTATATCAATATCAACGTGCCAGTTGTATCTCGTAACTTATAGATATGAGCGTGTTTTACCATGGACGTCTTGTTATACTACAGTTTTAAAGTACGAGGCAAAATAATTGTTTTTCAGAAATTAAAAAATAAACAACATTTTTAGAAATCATATGAATACAACACTTTTAATGAAATTCTTATGAATTAATGAGTATTCATTAATTATTTAGGTTTGTGAACACTCTAGCTCTACAGAATAAAATAAGTAAACTAAGAGGGTACTATCAAATACATAAACATCAAATAAATGGTTCTATAAAACAATTCAATATAAAAAGCGCAAATTAAAATCCAATAAGAATAAACATACCATTTAAACTTCTCAGCAATCTAAGATATTCCATCCAAGTAGGCAGATTAAATGGGTATCACTTTAATTAGGACGTTCCGGTTCCGTAAGGTATAATTAATGTTCGGTGGTAAAAAATAATGCATTTACAATTTTAATAGTCACTCTTCATTGATCACTGCAAGTTTATATAGTCAAGAGTAAAAGTTTGTGATTCGTTTCACTGATAGTTTTTTTAGGTAGTCGGAAGTATTTGTCTAGTGGGCGCGGGAAGGTATAGACACGTGCGAGTCGCGCGGGAAGACTGCGTGGCGGTGTCGTGGTGGCTTCAGCGCGGCTTGGCGGCTAGTGCGCGCGCCCGCCGCACCACGCCGGCGGCGCTAGGCGCACATTTCTTTACTCTCTCTATATCTATACTTTGGGACCTTTCGTATTCCTGTACCCGGCTTAGGCAATCTCATATATTATGAAAGTATGGACCAGAAGATTTCAGTTTTTATCTATTGCATTAGTATTAACATATGTTCGTTAATAGGTTGTAGAGATTTATTAGTGTACTACATGTTATCACGAAAACACATTGTTTTTAAATATATTATATTTCTATTTTACGTTGGTATTGGTGTGTTTTGTATAAAATCCTCCTCCTACCTATCATTTATTGGGTTGCCTAATTGAATAAATAAAAAATAGAGACATACAAAAAAGAGGAAGGTAAAGGTACCGTTAGTTATTTTAATTTCAATGTCCCACTTTAAGACCTTATGACATTTCTTTACTTTTTACGCCTATACTTTGGTAAGTACCTTTCGTATCTCTTTCTATATACCCGGCTTGGGTATTATGAAAGAATTAACCTGAAGATTCCAGATTTGGTATAAAAAAAAAAAAAATTGGTAAAAAATTAACAACGAAAGCTCTGCCTTCTTATTTTTTTACTATTGTCTACTTAACCTGAGACTCAATTTCAGAAATATTTCTTTACGCTCTCTACGTCTTTACTGAAGGACCTTTCGTATCCCGGCTTAGTGATTATGAAAGTAAATGAACCTGGAGATTCTAGTTTTTGTAACACAAGGGGAAGGCTACCGTTTCTTTTTTTTCTATCGACTTTTGTCATCTTTAAACTTTTTTGGGTTAGTACTGGTAATGTTATTTGGTTAGATACGAATTATCAGGTAACCAGTGACCTTCGTGTAGGCGTATGATGTGCGAGTATAATTATTTCAATATAAAAGTTGTAGAGACAGCCAAAATGTAGAGTTAGCTATACTTTATTGAAAGTGTTTATAAAATATACTTTGCAAACAAATTAAAAGAAATTGTTCTTTGTCCTTGATGTTTAAAGATTTGTGTTTTGTCTACATAATAAAAATATCTATTTTATACAATTATAATGAATACAATTTCATGGAACATAAATATAATATATATTACACTTACTGAGCTAAAACGGTCTATATAATAACAATACAGTATTCAAACGGAAGGATAATAAACAAATAATAATAGGAAATCTCAAAACTCCACAAATACATATTTTTTTGAACTTGACTAAGATGTTATTTACCTCATCTTTGGCCGAAATTGGAAATGGAAAAGAAGCAATTTAAATGCGAAGAATTTACCTGAATATTTCAGTGCTTGGTCCCTTTTTGTGAGGAATGAAAAAGATAAAATAAAGAGCTTTCTTGGAGGAGGAGGCATATCTCGCTTTGGACTACTTTATGTCATTATAAAGAGGTAGTTTGTTATAACGGTTGTAATGAGGTATTTTTTGAAAGTCTAGGCCATATGGCGTTAAATTTTGATGATTTTTTAATATTCAATGAACTAGAATACCTAGATTAATTTCCTATGGCGTTTTTTTTAACTGTCGTGGTAATAGAGCCAGCTAAGCCTTGCTTCCATTGTAATTTTCATATACATATACCGCTAAATTTTAAATAGTCCTTAGGTATTACATATAGACAAAGGGTTCCTACATTTGGTATACCTACTCGTCCGCCATTTCGAAAATAAAAACGTGATTTTGGCAGCCTCAGTGGCGCGGTGGGCAAAGCTTGCGGCGCAAGAGGTAGCGAGTTCAATTCCCACCCAGGGGAGTGTTTGTATGTTCTGCAAGATTTTTTTCTTTGGTCTGGGTGTTTCATATTTATAATAAAAATAAAAAGTTAATATCTATGCATGTATGTCTATTATATAAAGTACATCATGTCTAGTAGGTACCCGTAACACAAGCTTAGAGCTTACCACGGAGCTAAATGTTGTTGTGTGGATGGTCCAGCAATATTTATTTGTTTATTTTGCAGCCAGTGAATAAATGTATGCCAATGGAAAGAGTAGTTACTTACAAACTAAAAGAGTTATGAAACAAAATCGGTTCTTGAGAAATTTCGGTTTAATAAGTATTAAAAAAAATATCTCTGAAACGTACGAGTCCGAGTTAGAAATTTGATTCCTAAGAACTTTTTGTTTTACAACATTTATTTACTCTGTGGATTGACATGAGTTTCATCACTAGCTGTATTTTTTTCAGAATGGACAGGGTTATCTGTTCGTGTTCGACCCAAATAGCTCAAAAACCATTATACCTGTCAGAGATTTTGTTGCTTAACATTTTTTGTTTGATAGCATATACTCTGCCGATTGACATGCTTTTCATCACTGGTCGTCGTATATTTACATAAATGTACGTATTTTTTAATAAGTTCGGTGGTTCACACTTAAATTGATTATACTATTTTGAATTTATGTCATGGTTGATGATATGGTATTAAAGTTAGCTTGTGCATTTTAGTTATTTTATCATAATTATCAAATAATCTGACTTTTTTCAGGTATCAAATCAGTACTTATTTTGTATTAGGTATTTAATGTTGTGATTTTTCTTAGAAAAGAATAAGCAATAATATTGTTCCCAAATGTGCAAATCACTAATATTTAATAATAGGTATCATACATTTAAAAGTTTGTTTGCTTTATCTACATAAGTACTCCCCCCACATTCTCTAATTTTTCATACAAAGGTATATACATAGGACCTACGCATGGTATATTTTTCATCCTAACACAAAGCAACGTTTTCGTTGGAAGGCAAATTTTAAAAAATTTTGTTTTTCCAAAAATGTAAATGTCGTTTAAATACTGCAGCGATATTTTAAATTATTATTTAATTGAGTAGAGCTTATTTGTTTTGAAAATCAGCTCTCATAATTAAGATAACAATTAAATAACTTGATTTACTTATGTGAAAAAGTAAAGTAATTGTAGTTATTGCATAATACAATAATGACTGATAATAGTTTGACTTCGGGAAAACCGGAAATAACTAAAAGGGTTTGGTGGACAGAAGATGTAAAAAGAAGCATGAAAGAAAGAAGGAGTCCGCAATAAAATTATTGAATTATCTTCACTAATCAAGTGTTTCAATTAGGTGCGTTGAACAGATCAGAAATATTAACGAGTAAAAACAAAATAAATTATGAAGAAATAAAGTCAGGATCTAACACGTAAGCCAAATTTAATATCTAGTATCTCGGAGTTCATCGCGAGCCAGGGCAGCAAAAGTTGTTCGATCCCTTGAGCCTAAGAAACCCCCGGAAATAAGAAGGCAAGAAAAAGCAATGCTAATTTTAATAATTTAAATAAAGTGTTTGTTATTTGACACCTAGTAACGCACCATTTCAAACAACTTTTGGAATTTTCACATTATATATTTATATAGGAGCACGGACAACCAGAAAGATGTAGACACTACCTACATGTATGCCGTGGGATTTACGATTTTCGACTGAGTACATTTTTATACATGTTTTTACGCTAGCGATGCCGCAGATAAAAGCTATAACTAATATTATAAAGCTGAAGAGTTTTTTTTTGTAAACGCGCTCTCTCGCTAATCTCAGAAACAACTGGTCCGATTTGAATAGCTCTTTCACTGTTAGATAGCCAATTACCCGTGTAAGGCTAATACTTTTTACAATACGTCATCACCGCTAAAATAAAATAAAATTAGTTGTACGGCCCGCTGCCTGTCTTTTTATTATCTTAGAATAAGAAACGAGTCTCTTTGTTTAGGCATACATGTATGTAATGTATACATGTATGTAAGTTGTATGTGCCTCAGTTTACCTTCTGATTATGTAAGAGCAGAATAGGTATTCATTTCCTGGTAAGATTTTGTTTCCCAGATAGGTATTATTAAGCTATATTGTAAGTGCATGTCATTTATACGCACTTTCAGTTAAACCAAATAAATACTTATCAATTTTAAGCATCGTCAGGCGTAAATATTATAACTTAACCAAGTCAGTGAAAAGAAAGGTAAAATTTATCTTGATGTACAATTATGTAACTAAGTAAATTTGAGCGAATCGTTGGGAATTTAAAAACTTACATATATCAGGAGGTTGCGGGTTCTATTCCCGCCCCGGGACCAGATTTTGTACGTTACAATTTCTAGTTTCGGGTTAGTTTGGGGTTAGGTGATGCTGTGTGATTATTCCGGAAATATTTATTATTATTTATTAATTTAGGCTAGTTTAACACGTAGTGTTGCCCATGTTTTTTTGGATTTTACAACGTATTTTACCGCGGTAAAAAGTAGCCTATAGACTTCCTCCTTATAAATGGGCTATTTAAACCTTCAAGTATTTTTCAAATTGGACCAGTAGATCGTGAGATAGCGCGTTCAAACAAACAATCAGACAATCAAACTCTTCATCGTTATAATTTAAGTAAAGAATATAATCTGTGGTATAACTAATGTTTAGTATAGCAACCAAAATACATACCTAGTAATCATTATTTTTCCATAAGTTTATATTGAGTTTCACCTGTTCCGAGCGATCAATCATATCTAAGTTAAGACGCACTTCCCAGTATCTTATACAGTTGAATTTTAAAAATTCGAAATATTAATAGAAATTCGAAATATTAAAATCGTAATATTAATATTACTTATGATTGTGTTTGTCTCGGTTTACGATTGTTTTTAATATTTAAAGGTAAATTATCTTTATACTGATTAAACATACATTTTGTTAAAAAAAACATTAGAGTAAAATATATTTGTGTCTCATGTCATGAGTCTGTTTTGAGAAATTTTATTTATAAAAGTTTCAATGGATTTCCTTACCTTATACATGTTATAAATCTTGTATGATCGGTCATCGTCCAGCGCTGTTTGTGACTCCATGCTGTTTCATACATTAATACATTCAGCACTTTTCTTTCTTGGTCCATTTATTTCTTAACATCTCTAAAAGATACCAAATGAACGTTGATTGTAAACTTAGTTAATTTTATGAGTTTATGTTTTTATCAAAGCAGGTACCTACTTCATACTTTTTAAAAGGAAACTCAAATTTTCTAGATATAGTTATTTAAAACATAATAATCGGGAAACAGAGAGAGAGTTATTACATTGAAATCCACAAATATTAAAATAGTAGGGTTAAATTGCAATATTTTATATATAAGGAATAATAACAAATTAATTAATTATTATTGGGAATTTGATATTGAAAGTTTTATGTCAGCAATAACTTGCGTAACGCAGCCGACGGCCGGCGGTGATTTCGCCGACGTTCGGGGCAATTGCTCCTGTCCTCAAGGTCTCACTTCACTTTTCCTTATTTTTGGAGTTCAGCTTAATGGAATTATTTCCATTAAGCTTAACTCCAAAACTTTAAATATTTTCAATGCATTGCTTAATATTAAGATTTGCATTACTTAGATTTGTTACAGGAATTTGAGGCAGGAGTTATTAAATTAAAAATATTGATAGTCAAAAACCAAGAAAATTCTTACGCAACGCCATCAACGCTAAGAAAGCAAAGTCCTCTGTGCATGCACTCAGTAAACAAGAATGTTTGTTTATCAATCAACGGTCATTACAGGTGTTATAAATAGGGTGCGCGTAAAAAGCGTGGTATGTCAGTTGACCAGTGGCCACGTGGGCGGCACGCGGGCCGGCTTGCTTGCGAACCCGCGAGGGAGCCTGGCCGGAAACAGAGGTGTACCGGCGCTCCTCGAGTACAGAGAAGTGGCGGCCCGCGGCGCGCCGCCCGCCGCGCCCGCGCCCCTCGCGCCCGCGGTGTGGTGCGAGGGGCATGTCGAGAGCCTTTCATGCACAGGACCTCAATTTCCTAATCTCAGGACATTTATAATGCATTTATCATAAAACTTTATCATAAAACGAACATGTCAGAAATAAAGCCAGTTGTTCTATATAGGCAGATTTTGGAGTGCATGCCCAAATCTTAGATTTATGTTCCGACTGATCTTTTTAAATAACTGTTGTGGTTTTTTGTTATTTAAGGCAAGGAGATGGTAAAAATAATCAAAACCATTCAAGTTCCTATTTACGAAATACTTAATGAATGCTTTATCTCGCTCTCGCTCAAGGAATTCGTTTATTAACAAAACAATTTCTAAGCAGGGCGCTTAGAATTCAAGATCGATAATCCAATATTTCACATAATCTAGAACATTTCCACCGATTGTCTGGTTTCGCAAACGGTCCCGAGGGCTAAGCATTTGATGATATAAGGAAAGAGGGGTAGGCGAGTCTCGACGTTGCTAGGTCCCGTCCACATGCACTGGCTCCGCAGCCTTCGTCTCCACCACCACTCACCCCGCACACTATGTTTGCCTTAAACGCGAATTAAGGTTCCAGTAATGTTTTCTGTTAAGCTTAGAGCTTAATTTGACGTCATTCATTAGTGATCCTGTTTCAAACAGATGAAGGGATCAAAGTTAGTGTATTGCGTTGTTTATTTGGTCTTTATATAGTCAATTATAATGTTATAGATGTCAATGAACCGCCCAAGGTCTAGGTACGGTGGGATAAAGCACTGCAAACTTATACTGTACTCTACTTCAGTTCTTGGCAAGCTACATGGATTCCATATTTTAGTTTAAATATATATCTTGAAATAAATTATACTTGCTCAATGGTGATGTTAATTGTCTTATTGCTTTCATAATTAACTGATTATATGTATTGTATATGTTATAAATAACCAACAAAAAAATTAGTTATAACTTATAACTAATTTGTTTGTTGGTTTCCATACCTGGTCTCATAAAAACGACGATGTTGTCTCTAACCAAAAGTTATCGCCTCGTATAATGAGATATATTCAATAGTAATTTATTCTGAGATATATTTTGATATTCATCGTTGATTATATAGTACTCGTAAAATTGGCATAATTAACCATTTATCGTTTTCATACATACATTGCCTTATCCTAGGATTGGTTCAACGAAGCATAAAAGTAATCTGCATTTTGTTTATATGTTTTAAAAAAGCATTTTGTTTCATTCTACTGGATGTAACAGCAGCTTTCCAATACCCTTTCGTATTTTAATCGTTAAATGGCCACCCCATGTCTGCATTCCACAATAACGTAAATCAAATTAATATCAGTTCCATTTGTATCATATTGAGGAGGGGACTGAAATAAACCAATTATGTTCGGCCTCTACCAATTACAGGGAGAAGCATCTCCCAACTACATCTGTTTGTATGGAATTTAATTAAAAACGTGATTCTATTTCCTTAAATCTTAAGATATAAAAAGAGAATTAAGATAGGTAACTGATTTTAGAATACGTATTGGGTATATATGAGAAACTATTTACATTTAAAGAGCCCCTCTTTACTGCTATAAAATTATACTTGTGCAAAATTGGTTTTGGAATTCAAAGTGCATACCGTGTCTTTGGTTATCAACTTGTTTGAATTGCTTTGAAAAACAAATTGTGTTGTAACTTACAAATTTAGGCTGCTTGTTACTACTTTGCTAAGAATAAGAACGTTTAAGATTTGAACTAGGCGTTGTGGCTCAGAGTAATTTATTAAATGTTTATATTTTTAATATTAATAATAATAATGGACCTTTAACAACGATTTAAGCGAAGACCAATACGAGAAAGGTTATTATTTAATTGGAGGTTTGTTGGAGGTTTTGTCTGTTCACGCCCGTAAGTGGTAACCCTCTGAATCCTTACACGTAACCTCCGGGTGGTGCTAAGAACAGTCTCTGGTGGTAGGCTTCGGCCGCGGCTTGTCACCACCCTCCGGGCTGGGCCAGTGCGTGAAGCAATTTTTTCGTGTTTCATGCTCCATCTTAGACCACATCGTCACTTTACATCAGGTGAGATAATGGTCAAATAAAGGCTTATCAAAAAAAATAAAAATTAATTATTTCTCAAAAAATTCGATTAATACAAGAAAGCAATGGAAAACGGCTTTCAGTGGGTTATTCTGTGTTACGAGGGAAAAAATACATTTTCTTATAAAATCAACACTTATCATCATAGTTGCATGTAAAATTAACTATTTCGAACGTCTTAGTCGATCTATCTCTCGTTTTCTTAACAGTATGTATAATAATAATTAATATATAAATAAATAATAATTTTTTATTACTAATTTTATTACTTAATAAATAATAATTTTTTATTACACGATCAATAAAACAATACAAAAGGGACAAAGGTTTTAAAAAGTAAGTTTTACCTGCTATACATTTGAACACTGATAGAGAATGATGAAAAATGTTACGACAGTTGTAGCAAATTAATTTCCCTAGTGTTTCGGAATATAATTGTTGAAGTGTATTTTCCAAAGAGTATTGCATCGTTTGCGTGTGTAAAAAAGACACAGCCACTTTCTAACAAACATAAATTTCCGAGATATTGAGGAGGGCTAATGAATGCTGTCTGTAAAATAAGCATTATATAAGTTTAGTCGCGACTTATGCATAACGGGGTAATTTTTTGGAACAACCCTCAAAGTTAAAGTAAACTGTAAAGGTTAACCACATTTTTAGCCACAGTAGTACATTGACTGCTCTTAAATCAGTCTCTCTATGGCTCTATTTTAAACTTAACATAGGTAATTTTAGGTTAGTTTATGAGGCATTACATATAAAACAGTAAAAAAAATACTGTCTATTTTAATTACTTCAATACACATAAATAATGTTTTCTAATGGACACTAACCATGTTATTTGGCGATGTGCCAGAATATTCGTATTACAAGATGGGGTAACAAATATCCTTAAAATCGTCTTGCAGTTCTATCAAAAGTGTACGCAACCTGAGCATGAGCATTCTCCAGGGCCTGGCCTGTATATTTCTTCTGTTTGGAAAATATATTGATGTCACGCTGACTGTTTTCGTGATTCTCTTTGATAGTGATATTAATAATAGAGCAGAGATACATTTTTTATATGTACACTAGCGGCCCGCCCCGGCGTCGCACGGGTATAAAATTTTCCCGGAAATTATTCGAATTTTTCTCGTCGTAAAAACCATCCTATCTCTCAAGTTGGATCAAACTGCACATGGTGTGCGAATTTTATTATAATCGGTTAAGTGGTTTAGGAGTCCATTGAGGACAAACATTGTGACACGAGATTTATATATACTAAGATGACTTCCGTTACCGATACTAGTAAAATTTTTGCTATTGTCTTTATTGAAAAGTGGAACTGAATATGTATGGTGTTAAGATTGCTTTTATTTTGGGTACTTAATGCAGAGTCAAAAATACATTACATCATTTTGTTTTCAATGTTTCACAGTAAAACTGCGATCAAAAGGTTTCGAAGGCCGTTATAGTACATATTACAGCCTTCGAAACCTGGTAACTGTCTGATTTTTCTAGTTAGGTACTGAAATGGTAACAACTCATTTCAACAAAAAACCTCGTTTCCTTCCATAACATACCGACGGAAGATGCGAGTGGCAAAAGAATTTCCCCATGCCATGACACCTGTGTCGCTATAGAATGTCAGTACGGCATTGCTACTTGCTTAGTAACCAACTTATAGCTAGTTAACAGGGATCGCAGACAGCTCTATAAATCCACGCTTGAAAGTAAGAGCCTCTCGAATGCAAGTGTCATAAAGCGTGGCCGGTGCGTTGCGGGCCGGCGCGTGGCGCGCACCAGCGTGCTGCGGAGTAGCCCAGTCTATTTGTGGTGACAGCAGAAGCGTGGGTGCCGCGTGTTCCGAGCTGGAGTGGCAATGACCTTGACACTAAGCGAGTGGCCTTGGGTAGCACGTGGCTGACACCCGCTGTCTGTTGTCGGAACGCCGCCGCCGCCTTTCCCTGGGGAGCCTATTGTGGACACGCCTTGTAATCGCAACGTTTCGCTCCCTGCTTCCGTATTTGATAAAGTAGGTTTTGTGCCTTTTCCTACGGTGACTGTTCTCTGGATATTTTGAATTAGGGGCCTTATCGCTTTTGTTGCGGTTTAGAAAGTTAGACGACTAAAAAATGAAATCTAGCTAAGCACTAAAATCTTTGGTTGGATTGGAAAGTGCAATAAGTTACTTGTAGACTCAGTTAGATAATTTAGATAAAAATGGGGACAAAACTATTGTTGAACATCGTATGCGATATAAAGCGATATTATTGTCGCTAAAGTAAAATAAATAACTTTCTTGGTAAAAAAAACACTAAATGAAGGAAAATATGTCGGGTTTATCCAGTCTAAGATAATGTGTGAATGGGTGCGATTCAGAGCGTCGGCGACGTGCGGCACCGTGTCGAGTGCGGTCGCCGCGGGGGCGCCGGTAGCCGCCTCGCCGCCTGGCCGATACGTTTACGAGCCGACACTAACTTTAAGTGACCCCGCTCCAGTCTCGTTTATATCTCGTCTCAATGAAAATAAAAGCCAGCTTCGAGTTTCCTTTACTTCCACAGGTAATTTTAGCTACGAATTAAGGGTATCCCCGTAGTTTGAGTTCAATCACTGCGTTATGAACATCGAAACTCTTTAGACGTAGTTCTTGATGAATCACTGCTATCGATCAACTGTAGTAGCGGTCTATCTGGCGGGGCTGGCATTAGCCCACCACCACCACACTGTCTACAAACAAATTTCCATGTAAACAATAGAAGCGCACTTGCAAGTACTGCAACAATGACAGATAAATCAAGTTGGGTTTCTGCAACTGCATTCTTTGCTGGTGTTCTCGTTGGACCGGTCCTGTAAGACTCGTTAGTTGAGTTTCAGAATTTCTATCTCTAAACAGGCGCTAGAGTGAAATTATCGGTATCGTGTGCAAGTGGTAAACCAGTATGAAGGTAAACGAGGTGGAGCTGTCAAAGAATGCGTGTGACACGATACGTGCGGGAGGCGCGTGCCGCGTGCTCGGCACATGAATGAACGCGCTTTTTATCGCCTGACGCCGACCGACGCCGCTCGTTTCAAATAGTGCTGCCGGCGGCTTCCCTCACCTGTAATTTGTTTGTTTGTGTACATGTGTCAATCAATTTGATTGACTCTGTGATATACTCGTATAACGTATAAGAACACATTGAATGGTATAGTGCTATGCTAAGAATATTATTTTAAGCGGTATGCAAAGCTTACTTGACTTTGTTCTTGTTTAGGTACAATTTGGTGAGAAAATAATAACCTATGTGGTAAATTGAAAAATCTATTACTTACATTCATGATTATGTTGCTTATAGACAATTCTTTAACATCTGGATGAAGTGTCATAATAGTTTTTCATCAGTTATAATAAGACATGATGACTTCATAAAAAATAGGTATTCTATTTAGTCTTATAGCGCGTCCAATAATACTGGAAACATATTTTTTTGCTTTATAATTCAATAAGAAAGTGCAAAGATATACTTATAGCATCAAAGTTTCGGAGCGTTACGTCACGCAAACTTCAATGCAATGAAACGCTTTGTTTTTTTTTTTCAGACAATTCACACAACAATATCTAGCCCCGTGGTAAGCTCTAAACTTGTGTTGCGGGTACTAGATATCTGATATACTTAATATGTATAATAGTCAACATATATAACATATATAACTTAACATATATAGATATTTTTTATTATACCTCTACATATTATACACCCAGACCAAAAAAATAGAACACAATATTAGATATTTTTTTTATAATGTCAATAAGGGACAAATATCTTTTTTTTAGAGATGAAAGCTGGGTTGTTCTATTCGCTTCTCAACTCAGTGTAAAAAATTGAAGCGAACTGTCAAGACTATGTTATTTCCTTGATTATTCTTAGTTTTTTATTTAAATTAGCTTTAAGTTGACCTGTCCATGTATGCTTATGCGTCAAAGGAAATAAACGTTTTGACTTTGACTTTGACTTTGACTTTAGTAGGTCATCTATTTAATATCCAACAGAGTAGCTGTTGTTTAATCAATAGATGACCTTTTAATCACTAAAATTACTGTGCACCAAAAACAATAAAAATAGTATTAGATTAATTTTATTAATCTGATACAAATACAACATAGAGAAAAGTAAAATGAAGAACACAGTTTACATGCATCATCAAAAATTACTTTAAATATTCAATATTTCATAAAAATATCTCTTCATATTTGAAAAATATACTAACAAAATTACTTTATTGCTCTACTCGCTTGTTGTTGATTTTTACAGGGTGTCGTAATACAAGCCGATGAGGCTGTTAAATATTTTACAAGGCCCATCAGGGAAGAGTTCGGCGACGAAAGTGCTTACAGGTCATTAGGAACTTATATAGCTACATACCTCATCATTTCCATTTACGACCAAAAACCTTTGCAAAACTTTATTTTTATTTAACCCCAAAAAAGGAGCGGGTTCTCAACTTAGGGCGTCAGAATATTTTTTAATTTTATATTTGCTACCTTAGAACTTATCTCCGTGAAAAAATTTAATGTTTCTTTTATTTAAAAGCTGACGCTTAGGTACTAAATGGTCATAATCTTATTTAAGCAGTATGGTTATTTTTCATATTTACATGTAATTAAATACAACGCAAGGATGATACGTCATCATCATCACCCTATTAACGTTCTCACTGCTGGGACACAGGGACTTCTCTCTAAGCGAGAGAGATTAGGCCTTAATTTTCACCACGCTGGCTAAGTGTGGGTTGGTGAATGTCACATGTCCTTCAAACACTTTAAAGTTATCAGAACATGCCGGTTTCCTCACGATATTTGCCTTCACCGTTAAAGCACGAGTTTTTAAAGCGCACATTCCTTTTTTAAGAAGAAAAATCCAGAGGTGCGTTGCGGCTTCGGAATGAAAGTCGAGTGTCCTCCCACTTAGCCAACACGGATTTTTAAGGATTACACCTACCTAGTTAGTTTTAATATAGCCCGGTTTCGGAAATCCGGGCTATATTAAAACCATAGACAGATGTTAGGAAGAGTAGTCCCCTTTTCGTACACTTGTCCAATTTACTTTTGATTACACTGCTTCCATAAGGTTAAAATTTGTATCGAAAATTGATCTTCTTGAAAATTGTTGTGTTAAAAACTCAACAATTGTTATGTTTTCATAATACTAAGATTTTAAAGAACATAATTGATAGAGTTTGGGCACCTCCCCAACATTTTTGCGACAGAAACAATGATGATAAATAATTCTAAATAGGTACCTTACTAAGGTTCTCAATTGATTTTATATTTACTTTTACTCCCCGGATCAGCATAGTACCGGGCAGGGGAAGTGTTAAAATATTAATTATGATAGATTTACCGGTAATTTAATACGTTGCAAAACAAATATCTTTGTTGTGTTCGGGTAATCGTTATACAAGCAAACAATTTTGATAAAATAGTTTTATGGTCATCATGAGAAGTGAATGCCAACCCAGGCCCACGTTGCCATAGCTGTGTATAACAATGCTTCAAAAAATTAAATACTAAAATAGTTAGAAACTCATTTCACTTTTTGCTCAGACTGTCTGGTCTGTATAGCAGTGAACGACCACGAATATAAGCTCAAAAATTTGCTTATCAAAGGAATTATTATACAGATCGGAAACTACCTAAGTTGTGAACATTATGTACTAAAATGCTATGTTACCTTACTATTTATTTTATTTTATGTGCATTGGTGTGTGTAATATAATAGAATATAAACTATTATATTATATATTAATGTACAAGGAAAACGACAGTAACATTATTGAAGACGTTTAAAAACAATTCTGAATTAACTTGTTAGTGGTACGCGTTTTTATAATCCTACCGCTTGCGGCGCTAAAGGGTTCGATTCCCGCCGAGGCGTCAAGTGTTTGTATGTTCTGAAAGCACTATTTCCTTGGTCTGGGTTTTACTATCTATACTAATATTATAAAGCTGAAGAGTTTGTTTGTTTGTTTGTTTGAACGCGCTAATCTCCGAAACTACTGGTTCGAATTGAATAATTCTTTTTGTGTTGGATAGTCCAGTTATCGAGGAAGGCTATAGGCTATATAACATCACGCTACGACCAAT
Organism: Gymnoscelis rufifasciata; assembly: GCA_929108375.1. NCBI lineage: Eukaryota > Metazoa > Arthropoda > Insecta > Lepidoptera > Geometridae > Gymnoscelis > Gymnoscelis rufifasciata. Next base: position 8,204,126 of record OV815308.1, on the reverse strand, counting down.
AAGAGCAAAGATATAGTGGTAAATGTGTAAAAAACGGGAGAAATTGTTCATCTTTGAAGCCTTTCGTTGCGTGCGCCGTGAAAACGGTTCAAGATACACAAAAAATATGTATTAAAGAATAATAGCTCTTTTAATGATCTAAAAAACAACCCGCGATAGTATATGTCTATCTTTTAAGATTAACTCACAAGAACCGTTTTTATGGTACCTAATTTAGTCGAAATAATTTGTTTAAGTTGTATCAACATAATAATATTAATCTTTATTCAAATAAATATGTTGTTGGTTAAGAGTACTTCATCCATTATAACGCGGGTAGCACCGCAAGGCACAGCTAGTGTATAATAAAAAATATATCAGTCGTCTAGTACCCGTAACACAAGCTTAGCACGGGGGCCTTATGTTGTTGTGTGGATTGTTCGCAAATATTTATGATTTTATTATTATTATATACCGCAGAATATTAACACAATTAAATTCAGACTATATTTCCAACCAGCTATTACTACACCTGTAAACAAAGAATTGGAAGCAATAAAAGGAAACCAAAACTCAATTCATTGCTTTCAAACAGGTCCTAGTTCATTAAACCTACTGATTATTCAAGTTAGTTATTGAAATTTCTTAAATTTTCAGAAATGGGTTGATTTATTGGTTAAAATTTTACTTTAACAATAAGCAAAGTATTTACAAAAATGTATAATACTAACCTGCAAGTAGCTAGACAAAAGTACTTCAAAGAAAGTTAAGGCAATAGGCTCATTTGTCGATTATAAATGAATAGGATTACAGTCATTATTTTAGCCTGATCTGAGCATTTAGCACCTCCACTTCACTTGGGGCATTGGGCCCCAGGGCACAAGCTTTGTATTACACTCTGCCCATCTTCTAAGATGGATTCAGTATCTAACGGAAAGTGCTTCTGTTAGATACTGTGGTCCCAAGGATAAAGGCTGAAAATATGACTAGGGTATGCTATTGACTTGTTATTGCTAGTTATTGACTTGAAGGGAGGTTATTTTATTGCAATCACTATTCAAAATATTTGACACTGTTTGAAGCTTACAATAAATATGTATGTTACCGGAAAATAATACGTTACTAATCAAATTCCTAGTAAAATGATAACATGATGGAAAATCATCAACGGCTGTTGGAAAGTATTATTAAAAGCTACAACCTTTAGTAAAATTATCAGCCTCATGTACTTACAATTATGATTTACGTAAAATCATACACAAATGTGTATTATTTTACGTAAAAATGGAATCCGTAAAATATTACGCTGTTATGTAATTGAATTTTGATTGTTATCCTAATAAAAAATTATTGCAGCTGGATTGTTTTACTTATGGTTCTGTACAGCCAACTTGCCAGTTCTAATAAAGGAGATGGAGCGAGATGAGCAAGCTGCAACGATCGCGAAACTACAACATCTTATTGTAACCAACGACAGTTTTCCAGGAAAGATCCCCGATATGGCTCACACAAAACATCTGATGATAGCTTTGCAAAGGGAGTATTCGTTGTGCAGAAATACAGGGGGTTCGAAAGAGATGGTTATTAACAAAATGTCAGGTAATTGTAAAACCCACATTAAAGTAAACTGTCATACCGACTGAGTGTAATTTAACGAACTATCGGACATTTAGTTTAAAAAAACGTACATTATATTATAAGGCATTACGTACTAACAAGAGATGCTTATTCTAATAGTTGCTTAAAATATGTATACTTAGTTCAGAAAAATGGCTGCTATAAGGAGACTGTATAGTATCTTATCTACCTAAGTGACATTATAAAATAAAAATAATAATAGTCCACCTTGAGATAGCTTTATAATTGTACATTGTAGCAATGTTCAATTATATTTGTTACATATATTGAACTTTTGATAACTAAACATAGATTTCTACTGTAAAATGCAGACCATGACCACGTTCGCTAATGAAATGGAGGTTAACATAAGTGAATCCCACTCCACCAGTTGTTACAGAGACCACTGCTTTAGTTTGTGTACTCTCCCGGACCACTATTCCCTGAAATAAAAATTTAATCATTAAAAAAACAAAACCTCTTAGCTCAAAGCTTAGTGCACGATTGAAGGGTATGTCCCGCTGGTCCCCTCTAGGATTGTCCCCTTCGGACCGTGTAGAGGGGACAAGCGGGACATCGTATTAGCGATATCCCGCTGGTCCCCTCTACCGGTCACTCAGAGGGGACAAGTGGGCTGTTGAATTTTCCGATGACCCAGATGTCCCCTCTGGAGAAGTAGCAGTTAAATTTTACTTGAAATTGTATATTAAAACTATACTTTTATATTATTTAGTATTTTAAATATTATATTGTTTAGTATATTAAAACATTATCATTTTAAATTACTTGACAAAAATTGGTTGGTGGATGCATGAAGGTTGGTATTTTCTTAGTATTTTTGCGTTAAATAAAACATTTATTATATTTATACGTTTTATTAAGTTAAATAATAAAATTAAAAAAAAAACTAATTTTGCATTTCTTAAATAAATTATTATCGTCGGCTTATTGCAAGAAGTCATTAACCGACAACTCCAAAAGTGTGGCAAAATCAGTTTTAAACTTTTTATGACTTTAAGAGCCCATATCATCAAAACTACGGCAGTTATCGATATAATTTAAACGCCAATATATAGTGATATTTAATTATTATATAAACAGCTGAAATCAGTCTAAATTTAATTATGGCAATTTTTTTAAAAGCTAAAAATGCAAAGATAATGATTTCTTGCGATAAAAAGTTTTGACTAATCTGGAGTTAAGTATTTCTGCAACAAAGTTAAAAGTGGCCTCTTTCAAGTAATAAAAGACAAAATAATCTTATAATAACGTCTGTTATTACTAAAAACTTAAGGAATTACCTTGTTTGTTCATAAAAACTTAATAAAATAACTAAAATGGCCACAGAAATCAATCAATCAGGAAATATTGATATTTCGGTAACTGTCACCTCATCGCTTCCTTTTTTCCCATCAACTTCAGACCACAGGTAGGTTCGCTAGGTTTAGGAGCCTTGGGTGGTTGTTCAACTTTTTTGCAACACGTAAACAACATAAATCTTCGATTGCTTTATCGTTAATATTCGTATTAATAAAAATTGAAATACCTACTTAACTATTTAATGTAGAATTTGAAACCAAGATAGATTAGCTCATTTCTCAAATTGTAACGAATTAAACAAGTTGGTATTGAAACTTTAAATAGGTACCTAACTGGGTAGTAACCTAGGTATGTACATTATTTTATGTAATAATCATCTATTAATGAGAAACCAATATTCAATGTAATTATTACTACCAGTTTTGAATTGCATCTCATAGCTCTAAAATCATAAGTGTCTAAGTTTTGTAAAACCAAACTATGGAAATAAATTATTTTGTATCTTGTATCTCATAAAACTCGCCGGCAACTAATAAGTAAACAAGCATTACATGTTGGCTTAAATGTATGTGTGCAAAAGTCATTACATGCATTTTCCTGTATAATTTTACAATAACAAAAATCACTAATAAAACAATACATCATTCAGGCGATTTCAGTCTTGTATTAAGTTGTTTGCCATGTTTCGGCAAAAGTAATTAATGTGTATATAATGAATTCTCTAAAAACGTTACTCGTTTTGATAGAAATCATTAAAAACCGTTAGTATTTTTTTTCCCAAATAGTATGATACGTCAAAACTAGTTAAGTGCAAATAATGCAAGCAAAACTTAATCCACGGTTTGTAAACGTAAAAGCATTTTTAAAATGTTGATATGTCACATAAATGAATTATGTATGAAAATAAAAATGACAATTGTGTTTTGTTTTCTTTTGGTAAAATATATTAATGTAAGTTAATGAATTTTATGAAACCAGATTGACCAAAAATGCAGTTATTGACTTTATTACCAAGCCATAACTTCTAAGTTTGAAGAGCTACAAATTAGTGAACTAATGACTTCTTGCAGTAAGCCGACGTTATGTATTAAAATTACCTTTTTAACAATATAAAATAGTCATTATAGTATTTATTTATTTAACTAATGCAGGCTTCTACTATGCTATATCTGTAAATAAGAATGTAAAATATAGCATACTAAAGATATCTTAGATACAATTCACTAAAATTATTAATTAAAATCACAGGTATAGATCACACTTATACATTAAACACAATAAATGATACAATAGTTTTTGAGTTTCGTTTAACAAAGCTTGTATTATGGGGACTCGTGAACTCGTTACTCGACGCGAATGGTGGATTTTAATATAAATAAACATTTTGTACTTACAATAATCTTGAGCAAAGTAGTGCACTTTTTTCTTCGCTGGGGACATTCCCATACTGTTAGTTCAGTTTTTTTTTTATGTAGTACTGGTGACCTTCTCTTAGTAAAACTGTTCCATTTCGTCTTTCTATACAAACTAATGAGTTAAAAATTTTATTACAAGAAGCACACTTGTCCCTGACATTGTTAGGAATGCACTGATAAGAAAATGCTAATTTCTTCGTTTTGGCAATACGGTGTTTGTTGAAACAATATCCTAAAGACCTTCGGAGATGACATTAACTCTCCACTATGGAGGTCTCTTGTGGAGAGAGTGATAATTGAATGAACCTTTTTCCTAGATTAATCGCTCTCTGGACAGGCCAGTATCTGTCTATGTTTATGTTAACTTAAACTATGAAATAAAAGATTTTATTTTTATTTATTTCATACCGAGGTAGCCAATCAATCATATTACCAAGTAGTATACAACGAATTAGTATACATATAAACAATGTTTTAATAAACTTTATAATATATATAGTTTTAATATACAATTTCAAGTAAAATTTAACTGCAACTTCTCCAGAGGGGACATCTGGGTCATCGGAAATTTCCACAGCCCATTGTCCCCTCTGAGTGACCCGTAGAGGGGACCAGCGGGATATCGCTAATACGATGTCCCGCTTGTCCCCTCTACACGGTCCGAAGGGGACAATCCTAGAGGGGACCAGCGGGACATACCCCGATTGAACATAAGTGTACCAATGTACTCAGTCACTCAGGTCGCAATTTGCAACAAGCTTAAACTTAACGAAGATGACGTCATATGACAAAAATGAAATATATAAATTGTTATGTTTTCTATTTTGGATTATGTTTTGTGTTTAGACTGTAAGGACTGACGTAGCTGTTTGTTGTATGTTGTGAATTGCTACCATAAAATACGTATAATAGTTACCTTAATGATTTGTAGTCCAACATCTGAGTAAAATATTTCTTTTTCTCTTATCAAGAAAGGGTAAGCCACATATTCACATTTTTGCTGCCAAGTTAGGCGCGTGTTATAGTTAGTACCGGAAGTAAAATCAGTGGCCAGACACGTCATTATACATACAAGTGAAAAGGTACACAAAATTATATCAAACTTCATGATGAATATCGCAATAGACGACTTGACTAAGCAATGGGTGTAAATATTACTCACTGATGATCAATGTTAATTAAACATAAACAGTGTATCGAAATAGGGTTCATAGGTCATTGATAATACTTCTCTGAAATGTTTTATTAGTTTGAATTGTTATAGGTAGTGGATGTTATATAGATAAATTACAAATAATGATAAACGATTCCTAATTGGTAGTTTCCGAACTGTAAATTATTTTGTTATTCTATTTAATTTACATTGCCATAAGTGTTATGAATTTCCAACTTTTTTAAATTGTTGGATTTCATAAAAATCCGTTTAGACACCACTTAAGGTTCAACTCAGTGTAGATTGATAAGCACTTGCCGTTTTAAGGTTTCATTTTCACTCCTTACCAGTGTCGGTCGTATAGCGTGCCTTCGCAGGGCCCCGTATAAAAATATTGTTGTGGACCCATATCTAGGGTAAAGACCCATATCTAGGTTACGTATCTGTCTTTAAATTTTTAATAAACTTGTTAGTAGGAAACGTAGGAAAAAAACAACTGGACTTCTCTTCCAATATAACAAAAATGTTTTAGAAATAAAACAAACAAAACAAGTAAAAATAAATTAACTATTTCTTAGTAAGTTGATTATTTAACAGAGATTTAAAATTTAAATAAAACTGTGTCTACTGTATTTATTACATATTAAATAATAAAATATACCAACGAGCCGCCAATGAATATGAGATTTCGCAAAAAGTAGATCTCGCGAGAACGAGATTGTTTTCCCTAGATGTAAGGGTTTGGCCAAATTTTTAACGTAAGCTTTTATGACCTTTGTGAATTCTGAAAATTAAAAAAAATAGGAAGTTTTTATTAATTTTTGCTTCACGCACGTCGGGGGTCATGTGGACCGGGGGCCCCTTAAAATTTATATGGTGGTAGCTACGCCCCTGTTCCTTACCTTTTCTGGTTTAATTTAAAAACATTGCTTCGTAGATTGCAACTACAAAAACCAGGAAATAACAATATTGTCCCGAAATTTGCACAAGTAAATCGTCTACGCAACTTTATTTCTCTAACGTACCAAAGCGTTCAAAGCGAAACTACTAAATACTCAGCTTATCCTATTTGCAGATTGGAATTAATACGAATATTCTGGAAGAAGACTTTCTTTTAAGAATATTTCTTTTACATGAAATATTTCAAAAGGTTTTAGAGAATTCATATATTTTTGAAATAAGTGCCTTATTAAAATAATAATGTTTTTATTCAGGTTAATACCTAAATGAATGAATAAATAAATTCCAAACAATTCATACAAAAACATCTTACCCCGTGGTAAGTTCTAAGTTTGTAAATAATGTAGTAATTGTGATGATAAATTTCGTCATCAGTTCATAAATATTCTTGCTAGAACACAGGATCTCTTAAGTTAAAAAAATATCAGTAAAGTAAATTCCAATTCCTTATATTAGTACCATTTTTACCTATTTATTAGCTTTAAAACAAAGTAAAGCAACATTATTCAGAAACAAAAAACAATTCTAGGTTATCTATTTTACTTCAACCAACAGAAGAAATAACGAAAATTTTACATTAAATTGCCCAACTTGTTGAACCCGGGAAATTGTGATCTTTGCAATGCAATTGAGTTTAATATTATTCCCTTGAACGTCGAGAGCTTTAAATCTAATTATATGGGGACAACAGCGATGACGCAGCCCGTCAGAAGAAGATGTACCAGATCTACCAGATGAAAAGATAACTTATATTTTCTTTTCATCCATATTCTATGAAAGCGTGGAACGTATTTAATCAGAGAAGTGTTTGAAAGCTTTCAATGAATAGAATTCATATTTGAAATACGTGAGCACGTGGTCCATTGCCGAAACATAACGCACTGCACATCAGTAGCACAGTACGTGCTGATTCCGCGATACAAGCGAGCACTCTAAATGTGATACAGATAATATAATAAAATAAAATTGCGATACGAATTCGTGAGAAAATTTAAATAAATGACTTTTCTGTTTGCACATAAAAAGAAATATATTGCGGCACAATGAATGTGGGGGGATGGGTGGTGGGGTCGCGGGCGAGAGACGCCGCCGGGGAGGGGCCCCCAGGGGGCGGGGGGTGACCCACTTTAACGGGACAAGTAATATTACTTTTTACTTTTAGGCAACTATTTCATGTTTTATTGCGATAATAACATAATATTATGAGAATCCCGAGGTATAATTTACATATTTTCATATTTTTGTAATATAATTTTAAAGTGTTATTTATAGATTAAAGGAAAAGCGCAAGGATGGACCATCAATGTTTTTAAGGATGAAAATAGAAATATAAAAACATTTAGTACGAGGTAGATGAGCTTTATAAAATCGTTTTCAGTAAATAAATGGAAGCAATTTCTTGTACATTTGTAACTTACCTATAGCGTTTAAACATTGTTATCTCCACTGAGTACAGTATTTCTAAGAATCCCAAAAACAATTCGATACAAGAAAGCAGGAAAATTTGAAACATGTAAAGTCTATAAAGGGGAAAAGCAATCATACGTCTGATTCTAAGCGAACACAATACCTCTACAAATTGTATAGAACAGTGTTGGTGTATGTGTGTAGCGATATTGACGGAGCTTGTTTACACACAGCCCTGTGTGTGTAGGTATTCGTTATCCCACACTCTTGTTTTGTGTAGGGAGTGTATTCGTTTGAATTTAATTATGTTTTGCAGAATAACAATTTTATGTTAAGATTGCTAGGGAAACATTATCTTTTAATTTGTTTTTCCTTTACATTTACATGGTATAAGAGTTGGAGTCGAGTAAACCCATATTACTAGTTACTAGGTAAGTTGATTGTAATTTTGACAAGTGTCTAGCTAACTAGAGTAAAAGTCCCTTTCCTTTGCCTAAGCGCTACATTTAGTGTTTCTTCGAAGCGGCTTTAGTAATGCAATAAAGGCAAGGAGTTCGCAATAAAAAGCGGAAAGCTATTGTCAGTGTGAAATCAGTTTAAGTGTCGATACGGTTCGTAAAATCAGTTATTTAGATACTCAGAAGCCTAGAGAATCTTCTTCGAGTTCGATTCAGATTCTAGATGAATTTCTATGGAATCGTTAATTATGGCAAATCAAATTAGAGTTCATAAAGAAAAATAGAGCTTAGAGTGAAATCAATTTATTTATTCAGGTTATCATCATAAATTAAAGGTTTGACGATATGTGTATCCTTTGAGGTTTGATCCCTCTAAATAGACTTGGCCACAAAAAGTAATATACATTTACTTATAATAAAAAGGCTCCTTTTGAAGCTGTGACGTATACATAATTATAAAAATATTTTATTTTCAGTGGCTTTACATTTTAATTTTTAATTCTTATGCGATATTTTAGTAGTTATATAAATTAAGAAAACAATAGTAGTTATAGTACCTATCTCATTATAAAATCTCAAATGTAAATAATATTATTTTTGTATCCTATTAATAATAAAGCGTTAATTGAACGTTTGCATTATACAAAGTAAATCAAGATCTTTTGTCAGGCATTTTATCGTAACCTAATTCATAAAATTAAGGACGTCCAAGTGAAATTTCCTACGTTATCTCTCTTAACCAAGGGAACCCAAAAATGTAAAAAGCTTCGAAACAAAATAAGCTAATTTAAAAGAACAAAGACCCTCATTCCCTTCAGTTACATTTCCGATGAACTGTTTTCATTGTCCATTTTTGGAGCACAAATTCTATTAGCAATATATCTCAAAGAAGCCCCAACCAAAGTCAATCAAATGGGGATAAGAGAAATGGACCTAAATCAATATATTCTCCCCAATTCTCAACTGTTTGTTTTTATTTTTATCCCCTTATTTCGGTTTAGCGATGTACTTTAATTTTTTTTTGTTTGTATCTGTCTCATCTTCCTGTTTTGAAGCTGGTGAAAGTCATTGACCTCCATGTAACGTTAGTTTAATTTAAAAATACAAAGGCTGGTGAAGCCACTTAATAAAGTAATGTTTTATGATTTCGCATAAATTGTGTTGATTATAAACGAGAATGGGCTTTTGTTTCTGAGTTGACCTTTCGTAATTGTTTCCGCTCGCTCGATTAATGCGATCGAAGGGTGGTCCCTATCTGATAACAGACAAAATATTGCCATCGTGGTAGTTCAGTTTATCTATGCAGATAATCCACTTTGTTTTAACCTTTGGATAGCTGTTATTGTTCAAGGTCCGCAGATATTGTGCGTAATCTGGATTTTGCCTGAATTGGGTTGTGTTGTTAGAAATAAAATTATTACTTATTACAATACTAAAAAAAATTGGGTAGGCATATGAAAATTATGTAAAATATTCACTAAATATCACTCTGGTATAATATGACGCCGCTTAATTGTTCCTTCCTTTAATTACGTCCTCAAACAAATAGGATGTAATAGGATGTTGTACAGTGCTTTTAACGTAAACTGTTGCATTAGCTGAACGTTGAACTGAGTCCTTAGTCGGGAAAGCCAATTAACTTAGAAATCACCCGGCAGGTACCTACAATACTCGCCTAGACGACACAGGGCCCTAGACCTGAACTGTTCATCCCTAGACCTTTGGAACTTATAATAACTTAGTGTTTAGAAGCTGCCACAGTGACTAAAATGTTCGTTGTAATCAGTCAATTCTAAGTTCGAAGCTTAGAAAAATATCCAGAGCCGGGAATATAAATTATATGTAAGTACATCAAAATCTGCCACCTCCAGTGGGAATCGAACCTGCAACCTTTTCCCTAACATTTTTTTAATTATAAGCTAAAAGATCAAGTTAAATTCTGCCTTCCAATAAAAGACATTAAAAGCCTTTAAAATGTCAATTTGCATATAAATACTTACTACAAGGGTACATTTTTCGGCCTGGTGAAAAGATACTCGCTTAAAACTGAAGATTAGGTCCCCAACTACCTATAACTATACCAATAGTGGACTATTATAGGCTGATCATGAGTAGTAGATACATAAGCCACGTCTTGAAGCACGCTTTATGTGCTTTATGTGTTACAAGTGACTCAGTTGAGAATATCACTAATCACTTTAATAATAATACTTCGGGGTAGTGCTTCTAAACGTCCCGTACAAAAAATATTTAACAAATTCTGGCGCAAAACATCATAAATCTTGAAACGTACTTATACTATGCTAAATTAAAACTAAATAGTTATACTTGAGCAATTTCAGGAATGAAACGAAGACGAGTGCTCGTTTATAAGCGTGATTTAACAACTCCAGCATATTGATTTTTACGTCGCCGTGGGCCCTCCCCCTCCCGCGGGAAGAGTTGTGCTCGGGGGTAATGCTAAAATGCTTGTTCCCCTATTTGAAAGTACATGCTGGAGGGACTTGCAACTGCGGCAACAATATTTCAACTTATGAATACGATTTTTTAATTATCGCAAATACTTTACGTAAGATTTACGACCGGATGCGTCTTCATTGGAACGTGAATGTGACACACTTTCTATCGTGCGGTTATCTATATTCTGTCTAAACAAGCAATTTGGTCACGGCATTGTTATGTTTTATTTTACAACAAAGATATTTTAATTTAGTGTTACCTGTTTTGCTAATTTTTCTTTTGTTTTTCGCTTTGTGTCTTTACATTTTGTTATGTAACGTTGTCTGGGTGGCTTGATTAAAAAGTCACATTTTGATTAATCTCTACATTAAAGCTAAAGAATTACAAACAAACATTAAAGTAAATAGCTGAGTGTATCACTTTGGTATTACATACTAAAAGAACATTTCCATAAAGCAACCAATAACCACTTTTAAAATTTCGTAGCTGAGATAGTCGAATATGAAAGTGTAGGTCCGCGATTGCAAGTCCCCGCGAGTTTGTTCAGCCCCACCCGCGCACTTTTCAGTGGGCCACCCCGCACCCTTCGCTGCACCCCATGTGTTATTCTCCACTCGCTCCGTCCCGCGCCGGGACGCTCCTTCATTTTACTCCAATTTACAACCAAAAAAATATAATAAATATTACTTAAAACGTCATTATTATGTGTTTTATAAAATTGAACTCAGACTATAGAGTCAATGCTTCTTCGGTTGGTCGATTCAGTCGGATAGTGTCTCTATGACACCGCAATGTTGATGATAATGATGTTTTAGTATTCTCTCTCATCGTTTTAGTTTTACAGTCCGATATGGCAGCTCAGCTATAAGTGTCAAAACCGCTTTGTTCTCAAGTAACTGTTTAAAAATATATTGTTGAAATTCATTTCAACGTATTCGTTCAAGCGGAAGCGGTTAAAAACCTTCAGTTGAAAAAAAGCGGTAACGCTGATGTAACTTACGAACGTATTGTGTGAACGATTAACGAGCGAGTTGTTAAAAAATAATAACAGTATTCGTACATTATATACTGCTTAATTAAGGCTTTTTAAATTAACAAACTCTTGGACCATTAATCCCATTCTATAAATTTTAATTATCTTGTATCTACGAAGCAACATTGTCAAGTAAAATGGGCTATGTTTAAAAGCTATAATGTCAATGAAATCGTGGGTAGCAGATTGTTATCAAATCCCAAAGCCCTAGTATAAATGAGTTAATTGACAAGACCTAGAATAAAAATATATATTGTTTTGTGTTTAGGTTTACAGGTAATAAATTTGAAAAGTACATGTTAGGTACTTAAGTACAGTAAAAAAAAATTCACGGGCATATAACACGATCAGCTGAACACTGTATCCTAAAACTGACAGTTGTAGAAAATATTATAATAGGCGAAATATCACATATTTTCAAGTTGACTTTAAACTTAAATTAACTAAAACCGCATTAAAACATATTGTATATCTAATATTTCAAGACTCGGAAGATTATATTACCTACTTATTAATATCTTATTATATCAAATTTCCATGTCACAACGCTAGTTTCCGTACTCCTCCGAAACGGCTTTACCGATTCTTACCAAATTTTATATGCAGTAGGTCTGAGAATCGGCTACTATCTATTTTTCATTTTGCAAAACAACGTTTGCTGGGGTCAGCTAGTATTATTATATTATTCGTATAGCGACCGGATAATGTTTATATTCTTCTTGATTCGTGGTAATAAAATATCTAAGAGTCAAAGAAGACATTTCATATTCCGTAGTAGAGAAATCACCTAATCTTTTTATCAGCGCTGTATAACTATTTTATACATTTTAATTAATAACAAACAATTTAATTCTTATTTTTAATTTTAACTATGATAAAATATTGTCGCGGAAAGTAGATGAATTTATCTTCGTCTAAAACATATATTATAGACACTTGTTCCAATAAGTAGACATACTTTAGTATTCATATATTTCCGTGAGTCTTTCATGAGGTTTTAAAATCGATTTTCAAGATTGGCAATTCTATTCTTATAAGGAGATCGAGCGTGAGTGGGTCGCATCGAGTAGGGCTTTTAAATTATACGGAAGATTTTGTTATTTTTAGCTTTCTTTATTACGTTTTCTTTTACGTAAAACAAAGAAACTGTTAACTTATTTATGTTAATTCTATAATATAATATATTTTTTTTAAGTTCTAAAATTTTGGGAAACATTTGAGAACAAAGGTTTTTCAGGATATACATATGTGTAATATATATATGTAGATGTTATAACAATTTCAAACAAAGTTTATTTTAATTGCTTCAGCCGCAACCCATTTGCATGCAGTTATTCAATCAATACAATTGTCTTCAAATTTAAGGTCCACAAAATTTAATGTAGGTACCCGATCAATTTGAATACTATGGCCCAATCTTTTGACAGCACAATCGTTCTTATTACTCGATTGACATTTAAGATTCTCGATGTTGAAATAACTATTATTCAATTATTCGATTTTGAAAATAGAGATTATTTCAATCCCAGTTTTATGACATAAATTTAAAGATATTCTTATATATATTTTTTTTAAAAAAATTTGATGATGAAATGATAAATTCTTTCTTTAGACGACATTTAACCAAGTTCTTACACTAATGAAAACACCTATACTAATTAAACCTTGACCCGGTGCTAAACAATCCAGGATCAAAGAACACAAATTACTCAATTTAAAAAAAAAATTTTGGAATATAACATTGTTACATTAAAATATATCACTTACTCAAGATTACCTAGGTATACTATATTAGGAGAAAAAAATACGCGTCGAATTGAGAACCAACTTCTTTTATTTTTCTTCAGTTGAAAATAAGTCTCATCACGCCTCATTCTGCCAATATGTATATAAATATGGGAACGAATAAATTTTTAAAGTTTCCATATACAATAATTGACGTTCTACTATTCCCCCCCCCCCCCCCCTTCAAGCCCGTTGTCTTCGATCCGTTCGAGGACTGCAGAATTAGGGTGCTTCAGTTAAAAGCTTCCTTCATATTAGATTAAATCAAGTTTTAACGAACCAATTATGTATGACAAAACGTTATGAAATCACTTATGGTACCTATGTTCGAAAATAAAACAATACCTAGTTCAGACGGCACCTTGGTATAGGTAGTTAAATTGAGGGGCGCCACCCCAACCCTACAGAGTTTGGAAAGGAAAGCTTTTAAGAGCTTTTTGTTTTGTAATTAATTATGTTTTTATTTACATTCTTTGACAATGTTGTGATTTTAGTACTCACAGTTATGTTTCGATGAATACTATTATTATGACTTAAAACTGGTCATCTCAGGACCTCACAGTCTTTAATTATTCCAATACTCTTTCGCATTATCATCATCATCATTTCAGCTATTAGACGCCCACTGCTGGCCACACTCACTGCCCTAATGGGCAGAGAGAGTAACTCTAAGCTAACATACGAATGCCACCTAGTGTTACAGGAGCCTTCCAAAAATAACACGATCACCCTTCAGTGGATCAAAGGTCACAGTGGATCATTCGGGAATGATGCAGCAGATGAACTAGCACGGCAAGGATCAGGAAGGAAAGCAGAAGGTCCGTCTCCGTTCCTGCCGCTGCCTTTCTCACAACTGCGCACCTGGATGAGAACTAGAATAAAAGACCTACACAACGATCGCTGGCATAATCTAACAGACTGCCGACAGGCAAGAACAGCAATGCCAGACCTTAACTCAAGGCAATCCAAACGCCTATTAAACCTTAAAAGAACGGACCTTCGAGTCCTGATAGGAACTATCACAGAACACATCACCCTCAACAAACACCTCTATAACATGGGATCCACAGACAGCTCACTCAGCAGAGGATGCCTCAACAAAGACGAAACAGCTGCCCACGTCATCCTGGAATGCGAGGGAGTAACAGCACAGCGACGTGAAATCCTTAAGAACCCAAGCGGTCACTCCGAGAAGCCTGCGAAGACCCTAGGAAACTTCTGCGCTTTTGGTCGGAGTTGGGCTGGTTACACTAGCACCCCAATCCACGCACAATGGACCACCTTTGAGTCTAAGTGCGGAAAAACAGGGCCCCCCCCTAACTAACTAACTAAACGCCCACTGCTGGACATAAGCCTTCGACGCACGTCTCAAAGACGACCAATTATTCCGATCGGTCACTACTTTTATCCACCATGAGCCAGTAACAAATATTTGCATTATAATAGTGCAATAGCTTGATACAAAAATTATGAACAATATTTAAATTTTTAAAATATTTTTATGCAGAAAAAATTAAGACACATCCTTAACCTTCGCGCACAGGATTCGAACCCACATCTCCAGGATTGCGCCCTGACGTGACCAATTTCACCAACGCGTCATCATTCATAGGTCGAAATTTTTCTGCACTTTGTATTATCGAGTGAAGCCCCGAAGTAATTACTTTTTCTGCATAAAAATAGTTTAACCTGCAAAGTGAGGTTTATCACTTATTAAAAACATTAAAAATATATTTAAGTTATCTAGGTAAGGATATTAAATCAACTATGAATTGACCTAAACTATGGATATTTTGATGCAAATTATAAGCAGCGGGTAACATAATATATTTGTACCGGTTTAATACCCTGTGTGTCCCATGTACATTACAGCCCAAATATTTAAATAAATATGGGTAAAAATCCTACTTTCAACGTCCAACAAATCATACTCCTTCGACGTCATTAAGGTCCTAAGTCTTCGGGGACAAAATACTAATTATCACTTTTTTTTAACCCCCGGCCGAAAAAGAGGGGTGTTTTATGTTTGACGTGCCTATCTATGGTATCTGTCTATGGCATCATAGCTCCCGAATGGATAAAGCGATTTCAATTTAGTTTTTTTTTGTATTAAAGGTGCCTTTGCGTGTTCTTAGACATGTTTGATGAAAATCGGTTAAGCCTTTTAAAAGTTAATGGGGTTGAAAGTGGGGAAGAATTACCGAATATCTGCAAATATACTCTACTGGGGTCTCAAATGCAAGCGCTTCACGTGCACATCACAAAATTATATGATTAAGGAAAGTAAGGTTTTAGAATCGGGGTTGTCTTTTTATTTTAAACTAGTGGCCCGGCGTCGCACGGGTAAAAAAAGTTCCCGGCAATTATTCGATTTTTTTTCGCCTTTTAAACCTTTCCTAGACCTCCACGAACATTTCAAGACTAACATAACATAAATCCGTTCAGCCGTTCTCGAGTTTAAATCACACTAACGAACAACAATTCATTTTAATTTATATAGATTTAGATTATTTATTCAGTGATTTTTAAATGGGCCATTAAAGATTACCAAACCAAGAGAACCTCCAAATATCTAATTGGCATATCTATCCATTGCTAAGTTTACTCGGATTTTGTGAAACAATATCTTAGGGCCTGTTTCACAATCATCGGTGAAATAGCCAATGGTTCAGAATGGTCAGTCAGTCACTGACTGTTTACTTGATAGCTCTATATTTTAGCCATTGGTTATTTTATCGGAGATTGTGAAACAGGCCCCTACTTAACAAACTTTACCTTGAATCGTCATATTTTCTATCGCGCAATTACTAGATTAGATATATTGATTAGTTTTGACTTTTGACTCTTACATCGCTACTTACTCACTACTTCACGTTTGGTTGTGATATTATGAAAATAAATCAACTTCCAATCTACAAACTAAGATCACAATTTTAAAGTAATGTGTCATTAATATATCGCTTTTATAAAACTTTTATAAATATTATACCTGCAGTTATAATTTTCTAAACATAAATATAGACCCATATAATAATATTAACATTATTATCAAGCTTCGATCAAGTTATTACATCAACCTCAATACGAAAGCCAATAATTATAGATAATAATCGTTGTTAGCTCAGTGTACAGCTTGTTTTTGTTTGTCATAGACATTAAACTTTAAAGTCTAAAACTATAAACTAAGGTGGTTTAAATCAAAGAGCGGAAATGTTGTTATTTTGGTGGAAATCAATTTCGTATTTTCATGATGTGTTTGAACAAGTTTTTTAGGTTTGTTGTTGATATTTGTGATATGTATATATATAGTTAGTTTGTTATCTTTAGAAATCACATCGGCGCTTTTTGGAAACTATTGGAGCATCTTGTATAATAATTTATTTTATAAAGAACAAATATCTATATCCTTCCTTAGTATAAAGCATGAACAGTTTTATATTAAATTAGATTAAGTATATAACAAAACACAAACGGGTTGCAGAAAACGATTGAAAAATAAAATTGAAAAATCCTGGCTAGTAAAAAGCAAAAGGGAAATCAGCATCATTACACTAATAAAACCATAACGCAGATAAAATCAATTTATAACATGATGTTAAGCAGTAAGTTAAAATAGCGATAGCTTATTCATCATAAATCGTTCATGGACCGTCTATAGAAAAGGTTTTAAATTGTTTCTCGATGTTAATAAATTTTAAACAGATAAACCTGTACATCTCGGGCTCACGGCTTAAAAAACGAGTATCGTGAGTATAGAATCCAGACGAAAAAAGTAGTCGTGCAACATTTCACAAGGCACAACGGCCGATGCACGGCATTGTGTGCCTTAACAATATCCACGGCCAGGGAACACTGCCCAATAAATACAACACGTCCGCGACGTCATTTCAACAAATCAAATACCCTACGCAAACAAACCTCCATCGACCATTCCAGACGATTTGAATTTTATACAAGCTTCGAGCAACCCTCCGACGCGACTACTACTACTACCTACTGGCTGTCTAAACACTGCTTTCATTCTAATTTAGGATTTAATGAGCGGAGTCTACCTGAAAAAACTGTTATGGTTGTAAATGAGCATGAGATAGAGATTAAATCATATTAATTAGAAAACAGGCTAAGGCTAAGTGCGCAGTAGAACTACCACCTATCCACCATTTTAGGTAGCACCAAATCTAGCTATTAATTTAAACAAAATATAATTTAATCATAGTTTAGGTTGAAATTAAATTCTAATAATAAACTCAAATTTATAACAATCTTTTGTATAAATTTAAAAATATACACAGGACTAAAATAGTTTATAAGTTTCAACCTCTGGGAAAATGGGTTTGAAATGTTTATAAGTCGAGCTCAGGTCACTAGAGTACATCCGAGGCGCGTCCCATCGGGAGGGGTCGCAAACAGGTTATGACCCCGGCAAGTAACTCGTTCGAAGCCTCTGATGTGACCACATCACGAGACCCACAAAGCCTTCAGAGACACCACGATATTTCCCAATTTCTTTAGCGAAGAACCAAATAAGACAGATCTTATTAAAATGGCTGCCTCGATGGTCTTTTACGTCCCAAAACTAGATATTTTTCCGGATAATACAATGACAAATCAGTATGATTGAGCTTTTTTAAAGATTAACGTTAATGTTTATATAAACTTAGTTTTGAGAAGTTATATAAACGAAAGGTTTAAAAGAAAATCAGATTCCATAACTTAAGGATTAAACGTTGATTTGGTTCCAAATAAAAATAGAAGACACTCGCAGAGGCACCTATTATGGAGCGTTTCCATATGTATGGACCGCTCCGACCCTGCGTCAAGTGTATTAAAACAATGCTGCGATTTGTTTAGATACTTTTTCCACGCATAAGTAAATGAATATATTTCTAATATTACCACATAATACGCTATTGTTCTTCAGTTGCTTGATATTTCTCGTGTATTTTCAACGCTTGGACGCTATTTAACTAGCAAAGCGTGAATACCATAAAACAAAACAATGTTACAGTTGGCAATTATGTGACTCATAACAACTTAACGACGTTTACCTAGTTAGTCGTGTGCATAAATCACTCTTCTCAGCATATTCCCTCTGATTTTATCAGATACTTCAATAGCATCGGTTTTAACAATGAATAGGTGGCTTTTAGAACAAAAGGTACGAAAAGTGCGCAAGCGCACGCGTTTATATCTTTTGTATAGGTTAGGAATTTTAAATGCTTTTGTTAATTTTAAGATTACGAACAGTCATTTGTGAACACATCTAATATATAAAATTTCCATGTCACAATGTTAGTTACCGTACTCTTACGTACGTAAATTTTATATGCGTATTGAGTAGGTCTCAGAATAGGCTACTATCTATTTTTCAGTTTGCAAAACAACGTTTGCTGGGGACAGCTAGTTTATTTATTTATTTATACTTTCATTTTATGAAATTGTAAACTTATTTTGTTTTGTTCGATCTAAATGAAAAATTCATTCCAAAAAAAATATTAATTCCCCCTAAGAATGTTTGTGCATCATGTGTATAAATTCCATAGAGGGTGTCTGTTTATAGCTGTTAAGGAATGAAACCATACAATGTCTACATGATTGCCCAATCTCGCCATCTGGTGGCTGTCAAACATCTGAGAAAAAACAAACTTTCCGTGAAAGTAAACAAACGCAGTAATCATAAATAGTCAGTGTTGAAATTTTTAATTATAATAATTTAAAAGATACCTGTGGAACTTTAATTAAAAAAACTATTCACTTAATACGTTTGAAGTTGAAAATTTAACAATATCAACATTTTTTTCAAAGTCTAGACTAGACTATATTATTATAATACATAATCATTATCTATCTACTCGCTCATCATATTAGAACATGCATTCATGAGTTAACTCCGTAAACAAGGTTTTTTGCTGCAAACATATGCGTAAATACTAATTACAGACTTGCAAACAAGAAGTATTATCCATTAATCGTTCTATCTATTAGTGTAAATAGCAAATATGGACAAATGCGGTACATTGATTCACCATCATCATTGCTTAATTCAGTAATGCAATGATTTAATATGACAAAAATAATGAACAAACACAAATTTAAAATATATTACCCACTGAGTATTATCTACATACATATAACTTTTATCAAATGAATTGAGGTGTTACACTATTATGGCTGGTTATGAATTCTTGTTGAACAAAATGCTGAAACAAAAATTCACTTTTATCACAAATTTAATAACGTAGGTACCAACCATCTACATTATTTTCATAATTTCATTCAGCGGGTCATTATTTCCATAAAATTATATCACAAAAATCCGTGCAATTTCACGAGAACTTTTAAACAATTTAAACGGCATAAAAATTACATTCATGTCTGCTTTAAATAAGTATAAAAGCATGTTTAAAATTATTTCAGTCGTATGCAATAAAAGTTAATTCCATGTTGACTCGTATAAACATTGTTTAGTCTCAGCGCTGTGTATACAAAAATGAAAATAAAAAGAGACTAAAAATTGTAGAACCGGTTGGTATCGTGGCGAAGAGAGCGTCGGAGGAGTGACCTCTGCTGGCCTTGACAGCGCGCTCCGAGCTCGATCCTACCACTAATAACTCCTACATTATAATACGATGCAACTATGCGTTACAATAATGTTACGTACGTGTGACGTACAGTGCACTCCTACACCACCGACACATTTCTCCAGGCGAGCACGGCGCGTCTTCAAAACATGATTTGTCGATGCTCGTTTGTCTTCGTAAATGTACCCAAATAGAGCTTTTGTGTCTTTGTGTCTACGGTTATGCTTTGTACCGCATTTAGTTATGTTTAAAAGTTGCTATGTGTATACAGGCACTATTAGAACTATGACCCAAACCTTAAAGAATTTGAATGGCCTTCGAAGCCCTTTCTGGAAGTTCAGAGGTTTACTCTTTGTACTTAGAAAGTTTGAACTTCATTTTAGATTTTAGATTTAACTAATTAGAAACGTATGATTGAGTCACAAATCTATACTAATATTATAAAGCTGAAGAGTTTGTTTGTTTGTTTGATTGTTTGTTTGTTTGATTGTTTGTTTGTTTGAACGCGCTAATCTCAGAAACTACTGGTTCGAATTGAATAATTCTTTTTGTGTTGGATAGTCCAGTTATCGAGGAAGGCTATAGGCTATATAACATCACGCTACGACCAATAGGAGCATAGATATAGTGTTAAATGTGTAAAAACGGGAGAAATTGTTCATCTTTGAAGCCTTCCGTTGCGTGCGCCGTGAAAACGGTTCAAGATACACAAAAAATATGTGTTAAAGAATAATAGCTCTTTCAATGATCTAAAAAACAGTCCGCGATAGTATATGTCTATCTTTTAAGATTAACTCACAAAAACCGTTTTTATGGTACCTAATTTGGTCGAAATAATTTGTTTAAGTTGTATCAACATAATAATATTAATCTTTATTCAAATAAATATGTTGTTGGTTAAGAGTACTTCATCCATTATAACGCGGGTAGCACCGCAGGGCACAGCTAGTTATGTAAATAAATATTTTGATTAGGTATTATCTGAAGAAATTATATATCTTTAAATAAACATAACTAGTTAAACTTTAAAAATAAACCGCCTTTATGATACAACCTTAAAACAAATATTATTTTATTCCGACCGGAGCATGTTTTTAATATTAATAAGAGCACGATAAACTTCCGCATTACAATAGGTCTCTTAATAAAAACAATGAGAACACTGAATGCATTTCATTTCATAAAGTGCCTGTAAATTGAAAGCTCGCAAATTAAATTCGCCGTTGATGATGCACAGACGGATGTGTGTACCTATCTACCGGGAGTATCGATGATGCTCGACGTGCTCGAACTAGGAACACACAATAGTTCTGACCAAACTTATCACTGCGATTCTCACGTGAATCACTAAAACCCCGCAATATTATCTAAATAATGCTCCTGCATTAATTTTCCGAATGAAGATAGTGCGCCTTAGGTTATCAATAAGTTCCTTAGCAAGTTGTTCTGAAGTTATCGCTAAAGTAACTTATTAAATTCCTGAAAATCCACAATTGATGTAATAAAACAAAACAGTACGCCAGAATTTCAATTGTTTCATATTGATCTACACCGATTCTTGTGTCTAGAAGGGGTATTTGGTGCAAATAGTGAAGCCGATTTTAGTGTCTAAGGTGTTGTGTTACGGGCAGTTTTGGTCTGTAGGGTGCGTGGAAGTGATGCAGGTGAGGAGTATGCCGACGCGGGACAATGGGCATTCCAGTCGGCGGGAGGGGGCGGGTCGCGTCCTACCCCATTGTGCAAGTCAACGTTGTCCCGGACAACAACTTATTAATTAAGTGCATGATGATTATAACAACTACGGTTTTGTTGGTGAAATAAACATTTTATTAAGCGAGACTTATGCTTTTAGATTCTTACGAATTTTTAAATATTATAAAGCTTAAAGTAAAGGGCTTTGGTGGTAGCTGTTATACAAAAATGTATTCGCGACAACTTTGATTATAAGACCAATTAAGAAGTTAAGTTAGAACTCGTTAAGCTAAAGTTAATTCATTATTATAAGAAATATAAAATAATTATTAAGATGTTAAGATATGATTTCATATGGCCGATGTTCTTCTTCGATGGCCATTGATTTGTATTTGAAGTCAAACTTATAAAACATTTTCAAAAGGATGACAAAACTACGTATTTCAAGTTTTTCATTTTGACAGCGTAAAATATTAAAGTCACATGCGAGCTTTGTTTTTCTGATTACAAATTTCTTATGATACAAATAAATTACGTACAAAACTTTGATACAACGTAAATAGCTCTTAAATTAAAGCTAGACCAAAATTTTTATTATCTTTAATAAAGGTTGGTAACAACAGAATAATTCTGTATTATCCCACTTTATTTGTCAATATACTAATGCATTATTATAAAGACCTCTATGATCTCCGAGCGACAGGACTCTCAAATATAAATAAATATATATTTCCGGACTAATCACACATCATCACATAACCCCAAACTAAGCAGAGATTGTACCATGGGTGTTAGGTGACTGATATACTCTATAGATACATTTTGTTTTTGTAAAAAATATGTACGTAGAGAACACCCGGGCCTGAAACCAGAAATTGTAGATGGTACAAAATCTAGTCCCGCGGCGGGAATCGAGCCCGCAAGCTCCTGCGTTTAAGGCGGACTTTCGCCCACCGGACACAGAGGTTGTCAATATCTCGCATATTTGGGAAAAACTGACTGTAATGACCAATATAACTTTTAGCCGGCACGTTCGAAATATTTTTGACATCTTCATCACAACGCCGGCGCCGGCGCCTTTATATTAAGTCAGCTCAGTAGTAATTTTTCCGTCTCCGTGAGTTATTCTAGGCATTTCAAAGGCTAATGCTTTTAAATAAAGTACATAAACTAACATTGCTCCACGGCGGGAATCGACTCCCTTGTACTCCAAGCGGACCTTCGTTTACTGTGTCACTGAGGCATTCTAAATAGGCATTACAGGATTTTCATGCCCCAGGCGTAGTAATTTATTATTCTATGCCCCAGGTTTTACAAACTCAATCTAGACCATCGTCCATTACGTTTTTTAATTTATTTCTCCATCCACGGTTGTATGGAAAAAATTTCTTTTAGCAATAAGACCGCCCAATACGCATTCTAGGTTTAGTTTTGTTTCTTTGTTTGGTTTGTGTAATAAAGTACTTTCTATCTATATATCTAGTGGACTATTTAGAAGCAATTAAAAGCTCATACTTGGTTCATACGGACGAGTAGGTATATTCATTTGCGGGCTCAGCAGAAAATGTTTCGCGTGAATTTCTATCGTTATCACCCACAGAATAGAGTAAATATCCAGCCTATCCCATTTCGGCTCTGTATACTGTTATAGTCACCAATTCCAACTAAAACGCTTTGGCTAGTGTTTCTACCATAACTAGTTTCTAAATACTAACACAGAAGGAAATTGATTGATTTAATTTTACTTTGTTTTGTGCGATATAAATCATTTGGCCGTTAATCGTTTTTAAGATCTCGTAGCCAAATGGTAAAAGACGGAGCACTTATGGATTCGTCATGTCTGTCTATCTGTCCGTAGGTCACAGCAGTTTTCTTTCCGAAACTAAATTATCTATATAAATAAAAATGAATTGTTGTTCATTAGTCTGATTAAAACTCGGGAACGGCTGGGCCGATTGAGGTGATTTTGGTTTTAAAATGTTTGTCGTAGTCCAGGGTAGGTCTAAACGGTGAGCAAATAAGGAAAAATTGCCGGGACGTTTTTTTACCCGTGCGACGCCGGGGCGGGCCGCTAGTAAGAACTATATATTTGAAACTTGGTAAGAAGATGTATTCTGTGAACTGCATTAAGATTTTTACACAAAACTTTAATAACCATACTGGCTTAGTGGCGCGGTGGGTTGCGGCGCTAGAGGTACTCGTAGCGGGTCCGATTACCGCCGAGGGTTCAAGAGTTGGTATGTTCTGCAAGCACTTTCTCCTTGGTCTGGCTGTTTTATATGTATAATTAAAAAATATGTGTGTCTATTAGAGGTATATTAAGTATATCAGATGTCTAGTACCCGTAACACAAGCTTTAAGCTTACCACGGGGCTAGATATTGTTGTGTGAATTGTCCGGAAATGTTTATTTATATATAACTATCGGTCCACTGGGGGGTGGACAAAGGGGGAAAAAAAAACGAAGAGGGCTTTGCACCTAGTTAAACACACACAAAAAATGTCATCAAAATCGGTCCAGCCGTTTAGGAGAAGTTTAATGACTAACACACGTACATAAGATTTATATATATAAAGATATTTGGGCTATCCCATACTTAGCTGTAACTGGAATCTTCTTAAATAAGAGAAAGATAAAATGAAAAAAATATGATATACTATGCAAACTTCCACCGAAAATTGCGATTTTTTTTATTAAGTTCTTTTTATTACAATAAGTGTATAAAGTGTACACGGAACTCTTGTCGTATGAGTCCATCTCATACTTATCTAATATATTATCTAAGCCGGAAGTGCGGCGTAGGGTAGGGTTTTAAAACTTAGTGCTGTCACTTTTATCATAATGATTATTAATTTTTTTCCAGAAATTAATGTTGTGGTTAGAATTCTATATTTTAACATTCCAAATTAAACTGTCTATGTTCACTGCAGTAAGTGTTACGCGATAATTAGTGTGTATCGTACAGGCAAAGTGAGCTTCTGAGCTTTTATAATTCGATCGTATGGACACATTATTATAAATGATCAAATATTATTAATCAATAAGAAAAATAATTTTTTTTTTCCACAAAACATGTTAGGTCCTTACATATGAAATTGGCGTTTTTCGTACTGGCCACTTTAATCACAAATTTCTCCTCTTTGGTAAGGAATTCCAAATTCAAATTTGTACAGCTATAGACTCATGTATTTGTGCTTCGATGATCGTCATTCATTTGTTTTTTTTCTTCTGTTTTTTTCTGTTTGCGTCACTCATTTTACAAAATGGAAAACTTAAAATATCGCATTATTTACGAGTACGAGTTCCGCCGTGGCACTAGTGCTGCGGAAACAACTCGAAGGGTGAATGATGTGTATGGCGGTCGTGTTGCAAAAGAAAACACAGTTCGTTTTTGGTTCCAACGTTTTCGTTCTGGAAATTTCGACTTGCAGAACAAGCCCCGTGGACGGCCTGAGACTCAAGTTGATAATGAAGAGTTGAAGGCTATTGTGGAAGCGGATCCATCGCAAACCACGTCCGAGTTAGCTGCAGGCTGCGGTGTTAGTGATAAAACTGTTTTAATTCACTTGAAGCAAATTGGGAAGATTAAAAAGCTTGAAAGGTGGGTACCTCACGAATTGACTGAAGCAAACCGGCAAACGCGCGTCGACTGCTGCGTTACATTACTAAACCGGCACAATAATGAAGGTATTTTAAACCGAATCATTACCTGTGATGAAAAATGGGTTCTTTACGATAATCGGAAGCGCTCAGCGCAATGGTTGGATCCTGGCCAGCCAGCCAAATCCTGCCCCAAGCGAAAATTAACCCCAAAAAAGTTACTTGTAAGCGTTTGGTGGACTAGTGCCGGTATTGTTCATTACAGTTTTCTCAAATCTGGCCAGACTATTACGGCTGATGTCTATTGTCAGCAATTGCAAACCATGATGGAAAAGCTAGCGGCTAAACAACCTAGGCTGGTCAATCGCTCCACGCCACTGCTGCTTCACGACAACGCTAGACCACACACTGCGCAACAGACGGCTACTAAATTAGAAGAGCTTCAATTGGAAAGTCTAAGACATCCTCCGTACTCCCCGGACCTTGCTCCAACAGATTACCATTTTTTTCGAAATTTGGATAACTTCTTGCAAGGGAAAAAATTCAACTCCGATGGGGCAGTCCAAATCGCCTTCAAAGATTTTATTGATTCCCGTCCGACTGGTTTTTTTAGTAAAGGGATCAATGAACTACCTATAAGATGGCAAAAGTGCATAGAAAATAATGGTTCATACTTTGATTAATTAAATATATTATATTAAAAAATATTCGACTTTTTGTTCCTCCCATACAAAACGCCAATTTCATATGTAAGGACCTAATATTATGGTAAATAATAATTATTGATCTACATGTTTTGCCAAGGTCCAAGTGCTTTTTTCCCAGTCGCAGAGTTCATATTTAATACACTTTTATTAAATGCAGGGTTCCCTTTTACCCTGTGTCAGCATTTGAAATTATTTTGTTATTAATGATCAGAGTTGGCAAGTATTGATTATAGTCCAGTTAACGGGCCTTTAACTTGCCCATTTTCAGATGAGTGGCTGTAACCAATGCGAAATTTGTCTTTGATGATCCCGCTTAATGTAGATTATAGATGTCTTAACAATAACAAAGTGCCAATTAGGCTCTACTTAGGGTTAAGCACGCAAAAGTGTCGGGGAGCGATAAATACGCTTATACGATAGCCTTTTGTGTAGCTATCAATAATTTATATTTTTTTATATACATGACGGTCATGACGAATTTGTCCTTGCCATTCTATTATACTCCTAGAAAAATGTACCTAATACTGTTGCCATATTGTGTTACGAAGTAGATAAAGGCGCCTGTGTTTTGTATGTAATGAAATTATAATCTTAGGTCATTAGGTTAGCCTATATTCATTCTAACTTAATATTACGTTCAAAGAGAGCGTGCGAGCAAAATATTTCCTCGCAAATCGATAAGAATGCAGATGAAGGTGAGCGGGTTTCTATAAGACTGTCTATGCTCCATTCATAAGAAAATTAATCATGTTTAATGCAAATTAGAGATAACGATATGATTTATTTACACAAACGTTCAAAGGATTCTAAGGGCCTATTTGGTAGAGATAATTCGAGATATTCTGAGGCAGGGTCGAAAGTTTAGATAACAAAGTGGTTTCCTTTTCAATGTAACAATTATGTCTGGAATACGGTTATCAGAAAAACTTTATCAGTCCAATTTCAATACGTGTTTGAAGTTATGTACCTACAATACTAAATAAATATGACAAGTATGAGATGGATTTGTACCTATATTAGGCTTGTGTAATTATACATAACACACTTATCATAATAAAAAAAATACTTAATAGTCTAAGAAGTTGCAGACAGAGCGGTCACTCAACCAAGTACGACAATGCTCAACGTACACAGCACAGCGCAGCAGCAGTACACAGCTTTATAAATGAGAGGTAAATTTATGTTTAGAATGACGTTTTAAAAAATTTACTTACTACACATCATATATATTTTTTTGGTTTAATCTTAAATGCAGATCACAGGATACGGCTTCTGACCAAGTTTCAACAGTATAGTTCTTATAGTTTTGGTAAAAAAGTGGCTTGAATTGGACAATTTCTTCCAAAATGTTCTATTTTATAATGTAATTGAACTTCTTGGACTAAAAATATCGTTCAACTATTTGTTCAATCATTTAAAAAATGCATGTAATATAATAGGTAAATTTATAATTTATTAGCATGTAATACTATGGTGTTATAATTTTCCAATTTTTTCTATGTTTGTATAACCACCACAAAGAAACAATGCTAAATCAATATTAATAGCTTTCTTTGAGAGTAAGGAACATTCTTGGTCGATGTTCCTCGATTTTTCAAACTAACAATGAAGAAAGAAACGAAAATGTGTTTTCTTCCAAACAGTTACGTTATTAACATTCTAATTTATTAAATTGTTTGTTCCCCTAGTGTTTCGTAAAGATACATAATCGTAGTCTTATTCCAAAGTTTTGGCACTATCGTTTAAATAAAATAAATATTATTAAAATAAAATCTTCTTCAGACCAATATGTAAAAGTTTGAATATATCTGATCAATACAATACATTTTAAACACGTCTATTTCCCGCAAAAAATTGTTTCAAAGTCATGCCTTGATTAGTAAAATAACCAAAGTACACGGGCAAGAATATAAGTTTGTTGTAACTCGAAAACCGGTCTGTAGAGAAATTGTTAACTGTACTTAATGACTTTGTATCTAAACATACAAGTATTACAGAATTAATGAAGGAGAAAATGGTTTGAAATATAGGGCCTTGCGTTTCGATATTAAACATTGATAACAAATAATGCCAGCGTCTAAGTTTCACATGATTACATTTATTATAGACTATCTTCACGTAACTTAGTAGTTACGTTTGTTCGTATATTTATTTTATAAATTACGGTAAAGTCGCACACGAAGGACATACTCGCAGTGTGTTCTTATATAATTATAATGGAGTTCATAAGGTCACATTTCAATCATTGTGCTATGAGATTCACATATAATTTTTTATGGTAAATAGCAGAATCAAGACCTATAATACTAAATAATATATAGTTTTTATAAACAACCGTGTGTTCTTATATTATTATAACGGAGTTCCTATGGTCACATTCCGATCATTGTGCTATGGGATTCACATATGATTTTTTACAGTAAATAGCAGAATCAAGACCTATAATAATAAATAAAATATATTTTTGTGAATTAAAAAAAAGGAATTCGAAAAAATTGTTAAGAAAAAATATAAATATACCAGTGTATGGTCGTGATAATGCGAGTCTACGGGTTAAATCACAAACACGGTAATTCAAATATTTTTTTACCAAAAAAGTCTCATGTTTTTCATAGGTTTTGATACGACCTTCCTGTGTTTAGTTTATAGTATTAATAAATTTCATAGATTTTTTGATATCTAACGAAGTTTTTTTCAAGCACAAGCTTGCCTCTACTCGCTCATGGTTATTGCATGATCATGTTAGATAGAGGAAGGGTTTGTGACGAATATAACTGGGTGTTACTGTGGAACAGTGACAATTAGGTAACAGGGCGTTACTATCGAACAATAACTGTACAGGATAATAATAAATAAGATAAGATGAATATTCTTTATTGCACACATAATTTAAAACACAAAACAATACATAAGCACTTAAGACTATGTGAAAAATGGCGGCTTTATCGCTAAAGAGCGATCTCTACCAGACAACCGTGAATGGATAGGATAATTGGGAAAAAGAAGAAGACCTGTGTGCAAGATACGAAAGTATTATATGGAGTAAGAATAACAATACTTTTACCGAAACATAAAAATATACATAAATTCTACAACTCAACGTTTATATGTATAATATGAATACATACTAATATATAATATTGATACTAATACATAGATACACTTGAGAAAATTGTTCGCATTCAGTTAGGTACTAATGGGCAAATAATGTTCCTTGACCATGTTCTTGAAAAAAGGTAGGACTTAGCACGCCGTACCGGTACCGGCAGTGCATTCCATAGCTGAACTGCACGCACAGTAAAAGAATTAGCGAAGAAAGAAGTGAAGTGAAGAGGTACTTGGAGCATAAGAGTTTCAGATGAGCGAAGGGATAAGGAGTGGGACAGATGCATAAAAGTGAAACGTTCTTTAAGATAGAAGGGTGCAGATGATAGAAAAAGTATATTCAAGAGAAGAGTCTGAATGTGAAGGATGCGGCGAAGCCGTATAAGTAGCCATTTGAGCTTCCTGCGAAACTCCGAGACATAATATGAACCTAATCCCGACATTCTGCAGGCGCTCCAGTTTATCTAACTGCTGCTCAGTTAGATCAAGAAAGGAAGAATCGACATAATCAAGCACAGGAAGTCCCAAGTTTTTTCTTGCAAAGGTATGTATAAGATTTTGGAAACAGCAGAAGTAGAAATTTTAAGCCTGTTACTGCGATCTGAAACACACAAAAGCTGTACCTACTAGAAACATTCAACATATTTTGATGTTTCGTATTTTGTTTATAAACAGTTTGTTTGTTAACCAATTTTTTTGTAGAAATATAAAATATAATAATATAAGCACACATACACACAGCTGTACCAGTGAACAAGCATCGACAAACGCAAGCCAAATATGAACCTAATCCCGACATTCTGCAGGCGCTCCAGTTTATCTAACTGCTGCTCAGTTAGATCAAGAAAGGAAGAATCGACATAAACAAGCACAGGAAGTCCCAAGTTTTTTCTTGCAAAGGTATGTATAAGATTTTGGAAACAGCAGAAGTAGAAATTTATGCCTGTTACTGCGATCTGAAACACACAAAAGCTGTACCTACTAGAAACATTCAACATATTTTGATGTTTCGTATTTTGTTTATAAACAGTTTGTTTGTTAACCAATTTTTTTGTAGAATTATAAAATATAATAATATAATATTATTATATATACATACACACAGCTGTACCAGTGAACAAGCATCGAATTGTTCCCACATGGTAAGTGTAAAATAACAGGCTGTTGTTATGAGATTTTACCTGTTCCAACCCAATCCTAATTTCACAGACGCATTTTCCCGATACTTTGTATAAAAATAACCGCGTATAAGAATTATACTATTGAAACTTGGTAACTATTCTGTGAACCGCATAAGATTTACACGAAAATATAAAAAACACATTCAATTTATTCCCCATACCTTCTTGGAAACTTAGCATTTTTTTATCAAGGCGTGATGGTTATCTATGGTAAAACGTTTTTTAAAATACGAGTGGGATATCTAAGATAAAAACATGCATAATATATATAATATACATTACTATGCAAGCTTTCACCAAAAATTAGATGGGTAACCGCTCCGAATGAAATTTTTTGCACATTTTTTTACTCTAGTGGTTCTTTTTATTATAATAAGTGTGTTTATATACCTATTATAATAAAGAGTATGTTGATATACAGAACCCTTCGTGTATGAGGCCATCTCATGCTTAACAAATTTATTTCAAAATGGTGGACTAGAAGGTAGATCCTTTCCTCTTTTTAATCGGAAATCGTAATGGATGTCATTTTCATCTTGCAAGACTTGATTAGACAATTAAGTACATCAATTATGCAAGATATCATTTAAACTAAATAAACGCTTTAAATATAAAAACATTTTCTACTCTCTTACTCTCGTCTACTTAATTATTTTAGTTTTCTATGCATTGTTCTTTTGATTAACATATTAAGAGTGTTTACGGCTGCTTTGTGCCAAACCGTACTTTTCAGGCATAAAAAGTTATCGTATATGTGCAATAAGTTAAAAAATATATCTATAACTAGCTTTAAATGCCAGGCTTTGACCTTTTTGGATTTCCTCGCGGTAAAATAACCCTATAGAATATTTTTTTATATTGGACCTTATGTTCCTGTGATTTATTATTAATATTATTCAGCCCTTACTGTCCCACTGTAGGGCAAAGGCCTCCCTACCCTGCTGATACTCTTCGCGATTGAACGCTGTGACAGGCCACGTGCTCAGGTGAGTGTCCAGTTCGTCCCGCCATCTTATCCTGGGCCTTCCTGAGATCAGGGCGTTCAAATATTAGTTTATCTAATATATAAAATTCTCGTGTCACGGGGTGCGTAATCGAACTCCTCCGAAACGGCTTGACCTACGGCTACGGTAAATTTATTTCCCATTCAGCATCAGATTAAAGCATTTACAATATGAAAATACTGACAAAGCTTGGAGAAAAAATAATAACAATAGATTAAACTTGAGAAAATTGTCAGTTGACAAAAAAACACACATACATTAAATTACTATAATAATAGACAATAATAATAATCTGGCAATAATATAAATTAATTAATTAATTTAAAGAAAATATGAAACCCGCGCGCTTGCCGTAAACGCTCTTAATCTCTATATAGGTAATTCACAATGCAAACGGATATATATATTTGGTTGGCCTTTTGATTTAAAATAATAAAAAAAATACGTTGAATAATGAACATTGAACACGATTTATTCCTTATAAAGAGAAATAGACATTTTGATTATTATTCAACGAAAAGAAAATTTATCTTCAATAAACTATAATGAAACAAATATACACGTCGAGTTGAGAACCTCCACCTTTTGTTTCGTCGGTTGAAAACTCGGTAGCACTCAGTACTTAATGATAATGATGAGTAAACTTTGATAGTTATTTACGCAGATTACTTATGTCAAATCCTCTTGGTTATTGTTTTAGCAATTAGAATAAATAATGCTTTTATAATATTTTACATTAAAAAATGTACGTTTTAGGTATGTCTTTTAGCTGTGTTGTTTCTCAGAACTATGTAACTGTTATTAAATATTATTTTTAAGGAAATTATAATTTATATAAATAAAAATGAATTGTTGTTCGTTAGTCTGATTAAAACTCGAGAACGGCTGGGCCGATTGAGCTGATTTTGGTTTTAAAATGTTTGTCGTAGTCCAGGGTAGGTCTAAACGGTGAGCAAATAAGGAAAAATTGCCGGGAACTTTTTTTACCCGTGGACGCCGGGGCGGGCCGCTAGTTTATTATATTAATCATATACATATCATAAGATATATACCTATCATAAGATTAATAGTTATCTTTTTCTAGTAGTACTAGACGAAATGAAAACGATGTAAAAAGTAATTAATTTCCACAGTAAACGCTAATAACTTAATATTATTTTCTAAAAAGCTATCTATCGATGAAATAAATTCTTCTGATCGTGAAATTATGTGTGTGTAATAATGCTGGGTAGTGATTTAGTACAGGTTTTGCTCGCGAGGATCTATATTTCTTAGTTCGCATCGAGGGAAGACGTTATGACTGAAACTTAAAACTGTAGAATAGTTAGTTACATTTATTTTACTAATAAGCTTACAATTTATAAAACTGATAGATATGAAAACGTAAGCAATTAATGTGTGCCGAGTACCTAACTGATGATTGGTTATTACTACGGAAATAAAGGATATATTCTTTGTATTTATGAAAACGTTATTGATTTGATTAATATTAAATTTAAACAGGATCTCTTCGGATGCAAATCCTTTCAAGGGTAAAACATTATGTAACAAATATATGTAGGCACGTGTGTCTAGGTATGTGTCATCCATCATAATCATCACCCGTTTAACGTTCCTCCTGCTGGCACACAGGCCTCACGCTTTAATTCACCACGCTGGCCAAGTGCGGGTTGGCAAATGTCACATGTCTTTCAAACAAAGTTCCCAGAACTAGTCGGCTTCTTCACGATGTTTACCTTCACTGTGTTAATATCTTATTAATAAACACTTATTTTATAAAATGAAGAACTACCGAGAAAATAATAATCTTCTATATAAATAAAAATTAATTGTTGTTCGTTAGTCTGATTAAAACTCGAGAACGGCTGAACGGATTTATCTTATCATAGTCTTGAAATGTTCGTGGAGGTCTAGGGAAGGTTTGAAAGGCGAGAAAAAATCGAATAATTGCCGGGAAAAAAAATTGAATAAAAACCCGTGCGAAGCCGGGGCGGGCCACTAGTAATGACTTAAACTAGTGTAGTGTTTAGATTAATTTAGAGATTATTTTGTAATGGAAACCCTAATGGGATACTTTTTCTTATACGAGTACCAAAGTCTAATAAGCAATATTTGTTTATTTTATGTTTAGTTAATTCTTTATAATCATACGTAATTTCTGCCATATTTATTTGATTTATTTATTAAAGAGGTATAAATCCTGCAAGAGTAGTTACCAGCAACTTATTTAACTACGGTATTTATAAAAACATTTTTATTTTAATGATATACGCTCTTTTTGACGAGTTCAATGATAGACTTTAAACTTTTTTTACATAAGTAAGGTACTAAAAAAACCTATCTTACTTCAGATTTTATTAAAAGTAACCCCAATCTTTATTTCAACCCCTTTAAGGGGTTGCTATAACCTACCTTACCTAAAATTTACTTTTATTCATGATTTTTGTATCAGAATAGCTCGTTTAAATTGCACTAGACCTATTTCATATAATTTCAAGAGCGTCGCTTGACTTCTCACTTGCAGACTGACATAGCTGCCTCATGTATTTTTAGGTATGATGCATAAATCATCGTCACTCAATTATAGGTACTACTATTGTGGATTATTCTTATTTGAAACAATGATATTTTCGAGAAAGCTAAATGCTACCAAAGGCTGAATAATTGTTGCTAGCTTTTTTCGAATCACTTAGATGGATTTAGATGAAGCATCACAATAATATAGCTTAACATATTAAAATAACGCAAAGGTTACTTTTTAAAGCGCTAAAATGCCACTGCTCGCGAGTAAATAAATGATTGCGAGCTGAGCCTGATTTGGACCAAGTTTAGCAATGACAGAAAGCTGTTTTCTTAGTAAAGGACAAAAGATTTTTACCGCGGGGAAATCTAATAATATGCGGCCACGTCTGCGGTTGACTGCTAATGGAATATATCATCATCATCAATCTTTTAACGTTCCCACTGCTGGGACACAGGGACTTCTCTCTTGACGAGAGAGATTTAGGCCTTAATTCACCATGCTGGCCAAGTGCGTGTTGGTAGTGTGGCAATATAAGTAGATTAATAAAGAGTGACTCGAATATTTCTTATTTTAAGCAACATCTAGATACCTAGATGTTGCTCAGAATAAGAAAGAGTAAATAATTTGTACCTATCAAACATTTTTAGAAAGCTTCAAATGAAGAAAATTATGTTAGCAACATGAGCTTAAATTACCTTTGGTATAAGTTCTCAGTCGTTTGATATTAATATTTCATGAATCTCCAAGGTTTCCCTGTTCTCTCTGCAAAAGTAGGTTTACCCACACCAAGGAAAATCCAATTCGCCGTGTCGTTCACACGAGCGCACACCAAGACACATGACTTGAGGGAAAAATAAAATTTCTTGCTAAGTTTATAATGGGAAAACTTTGAGAACCACTTAATTATGTTAATGTTTGAAACAAAATTTTAGAAGAGACGTTTAAACATGGCAATGATTTCATTTGAAATAGTGTTTTTGTATGTAAGAAAATAATAAGTAATGAAATAATATCTTTCGGGCGTGGGCCAGATATGTTTAGATTTAGGTTTTTCTTACAATTATATTCAGATATAAGCTTCCGCTATATAAAGGCCTAGAATAATAAATGACAACTATGGGTTTAAAATAATAATTAATGGATTAATACAAAAATTTGCTTTTCGGTCATTTTTAAAATCACACTTTTATGATTAAAAGTTGACAAGGGTCATTTATCAATCCGGTTGCAGAAAAAGGGAATAACAAAATGTTGCCACAGTCAAATTCAGGAGGATCGGTGATTTATTAAAAGCGGTTGGTTTCATCACATAATCAGCATGTAAACCAGGGAAATCAAATTACTAAGCCTGATTGCATTTAAACATTCGTAGGAAATTAATATCTGAAACTAATCAAAGTTAGTCGTTGTTCCTAGAACTTTGTTCTGAATCTGAGGAGATGTATGACTTTACATTTGAACTACGATCAATTTAGTGTAGCAACTTGGGATATAAATAAGCTGTATAGAAGTTTTCGTCTCCTTATAGTAGGTAGGTATCATGTTATGCTGGATGTTGGATGAAACTCTATGGCAGATATGTACTTTATTTTGAGCAAACAAACAAGAGAGGGGGGTGGAAAGCGGATTGTCGTGGATAAAACCAACTGTGCTCGAATGTAAAAAAAGGATATTACCCGCCTTATTGTAATGAAAAATATTTTCTTGGAAGGAGGTATATCCAAAGTTTACATCCGTCATTTTGCATGGGCCAACGGTCGAGTGGTGGCAGGCGGGCTGGGGTGCTGGGGGGGCGCGAGCGGGTGGAGCGGCGCCACCCCGCCCTCCGCGGGATCGATACGTCATTTGAGCCCGTCGCCATGGAGACCGCGGCCTGCGGGCGCCGCCCTGCGATGCTGCACGGAACTCGCGAGCCCAAATCACAAAATAGATACAACCTCATTTAGGACA
Source organism: Gymnoscelis rufifasciata (assembly GCA_929108375.1). NCBI lineage: Eukaryota > Metazoa > Arthropoda > Insecta > Lepidoptera > Geometridae > Gymnoscelis > Gymnoscelis rufifasciata. The sequence goes on along the minus strand of OV815308.1, from coordinate 8,168,195 downwards.
AATCTTCCGATAAAATTCGCAATTTGTTTTCAGATTTTTCGAGTTGTCCTTGGGAATATTTTAAGCTATATTTGTACCTCTTTCTTCGGTATAGTAATGTTATGACGACTTATTCACATGCTCGCGTATACCTACACCTACTGGCCTACACCAGGTAGGATAACTTTCATTTCAACTCAATCCAATTGGCTTAATATCTGGAGCTAAAGCTATATAGGTGATTTCCGTTTATGTAATTGAGGATTATGATCACCGTAAATTATATCATACTCTACTCCATTATTCTAAAGTCATTGATACATGTATATATTACTTTGATTAAAACCAAATCACTGTTCATGAAGAAACAGTTAGTAAATGGACGAAACAGGCTTTCTATTGTTGCATAATTGTTCTGCCTTCCTCTTTGAGTAGATATCCTCAAGGAACATTCCTAACGAATAAATAACCAAAAACCATTTGCAACTAGTCATATACATTGTCCAGTGATTTGACGTGTGTGGTATAAAGTACTTCATAGACGGTAATTGTTTTTTTTTATGATAACTACACATAATAGCTTAATGCCTAATAATATTTATGCCTCTAAATTAAATTTTAATTTCTGATGTTTCAATGTAGTGGCTTTACGGAAATCCGCATGATGTTCTTTAATCTAAGATGCGAAATCTTATAGCAAAACCATAGTGAATACAATTTGAAGATTAAAGTACTTTTCAGAGTTTAATTAGTCTGGAAACAATTAATTTCTTAATTAATAAATACTTCACTTAACAAAACTCATAAATCTACAATACAGAAATTGGTATCTAGTTATTTAGTCTATTTATACGTAGGTACAATAAGTACTCAACCAACAATACAATCTACAAATACACAAACTTTCAAATACGTGTATTTGCTTATACAAACAAGAAAGTTAGCGAACAATATAAAAGTAATGGGATAGAGTGAAACAGAAAACGTATAAAATGGTTTGAGTGAGCGAGAAGAAGTTATTCAAATTGAGGGTACATATTTCTACATAGGTAACAAATAGCTTGTTGGGAAAAGTATGGATATTCCGCTCGCGGATTTTGGGTTATAAATCACTTACAAGCAAACTGGTACATTTATCATCGTGCCATTAAGTATTTCTTTTATTTCAGTTGATTCACATGATTTATAAGATATTTCATAAACAAAATATTTCTTACAAAACATTTATGATCGTATTCTTTAAAAAAAATACCATAGATTCTACAGTCGCATCTATCCACAGATCTAGTATAGGTAGTCATCTATCATTATCCATATCTAGTAAAAGACATATAACAAAATTATCTTTCCGTGTTTTCAATGAAATAAGAACTTAATTTAAAAATATTTCTACCTAATAGTCATGTAGACTACACAAGTTATTACCGAAATGTGTTTGTGGAAGTTCTTGTCTAGCTGCGTCGAACGGTATTTCCATATTATGATTTTATGGAATAAAAAGTAGAAAAGTTGAAGAGAGTTGCAGGAACAACTTCAAGAACAGGTATTTACACTGTTTGAAATGTAGGTTGTGCTCGTACTATGAAATTAGGTATTGCCTATTTAGATTTTAAATCTTTTCAAACATTTTTGTTTTAGGTATCTACAGAATTTAGTTTACGTACCTAAATGGTACATGTGACTCCAAAAAAAAAAAGAATACCTATGGTCTTATATAATATTTTCCTACTTTATTTCCAAGACAAAGTCCTAATCGCAACAATTATAACATATTTGAGGGATTAATCTCTAAAATGAATTATGAAGGTTCTAAAGCAAAGGTTATTTTCTAAAAGGTAGCTAGCGACATCTATGAATTTTGTCTTGTATCTTTTCAAGTGTTCCTGTACTCTACTTGAGTCCCTTCGTCTTTCTCAGATTCAGTTGTGATTAGTGGAGCCATCTATCGACTACGTTTAATAACTAAGAGTGCTAAAATGGGGTGTTTCTATAAAATATTGTTATTTTAGGTTGTTGCGCATTTGCAAAGATATGTATATGGGCCATCTGCATACTTTTATGTAAATTGTTAGTACAGCGATGACTATGCAAAGAATGGTGGTTGAGAATGACTCTTTTACTAAATGAAATGGAGCTCCTTTCCGCCATGCAAAGTTTAGAAACGTAAATAGATAACTAAAAGTTTGAAATATCTGTAATTATGATTAAACTCGTATTCAAATAATTGGTCATATTGTTCCTGACTAATAAGTTTAGTTCTATTTCTTATCACAAAAGCACTAGCAAGAACGCATGATTGCTAGCATAATTCGGGAAGGCGTAATTTAAGGCGTTTGTTATTGACAAAATAAAAATAGTAAGTAAATTGTTTAAACATTTTTGTTTTTAATATGTAATTGTGGACTTTGTTTGATCAAGTCTGTCTCAGGCACTATTGGATCGATTATTAATAATCTTTACAGAAAACTAAAGAAACAGGGTCCCATTCGATGCCTATTTAATTATCTTGAATGGAACCAAAATATATTGAAATGCACAAATCAATAAAGGTTATAGTTTACAAAAATATTTGATTTACAATAATATTATTGAATTTAAATTTATCTTAAATAATAAGCAAGTTTCAAGTTTTATTTTTTTATACTGGAAAGTAAATTTGCAAAAAAAATTCTATATAAATCGTAAAGATAAAGAAAACATTGTGTACATAAGGATGTTACATCATCATTCTCTTGACCTTATCCCATACTACGTGGGATCGGCACAACATGATTTTTTCTTCCATTGTCCTCTGTCACTCGTCATCTCAATCTCATAATTGGACTCTGCGCTTGAAGCGTCAGTTTGCCAGTGTCAAGTTAAACAAAATTATAAAGTGTAATAAAAGATGTTACTCAGTTGAACACTCACTCCTTCACACAGTCCATCTTTTCTTTGGCCTACCTCTTCCCACATATCCATCAAACAGACAGACTGACAGACAGACAGGCACGTCAAACTTATAACACCCCTCTTTTTTGGTCGGGGGTTAAAAATTAAGACGAATTAATATAGCTTACTAGCGAAATGTGGGAATCGAACCCACGTCTTCCATTATACGTATGGATGTGCAAACCACATCAAGTGGCGTTTATCACTTTGTAACAACAAAAGTTTATCACTTTGTAAAACATAATTCATAAATTCTTTATTGTACACAAAAAGCATACATTAAGGTTTATTAACAATGGTCATGTACAAAGGCGAGCTTAACCCTATAAGAGTTTTCTTACAGCAAACCTGTGGTGATGAAGAAATTTGAAACAAATAAGAGTAGGTAGAGATGCAGTGTACATAATATTCTAATTCATTTTTTTACACTTTGTGCACAAAAAAAACAATTTACAGAGGAGGGGACTTAATGCTAGAAGCATTATCTACCAGTCACCCTGGGCGTGCAAGAAAATAAATTAGTTCCATTATGAGTTCGAAAATAAAACGTATTTAGGAGACCTGAATATGACGACTTTTTTTTTATGATAGATAAGCCCTCATTTGATAACAATCTCACCTGATGTAAAGTGACGATATGGTCTAAGATGGAGCATGAAGACCTAGGAGATGGCTTCTTCGGACCACATTACGAATACGACCTACTTTTCAACAACAATAAATATTTAATTTCTTCAAGTTAAAATCTATCAATTGTCCCTGAATTGACGGTAAGGTACAAAAATACATTACTTATCTATAAATAATTTTAAGACCAAAATTGTACACATAAATGCAATAAACGATTTTGCATTTTGAATTTTAAATAATATAAATTCACGTCCCTCGCCGCTCCTTTATGTTTTGGGATAAACTCAAAAACATCCGACATCTTTATTCGATGCTCTGCTAAAGTTATAAACATTTAAGGTTTTTGTATAGCCGAGCAACTCCGGAATGGATCTAATTTGTTAAATCAATTTAATTGCTAAATCAATTCAGCCATAATTATTTATAATAGCCATTATTTATTTTATTGCTATGTTAAATAAAAAATATGGTATATTTAAATCTTTATTGATTAAATTAAAACCGATGGGGTACGATGGGAGAGTTAGGTACTATGTGTACTTTCCAGCTCATTCCTCAGAATAGAGCTCCATGTCGTTATAATATGCCATTGACACGCATGTGATTTTATGATTTTTTACTTATATTAGATACTAGCGGCCAGCCCTGGCGTCGCACGGGTAAAAAAAGGTCCCGGCAATTTTTCTTTATTTGCTCACCGACCATTACGACATTTAGACCTAGATACCCTGGACTACGACAAACATTTTAAAACTAAAATCAGCTCAATCGGCCCAGCCGTTCTCGAGTTTTAATCAGACTAACGAACAACAATTCATTTTTATTTATATAAGATAGATAACTTGCAAGGTTTGATAACTGTCAAATATCGGGACGGTGAAACTAAATAAAAACTTATTAAGTATTACAACTTGGGTGTAAAGACCAAAACACGGCCTAATTACACCTGCCAATTTGAATTACTGACGACATACAATGCCGAAATTTCGTTGCATGATAGCGTACAGCCGAACTTCGGTCGGGCGTAAGTTCAGCGGCATCGGCAATTTATTTTTTAAGCAATACATTATACGAAGTTTGGTTTGATCGGATTCAAATCACCGTTACAACACGGCTCGAGACACTGAATACAGAGAGTTTTTCGGCGTTATGGTGTGTCGTTACAGCCAAACACGGCGGAAAAAATATCGGCCTCGGAACTTCGGTCGCGTAATATTGGTATAGTATATTTCAGGACTTAAATTTCATTTATCCCAACTCAACGTACCATGGTTTTTATTACCTATATTTGAAATTTTAATAGCACAATAATTATTGCAGTGACAACTCAGACGGACTACTTACATACTAAGTAAAAAAAATAAATCAAAACACAATTCATTTGGAAAATTTTATTGAAAAGACATTTCCACAATTGTACAGATTACTAATTTATTATCTAGACCGGTCAATATAAATTTAAGAAACCAGAACATGTGTTAGTCTATCTTTATTTGAATTGAAAACTATTTCGTTATTTCTAAAGAAAGTGATTGATTTGCTAAAGTAATTTCGGTTCACAGTAAATATAATTAAAATCAAAGGTTTTATCGCTAAACTTTAAATAAATAGAATAATTATAGCTATACCTACAACCTGTTTTTACAGAAAAAGATTTGTACGAATTAATGCGACCGCTTAATTACTTCTACTTAAACACACCTAACCAAAGCGATCACAAGAGTCCTACCGACTTCCGTACGAATCATGATCTGCTCTAATATAACTTCTACCAGCACTTCCATATCAAAAGTTACAAAAAATCCTACAATATGTTGTATCAGGACCATATTGTAAAAATTCTTTAAAAAACGATTATATCGGCCACAAAACACTAAGTAATGCTGAGCAGCTAGAGTTGGTCTTCCACGAATTAAAGAAAACAAGAAATATTTAGTCACTTTCTGTAAAACGTGCAAGGGAGAAAAATGCTGGCCAAGGAGCGTGGCTGCCGTTTGGCGGCACGCGCGCATCGACCGGCGCTTTTCACAAACAAGAGAGGGCCTTCGTTTTAATTCTAAAATTATAATAGTCACTGGTCTCAAAACATGGCTTAAGTACTATACACCTAAAATATATAAATTATTACAAATTAAGTAAGGCATTTACATCAGGGATCCTTAACTTTACTTTAAGCTTACACGATACTAGAAAGTGTATTGTAACATCGTGTAAACAGAAAGGAATTGACTAAACTTACATGGGTAAAACGTAATAAGTTTACTTGTAAAAAATGGTCAAGATTTCGGCGATCTTGTCATGACCTCGAAGCTTGGATTAACTTTAGAAAATGAAGCTTCGCTTTGGTCAGAAACTTCGATTGACATTACAGATAAATTTTGAACCTCATAATCTTAAAGGCATAGTCGTTTACAACTTAGCACTATCGTTTGGCACTTTAGACAAAGATATTTAAAAATAAACTAAAAAAACTGATGAACAGAAATCATTATTTTTTAACATTTTAATCACAGTCATGATTGATTTCTGGGTTGTGCGAGCCACGACACTATTGGAAGTAAATAACAACAATTAAATAAATCGATCACTAAGTACGTAATTATGACACGAAATCTTATTCTATTCCATCAGAACAATTTGAGTTGAGCATTATTTTGTGCATACAATAGAAGACGGAAAATCGAATCACTTGGTATTATCCTTGTGATGACGTTGAAACAAATAACTTAGGCATGACTTATCGCAATGTTCATCTTCGCCGTTTAGCCGAAACCGCCGCCGCTATCATTTGCCGCAGCATGGGCTCTGGGGTGCATTGTTTGGGATCGCACTTCATCTGACCGTCTCCTCCGCATCTGAAATTTTGAGAATATACATAAGTCTTAAGCCGAATACATTATTACTATTATAACTTTATTGTACCCACTAAAGAAATATATTATATTGTATAGAAAAAACCAAAGCCATGAATAAAGCCAATTGGTGTAAATTGTAAAGAACTAGAGCAAGGAAGTGTACAAATTTACTTACGTGCAATGTAAACATGGTCCTGAGGAAGCGCGTACTACTTCTCCTACTTTATACGAATGACCCTTTATAAGACAGCCTCTTTTCTGAGCTGAACCCTTGTAGGAATGTACCGGGAAGTGAGGTGGCAGTGTGGTAGTGGTCGTGGTTGTTGTTGTAGTGACATTAACTGTGGTTGCCATTGAAACAGGGCATTCATATCGTGGACAACAAAAGCCTGAGATGGGCTCCTCGTGACATCCATGTATTGGTGGTGGACAGCTTTGTTGCAAACAAATAATATCGCTTCTAAAGCAGAAACAAAAGTCGCATGGGTCGTCTCTGGGTATCTGTTGAGCAGACACGTAGACTTTGCCTCCATATCGACAAGTGCCAGGGCCAAACGTCTGGTCTTCGTCCACATAGTCTGGATCAGTTCCGTATCCATTGATTCCGGGCCCAGTGGGTTCTTCTTCTGGAGATATGGTTTCGTCCGTGGGCTGTTCTTCTGTAGGAATCGGCCTTGGTTGTTCTGCTGCTGCAGGCTCAGTGGGTACGTGAGCTGGTTTTGTAAATTTGTCAAGTAACGGAGAAGTAGTGGTAATTTCCTCAACACGAGCAGTGGTTGGTTTTTCCTCTTCGCGATCTGATATTTCTGTAGATGATACAAGTGTAGGTTTCTCACTAGATATAGTGGATTCTGTTTTTACTTCAATCTCTTGAACTACAGGTGAAGATGCTCGATTAAAGTCCAAAACAGTAGTTGCTGGTTGTTCTGCCTCCGTATAAGGTTCTATTGTGGTTAAACGTTGATCAGCTTCCGTGGTTGGTTCCACCTTAACTGGTCCTGATGTTGATGGCTGTTCTTGTTTGTCATTGACGGTAGATTCTTCTATAGGCGGTTTGGTCGTTATAATATCATCTCCTAATAACTCTGTAACGATTTCTGGTTTTCCAGTTGTAGTTTCGTGTATAATAGGTGGCAGGTAGGTAAAGAGTTCTGTGCTGTGCTGTTCAGGTACAGCTGTGCTTTCTTGATGGCTGAGTGTCGTTTCTTCCCCAATAATGTTGTCTCTAGTCGACGTTTCAGGGTAATCCAGCTTAGATGTAGAAACTTGATCGGGGGACTTTTCGATATCTGCTTCTGGTTGAGTTGTTTCAATTCCAGTAAGTATTGTGCTACCTTCAACAATTTCAGGAGCATTCGTTACTTGATCGGGTGTTTGAGAATCTGACACGGTTGTTGCAAGTTTGTCATCACCAATATCCGTTGTCTCAGTAGGCTTCGGCTCAAATTTATTACTTTCTAGTGTTGTGGCTTCCAGCTCATTTGTTATTTGGTCATTTGGAGCGGTAGTAACATCTTGTGTCTTTTCTGGTCTAAGCGCATCTGGGATCTCGGTAGTTAAATGTTCAACAGAATGCTGAGTGTATGATTCCGCCTCTGTATCCTTTTGTGAGTCGTCAGAAATCTTAGTTACGGTCTCGGGTTCAACATCCTTAGGTGTAGTTGAATCCAAATTAATTTGACTACCTATCGTCGAAATTTCACTTTCAGCTTCAGTAGATTTTTCAGATCCGCTAGTTGTAGTTGAAACTTCAGTAGGTATATTTGTAAAGATCTTTGTAGTTTCCTTAGCTAGTTCTGCAGCATTTGTTGATATTTCTGAACTCGAAATGTCTCTCTCAGTTACAGCCTCAATTAATACCTCTTCAGTCGTGGCGTACAAAGTAGTTTCCGTATTGTCATACTTATGTTCAGAATCAACTGATTCCAATGTAGATATTTCTACCGGGATAGATGTACTCTCCTCGTTTACATAAGGAGCTTCTGTTTCGGGTTTAATTGGTTCCTTTTCAGGGAGAATAGATTTATCAGTTTGTGTATCAGTTGTCTGGTCATAAATTTCGGTTTCTAGTTTACCAACATTCGCTTCCGTAGAAACTTCTTTAGAAACGTCGGTCACCACGTCAGTCGGTGCCTTGGTGATATCTAATGGCTCTTCAGAATATTCCGTTGATGACTGCATTGTAGTCTGATCAACAGTCTCAGATATAATTTCTTTGGTAGTTTCTTGAACCGGTGAAGAAGTAGATATTTCGTCATCAAGGTTTGAAGTTATTGTTGGTTTCGGCGTTGATTGTTCCGAGTCCTTGGTTGGCTCAGTGGTCTCGTATACTACAGCTGGCGTATTAATATCATAATCTTTTGTTGGTTTTGCTAAGTCAGAACTTTGCTCTGTTTTTGGTACCTCTTCGGTACTCAAATCAGATGTTTCCATATCTACAGGCGACTCTGTGGTTCGTTTATCAGAAAGGGTAGTTATATCTTGGTCACTATTAATAAGTGAAATTGATGATGTCGTTAATTCATCTATATTTTTAGTGGGTGAGTGTGTGGCAACTTCAGTAATTAATGAGTTCTCATCTGACAATGTTGTTATTTCATTCAGGGTAGTGGGCACTGATTCTGTCCGCCTAGCATCGGTTAATACAGGTGGTGTAGTGTGTTCAGAATCAATATTAATATCTGGGAAAGTGCTCTTGTCTGCGGGGTAGGATACTTCAGGCTCGTTTGTTGAAGATATGGTGTCAGTTGTATCTTGTATATCTCCAGATACAGGCATCAAAGTTTGGGAGACATCACATTCTGTACCTTCACAAGGTTTGACTACAGGTGGGTTCAATGGTTGCTTTTCATCTTCACTTAGAGCACATTCTTCGCCATTGCATTTTTCTGGTACGTACGGATAATCAGTAGTAATAAAGCTGGGTTTCTGTGATTCGGTACCAATTTCCTCAATATTCTTCGTAGTAGTGACATCTGTGTCTTCTAGTTCAGCAGTTGAAATCGGTTCCGGAGATGTAGAATATTTTGTTCCTTCTATATCAGAGGCGGGTGATGGTTCTGTCATAGTTTGTTGAACCGTTGTTTTTGATTCTTCTGTTTTAGAAGGTTCGGTAGACTTTGGTTTTTCTTCAACTGCTTTTGGAGTTGTTTCGGAATCCAGTTGCGAGATAGCTGTTGTAATTTCATCTTTTATTGATATTGATTGAGTAGTTATTTCTAATGGCTCTAAATCTGATTGTTTGTCTGTTTGGTAAGTTGTGTATTTATCTGGTGTATCTTTTTCTTCTTTAGAAGTTGTTACCTTTTGAATAATGTCACTTATTGTTGTTGATGTTTCATCTTCTATTATTGTTCCTTCAGATTTCGTATATACATCGGCCATTGTTGATGCGATAACATCGTCAGGAATAACACCAGGAGGTTTTGTTATATCATAACCTGTTTCTGAAATCGTTGCTGGTACTTTATTTTCTTCTATTTCTGATGTTACATGTGTTGTAGAATCTTCAAATGAATTGTAAATAGATGATTGTGTAGTTTGTTCGCCTTTAAGGGAAGTTGTCATTGCATCTAGAGATTCAATGGGTGTAGTGGTTGATGTTTGAGAAATTTCGATTTCTTGAGTTTTAATTGGTACTGTAGTAATTTCTTGTTCTATGTCTTGTATTAAAATTGTGGTTGACGAGTCAGATAATTCTGGTTCATTCGGTTTCGGTTCAGCAGTGATTGTTTCTGAATCAGATACACTCGTAGTTTTGTCTTCAAATACTCTTTCTGTTGATTCCGATGTACCAGTTTGTGGCTGTAAGTCATTTTCAGTTGGGTTTGATGTTACTGCAGGAGTATTAGAACTATCTCCAGATTCCGTAGTATCAACATCAGTTTTTTTATCTTGATCTGGGGTACTAGGTACAAGTGTTGGTTTCTCCGATTCTCCTTCATTAACTGGTTCAGTGGAACTACTTTCACCACTTGCTATGGTATATTCTTGGTCAGGTTTTTGAGTTATATCTTCTGGTAATGGTGACTTAGTATATTCAGTACTTTCATCAGAACTTGTTTTTTCAGTTGATTTGATGACGGATTCTGTTGTTATATCTGCGTCCGTAGAATGTACATGACCATCTTTCTCAGTAACATTATCAACAACGGTAGATTTTGTTTCTTCTTCTGGCTCCATTTCATTCAGGGTCGAAATTGTGGTAAACTCTTTAACAGGTTCTACTGTTTCGCAACCAGAACCGGAACAAGGTTTAGGAATATTCGCGTTTAATTCGGTGTCATCTTTCCTCTTGCAAGAGTTTTCTTTACATTCTGCCTCTATTGAATCCACTTGTGGTTTACTTTCAGGAGCCTCTGCATTCGATTCACACTTTTCATTAGCACATGGTTCTTGAGTTTGAGGGGCCACAGTAGTACCAATTGTTCCAGCACATTCTATGCCTTCGCAAGGTTCAGAAGGTTTTACAGAGTGGTTTTTGTCATCACTCGGAACGCACTTATCACCATCGCATTTGATCGGAGAAATAGGTATATTAGTGTCAGGTGCTTCCTGCGGTTGCTTTTCGCATTCATCGCCATTGCATTTTATAGGAGACTCAGGTGTTTCAGAACTAGGAATTTCCTCTGGTTGTATTTTATCTTGGCTTGTAATGCATTCATCGCCACTGCATTCTATAGGAGAAACTGGGGTTCCAGTACCAGAAATGACTTCAGGTTGTTTCTTATCTTCGCTCTGAACGCATTCTCCGCCATTGCATTTTACAGGAGAAATTGGTTGGCCAGAAATAGGGATTTCCTCTGGTCGCTTTTTGTCTTCGCTTAGACTGCATTCGTCGCTACTACATTCTACTGGAGAAACTGGTGTTTCAGATCCAGAAACCTCTGATTGTTTCTTATTTTCATTCAGAACGCATTCGTCACCGTTGCATTTTATAGGAGAAATTGGTGATTCAGTACCAGACATTTGGCTATGTGATTGGGGAGGCATTGTTTCAGTTTTATGATCGCAAATATATGTAGGACAGCAGGAATCCAATGGGTCATACACTGTTTGACAATTATCCATATATTCAGGGGGTGGACTGCAAATAATGGGATCGCATTTAATAATACTACTAATACACCTGCAACCCGATTGACATTTATTGGTGCTTGGTACTGCACTTTCATTTCTGAAAGTCACTCCATTGAGTAGACAGTCACCTTCACCGGGGATTCGAGGCTCATTGATAATTTCATTTTCTTGTAAATTAGCGGTTGTAGATTCAGGAGTCGTCATATAAGAAGATATAGGGGTAGTCTCAAGTTTATCTTTAATTGTTTGATCAGTTTCTACAGCCTGTGTAGAGGACTCATAAGAAACAGTCGTTAAAGGCTCTTTGGAATCAGTAGTACTTTCCGGTTTTTCGGTTTCAGATACGGTTACTTCATATTTTGTGACAGACGATTCGGTGCTACCAATTGTTTCTTTGGAATCTTCCAATGGAATACTTGTTTCATCCACAATATCATGTGATATTGTTGAAAGCTTATCATCACCGGCTTTGTGAGTTGGTTCTGTAGCTATTTCATCGTCTTGTGATACCTGAGAACTGGTTGTTGTTTGTTCAGATATGACAACACTTTCAGTAGAACCATCAAACTTATTTTGAAGCTCGATACGAATAGTTGTTATATCTTCTTTCTCACTCGGATGTATGGAAGTGTGTTCGTCAGCACCCGATGCTTCTGTTGTTTCTTCATCAATGGAACCACTGGGAATAGTGTTTAAGCCCTTATCAGGTTCAACAGTTGTGATCTCAGTTTGTGAAAACTTGTTGTCTAAAGTACCTTCTGTAGTCATCTTATTAATTTCCCCTTCTTCAATAGAGATAGTAGTTGGAGAATACTGGTGATCTAGTATAATTTCATCTGTATCCGATTTGTTTTCATCTGGCGCCGGTTTTTCACTACCTGGTAGTGTGGTTTCCTTGTCTTCTTCTTCAGGAATATTAACTATGGTGGTAGGGGTTGATTCCGTATTAATTGGTACTGCATCATGTCCAAGCTCAGATTCCGTAGAAAGTGATGATAGAGTTTGTGTAACTATCTCATCTTCTAACTTCGTCTCACTTACTGTCGTTAGTGGTTGAGTCTCTGAGGTTTGTTCTAGATCTGTTTGTGGCTCTAATGTAGTTAATGATTCTCCTAAAGTAGTTCTACTGATTTCGAAATCATCAGATATAGGACTGCTACTTGTAGAACTAGCCAGCTGTGGTTCTCTATGTTCGGTGACTGATGGGTGTAAAGTAGTGAGCGTAGACTTTTCACTATCGTCTTCGAAAATGGGGTTGATTGTTGTAAAGATATTTTCATCTTGTTTGGTAGTTTCATAATCCTCGTGCCGAGTTGATTGAGACTCGGGTATAATTGTATAATCAGAAGGTGTTGTTTTCTTACTTTCACTTTGTTCGTCAATACTTGTTTCTATGATATCGTCTGGCTGAGGTTCAGAGGTAGTAACATCAATGTCCTCATTGGGCAACGAAGAAACAGTTGTTGGAATATTTGTAGAAATTGTTTCATCTAAAATATCAGGCTTGCTTTCGGTATCTCTTACAGGTTCTTCGGGAATGTTTGCTAACGTGGTACTAGTTTTATATTTATCCATGTTGTCGTCTTGATCGATTGCTTCTTGCTCTATCTCTTCCAGTAATGGTGTGCTGGCTGTTACTGTTATTTGAGGGTGTGCTTCAATATCCGCTTCTGTTTCTTTAGTATCCTCTGAAAAACCTTGACTTTCAGTAGTCGTAACTTCATCTTCCAGACCATGAGCACTAGTTGAAGAAGTTATTGTGTCCTCTGGTTTTTCTGGAGTTGTTTCAGACTTTTCATCAATTACTGTTGTTTTAGCATCTTCTTCTGTAAGAATTGGACTTATTGTAGTTTTCAGATACGTTTCTTCAGAGGTCGCTGTATCTTCAATTGCAATAGTTGTTTTTGTATCATCTCCTGGTAAGCTTGGCAAGCTAGATTCATCATCGTGGGCAACAGGCAAATCTGTTGAAAGAGTCGCGATAGATTCACCCCTACTTGGTTCTGTCGTAAGTATATTTTGTTCACTAGTGTATTCACTGTCCTTGGATGTATCGTCGGATGATGTTGCTATACTTTTGTCAGTAGAGATGTCTTCTTCACCTGATCCAATCTCGTCATGTTGAGGTTTGGTCGTTAATGATTCACCACTTTCAATGATTGTACTTGTAGTAGGAATGGGCTTTTGACTTTCAGTTGTAATTTCTTCCATTTGGGGAACTGTTACTTTAGAAGTAACATCAGTCTCGGAAATATGACTGCTTGGTGTTTCTTGAGATACGATTTCATCATCTCCACTTCCTTCAGTAAATAGCAATGGAGGTGGTGACTCACTTTTAATTATATCATCAGGTTCATTTCTGTAACCACTTCCTTCAGATCCATGTCTTCTAGGTGGTACTGTAGTGGTAAGTATAACTTCAGGTTCCGTTGTAAAGTCTTGGGTCTCGTATGTTTCTGTGGTTGCCTCATCACCTTCACAAATGTAAGTGTCAGGACAACACACGCCTTCTCGTGGAGCTAATGCAGTGCAATTCTTTCCTTCATTTTCCATTGGCGTACCACATTCTTGTACAACGCAAACAATATCTCCTATCATGCAATAACAATGGTTGCAAGCCTCTTCAGTCTTAATAAGCGCTCCATCTGGAATAACTTTGTTTTTGTATAAGCAATCCTGAGTCACTGGTGTGGAAGGTGCAAGTGTTGTAGTGGTCGTCAATAAGAATCCAGGCGTTGGCCGAACAGTAGTTGATAAATCATCCAGAAGTGGCATTTCATCCTCCGGGTGATCTGAAAATCGCATTAAAAATTAAAGGACTATCCACAAAGTAATATCTAAGTACTACGAAACCAGAACACATGATGTTGTATTCAAGTTAATAGGTTTAGTATCTTTATATATGTATATAAATCTTCTGTACATGTGTTATTTATTGAACTCCTCCTAAACGGCTGGACCGATTTTGATGATTTTTTTTTGTGTGTGTTTAAGTGGATTCGAGAATGATTTAGATTCACAATACGGTCAACTAGGTGCGAAGCAGGGGCGGACCGCTAGTATTATATGTGAACTGAAATTGATGTAAGTTTTTTAACTTCACATCTTTTCTCCTTATATTGCCATTATATCTATGGATGGATCCATGTAATTTTTGTAATTAATTTTTAGCGATAAGCGCGCTTATTGTGTAGTTTTTATTTCAAGTTTTAATGCATACCTACCTACAGTAAAGAGCTACTCTACTGTGTACTATTGTATACACATAATTATCTACATTGTCTTTCCTGGAAAACGCGGCTTTTGGCGACCGGGATTCGAACCCTGCTGTCGTTTGTATAACGCAATACATTTATGTATTATCATCATCACCCTATTAACGTTCCCACTGCTGGGACACAGGGACTTCTCTCTTGACGAGAGAGATTAGGCCTTAATTCACCACGCTGGCCAGTGCGGGTTGGTGAATGTCACATGTCCTTCAAACTCTTTTAAAGTTCTCAGAACATGCCGGTTTCCTCACGATGTTTGCCTTCACCGTTAAAGCACGTGTTTAAAGCGCACATAAATTTCTCAAGAAGAAAAATCCAGAGGTGCGTGGCGGGGTTTGAACCCACGACCTTCGGATTGAAAGTCGAGTGTCCTCCCACTTAGCCAACACGGCTTTTTTAGTATTTTAGATAAGAACAGACACTACACACAGAATACTAGGGGATACACACCACAAGAATACCGGACCGGACAGCAGACATCTTTGTGGTAGATGGGGGTGCAACCGTCGACATGTAGAGTACATTCTTGCATCACGCAAGTCGTCATGTTTCGTATGCAGTAGCAATGTTCGCAGGGTTTGTTCGGGGTCGGCGGTACTTTGGAGCCTTCTGAGAAGTATTTCCCGTTGATGGTGCAGCCATACTTGTCGGGGTGGCCCATTCCGGTAGCTCCGTATTCCGCTGGTGAGGTCGTTGTTGATGTCAGCAAGTCCACTGGAACTGATAAGTCATTCTACGTTATTTACTTTCATAATTATGTTATTCAAATTTAGTCGGAAACCTAAAGACTGCTCACAATAACAATTTCGGTGCTTTTTCCGAGCATGTGCGAAGTGAGCGAATACACGCTTTTTCAGTTTTTATTTCATATCATGGTCATTATGATTCTTATAAAAATAATCTTGTGGTGAATTTAATTCACGAATTTAATATTCAGAAAATAATTATTCAACTAAACACAAACCCTCGTATTGATAAAAACTGCAATTTCACTGAATTGGCTTAAACATACAATAAGGCAATGTATGTCTTATTTTGCTATTTATGTGTTAAAGAGATAAACATGAGTGAAAAGCTTTGAACTTATTTAGGTTTATGAATAACGTTTTTTATCCAACTTCCTATTAACATCCTATAAGTCTGATATAAAAAGTGAAATATTTTTATGAATACGGGTTTACTACAATATTTCAATGTTTCATAAGGTTTTTAAATTAATGAGTTGGCTTTTGATCATTCACATGAAACCTTACAAAAACGTACATTTAGAATCAACTAAGCCAAGGGTTTCTCATATTCAATTAAAATTACTTGTTTTGTACAGTTGTACTTTTGTAACCAATAGAGTGTTTTATTTTTATTTTTGGTTGAATTTTGATGGGGGTCAACACTAGTGCTGTGCTTACCATCTGGACATGTCACAATAGGACAGCACTGGTCTGCCCGCTTCTCGATTGTGCAGTCCTGCCCGATGGGTTTGGTGAACGGGCAGACTCGGAGGTAGCACATCAGCATCCGGTTGTGGCAGGTGCAGTTCAAGCAGGGCTCGTTGGTCATGATGCGGTCGCCTTCTCCATAGTGCTGGAAGTTGTAGTAGCAACCTTCCGGGGTTCCTGGAATTGCAGAGTTTTAGAATCATTACTTTGTAGCTATAATAATAATAGAGCGCTAGGAGGCTTTATTAAGTTATCTAGAAAGGTATAGATCGTATGAAAATAACATTATGTAGTATTTATGTTAGTACCTAGTTAATTAAATCATATTTTCAAAATATTAATAACAACTTTAAATGTAAAGTAATCATATTTCAATTAATTAAATTCAATTCCTTATAATTAGATTCTGCGCCGTCAATTTGCCATTTGCAAGTTAAATACATTATTACGTGAAAAAGATGTTACTCAGATGAATATCATTTTGCGTCTTGTAAAGTATGTGTGCTCTGTGCTGTCATATCGCATTTGTTATGAATCTGGACTGGTTTGTTCAATAATGTTTATTTAATTAATATTTCGTAAACTTTTAGAAATGTCGATTTTTGGATATAATTATAATAACTTACCATCATAAACATCTAACGACGTGTAATTACTAGACGTTGGCGCTGAAACAAGACAAAAAGACATTAAAATAACATTAAAACAATTTATTTGTACTTAAAAATTAACGGTTAATATTATTGAAATTATTGAAATATTCTACGAGGCAAGAAATAATTTTAAACCTTATATTTTTTGTTGAGCAAATTAACGATACAGTAGAATCCCGATTATCCGGATTAAATAAAACCAGGGGTACTCCGTATAATCGAAAATCCGGATAATCGATTTCAAAGCAAATCAAACCACTTTAAATTACATATAATAAAGTTTTATTATGTATTAAGTTTCACAAGTGTGGTTTAGATAATACGATACATAAAAACCGAGCTATAATGATTACATAATACCTATGTAATTTAAATTTTGGTTGGAAATAACTTGTTATTGGTCTTTGACGTAATTAATCACATGGTTTCACTGCGGCTAAGACCCTGATGCGTTTTAGTTGTAACAACTGTACCATTTTAATGTTTGCAATGTTAAAATGTTTGTAAGAGTTGCGTGGAACTCTACCAGCACCAAAATCTTTTAAATTTGTTTCTTTTATTTAATTTTTTACTTTGTCATCAAGAGAAAACACTACTCTTTTTCACTTGACATTGTAAATTTCGTAGACATAAATAAAAGACAACCTTTCATTTATTTATGCACGCTATTTATGAAAATGAAACTAAATCAAACACTATCCTGCAATCAAATGATAGCGGGAGTACACGTAACGATCGGACGCGGGAATAAACTTGTCGTACATGTATCGTTGCGCTGTCAAAACTTTTTCAAATTAACAATTAGAGCTGAGACGAATGATTCCGGATAATCGGATATTCGGATAATCGATCTTCGGATAATCGGAATTCTACTGTACTACTGTTAAAATTTTAATAGGAACACCGTGTCTGATATTTATGTATTAAATGCATTTCTTGCTATTAGCGGTTGACATAATGTTGTTTTCTAATATACTTAAAAATTATAATACCAATTTCCGAATTAAAACTATCAAATAATGATCTTAAATTGCAGAAATAATATTTTTATAAATTGTTTTAGTCTGTCACAATAGTTTCAAAGTGAACAAGAGTAAAGCTTTCAGCCTACTAATTTTACAGAGATTTATGTGAGACGTATTAGGCTCGTCACAGTTAGCAGGATATTAGCAGCAAATCGCTCACACCCGCGATCGGTCAGCGTCTCAAGTCATTTTACATATCCTCTTTACTGCGTATAATTACTGGAGCCGAGCGGCGACGCGACAAAGCCGTAATTAAACTAACGGAGTGCGTCGTTAACATCCAAACCGCAGCTTTACAGCGATTCCTGCGTTCAGCAAAACTCATAACCATAACTACACAAATGCCTTGTATGTAATCGATTGACTGGCATTAACCACCACGCTCCGCAGGTACCGTTCATCTCCATTACCGATTGTCTACTGCGCCGTCTCAAAATCATAGTAATTATAATAAACTTACAACGCCAGCGCAGTTACATTCCAAAAATGCTTTTCCATTAAAGCTAAGTATTCCCTACGAATACCTACAAGTAGCAATTAATGGCAATTATGTTATCTGCGCTTAAAACAAAACTTGATTGCAGGCAATAAATTAAGATATACATTCTTCTCAACGGTATTGTATGAATTAGTAAACCGTAGGTGTAGCCAATAATTATTCATTATACGGAAGAGCAGCGTATGCAATTTTATTCAGTAGGTCAGCGTTAGTATTCAATCAGATGCGGTGGAGTCACGGAATAGACAGATTGCGTGTGCCAAAAGCTCGTGTCATGGAATCTGTAAGCTGGTCGGAGCTTATCAGCGCGAGGCAGCATCAGCCCCGTTAGTGCAGGCAGCGCCTGTATAAGGCACGAGTGGCGCCACCAGCGCAGCCGCGCCGAGAGATCGTCCACCTAACGGTCACCAGGAATGCCGGCTCTAGCCAGTTTTTGCTAACCTTCATTTCAATTATAATACAATTCACTCTCACGATCATTTCGAATCGTAAAAAGATTTAATCGCGGAAACAAAACTCTAAATTCTTTCTAGGTTACTCTCACGCGTTGATATCCAAATTCCGACCGAAAGCATAAGTGAATAACAATTACTGATCGCAGCCAAGACTACGAACATAGCATCTATAATCCGGTCAATGTCTAATGAATCGTTTCCAGGTATAGGTGTGACGTTATAGGTGACTTTCCCCGAATTAAAAACGCTATGCAAAATCGTGCGCTTAGAAACATGAGCTTGTGCGATCGAACGAGGAGACAGTATGAATTTAAAATTTGCACTACATTAATATGGATCGTCGTTTCAATGAATGACTGAATGCCGCTGTGGTGTGCCATGCGTGATGAAGTTCACACGGGTAGACCTAAACATTGTAGGCCGCATTTCAATGTACTTCCTATGTATAACATAAATTCAGGTGGAATTAATTCTTTGAAGTCACCGTGCTTAGGATACTAAATCTGTTGCACTAAAAATAGAATAATTTTAAAACTTGCATGGCGACAGGGGCCGCGCACAGACGCAGGGGTGGCACAGTGGCCCAGGGAGCTCTCCCGAGTCATTGTACACTGACACTTGACAAATGACACAGACCTTCTCCAATCATTCATTTGGATTTATATTAGGCGGTTTCCGTCGTAAACTGCACATTAGCGCAAATTGCATTGTTAAGTTTTTGCGAGATATTGAATTTTATGTACCTAGTTAGACTTGGGTGTACAAACAACAGAATGACTTGGACAAGTGATGGGTTTTTTTGGGATTGCCGACTTCCTGTCCCACAAAAACCTAACGGATCAAAGTAATTATCATGTAGGTTAACAATATTATTGTGATTTACATTTATTTTATTGCCGATCAATAACCTCAAATCCGGTTTTTATTTGCATTTAAACTTCACTGCTTAAATCATAATAAAATAAAATGACGCTAAAAATGAGATATAAATAAGCTGAGTGGTCGCCGTTTTTGTCATTTTAAAGTCTTCATTTTCTCGCATATTACGTAATACGTGTTTTAATGTAAATGACAAAATTTTTTTCTTTATCTTTATCTAGATATCAGAAATATGGCGTGTTTTTTTCACCACTTATGTAAAATATTGGTAATAAAGTTTAATAATATACTTAACTTATCGAATAACCTTACATGAATTAAGTATTTACAAGTAGCAAACACATTTCCTATTTTCTCTATATTTACTGGCGTTATTAAACAGTTCATGGTCAACGGATGAGTCACAAAAGCGGTCGATGCATTACATTTAGTTACATTCGCCGATTACCGAGCGAGCTTGCATGTGTCTGGTAGGTAGATAAAAATCATGCGCAGATATATTCTCACGAGCATACGTATTGCGGGTCACGAAACAAGGCAACGGTAGAGACCCGTTTCTCGAGTCCATTTCATCTCAATAAATAAGAATAACTCCGACTGATACCGATATAATCCCATTTACATATTATTGCACCTATCATATTATTTTACACTTTTCCCCGTTATTCATTGTGCCCACGGAAGTGTTTTATATCGTTTAGTAATAATATTAAATTTATACTGTACGAAAAGTTATTTATTGTGTAGCCGTCTGTATTCTTTGCATTTGATAGCCGTGGTAATCGGAAATCGTGGTACTTTTACTGCATAGCTCTCAGATCTTATCGCCGGTGACTTTGAACTATTTATAAGTATTATTATGGCTATATCTTTTTATGATAATAATCAACTGTTTTCATCATTATTTGTTAAAAGTGCTAAGAAGATTCTAATAATATTAAATATTTTTAATATTAATTTTATTAAATATAACAGAGTTTTTATGTATGTTACCTCAGATTTTAAATGAAGGCATTTCGATTCTATTTATATCGATCTTTTTTATTGAATGACAGCTGTTGCTGCAAGCTTAATGTGATAAGAAACGGTCCCGTAGATCTAGAGTTATTTTAGTACACTTGAAATTGGTTGATTTTTGTAAAAATGTTACTTGTTATAATAAAGTACAAGAACGCCAAGCGTAATCAGATTCGACACTACGGTATGGAACGAAATGTTTTGATTAGATTGAGAAAACGTGAGTTTGTTTTTGATTGTTGAATTTATTTTAACTATTACAAAATTATTTTCATCAACGGGTTAACTTAATGTTTCATAGATAGATTTAAGTTTATCTATATAAATAAAAATGAATTGTTGTTCGTTAGTCTGATTAAAACTGGGCCGTTTGAGCTGATTTTGGTTTTAAAATGTTTGTCGTAGTCCAGGGTAGGTCTAAACGGTGAGCAAATAAGGAAAAATTGCCGGGAACTTGGTTTACCCGTGCGACGCCGGGGCGGGCCGCTAGTTATAAATAAATGTTGTTATACGTCAACGTGAGTGGTGGCCAAGAATGGGCAATGTAATATGTTATACGTCAACGCGAGTGGTGGCCAAGAATGGGCAAACGAAATGTCCGACGTCCCGTAGCGAGTTGGGTGGACAAAAAGTACAGGACCGTTGTGCATGGCAGGAACTCTGGATGGAATATACCCAGCAGTGGGCTAAAAACCACAGTCTGATGAAGATGATAATAAGTAAATGTTTCGCTTACCCGCAGCCGCGTAGGCAACACAAGCGGCCAGCACGAGCAGGGCTTGCCCCGCGCGCCGCCGATCCATCTGGCCCCGGCCTTCTGCAACAAATACAATCAATTATGGACCATCTCGAATCACAATCACCCCTCTGTCACTTCAATGACCCCGCCTGTTGTGCCCCATTTCATTGCATGCCAATATCAATTTGGCGAAATGAGTTTATTTCATGTCTTTATGAGCTTTGATGAAAGTTTGCTATATTGTTAGCAATTCTTTTTATAAGTTGGTTCAATGTGAAGAAGGTGTTAGGTACGTATGGGTGTCGAATATTCAATAAAAGTATTATTTGTGATGTATAAATGAAGGTAAGAAGATAACATTCAGATTAAAACTAATTTGGAATTCAAATCAAATAAGTTCCTTTAAAAATGTACCTAACACATTGCAGCTAAGAAATAAGCTAAAAAGTCTTCAAAGTATGTAAATTATTTACAGACACGATATCCAATCCATTCGGCAAAATGATTCTTGGACTACGGTACATTAAAACGAGCGATTTTCACGCCCCATCATATCAGAATGGATGCGTTTACCATCAATAACGTCTTGTATCAACCGGTGCCAAGACATGTAACTAATGATGGATATAAAACAATTATTTTATCTCCATGACAAAGACGTCAGTAAAATGCACGATATTACATGCGCTAAAACTTCTCAAGCTAGCATGAGGGTGTTGTAGGTAAGCGTAACTTAAACAAAGTCAACTAATGTCGGTCGCTAAAGAAACAAAGAAGCTTCGGTGTAATAAATTAGTTTATTTCTTCCTTGAAAGCTGGCGTGGTTACGTTTCCTTGTTAGTATGGTCCCCGGGGGAGCATAATAGGGGTAATATACTGGGGAGGCACGTGGTCCGGAGATCTGAGTCGGTGTAGGGTTCGACGCGTGCTTGAGTGGAGGTGAGCCGACGATCAAGGAACTTCAACTATTCTAGATTATCTTTTACCTAACACTTTGTAGTGGATCATATCGGTTGTTGTAAATATTCTAGCCACGAAACTGCCAGCATATTTTTTTTTATTTAATTTTAACATTTATTGTTTTGAAAGTACATAATTGTTTTTATATTTGGGTAATCATATTGCTTGTTTTGAACAAGTTTTAAAAAATATACATTATTTTGTTGTTGGCAGAATAGGGTAGATGGCTAAAAAATAATAATTAGTCCGTCATTTAGATTTTATATAACAAATTACTCTTATTATTTCTTGCAAACGAAAAATTAAGGCGATGCCTTCCATTGAAGTTTTGCGTTTCCGTAACCCTTTCGCACGATTTATAATTTATTAAGATGTCACAACCCCCCTCTACATATCTTGATACTTTCTTATTAAATTAATAAAGTGCAAAATATATGTGTCCAGTATTTAAGGATGGGCTCACAAACGGACTTAACATAATATCATCTATTTATTTAGTCATCATGCCTATTGTCTTAATAAAAAAATATATATACAATTCCGGACAATCTACACAACAACATCTAGCCCCGTGGTAAGCTCTAAGCTTGTGTTACGGGTACTAGATATCTGATATACTTAATATAATATACATACATATATAGATATTTTTATTATGCACATTAAACACCCAGACCAAAAGCAAGCTCCTATTTCTCGAACCAGTGACTACTAAAGATATTAAAATTTTCGCCGACTTGCAAACTGTATTTGTTAACGAGAGAAACTCGTAAAACCTGTCACATACAAAACCTCATAGTTCATAACGCATGAAATATTGTATCAACAATGTCACATAACCTACAATTTACTTCAGTGTGGTTATCAGCAGTGAACCTGTATGGCAGTTCTCAATGCATGCGAGCGAGGAACGCGGAAACGTGAGGTTCGAGCAAAAATGTACCCGTTTAGTTTTGAGTGAATAGGGAGTTTTACTGTCCATTCAACTGGGCAGCTATTCAAACGACTATGGTGTTTGCTAAAGGATTTCCAACTCGTTAACCTACATGGTAAACTATTAGGAAGGTTCCTGAAAAACAACCTTTTGCTGATACTCATATGGTTTGCTTAGAACTTTGTCGACGACGCTCATACTACATCGCCAACGGTATGTATGTAAATGTTTACGCAGAAAGCAAAATGTTGAGCTTAAGAAGGATCAGTGCATAAACTCTGGATAATTTCACGATAAAATATGCAGTTTTTGCTTTTAAAGTATCCTGTTCCCATTTATATACAACAATCAATTTGTGGTAGCATTAGTCCTTGGTGGTAAGTGGCTAGTAATACCAGTAATACGCAGTTTCCGTGGGAGCGCGGCGTACCTTCCCAGCTAACGCCACTTATACCCTCCTACTCCATCCTACTTTATCCACTGCTGTGCACACCATGAAACAGTACCTACATCATTACAGCCCACAGATATAAACAAGCACGTTAGCTACAATAGGCATGATACTCGCGGTTTTCAACAACCACCCTCTCCTGTACAAGCGAGACTTCCTTTATTTTTCTCCCTTGTGATGACACCTGCCTCGACAGAAGGTCCTTTGTTCGATACTCAGCGACTCGCAAAGATACGTCTCCAAGTACTAGGATCCACTTTGCCACCTATATTTGCATATATATTAGATTTATTCTAAAGGAAGACGTCCCTTATGTTCGCAAGTACATTAAAATCTATCATTGATATAGTTATGGCGGTATCTGTTGGGTCCCTCCGTCTAGACACTCTCTGCAAGTCACCTCTCGGGAGGGTGAGGGTGCAAGCTTACCACTATATATTTATTTGCTTTGGTAAAATACCACGTGTAACAGACATCAAGAGCCATAACAATAAAAGAAAAATTGAAAATATATCCCGGACGTGGATGGAAATGTTTTATTCGCTTTTAACATTTCAACCAGGAACATTTCAAACGTTCCAAAACATTTCACTTTTGTACTTAATATATGTATATTCTGTATGTTATCTTTTGCTTTAAATCAGTTTAATTTTAACTATAACTAGGGAAACAGTTCTTTCTCTGTAAACAATGAGAACCCAATTCCCAGCATAATTTGGCGTACCGTTTTCTTCAGCGGTGTATATCATCAAAATTACAGCTAGCTACCAAACTATATATCTTCTATTGCACCAAAAGATCTCAACGATATTGTTAGAGTGAATTAAGCACGACGTCGCAGTATATCATAGACGTTTCAATTTTCACAAATGGCTCTAAAGTGCTACGGCGCTACAGGACGCTATCTTGATAAATGAGGTAGTGTTCTCTAAGACAAAAGGCGAGTTGCAAGACTCGGTTGTGAGTTCGCTTTGTTATTAGTTGACGGTAGATAACGTGACTCGATCAGATCGGAAGGGCGTTATTGGGCAGTGGGCGACGGCGGTGGGTCGGCGTCCGCCCGGCGTAGCGGTCTGTCTGCCCGACTGCGATGTTGCCCAACACATAATTTCGGAACACTGCAACCGCAGCGAGCATTGACACCAATTTCTTGAACATTAGAGAAGTGTTTCAAGATCGGAGCTAATATTGCCAGCTTATTGTAAGTTTTATGAAAGGTTAATCAGATGCCTCATTTCACTCCCTAAGTTTTACAAAGAAAGGGGCTAGTACCGATACTAAAATTTAATTAGGTGCTACTTAAAATTAAAAGGCTGAATTCAAATTGCTCCTTAAATATGCAGGCTTAATAAAATTTCTCCTAGCAGTGGTAGTCACAGTGACCTAAAAAGAATATTGGACATTTTTGCTTCTTCATAAAACGACAGTATTTTTTATCTGGCAATACAGAAATTGTTCAGATAACAAAGTTGCCTTCCCGGCGAAATAATAAAAGTAGTTATGCCAAAAAGCAGCGCAATAGAAGCGAGACACGATGACCCGCGGGTCAATCCGCAGGAGGGCACAGCTCCCGCCTACTTCACTCGCTCGATCGACGTGTGCACTGTTTATACTCAACTTTAATACCACCTTATTGAACGATATCAGATAACTCTCGACTACTTTAACATAATCACGTGGAATTTCTATATACATCTTCTCGCAAAAAGTGCGCATGTAATTCGCACAATGCGCTCACGTACGCGTGTCGCGATTATCGGGCGTCGTAAATTACCCGAGATTTGCATACAGTCGTGGACGCGGGACGCCGACGTCTGACTTCTTATTAGATTCAGCTGGAACCACATCGTTATTAGACGATAATTGTCGGTGAAGTGTAGCGGTCGATTAACGGCAGACTTGGCTGGTCACGTACAAATTAAACAGCCGTCTCATGAACGCGCATGCCACTTAACCACTTTAATGGAATGTCATGAAAAATTAAATATGGAATTTAAGATTTCAAGACATTCCGTTTATATTTTTAATACTAATCGTTTTGTACCTAAGTTTGTAAGCAGTTTTAACATGTTGGTCGTTATTTGTCAAAAATACGACGAATTTAGGTATCAAAGACAACTCGAAGTACAAGTGGAGCAATCTTAGTCGCGCGGAAGTAACTCGACGTGGCAGGGTTTGTGCCCCTCAAGGGAATACGTAGGAAGATAGCAAATATTAGTTTCCTTCATGAGGCTGCATCTCGCGGTTCAATGACCCGAACAAATTTTGTGTCAAATCATTATTCAAAACAAAAACCGTTCTTTGTTGATAATCTAGCAACTTATTCAATTAACATGGATTCATAATGTTCCCATAAATTTATTGCTGATTTTTTTATCTACGAATTTGCATCATGTAGTCTTAATGCATATTAAATTAACTTTTATACATAAATACACCACTGCTGCGATTAAAGTAAAAATAATGTTTCGGTTTTACATATTAGAATGATAAAGTGTGAAAACAAAAGCAGGTTACAAAACGGATATTTGTGTAAGTGTGTCTGACGGGACCGAGATAGGAGCAATGATAAGGATCACTTGCAACGGCTCGCGATCTTCAACGAGGTTAGAATTGCGAATAATTCAGGCAGATTCGCACTAGACCACTGCACCACCGTTACTTCGAGTTAGCATTCTATTCAAGCACAGTTGATCTTAAGACCAAGCAAATTTCGTGATTTAGATTAAATCTACAGCACTTCGAGTGTTTGGGTTTTTCTATGTTATCATTAATATGTCACAAGCATTCTTTATGCATACCAATACTCTAAAGTAGATGTCATAGATTACTAGCACAGTAGGATTCGGAATTTCGCATTCGGTACAGACTTCATGAGAAAACCAAAGCGTAGTAACGTTTAAGGTCCGTCAAAGGTTTTGCTCGTGAGTGCATTGCATTCTATGTCTGTGTGTTCGAAGAAAGCCACCGTTAGTGTGAGTGGCTGTTGCTAGGCATACGTTGAATTCGCGATTGTTGGTCCGCGGGCGCGCCGCTCACACGATGAGCGTTGCCCCCGCACGGCTCCACTCCTAGCTATGTAGCTGTTCCTCGAGCCAGCCCCTACGCTACAATCCATTCCAGGGTTGCCGTTCTCTGAGAGCTCCCACGTTTAGCTGTTCATTGTTTCCTCTATAATAATTGCCTTGAACCGTGCCTTTTTGCAATTATTAGCGCGATGGTTAAAACCTTTTGCGGATATGTTACACCAGATTAGTGGAATACAGGGCAGTACTTCTAAGCGGTGTTTATTAGATATCGTGGCCCGTTGGCGGGGTTGAGCTGTAACTGCTCTGCCGTGTGCCCGTTAGGGCGACCGCTGACCCGTGCTTCGCGCACCCTCTGTTCTGCGAACGCGCGGTGTGTGCCCCGTCAGCCACTAAATCAGTGACCTCTGAGCTCCGCGCCCGTTTAATGCGAAATCTAATTATACTGTCGAGAAATTCTTTGTTACCGCTTCGACATCATTGGGGGCCCTCCGATGCAGTATCCATTATATTATATACCTACTCTTGGACCCCGTGTGATGTCTATAAAGTTGCATTCTCACCTCTCTTGGAATGCTTCGTGTCAAACAGTGTTTACGAGCGTCTGGCCGATAGCTGGCCGACCGGTCATTACAAGCCATATCTCCATGCTGAGAATGAATGGCAAGTGCTTACATATGAACGTAACAGCTCACAGCTTAAAGCATCGGGTGCAGGCAGATACGTATGTGTAGTAAAGATCACAGTGTAAATTTTCCGCTACCTAAGTATATATAAAAGTTATGTATTTAAGGTCATATTATGTTTGTACAACTCTCGCTCACGAATGCTTAGTTAAATTCAAGACAAGTTACATATCATCAATAAAGAATCTGTAACATATTAAAATAAAAGAAAAAAACCTTCTTATGAGAAGTATTTATTACCGTGTCATTCCGGCAATAAGTGTAATATTTTCCCATGAATTCACTCGGGTAATAGCAAAAATAAACAATCAAGGCAAAGGGTTTGATTTTCACTGTGGGACTGGATCACAGGAAACAGGTTATTGTACAAAATCGATAATAAAAGCACTTACATAAAATATTTATACTTCGCATTATCATATTACTCGGGAATCGTGGTCATCGCTTAGAAAATTATGCTATACGTTTTCACTTGGTAACCACTGTCAGAGGAAAAAACCTTTATATTATTTCGCTCTGTTTGTTCGTTAGGGGAATGCGATCCCTTAGTATCCTGCTTGCTTAGAAATTATAATTAAGCTGTTCTAGCAGCCCTGCAATTGAGACGTAGTTATAATCATGTGATGAGTTAACGATGGATCCTTATACCATCATTATTGAGATAGACCTAAGTTTAGCATTATTTAGTGCTATAAAACGTGAACCATAAAAGTGAGTTTTTAATCAACTGTCTATTATTCATGGTGCTGTAAAACATCCTGTGCGTATTTGCGATCATCCTATAGAGCCTGTGCCTGTTGTAGGTGCACGTAGGTACAGCTATCTAAGCTCGTAAACCCAAGAGTTATAGCTCATTACGCTCCGGACCAGAGGATTATTCCCCAGAGATATAGTGCTTTGCTAATATAACTCTCAAGCTAGACCTGAACTTGAAAATTTCTGCCTTCATAGACTTTTTACCTGCACAAAACATGAATAGTTTTAAGTTAGTATATGTTATGATTATGAAACATTAAAATGCACTATGTACACTTGGTGCGTCGGTCTTATTGAAGCTTTGATGGGTATTTTATATTAAGTATAAAATAGGGAACTTAATAGTTTATCATGTTGAGCATAATTCTTAAACCAAAAGATAGCGGTTGATCGCGTTATCGCGTATGGTCTAAAGAAAACATTATCGAAACCTACGAACGTGTTTACTGTCTGACCTGACCTGACAGGCATTTCAAATCAGCTCATAAATTAAGCTGAAGTGCAATTTTATTGATTTCGTAATTATTTAAAAAACGTAACATTTTGAATACCTAATTATATTTATATAACGATTCAATGAAGATGATATAGTTTCATAATAGTATTTATCGAGGACAAACCAATAAACTGGTGAATTTGCCTAATATTGTTCAGATAAAGTATAGTTGATTCCATAATATTTTTATAAAAAAATGTATTTTTCAAGATTACCTATTACCCTATAAGTACATGTGCGATTGGAACCGGGGCGGCGGCGGCACAGACAAAATGAAGCGGCCCTACTGACAGACAGCTCGAAAGCTGTTGAGATCGCGCAAAGAGCGATTTGAATGAATTACCCTTCAGCACTGCCGGGGTCAGTCTGTGCGTGCAACCGACCCACATTTGAAGGATTACAAGTAGCTGCCGAGAAAATTTACCGCTAACATTGCCATATAAGCTGTATGAATTTTAGGTCGCTACAAGCATAGCGTGCTCTTGTGCCGACATCTGCGCAAATATTGATTTAGTAAGTCGGAGTCACAATGGCGGCCGCGCCCGCGCATCGGCCCCACTCGCGGCCCAACACTAACCCGCCTGCATCACCCATCACGAATGCACCATCATGAATGAACCCCATCACTTTTCCCTAACTATCTCTAGTCACTCATCTCTACCATACAGATGTCGTTGGTCATTATAAAAATTATTATACGCGATTTGTTTTGACCATTGTTAACGGACAGTGAATATTCTGTTGCTTCGTTAGAGGTTTACTCGTATCTACCATACATACATAACTGTAAAATTTATTTTTAATTCTTGACTGATTAATCAGGACTACTAACT
The DNA here is from genome assembly GCA_929108375.1 of Gymnoscelis rufifasciata. Classification (NCBI taxonomy): domain Eukaryota; kingdom Metazoa; phylum Arthropoda; class Insecta; order Lepidoptera; family Geometridae; genus Gymnoscelis; species Gymnoscelis rufifasciata. Next base: position 8,138,604 of record OV815308.1, on the reverse strand, counting down.
ATATGTTACTGTCTATTACAATAAACCAGGAAATACCCAAGATTCTAATAACAAAATTGTGATAGCCTGTTTGAGAAATAACTAACATAAAGCCACTTGAAGCTAGTAACACTTATTTTGAAAAGGACAATAAAACTTGAGTCTGCGCAGGCTGTATTCCTATTAAAGTTTACAGTTTAATATCCCATAATCTCGAGATAGCCTTCATATAGAAAATTATTTTGTTGTATAACCATGCAATATTAGTCGACCACCTAACATTTAAATAAGTAATTTACCATGCATATGAGTGTTATGTGAATAATAAGTTGAAATAACAATAACACCTAATAGTAACAGCTATTTGTAAGTTTTAAGGAGGAGTTAAAAAATATTACGAAATGACACGAAGTTCGGTGTTGCTAGACGAAAATAATCGAAAATTCCTTTTGATGGACTTTATGATTTTGATTATACATATACGACAAACAACGTACCGATACCAAGTCATAAGTATCGCGGCAAGAAAAATCACGTTATGCACGTGAACGATTTTTTACTAAGATTAATCTAGACAGTTAGCGCTTAATGTGTTTTTAATCGACATCGCTTTGAAAAGATTACACAGGTACCTAATACATGGGTAAATAACATCAACACAATAAAACCGCCGAGTGCGAATCAGCTCGCATAAAAATGGTTTCATACCGTTCCAACATTTTACAAACACTGGGAACGGTACGGAAAAGAGTAGTAATGATAATGACTTACATGTTGATGGTGCAGATAATATTACGAGTATTAATTCATGCTCATGAAACAAAATAATGTGTTTAATGATACCCAGCGCTAACAATTATTGGTAGACATTCTTTGTAAAAAAACTGTAGATCTTTTAGTGATTCAGTCTTCTGGCGAACGAAGAGACAAAAGAAAATTAGTAATAGGGTTCGGTCTTACCTCTTATCTACAAAACGCTAAATAATAAGGAAGTTAATATTACGTCAGCTCTACATCTGCCTCTAAGCGATAGTTTAATGTTTATAAGAATAATCGTGATTAGCTCTAAGATATTGAATGAATACTTATAAAAATTATTATTGATGTGGAAAAAACAGACGATGAAAAAATGCTTATGTTCTGTCAAGGTGAAGACGTCGGCTCACGAATGCTTTAAAAGCCAATTCAGGGAAGCTGTGAACAAGGAAGTGGCTTCACCAAAATACAGGTCTAAAGACCGTTTATATTGGAACCTCTGAAATGATATACCCTTTTGTTATTTAAATAGCGGGTGACACGAAAACCGGGGCGCTCCGTAGCAAATTCAAATGAAGTAGGTAGGACGGCTGTGAACTTCGAAACTTGCTTTTATTAACTGAACTGATGTAATATAAAGAAGGCACAATGCACATGAGCCCACAAGTAGGTAATTTTCGTCTCCTTTATGTTCATGAAAATAATAATTTTTCGTTTTTTGCTCTATATCTGGTCCTTTGGGTATTTCTAGTGTGAATAATTCATGTGGGGATTCAGTTGACATATTACTTTCCAAAAAGACCCCTCTCAAGATTAAAGGAAAACAAAGAACTGGCTGCGTACCGATTCGCCTGTTGAGGGTGAATATTCTGTAGGCAAGTGTGTTTGTGAACATCTTTAATTATGTATGTTGCTTAAGTAACTTTTTTGACGAGATCACTTGAATATCGCTCAATGTTTCATAAAGACAAAGAAAACATTGAGAAGCAGTAAAAACTTTAGGTATCAATTTTTAATTAAGTAGGGAATGTATCATAAATCGACTGAGAAATAATAAGTTTAAATATAGCAAAACAAAACACACAATTACCTTTATCCATCGCACAAAGATTAAGAGATTAAAAGTGCGAGACGCTTTCAGCGGCATCGGAGCGCAGCGGGCGGTGGTAGGTATGCGTCTCGGCCTCCGAAGGACAATGACATTGTTCCGCACGATAAAACAACTGGACATTATGGACTGTTACCGACTCTTATTCGCACACTCATTCGCTCATAAACTTAGAAAAAAATAATTGCGTCTGTAACCGTTGTACATGCTTCGCGAGCACTGAACTGTCCCGGGCGCTCACCGGAACCGCGTCGCAATCCACGATGCGATACCCAATGACACACACGCAATAAAAGACCCCAAAATCTGGTTTCTCGGTCACGAAAAGAGGTAAAGGCTCTTTTTAATGCATGAAACATCGATTTGTATTTTAATCAGTGATCAGTTTCGAAACGATATTTTCCTTTGTATGTTATTGATACTGAGAAGACATTGAGACTTAAATACTTAAGAAACATTCGAAAAAATTGTTTAAACTCAGTAAGCACCATTAATATTCTTGAAAAATGTTTATAAACTCTAATAATTACAAGGAAATCCTATAAACTTTTAAATAATGTCCCTATTATTACACACACTTTACTTTCAAAAAGGTGTCGGGTGCTACTCAAAGTGTGCTGAGTGCTATAGACAAAACGAAGTTAAACGTCATACATATCGGTACAAATACTAATTGGTAAAAGACCTATTCAAACATAACATGAGAATTTTTACTTGGTGAATGGTAAAGTGGACATGTCTATTTGTTTTGTTATTTAGAGTGTGGGTGCTATGAGCGTGGGCCCGAGCCAGCTCTTTAGGGAGGCTGCATCGCATCTCCTCACGCAAGCCCATCGCAGCCGGATTCTATGTATCAAAATATTGTGATCTCAAACTATTTAATATACATTCTATTTATGTCTCTTTTAGTAACAGAGCAACTGCCCACTTCTTAAAAAGTGAGGTACACAAAATCCCATTTCGCGGCTTATTAGGAAAAGCATCACTAATGTTATTTACGGTCTTCCATTCTTCCTTTTATTAGATAATTGGTAAAGGTTATTATTGCACAAAACAAATAAGATTCAAAAACAAATAAAAACGTTTAAAGGGGATATAGAGAGCGATGGTCAGTGTGCGCTTTCGCATTGATATGATCCTTATTGTTGGTCTGCCGGGTCTCACAAAGCATCTAGATTTATGGAGGCTTCGGGCTCTTTTACACTGCACTAAATCATACCAGGCGAGGATTTCAAGATTTTTGTTCTTTCAATGAATTTAGTTATTATCACACTTCCATAAAATAAGAAGGTACATGCTCGCATTGAATGTTTCATTTCACTAAAGCAATGTGAGTAGTTAAACTAAATACTCTGTAGTCTGTCGGTAAATTTATTAACTGAGGCCTTTATTCACTTACGTAAGTTATTAAAGGTTTGCTTTTTATTTTAAGGGTCAACAAAGTATTATGAAATATTATGACGACACGATTTTTTCTGGTAAAAAAGTAAGTAGGTGACATCGCGCCATAGTTATCTTGAGCGTGTAGGTGCGCCGGAGTATCTAGCTCGGTAATGACCGCGGGTGATTTAGAACAACATTTGGCGCAATGACGTCACAACTTTCTCTGCAAACTAAATGAATCTAATAGACTCGAAAGGAGGTAGAGGTATCAGCTCTCCATTGTGAGTAAAAAACTGACCAGCAAAAACTCGATCCAAATAACATCATAACCTACATTCCATTCGGTTGAACACCAAGCGCCTACATCTTTGAATGTGAATTTTAAAGTAGGCTCACATAGGGTCACATTCGTGTGTTTATCGGTCATTGTAGCAGGCTTCGGTATCGCAACTTGGCTATATTCAGATATTGATATTCAGGAGGCGAGCCGTGTCGAGGCTTCTTACACGCTCACTGACACCTACATGGCTGGCTAATAAGCTACATTACAGACTTGTAAAGCAATCTGAACAGTTTAAAATACAATTACTCGTATGAATACTTTTCTCTTTATGAAGATACTTTGCGTAAACGTTGTCTGCAAGTCCCGTGAGAATACATTACCTAAAGTAGATACTCGAATGTAACTACTAACAAGTGATACAGAAACGGTCTGAGAAGTTTTTTCGACATTTTTGTGGTTCAATAACGGTTTTGGCTCCTACAAAGTCGCGCATCGGCTCAGCTTCGTCGCCTGCAAGCCCGCACTAGACCACATTGCATTCTCTGTATATTGTAAATTATGTGAATTACAGTTGCTATCAAGGAAGGATCTCTTCTATAAAACTTATACCGGTCAAGCAAACAAGAGGAATATGAAGGACAGAATAAATCATGACGGTCTCAAGCATTCAGGAGAAATCTTTCATTTACGATCGGTAAGCTGTTAGCTCGATTCACCGCAGTCGTCATTAAAACCATTGGCCGTTCCACCCCATTGTGGCTTTCGATTCTTACGAGTCTATAAACCTATATTGGAAGTGTGTAGGTAAATATGAAATGTGAATGGCAACACATGTGCGTCGAGTGTGGCAGGTTGCACGGGTCAATGGCACCTGTGAGGCCCAGTTTCAGTTCCCCATAAGTTGCCATTTTCTCAGGAAGGCGCAAGCGCGGGCGGCTCGCGGTGCGTTAGCGACGCATTCTGTCACGCCGGGACTCGCGCGCGCATATTCACGTGCGAACGCATTAATGCGAATGCCGGGCTCGCCTCAAGCAATGCTCACTTTTGAGACTGCTCGTTTTATAGCTGTCGTTTCATAACAATCGTTGGATCGACTTCGATGGGAAAAGTTACCGTAAGTTTCAACCACTGCCTCACATTCGTGACTATCGAGTTTCAGCTGAGGCTCTACACCGGCTATGACGACACTGTAGTTTTTTTTCCAAATTCATGACTGAGCGGTAAACATTTGCATTGTTATATTTTTTGTATTAACATCATGGTCGTGTGGTGTGAAGGAAGAGCGTCACCCAGCCACTTACTCGGCTCCTGCCAAATAGCCGTGTTTCCTCGCGCTAATCTCCGTACAAAAGATTTGGAAGCGCCGACCTTGTCGCAGACATTGCAAAGATCATCATAGTGATTTACTTCCTTTTGTTTTTATGATTCTTGTTTATTGAGTTGCTTTCATTTAGTTGTAATTAATATTTAATATTTGATTAATATTTGATGAAAGTCACGTCCAAGGAAGGATGTCGCGCTTCCCCTTGATTATCAGTGCTAAAATTTTTGCACTTCTTTTAAATGTATTCTCAACTTGTAATTGGCAGAAATACTGAATTTATTGTTACATTTTTAGTTTATGTCCAGTTCGTTAAACAATAATATCTCGTTTCATACTCATTAAATTTCAACAAGAAAATCAACTTGACTTCTTGTATTAAAAATAAAGATAATTGAATATAACACGTGAACTACATGACCACTTTTTATACAACAAACATAAAATTAATAGGCATCTATTGGAGAACCTCCTCTTTTAGGAAGTCAGTAAAAATGTGTGAGCATGAATCTGTAAAACTAAACTGAAGGATAGAAATATGTACATATAATATTTTCAAAATCGACTAACTTTTCAACTGATGTGAAAATCATTACACTACGTACAGCATCCGCAATTATTTTCCTATCATTATTTGTGCTATCGTCATTCCTCTATAATAAATTATTATCAATTTTAATAGTTTTAAATTACAAACGTTTTATGGGATAACTCTATTAAGAGATGAAAAGGAAGAAAGATAATGATTATCTGTTAATGTTCACGTAAGCTGCGGTTACTGCGAAGCCTTCACCCTGGACTTGAACTCGCTTTGCGCAATCAAGCGAGTCGGATTTGCACTCTAATGTCTTCACACTGTTTAATAGTTAATCTCACCTTTGAAACTTTAATATGAATTTGAATTTTTTTTTGAAAAATTCATTGTCTTTACTTAAACGGAAAAATAACTTTGTATGCTACTTTCACAAATATTTAATCTTAAATTTTGAGTTGTGACCAGAACGTAACTTCAGAACAAAATTCGATTAACCTATATTTTTATTTTTTCCTTCATTCAGCAGATATACGCACACTGCTCATTGTTCGTTTACGGACGTAATGTCTTGGCCTTCTCAGTATGTGGTAACTTTGATGTAATTCGCTTGTATTAAAACCTTCACCCTAAACTTGAACTCGAAGCTTTGCGCAATCAACCGCGCCGCTCAATTCGCACTCGTGATGTCTTCGCATGAGACTCATCTCATTGTATCTACTTGTATAAAGAATTTCTTCGAACCGTATTAGAATCTTGAAACAAAGGAAACAATGACTTTTACGTCTACCGGCTTTATTCGACCTGTTATGCTTATTATTGAACTTGATATGTTTGTTATTATCGTACCATGAGTTTATTTTCACTTTCTTTCTTTCATCAACTCAATTCACTGCTACAATATCGTATGTTATGATAACTTACAATTTTAAGTACAGTTTAATATGCTTGTCATTTAATCTTTGATGAATGAGAATGTACATAAGTGCTTGACGAATATTGATTTGTTCTTATGCAAACATTAAGTAAGTCAGAGCTTGTAAAGATTGTATGCTAATTTATTTTGTATCATTACATAAGATTCTATTATTTACGAAAAAATAATCAGAGTAAAAATAAGATTTCCTTACAACTATCCATTTTACGTAAAGTTCAATCATACGATACTTTATCCGGCTCAATTGCGGAGTATCAAAACAAAACTCAATTATATTTAAAGAAACAACAAAGAAAAACAGGAGGTGGCGGATTCAGTGCCTCACAAACTGCCTCAGTCAACTTAGCGGAAGGGAAACAACAAAAACAAGATGGCACAGGCAAAACTCGAGAAAAGTTATAGCCAGGTGAATAAAGGCGACCGCCTGCGTCGAGGGGAGCTACTCCACGGCAGGCGGCGCAAACAGGGGCCAAAGTGCCTATCGTCTAGATTAACTTTGCAGTTCGTAATAACCTCGCCACGCTCACTCGCCTGAGAGACAAATTACTGCGGCAACTCATGACACTTGCATAATATTCGTAATGACCCTCTTTGGGGACAAAAACCAATAGATTAGGTATCTATTGGTTTTTGTATGTACACTGCGCCGTTTGGGAAAACCGCAGCAGCAGCGAGACACTTTGACGTACATTTTTACTTTTCCCATATTTTACATTCAAGAAGAAAAATACGAATATGAATCATAAATTACGATTAAATTTCCAGTTATTTCATTGGAATTCAGAAGTTTTGCGTCGGAATTAAATGTTATGGGAAAACTCTGTCTTTAGTGTTTTATTTGTCTAGTTTGAATAAATAAACGTCAGATGGGTACAGTTAAAGTGTCTGACGCCCAAGCGTTTGTTCGCTTGACACCGAAGTACGTGAGTCGCGGCTTCTCACGTAGAACATCTGAAACCAGCGTTAAATACGACTATCTGTTCGGGTGAAAAGCCTTTCAATTTGATCGTAATAAGATTGGCGTATAACACTTTGCTTTGTTAGATTGTGATACAAAAAATGTTCCAATTCTGTCCGTTTTATAGGTTTCGTGAATGTAGAATGGGAGCCCTCAAGAATTCGTAAATAAGTGCTATCATACTTGTATACTTCAGTGACGAATGTTTGTTATTAAAGACCGTTCTTTTTTTGCAAACAGATAATTAAATATTTGTTTAAAGTACTTATGTCAGGCAACATATAAAAAATATGAAAATAAACGTATGATTATATAAGTTTATTTTTATACAAATAAAAATAGGAAGGTTTTGAGCTGCCTATTAAAACAAAATTTTAAGTATAATCGTGAATAGTTAGCGGTGGCGAGTGTGAAATATTGGATCAGACACGCTCGTTGTCGAGGCACGCGTCCTCCGGGTCAATTCACGTCAGTGTTGCCCATTATTGCGATTAATAAAATGGAAATATATTATCTTTTTTTTTATTTTAAACTTATAAATTTAATTTATTTGAAGGTAAAAAAATTTAACCGTTATACTTATGCTTATTATTTTGAAAAAAATATAAAAATATTTTTCTATTGAATTTTCATATTGATTTTCATGATCTTATGATGTTTGATTGATGTGGTTCACTATTCAAATGCAGAATTTCAAGGTAATTTTTTTTTAAATTTTAATATGTTTATGGGAAAGGGACAACTATATTAATTAATTAATTTATCGTTTACAGTTACCCAGTTTAACAAAGCTTAACATAAACTACGAGTAGGTAAATATAGCGGACTTAACAAGATTTTTTTTTAAATTGTTTGTGTATTAAAAAAAATATATATATTGTTATTTTTTTTAATTTTAAATTTCTTCTTGCCTTATTTCATAATTTTCGCAACAAGTTGTGATTTATTATAATGCGTAAACAATACAATTCGAATTCTAATCATGAAGCATATAAAATATTAAAGTTGAAAATAAGTGACAGTAACACCACATTTAATACCCTTTTTAGTTTTTATTGTGCAATACCTATAATGATTTTGTCACGAGGCAATAATTACGGCATTTGTAACTACTTGTTTTATCTCGGCATTACATCAATTTGAAATAAAATAAGAACAATAATTTTATTTTTATAAATTAGTTAAACTTAAACTTATAGAGATTTCCTCTGTAATGCAACAGCGGAAAAGCTCAGCGGCCGGCTTTTTCAGACGCTGCGCTCCTTCAGCCGAGAATATAATTATTATCACATAATAGGTAACCATTCTTTATATTTCTTAAAATAAAATTTGTTTTACTGATTATCTCAAAAACAAAACCTGTGAAATGCTGTATTTTCTCTGATGTTTCAGCAATTTCAGGAAAAAATAAAATTATCAAAGCACTTACCAGTTCTGCACGGTGAATAGAATCTGGATCAGTTGAAGTGGCGATAGAGATGAATGCTCGTCGTCGATAGATAAGTGTCCAGTGTCCAGAGTGTTGTTGTCGTGAGGAAGCCGGAGCGTGGTGCTTTCGGCGCGGCCGGGCCGGCACTGACGCGAGGAGCGCGCGCGGTGCCCCGCTCGAGGTGGACGCTCGCAGGCTTCGCGGCGCGAGCTTTCAGCACACACGACCCGCACGCACTTGCACACTGCACTCGCCTACCCTACTCGTCTACCCACGCGTTGCGATTCTCAACCACCGTCTACTGCTCCGAGCGCCTGACGCACGTTTGAACTCTTTGCTGTGTCCGCTTTAGCGTATAAATATGAGCTCCGGTGGCGGGGGCCGGCGGCGACCACGGCGCATCACCAATCCGCCGAAGCTTTCGAGATGCAGCCGATGTCCTACCCATTGATTTTATTGCCTATCTATGGGATCCAACCAATTAGCAAAATTCTCACCTACGGGCTACGCTCGGTCGTGACTGATCCCATAATCGATGCGCATGTTGCGTATAATTATACGGTAACTAGTTTCAAGCACCTTTATGACATGGATCAGTGTAATGGTCGACTTCGAAATTAATTTTCCCTGTTATGGATGCCACAATGGCTTTATTAATATCAAGATTATCCGTAAATTGACTTTGAATTAAGCGTGGCACACCGGACAAAAATATACTACTATACTAACTTATTTAGGTTCATAATACCTTACTAGGTCTTCATGTTCCATCTTAGACCACATCGTCACTTTACATCAGGTAAGATTGTGGTCAAATGAAGGCTTATCGCGCAAAAACAAATAAAATATGATGTTGTATTACAATGTATATATTATGAATTACAGAAAATCATAATCTTTCTTATAAATCAAATCAGATCTTGAGTGTTGTGTTCGAATGTCGCCAGGGGACCAGCTTCGGTATAATTTGTGTGCACTTGTTGCTGACACATTTTTTCTATGTAGGTAAATATAAGGAGCTATACAATTACTAATCCCATTCTGGATTTACTTCAGAAGTCTCGAAAGAATCAAAGCAAATAATATAAAATACCTGTGCATAAAATTTATTCCATCAATGATAAATACAAAGTTATTTTGAAATTCTTGTTGCTATATTAAATTTACATGAACATCATCTATCTTTTATCTTGATAATCCCATAGACATTGCAGTCTTTAACATTTTGAAGTGGTCATTTATTATGTAAAAATAAGTTTGATATAGATGTAGTCGTAATTGCTGGGCTCGGCTTGCCTCAGCATCAGCGTTCTACGTGCGTATCCCACGTCCACCTAATTGGTATAAGTAATGCGTCAAAAGCTAATCTTATACCTTTAACCGATTTTCACTCTTGCAATTTGTATGAGTATGTTAAATCAATTGTAGGTCTATAGAACTATGTAGTCCTGTATGGCTATGTATATCCTTTTTTTCGGATAGTAATAGCACTGAAAAGTGAATGACTACGGTAAAAGGTTCTTCGGTAAAAGCTTCTTTAAAACTATGATCTTATCTTCAAAATGTCTTAAAGCCCTCTCTCTAATAGGAAATTGAGGCAACACTAAATTTAATTTTAAAAAAATATGATGTAAGTCATTATTCGTAAATCACGATAATTAAATGTTCCTCTTCTCAAAATCGGCTATGGGCCAGATTTTATCCTTGAATAATTAGTATCGAATTCGATATCGTAGAGACGAGGATTGCCGCCTTTCTCATTATTATGTATCTGAAATAAAATTTTCCACGACATTTTATTATGCTTATTGAAAATAAGGTACAGTAGAAATACAAACGTGCGCACTGGGGTGCCAGGCAATGCTACGAAAGCTTGATTTACATTAATAAGATAGCTCTAGATCATAACAAACTATTACTCTGTGGGTCTTTTTCATAAAGCAGCTGAGAATACCTGGGTGTATAAAATCAATTTCAAGCTTTTGCGCTCAGCGTTTCTTTATCCCGTGATAGTTATTGTATTTGTCTGTCTCTATCGTCTGATAGATAGCGGGAACGATTCCCTCTTAGGAGTTTGTATACTTGTGGCCAATTCTATTTGCTCGGGGCATCTGGATAAGACAATAGGGTAGGGTATTTATATTTGGATAGTGCATATAAATTCATATACTGAATACTTATTTAATGAACTACCTAAATAATAAAAATATTTAAATTCTCTCTCGGAGGTCAAAGGTCCTTACAAGATAATTAATTACAAGATATCAAGCAACAAGTCATGCTATACGAACGATTTCTACAAAAATCATAGGTCTTCGCAGGTTGCCGCAGGACCAGATCGATCATCTTAGTTAGGAATTAATTAAGACGATTTAAGTGCCATACCTATTAGGATGAGATCAGGCTGCAAGATGAGTGCGCTTATAGCGTACAGGCTACAAAACCTTTTTGTTGACAATTATTAGGAGAACAAATATCAAATGCTTGCGCCTAAGCATATTCAAATAAAATAGATTCTTAAATTTCGGCTTATTTTTCTTTAATATAAAACACATGTTTGCATGCAATTAATACAATGAACGACAATTGACAGGGTGTCCCACGGTTTGTAGGGGTACCTTAAATATGTAATTTGCATAATATTAGATACTTGAAGAAACTTTATTTTGAATAAAAAAACAATAAAAAACTGTATTCAAATATTTGTTAAAAAATGGCCTCTCTGAACCGATAATGGAACCCTCGAAAATGCAAAATGAAAAACACAGGTAATTTTACACCCTCCTTTTGTATAGGATACTATCCTAGTAACAACTTGCTGAAAAATAATAGATGAGTTTTTTTGAGCATTTAATTTTAACCGATTTAAAAAAATTAGTAGGTTCTCACATTCGGCGTGTATTTTTAGTTCTCTGGGTATTTGTGGTTGTTATGTTTAGTGTCCGCACACCTTTTTGGGCATTTCTCATACAAAATAAACCGATTTAAAAAAGGATGAGGTTCTGAATTTGGTGTGAAGGTAATTTTAGTTCTCGAGCTATTTTCAATATCTCTATTTGTATCGAAAATGATTGCACCAACTCAATCGCAGATATTGAATCAGTAAATTATAGCCACTCAAGAAAGAAAAATAAGTACTTTTAACGCATTTGTGTACCTAGGACAGTCAGTCATATTAGGTAGGTCCAACTTCGTCCAGAAAGAGGTCGCCGTACCCAGCACGGATGGGTAGCGCGTGGTGGTATTGTCTCCAGACAAAAGTTTCCAAGTGTGTGTTGCCAGTGTTTTCATTAAATATATCTAAGAACACTTGCGCAAATAATAATAATAACAATAATATAACTCTTTATTACACACCAAGATAAAACAATACAAAAAGGGGCTTAATGCTAAATACAAAATTCGTAATGGGCGGCCTAATTGCTTAAAGCAATTTCTTCCAGACAACCTTCGGATGGAGAGGAGAATGTTCAGCAAATAACTGGACGGTGCGGTGACATAAAAATAATAATAATAATTAGTAATAATAATAAACAATTTAGTTTTTTTTGTAGGAATGTTGACTTAACATTCCTACAAAAAAAACTAAATTGAAATCGCTTGATCAAGCTATGATGCCACAGACATACAGATACGTCAAACTTATCACACCCCTCTTTTTCGGTCAGGGGTTAAATGAAGATTTTATACAAGTTTACTGAATTATAACATAAATTACCTACCAGTATTATATGAAATCGTAAGGTGCCCCAAAATGCCAAAATTTAAAAAAGATCCTCATTTGCTTAGTTAATTAGTCCCATTATAATCTTCAAAGATATTTATGGCAGCAAGTGAGGGTAAAGAGGTAATTATCATTCTTAAGTCACATTGCCGTTTATCGAGAACTCTTTAAATTTTTATTTTTACTGTTCCAACATCACAGCAACGGTACACTTAAATTACCCAAACACCGTTAAAATTAAAGCAGCTCCTTTTAGCCAATTACATTATCCGGAAGGACGTTGTAAATAATTTATTTGAGAGTTACTAATTAACATCACTCACTGGAAAACTAGTCTTCTCGTTTGTTAATTTAAGTCACAGCAGTTTTTCTTTTAAAATCTTAAATCGGTATTTATTCAAATAGTACTGACTAGATCAAATTCCATTATTTGCATAATTTGGTATATGATGAAGAGTCTATAAGGTACGTCGCAAGTCCAGTAGAGTGGTATTTTTTCAATTTAAATGGGAGTAAAAAACAAATGATTACGTAGTGATTACTGTCACAGCCGATTAATCGCTTTTTCAGGATATACGATCAATTCACGGATGTGGTGACCTTTAGAAGAAGCTATTAGTTCTAGATCCTGTAATTTTAAACAAATGTGTAAATAGATATACAACTTGTTATTTTCAGTTCTTTGATATAAATAATAAAACATTGAATACTGTCAAGCAGTACCTGAGTCAACTCGCTTTCATTATAAGTCACCAAAACTTCCCATTAATTTACAATGAGGTTCAAACAGCAAATTTTGTAAAAAAAATCGCATATCTACTTCATCGATTGATCATGGAAGACTTTGTAAGTATCCTGAAAACTATCTTAACGTTTTTTTTTATCAGTGACACAATAAGGTTGAAACATTTGGACCATAAACAAAAAAAGGGAGTGGGTCAACAAATTGGCTACACTATACATTTTTTTTCTACTACCTATCTACCTATAATTTTTACTTCACTTAGTGTTTATAGGTCTTTGGGTTTTAACCGAATAACATACGCCTTAGGTTCATTTGAAAAAAAGTGAGTCATAAATAATATTAGCATATTTTTTCCTGTCTATTAACGCAAGAAGGTCTAGCATTAATGGATAGGAATATATACCTTAGGCCGGGTTCAGACCCATGTAACGTTTAATGTGAATTTATCGTTAAAAGTGAAGACGGCACCCGTACTGTCTACGTGAATCTCATTCAAGAGCAGTTTCCTCTCAGTTGCTAACGAATGTGTCAAATATGAAGGTACTGCTTTTATTTGTTAGTATTTCCTATCTGAATACCGGAAGCTTTGCTAACGGTTATTCGTTTTTTTTTAATCCCAAATAATAGGTATTTCTTGATACAAACTAATAAGTGCTTATAAACTTGTCTAGCGATTAAACAATCGGAAAACACGAATGTTAGATAGAGTCAGGAAATATAAATTGATTTATTTATGAGCGCAATATATTTTCATACAACTCAAAAAATGAAATTTATTTAAAGCAAAGTCATGAGTGATACACCACTTATAACTAGAAAACGGCTAGACCGATTTCAATAGTTTATGATTTATTCGATTTGTCTTTTGGGAGCGGGAGTGGGTGTAAGAGTTGGAGTAGGAGTAAGAGTAGGAGTGGTGGTGGGTTTGGGTCAATGTAAATGGCAAACCAACCTTTGGTTAATAATATAAAATTGTCAAGACATCACATGTTACGCCCGTCTGGACACGGCTTAGACTACAAGCACTCTCCATTAACAAACTGCCAAAAATATTCTGCCACACATAAAGTTGCACTTTAACTGTGATCAAATGTAACCATACTGCAGCAGGAATGTTGCAGGAATCATCAGAATTTTCCAACAGCATTAACAAAGCTGAATACCTCTAACTTTACCGAGCTTGCTAATTTACCAGGAGCCTCGTAAAGTACTGATTTAAATTATAATTGTATGCACTCGGATGACACTTTAATTACACAAAAGTGGAATATATTGTGGCAGACTGGGGTGAACTTTGTAAATAACGTGAACTATGTTAAAACACACTTACACGTCATTTACAGTACTTGAGAGTATGTTACACAATGTCTTTGTAAAGTCCTGAATAAGCGGAATTGGGCAAACGGAGAAATTTATAAGCTTTCTATGATGGCGATCTACATGTGCAGAATGGAAATACCCCGAAATTATGATGATGGGATGTTTGCACAGTTATTTTTTATTTATCAACTTCGGTTTTCCTCGAAGCTTAATTTAGTAATGTGTACATACATATCATTTAAAGTATAATAAACATATAATTTAGCGGGAAACAAAACAAGAATGTTTAATAGGTTCTATTCCACTGTGGATTAGAAACACAAGGAAGTGGCAGTATGTCAAACAATTTTGAATCAACTTTATTCTTTATACATTTTATACCAGTTAGCAAATCCTAACTGTTCCAATAGTTAACCTTCATTAGGTGTTACGTACGTAGAAATAAGCGCAGTACCTAATAGGTATAGTATTTTTTTAGGTGTAGTCTTATTTTATGTTTAAAAAGGCATGTTTTAAGACCTCTTAATTAGGCATACTTAGCTATGTTGCATTGAGAAAACAATTAATATCTCTATATTTTACCAAAAATGTTTAACCACTATCCCCTGATAAACCCCTGATAAACCATGAAGTGTATGAAAATAAATAATTTACGAGATGGACTCATACCACAGTATTTTTGTTTTTTATTGATAAATGTGTATAAATTTTACACGAGATTTAAAAATATTTTAACAGTGCAAAATTATAGTGATAGTGGTCAAAGTGATAGTGGTCAAAGGTCTTGATAAAATTTGTAGCACACTTTTATTGTATAGGAGCCTCCTTATATATTAATATATTGTGGGTTTTTAGTATTTGTTGTTACAGCGGCAAGAGATGCATCATCCCCAACTCTCTATGTATCACGGTTCTTGAGATACAGCCTAGTGACAGATAGACAGACGACGAAGTCTCAGTAATAGGGCCCCGCTTTACCCTTTGGGCACGGAACCCTATAAAAAACCCCAAGATATTTTTTAATTGGATAGCTAGTCATAAAGCAGAAATATAGAGTTTATGTTCCATTATTGCTGTAATGAGTGAATGTAGGTATAATGTATTCACTACATACATTACAAAGTGCAACATAGTAAGAGGATTATTGTATGTGATGTTATCGTATCGACCGGCGGGCGGGCAGCTGCCGCGGGCGAAACACTCATATGTACCATTTCCAGGCCCAACAATTCAGTTTGGCTCACGAATTACAAATGATCCAAACTAACAGTTGTATATATGCTTCATGTTGTCTAGATTTCATTTGTTTTTGAAGTGATAACTTCAGATGGTAGAGTCAACCGGTCTGTCACGTAACGCGTGTAACAGCAGCCTGTCTGTCTGGCTGCCTTTTCTCTCTCTCTCCTCCTCTTTCACTCTAACAAAAACCAAGGTAAGTTTTATCAGTCTATGGAGACCCGAGTCGCGCACGTAATTATTCAATACGACTCCTACTAGTATAACTATAAATGAGCTCTACTATGCAAATTTTACAGTAAGATTAATCCAAAGATTCTACATTTTTCGCCAGGGTCGGATTCGTAATATCATATTCGCCATAAGACTATGTAGTTGGAATCAAGCGCCTCATTTTAAGCCTTTAAATATTTATTTAGTTTGGATTGAGTATATATCTATTAGTGATTATTAAAATATATCTAAACTAACCACCAAATCCTACCATTGAACAGTTTTCATGGCAGCTAAGCCCCGATTTTACCATTGGTTA
Source organism: Gymnoscelis rufifasciata (assembly GCA_929108375.1). Classification (NCBI taxonomy): domain Eukaryota; kingdom Metazoa; phylum Arthropoda; class Insecta; order Lepidoptera; family Geometridae; genus Gymnoscelis; species Gymnoscelis rufifasciata. The sequence goes on along the minus strand of OV815308.1, from coordinate 8,122,361 downwards.
TAAACGTGATGAGGTCAGGCTAAACTCGTTTTACTTCATAACTGAGATATTGTCATTTTATCTAAGTTGATCTTAGTTCAATCGATTTGTAGCATTGAATGGTGAAATTAGGGCTAAATCACTTTTAACTCAAAATTTGATATCGGGTACCTAATGTCACGGCGACATTTTATAACATCCATTATTACTTTTCTACAAAATCTGACGCATATTAGGAACTAACATTATGACATGGTACTAATTTACATTAACATAAAATTAAAACATAAGTTATAATTAACTCCAAGTCAACTAAGCCGTAAGAAGTAAAAAAGTAATTTTCATTGTAATAAAACAACACGAGGCTGAGCGACGTCACGGCTTGACGAATCAAAAGCAATTCGATTTCCTTATTTATACGTTCACCCTTTATCAGCGTTTTGTGTTCGCGTACGGAACTTGCACATTGACACAATGTTGTTTTTACATAATGCAGAGCCCCATCGAATCACAATTATAAAGGCCGTAGAATTGTAACAGAATCTTGATGCAGTTTATAAACAGAACCGTTCGTTGATGTGTAGGTAATTGGTGTTATACCTAATCGGTTAATCGATGAAATATAGTACACTTTCCAAATATGTACATGACTGCTGATCGAATAGAGATTCTATAACTGGGGCTGAGACAACTTCCTGTCTAGGCAATCCGGCTCTACTGTTGATCACACTATCCAGAATAGTAAATTATCGACATTTAGTATAAATTAAACTGAAGTTATTTTGAGTTGCCTGTACCTGATGAGGTCTAAATTAAAACCTCTATGTACTTTTGCGTACTTTAGAGGGTATCAGGGAAAAGTTTAAAAATATTCTATTTCTGTTTTATCTTTTAAGATTTTCAAGCATTAAAAACCATCAGTATCACTATTAAAGAAAGTATTTCTTAAATTAAAACTAAAATATGCAAATCAAGCTCAATACATGAAATATTAATAGAATGGGTATATAAGGCATGGCTCAATTTATAGAAAATATAAAACTATAAGATTGTCTAATTGTTTAGCTACCACAACATTATAAGGTACACCATATTAAGCCAATTGCCGTGTGCACACCTCGTGAAAAATAAATTCACACGAATCTACCCACCCATATCTGCGAGCATTTCCTTTCCTTCACTCTTTGACGCATTCGTAGGAAATCGTAAGTCGCTATAATCATAACAAATTACGGTAGGAAGATAGCCGCCATTTCTGTTTATAACATCATTCTTCATGATGTTGGTTGTACAATGAAATATTTATCCTTCTAAGCTGAAGGCCAGTGACACCGACAAGCGCCACTTTTTATATTAATTAAAGCGGACTCAATCCTAATATAACGGCCTGCGCATTACTATGCTAATTTATTATTAGGGTATTTTCTCTGCATCCGCATTGTGACACACATCTAAGGACGTAACTGTAGCAGAAATATGATTGATAGTTGACCGTTTAAAGATTGCTTCGGTTTTCGGTGCAAACTTTTATCAGAGTCCCAATCGGAGCAAGTTGTTTATGACTTCTTAGAATGTTATAGATGTATAAAATGATACATAAGAATTTAAACGTAAGCTAATTTTGTTACTTATCTAAGTTCTAATAATAATTAAAAACGGCAAGGTTGGTAGTTTTTTTTTCTAGCTTACTTTTTTGCCATCCAAATTCGAAGCAACAACACCGCGATCAGTGGCTCCAAGACCAAAATATAGACCAGTGACGCCTTAGTGTAAGTGTTATAATAATCTATTGCAACTTAAGTGACCTCATAATAGAATTCGGGAGCAACCCTCGTCATAAAGGTTCATCGTAGACGCCACCTGTTCCAAAGATAATTCGGATGCTGGGCGCGGGGGTGGGCGTACGACGAATAAAGAATCGCGATGTGTGCAGATTTCACGGCTGTAGTGGTAGCTATTCGTGGCGACTATTGATTTTGTCCACCCCAGACCGCGATCCGAATTGCATCTAAATTTCCGGTAGTAGGCACTTTGCCGAAACTTCTCGATGATTGCCAAATAATCAAAGCGTTTGTAGAAGGTACTTGAAACACCCCTTTGCACTCAATGCTTTCTTTATAAGGTAAATGCTATTGCCATCAATATCCATTCCAATTTAATTACTACGAAAACATTGTTGTCAGCTGGGACAGAAATAAATATTTACTAAAAGTTGTTAAAAAAATATTTTCACGCAACAGTACAATAACGCGGCCTAAAAAATCTTTACCGCAAGTTTTGCGAAACGGAAAAAACCACAAGTTACCGAAGTATTCGAAGGGTCAGAGACTCAAAACCCTCAAGTGAATCGAATCAGGCCTTCCACGAATTTCCCGATTAGGTCCCTGTAAAACCGGGCTGACTGGGAACTTCGCATACGTGATAGGAAGTTAAAGGATTTCGAATACACATATTTGCTCTTAAGAAAAATAGTTTTATATTTGTAGAATGAAGATGATTTAAGACGCAGCGCGACGTTGTCTGGACTAGAGCCACTGATCTAAATCACTGCCAAACTAGATCCTCTAAACTCTTTGATCTTAATAGCATTGTTTCGTGCCAATTCAATTTAGCCTGTTTACTTCAATGCGCTGTATTAATATGGACTACCTCAGTTACTACTTTGTAATAATATTAAAACCTATACAACAATATTGTTATAACAACAAAAAGAAGAGATGAAAGCTAGGGTGTTCGATTTGCTTCTCAACTCAGTGTTAAAAAAATTAGCACTATCAAGACAATGTTATTTCCTTGATAAATTTTCGTTTTTAATTAATTTAACTTTAAGTTGACCTGTCTATTTATGCCCTGTGCTTCTAAGGAAATAAACGTTTTCACTTTGACTTAAACAGATTTTTAATGCGATAAATGTGAGACGAAGCCTCATGTTTTTTATTGTTTTAAGGTACTTATATAAATTTCGGTATATACGATACAATACACATTAAAGGTATATAATTATGCCTCTTTAATTAACGCTTAAAATACAGTTAAAGCGAGAAAATACTTTAAATTTTCAACAATTCTTACTCAAATTCCCTTAAAACAAGAGCTAAACCGCGAATTAATAAGTCAAAATTTATTGTTAACAGTGTTAAAAGATTCCTTACAGTTAATTCAAGTTCTCATTATTGAACTTGGTAAATTTTATACTCAATCGTGGTGGATTGAGTGTAAAATTTACAATTTACATAATTTAAAATAAGGACAAAGTTATGAGGTATTTCGTGTACGGATTCTTTGAAAACCTTGAAACCAATTTTAAGCTTACGTGATTCCTGGCACGTTCGATAAAGAGGGTGGCTCTATCTAAAGCTTCTCGATTCCACAACCCTTTAATTGACTTCACGGGTATTATACTTTGACGATCGATGTTAGGAAGTAAAATGTCTAATATGCTTCTGACATTTTGTGTTAAAAAATAATTTTGCTAACCCTACTCAAACGTTCCTCCGCTCTATCGTTTTCATTTATTCATAAATAAAATTCTATGTTGACATTAGTGAGTACGTTAAAATAATTTAACAGTTATTTACTTCGCGTTACTATTTACCCTGAGGGTAAGTTTAAGTCATGATTGCTATGAAAGGCATAAAACAGAAGTGTCGCCGGTCGCAGGCGGCGAGCGGCGGATCGCGGCGCCGGCGACGATTCTCGTTTGCGCGATGGCTATCAGAAGCGCAATCCTCTATTCCTCGCAGTGCTAATCAATGAATAATTACTCTGTTTAAGGGGCACCTCTATAAATAGCCGGCTGGAGCGCTGACCTGGAGCGACGGGTTAGTCCGGCCCGACAGCCGCGGACACTCGCAGCAGCCTCGCTGCCCCCGCCCCCTGATGCCCTCCGCACCACCGCCTCCGCCATTCCTCCAGGGTTGCCATTCCTGTAGCCTTTTATCTAAATAGCCAACAGTAAACAACCTGAAGGCCGTTTTCGCATTCCGAAGTTTGACTCACTCTCCCGATAGCGCATCGGACCTTGTTTGGGGTTAGATTTAAACTAACGTGTTTTCCTTATTGGTGAAATTTGTTAGGTACTTGTGACCAGATAAAATACTGTTTTATTGTATTGAAAAACAAATTAAGTTTTTGTTTTTATTTTGTATATTCAGATCATAACGTATATTATATATCTTAATTTTAAATTCAACAAAATTCTCCGAATTGTATTTCCCATGTATGCCCATATGTATTTCAATTGGAGTTCTTAGAAAAACGTCTCGTAAGACTAAGTCTGGCGTTTCCTTGGCAGCCCTACAAAGACGCCACCATTCGATACGCCTCCGACTCCACATCCTGCCATTTTTTGCAAAATTAACTACAAAAGGAATCTATGTGGGTAATGTAAATAAGCACTACTATTCAAAATCATCTATCTCAATTTCACTTTAGCCTCATTCACGAACACCAGCCGAGCCATGCACTTAACCTTACACAGAGGGCATGATATAATATTTGAGAAGTGGTTAGCGCTCCGTCAGGCACAATGCTCCGAGGATTGTGCGTGTGATTTTACAAGTAACGGCAATTCTAACCGAAGCTATCGAACGAAGTACGTCGGTGCCAAGGGGTTATCTGCTATCTACCTTCTACAGCAAGATATTTAGATATAAACGGCATAACAATTCCGAGGTTCGTTTACAGATACACTACACTAGTGAGAAATCTCAAAAGAGATAAATAACTCTCTGTACTTAGTTGTAGAAAGGCTCGGGATGATTGTGAATATATATAGTAAAATTGTAAAATAGTTTGTTTTATATGGTGCTACAATTACGGGTAGGACAATGATGTTAGACATGGACAAGGTTGAATGTTGCGATGCGAAGCTCTGCGCGGCGGCGCGCGGCGTGGAACAAATGCGGAGACAACGCCAATTTGCCACTCAACATGACAGACGCTCCCACCTTATTTGTATAGCGTTTACATACACTACAACTCATAGGTGCTATTTTTGTTTCTGTGCCCAATTATTCTAAGGAGGCTATATTTCCCTCAAATGGGCACAATTTATCTCAATAAAAAACTAGGCGCACTTAAGAGAAGGTACTTCAATAACTGACTGTTGATTTATCTTTTTTTATCCTTTCATCATAACAGTAGCTCTAAAAACACTTATCCCAGACAGACTCAAAGACATATAATAAATTCTATTTTAAGATCCTTTAATGTATCTATGATCCGTTTAAAGCGTATCATAATCTGCAGAGAGGCTCCAGTCTGACGGTAATTAAGGTCGCCGAAGTGGCCTTGGATGTGAAACATAGAACCTGTACAAGAGAAAATGATAAAAATGACTTCATAGCGATTAAACTTGTTATAATGAATTACGGCATTGCAAGGACGCAGTAAAGTTGAATATTGCATCAGAAGGCTGCGAATGAGGGAGGCAACGATCGCATGGAATGTCGGCGGGCGGCGGCGTGAGCGCTCGCCGGGCTGCCCGCTACCGCTGCCGCCTGTGCCCCGGCCCGTTCGTCCTGCCCTGTGATCATTAGTCTCGCATCTGTATTGTTTGTGCTACTTAAATTTATGTAGGTATCGGCTTTGTCTGTCTTATAAAAATGTATTCAAATGAAATATTTTCCTCTGGGTGGGCTTCAATGATATCTAGAGTTGATCCCTCATAAACTAGCTATTTATATACATATACACAAACAATAATTTGTTAACGTCTCTATATTTATAATTGAAAACTTTAAGCGATCGAATATTTTTCTAGGCTAAATATTTTCTGACCCAGCTTAAACAGACTTGAATGTAGGGCAGCCGGTTTTATCGCAAAAATTCTAAATCCACCGTTAAGATATTACTGTTATTATCTAATAAATGTGTTAATACCATCAAATTTTAATTCAGTAATTTACATTACAAAGCTGTGTTTAGACATTGATCTTGATCTGTGAGGGTTTTATGTACTGTGACTCACGAAGTAGATGCTAACTGATTATTGGGGAAGTACGTCGATCATTTTCTTCTGAAGCCCACTTCTTGCGATGGCAAACATCACTGACCGCTTTGGCGTCATTGGTAGAATTAACGGGGATCAATTACGATATTTTTCCTTTAAAAAAGTATGAATCATACAAGACAAAGATTTCCTTTCTTTATAACCTCACATAAATTGTCTGAGGCCACTGACATGAACCCCGGGCCGCAATTTGAGGCAGATTTGAAATTTTTGATTATACTTTATGGATACGTTTTATTACGTTTAATGAAATGTAATACCGGTATCGGTTTTGTGGATCTAAAAGGAATCATCTCCTAAGGTTTCCATCATCATCCTAAGGTTGTCTGGAAATTGATTTTGGATAGATAGATAACAACCGCATTGCACATAGTTTCTTACGAACTAAATTACAAAAAAACTTTTAAGCAATAAGACCACTTACGACCATTACGCATTATTGATTAAGTATCATGATTCTCTTTGTACTGTTTTTATTATAGTGTGTAATAAAAATATGTATTATTATCAACACTTAATTTTTATCAATAACGACGAACTATTATTTTTATCAATAACGATAGTGCCCAAAATAGCATAAGGTATTATGATATTGGTTTACCCAAAGATAGAATGGTACGGACGACAATTTTAGTGATCCCTTTGAATTTTTAAAACAAATTTAACAAAGAACGAACGAACATACAGACATTACATGATTTTATTACATGACCATAATGAGCATATATGATTTGTGGTTAATTTATTGAGAGTAAGAATGCTGATGGAGCTGAGCATAACTCAAGAGAATCAATGCGTAATCAAGAATCGGCAGGAGGCACTTTGCTCACATGTCACGTGTCAGCAGCGAATCCTCGAATTTCCCGAAGTCAATCAGAAAACTTTACGGCGCCAACTCAGGTAAGCCGGAGTAAAGTGATTGGAATTATTTAGAAGCAGCAATGGGTATCGAACGAAAGTATTTTTACCACCATATTGCAGACTACGAGAATAGCTTTCGTGTACGAACTACATTATAAAACAACTCTGGAAATAATCAATCATATACTTTGGATTGATGAGTTTATTTGGGAAGAAGTTTATTAAGAATTTAGGGACCCACTATTTTTAGCAGAAAAATTAATATGGTTGATTTGACAACTATGTGCCTCGTATGGTGAGCGTCTGATGATATAGAATAGTTTCTAAACTGAATAATAATATTAAAATTACGCTCTCTGTCAATATATATATATATATATATATATTATATATATATATTTTAAAGTTAGTATCTAGGTATGCTTGGAGACTATATAGAGGTATAATTTATAAACGCATTTAAGATAAATGCGTTTATAAATTTGTACATATAATAAAAGATTTACGTATATGCAATATCATCAACATTTCTAATTATAATAAACAACTCACGAACGGAGGAACACGATAGGAAATCTAAACCCATTGTCTCCGATAAACTTGCAAGCTTATTGGACATCTCAGAAATTCTGTAGTGCTGAACGAGCTTACAGTTTTACCTGACTCTCATGCCGGTAGTGTAAATATTGGATATACCTGCCGCGCACTCTGCGTGGGTGCATTTCACTTGATAGCTCACAATACGTATAGGTCATCGGGAGACTAAACGGATTTCAATACTCAATAACATCATACACATATAACCGATGTAAATCGGCTGCTAAAATTGATCGATTTTATTGCGCGGCAGATGGCCAGTCCTGGACCAGCCGGAGTCCCCCCGCACTGCACCACCCTCGCCCCGATTGAGATTTATCCGCCCAAAGCATCCCCCGCAAAAACGGATTATTCGATTTATATTAAGTTTCCGCAATTTTCGCTAGGGAATGAAAGGTAAACATTCGAACTCACAAGTTCGCTCCCATACGAAGGGCAGCCGATCGGCTAACATCAATAATGACAGTGCGCTATATTAGTTGTCTAATTCGATGTGAATGCATGGCCATCTGTTGCATTAGAGATTCCTTGTCACAAACAATTCACATTTGCCGTTGTTATGTATGCGACTTGATTTATTCAAGCTCACAGACATTCGACTCGTTTACAGTTATGGCGACGACGAGCAAAACGACGTTAGCAAAGATAGGTATAGCACTGTTTTTATTCGGCGTAGCAAAGGAATCGCCGTCGCAAGGTAAACAAGGGCGTCATGTGATAAATGAGCATAAATCCCGGGAAATCACGTAATAAAAGAAAAGGAGAGCTAATATCCAAAGCGGCTGTAGATAAAGGATGCGCAGAACAAATGCGTTTATATAACATTTAACATAATCTCTGTCTAGACGGAAGCTGACCACTGCAATGCATTGAACGTAGAGCGAGGTAGAGCCACGCTCGCGGATTTGCCGCCTACACACGGTTTGTGAATATGAATGAATTACGAGGCATTTTCACAACTTCATAGGAGCTTTCATCCCCGGTGGGCAATTTAAGGCTGTTTCAGATCAGAGGCAATACCGACTTTTTAATCCCGCTTTTGTGTGTTTGTGAGCGCAACACCACTACCAATTTATCAAGGGTTAAAAAAGATTTGTCATTTTAATCTCCTGAGCTTTCGAGTAATGAGCGTAAAAAGAACAAACGGTCGATTGGTGGCGGTTTTGCTGTATCGAGTTTCACAGTGTCAATGAACGCCTTTCTGCTGATTTCTCATTAATTGGAGCAGGCACTTTATGATATAGTTTTTTTTTTTATTTTAATGGAGTTTTTATTATATTTTAAAATACTGTAGTCCAATCCCAGGTAGGTAAAAGAAGTCGTTATACCAACATATGTGAGAGTCAATGTTATTCAATACGTGGGAAATGCTTATGTTGATTTAGAATATGTGAGTGCTTGGTCAAAAGTTTGATTACATAGCTAGCTAGTTAAAATATATGTAGAGCTTAGACGAAAACTAACTCTACCTACATAGCGATTGTCAAAAACATTCCTAAACACAGGATCGGGGGCCAGTTTCCAGAACGCATATGGGCCACACATGTGTGGATATTTCCGACAGCTCCTTTTCTTTTTAGTCATCTTGTTCACTTTGAGTTCAGCGAATTAATTTGGACACTGAAAACGACCAACAAACAACCCTTATGTACAATTTGCAGCAAGCGTGTCGTGCGAGTCAATGACATTTTTAGACCGACTAACGTCATGCAATTTGATATCAATACTATGGCAATGATTTTCGTATGATACAAGTACACTATAGCAAACTGTTTGTATGTATAAATAACTAACTCACTTATGGATAAATCGGTTTTACCATTGACGTATAACAGTTGCCTATGTATTAAAATTCAATGTGTTGACCCAAAATATTGAAAGGACTTTTGTGAAACTTTATAGGAATCATTTTCGTTAGGTGTCATAAATGCAATACTACTAGATTGTCTTAATACTTAGGTATGTTTTGAATAAGTTGTGGCATCGGGGAACCAGAACCACGTTAAGAACCATATTGTGACTTTTATTTGATATTATTAATAAATAACTATTATGACTACTATTATTACTTTTATCATCAAAATAAGGTGCCCTCCAAAACGAACTTATTGCCGTTATTATTTGACAATTCTGGTTTACATTACCGCTCAAACAAAACACGCGCCATGTTCCCTAAAGCCACCAAAGAACATTATACTCTATGGTTATAATCCTTTCCATAGACTTTCCTTTAGCTAGTGGTGCGTGGATTAACTATGGATAAATGTTTATGGGTCGAGAATAAAGGATAGTTAATGTTAATGCATTGCAATAGGATGGGCTATGTAATGTTGTACACTACACAGAATACAAAATACAAACTAATCCTACAGTTTTGCCTGCATTACAACTTTTCCCGCATAATCATAATTTATTAAAAATTCGTCCATTATTTTCGGTAAATAATGCACTTTCGTATGCATATAATGTAATATCACACATTTTCATCGTCCTTAGCATAAATCAATTTACTTCATAATTCTAATCTGCCGTATGAAAGTAGAGCCTGTGAATTCAAATTAAGGCTGGGCTGGCAACAAAGCTCTTGTTTATATTTTTAAGCGTCTAGGCTTAACGTTTGCTGACTGCAAATTTGTCGTTATGTATGTAACTGTACCAGCAGCACCTATACTAACTCTGAGATTAAACGGTAACATGCCTTGAGAACAGCATTGCTCTCGATAACACATTGCATCCTTGAATACTTTATCGGACTCACACATCGCGTCCAATTGAAGATATTTTTTCGCACTTTCTGCTTAGTCTGCGTGATAAATATTTATATTAAAAAAAATTGTATATGTATGAAGTCTAGTATATTAAGTATATTAGATATCTAGTATCCGTGGCACTAGCTTAGAGCTGACCACGGGGCTAGATGGAGGATTGTCTGGATATATTTATATTTTTATTGAACTAAAGACTATAAAGCACAGTGTTGATAAGTTGAAAGCTTCTGCAGATCCTTTTAGGAAAAACGGCCACTACCTCAATCCGGAAAGTAATGGGCCACTTTTCCAGATACTGTTTTGCTTCCAATCGTACACATACTCAAATAAATAAATTGCAGAAAAGCGATCAAAGCGTTAAAACAGTCTCGAGATGAAAATTAAACTCTACTACCTAATACTAGTAATAACTCTAGGAATGTACACAGCAAATCTAGGAAGTACCGTAAGCGACTATGGGTCATTGGCTCAAGAAGACGTCAGGTAAGCAATAAAATATATTTCAAACGACAGTATGTACCTACCGCTTTGGCTATTGAATGTTATAGGGTCCACGGTGCTAATAAACAGAAATGTGTGTCAGCCAACTTGGACGCTCTGGCAAAAGCAGTAAGCCTTAACCCGCCGTAAAGCAAAAAGTCAAAACGATACATTTAAATCAAATTGACCCTAATGACAGTTTTTGTTTCACGTTTACCAAATTCCACACTAGGTACCAAATACAACTACTACTGTACTACTGTACCATTTTTATTTCTGTTTGTTGTCGGTATATGCAGCTATTTAGTTTATTTAGATGATCTTGCAAAAAAAAACTACGGATTTCTATAACCTTTAGCGCGCAAGAGGTAGCGGGTTCGATTCCTGCCGAGGGGTCAAGAGTTTGTATGTTTTGCACTTTCTCCTTGGTCTGGGTGTTTTATATATATTAAAAAAACTGTGTATGTACCTATGTCTACTATTTTAAGTATATCAGATATCTAGCACCCGTAACACAAGCCTAGAGGTTACCACGGGGCTAGATGTTGTTGTGTGGATTGTACGGAAATATTTATTTATTTATTTATTTGGCACTACCTAACAACATACCTTTCTTTCTATTTACGTCTATCTTTGTGATTGCGATAAACTCAAAAAGTACTGAACGGATCTTCAAGCTTCATAAAAATATTATCTAACGAACTAAATAAAAATATTATTTTGAAATACCTATAATCTTTTTTCTCGGTATTTTGAGCCAAATGAAACAACATTTTTTTAATTTATGAATACTTTTGTCTTAATAACAACATGATGTAAAAAGTTTTAATTATTAATTTATAAGACTTTTTTAATGAATTCCATTGTTTGACTGCACTCGTTTATATTGCGCGAATGTTTCCGAAGGTCATTAAAAATCATGTCAGTTTTTGCTAAGGCATAGTTGGTCATGCTTGATATCTCTCTCTGAATAAACTATCATATTTTACCACCGCTTCGCAGAGTTCATGAGAAACCTAATGAGTTGTACTCGATAAAGAAAGGCTATAAGGTTTATTGGTTGTGCGCTGGCTGGGCCATCCAAAGGGTACATCGTGCAGACTGGGTAGGTGCGGGTGAGTTATAGCCACGCACCGACTGGCCCATTACCGTGTCACAATCAATAACCACGGACTAGGACTGTTGAATTTCGCCTTCTGATTCCTCTGAAACAACGCCGCTAAGTCGCGCGACGCTCTACCCGACTGGAAACTAAATGCATTTCTAACGTGTCATTATAACTGTTACGCTTAATACTTAACTGCAGACGTGTCCCGTATTATTGCATGAATATTAGAACTTTATGGTCTCTAAAAAGAAAATGTCCTGATTGCTTTCTCTGTGCTCTCTGAGACAGAATCTATTGAAGCTGGACACAGTTAGGCTTTCCTATAGACTGCCGTAATGTTTCCTTTTGACAGTGTTATTTGAAGTCTCTTGGGAAATTGAATACTGAGACGGTATTAAAGATAGCAATGTTTATGGCAGTTACATTCAGAACTTAAATGTTTATTCTATTTATACCTAGGCATTTGCTTATTGAAATTATCGACTCAAATACCACATACACTGGGTATCATCCTGTTAATTTATATTATTTCTATCAAAACACTAAATAAAATAATATAGTTAATTGAATGATCAATACCGCAGTCAAACAAAAAGCTCTAATGGAAACTACTTCAACACATTTGATTTTGTCACTTGGTACTTTAACGTATTTATTTAAATTAAAATCCCAGGTGTAAAATACGGACATTACATGCAAATTACACAGAGATTACTCGAGAAAATGTTAGCTAAGTTAGCTGGCGCCGCGTCGCGCCGGTGCAATGGTCTTACCATAGCTCTTTACAATCGTTATAAGAGGCACTTATTTAAATCATCAGACATTTGTTAGAAGTTGCCAGAGTTCAGTATCCTCGTTATCACTCGCAGGTTAGTCTACTCGCGAATTCGTTGACCTACATAATTATATACCCGGTCGCGTTTTATAGTTCCAACAATTTAGCACTCTAAATCCTTACAGTTAGGAAATTAAGATCGCTATAAGTAGGTACCACAGTTGACATTTACAGAGAAATTCTTAGGTTTGCGGTCGTATGTACCTGGTGCGTACTAACCAAAACTACAGTCGTATATGGTCAAGTGAACGGAGGTTCATCTCAGTCGGCAGAACCACTGTTTGTTTTAACGCAATAGCTGTCAATAGCCGTCGCAAGTTCATTGGCACTCCCACTTTAGCGCAGCATCCCGTAGATTTGTGCATTGCACACCACCATTTGTTCAGGGACCCACCAAACTGGTATCCATTCTCGTAACATGATCTTTGGTATGCCATTAGCTTGTTTACTCATTCAATACTAAATTATTGTGCTCAACAAGAGCTTAACAACGTTTAGTTTGTTAACCGTCTGCTATTACGTGAGAGCTGCTTCCAATATTAGGAAAGTAAGTACATACCTAATGCTCAAATTCCATTAAAAAACACCTGTTTTAACTTATATGATATTACAGAATTGCAGATAATAAGCAAATTTCAGCCATTTCAGTATTCCATACTATAAAAAACATTAATATATTTATGTTGTTTATACCTTTCATAAGGGATAATATAATGTTTAACTTACATCAAGAGATACATTTGAACGAATTGTACTTGTTTTTTTTTTTTAATTTACAAAAAACTATAAAAAGGCTTTGTCGCTGAGCGACCACATCGCCTTATCGGGATAAATTGTACTTGAAATAGGTATTAATAAGCATAATAATTGTTGTGTTTGTATTTTTTTTGTGCTTGGAACATTACTGAATGCTTGCCCAAGACCAGACCCATCCTCTTAACTTAGTCGGCCATATCATATTTAAATAGAAGAAATATAGAAAATTTCAGCATTTCTCGGCGAGTTTGGAATCCAGGCTTTTCGAAATACTTATCGGTAATAAAAAAATCTCCCAACTGAGCCACCAGGGCTATCAGAACATTTAGTAAGTGTAAGTAAATTAGACAAATTCAATCATTTCGTAACCTCTTTTTAACTGTGTGTGAAACGGCTTTTGCTACGAGCACTTTGTCACATAATTTGTGTGATGGTGCTAAATAAAACGGTGTTCAATATTTTGTAACAAAACAAGGAACACAAAGGCCGTTACACTCTATGCGCAAACAGAGAATACCTGTAGTGCAGAAGCCCGTCGTTGAATTTTTATGATATTTGTTAAAATTGAGGAACCATTTTAGTTAAGTCTTGGGCTAGAGATAGTTATTACTTTTGCATTGACGGCTAGTATCCTAGTCCTATCTATTATATCGATCTATAAGGTAGAGTTTTACATCAGATTTATTTGTACGTTTTGTAATTATCATCTAAATAGTTTCCAATCCTTCTAAAATTATAATTGAAACGATCATAAAAAATCTATTGACGAATTTACACTATTCACTAGCTGTATTGTAATAGAATTGAGTACTATATCAATGTTGTTTTATTTCAAACGAGCCCTTAACTATTTCAAAGGCAGTATGTAAAAATCACTTAATTTAAAATCAAAAAATGTTGCTATTATTAAATTTGGTCCTAGGCCAAAAACTAAACCAACAAACTTATTCGTCCCGGGCAGACTTGCTAAATTACTCTAAAGATAATTACTCTTTTGACTTTCTTAGGATTAATATTTCTCTTATAAAATGTTCAGGTCGCGATAAATTCTAGTGTAAATATAACGGTGGGCTCTAAACTATAAGCTTTACTGAGGCGCGTGTTGTCACTTGGCCATTACTCCGCACCTATCATCAAATTATCACAATCTCCGCACAATGCAGCGGACGCTAACTGATCACAACCAATCGGACAAACATTCACTAATAAATTGGTGTATTGGCTGAACTGACTCGGGAACATTATGAAACTAAGGGCCTGCTTCACCATCTTTGAGTAAAGTTTCAATAAGCTAAGCAGTGGTATTTTATAGCACTGTCTTGCTAAGTTACACAATTGTCTGAGTGAGACGCCATACTCTTTTACTGTTTTGCTACTTGGGACTTTACTCGGTGGAACATAACATAACTCGGCGAAAGTGAACAGGTCCTAATAGATAAAAAATGGTATAGGTTAGGTACCTACTATCTTTGAACAATTATACTTCTCTGAAAATATTCATTGCCCTCTAAATTTGGATGAAATAATGTCTTTGATTGCACTAGGTGTAGAATCAACGGTCGGCCTCTGATCTATACTACAAGCTGCGCCGAGGCGCGTGTTGTCACTTGGCCATCACTCCGCACCTATCATCAAATTATCACAATCTCCGCACAATGCAGCGGACGCTAACTGATCACAACCAATCGGACACACATTCAATAATTAATGGTTGTATTAGCTGTACTGACGCGGTAACATTTTCAAACAAAAAGTCACAATTTTGAAATATCTTTTAACTTCCTTAGCCGCGATGCACTTCTTGAGATAAGTTAAAAAATATTAAGCCTGGAGTTCTGGCAGAAGTGCATTTTTGAATATTTTGGAATGGTAGGTCTAGATAGTCTATACTCTCGCTTCGTCTTACAAATTATCGTCCAGTTCATGTGTCTGGCTGATGATCAAAAGCGGGATTAATATGTTTTACTTATCTTACGTATTTAATAGTACAAATTAATTTAATTATTTTTTAATAATTCTCGGAAAATCTAAGTTTTTCAGCAAATTTCTTAACGCACGTCATACAACTCTGGATAACAATCCAACCTACAAACTCCAGCTTACAAATAATTATCTAGGGACCCCACATCAAGGTGGAGTCGGTGAAGGTACTCTGTGTCGGAACAGTCATTCGTCAGTCTTAGTTAACGTTTTAATTTATTTTAAGGGTTTGTAAATCAGGTGTTAGTAATTTATTGTTCTGTCTCTATGCAAAAATAAAATGAGATTCGAGTTCATTTTTTCCATAATTCTTTGAATTTCCCAGAATTAGTCGCAACGGGTTAAGAAAACAAATGCATTTCACTACTTTTATTAACAACATTTACTGTTTAGGACCTACACAATCATGACGTTATTATGATATGGAATAAAATACAAATTAGTTTTTAGTAAGTTGTTATGTTAGTTCATTTAGTTTTATTTTTCAAAAAAACCGGGGGTCATTCTCGAGCTGTGTATAAGTTTTATATGCAATTTTTCGTCTTACTCTTTGTCCTTGGTCTTAGTAAAGTCTATGACATGGTTCAGAGATGAGAAGAACAGATCTTCGTATGTCTTGCAGTTTCATACTACCCCCCCCCCCCCATACAGACCGCCTTTCATGTTATACAAATTGTTATTCAAACCCTACATTCGAAAGTAATTGTGAAAAATAAATGACTATTGGATAGACAAAATAATCCTATTGCATGTAAATATTTTTTGTCAGTAATGTTTAAAAATAAGTTAAATGTAGTGTAACCACCTATTATATTGGCCAATTGCAATGGAGTGCGAGATCCCGGCAGTGGCTGGCTTGACTTAGTTTACAGTAATTATTCATGCTCGTTTCTGTTTAAGATCTTTAAAAAACCTCTATAGAGAACATACAGCTCACTTGATAAAAGTATTTTAAATTGGGTTGTGACCTTATCGATCGCAATTGAAAATATTTATTGCGTGATCTACGCCGAGCCACGTATGCGCGTTCTTATTGCTTTATTATATGTGTACGAGAAGTGTAAAGTAACTTGGGCGACATCATCTAAATATTTTTCTTTCGGGCGTTGTTACGCGTGATTTATTGCGAACTTCCCATCCTGACTTCACATGGATCCACATCATCATATGTAATTCATCCTCTTTAGAACATAAAATACTCGTCATGAACCTACCTTTTAAACCCCTTCTGCTCTGTATACCAATTTTGAAACACTTTGAAAAACCTATTGGGATTCTTATTATAGAAGCATAACAAAAATGTAATATTATTAAACACTTTTCCCCAAGTCCCCAAGTCCGTAAGCATCCTTATTTACGCTCTTACTGCTGGGACACAGAGACTTCTCTCCGGATGCGAGAGAACTCAACTACCCAAGTCATTACGAATAAAACATTTAATATTTTTAAAACAATCTAACAAAATAAGAGCAGATATGGCCTGGATCTCGCACTACTTCTGTCCATGATGTTCACGATATTGTATTGCATTCTTTCTGTTCCCGCGACGTGAGAAGTAAACGTCTCCTTGTTGCACTTTTTATATTCTACAAGGGCTTTCAAAATTCAATTTACGATCGTTTGTAGAATAGCCGGTTAAGGCGTTGGAGTTATTTAATAAAGGCGCTTCTTCTTTCTTGAAATACTTCAAATAAACTTTAACGCTTTATTTTGTGTATCATAGGGGCAGCGGAGGCTATTCAAAAATTTGAATGCATTATATGTATTATAATTGAGTCAAATTTGTCTTTTGTAGACATAGTTATTGGTGTTCTAGTCAGTTTCTTATACATAATTGTCGGTTGCTCTACTTATTTTGATTGTCACAAAACTAACACCATAATAGTAAAAAGATTATAGTTTTATAGTTGAAAAGCATTTTCGAATAAATGTGTCATCCATTACATGAACGGACGTTGGCTGTTGACGGTGAAATAACCACGAATTCCATGAACCCTAAAGCAATAGTAGTAAGGTGGGCTAGGAAAAGATGTTATTTTGAGTAAAATAGGTACTGTTTGTAATGAACTGTACTCAAAAAACTAGGTACGTATTTTAAAAACACATGACCATCTCGCAAGCGCTGTATCTATAACAAAGCGATAGTCAGGATACCTTATCAAGGGGTATGTTAGTTTTCTACCAATGCCCCCTAGTCAAAGCATTGAACCAAGACAATGAAGGAATTCAAACTGAAGTAAAAAGCACTAACAAGGTTGGTATTACAGCATGATTACTTTTCTATGATCATAATAATTACCTGTATAAATTACGTTAGCCCTGTGTGCGGCTCGGCTTGACGGAAATTAAGTTCTGAGGATCATGTTTTTTATTGTTTTCACGAGCGCCCAACCAAATCACTTTTCTGCCTTGGTAACATGTAGCAAAAATATCATTATAAATAAAGAAGTATGACTATTTTTAAGTTTAATAGGTATTAAGATTTCGTACTATTTGTTATTAAGTCTCGACGATTTACATATAATAATTACATTTCATAACTTTATTTTCAGTTTAATCATAAAAATTAAGGTGAATTTAAAAATGTAACAAATTAATTGGTCAACAGACAACGCTTATTTAATTTGATGTTTTAACTTGCTATGTTAATTAAGAGCACATTAAAAGGACAAAAAAAATTACACAGAAAACCACAAACTTAAAACTGAAATCTTAAAAGTGAACAAATGTAGGTTCACATTTAAAAGTAAATGAACCTAACTGTATCTCACAAGTAATTAAGAGTACGAATGCATACGCAAATACATACCTTACACGCACTATCATAAGCTACCCACGTTTATTAGATATACACTCAGTTTTGTTAAATTTTTGCTGGCACTTTATACCCACATTATCCAATATTAAGGGCACCTATCCCACTATAGCGTTCGGTGAAGTATAGCTGTGGATTGTTTTGGTTGACGTGCTAAGCCCACCAAAGACGTAGATGAAAAGTAATTAAACATACATAGTTAATGGCCCGGTTTACCTCCTTGCACTGTTCATAAAGGAATATTTTCTGTTTATTGTGCGTCCAAAAACAACTTATTTTGTGTACCATTTCTATATCAAGCAGACCCTATAAAAAATGCTGTACATAAAATAAAAAGTGACTTGATTTACATCGTAAATATATTTGTTTATATATAATAAACTGCTTATTAACGATAATCTCTCAAATTTAGTCCTTTTATGGAAGGATTTCACAAAACAAATTGAATGCAGACTCTCTCCGTTAATCATGATTGAAATTTATTAAAGCACTTCCTTAAATAAGACTTCATAAAAACTTTATTTAATGGGGGCATGATAACGGTTTCCCCGTAATTTTGAAAATCTAATCGGAGGTTCTAATCAATTTTTGGCAATACCTACATAATTATGTTAATGTTTATAAACTGCCTTAATTAAGAGGCAATGTATGACATCCTGTGTTAACCATTTATTTATGGAGGGGGGGCGGTCAGTCACACAGCCTTATTCGTAACTAGCAGTACCCCGCGGTGTTACCAGCTTTTAATGGATTTTCCCGCGGTATTTCATAATTCCCTCGGTAAAAACTACTCAAGCCTTCTTAAGCTTCAGAAAGTCTGTATACCTGTAAATTTCATTCGAATCGGTTTAGTAGATCCAGAGATTTACCGAGCAAAACTGGAAAGCTTTCTAGCCTCCAACTCTGTCCATTGCAGAAAACCGCATATAAATCGGTAGTTACCGTTCAGATGTTTTTGAGTTTATCCAGATCATAAAGACCGAAATACAGATACACTGCTGGGACTTTAATGTTTAAAATGTATAGATTAGCTTCACACAGCTTGTGAAAATTATGCATAAAACTTTAAATATCTATTGTCAAAAACTGCATAAGAGTGCGAAGAGCAGTTCAAAATATCTAAGGAAACAATAAGCAGAAACAATTACATTTTAATCAACAGTCATGATATTATCTCAGAGTTATGTACATAACATACATTGTAAGTCTTTATGAGATTAAAAAATACGTACCGATACAGTTTTTATTGTTTATTATTTGAGTTATGGTGTTTCTGAAGGAATCCATTTAATGATAATGTTATTTATGATAATAATCTTACCAAAGACCTGAGTTATCTTGGATATAGTAATAAGCTTCCTTGATATCGGTTAATATTACAAGTTTGCTTGTTTCATACTATATTTTATCTGTTTCTTCCAAAAAATTCGGCAACATCATGGTCTATTTTTACCGTATTCATCACCCATAACGTTTATCGATTAATCACGAATTTTAAACATCTTTGATTGGAAGATATCAAACAAAATGAATCGTAAAATGAATTAACTAATCCCAAAAATTTGTAAAAATTGCGAGGCGGATGTGGAGCGGAGTTGAATGGAGTAGAGGCGAGGTCCAGCGGTCGGAGCGAGTGACGCGGCGACCCGCGGCGGTCAACGCTCGGGCGCCCACAATTTGGAAGGTCGCAACTCGGCCTTCTTTCGGTGAAACATACGCTAATGTACTCCGCCGGACACCCTGTATTTATCTTCACAAACAGTTATGAATGCTCTCGCATGCGTACATGTAGGTTATGTTTCTGTGTCGACTCCGATTCAGGTTCAATTATAGTTTTAATAAAAAAATTACTTTGAAATTGAATTCTCGATTAAGATCACCGAGTTTTTTCTAATTGCGGGAAGGATTGCGTGTCAAATCTAACATATTCATCGCCTCATTCTGGTTTGGATCTCACGGTGACATTAAGTTAATAACTCTTTCCTGCGAATACCTTTGTGAGAACGTCAGGGGTTCGCCTGAGTCACATGCAGTGCTTGACCGCGCAAAATCTTTTATGTTTTAGAATAAATAACGAACCTTCGTCCACCACAAAATGTTTACGTGAATATTTAATTCATTTAAAGATGCATTGAGCCAAAGATTGTGAAAATCTTTGTTAAGGTATTAACTTATTGGCCAAGAGGTGAAGGTAGTTTGCGAATAATAGGAACCGAAGATGCGACTATTCTATCCCCGCCCTTGACTGGGCTGACTTTTAAGTTAGTGAAGTGTGTAATTATCGATGCTTATAATTGAGTGTACTTGTCCCGTAAATTAGCGTATTCAAGACATCTAGTAAATGAAAAATATAATCTTGTCATGATCTGCCTAAAAAGCATGTAACATGCTTCACTAAACATAAGTGGCCTAGATATGAAAATCATGCAGCAGTTGTAACCGTTATAATAACGAGGTCATTTATCAACTCTGTTTGTTTGTGTCTGCATATGCGTTTATACGTTCATCAAGAAAGGTATTACATTATAGATTCTGCAGTTTCTTTAATAATACAAGGTAATTTAATTAAAGCAAGTAATGGCGAAGAGTTTTTGCAAGAAACTAATTTAATTCATCCCATTAATCAAATAATGTATCTTAAATATTCACAAATTAAACTCATTTAGTTTCTTTACAGCACTCGATGTTAAGAGAAAATTTCATGCAATTAAATTTAAATTCAAGTTAGCACGATGATATTATTCAATTCAAAAATTAATGAACCGTTGAAGATAACTTTCACTGACATGTTTTGTACGCCGTGATTGAAAGTATCGATAGACACATGTATGTGGAAGAAAGTGCTCTGCAATTTTTTTTGCAATAACAAATCAACGGACACTCACAAAAAATAAAGTCACAGTTATGTGTGAAAGTTTTGATGAAGGATTAACTGCTACCTATAGTCTATTTAGCTCTATCATTCCGCCCGCGTTAAAAAGTATTATGCGGTCCACCTCCATAACTCTTTAAATACTCCATTCCTGTCCTTTCCAGGGATCGGAACTATATTAATAAGATCATGTACATCGATATAGCTGCTGAAACGTAAAGATGTAACAATCCAAGAGACAGGCTAAAATCACTTTCTCATTTATGATTCTTTCTAGAATGAATTTTGCTTTTATTTGAGAAAAATCAAAGATGTTCTACGACTCGGTGTTTCCTGTTCCTTATTAGCTAGATACTTTTCAATGCCTCACGAATCCTCGGATCACCTTGTTTGAAGAGGAAGTAAAGGTCCGTCACAATCCGTGCATCTCGTAGGCAATCGAACAATCAAGTGTTTAGGTAGACTTAATAAAATAAACACTGCTGCTGCACGTTTTCATAAGCACTTCAATGCAATATATCATCTTGTGACGTGCGAATGTCTGCTTAATTATAGGTTGCTAATGATGCAAATAATTTAATAATACCACTGATACATAGTGGAGTTTTGAACGCGTTCAATTCTGTAGACTTCTATTGTTTGAGTTTTGAATCCAGTCTAAACCTATCTTTCAATCAAGATTACCTATAGATGCATTTTCAAACAAAGTTTAATTATATCCAAGCAAACCAGCAGCGGAAATCTAATAATCTGTTTATAAATGTACTTTCCTTCACTTAATGTTTGTCTAGCATTAAAACCAATTTCCTACTAAATAACATACCGTTTAGGAGCATCAAACACATTTATAGCGAAGTAGGTCAAAGAACTAATAACAACTCTATATTCGTACGGATGGGTTCGCTGAGGCGAGATCAATTTTTCACATGTAACGGAGCCCCATTACCTACAATTTCCTCGTTTATTCTTTTCTGAAGCAGAAAAGATTCAAATTATCGAATTGTTCGAGAATGTTGCGCAACTATCCCGAACAATTCTATAATTTGGTAAAATTGTATAGAAATTCTAAGAAAAGATCACAGGATATATATCAAACGAGCACTTTAGGGAAAAGGGGATCAGGTGGAAGTTTCAGATTAGCCTCTACCAAGAGAGGGAGCTTATAATGAACCCCTCAGATGGAATCGACGGCTCACAGCGCAGACAAGTATCGGCCCTCAAATTGCTTTTTTAACAAGTTTAGTTTAATTCCCACTCAATTATAATTAATAAAGCTTGAACTTTATTACGAGGATAAATGTTAATTTGCTCATGAAAATTATGGTTATTTCTCTAATTTATGCAATATTATGAAAGTTGTTATGGGCTAGCTCATTTTACTGAAATTATTTCATTTTGGATGAAACAAAACTCCATTCAAAGATTTTCGACACTTTGCTTGTCTCAACCGGAAATCGAACCTATTTCGGCATATACAATTAAAAAAACAACAGAAAATTCAAAATTGATGATTCTTCAAAGAGATAAATCTCACCGTTTCTTATAATAAGTTTTTTATAAGAAACGGTGAGATTGTTTCACGCACTGGCCCAGCCCGGAGGGTGGTGACAAGCCGCGGCCGAAGCCTACCACCAGAAATTTAAGAACATTAGAATTTATTCAGAATATTTAATACTTAATATAAAGAATCCCTTGCTTTGGCTGCAAATGTAGGCTGGTTTAAATATAAATCATAATAGATACTAAGATATCATTAATAAAATTATTTTATTTTAGGTACTTATACAGAAAAACAATCAAATATTTTAAGCGAAAGAGCTATGCGACTGATTTGATTGTGAATTCATAATTGGTTAAGAGCTCGATATCCTTGCGAAGGTTTAAATATAATAAAATACTAGGTATATCCTAATCAATAGACGCGTGACGATAGATATAAGAATATTACGCAAACCTAATGAACTTAACAAGGAAATAACCTTTACTAGTTGAATCTGTTCAAACAGCGTAGATATTCCTTACATCAGTTTTGATACGCACGATTTTTAATAAAAGAAGAGCCATATTTGGTATTTATTTCTCCTAATCACCGTGAAACACAACATTTAATAAAATTAATTAATTTGACTGCTGATTGGGGCGTTTCCGGTTGTTTTTACTCGGTTAAATATTAGGTCCTTACATATGAAATTGGCGTTTTGTATGGGAGGAACAAAAAGTCGAATATTTTTTAATATAATATATTTAATTAATCAAAGTATGAACCATTATTTTCTATGCACTTTTGCCATCTTATAGGTAGTTCATTGATCCCTTTACTAAAAAAACCAGTCGGACGGGAATCAATAAAATCTTTGAAGGCGATTTGGACTGCCCCATCGGAGTTGAATTTTTTCCCTTGCAAGAAGTTATCCAAATTTCGAAAAAAATGGTAATCTGTTGGAGCAAGGTCCGGGGAGTACGGAGGATGTCTTAGACTTTCCAATTGAAGCTCTTCTAATTTAGTAGCCGTCTGTTGCGCAGTGTGTGGTCTAGCGTTGTCGTGAAGCAGCAGTGGCGTGGAGCGATTGACCAGCCTAGGTTGTTTAGCCGCTAGCTTTTCCATCATGGTTTGCAATTGCTGACAATAGACATCAGCCGTAATAGTCTGGCCAGATTTGAGAAAACTGTAATGAACAATACCGGCACTAGTCCACCAAACGCTTACAAGTAACTTTTTTGGGGTTCATTTTCGCTTGGGGCAGGATTTGGCTGGCTGGCCAGGATCCAACCATTGCGCTGAGCGCTTCCGATTATCGTAAAGAACCCATTTTTCATCACAGGTAATGATTCGGTTTAAAATACCTTCATTATTGTGCCGGTTTAGTAATGTAACGCAGCAGTCGACGCGCGTTTGCCGGTTTGCTTCAGTCAATTCGTGAGGTACCCACCTTTCAAGCTTTTTAATCTTCCCAATTTGCTTCAAGTGAATTAAAACAGTTTTATCACTAACACCGCAGCCTGCAGCTAACTCGGACGTGGTTTGCGATGGATCCGCTTCCACAATAGCCTTCAACTCTTCATTATCAACTTGAGTCTCAGGCCGTCCACGGGGCTTGTTCTGCAAGTCGAAATTTCCAGAACGAAAACGTTGGAACCAAAAACGAACTGTGTTTTCTTTTGCAACACGACCGCCATACACATCATTCACCCTTCGAGTTGTTTCCGCAGCACTAGTGCCACGGCGGAACTCGTACTCGTAAATAATGCGATATTTTAAGTTTTCCATTTTGTAAAATGAGTGACGCAAACAGAAAAAAACAGAAGAAAAAAAACAAATGAATGACGATCATCGAAGCACAAATACATGAGTCTATAGCTGTACAAATTTGAATTTGGAATTCCTTACCAAAGAGGAGAAATTTGTGATTAAAGTGGCCAGTACGAAAAACGCCAATTTCATATGTAAGGACCTAATATTAATACGTACTCGAAAACTTGTTTTTATTATATAAGAAATATGTACGTTATATATTTACGTCGTCTTTATAACCGTTTGCAGAAACGCGTGTTTTGTTGCTTCTAAATACAGGGTTTTTGTCAACGACGTTTTAGCCTCGTTTGATGCATTCGCTCACACGGAAACGGTTATAAAGCTCCCAACATTATGAACGATTTAAAAAACACCAGCAACATGCGCTATAAGCTCTTTATTACATTTATTACAGCCTTCGTCAAACTGAATCTTCTATTAAATTAAGTAGCGACGCCTGCAAGCCTTCTCATCTTCCTAAACACAAAATAACCGACAAAAGCTTGCAGCTGAGTGCAGCATTATATAAAACCAATCAATCTGATGTTTCACAAATAATAAATGACTTGTTTAATTAAATGTCGCTAAGTATACCATGTTGGGGTGAGTCTAGTAAACTTACATCAGTCGTTCAAGTCCATAAAATATTATATTCGTAACCTGACAAAGCAAGTAACAAAATAACGTTTAGACGCATATTGGTGGTAGAATACTGAATAGAATAGAAAATACACATAATAATACTGCTATGTTCTCGCTGTTTTCACACAAACTTTTGGTGTATTATCTGACATCCTAGCTTAGACTTTCCTAGGCAGTGAATCTCCCGAATTATATAGAGTCCAACCACCAATCAACCAAAATGAACACAGGATATACTCACTCAGGATATCAGCACAGCAATTACAAAGGTATCATATAAACTTAAGTTTAAGAATCGATAAATATTGTGCGCTGGCAGGATTTGCTCAGCTGTGGCATGGCCGCCTAAGTACCCTACTTAGGCGACGCGAGTAGGGAGGAAGCATACAGCCTACAGCGAAGTACAGTGATCGGGCTTTGTGCACGGATAGAAAAACATAACCAAAAAGTAAGGACGACATAATACATAATGTGAAACTATATACTGAAAGAATTAACACCACAAAGCGGGAATAGATACCTCAGTCGGACTCGTCCTGACAACCTACGAGTACAATGCACATTACACATATTACACATACAATTGTACGAATTTTAATTAAAGATTGGCAGTTACTATTCTTATATATATTAAAATGTGTTTATGTTTGTGTAAACCCTAGAGCCATATCATAGCAAACTAGTACAGCAACGCTAGATGCAGCTTGGAAAGTTTCCTCGGAGCCGGGCGACGGGAGCGCGCCGCGCACTGTACTATGATTGATGTTGGGCGCAGTGAAAGCATTTAAGTATGGATGTACTTTCCAACTGTAGCAGTAATAACCCACAAACATGCGTTACAATTTTTCTTCGACATTGCACAATACAAATCTGTTAACGGGAACCGGTCATCTACATCTTTTTTGTTTGTACGCTCAGTATAAATTGATAATGTTGGTAATTTGGCGCCCGTGAGTGCCGTTGCCCGCTACACTAATGAGTTTATAATGGACACAATAATATACCTTGATAATACATTTTCAGAATCAATGTCTAGGTCGAATGTGCTGCTCCACTTGATGCAGATGATTATCAACTTTATCAGGTAAGTTACTGAATTACATTCATAATATACTCAAAACTCCTTCAGCCACACTCAACATTATACAATTTTATCTAAAAGTGGTGCCTCGTGAACCGCGCTGATATTCTTCGTTCATTTCGAAATGGTGAGTAAATCCAAAAAAATGTTCCGTGCGGGTAATAACACGAATCTCATTCTCACAAGTTCCTAAGTTTTTAATGGCTGGAACTGTAAAGTAGAACAATGGATGTGAGGTGCAGCGTTCACGCCACGCCTGATGGCGAGGTATGTTTCTAAATATCACGCTAAATCGAGACATTTATACTGAGAAAACTTGATGACCTGTCCTATAGATTTATAACGAAGTTATCACGTCTAACTTCTAAAAGTGGCGCTACCGAGAAAACCCGAACTCCTCAACAAAAAGTAACCACTAATTGCGCATTACAATATCCGACTACAGGAAAAAAATTCAACACCTATTCCAAAACAGTTGATGAGTTAGATGCTTTTAATACTGCGTTGATCTAGGCTATTTACTAGAATCGCATATTCTCTGGAAGGAAGGATATGTTTATAAATAATCATTAACCAAATACAAAGAAAAACGCATAATGAAACTAAACAGAAGGCGCACTACTCAAAAGTAAAAAACCACAATGAGATCACACGACAAAAGGCAATGACTTTGCACTTTACCTCCACGCTAATAATGAGCACACGCGCGTTACATTACATTAACCCTTTTATAAAAAAAAACTTACGCATACCATTTACCTCATTTGTTGAATCACTAGGCTAGGAGCAAATTCCTATAAGTCTACACCAGGATCCTGATTGTCGGGGTTTTTTTTGTAGTGTCATGCATATAACTATTTAGTACTTATCCATTTAAATTCAGCTACCTTGACAACGAAGAGGTAAAATTTGAGTCGCTTCTGTTGTTTATTTGAAACGTCCAAGATTAAGATGTTGTAAAAAAGTATACGGTAGTCATATAACTACCGTGACAATTTGACGAAGTTGTTTTGAAAAGCAAAAGTAAATAATAAATTAATTGAAAGTGAAAAACAGAGTCGACAGCGCGACGAGTGGATTTGCGGCCTACGTAATCGATGATAACACGATTTTATTAATGGATTATACGTTTTGTGATAAATTGTAAGACGTGAGGTCGGTGGCTGAGAGCTGATGACGACATCGGTCTGGATCTTCCTTGTATGTGACTCATCATCGATGATCATCATTCTCTCACGGAATTAGTTTATCACCGTGAACAAGGCATGAAGATAAATAACTTTATAATATTAACTATTAGTTATTCATTAAATTTTCTAAGAATATGTTAAGAACATTTTAATTGCTTCGGAAAAGTCAACTTTTTGCTCCGCTCCCATTTACCTGTGAATAATAGTCCCGCCATATTGTCCAGTGAGAAACTGGAATCGCAAAGTCAGTTTATTTATAGAACTATCCTGGTTGTAATGGAGGACCTATCTAGGGATTATGAAGAAACATTGTATCAATTAGTATCTATTTAAGGCTGCGTGGATGCGCCGCGGCACGCACAAGGTTAAGCAAAAGCGAATAAAGTCTCATTTGTAGCCTTCGTAGTCCTATGTTAGCGAGCCACTGGGTAGCCACAGCTTTATAAAAAGAGATATCTTTCTAAACGTCAATTTACCATTAAACTACAATAACAGTCGTATCCAGTAGGTATACATTTTTATCAGTAGCAAATATCCAATTTCATTTCACAGCTTCCAGATACACCACTCGCCATGCACACTTATTTTTGTATCATTATCCTGTTTGCCAACGACTTCGATAAGATAACGTTTCCAACTTGTCGTAAGATCGTTTATATACGACACTTAGTTTCTACCATGACTTTGGCCGTAATATCCGTATTGTCCGAGTCAATGAGATTTTACAATTTAACATGATCAAATGTAATGGTAAGATGATTAAAAACTGTTTTGTTGTTAAATCGAGAACAGAGCCTGTCCATTTGTACTGACACGAAATTTACCCACATAATTAACTAGCCTTCTATGGTTTGGAAAAATAACTCCTTAAAAGAACATTAATTTATAAGGATTATTAAGAAAAACAGAAGCTAGGTTTTATTTAGTACAGCTAAGTAGCGCAACGGTCACTTATTGCATATTATCAATGACACTCAGTCTGGTCAGATGACATGAATAAATAAACAAAACTTGCGATGTGTGTGATGTTAATTAATTAATTTAATTAATTAATTAGTTAATTTTTCTCCAACTTCTTCAACAATTACTCGTATTATCATAATTCAACTAATTCTCACACGTCCTTAAAATTAAACACTAAGAACTTCATCTTGAATTGCTCTACCTATTGCTGATAACTGTAATATGTAGTATATAATGTAATATATGTATATATGATAGTGTTTTAACTTACAAATAAAAAGCAACATGCCTGGTGCATGAAAAAGTCTAATGCAAACTTTTTGATCCCATTTAAAATCTAATCGTTTTACAGGAAATTTTATCCTATACTTATTGCCAAAATCCTTGCACTGTAGCTGCAGCTATTTTAGTTGGCTGACCAGGTCAGTCAATCAGTCTACTGTTTTATACATATAAGAAGATGAACTAATAACCGTTCTACCTCCGAGTGATGGAAAGAAATTTACATCATTAGCGCCAAGCCTCACACCTTAAGGTCGCATCTACTCCCTGAGCAAGCGGTCATCAAGGCCCAAGTACACAAGTTACCTTTTAATTTTATTTCACCAACAGCAATATTATTTATAGATGATTAATTATATATATAATATTGTGTAGATATATAATAGACACACACTACACGTTTTTCTTTCATGTTTTGTTTCATACGAGTCATGCTTATAACAAAAGCTCATGTCAACTTCCGGTGCTTAAGCACAATAAACATCACATTTGTTCTACGTTTCGCAGCCGTTACCAACAGTTAAAATGTCGTGAGAATTAGATTAACTCAGGATGATCAAAAAAATACGCCATTGTGATGTTAATTGCTAATTACAGTTAATGCAGCACTATAAATAGTAAAGTTTACGCTAAGTAACAATATGCATTAAAGTAGTCACTGATTGATGAAAACAACCACTGATACGATATTTCTTTGTTAACTTTGTCTGTTAATCTAATATATAAAATTCTCGTGTCACGGGGTGCGTAATCGAACTCCTCCGAAACGGCTTGACCGATTTTGATGAAATTTTTTGTGCTTATCCGGTATCTATGAGAATCGGCCAACATCTATTTTTCATCCCCCTAAATGTTAGGGGTAGTCCACCCCTAAATTTTTTTATGATACAACATACAAAAATACATACAATCCTCAATTTTCACCCTTCTACGATCAACCCTTATTTTTTAATAGCCATTTTAGTATGGCAAAACAACGTTTGCCGGATCAGCTAGTCTAATATATAAAATTCTCGTGTCACAGTTTTCGTTGCCATACTCCTCCGAAACGGCTTGACCGATTCTCATGAAATTTTGTTTTCATATTGAGTCGGTCTGAGAATCGGCCAACATCTATTTTTCAAATTGCAAAACAACGTTTGCTGTGGTCAGCTAGTCTTATATATAAAATTCTCGTGTCACAATTTTCGTTACCGTACTCCTCCGAAACGGACCATTGTGACCGATTCTCATGAAATTTTGTGAGCATATTGACTAGGTCTGAGAATTGGCCAACTTCTATTTTTCATTTTGAAAAACTTACAATCTACTTTGGCTATGAGTGCTAAAATATACATTAACAGTATATTATAACCTTGAAAAGCAAGCCAGTAGGATAAAAACGCATACTTCTGTCTTTAATTGACTTCCGTCAATGACGCTAAACGTTAATTTTTTATGTAAATTTCAAATGACAAAATTTTAAGTTTCATTTTGTTACATGCAAAATTACCCTATTATGTCCCATAAGAGGACTCTTAAATGGACATAAGAAATGTCGAAATTAACACTTAATATTTATTTTCCAGCAAGTATACTCGTATATAACAATTATGCGTAAATAATAATTATTGATTTGTAGGTGATTTATGTTATGTATTACTCTCTTAAAATATCAAAGGTCTCAAAATACATGTATCAATAAAAAAAACTTGTAATCCTTTATTGGAGGGTATCGTTTTGTGTATCCTGCATTGTGATTACTTTTATTAATTAGTTAAGAAAACTGTCGAATCATTAATAGTATAATTTATAGTATTAAGTTTTCTTTGATTATTGTATTTTGTGTACCTACAAGGGTGACATGTTCAGTGTTTGAACAAACCCTTTCAATAAAAGAAAAAAAAAAAAAAAATGTTTATGTTTTTTCCAATGTACTCTTACTAAGTATGCGAGTCGATTCGCTGGCTCATTACTTTTGAGCTTTTTTACCAGTAAACAATATGAAGAGTTACTATGTAACAGTGAAAGGTTAAGAGCTTTTTATAATTTGTATTTTTTAATAATTTCACAGATATTAAATAAATACTAAATTAAGGTGATTGAGGGAAAAGGAAGAAAGACACATGTTGTGCCGACCCCCCAAAGGCAGGATGATGATGATGATGAAATACATCTCAATATCTAAAGTGAGTCCATACCATGTGTAAAGTAATCAAGATACTGAGATCGATATCTGAGCACATATTTCACAGTGGGTACATAACGGTGACATAGCCACTTGTCTGCACGAGGTGCGCCAATTTACACAAAGCAATTGAATATGTACGATGAGACTTTGCGGAATGTTCCAAAAATGTAGAGTGAGTGGTGTTCTAGATTTCAGCTATGGCTTTATAAATTACACGCGAATCTGCTCAGATTGTAAATAGCTATGCGATTGTTGCCTAGTTTTGACTTGAATTGAACCCATGGGAAAGTCCAATACATGGATTTGTGTTCGGTTAGACTTTTTCTATTTGGCGTTGTGATACTTTCAGATAAAGTTTTGTTTTTAGAAAAGGAGCCATCCCTCTTGTAAATTCTGGATAAGAAGGTATTGTATGTATAGGCATCTTATAAAATTATACATCCACAAGTATGCAAATTAAACTAATAAATAATCTGTAATAAATACCTAAATTAATGAGAAATGTAATGGTTTTAAATTGATAAAATCGTTTTGCATTAATAAAACGACGATTTCCTTTGAACATATTTATTTTACATTGCCAAGTCAAATATAATAAAAGTTGATAATCTTAACGGCCTATAGACCGGTATATCAGCGAATAAACAGGCGACCCGTTTTCAGCCGTGGAGCCATCCTTATGACCATGGCTGTTTCACCGTGTAACGGTTTATAGCTAATTATTTATCAAACCGACAATGGTCTCACGTCCACGTCGTAGTGGCACGCACCATTGCATTTCGCATACCAAACAACCATTTCATACGGAAAATCACAATTTTTACTATATTTAGAGGAAGTTAGTCTTTCGTTGTTTTTTCTACCAAAAATGATGATATTGTTATAATGATATTGATAGCCAGAGTCAAACTGATATGAACATCTACATTACCTAATTTAGTATTATTGACTTGCTTCAATCGCCACGGCGTTTTAGAATTTAAATCGCTAATTTCTTCTTCGTCTTCTTCGATAATTATCTAACACTGAAATAATTGTTCAAATCGGAACAGTAGTTTCTGAGATTAACGCGTTCAAACAAACAAACTCTTCAGCTTTATAATAGTAGTATAGTTATTTAATAAGCATAGTTCGAATCGTCTTATTATTGTTTGTGCCCGCAGTGTTCAAAATATTATATTAAGTAATTTAAAATAACATTAGGCTCTGATTTTATTTAGCATTCTGTTCCTTACCAGTATGATAAGCCTTTATAATTAAAAAATATTATTTTTAATGCACGAAGGAAATTTTTTTATATAAATAACAAGCCCCTTTTTTTCTTTTCTTTGTCAATCGCATGTAATTTTCTCTCAAGAATGTCAAATGTTGACCGAAGCTCAATTTTTATTGGCTTGTCTAAGCGCCTGTTAACTATTCGGAAATGTAATAACTACTAAATAAACTCTTTTCTTAATTATAGTGGGATATAAAACCTAGATAACTGTGCTATAAAATGATTGAATTATTTTTAGTTGAATGATATTTTGTATGCTAGATAAGCCTTGATTTGACCACAATCTCATCTGATGTAAAGTGACGATGTGGTCTAAGATGGGGCATGAAGACCTAGATGGCTTCTCCGGACCACATTACGAAACACGAAAAAATCGTTTCACGCACTGGCCTAGCCCGGAGGGTGGTGACAAGCCGCGGCAGAAGCCTGCCACTAAATAATGTAAACGGACTTGACGGAAGTCACAGGACGCAATAGGTACATAATTTTTGTGACCTTTGAAAGACTCGATTGCCTGAACAATGGGACATTAATTAAAAATACATAATTACGTAATCAGAGACGAATCACATGCTTTCTACTTAAAAAAATATTGAAGTATTCAACAATTTAATTATCTCCGGAATTCTTGGTTTCAATGGTACCACAAGGACCTATGTTCGGTACCTTCATGTATTTCATCTTATATATAAAATTTCCATGTCACAGTGTTAGTTACCGTACTCCTCCGAAACGGATTTACCGATTTTTGCCAAATTGTTTAGGCTTATTCAGTAGGTTTGAGAATCGGCTACTATCTATTGTTAATTTTGCAAAACAACGTTTGGTGGGATCAGCTAGTATGAATATATATATATATAACTAATAATATATTATTGTTTCTGTAGAAACATTAAAAATAGTTTAACCTACAAAGTGAGGTTAATCACTTATTAAAAACATTTAAATTTAATAATATATTATTAAAAAGAATAAATATTAACAAAGTAAAGTACAGCATATTACAAAAACTATACATATATATTAAACGCAACGTTAAACGTACGTAGAATTTGAACAAGCTCTCTTTGTTTTGAATGTTTTCACGTATTGTCAATTTTAGTGTGAGGCTTAGAAAATTTTAAGTGATTATATTTTTCATTCAATGTGCAACTTAATTAATTTGTGTCAGCTGTGTCGAAATGAACGACAAGAAATTAAATTTTAATTTATTTCCTAATAAACCGTACGTTTGTGGTAGAAATTAATAAAACTTTTTAATTTATGTATATCAAACTCAAAGGTTATAATTTAAGGCGCCTGTATGGGCCAACGGCCTTGAGGATTCGGGCGGAGTCAAAATTATTCCCCGCGCCAACAGCACACTCCCCGCTACATTTTTACGACGCAGAGCGCGGCCTGCGCTCTCGGCAAGCGGTCACGCCTGCCGGGTCCTCGCGAGTCGCGACGCCGTAAATAAGGACTTTCCAACTACATCATTATTACGCTAAAACTATTCTACCTAGAGATTTATGCGTTTGTGCTTATGTTATTTTCTTTTTTAATTTTTTTTTTAAATTTAAAATGTATTGTTGAAATTAAGTATATATTATTATTAGATATTAATGAACCTTAATTTTTAAACTATTTTAGTGTATTTTCTTGTTGCTGGTCCTAATATAACAAATAAATAAATAAATAATAAGTATGTTTTTTAACTAGGTTTTTTTTACTTACTAAGTACCAACCTACTAATAAGATCCTAAGCCAATCCTGCCAGGGTAGGCTAGTTACCTATACAATGTGTATTTTCGAACCTTGATCAAACGCAATTTGCGGATACATGACAAAAATTAATCGATAAATATCAGTTTTTTTTTATGTAAACTATTAAAAAAAGCCGATTTAATATTTTTTTATGAGAACTAGGTACTTCATCTGGTGTTTTCTTCGTTTCTGTTTGAGTAAACGGTGTATTTTATTCAAAGTAGGCTCATTAAAAAGCTAGATAGTTTACCTAGCTATGAAAATTAAAAGAAAACAAAAGGTACAAAAGCCTATTAAATTTTTTTTTTTGTAGAAATTTAACAAAAAAAATAGATTTTGTATTTTATTTTTAATCTGTAACTTTTACACTGGATTATTGAGGTATACTTTTTTGCATGTCATATTAAACTTCATAATATATACTACAAATCTCTTCTAAAAAGTAAGTCTGGTTTTTGCTTGAAGGCCAATCGTCTGATAGAATCTAGGTAGTATCTGCAATATTCATAATGTCATAGGATTAGAAAATCGGGCATAAAGACGAGTACAATTCAGATTTTTGGTCAGTCACTAAGTTTTCGAGGTATTTTGCTTTTCCTTTAAAGTTTCAGGTAGAGAGTATACAATTATTTGAAATGCTACGCGACTGACACTATTGGTATCCATAGATACTCTAAGGTTGGTGGGTAGCCCACGTACCAAAAAGGTTAATTAAACTCTTTTTGTTGTCATGTTATTAGCCATTTGAATTTGGTACTTTCTGCCTTGTACAGAGATCAACAGACAGCAAATTATGTAATGAAACAAGGCAAGATAAGATGAAACGGAACGATGCCTTTGCCCAAAAGTGGGATATTAACGGTGGATAATGATAAGATTAAGTAATACAACATTTTAAGTTATTACTTTCAATTAATTTATTGATTGTTCAAAATGCCAACCATTTTCCTCAATGCATATCGTTCAAGTAAAGCCACGTTCAGTTCACAAGTTCTTTTTAGTACATCGCGATCGTTTCTTATTTGATTCGCTGGCGTGATTCATGGTGACGCTCCAGCTCACTTCACCACAATCGTGCGTGATCATTTTAATGCAACTTAAGATACATAATTTGTTGTCTGTTGATATTTGTACAAGGCAGAAAGTACCTAATTAAAATGGCTAATAGCATGACAACAGAAAAAGGTAGACCCATACTCTTTGTAGAATTTGTAGAATAATAATAATAATATAACTCTTTATCCAAGGCGTGGAGCGGAAGTTTAGTGGTGCTCTTTTTTAAGAAGGGAGATAAAGCTCTTCTCAAAAACTATAGGCCCATTTCACTCCTGAGCCACATATATAAGCTGTTCTCAAGAGTTATCACGAATCGTCTCGCTCGGAGACTATAGACGAGTTTCAGCCACTGGAGCAGGCTGGGTTTCGCGCAGGATTTGGCACCATAGACCACATTCACACAGTGCGGCAGATTATACAGAAGACTGGGGAGTATAATCAGCCCCTGTGTCTAGCATTTGTGGACTATGAGAAGGCCTTTGACTCCGTCGAAACCTGGGCTGTTCTGCAATCTCTCCAGCGATGCCAAGTAGACTGTCGTTATATCGAGGTGATGAGAAGTCTTTATGAAGCCGCTACAATGTGTGTCCAAGTACAGGATCAGAAGTCCAAACCCATCCAACTGCGCAGAGGTGTGAGACAGGGGGATGTCATATCCCCGAAACTGTTCACGAGCGCGATGAAAGATGTTTTTAAGACTCTGGACTGGAAAGGTAAGGGCATCAACATAAACGGCCACCACATTTCGCACCTACGATTCGCGGACGACATAGTCTTAATGGCGGAGTTGTTAGAGGAGCTGAACCAGATGTTAGACGACCTTGCTGCGTCTTCGCGACGTATCGGACTTGGCATGAATCTGGATAAAACCAAAGTCATGATTAATGACCAAATTGAGCCAAGGCCGATCGTCGTAAATGGGCACCTTCTCGAAGTTGTTTCCGAATACCCCTACCTCGGGCAGGTTCTGCAGCTGGGAAAAAACAACTTTGATAAGGAGGCTAAGAGGAGGATTCAGTTAGGCTGGGCAGCATTTGGTAAACTACGTCAAGTCTTCTCGTCATCCATACCGCAATCCTTGAAAACGAGAGTTTTTAATCAGTGCGTTCTACCCGTAATGACGTACGGTGCCGAGACGTGGACACTTACGATAGGGTTGGTCCACCAGTTCAAAGTCGCGCAGCGAGCTATGGAGAGAGCTATGCTCGGAGTTTCTCTGAAGGATAGAATGCGGAACGAGCACATCCGACAGAGAACCAAAGTTACCGACATAGCTCATAGGATTAGCAAGCTGAAGTGGCAGTGGGCCGGCCATATCGTACGAAGAACTGATAACCGTTGGGGTAAACGTGTTCTGGAGTGGAGACCGCGACTCGGCAAACGTGGTGTAGGCCCTCCGGCTAGGTGGGATGACGACCTGCGAAAGACTGCAGGCAGATGCTGGATGCGTCAAGCCGAGGACAGGGCGCTATGGCGCTCATTAGGGGAGGCCTATGTCCAGCAGTGGACTAAAATAGGCTGATGATGATGAACTCTTTTTTACAAACCAAGATAAAATAATACAAAAATGGACTTGCAAAATACAAAATGCATAATGGGCGGCCTTATTGCTTAAAGCAATTTCTTCCAGACAACGTTTGAAAAAAATTATGAAGTTTAATAAAACATGCAAAAAAGTTTAAAAATTATAGATCATCAACAAAATTAAAAAAAAAATTTTTTGGTAAATTACTACAAAAAAAAATTTTGCGGGCTCTTGTACCAAAATTGTATTTTGTTTTGAATTTTCTTAATTAGGTAAACTATCTAGCTTAGAGTGTTAGATATTTGTGTTGATGGATATGTGGGAAGAGGTAGGTCAAAGAAAATATTGATGGACTGTTTGAAGGATGGCATGCGTAAGAACAAAAATGACTGACCAAAATGTTTCTAAGATAATGACTTTTTAAATTGTACAATAATTAGTTTTATGACTTTGAATTTTTGCTTACTATGATGATTACTGATGTTATAAATGTTTAATGAAATTAATTTAAAGTTAATAATTATAAAAAATTATTTAGTACTGTATTTTGTTAGATTTTTATTATTATTATTTTAGTTTATTCAATAATGTAATGCCAATTTTATAATTGCATGCCTGGACAGGTAAAATACATTGATCCATGTAAAATTTAAGCCATAACAACGCTGTAACATGTATTTACGCAATAAATTAATTTTGAACTTTGAAGGAAGGAATGAGTGTTGGGATGACGAGTGTCAGAGGAAAATGGAAGGAAGAAAGATGTTGCATCGACCCCACGTAATATGGGATAAGGGCTGATGATTATAATGATGTAAACTATCTAGCTTTTAAATGAGCCTACTTTGAATAAAATACACCATTTACTCAAACAGAAACGAATAAAAAACAATACGAAGTAGATTTCATAAAAAAAATATTGGCTTTTTTTTTAAATAGCCAACATAATAATTATTATCCTATATTTATCCATAAATTTATGTCGTGTATCCGCATTTCGTTTGATCAAGGTTCGAAGATACACATTGTATATACTTTGTTTGTATCATCTACCTAGTAATAATAATAATAATAAAACTCTTTATTACACACCAGGATATCACAATACAAAAAGGGACTTAAAGCTAAATACTGAAATGCGTAATGGGCGGCCTTATTGCTTAGAGTAATTTCTTCCAGACAACCTTAGGATGGAGGGAATAATGCACAGCAAATAACTGGACGGTGCGGTGACATAAAATATATATCATCATCATCATCATCATTTCAGCCGTAGGACGTCCACTGCTGGACATAGGCCTCCCTCAATGACTTCCAGTGACTTCGTTCGGTAGCAGCTTGCAACCACCGCGAGCCTGCTACCTTTACCAGATCGTCCGTCCATCTAGTTGGTGGACGTCCTACTCTACGTTTGCCGATCCGTGGTCTCCACTCGAGAACTTTCCGGCCCCATCGGCCATCTGTCCTGCGTGCGACATGGCCCGCCCATTGCCACTTTAGCGAGCTAATTCGAAAAATAAAGCGAATTAAAATATATATAACAATTAATTAATTATTTAATTTTTAATTATATTTATACTAGTCTGTGCTAGTTATAAATAAATAATATTTCCAGACAATTCACGCAACAACATTTAGTCCCGTGGTAAGCTCTAAGCTTGTGTTACGTACGGGTAGGTACTAGATATTTGATATACTTAATGATATTAATAATTATATTATAATATACATACATTTAAAGATATTTTTTACACACATATTAAACACCCAGACCAAGCAGAAAAGTGCTTGCAGAACATACAAACACTTTTACCCTCGGCGGGAATCGAACCCGCTACCTTTTGCTCTGCAAGCTGACATTCGCACACCGCGCCTACGAGGCACTCAGAGTCTAAAATATAAAACTAAAGAACAGCGTCCATGCGCAAACAATAATCGTTATACGGTTACATCGAAAAATGCATTTGGACCGATGACGAAGACGCGCGACACAACCTCCCCGTCCGATAGTCTGAGCCACACTGCCGCCCGTCGCCCCCGCACAGACCCGGTCGTTCCATTTCATACCGAAAACATAAAATAATTATTTGTAGTCGTATAAATCATTTGTTTTAATTTTCAAACGTACAGTTTGTGTGGAATACTTTGACAAATATTTAAGTTAAAGAAAAATATTCAAACTCAATACCGTTTAAAAGATATATCCAAATTTCGGATAAAAAATGCCTTACTTTGAATATTTTTTTTATTAAGTAATAATGAAGATACAATAATTTCAAACGTTCAAGTTGTAATTTAATATCTATTTTGCAACATATATTTTTTTAATACATTTTTATTCACTCATAAAGTAGATATATCAATTTGAAAAAGTCGCGTTAGCCCATACAACCACCTTAAGTGTCGTGGCACCTATATCATCGATTATACGTTATCATATATTACAAATGCTTGACGCTTGCGAGGAGCTTAAAGCTTATAATTTGATCAATCCATGCAAATTGGTTTATTTATCGTCACTTATGAATTTATGTGACGTGGCCCACATTTTAATAAGTACTAACACCATCATCTAAATCTTGTTGTATTTATGCAAAGTGGTTATCTCAAGTTGCCCCCTGATTTATGAAGAATGCCATATACGTAGGTACATACGTCGTTATTTCGGTTGTATGTAAATCCGTGTCTGGTCTAGGCAATATTTAAAAGCACAGTTAGTTTATTCTGCAGAAAGGATTTCCCTAAGGTATTGAGAGCAGTAAGTATCCGAGCTATTCCCATGCTGTGATACGAATTCAGCTCACAGCTGCCCCGGCGTCGTCGGCACCTAGGCGCCTCGGCCCAACCTCTGCTCACAAACTATAGCAACGCGTGCTGCTTACCATATAACACGACCAACATCACTAATGAAGACGTATTCAATAATAAAATATGCGCAGACACTTCGACAGTAGTTCATTCATTCTTAGAGTTAAATGCTCCTCTAGCGGCTACAAAGACAATACGTAAGCAAGTTTAAAATTATACGCCTAGAGCTCAATGAAATCATCAAATATTTGAAATTAACTTCTATTAAGTATTACCTGCGTATCTGTCTACAGATATTATTTATAATCATTATATTTTAATAGGTTTGCAATTTATGAGTAAACGCGCAAAACGTAAATATGATATCATTGATGATGAGTTTTTATTCACGATCCATTCATCGAGATATCTTGATGATAACAAGGTTAAGCAAGATTAATTGACCATTGATGTGCAAAATAATAACCATAAAATTATCACGAATGTGTAAAATATATTAATTCATCATTAAATATTAGTTGTATTGGGCATGTAGGTAATTAGTTAAGATCTCGCGTGATAATAAATAGGTATGTTTGCTGATATGAGCGAGTGGTCGGATTCAGCGGGTAACGGGATTGGCCGTCGGCTCCGCACACAAATTAATGGTTGGCGTTCAAGGCCGCCTACAAGCAATCGACATAGATACATCAGTTTGTCGACTATGAGAACACGGCGCCTTCCGAGTCTCGGTCAAGAATGGGGTCGAGAAAGCGGCCCCGGGCATCAAGCACGAATTGCTCTTCCGCGCGCCCGAAACTGCCGTTGCCCGAATCACCGAAATGCATGTAATTTCTTACGATAAATACTAGTTATGTTATGGTTTCTGCGATGTCCTTATTTATTCTTAGTTTGTTTTTAATGTCTTAATCTTATATATAAAATTCTCGTGTCACAATTTTCTTTACCGTAGTCATCCGAAACGGCTTGACCGATTCTCATGAATTTTTGTGAGCATATTGAGTAGGTCTGAGAATCGGCCAACATCTATTTTTCATTTTGCAAAACAACGTTTGCTGGAGTCAGCTAGTATTCTTATAAAATAATAGTTATGGACAATACCATTGGTGCATTATAGAAACAGGCCGCTGCTTACAGAAATCGTGTGAATATTTAAGGAATCAGTCAATGCCAGCAGTGGACGTCCTACAGATGAAGATAAGATGTTGTTGATTATGGAAACCGTTAAGACTGATTTCATAAGATAACTCATTAAATTTAAGCAATTTATATAATAAACATATATTTCAAAATATTATAAATAGATATGTTGTCCTAAAAAGTAAAGATAAGAGAGTGTATGGTTACAGAAACACATTTTTAAATATTTGGTAAAATAATATAGTTAAAAAAATAATTTTATAGCCTATACTTTGCTCTAAAAGTAAAAAAATCTTTACTTTTTAGAAGCATATGGTTTCTGAAAGTTTTGTGGACTACTTACTTCTCAAAGCCTCACTTCCATCTTTATACCTGGCGTGTCGCTAATTGAATGCTACATTCGAGATAGAGGTACAGGAAACACGAATTCGTCCATTCACTATTTGGTGTGATTAGCGCTATGGTGAGCGCTGGGTGCTGGTTTTTGCCTCGCTCGTGGGTGTACTGTTAGCCGACTTTCGGCCGCCCCGCCACGCCACCGTCTAACCTTGATACTTTCAGTTACGACTACAGTCTATTTTGCACTTCTCTTGTTACCGCTGTCATCTTATTGTGACCGAGTTACTGACAAAAAATATCAATCAAAATTCTAGCGCAAAAGCCCGAGGCATCGCGCTGTCTCTTGCCCAACAAATGAACAGGAATTTCAATGGATTCTAACATCAAAATTCAAACGGAAATCAATGAGATTATCGTAGTTATGAAGAACGTTTATTTACTAGCTCTACAGGCGAAAAGACTCGACAAGTCAGAAGGATAACACCAAGGCTATTTATTTGATTGGGTACTTATGTATGGGTAGTTAAATGACAAAATTGAGATAAGGTTTTGTGGGTAAGTTATTTACCTAAATCAATCCCGCATAAAAAGTACGACATACAGAGAATTCGCAACTTAGCAGCTGCAGTTTTTGATACATAAGAAATTTATTTAACCATCATTTTATTCCAACTAACGGTAGGTAGTGTGATGAACTACACCAGATAATATATACCTTTCACATAAAAATAATATTAACTTCGACGCAAAACCAAGAAAGGAAACCCCATACATAATGCTTTCTTTATC
The DNA here is from genome assembly GCA_929108375.1 of Gymnoscelis rufifasciata. Taxonomy (NCBI): domain Eukaryota; kingdom Metazoa; phylum Arthropoda; class Insecta; order Lepidoptera; family Geometridae; genus Gymnoscelis; species Gymnoscelis rufifasciata. The sequence continues at coordinate 8,080,998 of OV815308.1, read as the reverse complement.
TTTCATAATTTATAATGATATTACCTTAGAGCCGTCTAAGTCGTGCCTGCAAATTCCTATCTCCCTGTGTAATAATAATAACAGCATCTCACAAAGAATGATTTTACAATCACAAGAACTATGAAGTAAGGAGCGAGATGTAGCTTGCGACGTGCAAGTTCAGTGACTCTACCTTCCCTTCGGGATCGGCAAGAAACTGCATTCGCTCTCCGAACCTGTTTGCGTACCCCTATACCGCTGGTGTGCGGATTTCGGAAAGCAATTATGTGTTCTTACCGGTGCCGGTGGAGCGAGGTAAAATTGGCGTGTATCAGATATTCGGGTGCGATGCACGTAAGTTTTCTCTGTTACATAACAATTAGCGAGCGAGCTGGGCTGAGACGCGCCGGGCGCCTGGCTGCGGGGTCATTGGCAAGGCGGCCGAGAGCCGCCACTTTAGGTTCAAGGGTACTACAGCGGGGCTACATGCCGCGGCCGCCCCATCGCCCCATCGCCTCATCGCCTCATCGCGAAGATCGCGAAGATCGCTCAACAGCACATCTACGCTACTTCTTCCTTAACAATTACTTACTAAGAACTTGTAAAAACATTAATAAAAAAATCTATGAGTATTGTTCGTTAAATATTATTTGTTATACACAAAAGATTATAAGAAAACGAATTTTTTTATTTATTATAATATGTGCTCATAACAATTTTAAATCTAATCATGTGCATACCTAAGATAATTTAATTTTTGCCATGATATTTTTTTGTATTATATTGAAGTTTCAAAAATAACTTGAAATGTTAACCCCAGGTGCTTAATTTTTTTTTATGTTTAAAGAAATATTTTTTGAACCTAATTTTATTCTATAATTTCAAATTTACTAGAAATGTTTCCAACACATAGTTTTCGTTTATTCATGCCATGTTCAATAAATTGGCCCCGCATTGGACAGCGCCATGTAAGCCAACAAGAATAGTGCTGTTCTTTGTCATTAGCGTTCCCTCACGTCTAGTGCATTAGCTAATTTGTCATCATGGGTGCGCCTGCGCTTCGCTAATCGATTTTACATAACTAACACTTCACTTTTTGTCGATTTTCTACTTGAAGGGCTTATCGATTACAAACTAATAATCGATTATGGAAAAATGTGTGTAAAAATAAATAAACTTTAAAAGTATGAGATGGTCTCATACCTAGGATTCCTTGTAATTCAATAGTTTATATTTATATTATACACTTATTGTTATAGAAACATAAATATAACAGCAAAATTGTGCTTAAAGTTGCAGACACCCATCCAAGTACTCACTGAATATTTCTTTCTATAGGTGAAAAGGAAAAAAAAATAGTTTTAATTTTTAGAATTAGGAACCCAAAAAAAATTGATTTGTTTCGAGTTTTTTTATGAAAATCATAATGCTATTCACAGATTACATCTACTTACCATATAGTACCGGGAAAAAATGGCTGTGACATACGGACGGACAGAAAGATAGACATGACGAATCTATAAGGATTCTGTTTTTTGCCATTTGGCTACGAAACCTTTAAAATAGTAATGATTAAAAATGCATGGTACTCTTACACTTTGAGAAATACAATTATACGTTTTACCATGAGAAAATTCTTATTTTCGCCAAAAATGTCTCATAACGCCATTGGAGCCACGAGACGAGCTTTTACTAATATAGCTAGATTAACCTCGCTGTTCACTTTGATTTATTAGAAGTAAAATTACATACTGTTAGTATTTAATTACTTCGGATAAAATTAAATACAAGTTATTAAAGTGGCCTAAGTGCATCTGAAGGCAGGAAGCGCGATACCATATCCTATATTATTTGATTGACATCACTCTAATTCTTGTTTTAAAGCGTAATTTTAATGCTGTGTAACATTAAAATTACTTTAATTTAAACCATTTTCCGCTGAGTTTAATTTACAAAGTAGAGTCAATTAAACCAACAAAGGCTTCTTGAAGGTCGGGTCAATTTTATATTATTTGAAGGAAATGGTAATTTAAGTTTTTTTGCATACAGGGTTCCGTAATGCTATTTTATAAGTAGGCAATTAATTTCCAACGATAGATTACCGGGAGTTGTACCTATGGAAATTGGCAATAAACATCTTACATATTCCAACTTCAAAGTATGTACAATTTTAATTATGGTAATTACCAGACTGACAATAAAACGATCCAATATGACGAGGGCTGTACCACTGCTTTGAGTACCACTTAGATATTTATGATGATTTAAATGCTGGGTACTTAAAAAACCGTTGTCATTTTTGCTAATTAGAATGAACCGCTATGTTTGATTGATAGTCTATAAAAGCTGAAATAGCGCAAACGGTAAACAACAATATGCAAATTGAACCAATTTACTCCATTGAGATGGACATGCCCGTTGATTCTGAAAATTGCGGATAACGGACAACACCTACGTACGTTTCGGGAGACCTTGAAACTTTTAATTTAGTGAATAATTAATGTTTCATCGTAAACCAAAGTAACAACTTAGAAGATGTTATAAAAATGAAATTTGTTTTCTTTGAAATTAAAATTAACATAGATTTGTCAATAATTTGAGTATTATTTAAATACAAAGTAACAACAACAATAATCATAAAAAATAAGTGCACCTGTAGAAATCGACTAGCACACCAATTCACACATCAAAACTAAGTGTAGGAGAGCATATCTCGGAGGCATAAAATAACATATACGGCCGTCTACGGGAGCCCTATAATCTTTACAAAATATTACGAAATTAAATCACCGTTATTCTGATCAAGGGACTTATCCAATAGATCATTAACAGACGTCAATTTTAATAACTGGCTACAAAAAGACTCGAGGAAATAGGTACCTATGCGAATACCTATCCGGTTTTTACAGAAACAGTTTATTTGGGTTCCATAATTCTCTATTTACATCACAGATTCTAGTGCGCTGAACAAAGTGAAAAATTCTCAACGGATGATGCACCGGTATGACGCATTGTCTTCGGACGTCCATCACGAACTGCGATGGAGAATTCTTTCGGTTTTGCATATAAATAACTATTAATAGACACCGACCACGAAAAGCAATCTCCATGGATGGCAGTTAATAGCCCTCAGGTTATTTTATAACTAAGCTCATTAATGAGTGGTTGGACGTGACCGACGGAAAATGCATCGAGCATTCTGCACAGTAGAGCCTCAATTGTAGTGCTGCGCGCGCGCCTCCTGTAGCCGCAACTTTGTGCAATTATTACTTAATTGTTCAATCAATACCTACATAATACGTTAATTTATTGATATTGCTAAATAAATGAACTATGGCATAAGAAATAGAGACCACAAGTATGATTTTCTATGTTATATTCTGGTAGAATTACATACATACACAGTGTGATATTTTAAGCGGGACTGAGTATTTTGATCCAAGTTTGATTTACCTAGCATCTCGAATGGTTATTCTTAATAACTTAACTTGATTATCCTAAGCAGTATAATGCGTTGAAGTCTAATCTACGAAAATGAACGCAAGCGCGTAGCAGGTGCTACGACGCCACGTACTGAGATTTATTCACATTTATATGTTACTAATTTTCTATTAAACGGCCTGTAAAAATAAGTTTACAACATACCTACACTCTTTAGTTAATTTTTCCATTAAAATCAAAAGGATATAAGATTAAAGAAGCACCCCTAATTACGTCCCCACTGGGACACAAAAACTTCTTTCTTGACGATATAAATTAGGCCTTTAATTCACCACGCTGGCCAAGTTCAGGTTGATGAATAATGAAGAACCAAGATTAAGCAACCATTCAAAATGAGTTTCACATGAACTTGTAAATAAATAACTCTCGAACAGATAATAGGTGTTTATTTGCTTATTACGGCAGCTTACGTCGTAATTTGTTATTTTATGAATCGTGTCGAATAAGTCCTTCCTCGCACGGCTTGGTCACAAAAACCACCAAAATGCTAGGCGATGAGCTAACCCGCCCCATCCTACAGCACGACTCATTGATTTGATTACTTACCTACCTTGTAAAAAAACTCAATCATCGGCCAAAATTAATATCCACAACAGATCAAATTCTATCATTTCAAGGTATAATAGTTAATCCACGGAAATCAGCAGAGTAAACGAAGAACAAAGCTGTGTTGTTAGGTATCTATTGATGATTCTAAAAGTTTATTGAACATTATTCTTGATCAGCCAAGGTTTTGTTAACAAAGTCAATGGCTTTTATAACAATCGATAGCTAATAAGGCAATTGTTACTTCAAATGTAACAATTTTATAATATAAATAATCAGCAAACAGGATATCCTAAACTACGTTTGCCAAATAAATAGTTTTTGGCAAAGGTTTTTGGCAATGATTAATAAATTAATATATTTATTTATTTTTTATACTTTATATTTCGGACAATCTACACAACAACATCTAGCCCCATGGTAAGCTCTAAGCTTGTGTTACGGGTACTAGACATCTGATATACTTAATATAATAGACATACATACATAGATATTTTTTATTATACATTTTAAACACCCAGACCAAGGAGATAGTGCTTGCATAACATACAAACACTTGACCCCTCGGCGGGAATCGAACCCGCTACCTCTTGCGTCGCAAGCGGACCCTCGCCCACCGCGCCACTAAGGCAGTTAAAAAATGTTATCCCAGAAAATTGTAATTAATATAGCATTTTGCGATATTTATTTAAGCAAGCACCTTACTTCCTTACAAACGGAAGTTAATGTTAACTTGCAGAATAATTTCCAAATAAAAAGTGATGTAACGTAAAGTTTTTGCCTGCCTAGTGTTCGTAGAAACGTGAGCCATAAGCTGAGGGTCAGGACCTTATGGATTGAACCCTAAACCGAATGAGGCGGTGATTCATTGCTCTATCGCAGGCCCGTCGTGCCGCTGAGCCGGATACTATTCATATAATGGTATATGCTGATGTCAACATTATGACGTCTTCTAGGGGTTTAATATCGGTGCAAAAAGTACTACGGTCGTGGTATGCGATGAGTGCGCCTATCATCAGTAACTATCTATTTCAAAACCTGTCCGTCTCAATCTTCATGTTGCGTCTATTTCTGGATAATGGTCTTTTTCCGTCACATCTTTACCAGGATCAGTAGGCTCGTGGTAGTAGAGTGCAATTGCATCTGCATCGTAAATACACAATATTTGTTGATATATATCTTATTTTCGACACGAAAGGAGATATCGGTTTATTCTTCGCATTTCATCCGTCTTCATGACGGATTTGACGTCTGATTTATATTAGATACATTTGGTATGAGGAGTCGTGTAGTAGGATTATGGTAATATGAGTAGGTAAGTATGGGTATAATTATATTTTGTACGATAATATTCCCGCGCTCCTTATAGGTTAAGGAATTATACATATATAGTCCTCCACATCGATTTCGATGACGACCTTTGCATTACTTTCTGTTATGGGCTCTTATATGACTGGCCAGACCAAATTAGGATTTATACACTGCGGCATTTGTAGCAGTAGTGCTGGCCATCAAAGTTGTAGGTATACGTGTTGATTATTATATTTTAATATACAAAATTAAACAGTATATAAATACGAAATACTATGTGACTTTTTATATCAGCTAGTGAAATTTTTATTTCGATACATTTCGAATTCCTTATTATATATGATGACGAGAATTGCCCTCCTGTTCTTAAGAACCATGTCATAGATTTTAGTAGGTAGTAATTTAGTAATAAAAATTGTATTATCGAATTTTAAAAAACTTGTAGTACCTCACTTAGCGTGGGAATCGAACCCGGAATTAAGAAAAATAAAAGTTGAACTACATCTGTTAATACATCGATTGGGTTAAAAAAAATACTATGAAACATGATAATTAAAATGAATACAATACATTCTTTGCACATTCTGTAATTTCTTATCTGTATAAGTGGGTTCATTCATAGGGATCTGAAATTTTATCCGTAGATAAGTTGGAGCAATTTCCTAAGTGTAGGCAAAACAATGTTAATTCTGTTGCCGTTAAAGGTTCTCCATTTGAAAAGAAAATAAATATTTTGACCATATGACTCCTTTGGAAGTTTTGTTTGTTACTACATATGAAAGTAAAGATTATCTAAATACCTACAATCTTCACTCCTCTACTATTATGTAAATGGAAATTCAAAAGTGTAGTTAACTTTTAGTAGTTCTTTGATTCTATAGACACTATCATTCAAATAAACACTCTGTGTTGGTGTTCAATAACGCATGTTTACCTTCAAATACACACACAAGAGTGACATCATTTAAGAAAACAAAATTGGCCAGTGTGCCACGTTCTAAGAATTAAAAGCGAAAAGCCTATTATTTTGTTTTTATTATAAGTCCAAGGAACGCCTATAGGAACGTCGGTTGTCCAGCAGCGAGATGGGCTGACGACATCGCTAAAGTCGCAGGACGCACCTGGATGAAATTAGCACAAGACCGTAATGGGTGGCGAGAGCAAGAGGAGGCCTATACCCAGCAGTGGGTGAAGTCAGGCTGCGGATGATGATGATGATAAGATTTTGAACCTATTTAGATTTTCTATAAATCATATAAATTCAAATTTTGAAACGTTTTGAAACCTACCCTGGATTCTCAGTTTTATGATGTAGGTAATTAAGAAATTTTTAAGCGGATATTATGACATTATTAAATCGTTATTTTAAATGCAATATCGAACTTTTGTTCAACAAAACAAAATAGCAAAACTTCTTAAATCGGTAAAGTCACTTTCGTTATGATAAATATCATTGAATTCGTTCACTCACATGTTCTATAGTTGTTTTCAAGGTATTCACATGACGTTGATTTTGCACATCTCCTAGGAAAAACACCTCTTGTTTTGGCTTGTATGTTCACATCTAAATTCCACAAAGCACAACACAACACAAATCGCATAAAAGACAGAAAACACTACTTCCCTTAGTTCTGGCCATAAAACAGTAATTATTTAGTAGGTAGGTACCTTCTATTGTGACGAAATACCAAAAATCACTACATTTTTATTGTAAACATTCGAGAAATTCTGTCGAGTTCCTAAGTCGACAGTGTTAAAAATACCGAAAGCGTTTTCTACATTAATCAGTAAGTGAGATTTTTCTAACTTTTGTGATATATTTTTATTATATGTATCACGGTTCTGAGAATTGCCTTCCTAGTTTAATTAACTATCAATTTTATAGTTTTTCGCTAAATGTTTTACGTTAAAAAAAAACGATATTCCTATTAGTTATGCCAACATAGAAGAACATCTAACATTAAAATATATACCTATGTCTCTCGTAATGTTTCACAGATAATAGAAGAGTCGTCACAATACAATACTACTATACCTACTTACTACACAGGTACGTGAAGTAAACCAATTAGACTCCAATAAGGAAATGCAAGTTTATGTTAAAGTATTCACTTTAGCGTGTATCTTTCACTGCGGTGGGTCTAATAATATTTGATTTCAGTATTAAAGGTGTCTTTTTGTTTCTTACGAGCTTTATTCAACGACTAGCTGTGCCCTGCGGTGCTACCCGCGTAATAATGGATGAAGTACTCTTAACCAACAACATATTTATTTGAATAAAGATTAATATTATTATGTTGATACAACTTAAACAAATTATTTCGACCAAATTAGGTACCATAAAAACGGTTTTTGTGAGTTAATCTTAAAAGATAGACATATACTATCGCGGACTGTTTTTTAGATCATTTAAAGAGCTATTATTCTTTAATACATATTTTTTGTGTATCTGGAACCGTTTTCACGGTGCACGCAACGGAAGGCTTCAAAGATGAACAATTTCTCCCGTTTTTTACACATTTACCACTATATCTTTGCTCCTATTGGTCGTAGCGTGATGTTATATAGCCTATAGCCTTCCTCGATAACTGGACTATCCAACACAAAAAGAATTATTCGATTCGAACCAGTAGTTTCGGAGATTAGCGCGTTCAAACAAACAAACAAACAAACAAACAATCAAACAAACAAACTCTTCAGCTTTATAATATTAGTATAGATTTGCATTTTAAAGTTTTTTGAAGATACTGAAACGATAAAGTATTACTCTGAAGGAATGATACTTTACCGTACAGGTAATTAACATTATAATTGGTTTTTCGATGATCTTTCTGAACTTTATGGATATATTTAAGCAATCATAAGTTAATGAAAATGTCAGGCTTTTATATTAGTAACAAAACTCGCTTTACGATAGATTCTGAGGTTAAAAAGTTCTGAGGATCTGAGGTTAGGTTAGAAATAAAAATGACAGATTTACACTATTATAACTTATGTTAAAGTGATTAAATATATCAATATAACTTATTAAGAAAATGTTAAAACTAATGTCTACCTATGTGATAATAGCATTATAAAAAAATTAGGCTAAATCTAAAAATGTAAAAGGAAGTGTGTGAAATATAAATTAAATTTATCATCACGTGAGAATTGCTGGCAATATACATTGAACACGTTAATTCTCGACTGGAGCGCACGTTGAGTGCCACAGATTCTATTTGTTCTAACGGCCAAAGCTCAACGTTTAAAATCAAACAGTGCGCAATAAAAAAACACGACTTTCGAGATTACTAATCATAGGTATTCATGATAAATCCTTAGATTTATTAAGTTTAGTATGGTAAAAGTCCAATATACGAAATAATTTAGAATATTTAACGGTCGGCACCTAATCCTAGTTATACCGGTAAACTTAAAATTTACCACATTTCAGGCTTTAACGGTAGACAATATTGTATACAGTTCGAATCCCTGGAAATTACAGGCCACCTTACCCCGGTAAATATAGAAAAATCCGTTCCTGGGATGGATAGCGTATATCCCATATTTAATCTAACATAGCGATTACATGGCACCGCAATGACATTCTTATCTTATAACTATTGCCGAGGCATAGATACTTGCGCCAAGTAGGTCTCGTGTGGAGACCTACGAGCATAGCTACCCTATTAAATATTCTTTGCCTGTTTTTATTCTGTACAGACTGTACTTGTATTTCTCTCGTTTTCTATCTTTTGTACGATTTAGATACTCGACAAACTATTTTTCACACAACAGTACCTACTCAAAAATACAGGCAGTAGTTTTAAACAGTTTGGATTTAATTCCAATCAAAGTAGTAAGTTTTTTTTAAATGTGAGAATGCAATTTTTCATTTTGCTAAAATCGATGACATAGTTCCGAAGAACAAATCTTCCTGTGTCTTATATATTCAGACCTTCCTTTACTGATCGAAACTTTTGTAACAGTATAGTGACGAATAGTTCTCATTTTACGGTTCCGTTTTTATTATAATTGATTTTTAGATGCATCGAACATTGAATATTCATCAATCACATTTATCTCAGATATTAAGATAGGCATTTTCAATTCAAATAAAGTTAAGGCGTTTCAAGATGTGCACGGTAAATAAGAATAACGGTGGTTTTATAACTGCGGGACCTAGCCTCGCTCGGAGCCTTGCCAATTCCCATTGCTCAAGAGTCAAGACTAACATCGGAATTTCTCACTTGTTCGGACATGAATACATTTACGTTCGTTTCTAACACATTACACCACTGCTAATGTTCCTCCCAGCACCTCCGTAACCTTTGCCTCATTGCCGAGTACCTACTCATTCAAATCGCTTATCCTAGATTAGTCGATACTTCTAATTATCCACCGCAGCTCAATAGTATTGTCCTTTTTTTGTAGTTGCAAGGCTACTCTGACCTTTTCTATTGAACATAATACTCATATTTCACAGCAATAAATTTTAAATTACTTAGATTGTTATTATGTTATCTGCGTGACCCGAAGAAGCGGGTCTGACACAACGCTTTATAGAAGGTCCACACATTCACCTACTAATATGTTTGTCATTTGCTTTATGGGTACAGCCTTTCATTATTCGCCATTACAACAGCCGCAGAACGTCGGTCGCTGCCTAGGTCTATAATAATCGTCGGATAGAAGTACCAAAGCCTCGACTGTTGTCCGCCCGGAGTTGGCTTGGGGTTGGGAATGAAAACTAGTATTTTGAAATAAACCAATTTTTATTTAAACGTCATGATTTAAAGTAACAAGTAGTGTCAAATATGTTCCAAAAATGAAAAACGTTACATTTTTGTTAACTAGATATTCATAATTCGTTTAAATATAATATTTTTAATATCTACAAAAGACAATAATGTACCTAATTTATAAAAGTGGCTTTAACAATACATAATTACGTTAAAATAATGTTTGAACAATTCAAAGCCTTAAAGTGGCAATTTTATAATGTAAATCATGTATGTATAGTATATCCCAATTCTATATATCTGACGAATAAAATTAATATGCTTCGATAAAACGATAACTTTATGTTATAGTGCTTTGTTTTTTTTTCTATAAAACATTATAATAACTTTAATCTGTGTACACTTTATTGACACCATAAAACTTGAATCTGCACAATGACACATAACAGACCTGTACGAATTTTCTTGATTTTAATATATACCAGTAAGATACTTTGTACTACTTTTCATCGAGAAATAATAATCTAAGTGATAAATTCCGATTTTTTTTAATGGCGTGTCCTGATAGGCATAATCCCAAATACTGAAGCACTACACCGACTATTTAGGATAAGGGGATTTAAGACATGAAAAATGCTGTTTATTGGTAATAGTGGTCCAGTATTCGGGGAACTAGTATTAAAAATATTCTTACAAAAAGCTAGCGTCTAATCTATCGACCACCACACAAGGCTAGCGGCGGATGACGCGAGCGATGCGCCGCTTAAGGAGTGAAACACACGCTAAATGTACTTTTGAAAAAAACTAGAGCCTAATAAGAATAATTCAAATATTAAACGTGCAAAGATATCATAAATTCATTATTCATAAATTAGACGATTACAGTGTAAATGAATTGAGACCATGCAACCTGTACTTCACTAATAGTCAGTAATTACAATTGAATTACTATAACCTAGCTACAAAAATAAAAGCTATACTTAGTATATTACAAAAAAAAAAGTAAATAAAAATAAGAGCTCAGCGACACTGAATCATCAATACATTAAAAAAGGCCCTAATTCACACGTGTCGTGTTTTATCAATAGACGATAAACAACGATGTCCGTGAATTAACGCCTAGAACGCTAAACAAATCTTAAATCAAATCAGAATAGATACAGCATTGCATAAAGATCATAACGAATCCATTCCTAGAATATTATCATTTTGAAACTTGTATAATATTATCAGGAACACACGGGTGGAATCCTGGGAGTACTTAACAAAATTAACATTGCGACCGCTTATTGGTGTATCTTTTCTTAATTCTATTCAATTCCTAAGCTATATTGAGGTGCATTCGTGTACTATTCCGGACTCTGCGTGCGTCTCCATCGCCGGAAGAGAATGCGCTTACTCAGCATTCGTCAGGGCATCGTTGTCGCGGCTAAAAGTCGCGTCGTGGGGTGAATTCTGTAAGAATGAGCGTTATTGCTTAACTCCTTCTACCTGACACTAACATTCACGTCTAACCTGCTGGTAAATGGGGCTCTAGGAAGATTTTTTTATCTGGAACAAACGAGAATTATAACGTCATTCATATAATTATGATTATTCAAAACGTATACATCAAAATATATATACCTAAGCTCATCCCTACAAAATGTAATAATACGAATTGTAAATTGATAAATTTCCTAGTAACTTAATAGAGTTTCGGAAAATTATCAAAGGCTGTAGGAATGTTTAAATAATACACTGTCTGATTGGTGGATAGCAATTTATTCATCTCATTTTTATTTAAATTTATCATTTTAATAGTATCAAACTTTGACCAGGCTTTCTGGAGCTTCGAGGGCCGCTGCCGCGGCACGCTCGTTACGATCGCTCGCCGCGCGCGTAATTTTTCAGATAAAAACATAACCTAACCATATCTTTGTAAAATAATATAATAAATACATTCCAACAGCCCATGATAATTTTTCGTAAGTTTATTAATTTAATAGGAAATTGATCAATTTACGATTCGTATTATTTACCGGTGGCATATATATTAAAATGGAATGATGATTGGAATATACAGCTCTATAACACCAGAGAAATAAAAATGCGCTTTATATATACCTTATTAATAAAAAAGAGTACTAAGTACAAAATAAGGATTATTAGTACAAATGATCCAGCTCGTCCGGTCATATTCATATTAACCAAGGTCTGCTGAGATGCCATCTTTCGTTATTAGGTTACCATAATCCATTATTCCTATAAGTAGTAGTTAATTATATAAAAATGTTCCTCTAAAGTACCTTTTGATCCTTTATAACTATAAAACGAACAAATAAATACATAAAATATGATTATCGCACGTAGCTGCGATCATTGAAAATTAAACGCGAATATCTAGTTACAAAAACGTTCTTGCATTAAAATAATAACAGCTGATTGAAGATACAGCCATTAGAGGATATTAAAGACTCACCGCAGTGGCATCGTCACGAGGCAAACCTGCCCACTGGACGAAGGAAGGCAGGTCACGAGTTGGCAATTCCGCCGCCAGCGCCTTTACGCGCAAGTTACGATCGTCAGTCAATAGCACCACTTCGCGCACGCGCTTCGGGCCCGCACAGTCCACCTCGCCGTGGTTCTCTGGAACAACACACCGACGTCAGATATCTCTCCGATAGCGGCTTCTTTTAGATCCCGCGAGAGTTTTTTTGTTATTTTTCTAATTGGTTGGTAAAAGATTAGTAACAGTAAAAACATACCCATTTAATTTCTTTACCATTGACTAAGGAAAAACTAGGCTTACTTCTTAAAGAATTATTTATTATTAAATCATTTACGAATATAGAATGTCTGTATGCCGAAGCACGATTCACAAAATCATAGAATAATGTTATTAGTATATTGATATATTTACCTGCCTCCTATCCCTATACAAGACATTCTATGACTAAGTGATGCTGATGAAGTAAAAAAGTAAAGTTTAAAAGTTAAATCTTTATGTTTTGAGATTTCGAATAGAAATTATGCTGCTTAGCTTTTATTTATTTAAAACTAAAATTAATTAAATAAATATTTCCGGCCAATCCATCCACTCAACAACATCTTGCCCCGTGGTAAGCTCTATGCTTGTGTTACGTGTGCTAGACATCTGATATACTTAAAATAATAGACATACGTATATTATTTAATATACATATTTAACACCCAGACCAAAGAGAAAGTGCTTGCAGAACATACAACACTTGACCCCTCGGCGGGAATAGAACCCGCTACCTCTTGCGCTGCAAGCGGATCTTCGCCCACCGCGCCACTGAGGCAGTCAATTTACTACAGTAGCATCATATATTTTATTTGAACTTATACCTATCGAAAAATTCATTGATCAGTACATTGAAAGATCAATTATTATCCGAACTACTACGCCCGCCAGACACGCACATTTTTTTTTCTCTTCATAACCAACGTAGCACGTCGAGCGCGGTTTTTAATTTCACTTTTCAAGCCTTTTCCTCAATTTTCTTCAGTTCAAATAGTAAAGGTAGCATGTATTTTTTTTTTAAATGGACTGATAACAGAAACCTTATAAATAAAATGTGTATTTTGCCAATTATTTACAAATACGCTTAACCTTTTAATGTGCATGAAACCAGTAAATTCAACGTACACTGTAACAAAATCTACCCTCTACCATGGCAAATAGTTACATTTAATGATTTAGTAAATTTGATGCGGAAGAAAATAATAATGAATTATTTATATTTCAGTGCCACTGAAATTGTAGGAGAATCTTGGAGCTATCTGAAATTAATAAAATATATACCCGACTGCGATAACTTTTTTGAGAATTTTCGCAGTCCATAAGCCTATGTGAGAATGGATGTTTCGCAACTTTAAATAGTAACACTAACATCATGTCAAGAGGAATCGATTGACGTGTGAATCATAGAAATCGGCCCAGGCGTTTGGTCTGTATAGCGGGACAAAATAACATACATACACGGACGGCTAAACACATTTACACATCTTTGCGTTGCGCAGTCAGGTAAAAAGGTGGTCATGTCTACCATATAGCGTAATGCGGCACTGGTATTTAAAACAACAAACAATTAAAACTAAATTTAAAACAACTGTACAAACAATAAGGCATTTTCTACGAGGCATCTTCAAAAGTCCTTCGATACTTTATCTCTTTCGTCTCACCTGCACACCTGCCAATCGGTATAGCTTAGTGATGTCAGTGACATATGACAGCATATTTATGCATGCTTGACTAGTATTTTGACTCATGTTCTAAGAAAACACACATTTATTTTTATATTATAGATAAGCTATTGATATTGTTTTGCATTGAGGTAATCAATTGACCACCAGGTACAGGTGGATGCACTAATACGACAGTAAGAATGTAAAATATTGAGTGATAGAGTAAAACATTTAAATCGGTGGCACCGGTTGGCAGCACCGTCGAGTAGATGTGCATGTTCCCTGGATTTTTTCACCTGATCCCTTTAATCTTCCTTCGCCTCAAGGACAGACGCACAGAACATTACCATGTCGTCCACTCGTACTATGCGGTTCTCATCCAACACCATTGGCACTGCAAAAGTTTGGACTACACACCTGCTTCTGTGTGTGATCCTACTAAACACTGCCTTTCAAAACAATAGTAAATGGGCCAATACTAGACCTTTGAGATCCATCATCGAATAAAGCGACACCTACTATCGTGTTCTTAGATGGCCATAAAAAACATGTTAATAAGCACCTTCAGTAATTATCTAGTAAATAAGGTTATATTAATAACTCCAGATATGCATAATAGGTTAAATAAGTGATAAATTATTGGCCTTTTAAAACATACTTCTTATAATAATAGAATAGCTACGTTATGAAGCAATCTTGTGACTGGTTTTATTAATAAAATAATTAATGGTAGATATATTGACAAATTATTAATTAAACGATGGTCAATGGCAATTCTACAATAAACATTAAAGATAATTCACATAAAATTATTTTATAGCCTTTAATAAAACCTTAAATATATTTCCCATTATTTTATGTGTATGTAAATCATGTGGTAAAATGGCTGTTAGAAATATTGTTCTTGATTAAAGTTAGTTTTACTTTACTAACTGCCCCGATCCGACTTTGATTTGAAATAAGTATTGAAGGGCCTCATTCACCATATCCGAGTAAATAAACAAGTACCTTATCAGTACTGACAGAGCTATCTAGCTCAGATACTGTAATAATCTGATTAAGACAACATAATCGCATTCTATCAAAATTACGCGAAGATCGGCGCTGATGGGCAACTGGCATATACAGTAAAGTTCTTCTTTAGAGATTTTTAACATTCGTGAATGGCTATTTCGCTGTCCACAGCCAACACAAATTCGTATTCTTGATATATTTTGTATATGTATTACTTATTGTTGAATTCAAATTCATCACACTATAAACGACTCGTCAAAAACTTATTATCCTTTACTAATATATTAAGCGTTTCCAATAATTTAAAGGACACTTTCATGCTCTTTCAGTCGAACTCAAACTAATTATGCTACTTACTACTTTACTCGATGATTATGTAGCTCCTAAAATCTATTTTTAGTATGTTAACTTCAATTGAGGTATTAAAGTGATCACTACGATACGGGGGAAATAAATATTTTCCCCTTATTAACTTTATTATAATAATAAGATAAGCTCTCGGCCGGTGAATCTCCATTTTGATTTATTTTTTACAGTAGGTAGGTATATTTTTTATAATCTACTGTAATACATATATTTAATAACGAGTATACATTTGAATAAATATATTTATAATAAAAAGAATATTTCCAAGAACATTTATACATAGATTACAATGTAATCTATGTATAAATGTTAATGTAATGTAATCATTACATTATTCCATGATACGAAAACTAGGCAGATCCTACTATAAAGCTACTATGACATATTTAAAGTTCAGTTCAAATCGTGCAATTTCCTTAAAAAATATGAAAATATGAAATACCTGTATCAGTTAAATTGGCATGAAGGTTGAGGGCAGTGGACAGCACTTTGTCGTCGTTGGTTGATCTGGACTGTTCCTTCTCGTCAGTGAAGGCGCGCGAGGCAAGTAAGGACCCGAGAGAGGTAGCTAGTCGCACCCCGGACCCAGCGGCGGACACCCACGAGAGCGCCATGGTGGCGTTACCTCCCACACGGGTGCATTTCTGTAGACCATCCAGTTCTGTCATCACTGAAAAATAACAATTGTATACTAGCCATTCAAATACAGTGTGTTAAAGGTATAAGGTATACAAAGACCTTTTGTATCACACGGTTTTAAGTTTAATGTTAAGAGTTTGTGAACTCATAACATTTCTTTTAATGTGGTTTCAATTTAATTTAAATTTATTAAAATAAAGCTTTCTATTCTACCATACAGAGAAGTAAAATATTTCTTTACCTTTCTATATAATTAAATATCTAGACTTAAATTTCATGCGGCGTCATACGATTGCGCGGGAGAGAAATGAAGCGATATTCTCTTTTCCGCAGAGGCCAATAAAGGTGATGATCTATGACGTATACAAATATTGCCTATAATAAGCAGCTGTGAAGCTATCTTACTGCTGCGATAATAATGAAAATCGCTTGTTGAAATTAACCAAGCAACAAATCAAAAAAATACTATAAATATGAATGGTCAAAACGTCCACCGTCAAACTGTGTTTCAACATAACTCTGAGAGTTTCTGCACTCCCATGAAACAATGTCATGTAAAGTGTTATATTATTTAATAAAAAGAATTTACTGTTATTCCAACTGTTCATCTTGCTTGCGTCCGAATAACTCTGAAGCTGTGCTGGTGTGACATCTCACACATTATTACTACAATCGCACTTCACCTACAATATTAATTGGATATTCCTATTTATATTCTACAACTTACAACAAAAGTTACCGACAATACATCAATTTGTAAATATAATAGTTTTCAAACATGAGAACAATTTTACTTATAACCATACACCAACTAATAACGAGAAAGTATGTATATTTAAATCTCTGCAACATTGAATAGATTCCACTTGGGGACCACATGTTATTGTTAGATAAAATAGTTAGGCAATCTTAGCTGGCTTAAAGTTGAGGTTGGGGATTAGCCTCCCGTTTCTAAAAAGGGCGCAAGTAACATTACTCCCAAATTGAGTTATATAGCAGTTAACAATAAAAATACTATCCAAGTCCAGACACTACACAGTCTCATGCCTACTGGCACCTGATTTATCAGTAAAACGGTTATTCTAATACGTAAACAGTTACAATAGGCAATCTTAGCTGGCTTAAAGTTGGGGTTGGGGATTAGCCTCCCGTTTCTAAAAAGGGCGCATGTAACATTACTCCCAAATTGAGTTATATAGCAGTTAACAATGTAAAATACTATCCAAGTCCAGACACTGCACAGTCTCATGCCTACTGGCAGCTGATTTATCGGTAAAACGGTTATTCTAATACGTAAACAGTTGCAATAGTCACAGCCTAGCGTAGGACAGTGCCAAGTATGTCAGTCTTACCGACTAACGGCACGGCGAAGAGGTACGGTTGGCCCGGGGCGGAAGCGACCGATTGTAGCAGCGGTAGGTGGTCGATGAAGCAGTTCGTGTCGGGGACCAACCACCGCGGACGAACTTCCACCTCTACGCTGCCAGACCCGCTCCGGAGTATCTCCTGTAAAAATAAAACAATAATGTGTTTTTAAGAAAACGAATTCTGGTAACGTTATGCTAAGGCAGGGTTTTTTGGCATAGTACATAAGTAAGTACTTTTTGTTTGCAATCGTCATCACCCTATTAACGTTCCCACTGCTGGGACACAGGGAATTCTCTCTTGACGAGAGAGATTAGGCCTTAATTCACCACGCTGTCCAAGTGCGGGTTGGTAAATGTCACATGTCATTCAAACTCTTTTAAAGTTATCAGAAAATGCCGGTTTCCTCACGATGTTTGCCTTCACCGTTAAAGCACGTGTTTAAAGCGCACATAAATTTCTTTTTGTTTGCAATAATATAACTAAATTATTATTTTTTATATTTCTGCTAATTCGTAATGGTTTTATGACGATTTACACCATAAAAAAGAGAGTCAGAGAAGATATAATGTGACTAGACTGGCTCGAAATTGCAAGAAGGTTGAGACAAATTAATAAATGTAATGCGTAAAAGGAAAAAAAAACATGTTTAAATTGGTTCCCATACATTTTCAAGTTCAGCGAAAATCCATAAACGCAAATCCGTGGTGCGGAAAGCTATTATTAAAACAAAACAATA
This sequence comes from Gymnoscelis rufifasciata, assembly GCA_929108375.1. Classification (NCBI taxonomy): domain Eukaryota; kingdom Metazoa; phylum Arthropoda; class Insecta; order Lepidoptera; family Geometridae; genus Gymnoscelis; species Gymnoscelis rufifasciata. The sequence goes on along the minus strand of OV815308.1, from coordinate 8,062,626 downwards.
ACAAGGAATTATAATTCTACTCGTGTGAAAGCTAGGTCACGCACGCTTTAGCACCCTGCTACAAGTAAGCAGTCCTTATGTTTCGTTTATAGCTATAGTCACATCAGTTAATTGATAAACATAAATTGGTTAGCATTATCGAGACTCTTATATTGACATTGTCTTGTTGTTGCTTGTAACAATTGACTGTCTAAAAATACCCTATTATAGGAATCAGAGATATTTTAAAATAATTTCAGTAGTTCAGTGCGTTCAACCGAACAAAAATCTTCAGCTTTATAATATAATGTATAGATGTAGAGTTTGATATACCTGTACTCTCTCTCGTTGGCGATCCAGGGTAGCCTTCCTGGTCTCCAGGAGTTCTTTCCTGCGCAGCAGTTTCCTCGTCAAGGCATCAGCTCCGTCCGCTCCGGAACCTTCAGTCAGACTAGCCGGGCCGCTGGCACTAGCGCTCGTGCTGTCATCGTCTTCTAGGTCTTCAATCTGGAAGTTCAAACTAAATTTGTGAAAAATATTCAGGGTGCCAACTTGTCACTTACTAGGGTGATTTTATAACTACTATAGTAATTTGTTTTTGATATTAAATTAGTTTAAGGCGACTGCAATAAATGAGTTGATTCGCCGCGAGGGGCGCTAGTATACAAAAAAACATCATAAAAACAATACAGCACTTGGACAAGCAGGCAGCCGGAAAAGTGAGGCTTAGTTAAAATTTGAACTTAGGAAATTTTTCCATTCTTGCGTTATGCTTTATTAATTCATAGATTCATTTTTATAAATAAATAAATCGATAAAGGTTATAATTATATCCTTAGCCGTATAAAGTAACAGCGAGTTTCTACAAAAGAAGCTGCCATTTGATGATTGCTGGCTTAAGTTCTTTACTTGCAGCCACGTTGTTTGTAGGTATAAAGATGTTCTTTGGTCACAATAACGAGATATATGGCCTAGCTGGATACATACCAAATTCTGCAATGGAGGATGGTCGGGCGGCGCTTCTTTGACCGCGCTGACGTACCGCGGTGGCGAATTCTCCGGGCATTCCAGCCTCAGCACCGGAGGGTCCACGCCCACTAGATACCTGTAGAAAACCCAGCGATTAGTAGAAATTAAAAATTTAATGATTTTCATATTTCTACCCTTGTTGCACATTACACAATTCGGCACAGCATGTTTTTTATTCCATTTTCCTCTATCACCGATCATCTCAACAATCTTAGGTCCTTTTCGGTCTTCATGTCTTCATGCGTATACCACATCGTCACTTTACATCAGGTGAGATTGAGGTCAAATGAAGGCTTATTTAGCGTAAACAAAAATAAAACTCATTCCTTTCTAACAGGCGATCTTTCACATAAATCATATCTTTGGTAATGATAAGGTGTGCATTTTTCTTCCCGTTAAGGCCAATGTCCAGCACTGCACGTCCTACGGCTGTAATTATGATAATAATGAAGATATGTTTTAATTTAAGAAACACCTAAACTCACGATCGAATAAATTAATTCTCATTTATTAAGATAAGCTCTCTTGCACTTTTCGAAAAAAACTAAACTCTTATTGATATATTTTTTATACCAACTTTCATCCTCTTAACAAAATACTTGTTGTTTTGTTTAAGCAGCATAGTGTGTTTTAATGCAACCGATATTACTTATCTATTAAAAGTTTAGTAACATATTTCGTTATAGTCAAAGGTATAGCACATTTTCAATTGTCAGATAGGTTCAATCTTTTTTGAGATATTTTAGATGACAACAGAGGATCGAAAAACCCTGCTAATAGTCGAAGGGTTTCATAAAATTATATTTACTCACTCTGTACCAAAGAACAGCAGCTTCTGAGTCCTGAGCGCGTGTTCGGCCGCCTGGTAAGGCACGGGCGGGTCGGCGCGCACCCAGGCCACGCCGGGCTCCATGTACATGAGCGGGGTGAACCCGCCCAGAGTGGAGTCCTCCTGCAGCCGGACGCAGTCGTAACCTGCGTGGAAACGCAACTCTTGACATTAAACAGCTTGCCAGCAGATGCAGATGAATCTGTCTATAGGCGTAAGGTGGAAGCATATACGTCGGCGTCTTTGCCTGCTATATTGTCGTGGGTCTGTGACGATTTGGCGTTGGCTGAGGCTTGCTATGTGGGTGACTCATCATCATATTATACCAGATCAATATAATGTGTCGCCCGTAACCATCGATAATTGTTTCTTTTATTTTGATAGTGGGGTATAATACAAATAGATCATGGTTGAATGATTTTTTTTTTACGCTGCATAAATCGCTGAACCGTGAAGTAATTGATAGTGACAAAGCCTTATAATATTTTTAGGGGTTAACACTCTTCACTTAAAGCTGACTTTTAAATATTCGTATATATTCTGACTAATGACGATTATAGTAATCGATTACATTATGTATGATGGACATATTGTCCATTTCAGCATATCTGACAATAATAATATTAGTAGTCCAATAATAAACTAAACGGTATCAAATGGATTTAGAATTATTTTAAGTACATGAATGTCAGGCGAATATTCAGATATTTGACCTGATATCCATAAAAACGCAGGACATGTAGCAGGATCGCAGACCGCTATAAGTTTACCGCCATTTGCAGACGCAGCACACATTCGTTAATCACGTCATTAGCACATTCGTGACTTGGCTCCGATGCTTCGATACGGTATACGCAGGTCCTCGGTAAACTGTACTGTCATGTTAACTCTAGTTAAGAGGTCACAATAAGCTATCGTAAAACCATACCCATACATTAGTATGTGACACAAATATACCTATAGGTTTATTCCCTCATGTAAAGAAAGTATCTTTGGCAAGGCAACCTGTAATGGCGAAATTCCTTCTTCTTTAGGGACAAGTAAAGGAATGTTGGGATAAGCCATTGTCTTTTTTGCTATTAGTGAAAAACAGAATAAATAAAATCGCTCCTTCTGAAGGTATGGCCAATGCGCTAAAGCGGAAACTTCCATTCACAAGATTTTATAGCGGAATGCAATTAGAGTAATTGTCCACAACTTGACTCACCGATAACAGAATAGCATAGATAAAAGCAACAGATAAATCATGAAGGGTTATGCTAGTAATATTTATAGGTTTCTTTTTTACAAGAAAACAATAAGTAGTTACGGCCAATTAATTAAAACTAAACTTTTAACAAAGTTATTTGTACTTGAACAATTTTAATTTTTTTTCGGCATTCGAATAATGTTAAGTTTTCTTTACATCTGAATAATTAAAAAAATGCACGCGGAGTGGCGCTGCAAGAAGCTAAGTTCTACATACTGTTTTAAAGGAAGTAGCATATAATACACGATGATCGCGAGAGTTGATGAACTCATACGCTTTAATTGGTGTAGCTTAATCTGTATGAGGCAGTGTAATCCGATTTGTTAGTCAATCATTTCCCCGTAGAAGCCGGTGCCGCACAAACATTTATAAGTAACTAATTAGTCGCATAGCAGCCTATGTAACATACCTTCTTTAGATTCGTTCTCAAGCTTTATTGTTTTGTCGTCCAAAGCTTCGAGGATATTCATGAGCTTCGCGAGCCAATCCCAGGGGTCGTTTTCGGAGCTAAAAGATAAAAAGAAATTAAAAGACACACGCGCATTACAAGGAGCAAAAAATCAGGGCAATTACACTTACTCAGTTTCGAAATTTTCAAACGACGGTGGTGGATTCCACACACTACTGTGGCAAAGCATCCAGTCAGACCACACCTGCAATGAAAATAAATACGTATAATTTGATTCAATTCATTTTGATGCACGGCCGCAATAAATAATTCATACAAATGTATTATTACCGGCCGCGAATATACAGACGAGCCGTGAGACATGTAACACGTGTTTTTCTCTGCATTGCTAGGTGCTGTTAAAGCTGCCTGTAAATCGTTGTGCACAACAAAAACTGCGCTATTCAAAATATTTAACGACTAAGGAATTTTGCGTAGACGCTGGCTGGACCAACGTGTTTGTGCGAAACTCAGCTATTATACTGCATAAGGCATTGACTATTCAAGGATTACCCATAATTCCGTAATAAGATAATAACACTTGATAGAATAATAGGTAGTTATTTAACAAGTAAGTTGAGCAGATAAGTAGTATTTACCTTTATAGCAGGCAAAAGCAGTGAGGCATCTGAATGTTTCTGCGTCTCTGCTGGCTCGGGTAAGAGGGAACAGCATCTTTCCAACAAAGCTCCGAACATCAACAGTGAGACGCCGAGAGCGCATTGCAACCACGCTGAACGTTCGCCTTTGTTATTTTTATCTATCAAAATATAAATAAATAGTTAGAATAATTTTTTTTTTTTTATGGACGATGATTATGTTTTATTATTGTGCACTAAGGAAGTGTAAGAACACCACAAAAACTTCTGCGTGGCATTATATTCTATTTGAATATTTTAATACATTTCGTACTTTATTTACACTATAATAGTCATAATAGTATTTATTAATAACAATTGTTACATGTGATTTCTTATACTAGGTACTGTCATTTCTTATATTTCTTATTTCATCACAATAAAAATAATAATTATATTAACTCATTGATTGATAAACAATTATAAATGTCAAACCTTAACAATGTAACAACAATTAATGAAATCATTTAACAAATGTCAATAAAATTATATATATTTTTTATATGTGATTATTGGAACCATCGCCGGCCGCAACGTAAAAATGTTGTCCCCTTTTCATCCCGTGGGCACCGATGAACCCGGCCAAGTGAAACTAATGAGAAGATAGATTATAATTATAATTTAAGTTTAACTAACTTAAAGTTGACCTGTCCATGCTTCTAAGGAAATAAACGTTTTGACTTTCACTTTGATGGAATACTGCGCTCGTCAATTCACCCGTCAAGCGTGACAAGTATCAGCAAACGCCCGCATTGTAATTGAAGTAGGCCTATCTCCAACAGTGCACTTATTACGGCCGAAATATAATTTCAAAATATTCAAATTCTGAAGTCGATACTTCACTCGTTAATTTACAGGTTTTAATTTCAATCGTAATGAATAAGCCATGCTCTTGTTATGGTTAAAACATATGAGTCTGTAGGCTATTGTCCAATTCGTTTTGTCTGTTGGCGGTGTCTAATTGAAAAGGACCGCGTTTCTCACAGAGCTTTATGAAAAAGCTAAAAGCATTTAGTATAGAAATGGACCGCGGTAATCAACCATAGCCTGTAGCGCTAAGGTTCCAATTACCTACTTCAAAAGAATAGCATCTGCCTTAACAATGGAGACCTATCATTGAAAGTCTCTATACCCCATAACATTTATTTTTCGCCTTTGTTTAAAGTTATGCTACGATAAAATTATGCTGTCGTGAAAAATTTATAGACCGCCCCAGGGCTACTAAACAGAATAAAACATACTCGTATATGCTTTTGTGAGTGCGAAAAACTCATTATTGTAAATATTGGCTGGTCAAAGCAACGCGTGGGCAAAGCTAGCAGAACTTTTCATTAAATATTTACGATTACGAGCAAACATTAATTGCAAACAATCCGAGAGGCGTCCTGTTCGATCTGTTGCATAAATCGCCGGCTACTCATAACCGGAATGGCTACCGTTTGTTTAGTCCAAACACCGAAGGTACGACTTAATATATGTCTATAATTAATTTAAAATGTGCAATATTAATAAACAACATGGCGCCCACGAATTCGAACGTGTAATTTGTTATTTAGCTCATAGTGTCTAATGGAAGCACATAGGTGAAACAGAATGTAGGTGAACAAATAAATAGATATAGGTAGAAAGAAAATAAATAAAGGTGGTACATTATTAGTACAGCTCTACACTGTCTAAAGAGCGAGCATTTTAATTTTAAAGTCTCTTTAAAAACATAGGAATGTCACTAATAAATCCGTGTTGTCACTAATAAGTCCGTGCAATGTTTACGCCCGTGTTTTTTTGTTTCTTTTTTTATAAGGGACCTTTTTTCTAAATACTTTACTTCAAAAAATTCAAACAAACCCCCAACCCCCGTTTTAAATCCGAAAGGATAATTTTCGAAAAAAAAAAGTTTTTCATATTTTTTTATTAATAACCATCAAACGGAATTTAATTTGAATATATCAAAAACATATAGCTTACATTCATAAACATATAGAGTTTCGTAAAATCGTTATTCTCGGAGGTATTTAAAAACCTAACTGCAAATTACAAGATTCTAAGTATTATAGTTTCTGAAATTTCGTGATTAATCAGTGAATGGTACAACAGTAGTCCCTCTTTTATTTATACTACATGTAGATTAAGTTTGGTATTAGGTTTTAAGAACGTTTATTTACTCAAAACTATTTAAACAACTTTAGAACATCAACAAATAGTTGGAGGAAATGGGGGGAGTAAAAGCCTTTGCCTTGCAGTTGTACCTAAAAGTTAATAATATAAAAATAACTTCATAGCTGTAGAGGTGCATGCTAATTTCTGATGGATCCTTGGATGTATTTTTATAGATTTGCTATGTGTTTATATAACACATACGATTATGAGTACATATACAAATCTTAAAATATATTCATACAACTGTAAGGAGTAATCAAAAAATATCAAAGCATATCTTGTAATAAGGAAGTACAGTCTTCGAAGCAGAGAGGTAGCTAATTAACTGCATTACGTAAAGGTAATACTGAAAATAAAGGGAAACCGGATAGACTGCGAGTTCAGGTTCAAATGACGCTAATATTGTAATGGCATGTCGCTCATCTGCTACTGGTCCCGACTATCCGGTCTGATATAAATAGATAAAATTCTAAAAATACGCAGCACAGATTAACCTTGTATGAAAACACGACTAAAACAAAATCAGTGTCAGTCTTGTCTTGTGAGATAAACCTTTTTTAACTCTTATAACAGAGAGTTATTCGAGTCTTTTTATAGATAATGTTATCAGTTAACAAATGTTACATTTAAAACACATTATCATGAAACATTGATTTAAAATTTTCTGACTATAGGATAGTAATAACTAACCGTCAACCGTTAATTCAATTTAGCTGGAGCGACTTATCCTAAGTATTCTAGGCTTAAGCTACAAAGACGAACCAGGGCGACACGTGAAATATTTGTTATATACATGATAACCTTTCCTGGAAATTCAGCATAAGCTTTGGGCAAAGGCATCGCTAAACACAGTAATTAAGGAATCGTGCACCGTAATTTCTCTATAATAATTTAAAACATCATTACAAGTAATGGCGTAAAAGTGCGGTCGCCTCTCGCAGCGTTCCTCGTCTCAGTTTGTTGAACCTGTCTCCATCAAATGTGTGCATTTGTGAGGAGCGCGGCAGAGGGGGGGGCGGCCCGGTGCATCAACCTCCGATAACTTGTAATTTGTAATTACAAACCTTCACTGCGCCCGGACGGAGCCACAGGAAATAGCCACACTTACAAGCTCACGTTATGTTTTAATTTTGTAAATTGAATATTTACGCCCTAGCTTCATGGAATTACTATTAGATCCAGATTGAAATGAACGTTATAATCTTTATAGGCCAAAGCGAAGAATACCCAACAATTATAGTATACGCTTTCAGTTTCAATCTATCAATTTATTAAGGTAACATTTTAATAAACCGCACTTTAATTCAAATATATTGTCAAAAATTATATTTTTATAAAATTTATTTAGCAGTAAAGAAGGCTAATGTCTATTTAATAAATCGTTATATTTATGAATTTTTATTACACCTTTTATCTATCCTTTTACCATAAATAACTCGTTTATTGAAGATACATTAACAATATTTAAATACTAAAGAATTTCATCCTCAAAAAACTTTTAAAATATTTTTATTTTGAACGCAACGTTAAGCCTTATAAATGATACTTAAATTTGATAATGCTTATTTAAAAATATTTAAAATTACAACGGTTTGTTTTATTTATACAACAGGTTCAGTCTTGAATGAAACTAACATTGTTCTTTCGCAAATATTCATTTCAATCCGACCCACATTTAGCCTTAATATCGTGATATGTACATAGTACATAAACTGAAGTGTTTACACTATAACATTTGCAAGTCCAATTGATTATCTTTTTCTTCTTTGGTTCAGTAATGTAATTAGAGACCAACTTTTAACCAATGAAACACCTTAACACCGCTGTTTTTCATTTCAGCTCAGTCAATCTTATAGCAAACAAATACTAGAAAGGGTAGGAACAAGCTGACGTAGTCAACCTTTAATCAATTTATTGTTGTTCAGAAAAAGCAATTTATTGCTCCCATGTCTATCTATTAATGAAAAATAGTAAAGTTTTTAATAGCTTTTCAAATTGATTCCTATGATTCACTCAATTCTGTTAACTGTTTTCAAAGATTATGCCCTAGATATGGACACGTTTTTAATTAAAACCGTTATTATTGTTATTTACGTGGCAATAAAACCCATAAACCATATACATAAGTCTCTTAATGGATATGAAGAAAAAAATACAAATACTTTAGGAGAGATATGATAAAAGCATATTAATAAATATTTGAAAGCAGTAAACACGGGTACTAGCTTTTAAGACACGTTCTATTTAATTTTTAAAGCCGATATAAAACTTGATATTGATGTGGTGCATTAGGGAATATAGTTTCATAAAAAATTACGTATACGTGAAAATGAACACATTAATTTACTTCGTAAAATTTTGATGGTATATTTTGTATGGTTATAAGTACAACTTTTATTGATGTTAGCGGTAATTTAGACCGGTAGATGTTTATTGTATCCATATCTACGATCATAATATGTATATATGTATGTATGTAATATGTATATGGATTAGGGATATGCAAGAGTTGCTTTCATAAGCACCTCCGTCTATTTAATACATTTTAGAACGAATACCATAGTGTAAAATGTATATTCATAATTACAACGCAGGAATAAAATAAAGTGAGATAGGTAAATAAATGTTTGTTGATGCTATGGTATGGTTCGCATGAAGTGGTAACTGGCTGTTTAGCTAGTCATTAAATAGAATTGGATAAACGCTTTTTAAAATAACTAAAGTGATGAAAATAATTAATTTATTATTTTATGACTAATTAATATACTAAATCTCATAAAAACTTAAAAGCTTGTATTCGCCAAATCAATTGTAGTAAAAATCGACTCAAAATTACTGTCATTAGATTTTCCATTTTAGATAACGTTTATCGTTTGTTTATTTTGTGATAAACGAGTAAATGTTTGCAATTTTTACGCACCGTTTAAAATGATAAAAGTGTATGCTTATTGGGATTAATTGAGTTACTTCGATATTCTTCATTATCAAAAGATTCAAGAAACAACGTTCCAAATTTAACACTGATGGGATGACCCTTTGCACAACTCCTAATTGTATCCAACTTAACTTCTTGTATTGAAACATATAGGCTGTTCATAAATCAAAATTTGTCCGAGCAATTTTCAGAGGTTGCTTTTATAAAGATTATCAGGATTAAATCAAAGAGGAGGTAAATCATATAATTTCTAATTATTGCGTTCACTAGAGGACGTACCTCCGCAATGTAAACGCAAAATTAGAATTCATGAATATGTCAGTAGTTTAGAAGTTTTAAAACCGTAACACGGTTACGGTAACGCGACTTTAAATTAAACGATATACATTATGTCGATCATAAGAAGTTGATGTACACTCGCTTCCAAAAATAACGGGTCAGTCACATAACCCCGAATATCTCCCGAACTACGTTTGCTATCCTAATGAAACTAAGACTGTTCAGTTGAGAATTTAATTATATGAAGATAAAAAGTAGTAATTATTATTATTAAACTTATGTGCACATCTAGAAATTAAAAAAAAACTATTTCCTGAAAATTAAATATATTCTTATGATTGCGTTTTTCTTCACTATCTTCATTATAGGTAGTACTTTGTATTGCCTCCACGGGTCATTTTACAGCAGTAGATTAGGCAGGCTTTACACCTAATTACGGAGCCGGTGCTTAGGAATAACTTCCCGTTGCTCCACCCCCGTTTAAATAATACGTTATGAGAAGCGCAACTAAGAAGTCTTTATTCTGTTTTTATTTATTTTGTTGGTATTTCATCAGATCTATCTTTTACAGTTCTGGAGATATTTCTGTTTTCTACTGACCCGTTATTGTGGAAACGAATTGTATTGCGAGTAACACAAACTTGCTAGATTGTTTTAAATTTAATATAGGTACACATATCTTTTAAATACAGATTTATACGATTAATGCAATTGTATAATATATACAGGGCTTAACATGAGTTTCAGCATGGAAAGTCATACAGAAGATCTGTTCCTAGGAATCATGGCATCGGTTTGAGCAAAATGAAAATTTGCATTCCCACATTTAAAAAATACTTGGCCTTAGACGGGCTATCGTACCCGGAGTAACTGAAAATAAAATTAACACTATTTCTATTTAGATATCAATTGGGGATGATAATTTCTCTTGCCGCTATAACAACATATAATAAAAACGACGTTGCGCGAGACAGTACCGCAGCTTTTTAACCGACATTCAATTATTTTTTTTTGTTTTTTTATGATCGATAAGCCTTCATTTGACCACAATCTCACCTGATGTAAAGTGACGATGTGGTCTAAGATGGGACATGAAGACCTAGAAGGTGGCTTCTCCGGGCCACATTACGAAACACGAAAAAATCGCTTCACGCACTGGCCCAGCCCGGATGGTGGTGACAAGCCGCGGCCGAAGCCTTCGACCAGAGACTGTTCTTAGCACCACCCGGAGGTCACGTGTAAGGATTCAAAGGGTTACCACTTACGGACGTGAACAGACAAAACCTCCTCAATGAAAAAGGGAGGTTATCAACTCAAGTATTAATGCGCAGCGCAGGTAAATTGAATATCCTATAATGGCCTAGATAGAAGCTTAGACATTCGATGGCTAAAAACAAAATATTTATTAAAATCCAATAATTACCAGCCGCTGAACGTATTATACAGAACCGTTGATATTTTATTTCGATGATGAAACAAGTGAAATAAGTTACCAAAAGAGCGAGGTTTATAGAGGTAAGTTAGCGGACATAAAATTGTCTAGAGATCTAAAGATCCGGTAACTTCTTCACTTATCAGCCCTGCCTCATAATATTCTACCTCTATACAGTATATATTAACCCTATTATTAAAAGGTATTTAGGTTTATACAGGAAATATTTACCATTTTTTATTGATTTTAGAGTTATTATTCAATAAAATTAATTCAGTTTTACAATCTTCAATCTACCAAGTAAAATTACTCATATATAAACCGTTGTGTTTAATAGAATTTAAAGTCACACCAGCCATAAACTTTTAAACGCAAATAACCAACTATAAATTCCGTTATTATTATGAAGCGCCATATGTCTATAGCGGTGGTGAATAGTGGCAATCAACTCCTAACGAAGCGATAAAATGGTTACGTTATAAACAAAGACCGGGTGACCGGCTTTTCGGATATAGATATTTATGTAGTTGTAAGTTATGTTTATTCTCATTGTTAGGGTTCCGTACCCAAAGGGAAAACGGTACCCTATTGCTGAGTCTTCGCCGTCTGTCTGTCTCAAGAACCGTGATAGCTAGAGAGTTTAAATTTTGAAGGATGATGTATTTCTGTCGCCGCTATGACAACAAATACTTAAAACATGCAATAAATAAATAGTTAACCCAAACTATAAACGTGATTTTTACATGGTTAAGCAGCATTGCGCTTAGCCAATTTTTTTGTTATTGCATTTATAAACTGTACACGGAACCCTAGGTGTAGTATGATGTCCATCTCATACATTTAAAATTTATTGTTATACCTTATGTTTTTGCTGTCGGTAAGAACATGAAAAGGAACATGAAATGTGTATTAAAAATAGGTTATCAAAAAAGTGCTTAACAAAACAATTTATTTTTGCGAATACGCCACAAAATATTCCAATATTATAAAGCCCTTTGATTGTTTGTTGGTTGAATGATTTAACGCTCTATTCTCATGAACTACTTGTCCGATTTAAATAATTATTTCACAGTAAGATACCATATTTATCAAAGAAGGCTATCGCGAATATATGCCGTTCTCGCGGGAAAATCCATAAAAAAGGGCAACGCCGTGGCGTGAAAAGTTAGTTATAATTATAAAGTTAAAGAGTTTGTTTGTTTGAACGCTCAGTTTCAGATAGAGTACTTATTTACGTAGGCTATACACTATTTTATAGATTATTTGTACAAAGAGACGCCAATTAATTAATAATAAGTACTTACTAGCTTTACGTCCGCGGCTAGTCCATGCCAAATTTGACTCAAATTGGGTTTTACACGCAATACTATTTAGATTTATAACGGGATATTTACCATGATTGTCTTTCTATAATATTAGTATCCTACTAATATTGCAACAGTTATGGGCTGATATTTTTTCATACGGTTACTTTTCATCCAGAATGCGACCCTCCCACCATTGGAACGTCCCCTGCACACGATAGCAGTAATTGGCTCTCAAAACAGCAAAAATGTAATCCTATTACATTCAACTTTCATAAGACAAAATCTGTGGGACTGATGTTGTCATTTCATTTGTCGTCTTTCATTGTATCCTTCTGTGTTTTTCGTGATGCTGTTGCTCTTTTAATGTGGTTTTGATTCCCAAACTAACTTCCAGTTTTTTATTAAATGCGAATACGATTTTTGGTTTGCTATAAACCATGACATGGTGACTAAGAATAGGTCTTCATAATAGTTTCAGACATTCCCATACTGACCGAAACTTATGTTATGGTACACCTGTATGTATATCAGCTGTATAGTAACCGTAATACAAGCTTCTAGCTTATCACCGGGCTAGATGACGCCGTGTCGATTGTCTATTTACATATGTCTAGGATTTGAATGTAACTTACCTCTAAGCGAAGCCGTCGTACTCTCGACTGCGAACATGTTGAGCGCAGTGAGCTGCAGGAGGCGCGCGGAGGGCGTCGGCAGCGGCGTACGGTGCAGCAGTGCGCGAAACTGACGAAGCATCTGACTCGCACACTCGTGGAACGACTCCATCCTGTTATAAGTCATTTTAGATTTCATCATCATCACCCTATTAACTTTCCCACTGCTGGGACACAGGGACTTCTCTCTTGGCGAGAGAGATTAGGCCTTAATTCTCCACGCTGGCCAAGTGCGGGTTGGTGAATGTCACATGTCCTTCAAACTCTTTAAAGTTCTCAGAACATGCCGGTTTCCTCACGATGTTTGCCTTCACCGTTAAAGCACGTGTTTTTAAGCGCACATAAATTTCTCAAGAAAAATCCAGAGGTGCGTGGCGGGGTTTGAACCCACGACCTTCAGAATGAAAGTCAAGTGTCCTCCCACTAAGCCAACACAGCTTTACTTATTTATTTTAGATTTATAACGGGATAATTACCGTGATTGATGTGATTGTCTTTTGAGTTACCCGATATTTCGGTACAGTTACATGCGCCATGATAATGGTGCCGAAATATCGGAAAACTCAAGAGACAATATATACCGTTAGTGTAAATAGTTATAATCTAGTGTTGATAACCATGACAGTTTCAAAAGTTATAAAATATTTTGTTATAGATAATCAGAAAATGAAGAATGATAAATTATCGCTTTTTAATAAGTATAAGTTAAGCTTCAAAGACATGGCTCCTAGCTCCATCAATAAAGCGTGGACGGGAACGATATATCTCTTTTTATGAAAAAAAAATTATTTAACAAGTTTAGTTTGGAACCTCTCTTATAAATGATAGACTCCAAACTAAAGGTTGTTCGTTGGTAAGTTGTCACGTACCATATCATAATTAATATTAATAAATTACCATGCCATTGTCTATGAATGACACAAAATTAGCACCTGTACAAACAAGATCATTACAAAAGGTTTTATTAAATAGATAAGTAAGGGTAAGTAAGGTACCATCATTTGTAATTTTTCAAAGTATAGTAATATTTATTTAGTTTATCTTTCTTTTTTTTATAAGTTATAGAGGAATTAACGTTTAATTCTAAACAAACCCCTAAAAGGGTTTTCAGAATATTTTTATATTATAATATGTATTAGAGTGAACTTTTTTTTAATAAATGATAATAATTATAAATAAATATACATGACGCGACGAACTAGAAATGTATATATACAACAGCAACAGCGGGAAGAGTAATGAATAGCCTTTCTCCACTGTTGTGGTGGTGATTCGCGGGTTCACATATCCGATAATCTGCATTTTGGGAGCTTTTAGGAACAAAATCTTGTGGAATACGCTGAATTTACATTGTCACAAAGGTGTGAAATATTTACAGTCGATACATACCCTATTCTGGTGATTAGTTTCCCGTGCACGTGAAGGTAACTCGTGATGAAGGTTTTATTTAGCTGAAACAAATGTATCTTTCATAAACCAAACATTACAATATTATACTATGTCGGCTACTGTTAGCACTATAATAGGCCACAGTTTCAGATGGTTTCTTTAATGTTTTTATCTAACTACACAGTTTTTAATTTATATAGAACAATTATATAAATTTACTAGCTGACCCCAGCAAACGTTGTTATGCAAAAAAATTTTTATTTTTTTTCAAAATGAAAAATAGATGTTGGCCGATTCTCAGACCTACTGAATATGCTCACAAAATTTCATGAGAATCGGTCAAGCCGTTTCGGAGGAGTTCGATTACGCACCCCGTGACATGAGAATTTTATTATTAGATTTGATATGCTACTATGCATCGTTGTTTGCCGTACATATAAAACGTAATATCAACAATATTTATTGTGCCTTTTTCTATTCTCACCTCAACAGAAGACATCGTAGCTAGCTGTTCAATCAGAGGGTCTATCCGGGGCGTGGTTGTGGTTCGATGGCCGCTGGGTCGAATCCAAACTTCCTTTCTATTCCCTTGGGCAGAACTTTTAACATCTACAACCACACTGGTTCCGCTTTCAGAGAGTTTGCTTTCTATCGCGGCTCGCCTTTTACGTTCTGCTGCTTCGTACTGAAAATATATCAAAACATAAGTACTTCCGAACATAAGTATATATAAAGAAAGTTAGTATATTATATAATATATGTAAACAATAAGTCATACAAGTTAAAGTGAATTCCCATAGCCAAGCTATTCAAACATTTATTGTATCATCCCATCCCATTATTACATTGTCTTATCTCAGTAACTCAAACTCTTAATTGAACCTCATATGCCTCACGTGCAGTGCGAAAAACGCAAGTACAGAGCCAAGGTGGAAGTTAAACATAATTATGACCTAGACCGAGCAAGCGCGGCTTAACCTGCGGCATGCTACGCTGACCAGATATGGCGTGGCGTGTGTGCTTATTTATGTATAAATAACATTTAGAGTAGGTTACAACTACTATTTGTAACCCTTAAATTTACCATTAAATCGTCAAGACTTGGTAAAATAACCAAAGATTACAGAAACTAGAATATACGAAATATGATTTTACTCGTAGACTTCATCAGATATTTGTATTAGTTACTGTAGTAAAAATCTTTATACTATTTCCATCTAAAGCTAGATATTAGAGCATAAAACAGAAATATTAATTTTTCAGATATAATATATGGACAACCATAAACATTAAAATTACCTTCTTTCTGTTTTCTTCAAATAGCGATAACAAACTTTCTCTTGCAGATTGAAACGGATTAGATGACATTAAACTTCTCATATAGTAATAAACTGCGTCCAATTTCCTTCTCTGTAAATATAAGATAGAACATTATTTTGTTGTATATATCAGCACATCAGGAATTTATATTCTCAAATCTAAAAATCTTTTTAAATCCATCAATATACTTACGGCATAAATGGCTAATATCGCAAGTTGATTGTATGGTCGCCCATTCTTAGGATTTATTTGTTGAGCTTTCGTATACCAAAATTTACTCTTGGCGTAGTTATTAGTCTCATTCACTTGTTCCTTATATCTTGCTAAGTCTCCCAAAAACACATATAACTTCTGAACTGAGATCAATGCTAAGCCTACATAGCCCATCCCTTTTGGAGGCAGTATATGATTATCGTTAATATAATCATCAATGCTAAATTTATAAGTTTTCTCCAACATTTGAAGCAAATCCTCAAAATACACGTTTCCTTCTTCAATGATTATATTAATCAATTTCACTACTTTCGGTTTATCTTCGGGCTGTATTTGTGAAAAGCTTTTCCTCAGGACTTCAATAAAATTATAGTATAATATTTTCCAAAACTGATGCTCAATGTTATCAGCTTGGCAATATTTTAAATCTGACATAAGAAGTTTCTGTAGAGCGCCTTGCAAAAACATTCTGTAAGCAAAATGTATTATCATTATCATTTGTACATACATTTTATATGTATGAGATAGACCCATACTACAAGGGTTCATTGTACATATTTATACATATTTTGCAATACAAAAACACAAAATAAGTTAAAACTAAAAAATATTGAAGTGCCTAAATATGCAGTTAGGATGGGTGACCACCCATCCTTGACTTGGCGCATCACTGCTTAACTTTATGAAAAAGATTTTTTGTATGGGAGCCATCTTATACATTTATTTATAACTAGCGCCCGCCCCGGCTTCGCACGGGTGATTATTCGGAATTGTTTTCCCGGTAATTTTTCGAATTTTTCTCGCCTTTTAAACCTTCCCTAGACCTCCACGAACATTTCAAGACTAAGATAAGATACATCCGTTAAGCCGTTCTCGAGTTCTAGTGAGACCAACGAACAGCAATTCATTTTTATGTTTAGATGTGTTGTTTTAGCGGCAACATAAATACATCATTTCTTAAAATTTCAACTCTCTCTTACAGCAGACCGCTCTGTTTTTGTTAAATTATAATCCGAGGGTGATAGCATGAGAGCTTATACCAATTTATTTACCTGGACATATTATTATGGATTTCCATTAGACAATGATCTTTAGGGTTCCGTACCCAAAGAGTAAAACGGGACCCCTTTACTGAGACTTCGTCGTCTGTCTGTCTATCTGTCCGTCTGTCACCGCTCACCATCGTCTGGCTGTATCTCAAGAACCGTAAGAGAGAATTGAAATTTTAAGAAATGATGTATTTCTGATGCCTCTAAAACAACACATCTAAACATAAAAATGAGAATTGTAAATAACTAGATTTTTAGAATTATGCTATATACGGCATCAAAGCAAAAAGGTTATAAGACTATTATGATGTTATCTGCATAAAAAATGACAGGGTTTGTTTTTGTCGCTCCCACTCATACGACCACAGATTTTGCAATGAAAAATAGGCAATATTCTATCCCGTAAATTAACGTATACGCGTAGGGAAACCATTCACAACGAGGGCAAATCCGTGGGTGAAAACATAAATTAATATAGAATAAAGAAAAATGTTATTTACCTAGTCTTGCTGACGTCGCCCCAGTGGTCGGCTAGAGAAAGCGGTCCCCTTATGGAGTGAGTTTGCAAAATGACGTCTGCTCGATCCACCTCTTGAAGTAACGTGCGGTGCCTGGCTGCTCGGGCTGCGTCGTTTGGCTCGTAACCTCCGCCGCGAGAAGACGACTCCTTTACCACTATTAGTATTAAAAGGTTTATAAAAAACGACAAATATGCCTATTGTTTTTGACGACCTCTGTGGCTCGGTGGGCGAAAGCCCGCCTGAGGCGCAGGAGGTTGCGGGTTCGATTCCCGCCGCGGGACCAGAATTTGTACGATCTGCAATTTCTGGTTTCGGGTCTGGGTATTTTCTATGTATAATATGTCTGTATTTACAAAAAAAAATGTATCTATGTGGTATATCAGTCACCTAACACCCATAGTACAAGCTCTGCTTAGTTTGGGGTTAGGTGATGCTATGTGATTAGTCCGGAAATATTATTTATTTATTTATTTGTTTAGTAAATAAAAATATTCTGTGCTAGATCAATTGCTATTACTAACCATGCTCCAATCTTGAGTCAATCTTTGAAGAATTTGTTTGAACTATAATCGGTTTAGATGGGTTTTGGTGGTCATAAAGAGTTTTCTGAGTTTCTGTAGTACCTCTCCTGAAAGTAAAATAAATAAAAATTATTTATTTTATTTAGACAAAAGTTATCAGATCACTGTCAAGCAAATACCCACCCCAAATCTTTTTGAAGATTATTGATTGAACTTTGTGGCAGCATAATAAGGCCAGGATGTGAAGTGCCTGATTCGGGATTAGATTTTTCAGACACAGCACTGTTTAATCTATTGCGTTGATGACTGTGTTCTTGTCTGAAAAAAACATTATTACCTAAGTTAGTAATAATAGAAAATCAATTCATCAAACAGGCGATTCTGTTAAACAGCATAGAATTGAACTGAGGTAAAGCGCGATGCCAATAATAAGAACTGAACTGAACTGAGGTAGTAAATAACCGGGTATAATTCGTATCATTCCATCAACATAAATTGTGAAACTCACTTGTCATGTCCTTTTGTCGCCAGGATTTCCTCACGCCAGTTCATCTGACCCGAGGAGTTTTGAGAGACGGGTAATGGGTGGGGTACATCGGGTGCTTGGTTAGGGGGGTGGGCGTCTGAGGCACGGGAGCGGCGTCTACCACAACGCTTTCTCGATCGCCTCGAACCACCCCCTGAACCAGAACTAGGTTCGGCTGATACCGACGAAGGGGCTGGAGACTGGCGACCACGTTCTATGCTGCCAGTGCGCCCGTTTGCCCAAGAACCATTATTTTTCTTCTGCAGAGTAGACAGGGCATGATAATATAATGTGCAAGTACATTGAAACAGGCAAGGCATGAATACATAATAAATAAAAATTACTACTAACACATAAAATGAGATCTATGTGAATTTTGCACTGTATAATAAATGTATTAATCATATGCAATATAAGTATTTATTGTACATAGCTGACCTGATTAGTAGCAGGCCAAGCAGATGATTTATTAACTGCAGAGGGAACTCTAAAACCATCTTGATCTCTGGGGCTTGAAGCACGATTTATAGATCCATCTCTGCTGTTGCATTGAGATACAATCCTCCTGAGTGTAAAAAAGAATTTTATTATTATACATGAATAAATAAAATTTAAAAACTATGGTGTACCATAAAATGTATCAATAATAATTGTTACATACCCCTCAGTGCTTTGTTCCCTGCTATATGATCTCAATGACCGCCAGCGATCTAAGTCATCTCTACTGTTACCTATTGTAGATGATCTGTTACTTCTGTGGCTGTCTCTTCTTTCTCTATTTCTATGGTTAATAGGGTTGTGGTCATGAGCAATGATAGTACTGCTATCTTTTCGGACTATTTCATGTTCAATGTGTGTACTGGCAGTACTGTCCTTTCTATTTCTTTCAGATTTTTTGTCATTGTTTTTAAGACTCCTACTAGAACTCCTAAAATATTTTCAAAATAAATAAATACCTATTATAGTAACAATTTATACAAATAGTGACTCTTTCAAGTTCTTACCTTCTGTCTCTACGTTTTGACCTTCTTTTTGATTCTTTGTGTTCAGTTGGTTTAATATCAATTACTGATGGTTTTATACTTTGTGAAAAGCTAATAGAATTATCGTCATCAAATTTAATGTTTTTTTCCACTTCTTCTGTCCAGTCCTACAAAAAAAACGTTTATTAGTGAAAGGCCTTTAAATTATACAATAACATATTCATATTTTATAAATACTTGCCAGATTTGTCATATCAAGGAGGGTTGATGATATTTGAGAAGTGGTTTCACTGTCATGATCATTATCAGACTCCTGCTTTTGTGAATCCAACTGCATGTTTGATTTAATACTAATTCCATTGAGTGAAGCTGTAAGAAATTTATAATATATTAGTAACTCTCAGTCAAGTACTAAGTTATAATTAACAGCAATTTATTATATATTTTATTTATTTTAGGTATAAACCAGAGATATATATGTATTATTTTGATTTGCGCGAGGCTGAACTCATCTCTAGTTACAAATAATGAACCTTACCACTCTCACTAATATCTCTCTGACTGTCAATACTATTGTCTATATCTGGTTTATCACTATACAAATGGTTCATATGCTGACCATCATAAAGATTGGCATATGAACCACTGGGAGTTGATTTTCTAGAATGTTGTATTTCCTGAGTTCTTATATAGTTGTTCATAAACTTCTCTCTATCAAAACTTTCACTGTCTCTTAGACGGCCTCTTCCTCTTGATGGAAGAGTTTGAGACCAATTTGGCCCAGGATTATTATATTGACCTTGAGCTAGTGGTGGATTGGAGGGATTAATTGTACTTTTTTCTCTATGAATTTGGTCCACACTTCTTGAACTGTAATGACCTGCCTGTTCTAAATACTTCTTCTGAAATCTTGGGGGTATGTTGTCTAAATTAACCATATACTTTGGTCTAGATGTGTCAGACACATATCCTGCAGAATTTCTTCTACCAGATGGAGGTTTTCCACCTGCAGCTGATGAATTTCTTCCTCCTGAAGTTTCCATACTTCTACTATCTCGATTTCTATCAAGGGAAGATTGATCATTTGATTTAAAATGTGTAGGAGATATGGATCTAGTTTCAGATGTTTGCCTTAGAGATTTGTTAAAGTTTATATCTTTGCTTGGTTTTTCTGAAGTATTATCAAACTTTCTTTCTCTTCTGGGAGTTCCACGAGAATGTTTACCAGAATTATTGTAAGATTTATCATCATTAGTGGCTTTTCTGCCGTATTGACTAGAAGTATCGCCTTTTATAGGACCTCTAGACAGTCTGTCAGTCTCAGAAGAATAATCACTTGACTTAGCTACATACAGTGGTTGTTCTGGCTTCTTTTGTCGTAAATTTGTAGAAGACGTATCTCTGTCGTCAATAACAGAGCTCTGAGACCCATAATGGTTTTGATAGTTTTCTTTCTTTGAAATATTTGTATTGTATGTATCCATTTTAGAATCAAAACCATAACATGATCTTCTCAATGGGCCACTACCGGGTTGATATAGTCTTTGCTGTGGTTTATTCTTCTTGTATTCCTTAGAATCATCATCCATAGCAAATCAAATCATGAGTTAAACATACGACGAGTGTGGACCTACTAAAACAATAAGCTCGGATAATATACACACAATGTTACAGGTTAGCTTTGCTTACAATTATAAATATTCTATGGTTAAACAACTGCACAAGCACCTTTTAGCTTAAATCTATTAATTCTTAGTAACTATATACATTCAAAATAGCGTGTAAAGCTTTTAAATTCACTTTTGTTTAGCTCTCGGATATTTTCGCATCCATTCAGCAGCGAGCCATCCATTCTTTCTTTTATTTTATTTCATTTCATTCATTCAATCAGAGAGTATTTAGTCACTACGTTTTACATTCAATCACTAACTATATTTCATTCGAATTGACAGTTTCAATAGCACAGATAAACTATACACAAAGACTTTAAAATTGGTATGAACCATAGATTATACACAGGTAAAGAAATTTGTCATGAATTCAAAATATATAAATCAATAATTTCAAAATAATTCAGATTTATCAATAGTCACGTGATTGAAAAAGTCAAAGGGGAAAATCTATTAAACAACTACCACTGGAATATTTATTATTTTTTTAAGCTCATTGACATATCTAAGATTTCCAACAAAGAATACACATCTCTTTAATATAATAAATTACAACAACAGTATTTATTAATAGACAAGTGTCAGTTATAGGTAATAATAATTATTTCACTGCTAGGTAGCCTTTGTATCGAGGAAGGCTATATGGTTAGAAATGGATGCATAGCTGGGCTTCAAAAATCAATTTTTATTTGCGTGTAAATGATTACATTGAAACTTGAGCTTTATATTTATGCTTAAGTTTCATTTGTATCTAAACCCTCACCTCAAACTGAACTGTTTTGGAAAAGAGCGTCATATCAAAATCTGAAGTTGTAGTGTGGCAGACGCTTCCCAACTACCTATGGTTTACTATGGCCTTTGCACACCTACGCGACCACAAAGCGGGAAGTTTTCAGACAAAAAAGTGCTTGCGTTGCAAACTCTATCCTTTCCCTCCCCGCGTTGCTGACGCGAAGGCGCGCTTTGGCCTAAGCCTTAACCTTCTACTAAAGCGTCGTGATTTGTATTATCTTTGCCTCCTACTATTTCAATCAATAAATTAATTTATTCACTACCTAACTAACAGGATATTGTACAGTACTATTATATACTCTCTGATATTCATTGCAGGAAGAAATTGCGAAGATTTATGGGTAACATTTAATTACACATAATTACAAATAAATCCCCAATTAAATAGATAAAATCTATTTAATTGGGGATTTATTTGTAACTCTTTTAGAGAATCTATATAGTTACTATCAAGGTAGAGGGTTCATCGTTTTCAGTAATTAATATGTGAATATTTGTAGCTCAGTAAAAGTGTTGTGTGTAGACCACAAATGTAAAACCTACAATCCAAGTTACGAGCGAGTTCAAAAACGTTTCCTATGGCACTTTTATCGCAAAGTGCGTAATATCATACAGTATCGGACTTAAGGGCACCTTGTTTCGAAGATTTAGGCATTTTACTCGCCCAGTCGACTTGCATGCGCGTTTCGCGGGAGCCGACTTGATATGAACTCCGGCGACTTTTGTCGGTGGGCAAGAACGCCACAGTATAACATAATGCAGTAGCTACGGTGATTTTAATTTTATTAACTGTATTCTTTTAGTATATTGATTATTTTATTGACTATATTCTTTTATTTGATTGAAATGAAAGTTTATTGTAGTAGGTATGTAGGTATTGAATGTAAACATAATTTCTCTTACTAAACTTTTTGAATTAGTGAGGTGATAATGATGATTGAAGAGTTTGTGGTAAAGAATACAAACAACAAAATGAAAACAACCATAATTGTTATGTACAATATTTATTCTCATTTAAAAAAAAATACATTTTATATAAGGAATAAAATGCTTAAATTTCATTGTAATTTAGAGAGAGTTCAGGTGCTAGGTCCTGATTGCAAATTGCGATAAAAAAATCTCTTTTTCTTTATTTTCGGATTCGGTGGATTCGCATTCAAGTGTCAGATTCCGTATAGGCATACCACGAGTGTGTCTTTTTATTATATTCTGATATCTGGATTTTATTTTCTTCTATAGCTTTTGTCAAAGTTTCACTTCAAAATTGAAGTGAAACTTCTTTAGAATCGTTGTGATTTCAAACCGGAGGCAACGGAAAAAACGACAGGTAAGAGACACAAATACAATAGTCGCCTGTAATTAGTGAGCCAGAGCGAGAGAGCAGATGTCGGTGTGTATGTATATTCACACTGTTTAATACTTGCTTGTATTTGAGAATTTAACGTGTGTTAGTGTATGTGAAAACTACGTGATCTCATTGTTTTGTCGATTTACTAAAGTTTCATTTCTGTCGTGAGTGAAACGCACACACACCTTTTTTTTTCACGTCGCACGTCGCTCATCGGGCGGGAAGAGCACTGGCACGGGTCCGTCGTCGGTAAGCGCCACCGCGCGACTGACGAAGCCCACGGGCGTCGCGCCGCTCGCGGGTTTGTAGGTATTTAGGCATAATTCATAGGAAAATAACACCACAACACGCACCTCAGCGATTTTCACTAGAAAAATGATTTATCTTAAGATTGGTGTAAAAATAAGGTCAATAAATTTATTATTTTAGGCACAGTATTGAAAATGTTTTTTAAAAAGTGGCAACTTTGGTATTTTTTTCTATCGAGCGAAGTTCATCTTATTGTGTAACTGTAAGCGAATTGCACTCTGTAAGATCCTCAACTGAAACATATATTTTTTTCAGAATTTTCGTCAATTTTTGACTGATTCATATTGATTTTAAAAACAGCATTTGCGGTATAAGGAGCCCTTAAGCATTTAAAATGTACATTGTGTAACATTTTGAATAATATAAAAGACTGCCTTCAATTCTTAAATGTTAAAGTTCCCCCTACAATTCTTCGTAAAACTATACAGTTATTTTATTAGTGCCTTATCCGTGCAACTGTAATAGGACGTAACTCGCCTATACCTAGGCTTTGCATAACCCTAAATTATTAATAACTCGACATTTTCAAAGGGACGATGGGCTTTGTCGGTTGTCGCTTCCGATGGTATTGTAGACGGTCGGAACCAATCGTGAATGATGTGATAACGTATTTTTGAGCTGTCAGTTAGTGGTCGGAATGGATCGTGCAGCAGGCCTTCTGATATTCGTGTTTGTGATTCTAGTAGAAGTGCATATAAATATATTCTTTGGTAGTAAAATGATGTCTTCTGTGCTTGAAACTGTGGTTAATACTTTTATAATCTATAGATATTTTACACATGGCAATAAATATGACTATTGTCAGTTTAGAAATCAAATCTGTCTCTTTCAAATCAAGATACTCTAATTTACCAAACTTGATACTAGTTCTAGCAAATTTTTCTTCGATTTGACCTTTAGAAAACTATCAAAGTGGCATAATCAGATTTTGTTTTCAATCAGTCAAAACCAAAAGGCAAAAGAAATTGAAATGGGTTCGTAACCCGTAGGTGACGTCTCAATAATTTTATTTATTTTATGGCATAGAAATTGTACAGTCTAGAGTTTAAGTTTAAAATCTGTGTATATTTTAATCTATTATCAAGAAACAGTGTTAATGACTAAGAAATAATGTCATACGAATACTTGCCCGTGGCCGAAGACGAAAACGAAGAACCCATAGAACTACCAGTCGAAGAAGATGGAACGTTGATGTTGACAACTGTGTCCGCACAATTCCCTGGCTGTTGCGGACTCAAATATCGTCACCCTGAAACAAAAACTATACGGGGCATCAGGCTAAGAGACGGCAGGTTGTATCCTCCCCCTGAAGGATGGGGTAATCAGCTGTATATTTGTAGCTTTCCAAAAGAAAGTAAACGCAAAAGCGGGGACAATTCTGAAGCCTGTAGCTCTAAAAATAAAAGAAACGACAATCTATGTTCTGACCTTATTGTATTGGGACTACCTTGGAAAGCCACTGAACAAACTGTTCGGGAATATTTTGAGAAATTTGGAGAAGTATTGATGGCACAACTGAAACGAGATCCTAAAACTGGTATGTCAAAGGGGTTTGCGTTTATTCGCTTTGCATCTTATACCTCTCAAATGAGGGTGCTTGCACAGAGGCACATGATAGATGGGAGATGGTGTGATGTGAGGATACCTAATTCTAAAGAAGGTTCTGTAGCATCAATGCCCTGTAAGGTGTTTGTTGGTCGTTGTACTGAAGATTTGTCAGCTAATGATTTAAGAGAGTATTTCTCACAATTTGGAGAAGTGACCGATGTGTTTATACCAAAACCATTCAGAGCTTTTAGCTTCATTACTTTTTTGGATCCAGAAGTAGCACAGAGCCTCTGTGGCCAGGATCACATTATCAAAGGTGTGTCTGTGAATGTATCTAATGCATCACCTAAGCAAAATAAAGGTGCAGCAAATCAACGCAACTTGTCTAACCGTAGTTACGAAGAAGGACACCCCCACAATGCTTCCAATAATAACTCATGGAATAGCCGTAATATGGATATGGTAAACATGCAAGCACTAAGTATGTCAGGCCAGCATGGCCAAACCCCTGTGGCTGGTGGTGGAGGACAAGGACAAGGAGGAAACATGCCTCTAGGAATGGGAGGGATGCCTGTTAATCAAGCACTGGTGGCTGCGGCTCTGAATCAAGCTGGCTGGGGCCTTATCAACAACATACCGTCCGGGGGCTCAGAGGCAGTTCAAGGTGCTTTTGCAGGCCCAGCATCATCTGCACCGCCAGCACCACCCAACTTCCTCTCTTGGATGCAACAAGGTAACTCCGCACAGGGACCTTCTAGTCAATGGGGGCAAAGACACCAGTCTCAGGGACACTCGGTTTGATCTTTACTATCTGATGCAACAAGCTCACGATAATCTCTGTGATTGTAGCAACAAATAGATAATTTATATTTATCTACTTTTCAAATTTTCTGTTGGTGAAAAGTTATAGATAAGTTTTCTAATTATGTTATTTATTTATTATGCTTGTTAACTTTCTTATATCATTACTGTAATTACCATGTGTAATGTATTAATGATTGTACAGCCATACTACAAATTACAATCTAGGTAGAAAGAAATATGTAACATAATTATAAAATAATTATTTGTTACATTCATTGTATTCAAATTCTTTAAGATTATAGTGTCTGCTGATGAACCTGCTGACAATGTGTTAAACAGGCAAATTATTTATATTGTGTTATTGTGTTTGTTAGCAGTCAGTATTGTAGAACAATGCATAGCAAATAATCACTAAATTTTTATGCAAAATGACCAATAACAGTGCTTAATCAAATTCAACATAATATTTTCTCAGCACAATTTTAATTTACTCTTTCAGCTTAAAATTAACATTAAATTTATATGAATATTACAGCATTGGTGCAATGTATATTCCTTGTATACTTGCTTACTTTGAATAATGCAAATATTTTTAAATTTCGATATCAAATAATTATAATATAAAACATGTTGAACTCTATAAATTTATTTTTAATTCTTACTAAAAGTACTAAGAGTATTTGGATTGCAATTACAGACTGTTATGTATGAAACATTAAAATAATCTAAAATAGAAATCTATTGATTGTTATTATTGTTTAACAAATAATGTTGAATATTATAAATTATATTGTGTGTTTCTCCAGGTGGATGTGGGTATGGAAATATAGTCAGATGTCTATTTTTCATGAATTAAATAGAATATTTTTGTTACTATGTGATGTGGGATTGTTTACTGAATGGGTATAATGCAAATGAAAAGCCATTGTAAATAACTACATGAATAAAATTAAAAGAAATTTCATAAGGATGGTTGTACAAATTGCAAGACTGTATATAATTTACCTTACTGAATAAAAACTCTAAAGTTACCTCTAAGTAGAGATGTGATCAATTTAATAAACATGGCTTATAACATCATAAAAATTAAATATTATAACAATCTTATAAAGTGTTATGTATTTATTAATGTTTTAAGTAAAAGTCTTTAAAGAATATATTTCGATATGGACCACCTACTGTATCAGTGATAATATAATTGATCCATAATATCATTATTGAAATGATTATTTACAATATACTAGATGGTTATAACATAAAATAATTTCAAATATTTACCTGGTTTGTTAATGGTGGTGTTTTAATAAAAAACTGTTTGTTTACAAACAATCCACAAGGTTGGCGTGAGTTATTTAAACTACTGTATATAATGTTATTGTTACCCAAAATATTAAGTACAAAACGAACCTCGTAATTGTATATAATATACATATTAGGAAAATGACATGTACATTCTAATTTCTATGAGCATTGCACTTAACTATAGTATTAGGGAAATATATTATGTGAAGTGTAAAGGTGTCTGCTCACTTAACGTATGAATATGAGCAAAAGTGCGGATGGCAATGTAAATATCTTAGCGAGAGTATGATCCTGTAACTATTACCAGGAAATGTTATACCTTGACCAGAACAGAATGAACCCATATCCACAATACCTATTTCTATCCCTTGATATCTAATATCAAATACTTAAGTTAATTTATAATACTGTAATTATTTTCATTTCAAATATTATCATTATTATTTATTAACTTACATTATATTTAAAATATAAATATTGTATTTTATGTGTACCTACCACCAAATACAAAATACATGATTTTTGTTCATTTATAATCTTATATATCTATGGTTTAGCGATATACTCTTCCAATTAGGATCCAAGTTGACCTTATTGAAAAAAATATATAATTCCTACATTGAATTATATTATTTCCGACATTATCGTTGGGAATTTTGGGTCGTGGAAGTATAAGCTCTGCAGTTTTTAAGTTGTGTAGGTACGTGTGGATACTTTTATAAAATTTATTCGTAAAATGATCACTAAATTTCGTGAGTACTTATTCCATTATGTCATATAGGTAAACGTTTATAAACTTACCCAGCAAGAAATGAATTAAGATAAAATTATGTGTAATTCAATACTGCGATCTTTTCAGCCCAGCTTATTACTATGTAAGAGCACAAAAGTAAAATCCATAAAAAATCGGAATAATAAAACTATTTACTTAGTAATGGTTTTTCTGTAGTTCATTTAATTATATTTTTGTGTATGTTTTTGCTTGATTTCGATTTTATTAACTTATTATGCTGTTGTTGTTTGATCCTTATTTTATGTGAATTAATGTGCATCTCGGGTGGTTAAGTAAATGTACGGAATATGTACCCTAATTAATTTATTTCCAATTTTCTTATATATCGTTTGTTATACCCAAGTTTTAACGAAAATTATTCTGAGTTTTAGAGGCCTACAAGATATGTGGCTGGGTGCCGTTCATATTATTTAATACGTAAAACGATTTAAAGAGCTAGAGTAGAAGTTATAATACCATTTCATATAGGTACATATTTTTGGTGTGGGCAACTTAAAGATTTGCATTACCTAATAAATATTATTGCAAATGCAAAGGTACAAAAAAAAATCAAAGGCTAGGCTGAGAAGCAATATAATGTATGATACCTGGGTATTATATATATTTGAAATGTTTGAATTTTGTAGGTATAGCCGTTTAACAAAATCATTTTACGTATGAAATAAATGTCCTATTAGGGCTTGTTTCACCATCATCGAGATAAAAGAGTCAATGGTTAAAATAAAGAGCTTTCGCTCAATCACATGTGACAAAGCGAGATAGCCCGTGACATAACTAACCATTGATACGTATTATTGACATAACTAACCAATGCTTAGTAAACTAGGATTTTGTGAAATAATCCCATAGGGTCTGTTTCACCATCTATGAGTAAAATAGCCAATGGTTAAAATATAGAGCAATCTCGGTTAATCAGTCATTGACAGTTGACTTGATACTTTTAATATAACCATGGGTTGTTTTACCCGGAGATTGAGAAAAGGCCCTTAGCCTTATACATTATAAACCTAACTAACTGAAACTGTTTGATTTGAGTGAACAAATGATGTAGGTAGCTAGGTTTTTGTTTTTACTTGTGTATGTTTTTATTGTGTTAGTGCGGCATTGACATCGGACCGTGCGTAAATTATGGGTACCTACTTTAGCAACAGAAATTGTTTTGTTATTCCCATGTCTTGTTATCTTTATATTTTCCATAACGTCTGATTGTCAATTAAACGAAATTTCGTTTAAAAAACAAGAATTTACGTAAATCAGAGTAATCCCATGTTCTCGTGTCTTCCTTCACATAAGATTTACCATTTCTTACACTAGATACAAAATTGAAGCTTTTTATTAAACCCATTTTTTAAATGCAGTTAGTCAATTACGCAATAATTGTATTTACCTAGGTTGAACCTAGGTTCATATTGAAAAAAAAAAGTATTTTTTGTTGTTGGTTTCATCTCATTAATATCAAATATCATGTTAATGTATCACTAAATTATCCTTACACTAAGTTTTCATTAATAGGTGATTTATACCTTCCATAAAAAAGCTTACCTAAATACATCAGATGGGTTATAGAATTGCACAGCGTCGTTGGTGAACCGTGTTACCGTCTTCTTACTTAGTAACTAAATTTTTTGTAAGAATACTGATTCGTTCCGAGGTTGATAAATAAATGTATAACTGTGTACATTTTAATTTGAGTGTGAAAATACCAATTGACATGAAATAAAATTTATTTAGCGTTACAATGTAGTTTTATTCACCTTTATTCATCATCAAACCTTTTATGAGCACAGGCATAGAATAATAAATTAAGTATGTAGCAAATATAAATAACTAGGAGTAGTTCTATTTCTTCTCCACAAAGCGCAAAATAAAGGATTCTTAGAAGTGAAAAAATCTACACTCAAACTGACCGCTAGTTACTTATGATAAAAAAATCCTGTTAGACAAAACTACCCAGTTGGATTAAAATTTATTAGTAAAATGAGGCATATAAAAGACCGTAATAGCCACTGAGAACCTATTTAGGGGCTCGATTAGAGTTATTTGATTTAGTTCTAAGAAATATAAAAATTCAGATTTATATTTTAAAATGGCCTATTTATATTGTACGTAGGTAGGTACCTACTCTCTTGAAATTGAGTCAAAACTATTATTTATACCTTTCCGAATCCCCATTATTTCAGCAGTTAGACGTCCACAACTTCACTCATAGATTTATCCCAAGCCCAACCATTTTAAGAATTATATTCTGCCCATCAATTTTTACACTGGATTTTTCTTCTTGAGACATTTATGTGCGCTTTAAACACGTGCCTTGAGGAAGCCGGCATGTTCTGAGAACCTTAAGAGTTTGAAGGACATGTGACATTCACCAACCCGCACTAAGCCAGCGTGATGAATTATGACCTAATCTCTCTCGCCTAGAGAGAGGGACTTCTCAACAAATGTGTCCCAATCCCAACAGTGGGAACGTTAATAGGGTGATGATGATGATGGTGATGATTTTAAGAAATGTCTCTGAGTGAATCGACACCTAAGCATCAGGTGAGATTGTATTGTAGTCAAAGTCCTATTTGCGATAAAAAAAATCTGGTTCAAATAATTGCAACGGTCCTCGGTTATTCGTGGTTATACGTAAGATACCCATTATTT
Source organism: Gymnoscelis rufifasciata (assembly GCA_929108375.1). Classification (NCBI taxonomy): domain Eukaryota; kingdom Metazoa; phylum Arthropoda; class Insecta; order Lepidoptera; family Geometridae; genus Gymnoscelis; species Gymnoscelis rufifasciata. The sequence goes on along the minus strand of OV815308.1, from coordinate 8,031,936 downwards.
TATTTTAGATTTGCTCATCAGCACTTTTTTAAACTCCGCAAACAAGTTGTAGGCTTTAACCTACAGAATTTTAATACATTAGGTACCTACATAATTGTCAAGGCACAAAATTATTCTTTACCTACTTATCTAGTTCCGTACCAAAAAAGTACCTATTGAAGACCATTTCGTAAATATTATAGACCTTTCTAGTTACCATAGTGCCTATATTCTCTTTGGTAATATACAGTGACAGTCAATATTACTATTAATACGTATCTTATCTACCACATAATGATTGTCGATATCTTCAAGAGGACCTATTGTAAAAAAGAGAGAGATTTAATCAAATACATGTACCTAGTCCTACGATAGGCGTTTTCATCTGCAATAAGTTATTGCCAATAACCAACGAGCTTGTGTGCATGTGCAGCAGTTGACGTCCTACAACTAGAATAAGAGGCGTATGTAGTGTTTTTTTTTAATTATGATGGAATTTACAAAAAGGGCAGTCGAACTATTTTTGTTCAGGGATGATAGAAGAGTCATTGTATGAAACAATGACACTAGCATTGACTTTTTGTTGAGTTTAAATTCCTAGGCACTAAACACAAGTACATTGTAAGCACTTTTATAATATTCTACGATTGTATAGAGTTATGGCAGCATCATATACATTTCTTTAGGTACCTACAAATTGATTTTTTGGCATGTGATCTAGACAGTGCACAGTGTATGTATACATAATCAGAAGTAATGTCCTTAGTTATTTTTAGATATATTTACCATAGGGTAGGAAGCCATTTCATTAGGACAACTACTTTGCATAGTAGGCATTATTGCCATTTTAACTAACTTTTCTTACCTATCTTTTTATATGGACTGTCTGAAGTAGGTTGCAATTTTATTAAGCTCTATTAGGTAGGAATGGATCCTCAACGAAAACAGCACCCTGGACCAATGGCCCCTAGCAGTCAAAGAACAGCAAGAAAAAGCTTTGCGGTCACTAATACCTACGTGAAATCTACTGGGACTATGCCAAATAAAGAAGTTCTTACGGTGCATACCAATAATCCTCAGGTTGAAAAGAGATCATTTCAATCACAGCGCAATCAAGTTTACCAAGGCGACATTAACATCTTATCAATAGTGTAAGTTCTAGATCGCATGTTTCTGTAACAATACTTTTACCTTAAAAATGATCTCATAAAATACCTGCAATACAAGTGCTTTACTTTTGCAGAGAAACTAACAGAGACATAATGTGTTGTAAATATACTGAGGATGTCAGTGAAATAGCAACTGGATTTACAGACGGAACCATAAGGATGTTCCACTGTAGCAACGGGATTTGCACGAAAACACTTGTCGATGATGAATGCCGAGCTTACCCCGGCCCAGTCACTGCTATTAAACATCGCCCAGTTAGCAAAGCTCATCCTGTTACTAATATGCTTCTTTCATCTTGTTAGTATTAATTTTTTCAATGAAAAAATAAATACTTATCTTCACAAAATTATACTGAACTGTAATCCTTTCGTAACAAACAAAATTATTAAAACCTTGGTTGAGCCTTTTAAAAGTTATGGGGGTGAGAGTGGGGAAGGAAAACCGAAAATCTTCAAATATACTCGAGTGGGGTATCAAATGAAAGAGCATCGCGTGAACATTACTAAATACTATGGTTTTTTACTTTTAAGGAAAAAAAATTGGTATCGGGGGATTTTCTAAAATTTTAAATTTAGATTTATACTTATTGAATCGTTATTATCTCAGAAACGGTGGCTCGTAAGAAAAAAAGTATTCACACATGTTTTATAGGTCATTTTATGATCTATAATTTTGTCTCAGGTACTTTTATGATAAAACTTACCGTTTTGCTGAAAATCGCGATAAACTCATTAATGAATGATGAGGGAATGATGGGGAACTTCTAGACATTGTTTATAATTATATTTTAAACAATTTTACTGAAATTCAGCTTGTTGGGACTTTATGTAACTTCGAATGTCTAAATTGACCGGACTATAATAGCTACGCCCGAATTACTTAGCACCGTACGCAGTACCTACTCGTAGCGTCTTTAGAAGCAGAATAAATTTATTGGAATGAAATAACAAACATAAAATGAATCACTACAGGAAATAACGACAATAATTTTTACATTCATGATAGGTACTTTTCATACACTGTAAGCTTTGTCGGAATAAGCTAATTCTGAAATTCTTAAGATCAAGAACCTAATGAAATCTATGTTTAGCGTTCAAAATTAAATTACAACCTCACACAAGTAGATAGGTACTTTATTCAGTGCAAGAGTTTAAAGTAAGTTTTTTAATAATATTAAAGAAAACTTACCTACCGACACATGTACTTACATACTTTAAATTACTACTTATATAATATTTTACAGATGTTAACGGATGTATAAAATGCTGGAAGTATAAATACGGACAATGCCTTTACACGATACGAGAAAAGAGGCAAACTCTTGGATTAACTTATCATCCTCATTTTAGTAAATTCGTATCCTACGGTGACGATTCAAACTTGAACATGTATGACGAAGAAGTACAGACTCAGGAGCGTGCTTTCAATTGCAGGTAACAAGTTTTATCATAGACTAGCAGCACGCCCCGGCTTTGCACGGGTAATTATTCAAAATTGTTTCAAAATTATTCGAATTTTTCTCGCCGTAAAATCCATCCTTAAACTACAACGAATATTTAAAAAAATAAATTGGCTAAATTGAGTCGGCGTTGTTGAGTTATGCGCTTAGCAACACATTTTGCGATTCATTTTTAACCCCCGACAAAAAAAGAGGGGTGTCATTGTTTGACGTGTCTATCTGTCTGGGACATCATAGCTCCCGAACGGATGAAGCGATTTCAACTTAGTTTTGTTTAAAAGGTGAGTTTGGCGCGAGTGCTCTTAGACATGTTTCATGAAAATCGGTTGTGCCGTTTAATAATTGTGGGGGTTAGAGTGGGGAAGAAAAACCGAAAATCTGCAAAAATCTCGAGTGGGGTATCAAATAAAAGCGCATTGCGTGAACATTACACATTATTATGGTGTTTTACTTTTAAGGAAATTGAAGGATTCGAATCGGGGGTTTTTCTCATATTTTAAATTTAGATTTATTATTTATAAGAAGATTAAGGTAAGAGAAAACATACTATTGATTGCAATGCTCAAATTGGTGTAACCGACAACAAACATAAACTTGGTTCAATTGGTGTAACGTTAGTTTTTTGAAGAAAGTTTTTTTTTATATTGGTGTACCTATGTGTTGTTATAATTTTTCGTTCAAGCTAAGAATTAGTGTAAGAGCAATGCTGGTTTGCCAAGATACATACACCAACTTAACCTTCTACGGTCATAGGAATACAACAATTCGACTTATGTAAATGGATCACATACCTACTCAGTTACAACATAATTTCGACGGAAGTCTGCAAAATTCACAGTTAAAATGTGTAGCGTAACTGTATTTTTTTAAAGATAGATTTCTATTATTATGCTATTCAAAAGAGCAAAAAAAACAAAAAAACTATATTTTACGTGTTTTGGTAGTTAACCCAATTGAACCTGCAACCGACGATATGTACAATATCTATGCTATATGCTAGGGTTTAGTTCTGAAAATAACTTTTTGAATGGGATTAGTTACCTGTTAACGAATTATTAACTACTAACTAAGCGACAAAATATTATCAAGCGACAATTTTTTTATTTCCGCACACGACCATTGAGTAGGGAGCCGACCCCGCGCGGTAGATTATTTCGTGATCTTCATCATCATCACCCTATTAACGTTCCCACTGCTGGGACACAGGGACTTCTCTCTTGACGAGAGAGATTAGGCCTTAATTCACCACGCTGGCCAAGTGCGGGTTGGTGAATGTCTCATGTCCTTCAAACTCTTTTATGAAGTTCTCAGATCATGCCGGTTTCCTCACGATGTTTGCCTTCACCGTTAAAGCACGTGTTAAAAGCGCACATAAATTTCTCAAGAAGAAAAATCCAGAGGCGCGTGGCGGGGTTTGAACCCACGACCTTCGGAATTAAAGTCGAGTGTCCTCCCACTTAGCCAACACGGCTTTTTTTTTTTACGGCTTTCGTGATCTTAACCCCGCTTATTGTCACAAAACTATAATAGTTAGAGATATGATGTTGGGACGTTTTTTGTAGATAATGATAAGTTCTACAAAGTTGTAATACATCACTTTGTTATTTATTCAATAGTTATCGCAGCATTCGCGAATAAAGAAAGATTTTAGGTTCTTTTTTTTCACCTTGGGTTACATTATCGGAGTTTGGTAAGGAATCATATTATTTTTGAAAACTAAATATAGCCTATGTCACTCAGGGATAGTGTAGCTTTCGAATGGTGAAAGAATTTTTTTAATCGGTGCAGAAGTTTCAGAGCCTATTCGAGACAAACAAACAAACAAACAAACATAAAATCAAACCTTTCCTCTTTATAATATTAGTATAGAAGTATAGACAAAGAGTACTATTTTTAACTGAACTTAACTATGTGCATCTAGGTATATTTTATTTTAGTGGGACAAAAAGCGCAATTGATGGTCACACTTCAAGAATATTTGCCTGCTCATTCAACACGAAGTCCCATCATGAGTTGGTGTCGGGTGGATGGGACGACATAGTTTTCTGCTGGGATGACAGGCAACCTCATATGCGACGCGTTATTTTGCCGGTCCGCATATGTGTGGCGAGGGCTTAGATTTTGACAAAACGGGTAGACAAGTAAGTACCTAAGTAAATTCCCAACCGGTAGAAATACATTCTTTAACTTTACTGAATTATCTGTTATTTTTCAAAAGTTTTAATCTCTTCAATACCGTTTTGCGCGTAGACACAACGCCTGAAGAATGGAACAAAATCGAAGTGTTCTTTTCTTTAAGAAAGGTGCATAATGTAGAATTGCAGGTCTATTTCACTTTGGATGTTCTGAAGCAGTTTTTCAGAATCATCACCAATCGTTACGAACGCAGATTTGATGAATTCCAGCTTTCCGAACAAGCTGGGTTTAGAAAAGGCCTTAGACTTGAGGGAGGCTTACGTCCAGCAGTAGGCGTCTAAGAGCTGAAATAGTGATGATTGGTGAATTATTACGCAACGTAGAAGTTTCCTGGTTTTATCCTGTTCAGTTTATGGATTTACGTAAACTGATTATGAGCATCTGTCACCAACTCAAGAGTAAAAAAAGACAATGGTTAATCTAAAGAGCTATATCGCTCAGTCACATGTGACAAAGCGAGATAGCTCTTGACATAACTATCCATTGACACGTATTATTGACATAGCTAATCATTGCTTAGTTTACTCGGACTTTAAGAAATAAGTATATAAACATATTGTTTACAGGTACTTACGTGTTCGTGGCAAGAAAAAGATTGCATTCAACTATGGGATTATGGCTCTTGTAAACTTATCGAAACTATAGTGCCTGACAATTATCAATCAAAATTGTTTTGTGGAAGGTTAGTTCCCCACACAAACCTCGTGGTTTGCGCCGGCTCCGACTCCAATATATTACGCGTTGTGGATACCAAACTGAAAATAGTAAGACGTAACAAAAATAATATATTGTTGGATATTTTTTTCTGCATTGATTTATCTCTTTTTAATTTATTTTTGTATATTTTCAGACTGAGTGCTCAATCAGAAATAACCCAGGTTGTATTTATTGCTTCGATTTCGGAAATGTCAGAAGGAAACAACAAAAGGTAGTTAGACAAGAAAGTTACAAAAAGATAAGTGAAACTCAGTTTGTACCTAGAGTTTCTTTTGTAACCGGAAAAAGGCTCCAAACTGTCGATTTTGGATAGAAATTCAAATTTATACTCAATCAATGTTATAAAAATAAACTCCGTTATAAAAGTTGTACATCTGTTGTATTAATTTTATTCTCTTTAACAATCTACACAAAACAGCCGTTTACAAATTATGTGAAAGACAAATACAGTGATTCAATTTTGTAAATATGTATAGCTCATAAAACTCTAGAAGATAAAATATCGAGTTTGGCAAGAATTCATAATAAATAAAAAAAAAAAAACAAATAACCCTACATAGTATTGTATACAGGATTTGAACATCTATTATTATTCGACCGATTCGTGTTGAGCCTCGTCAACGGATGAGTCTTCCCGTGTTGTAACTGTTTTTTATTTTGAGCTTTCGACATCACAGTTGAAACGAGCACATCGCTATAGTCAATCGGCGGCGCTATCGATACTACGGTGGGGGCGGGCGGCGGGCGATCCGCGGCCGGCGCGCCGCCGCCCGCACCCCGAACCGAGCCACAGAACGAGTTCCTAGTGCCTGCGCACACCCGCGCGCGCGCCACGCCCTCCGTTAACTTGCTCTTCTTGGAGCTCGTGTCCGACGCCGTCGTCTTACCGCCGCTGCCCGCCTCGCAAGCCGACGTGGTGCGTGCGCGAGGTCGGTCGTACCGGCCCACCAGCACGCGCACGGACAAGTCCTCGGTAGCTTCAGGAGGCGCAGATGAGCGCGCCTGGGTTTTACGCCCGCGCTCGTCGGACCGAGCTTCGAATTCCTTCTTGAGATTGCTAACGAGGCCAATAGGTGAAGCTGCGGGAGCTCGCGGAAGGTCTCCGTGGGAACCGCACGCGAGCCGCCGGCGACGTAGGCCCGCACGCAGCCACGTGTCGGCCGGCGCGGAGGCGGACAGGCGGCCGCTCCAAGTGGACGCTCCGCGATCACGCGCTCGCTCCATTCGTGCCGCCGCACTAGCGAGTTCCTTCAGTATGGCACAGGTTTCGTTGAACTTGCGTTCGTTGTCTGCGATATGCGAGCTCGGTGGAGGGCGCGCCTCGCGGTGCTCGGTAATGATGGCGAGGTTGGGAGACGGCGATGTAGGATCGCCGGTCTGCTCCTTGGCGCGCTTAGGATCCTCGCGCGGCACCAGTGTTGGCTTGGCGGTACGCGTGTCGTACGAGCCCCAGGACGAATGTCGCGAAAGGTCGAGTACGACGGCGCTGTCGAAGGAGCTCCAAGAACTTTGCCGACTTGGTGGAGGTGCTTCTTCCTCGGTTGATTTCGGTTGCTCGACCACACAAAAATGTTCGGTCCCTAACACTTTATTTTTAACATCAATTATACCACTGTCACATTTCACTATAATATCACCAATTTCACCAGTCGACCGTCTGTCCCCATCGCGGGGCCACGGTACTTCTCCAGGGTCCCACGTGTGAATTTTCTCCGGTTCGAAATTAGTCTGCGGACTTTTGTGATTAATATTTCTCGACGGCGAGGTCTGCTGTGATCTACTGAGCCTCTCTACGGAGTTCGGAGTCGCCACTGCCAACTCCGAAGTTCTCGTGGGGTCCCCTGAGCGCAAGCAATTGATGAGCCGTTGATATCTCCGGCTGGACTCTCGACGGTCGCACGACGCTGCGTTCTCTATTTCGCTGACTATGTGGCGTACGCTGGGCGCGCCCTCCTCTTTGAGGCGGATGATCTGATTGGGAGAGACGCTGTAGCTGCCATTGGCGCAGGGCATCAGCATGTGGCGCGTCTCGATGGTCTCGAAGGCGAGGTTCTCGAGCGAGACGGAGGTGGGCGGCGGCGGCGGCACGAGCTCGGCCGCCAGCTTGCTGTCCGGCGACCAGGAGCGTGGCCGCCCACTGTACGACCCCGTCAGCGCCAGCACTAGAGGCGTCGGGTCGCAGACCTTGCTTTCCGTCTTCAATGTAGTTTTTGGAGCTTTCAAGTTCGTCTCAGATTTTGACCTTTGTAACTTCTCTTTATTTTTCATCGCGTCCAGTATTCCTTGGTATGTTTCGAGCTGGTTCAGAAAGTTCGTATTAGGTTTAATGCAGCTCCTTTTCCACCTAACGTGTTTCAGAGCTTTGTCGAAATTCCAGTTAAAAGCTTTCATCGCGTATGCAATTACTACGGATGCCGATCTGCTGATGCCCATCTTGCAATGGACGAGAACTTTCGAACCCTCGTTTCTAGCTTTGTTTATGTACTTGAATGTGTGATCCCAATGTTTAAGTAAGTCAGTCTTTTCGTCGTCATACACTCGTATATTGAGATAATCAAACATTCCAGGGAAGAAATTATCTATTTCTCTTGTAACATTCAAAATGTGCCTAACCCTGAAAATAAAGAAAACAATGATATCAATAGTATAGTATATACAGATAAGAAATGAAACTATGGCAAAATGTATATTAATTACGAAATAGATTTAATTTCTTACCCATTTCTCTGTAATTCTTCTAAATTGCTTGCATTCCACTCCGAGCCCAGGTAGACATGGTCGAATATTTCGGTGGGCGCATCCATTTGTCCAAGTATCGTCAGCATTTCCTGGTCTATGAATGACTTGTATTCGGCCAAGTCCATGTCAAGCTGCTCTTCGAGTCGGCCGCGAATGGCTTTGCTCGTTACCTCATCTAAATCCACACTCATCATTATTTCTTTAAGCGTACAACGTATGACGCGCTCTGTTTCGTCCCGTTCTCGAGGCCTGAAATAGGAAATAAAGATTTGTAGCTCATAAAATTATTGTTGATCATAATTCATAATGTTTTGGAACAAAATTTTGTATGAGTCATGTAGGCCTTGAGGTTTGCATGCATATAACATGTTTTAATTAGCACTTCAGCGGAAACGCGATCCTTATAAAGGCCAAGAAACTAGGTCTAGGCGTAAACACAAACAAGCATTCAGTAAGTCCTAAATTAACAATTAACAGGGATACTGATAATTCAGTTTCTTTTATAAGGCGGTAGGTACTGTTAATTGAGACCACCACTAAATTAGGGTTAATATTGTTTGAATAATCATCACAATTTTTTTTCTAATGCGCAATAAAAACGTCCTACTTAAAGGAGCTCTTGTCATGTCGTAACGGTACTTTTTAACCCCCGACCGAAAAGGAGGGGTGTTATAATTTTGACGTGTCCGCCTGTCTGTGGCATCATAGCTCCCGAACGCATGAAGCGATTTCAATTTAGTTATTTTTGTATGAAAGGTGTGTTTTGCGCGAGTATTCTTAGATGTATTATCATGAAAATGAGTTGTGACGTTTAGTGGGTGAAAGTGGGGAAGGAAAACCGAAAAACAGCAAATATACTCGAAAAGGGTATGAAATGAAAGCGCATTGGGTACACATTACAAAATAATATGATTTGTAATGTTAAGGAAGGTTTAAGTTTTACTTAAATTTTAAATTTGGATTATTAGTCTGCGTAATGTTACACTTATACTATACATACGTGGTGTAAAGGCCTATACGCATTATGGCTTAGAATGATGTGCATTTGACAATACTCATTATAGCAAGCAGGTTGGCATGCACTATAATATAGTTTTGTGTTCAGGGAATGAGATGAGGGGTTTACATTATTGTTTTACATTATTTGTCCTTGGTTTGGTTTTAAAAGTTCGTGTCTTTTTGAAGTAATTGCCTGTTACCTCTCTCACTCCGCAGCGCTAGCCATATTTGGAACACGCTTACTAAGTTTCTAAGATTAATAAAATCAAACAATGAAAATAAATGATTTTGTATCTTGTATCACTGGAGTCCCGAGAGGAACATGTTTTAGTGGTTGTACTATAAACTTTACTCACTTGTGTCGCAGCGAGTCCGGTGAGGGCGGTCGCCGGGATTCAATGCTGTCCATCGCATGCCACTCATTGAGGCAGGAGCGGTCCGAGTCCACATGGCTCTCGTAGAAGGCGCACCACGCGTGCGACGTGCCACCGGCGAAGTGGTTCAACACTCTGGCGCGCCCGCTCGCACGATGCAGTGTTTGCAATGCTGACCTATGGTAAAATTATAGCTAAAGATTTTACGAATTGCAAGATATACGATAATTTTTACTAGATAAGGAATATCATCTGCTATAATTTCTGAAATTGTCCCAGCAGTGGGAACGTTAAGGTATTGATGATGATTAAGAAGGAATTTCAAACTCCAGACTCAAGCTACCCTCCCAGGCCCTTGGTATCCCCTGCCGAACAACGATAGGGGTTCAGGCACACCCACCAGAAATACCTTATATTTTAACTGGCCAAATTTTAACAATTATTTACTTTTAATATTTGATTATAAATCCTTTAATTTCACCGCGCCGCGCATATCTGGATTTTTATCCTAGAAAAGTTTATGTGCGCTTTAAACACATGCTTAAAAACCGGCATGTTCTAATAACTTAAGAGTTTGAAGGACACGTGAAATTCACCAACCGGCACTTGGCCAGCGTGGTGAATATGGGCCTAATCTCTCTCTTCAAGGTATAAGTCCCTGTGTCGTCACGTGTCGAAACGAGTAAATACTCACCACATAGCTTGCACCGACACCGGCTTGAATATGTGTTGCTGGGTGCACACACGCACGCTGAACCCTCTGCGGACAATGAATCCTTAATTAGTTATTGTTCTGCGAAAATAATTCATTAGGTGAAGGTTTCTGCGTACGGCATGGATAGGATTTATAACTGTTCAGAAATGGAACATGGGATAATAACGTATGGCGCAGTGCATGAATAAAACCCGATTTTAAGATGTTCGTCGTTAGATTTGAATGTGAGTGGATATGTGGGAAGAGGGAGGTCAAAGAAAAGATGGATGGACTGTGTGAAAGAAGATATGTGTAAGAAAGGAGTGAGTGTAGAGATGACGGGTGATAGTGGGAAATGGTAGAAAAACACATGTTGTGCCGAGCCCACATAGTGTGGGACAAGGGTAGGATGATGATGATGTCTTAAGATGTTAATACTTACATAAGATGAGCTTGTTATGGACTGAAATAATCTTTACATAGAAATAAAAACAGTCTTACCACATAGATGAGTGATTCAAGAGGAAGAATATTTTACTTTTACTGCGAGAAAATATGAATATAACGCGGGCATGCCCGCGGTGTTAAAAGCTAGTAAACGATTCAAGGTGTTTCAAAATTTTAATATAAAGCGGAAGAGGTACGAAAGGTTAGGTCATGAAAAGTATTTTTTTCTACGACTTTTAATTTTGTTTTACATTTTAACACCCATTTATCGATAAAAATATTTAAAGTGTTATTATACGACATACATATCGCCCCTTTAAAAATAAAGAGAAATAACTCAAAATTTTGGGTTTTGGACTTTTTCTAATAAAACGCATCCTTTTCGCGAGGAGAATCGGTACAGTCCAACCGGCGCTCCAATTGGAGCTAAATGACCGAAATAGACTATCAGTCGTCTCTTTACTACAAAACGCGGCGGTAAGGTCGATTCTGGTAAAGTGAATCATTCAGTGATGCATCGGCTGTGAAGACTGTTACGGCGGATTTTTTGCGGAACAAAACAGAATACTTCGTTTTATCATTAAAGGTATGGTTGTAAACATAATTTAATTATTAAGTAAAGTGAACATTTTGGACTTACTTCACTTTAGTTTAAAAAATGTCGAGTTTGTTCTTGAAAGATTTAGAGTTAATTCAGTTTAGTTTTAAATAAAACATGTTATAAGAGAAGTAAACTGAAATGTTTCGTTTTAATTTTTAAAACAGGATCACATTGATTGTAGCATTTAATTATGCGCTAGTTTAGTATTGGACACTCGTTGCAAACCAAATCTCATTTGATGTTATTGCTGTGTACTATTAAAATATTGCATAATTTTATTGAAACATTTAATGTTAGTACCCTTTCGCATTAAGTAGGTAGTGAGTTTCAAAGATGGCCTCTTGGAGAAGTCGAAAAATTTGGGTCTTGTTCTCGAGAATACTGTACCAATTTCTCAAAAATCTAGGACATTAAAGAAGATTGTGAACGTAAAAACTTGGGTCGTCAGCAAGTGTCTCCTGACGTGATGGTACGCGATTTGTACTAGGTATTTGTAACTTCTGAGTTAATTTTTGTTGACAAAGACAAACGGCACGCGCTTGCGTATTGTTTGCTTATTTAACTTTAATTTATCAGGTGCAGGAGGATACTGAACAAGCACAAAAGGATGTAGAGGATCTTATTGACACCAAGACGTGGTGATAACCAATCTGTTTCACCAAGTTTAATAATGTCATCTGAGAATGGACAACTCGAGCAGAATAAAAGTGATGTGGTTAATGCTCTAAGTGTAACAAACACAAGACCGATGGATGTGAGTATAATTATGATGCACATTATACTGAATCATTGTAATATAAGTAAGTAACGAGTATCTATTTTATTCTTATTTGTTTTGTTTTAGGAACTTGAAGAAAATGGTCAACATCATATTACATCTTCTTCAACCAAAATTAATGATTGAGCCGCTCATCTAATGTGAGTTATTTTAACATAAATTTACAGTTCCTACTTATTTTTGTGCGTTGTTTCAGCAATATTAATCAGTGGTTAACATTTCTCCATTTATTAACCCCCGACCAAAAAAGAGGGGTGTTATAAGTTTGACGTGTGTGTCTGTCTGTCTGTCTGTCTGTCTGGGACATCATAGCTCCCGAACGTATGAAGTGATTTCAATTTATTTTTTGTTTGAAAGGTAAGTCTAGCGCGAGTGTTCTTAGACATGTTTCATGAAAAGCGGTTGCGCCGTTTAAAAGTTATGGAGGTGAGAGTGGGGTAAGAAAATCGAAAATCTGAAAATCGAAATGAAAGCGCATCGCGTCCACATCACATACTCTTCGTCTTCGAGCTCAACGACAGCTACGAGCTGTTCATCATCCTCGGATTCATATAGTTCGTTGACTGTAAGGCCCTTACATGTTTTTGAGCAAAGTAGTCGTGAGTTTTCATCACTTATATTTTAATTAAAGTTGACTGTATGTACTTGAGCCTTATTAGCTGTTTATTTTTCAGGGACAAGCTAACGTAAATGTGAGAAATCAAAGAGCTTCCGCTGTCAATCTTCCCCTCGCAAAACGAGGAGCCATAGATAGTTTGGGACTATTTGAAGAAATCAATAGAGGATGAAGACAATGTTGGGGAAAAAAAATGATATTCTATTCGGATAACTGTTGCTGACAGAATAAGAATAAATACATAGCTACTATATACATATATAAACAGCATCACAAATAAATTTTTATCAAAGCTCAAAACGAAGCAGATAGTGTCCACAGTCTTATTGAAAGAACAATAAAAAAATTTTGAAATCTTGGCCTATTAACAGTCCTGATCAATACATAACATTAATAAAGAATTAAATAAGAATAAAAATAAGCAGATCAGCTATTTTATGGAACTAACATTCGACTCATTTATAGACGCCAAAACTTTACCAGAAGAATGGGGCTATCTATAATTTTAACACCAACACAGATGGACAAAACGTGAACTGGAACGAGATAAAACAACTCAAAATATCACGAGATAATCCGTTTCTTTTCGGCTACAAAACATCGTATGAAAAAGAATTTTATAAAGAGGTAGACGTTAGAAATAAGAGAAAAATAAATTATGGATCAGTGAAATCACGCTGAAAACGGCATACAAGCGTAAACAAGCAAATAAAAAGAAGGACTTAAGAGCTTATTACTAAAGGACAAACTATGCCATGGTATTTTTACAACACCATTATTGTAGAATCTAAGTTTGTATTAAGTTTTTGTGATTACCTCATGAGTACCAAGGCTGATTGTTAAAAGCTTTAGATGAATAAGGTATTGTTTAGTTCATACATAGGTATTTGATACTGATTGATAATACTAATTAATTTAATTACCTATCATTTAATAATAAGTTCACTTTTTTATCTCACAGAGTGATTGTTATAGTTCCTAGTTTATTGTCGTAGATAATATAAGAGTACCTAGATAAATATAAGAATAAACAAGTTCCTACATAGTTGATTATTATGTTTTTTTTCATAATAAATAACTATTTTCTTAATTTTCAGTTAAAAACTTTCTTTAATCCAACAACTAAAATGGAAATAAATTACAATAATTTAATCAAAAAACGTAGTATTTCATGTATAAAGTGCATAAGATGGTTTTTTTTTATTAATAAAGAGACATTAATCTTAATATATACAAATATCATTTGTATCTATAAAAAATAAAGAGGCGTAATTGATTATAATCCGTGTAGAAATCGGTTGGCTATCTTCAAATTTAATCATAAAACGACATAAGTCAGCTGTTTTTTTTTTGAAGCTTCAACATTTAAAGCCTGTCAGCGATAGCTATAATTTTTACGGGTAATATTAAAGGTTTATCATTTAACTTTGCTCTGACACCAAAATTAATTAAAAAATTGTACAGAAATAGTTAAAATTTACCGAAGTATAGCGCGCGCCGAACGTGCAAAACTTTAAACACGTTTTCCCAAACTTTTGGTTTTTTGAGTTATGTCTCTTTATTTTTAAAGGGGCGATATATCTTTAAATCCAACAACATCGAGAAACCGCTACCAAATAACATAACTTAATCATAATCAAGAAAGGAAAATCATAATTGTTACTTTAAAAATACTTGAATGTTTCGTAACTAGTCCCATTGCTCATCGCTACACAACACATGCATCGCATTGTTTATCAAATATGTGCCTAATTAAGAACAAATAAATAGATTATGTAAATAGGAAACTATTATACGATTGTAAATTGTTTGAATACTTTTATGAAACCGACAATCCGGCGAGTTAGTGTAACACCTGGTGTTAAAGAATTTGGAGACAGGGGTAAATGTTGAATTTCCGCAGGAAAATCCATTATAACGGATTAAGGATGATTAGTTTAGGGGACTGAGTGTAAATATATAAAGAGCAGTTCAACACATTTTATGCATGTGCGAATATATTATGATGTTAAAGGCGGGAAGTCAATTAAACAATAATTACTTTTCTTAAGTTTGCATTTTCAAATACCAATGACTCTGAATGAGCAATGACTTTGTGTGGTTAAACCGATAAGTATAATTTACATATATTCAATTACAAGTTTAACCAATGACTTCCCTTTACGATAAACAAAAACATCTACTAAAGAGTACATTTTCTACAATTGTTTATTTGTATCATTAATGTTTATACTAAGGAACAACGGGCGTTTCCGTCCAATTTACCTACATTGTTTCCTTAATTAAAACATAATCGCTCAGGATATGAAACTAAATAATTTAGTTTTGCTGTAGTTAGTTGTTGTTTTGTTTAAGCTTCTGCTTTGTTAGGCGTATTTTAGAGTTTACGATTTACGCACACGTGTAGGTTTTACGGCAGTACGTCAAATGCTAAAAAGATTGATAACTTCAGCAAAACTATCTTTACCTGAGATTTATTAATAATTTCCTGCTTATTTTACATGGTCAAGAGTACTAATTATAGATGAGTCTTAAACAACGAAACACCACTTAGATCGTAATCAGATCAGTATTCGAAGATTGATGATTGATTATGAAAAAATTAAATTCGCATTAATAGCCGAATTTTCAGTTCGGCTCGTTATTTTCATACATTTTAACGTCCCTTACAAGATTTGAGGTTGAAAAATCTACCTTTTTTAAATAGGATTAGATGGATTATAGGGATTTGTCAGACAGAGAGCGGATAGGCGTTCTAGCGTTCCGCGTTCAGAACAGTGTTTTTGTTTTGTATTTGCGTTGTTCGGAACGCTGCAAACAAAGCAGCCTCTTCTCCGTTGCAGACTACTACCAGGTATCGAGTGCGGTTTAATAGACGCATATTAGTGACATACCCATCGCCATCCAGTTTGAAGGAGGTGTCAGCCAGCACGCGTAGGACGAGGCCGACCGAGGTGCGCTCGTTGCAGTCGATGCCGAGCAAGGCGGCCTCTTCCCCGCTGCAGACTACCACCAGGTATCGAGTGCGGTTTAATAGACGCATATTAGTGACATACCCATCGCCATCCAGTTTGAAGGAGGTGTCAGCCAGCACGCGTAGGACGAGGCCGACCGAGGTGCGCTCGTTGCAGTCGATGCCGAGCAAGGCGGCCTCTTCCCCGCTGCAGACTACCACCAGGTATCGAGTGCGGTTTAATAGACGCATATTAGTGACATACCCATCGCCATCCAGTTTGAAGGAGGTGTCAGCCAGCACGCGTAGGACGAGGCCGACCGAGGTGCGCTCGTTGCAGTCGATGCCGAGCAAGGCGGCCTCTTCCCCGCTGCAGACTACCACCAGGTATCGAGTGCGGTTTAATAGACGCATATTAGTGACATACCCATCGCCATCCAGTTTGAAGGAGGTGTCAGCCAGCACGCGTAGGACGAGGCCGACCGAGGTGCGCTCGTTGCAGTCGATGCCGAGCAAGGCGGCCTCTTCCCCGCTGCAGACTACCACCAGGTATCGAGTGCGGTTTAATAGACGCATATTAGTGACATACCCATCGCCATCCAGTTTGATGGAGGTGTCAGCCAGCACGCGTAGGACGAGGCCGACTGAGGTGCGCTCGTTGCAGTCGATGCCGAGCAAGGCGGCCTCTTCCCCGCTGCAGACTACCACCAGGTATCGAGTGCGGTTTAATAGACGCATATTAGTGACATACCCATCGCCATCCAGTTTGATGGAGGTGTCAGCCAGCACGCGTAGGACGAGGCCGACCGAGGTGCGCTCGTTGCAGTCGATGCCGAGCAAGGCGGCCTCTTCCCCGCTGCAGACTACCACCAGGTATCGAGTGCGGTTTAATAGACGCATATTAGTGACATACCCATCGCCATCCAGTTTGAAGGAGGTGTCAGCCAGCACGCGTAGGACGAGGCCGACCGAGGTGCGCTCGTTGCAGTCGATGCCGAGCAAGGCGGCCTCTTCCCCGCTGCAGACTACCACCAGGTATCGAGTGCGGTTTAATAGACGCATATTAGTGACATACCCATCGCCATCCAGTTTGATGGAGGTGTCAGCCAGCACGCGTAGGACGAGGCCGACCGAGGTGCGCTCGTTGCAGTCGATGCCGAGCAAGGCGGCCTCTTCCCCGCTGCAGACTACCACCAGGTATCGAGTGCGGTTTAATAGACGCATATTAGTGACATACCCATCGCCATCCAGTTTGATGGAGGTGTCAGCCAGCACGCGTAGGACGAGGCCGACCGAGGTGCGCTCGTTGCAGTCGATGCCGAGCAAGGCGGCCTCTTCCCCGCTGCAGACTACCACCAGGTATCGAGTGCGGTTTAATAGACGCATATTAGTGACATACCCATCGCCATCCAGTTTGATGGAGGTGTCAGCCAGCACGCGTAGGACGAGGCCGACCGAGGTGCGCTCGTTGCAGTCGATGCCGAGCAAGGCGGCCTCTTCCCCGCTGCAGACTACCACCAGGTATCGAGTGCGGCCCGCATGGGCGCTCTCTAGTTTCACCGCCTGATTACAAATTGACATTTTAACTTTATTACTTAACTGATATCTATTCATGTACGTTAATTACTGGGAAAATAATAATTAAACCAAACAGTTCCTTTTCAAAAAGTAAGATTTATAGCCAATTATATGTTATTATGATTATGAATCTATCATCTTATTTTGTACCATTTTGAGCGTTTCCTCGGGGCGCAGCAAGTAGAACATGGACTGCAGGTGGTGCTGTATATCCGAGGGCGGCTGGGTGCGCACCGGCGAGCGACGTTGGTTCCCGCACTCCCGCTCAGAACCGCCCAGAACCACTGCGGCCCCCTTGTTCGCGAAATAACACTCATTGAGGCTGCAACAATTATTAACAATATACTGCTTTCAGTAAAGTCAGTAGTTGTTGTAAGTATGCAATGAATCAGCAACAATCAATGAAAATTATCATGCATTACTCAGAATCTCAACATTTCGACATACAGATATTACTGAACCATAACAGGTACTTTAACAAAGTCGCACGAAAATCGCCGAATGAACTGTATGTACTACATATAATTATTTAAAGACATAATGTAACCGCGAAATGTATGAATGACGCCATTTTTAGTGAAGTTGCCGCAATTCGACTTGCAGGCGGCGCGTTTAACCTCCCTTTCACCGAGTATCAGAGACTTCGTTGAGTCAACACGTTCGACGACAGCGGAGGCCGACGGCGCGCTGGCTGGCTCGTTGCCTGCTGTTCTCTGTCATACAACAGTCAAACACACACCGCTCATAAAATATAAACCTTAATCATACCGTATAGCACGTATAAATAATTCTAAACGATTCACAATGCGACGATCGAACGCGATAAAAATTACATGCAACAGCTATTTTTATTCCAACCTCAACATGAATTTGAAGAGAACAAAAACGTGCTGCATGCCTTTACCAACGAACGAGACTACCTAAAATACCAATACCTTATCCTTTATCGAGATTAAAACGCAATTATGGTTTCACGGACCGTGATGACATTTACACGGGTCGAGCGCTTTAGAAGTCAGTAGATCCATAGCGGAATATTGGGCGTAAAATGCATGATGAGGTCATCTTAAAATAGCATTGCGGGAACATGTGGGCTGAGTAAATTCAGCTATACTCTTACAAGGAAAGAGGGTGTAGTGTCGGATAATAATAGAGCTAGAGCACACAACTGTAATTAATGATACAGGATGAAACTTCCAAATGCTGTATTTGCGACAAGGGCGGTTTCTCTCAAGGTTCGTTAAAAATAGATTGTACGAGCGGCGGCGTGTTGCCAAAACGTAGCCCGTCTATGTATCCATACTATAGGTGGTCAGGCGCAGCGTTCAGCGGCCGCCCAACGCGCTACCAACAACCTTACCCAATTCGGAGCAGACGAGTGCTCGACTCGCGCCTCCATCCGCCACATGGCGAGAGATTAAATCTCTGTTATTACGTTTACGAAATGTACGTTTCTATGGGAAATATATTGTAAAACGATATCTTGTAATGTTACAGAAGGTATACGTCGCGGTAACGTATCTGAATATCAAAAATTATTACAGTTAATAATAAATAACCTAAGTTCAAAATACCTAAAATCAATAAGTATACCTAATGTTTTAAAATACCAGGTAACTAATATCCAACATTAAAATGTTTAAGAATAAAATACCGATAGGACTAATTGGCTAATGTTTAAAAGTTATATAGCACCTAAATTTCTCAAGATTTCTGATTGGCTCTTCCATGTCATTTTTATTCGATCACGTGAAGAAACACCTGTCTCCATGGCTTGAGCAACTCTTAAGCCTATTCATGAGGCCTATAGTAGATGGAGCACCACAACTTGGATCCATAGGTCAGCATGGGCTTCACAGACTAGTTTAAAACTTTTGTGATTAGACATTAAATTCAAAGAATAATATTAATTACATAATTATTATATGGAAACATCTAGCTAGATATGCACGGAGACATTTAGTTCCTATTTGTCTGCAGTTGTTATTTTATTTAAATTGCTCATTGTGTAATTCAATGTTAATGTTTCTTAATATCAAGCAAGGCCGCGAACAATTGGTTATAATGCCTAACGTATTTTTTTATCTAGCAGCGATTTACTCTCGATTATGCACAAAATTGCAAGTTAAAGGTCAATGTTAATATGAAGATTTAAATCATAGGATTATTAGTTAATTTAAATGACAACCCACATTTTATTGAGCACATCGTAATCGTCTCGTGTGTGCAGGCGCTACCAGACGACTGTACCAACTTGTACGAGGACAGTATTGACATTAAGGTTTAAACGACATTCTCCGAGGGCTGATTTGCTTCCGCAATCAAATTATCATGCAAACCTGATCTAAATAATTTTCCATTTTACTCTTTTCTCAAAATCGTCGTAAATAACCTATTAACCTATGATAATAATAGTTTTAATTTCGTAGTAATCAAACCGTATGGGGAGTCTAATTTCACCTCATGAGGCAAATACAAAATATTTCCTCCTCGATAAGAAATTAAATTAAATAAGGGGCCTTTATAAAGCAGCTTTTCAAGCCACAGCGTTGCGTTGCCAGTGTTTTATATTTTCCTGCTAAAAAAAAACTATTTAACCGCGGTAAAATAGTCTATATCCTTCCTCAATAAAACTCTATCTAAAAAATAAAGCTTTTTTAAATTAGATTAGTAGTTAGTGTAGAAAATGAATTATTTTGCTTTAAAATAAATATGATTTTTAAGTAAATTCTCTTTTGCTCCTCATTTATTTATTTACGATATCGTTAGCTAGATTTATTTATATTGAACACATAAATCGTCAAATTTCATTTTTCATAAAAGATTTGTTCACAATCATTACCCTTTTCTCAAGATAGCATGGAGGGATTTTGTCTTGAAATTAATACAAAACTTATAGGCACTCTTATAAAAATTCCAAGAACAAAGCGTTCAACAACGCATTCAAATGCATTACAATATTGGACTAAATTTGATTCGAAATAAAGGACATTTTTTTATTTATTTAAAAAGTAATTTCATTATAGGAAATATCTTTAAAATCTAGAGGCTATTGGAGCCCGCTCATGAGAGATTTGAGGCCTTACAATTACTTTACGCTTAAACTTTAATTACCTATAAATAAACAAAGTTTAACCCCTTGAGTAGGTCTTCATGAGAGATCATTAATAAAATACTAAATGCATAGTCGAGTATTTAATGTACATTATGGTTTATTACATTATAATGTATTAATATAACAATGACACATTTTATATTTATGAAAATGATATGCATAAAGAGATTATCTACCTACATGTAACAACCTTAAATGTGGAAAGTTGTTAAAACCCTAACGTAAACAAACGCACGTGCCTGATTCGATAGAAAGGAACCAAAATATAGGACCAATCGTAATGCATGATAATGCCGAAACTATGAGCTTATCACATCAATGAAAAAAAATCTAGTTGGACGGCCAAGAAAATAATATATGTAAGTATCTAGTATGAGTACTGGAATCGTATTGTTTACCTGAATGCAACCATGTTGAAGACAAAAGGCACAGGTAATCCGAGAAATGAATGCCGCACAGGTTCGCGCAGCTATCACGTCACATAACAACATCCACACAAAAAGTTTTACAAGTGTAACTTGTAGTGTTTATGATTATCCTAAGATCTGTTATGGAGAGTACGTATGACAAGATGTAAACCACGGCGCGATCACGCGTTGTGGTGTGCCATTCGGGTAGCACGACGGACGGCGCGCGCGCCCCGAGCGAGGCCTGCGCATACTACGCGCGCAGCGAAACTGTTGCCCTCCAGTCCCGCCCAGCGACGACGCAACGTGCCCGATCAGACGTCATAACGTTCGCAGCTTCCCTCCGAGCTCGGCACATACTACAGCATAAATATAGAAACGACACCAAACAGGAACACACGAGTCGATGAGGAAAGCTCTTTTACGCATACGCGCGGTGAGGCAGTCCTATTAAAAGACCAATTTAATGCGAATAAAACTATTATATCTTCTAATGAACTGCATTCAAACTCAGGAAAAGAATAGGGCGCACTGGCATTTGAAGTAAATTTATTTAATTTGGTATGTAATTTATATTAGGTATCATTAAATACTGAATTTCTAAAAAAGTATTTGTTCAACATACTTAGTCGGAACTGTCTCCCAAACCTCGGAACCAAAAATAGTCAAAAAACTAAATTGAGGTCAAGCAGTGACCGCATTACGCGCAGCTTTCAGTCGCTTTATCCTTGTAATTATTCACTTTACTTAATTCAAGGTTGAATTAGAAATCGCGATATGAACTGAAGATGATATTAATCTTTACCAATTTTATAAAACTGGCGTGTTTATTTTCTTTCTTTGGTTGCAAAGCACTGATCTCAAAAAAATCTTGGCTTATATTATTTGAAGCACAAATTTTTATTATGGCCATTATTAAAAGCAGTATCTATAAAGTGTAATAATCTAAGTGTAGGTACTTAGATGTTTTTACAATCGAAGTGCTAGAACTATTAGGAAGTTCCAGTCAGTTGTGGAAATAACATTCAGGAACAGTCAAGTGCTGAGAACACGCGACTTATTTATAGCTCCTTTAATACAGTATGTACATTATTCTACCGAGTCTCTCAAGCTCGAATTCAATAGTTTGTAAATTTATTCATTACTTTGCTTTATGTGGACTATCAAACACAAAAATAAATTTTATTTTTAAAGTGTGTCAGTTACTCCGGTGATTACTATTCACCTTTACCTCTTTGAATACTGTTATTACTTTTTATGCGCGGCTTCGCGCGCCTTAATTTTTACTATCGGAAATCCCACGGGAATATTCCATTTGTTTTCGGAAATAAAGAGAGAAACTGTGGCTATAAGACCTCTTTCGCCGCACTCAAATAGGTAACAAAGAAATTTACATTTGCGTGTATAATATGAGATATTGGTCACTTAATAATTGGATGAGTTAACAAATATTTTTTTTAATATTGGCTATTTTATTATTCTCATGCTACTGCAACAAATTATTTTCATATTAATATTATGTCCAGGTATTTTTTTTTATATTTTGATAAGTTTTCATTTGACCACATCTCACCTCACATGTCAAATGAAGATGCGGTCTAAGATGAGACATGAATACCTAGAAGGTACCTATTTACTCTTTCTTTGAAGAGACCTAAAAATATTTATGAGTGAGTTTCTTGTATACGCTGTGTAAATACTAGTTCTATTACTATTATAACTTTTGAATATATCATGGTTATCAATATTATTTAGATTTATAACTATTACTATTATTTGATCAATGGTATTCATACATTCAATTAAAATTTAAGGTGTAATTCATGTCATTAATCTTACTTTGCCATGATAACCAGATCTACTCTACCTAATAATAGCATGTCATTCAAAGTGGACTTAGCAGACATTTTTAACAACAAAATTCATACCTTTTACTGAAGCGATTTCCAACATCATTTTCAATGAGCTCATCAGTCTTTTCTGCTTCATCCTGAAAAAAGTCCAGTATCTAATTATATTGTTAACCTTCAAGTATGTTTTCATTTTCTCAGTAGCTTTTTAGTTGGTAAACTACCTATGTCAAGGTAGGAGCTTGCTTCTTTAGATTAATATCTTGTAAGTATGAATGACGATCAAAATATTGACTAAAGCCTGTCAGGCTCCAAATCCATTCTTGCCCTATGATGTGTTTAGTATGGACTGTTAGTCAAAGTCAAATGTTTATTACCTTAGACTCATATGCATACATGTTAAGTATGTTACAAAAATTATAGTCAAATTTTTTTTTTATTGATAAAGTTCCAAAAAAACAGTTATTCAGTTCTGTTGAGGGCAAAGTTTTTGTGAATGTTGACTCCTGAAAAATGGTAAAAATCACTGCAGTATTGCCAAGTGAGATCAGGTTGACCACAACTCTAGTTTTAGTCTGTGTAATATGGTTGCAGAAGATCAAAAAACTCAAGATCAAAAAACCAGACAATGCTGTGGCATGTAAAGATAGTTTCTAATATTAGTTAATTCCTGAAGTAAGTGGTTTGTATTTTTGGTTTCTTATCAAGATAACAAGTTATAGGAATATGTTTAGCTATTTTTAATACCTAAAGAAGTTATTCTTTTTTTTTGTTTGAAAGTTAATTATTAATACATCATATTTTATAATTAAATCCCCTAACTTTAATATCTAATCTGTTTAAAGCTATATTTAATCAAATTTGCCGAAAAAAATGTGTGTGCATATAGAAGCCTGTGCCCGAGACTACATGTCCACAGTAGTGTTAAAAAATATAATGTCTATGCTTACAGGTAAAGAGACATTGGCATCATTACTGTTTACCTACTTTTATAACATAGCAATTGTAAAACATATTAATTGAGACCAAACTATTGAACTATTCCATACAAAAGAGTTTTGCTTTGCTAAATATTTCATCTAAAAGATATGTATAAAAGTTTTACCAAAGCATAGATATCTTAAAATAAATAAATAATAAATTCTAAGATGAGTAGTAACAAAATAGGTCCCTCAATGTATCTTCTTGAAAACAATAGTTCTTCAGTCTCATCAAACAGATTGTGGTTTTGTGTTTATGTGCACTTTTTTTAGTAACTAATAAAAGTTAGGGCTTGGACAGACTTCTAAAGAGAAGCAGATAATAGTTCTCACCATTCTAATGTTCTTATTGAGATCTTAGTCAATGTTCTATGGTCCTTTTCAGAAGTCAACAATGGTAATATTCTTCTTTGTTTAGTACTTACCGTTTTCCTTGGTGTTTGCACACTCGGAGAACGTCTTATGGTAACAAGTGCCATACCACATTACCATTTACGAATCATTATCGAGCTATAACAAGCAACAAACACAAACTTTGGAGAACTGGTACACTGACTTTATCACTACTAATCCTTAGGTATAGGAATCATTCACAGCACAATATCTATAAACTTGCTTAATGTGTTTTCAACAGAGTATTCATAGCTAGTTCTAGCCAAACTAGATTGCATAAATCAGTTTATTTAATTTTCTTTAAAAAATTCTGTGAAATCTAAAAAACAGGAATGTGTGTCTTCGTCTCCTTTGATGAAAGATGAATGAATGAATGAAATAAATAAAAATAGTGAGTGAATGTTCTATTAGTAATTTGATACTTTCTACAGACAAAAAAATATTACAAGTAACCTCAAAATCAAATGTCTTATTTTCATAATAGGTATATGAATTATTTATTATTGAATAATATTATGTTATAGTTGGATACCGTAAACCAAAGAAATAAGTAGCTTGTTCTAAAGCTGTTAACACTGTTATGTGAATTTATATATCATTTCAAGTAAACATTTTCGTATTCGTTTCCCGTCGCGGGACCATATTTTGTACGATCTACAATTTCTGGTTTCGGGTCTGAGTGTTTTTTAGTTATTTATTTAAACATTTTTTCATTCTATATTAATTAAAATGTAGAATAGAATCTCCTTGTAGCCCGACGTCATTCATTCAGTTCCTGTCAATTCATAAGTTTTTAGACAAATAAGGACTCGAGGCGACCGACATTATCAAATCAAGGCTATGATAATCTTTCTCGAACCTTGAATCAGGGATGATAATATTTATAGATTCGAGGGACGTAGTATTTTAGAATAAATCCCAGTTGTCCCTTCTATCACTTCCTGATATAATAGACTTTATACACGCCGATGATAAGATGATTCATTCTCTTTTGATTTTGTTATTCTTTTTATTAAACACATGCATAGTTATAAGCACCCATAGCTACTTTACACTACTGGCATAGAATAATAAATTACTACTGGTACACAGGCAGGGACTTCTCTCTTGATGAAAAATTAAATTATAAAATAAATTCTTTAATAATTTTAATTAAGTTTTATACTTAATCTATCAACAAGGTGCCAAAACTAATACGCTTAGAAAACTGGGCACGTAATAAATTTAGAAATTATTTTAAGAAATAAAATTAAGTCCTTCAATTCATTGAATTATCAGGCTGGTGCAACTCTATATGATAGAATCTGACTTAGGACTATGCTAAGCAATGTCTTAACAATGTTTGCTACCTAAATAAAAAAAATGCCTACTTAATAAAATTAATCGCGACTTTATTACTTCCAAATATTAAATAAATAAATATTTTCAGACAATTCACACAACAATATCTAGCCCGTGAATATGTCAGCTGTATGCTTGTGTTACGGGTCCTAGATATCTGATATACTTAATATAATAGTCATACATATATAGATCTTTTTTATTATACATATTAAACATCCAGACGAAGGAGAAAGTGCTTGCAGAACATACAAACACTTTCACCCTCAGCGGGAATCGAACCCGCTACCTCTTGCGCCGCAAGCGGACCCTCGCCCACTGCGCCAGCTTAACCATCAATATTATGATCAGAAGTTTAAATATTATATAATAATTAATTTGTTGTTGTGCGGTTCTTCCGAATATAATAAAACTTTTTTTTCAGATGTTGCTTGGTCTACCTCAGTTAAATGACACAAACGGATAGAGAATAGGAGGAGTATCATGTTCTTTGATTCATCTCGATGTGTTGAAAAATAGTTTTCGGTTTTAGCACACTTTGCAATAGCGGAACATTTTGTTTGATATATCTGATCATACCAAAAGTTAATTATTTATTTATTTTTAGCAACAATATAACTTACTCTATCTTTACAGGATGTTTCTTAATGCAATAGAGTAACTCAAAATACACAATAATATAATACTATTAATAATTTAATTCAATTCAATAGATCATGTTACCATCATGATCATGTGATTATGTTTTACATCTTGCCATTAATAATGTGTAATCACTATGAACATAATATATTGTATAAATAAATATTTTGTTTTGCACATTGTTTTTGTACTATTTATATCCTCCTCCCAGTTCCGAATTTCAGTATGTAGGTCCTACCTATTATTGAGTGAAACCTAAATCATCGATATCGATAAAACTCGATTTCGTACGAGTGCAACACTATATTCACCTGCTTCTTCTTGGTTTAAAATTATCTTTAGGTTGGTACCATTGCTTTCAAACTAATAACAAATTATTTATTATGTTGGTGTTGTCATTATAGTGAACTCCGATTTGACTTATTTTGCATAAATCAAAAATTTACTTCTTAGTCCCGTCGTCTCCTAAAACGTACTATAGTGATTATAATACTCTCTGAAATTTTATGCAATGCTTTCGTTTTTAATAAATTATTGATTGATGCAAACAATATAGGTTCTAGTGATTAAAAACTATGAAATTAAAATAGATTTATTTATTTTATGATGACAATGCTATTCAATCTTTTTTTGACACATAATAAGTATATAATTTTAAGTCAAAGTCAGATCAGACAGAACTTTTTCTTTCATTCAATCAACTAAACTTTGACTTTCATTTCAGTTGCAGTGCAGTTGCATTGTTTGGCTTTCGTTTGCTTTGCTGATTTTCTCGAAAAATTGCAATTTCGACGTAAGCCTGACCGAATACGAATGATTGTTCAATATACCCGCCAGTTTTCATCTAAGGCTAATGTTGTTATGACATCATTGAAGCTGTACAAATATTTGTTACGTCAGTGTGAGAGGTTACCTCCTGACGCTT
Source organism: Gymnoscelis rufifasciata (assembly GCA_929108375.1). Lineage (NCBI taxonomy): Eukaryota > Metazoa > Arthropoda > Insecta > Lepidoptera > Geometridae > Gymnoscelis > Gymnoscelis rufifasciata. The sequence goes on along the minus strand of OV815308.1, from coordinate 8,004,983 downwards.
GTAAACATTATAAATTTGCTGTGAAACAGGTATATCAAAACTACATATATACTTTTGGCTAGCAAGCTTTAAACCTACTTAAATAAATAGATAGTATATATATAGTAGATAGTAACCAATTTGTGAGTGTGTTTTGCAGAAAATAAATTAAATATTAGTTATGCTTGAGTAGACTGCTGGAGGCTTTATTGCCAAATAAGTTATTATTTCAATAACCTTATTAAATTGTAGTTTGTATCTGTTTCAGAGTTACATACAGCATAAATTTGAACCAGACCCAGAAAGAGTTAGAGAAATAATTAGTAAAAGTCTGGAAGACTCTAGATGGGTTGTAAATAAGGTATAATATTATTAAATTTTATGTTAATTGGACCATTTTAAATTATCTATCTATGCTTAATTGCCATTATGTGTATGAAAGTTAAATGTTTACTTTATTTCATTTGTTTATTTTTATTTATTTAAGAAAACTACTGTGTTTTCTTACTACTACAATAACTTCAATTACAAACATTAAACTTGCATCATATAGTAATAAGTTCACTCTCTCTTAAATGTTTTCTACAAAAATAACAATGTTTGTTACAGAATTTGGGATAAACATTTCTGGCTAAATTAGATTGTGTTTTTTAATAAATAATATTTACTCTATTTCAGTACACCCGTCAATGATGGATAAAGAAAGAAGTATAAAGCAGATTTGCATGAGTTTACTTCTAAGTCAACTCAGTTTAATTCATGACCAGCGGATCTTGTAGTAACTTATAAATATGTTTGGTGAAAAAATAGAAGACTATGAAATATTAGAACATCTTGGAAAAGGGGGTTTTGCACATGTTTATAGAGCAAGATGCCGGCATACAGGTTTGTTTGTTGCCATCAAGATGATAGACAAGGCTATGATGGCAAATGCTGGAATGATAGGAAGAGTTAGGCAAGAAGTTACAATACACTCTCGCCTTAAACACCCAGCTATTTTAGAATTACATACTTTCTTTGAAGATGCACACTATGTTTATTTAGTTTTAGAATTAGCACATAATGGAGAATTGGCAAAGCATTTCAAGCTAGGAACTAGAGGTCTTTCAGAAAAGGCTGCAGCTGACATATTCAGACAAGTGCTGAGTGGTGTTTTATATCTTCATGCCCATAATATAATTCATAGAGATTTATCACTTAACAATTTATTGCTGACAAAGGACCTTAATGTGAAAATCGCAGATTTTGGACTTGCAACACAACTAAATGGACCAGATGAAAAGCATGTTACCATGTGTGGTACACCTAATTACATATCACCTGAAGTTGCCTCAAGAGAAGTTCATGGATTACCAGCAGATGTTTGGGGACTAGGGTGCATGCTATACACACTATTGGTTGGCAGCCCTCCATTTCACACTCAACATGTGAAAACAACACTAAATAAGGTTATCAATGCTGATTACAAAATACCAGCAGAGTTGTCTATCCAAGCTCAAGACTTACTACAAAAATTATTATGTAAAGATCCCACTAAAAGGATTACCTTGAAAGAAGTGATAGATCACCCGTTTATAAATACTATGCCTGGTAAGCCAGATATGTCTAGAGATTCTGGATTCCTTACTACACTTCATAGCACTCAACATAGTCATAAAATAAGATATGAAGAAAAAAATATTATGGAAAGTAAGCCTAGATCTTTCAATGTTCTTTCGGGATTGCAAGAACACAGTGTTCATTCATGTAGCAGCAATGTACTCCACTACAAAAACATGCAAGTACAAAATTCAGGAGAATTATTTGATATGAAATATGAAAAAAATGAGATGCTACACCCTAAAATGGACACAGAAATTATTAATAGCTTAAACAAGGTTGCTTTAAAGTGTAATAAGGTAGCATTTATAAACCAAGGTAATATGGTTGATGATCATAAAGAAAATATACCTAAATCATGTGGCATATCCTCTAATGTGTTGAGTGTGCCACCATTGTGTGCTGACAGGCTACCTACCATATCACACAAGACCCGTAATGCTATCCTGAAGATAGAGCCCACATCTGTCATTGTTGAGTTTCTCAAAAAAAAAGGTAAAGAAAGAGAAGAAAAAGTTGTTGAAATCTGTAAGATTTCTAAAGATGGAATGAAAATTGTTATTTATATGGTAGATAATAATTCAGCAAAAAATTTTAATATTGAAAGAGAACCTCATCCAGATGAAATATTTTCGTATCATAATTTACCTCAAAAACACTGGAAAAAATATTTATATGCATCTAGATTTGTTGAACTTGTAAAAGCGAAGACTCCGAAAATAACACTGTATTCTTCACTAGCAAAGTGTCAGCTAATGGAAAATGGAACAGATATAGAATTATTTTTTTATGCAGGTGAAAAACTTACATTTACAGCTACTGAAGGGCTGAAAGTCATTGATAAAAATCTGAAGACACATCATAACCTTTCAATGGCACCTCAACTAAAATACATAACCGATCATTTTGAGGAATGCTCTAACCGTATGAAAAGAGTTCAGTCAGCCTTATCATGTATATCTGAAGAATGTTTTCCCTTAATAATAGGAAAAAGGCCAGTGACTATGCCCAATAATATTGCATCACCACACCAAGGTTCCGTTGCTGCAAACTATAGCACACCTTTACTTAATTTTGGTTCTTTCCACCGAACAACTGCTGGTTCTAGTCAAGCTCAAAGTGACTATAATGTAATGTAGAAATTTAATTATTTCTGTAACTTGTATTGCTATGCTATTACAATAATGTTTTAAAATTAGCTAATCTGAAAATTTTGAAAGAATTAAATTTTTCTAATTATTTATTTACACAGTTAAATTTGAGCAATTTATTCTTTACCTTCTCAATAAACTAGGTATTTGGTACATATTAGACAAATTCTATGTGAAAGCTTGCAGAATGTATTTAAGGAAAATATTATATTAGATAGTTCATATTATAGATAAAGTATGAATACATATTCAGTATTCTTAGGCATTTAGTTTTATGATTGTGTTATGGTCCTGTATTAAAATAATTGTAATTATTATACCTACTGACATGTGTATCCTTTGCCCTTGTTAAATATCCTGTGTTTGTTTATTTTAGTTAAAAAAACACAAGGAATGGAACCGCTACCTACTCGATATTGAATGGATGGGGATTTATTTATTTGGTTAGGTACTTGCAACTATTTTTTAAAATATTCTATACACTATGTCATGTACTAATTGTACACACCATCTTGAAATAGCCGAGAATTACGTCTCCCCTAAAGCCTACCTTTTTGAGTTGGTAAGTAAGGGTATTAAATATTATCTTCTATATAAATAAAAATGAATTGTTGTTCGTTAGTCTGATTAAAACTCGAGAACGGCTGAACGGATTTATCTTATCATAGTCTTGAAATGTTCGTGGAGGTCTAGGGAAGGTTAAAAAGGCGAGAAAAAATCAAATAATTGCCGGGGAAAAAACTTGAATGAAAACCCGTGCGAAGCCGGGGCGGGCCACTAGTGTATAATAAAAAGTATATAAGTAACAGATGATGGCATCCCAGATAAATCGAGGGGATTTTTGTATTTTATAGTTGGGTAAAATAAGCTCACATAGCGCTTTTTAGAGTTCCGTACCCAACCAAAGGATAAAACCGGAGCCTATTAAGTATTACCACAGATTATTAATATTTTTTCTAATACTACTGAGACTGTCTTGCCAGTCCGTTCGTCTTTCACAAGGATAGAAACAGAGTTAAACATTTCCTTAGATACCCGTGCTACTGTTCGTTACTACGGTTAGTAAGATGGATGGGTGGGTAGTAGTAACACAGGTATCCTTTTTTCCGCCAGTGCAACAACTGCTCTGGTAGTAAGACGGGAGATTTTTTATTTCCCTTATAACACTAATAAGTACCCATTATCATAGTTCAAACTTGTTTCTGTTATTTTTCGAGCAGTAGGTATTTAGCTCAGAAATTTCCGCTTACTGGGCATGTGTTTACTTTACAACTGTATTTATTTAGGTTCCTTATTAGCTTTCTTTCTATTAGAAAATAAAATAATAAAAATCTAAAAATCTATTTATTATGGAAGCTAATTGGTCGATCTTGTGATAAAATAAATTAAATTCAACATTTTTAGTTCTCTGGCCATATTTCTATTCCGCTGAACGATTATGATCTAAAAACCTACTAAAAGAATCTTTAATACTTCTATACTATACCTACCTACCTTTCTATTTTTACGTAGTAATTTATTATTTTATATTATTATTAGTAGAAGAAGGCTATATGCTCCTTTTTACTGCGGGAAAATCCACAGTACATGGGCAACACTGTGGCGTATAGGTAAAGCTAGTAATATCATTATATTTACGCGTAATTACAAAAAGACGGTTCTAGGGCCTAAAGTGTAGGTATATTTAATGTTTGAGACGAGATCTCCAACTTCAGACGATCTATTATTGAAGTGAAACTTCTCTAGAATCGTAGTGATTTCAAACCGGATGCAAAAAGATGAAACGGAAATGGTAAGAGACACAATATACAATAGTCGCCTGTAATTAGTGAGCCAGAGCGAGAGAGCAGATTTCGGTGTGTATGTATAATCACTCACACTGTTTAATACTTGCTTGTATTTTCAAATCAAATCAAATCAAATTAATTTTAGTCCTAGTGTTACCACAGATTAAATACATATAGATAGATCCATGCCAAATGACGCCATGGTCCGTACTAATTCTCGAATAGTTTCGGGTGCCCGAGCGTTGAATGGTTCAATGTTTGCACAAGACTAGAACCCAAAATTTTGGGTTCGATTTCACCAGCGTAATAATTCCTCCACTCACTACAAGATGTCGCTAAATGTCTATTCAAAGCGTGCTCGCGCAATTTAAAAAGAAGGATGGGTATATGCGTCTCTTTCGCACATTTGGATATGCACAATCATTTGTTCACAATCATTATTTTCAGATTTATTCAATAACCACTGATCATTAAAAGTATTGGTGTTAGAGACTAGTTTCTTGAATGTTTCAGATTGTATTCACTATAATTTGTGGTGTTACATACCTAATTCAAGATGCATACGCTGCGTTTGCTGTGGTCAGCTCAAAAATATTAATATTATTATAATAATTAATTAATAAAAAAAAAAGTGTGTGTGTGTCAGCTACGACGCACGATTGGAGTTTACTCCTATTGATTTTAATAATATTAGAGTGCTGAACTAAAAATGGCAATTAAATATAACCGAATGAACTTGCGCACGTCATTTATTAGATTTCCCAGAAGTATTGAGACAGTGTGCTTAAAGCTTTTGACCGATACATCATAAATATTGATTATATTAGGTCCTTACATATGAAATTGGCGTTTTTCGTACTGGCCACTTTAATCACAAATTTCTCCTCTTTGGTAAGGAATTCCAAATTCAAATTTGTACAGCTATAGACTCATGTATTTGTGCTTCGATGATCGTCATTCATTTGTTTTTTTTCTTCTGTTTTTTTCTGTTTGCGTCACTCATTTTACAAAATGGAAAACTTAAAATATCGCATTATTTACGAGTACGAGTTCCGCCGTGGCACTAGTGCTGCGGAAACAACTCGAAGGGTGAATGATGTGTATGGCGGTCGTGTTGCAAAAGAAAACACAGTTCGTTTTTGGTTCCAACGTTTTCGTTCTGGAAATTTCGACTTGCAGAACAAGCCCCGTGGACGGCCTGAGACTCAAGTTGATAATGAAGAGTTGAAGGCTATTGTGGAAGCGGATCCATCGCAAACCACGTCCGAGTTAGCTGCAGGCTGCGGTGTTAGTGATAAAACTGTTTTAATTCACTTGAAGCAAATTGGGAAGATTAAAAAGCTTGAAAGGTGGGTACCTCACGAATTGACTGAAGCAAACCGGCAAACGCGCGTCGACTGCTGCGTTACATTACTAAACCGGCACAATAATGAAGGTATTTTAAACCGAATCATTACCTGTGATGAAAAATGGGTTCTTTACGATAATCGGAAGCGCTCAGCGCAATGGTTGGATCCTGGCCAGCCAGCCAAATCCTGCCCCAAGCGAAAATTAACCCCAAAAAAGTTACTTGTAAGCGTTTGGTGGACTAGTGCCGGTATTGTTCATTACAGTTTTCTCAAATCTGGCCAGACTATTACGGCTGATGTCTATTGTCAGCAATTGCAAACCATGATGAAAAAGCTAGCGGCTAAACAACCTAGGCTGGTCAATCGCTCCACGCCACTGCTGCTTCACGACAACGCTAGACCACACACTGCGCAACAGACGGCTACTAAATTAGAAGAGCTTCAATTGGAAAGTCTAAGACATCCTCCGTACTCCCCGGACCTTGCTCCAACAGATTACCATTTTTTTCGAAATTTGGATAACTTCTTGCAAGGGAAAAAATTCAACTCCGATGGGGCAGTCCAAATCGCCTTCAAAGATTTTATTGATTCCCGTCCGACTGGTTTTTTTAGTAAAGGGATCAATGAACTACCTATAAGATGGCAAAAGTGCATAGAAAATAATGGTTCATACTTTGATTAATTAAATATATTATATTAAAAAATATTCGACTTTTTGTTCCTCCCATACAAAACGCCAATTTCATATGTAAGGACCTAATATTTATAACCGACCATACTCGTAAAATAACGATATTATGCTTAATATGCTCTATGTGTATATATATAAATGTAATGGCTATGGAATATTTTTGCATTTCACTTCAGAAATATAACAGTAGATGAAACTTTTATTTTTGGAGTTTACTCCTTAAGAAACGATTTGAGTTATAAGGCCCTGCATGGAAATTTTATGGGGAGTAAAATCAAGTGTTAACAAAAGTTGAGGCGTTACGTAGAAAGAGACAAACATATATATCTGTAGGATTCAACGTGTAAAAGAATGAGATGGAATACCGTCGAAACGTCACGTTCGAAATAAGAACTTTAACGCATTTTGATTGGTTGTTTGTTGTGTCTCTGGAATGCGAGTTACCATTTTTGACATTCGAATACGCGTTCGTAAAAGTATTCGTCTAGCATTCACTTAGAATTTCTCAGTGAGTAGAGGTGAGAGTGCAAAGTTATTCAGTAAAATCATCAATATTTACAAAAAAAATTTGGCCGGACGTTTCTTTTTCACTTGGATATCGTCTTACAAAGATAGCTTTTACGTTTTTGTGCAGGGAACTAAAACAATTGACGAATTTATGGTCCTCTCAACGCGTTTCGTTGGAACATATAATAAGTATCTTCTGTTATTTATTAATTAAAATATTAAAAAGAAGCTATAGTTTCGACACCTAATTAATTTGTTCTTTGCAGTATTTACGAATGATATTATAATTCAAAGTGGAAGAAATAAATCATCCTTAAATTGGATTTGTATAAATTGAACACAATTATTATTATTTTGTAACATACTTTATGTAATACGCTTTATTGAAGTAATATAAACAATCGGAATAATAACAGATATATGTTTGTTTCTCTTATCATTTTAGCAGATGCGTTCATGTACCCTTTTTTTCTATTCGATGTACATACATCATAATATCGTTCGTAAGTAGTAAACTCCAATCGTGCGTCGTAGCTGACACACACACACACTTTTTTAAACTTAAGTTCAGTCGTAAAACTATATTCATGTAGGCAAGTAAATTTAACCGAATGAACTTGCGCACGTTGCGCACACGCAGTGTGCTTAAAGTTTTTACCGATACATCATAAATATTGATTATATTTATAACCGACCATACTCGTAAAATAACGATATTATGCATAATATGCTCTATGTGTATATATATAAATGTAATGGCTATGGAATATTTTTGCATTTTACTTCAGAAATATAACAGTAGGTGAAACTTTTATTTTTATTTGTCATAAGCAGGCAAAAGTCACTTGACCATAAAGCCAAGTGATATTGCATACAGCCTCGTGTTCTGTTTTCAAAAAGTGAAAGAACCTTCTTTATTTTTAAATATCGTAAGAACAGCATACAACCTTTTTATTTTTAAATGCCATCATGGAACCTACGATAGATACGCTGTGTAATGTATTCCATCTCATTCTTTTACACGTTCAATCCTACAGATATATATGTTTGTCTCTTTCTACGTAACGCCTCAACTTTTCGTGTTACACTTTTGATTTTACTCCTCATAAAATTTCCGTACCGGGCCTTATAACTCAAATCGTTTATTAAGGAGTATACTCCAAAAATAAGCTTTTATTTTTGGAACGTATTGTTAAAATATTAAAGAACAATATTTGCACACATAATTTGACAATATCATCGTGTTAAATTAATTGTACAAGGATATAGCATGAAATGCACCTTTGTGTCATGAGGGGTTATGACGTTTTTATAACAAAAACCGGTATTACTTTTTTTTTAACCACTCTATCTAAAAACGGTCTTGATTGCTTTTTCCTTATTAATCTAGCTTACAAAATCTGGAACATTTTGTCATGTATGAGGGTAGCGATGGGTTTATTATTCATAAATGGTGGTGGGTAGTTTAGGAGACTGTTGTAAGCTCGGGAAATACAAAGACGTGATTACGAACTGGCTGTGTTATTTTATTGAATATCATCCCATAGCAGGGCATATCTTACATTGGCGAACGAGGAAGTGTTTATAGTGACGTGGACTAATAAAGTGCGTGCAATAAACAATAAAACAAAATGTCTATCGGGAAAATTTCCGAGTTTAACCTGAGGTCGGGCGCGTGGTCATCGTACGTGGACCGCCTAGACATGTACTTTCAAGTGAACGCTATTGTGGATGAGTTGAAAATGCCTACAATGATCTCGGTGATGGGTGATGAAGTATACGAGTTACTGGTGAACCTGGCGAGCCCGAGGAAACCTGCGCAATTGACATATCCGGCGGCCGTTGAGTTGTTACGTAATCATTTACAACCTAGGCCTTCCACGCTCGCCGAACGTTATAAATTTCGGCAGCGAAGGCAGAAAACAGACGAAAACACGATAGACTACGTCGCGGAACTGAAAAGGTTGGCGCGGCATTGCCAGTTCAAGGATAACCTCGAAGATAATCTGCGAGATCAATTCGTTTGTGGCTTACGGAGCGATGTTATTCGGCAAAGGCTGTTCGCGGAGGATGACAGTCTCACATTCTCGAAGGCCTTAAAACTAGCAATGTCTTTGGAGGCGGCGGAAAGGGACGCGGCGGTGGTCGAGGGTCCAGTCGCGCCGGAGACGGCGGATCTGCACCTGTTCATGCCACGCGGACAGGCGCGGCGCGCGCGCGGTGGCGCTGCTGGCGGCGGCGACGGCGGCCCGGGCGGCCAGGGGCCCGCGGGGGCCCGGCGCGCTGGGGACCCGGGCGGCCAGGGGCGGCTACGCGGCGGCGAGGCGTGCAGGGGCTGCGGTGCGACCGGCCACGACTACGAACATTGTCGGTTCCGGGACTACGTGTGCAGCCGTTGCAAGCGGCGAGGCCACTTGCGCAGGGTGTGTCGCAACGAGGCATCGCGGAACTGGCCAGTGAGAGCGGCGGAAGGCGCCGGATGCGGCGCGGGCGGCCGCGGGCTCCACTACGGCCAGGCGGCGGCGGGGCTCGAGTCGGATGGTGACGGAGCTCCGGAAGAAAACTTGGATCTTCATCAATTGTGCTTAAGAGACTATAAGGCGGTGAGTTTGCCACTATGTATCGAAGGAAAAATAATACCTATGGAAATAGACACGGGTACTCCCATTTCGTGTATAAGCAAAGGTACATATGATAGGTATTTTGCTGATAAATGTATAGAACCGCACAACTTACAATTAACATTTTATGATGGGTCCGTAATTAAACCTTTAGGATTTATTAAGCCCTGGGTGGAGCATAAGGGTATTTCGAAACGTTTGGAGCTATTTGTTATTAAGGGTGGTACAACTTCGCTCCTAGGTAGACAGTGGATTACCGAATTAGGAATAAATATTGCATCGGTAGACTGTTTTAACATTAGTAAGCAGGTTAGTGAGCCTAATATTAAATCGAATAATGAAGTTGGTGTTATGTTAAACAGGTTTAAGGATTTGTTTGACGGCAGTCTGGGAAGGTTCACCGGGGGTAAGGCCACGCTGCGGGTGCGCGAGGGCGCAGCGCCCGTGTTCCACCGCGCGCGGCCGCTGCCGTTCGCGCTGCGCGAGCGCGTGGACGCGGAGCTGGACGCGATGCTGCGCGCCGGCGTCATCGAGCCGGTGGACTGCTCCGACTGGGCCTCGCCTCTGGTGCCCGTCAACAAATCCGATGGTTCACTCAGGATCTGTGTAGATTATAAAGGTACCCTAAACCCCGCTTTACTGGTCGATTGTTATCCACTACCGAGAATAGATGAAGTTTTGGTTGAACTAAATGGGGCGCAGTTCTTTAGTAAAATTGATTTGTCGCAATCCTATAATCAGATTGAATTAGATGACTCTAAGAAATATACGGTAATTAATACCCATCGGGGGTTATTTAGATACAATCGATTAGTATATGGTTTATCATCGAGTCCAGGTATTTTCCAACGGATTATGACTAATCTGTTAAAAGATATACCTAACGTAGCCGTGTTTATTGATGATGTGATTATCGGGGGTAAAACTATGGCGGAACATTTTATTGCGTTAGAATTGGTATTCAAGCGACTTTTAGATCACGGACTTAAGCTAAAAAAATCGAAATGTGTGTTTTTAGTTCAGGAGGTATCATATCTAGGGTATATTTTGTCAAAAGATGGATTGAGAGCAGACCCATCTAAAATAGATGCTGTGGTTAAAATACCTCAACCACAGAATGTGTCAGAGTTGCGTTCGTTTATTGGATTAGCTAATTTCTTTTCAAAATTTGTAAATAATTTTAGCCCGACATTAGTACCACTTTATAATCTCTTAAAGAAGGGTTGTGAATGGGCCTGGACAACAGACTGCGAAAAAGCGTTTAGGCAAATAAAAAACGACTTGATAAGTTCTCGTGTGCTCGCGCACTACGACGCGCAGGCGCCGCTGATAGTGACGTGCGACGCGAGCCCGGCCGGCGTGGGGGGCGTGCTGTCGCAGCCGACGGGCGCGGGCGGCGCCGAGCGCCCGGTAGCTTTTACCTCTCGTACATTAACTAGCGCGGAGAAGAACTATTCACAAATACACCGCGAGGCACTAGCTATAATATTTTGTATGAAAAAATTCCACCAGTACATCTATGGAAGACAATTTACTCTTCGAACTGATCATAAGCCTTTAGTATCGATTTTTGGATCAAACACGGGTATACCTACTATGACGGCGAGTAGGATGCAAAGGTGGGCTATAATATTATCAGCTTATACCTATAACATTGAATACGTGAGAACGGATAAAAACAGCGCGGATGGCCTGTCTCGCTTACCATTGCCGCATAGTAAACATATTTCGGGCGGGATACCGGAACAAACATTTTTACATCACGTGCAAGAGGCGATGTTGTTAGATTACAATGAAATAAAAAAATGTACAGCTAAGGACCCGCTCATCAGTAGAGTTCTGGGTTACCTACGGTACGGTTGGCCAGCAGACTGCGATACGGTAGGCTTGAAACCATATTATAATAGGCGTAATGAACTGTATGAGGAGTTGGGGTGTGTCATGTGGGGTCACAGGCTGGTCGTTCCGGAGACTTGTCGCAGGAGGGTTCTCGAAATGCTCCATGAACCGCACATGGGAATAGTTAAATCAAAGGCCTTAGCGCGTAGCTACGTTTGGTGGCCGGGCGTCGACGAGGCGGTGGAGGCGCTGTGCCGCGCGTGCGCGACGTGCGCGGCGCAGGCGGACGCGCCGCCGCGCGCCGCGCCGCGGCCCTGGCCGTGGCCGCACCGGCCCTGGACCAGAATTCACATCGATTTTTTAGGACCAATTTTTGGTAAAACATACCTCGTAGTTGTAGATGCTATGTCAAAGTGGCTTGAAATTTTTAACGTACCGAGCACCGCGGCTTCTAGTACCATCGATCGGTTGCGGGAATTGTGGAGCCGCTGGGGAATACCTAAACAGATCGTCACTGACAACGGGCCTCCTTTCACGAGCAATGAATTCAAAGTGTTCCTTGGGGCTGATGGAGTAGAACACACCTTCTCGGCACCCTACCATCCCGCCTCTAATGGGGCCGCAGAGAATGCAGTAAAAACATTAAAACGGGTCATTAAAAAGGCGGACTTTGAAAAACAAAATATTATGAAGGCCTTACATACATATCTTCTATTCTATAGAAATACGGAACACGCGTCGACTGGCGAAAGTCCTGCAAAACTAATGTTAGGTAGACCATTACGTACACGGTTAGATGTCCTAAAGCCAGACTTAGGGTCACGGATGAGACAAGTACAGCGCCGACAAGTGCGCGACGCGGGCGGGGCGCAGCGCACCGTGAGCCCCGGGGAGGACGTGTGGTATCGACAATATCTCAAGGGGGAAAAATGGATACCGGGGAAAGTTGAAAGTCAAGAAGGTCCTTCTAGCTTTAAAGTAGTGGGGGTAGAGGGAAATCAGGTTCATCGCCATATCGACCAGTTAAAGCGTAGGTCTAGGGGTTCTCTGGTTTGTCCGGATTTTGAGAGTTCCATTGGTAACGCTCAGCGAGCGACGCAGGGAGAGACGGCGGAGGCGGGGCCCACGTCGGAGCGGCTCAGCTTGGCTCCGTGTTGTCCGGAGCAGCCCGAGCCTGGCCCCAGCGGTGAGCCTTCCCCGACAGCACCTGTAGTGGACGACCCACCTGCGCAGCGACCACTGCGGCAATGCCGGCTTAATAAGCCTAATTATAAAATATAGATTAAGTATTCCGTAGTTTAAAATTGTTTATTTTGTATAAAGTTATATTTAATTATTTAAGTAAGATATTAGGTTATTGTCTAGAAGAAAAGTGTTTAAGATTAAGTGTAGAGGAGTGTCATGTATGAGGGTAGCGATGGGTTTATTATTCATAAATGGTGGTGGGTAGTTTAGGAGACTGTTGTAAGCTCGGGAAATACAAAGACGTGATTACGAACTGGCTGTGTTATTTTATTGAATATCATCCCATAGCAGGGCATATCTTACACATTTAATAACAAAAACTATACAGTTCGCAAGTTCATTGGCGAGACATAGATTTTGACCGTAAATGAGAATGACCGAGGTCAATACCTATTATTGAGAGAAACCTAAATCATCGATATCGAAAAAACTCGATTCCGTACGAGTGCAACCCTATATTACGCTTCTTCTGCTTTAAGGTTTTAAATTATATTTATGTTGGTACCATTGCTTTCAAACATTAGATTATAAACAGATTATTTATTATATTGGTATGTCATTTATAGTGAACTCTGGTTTGACATTTGCCTAAATCAAGTATTTCCTTCATAGTCCCGTCTGCGTCTTCTCAACCTATTTATAATTAAATACTCTCTGACACCTACTTGAATACAATACAATCTATTTATTTACATTTAATTTATAAATTTTTAACATCTAATAATGCTATTATGAATAAATTGTGTATTATATCATTCAGTTACTTGAAAGTTTTAGGTTTTAGTTAGGTACTTGTAAATATTTCATCGGTATCCCAAATCAAAGTTGACCAATCAGATTAACCGAGAAATAAAAATATACGAACATACATAACATACAAACGTAGTGATTTATATACTCTCCCTAACATACTATAATTACTATTTTCACTCTAGGTATATAACTTCACTAGCAGCACGCCTCAGCGTCGCACGGGTAAAAAAAAATTCCCGGTAATTTTAAAAGTTTTTTGTTGAAATTAAGTTATGTCAAAGACAATTTTATTCACAATGAAGTACTCTTAACCAACAACATATTTATTTGAATAAAGATTAATATTATTATGTTGATACAACATAAACAAGTTATTTCGACCAAATTAGGTACCTACCATAAAAACGGTTTTTGTGAGTTAATCTTAAAAGATAGACATAATACTATCGCGGACTGTTTTTAGATCATTAAAAGAGCTATTATTCTTTAATACATATTTTTTGTGTATCTTGAACCGTTTTCACGGCACACGCAACGGAAGGCTTCAAAGATGAAATAATTTCTCCCGTTTTTTACACATTTACCACTATATCTTTGCTTTTATTGGTCGTAGCGTGTTGTTATATAGCCTTCCTCGATAACTGGACTATCCAACACAAAAGAATTATTCAATTCGAACCAGTAGTTTCGGAGATTAGCGCGTTCAATCAAACAAACAAAAAACAAACAAACTCTTCAGCTTTATAATATTAGTATAGATTATTTAAATACAATAGAATATTTACAACTTAATATTATTACTATGCACAAATTTACAGAGGATATATTTTGTTTTGGGGGAATAGGTAAGGGATTTTAAAGTTTTGAATGACAACGACAAAAAAACGACAAAAAAGGACGGAGGAGGAAGGTTTCAAAGGACGACGGACAACAGCCCTCTCCTTGTCTGTCGTCATTTTTCATTCAAGATGATATATAAGGATTTTTGGAGTTTTCTACAACTAAAGATAATGTAATCCACAGTTCCTTCGTCCAGACCACACTCACACATAATGATAATGATAATGATAATAATTTATTTAATGTGAATAGTTATCTAACAGTTTTTCACCAATTATAACTATCTTAAACTAACTTACAAACTAGACTTATTTATTTAAAACTAACAAAATAGAGTAAAGATACAGAAAGCAAAGCACAAAGGAAAATAAAATAATTACAACAAATTAAAACTTAAAAAATAGCGTATTGTCTTATGAATATAATTATAACTATCATGAAAGATATCCACATGCTGGTGTTCTCGTACAAATGCATTTAATAATAATAGTGCGCGTTGTGTTGGCGCGTTGTTGACATAGAGTGGTTCCGAATACTAAGTTTCCAAGGAAAATAAGTGTGTAGGCAAATCCAATTCTCAAACGACAAATAGTTATTGAACTAACAATTTTACTCGATGTTGGAGTTGGATGTCGGAGTAGTAATAAAAAAAAAGCCTTTATTCAGATCTTAATTCTAGTGCTTAACATTATGGTTTTACCTAAATTAAGTATAGGTAAAACCATAATGTTAATTCGAGGTTTTCCATCCAAGATTAGAACAGTTGGTGATCACTTCAGCTTGGAACGTGTAGCAGGCCTTTTATCTGTGGTTCTCTAAAACACAGACAATATTTTTGTTCTAAATTGACAACAAAATGGCGAACATACGTCAATGGTCTATATTGTCTGTGGATGACCATTCCTCCATCTTTTCGTCACGATGCCTCCAAAGAAGCAACCAGAGAAATCCGGTACGTAAATAATTTCTTTGGGAAAGGCCTAAAAAATTATGCATTACAACTCATACAATAACCTACGGGTTTTAGGAATACATAATCGAAGTGTCCTAATGGTGTAAAGTGTTTGTAAACGCAAGTTCTGTTCAGTGACATGAGTGGCCACGCGGTAAAACATGTTGTGATTTGGTTCAAAATGAAGTGATGATTTAGCAAACCAATTGAATAGTAATATTCAAGGATAGACGTAATATTTTACTCTCAATTAGTTTCGAAATGTCTCTTGTTAGGTTTGGTTTTCACTGAGCATCGACTTTGTACATTGAGGTTAGGTATGTATTGACAGTCATCTTTTTATGGGTTACAGCTTCAAGCGGATCAAAACCCGCGGAAAAAAAGGCTACTGCTAAGACTCCTGCGCCTGCACCTAAGGCTGCAGCGGCTAGCAGTGCCCCAAAGCCGGCGGCAGCGTCTGCTAAAACCCCCGCACCCGCTCCTAAGGCTGCGGCTCCCAAGGCAGCCAAGCCCGCTTCTGCCCCGGCTGAGAAGAAGGCGACTGCGCCTTCTGCTAAGCCTGGCTCTGCTAAGGCTGCAGCTTTGAAGACCAAGTCCAGTGCTAAGCCTTCAGTGAAGAAGGCTGCAGGTGCTGCTAAGCCTAAACCAGCAGTCGCTAAATTGAAGATTGCTCCTAAGCCCAAAAAGACTGGTATCAAGGGACAAAAGAAACAAGCAGTAAAGCCTGTTGCGAAGGCCTTAAAAGCTCAGAGAAAGGTAGGTTTTTGTTTTTGAAATTCTTTGGTCTACAAATGATTTTGTTTGAGACAGTTTTAAAATTTCTATCATTATTTTTTCCTTTTTTCAATAAGCTCTAGTTATGTTAACTTAGCAATGTATTGTTTATTTATAGGTAGTTAAAGGTGAACATGGCAAGCGCATCCGTCAAATCCGCACATCAGTGCATTTCCGTAGGCCCAAGACCTTTGAGCCACCAAGGCAGCCTAAATACCCTAGGAAGTCCCTTCCCAAGAGGAACCGGTATGTTAATAGTCTTGCAAAAGTATATTTTTAGGTATTTGAGTCCCAATTTACCTGAAGGGTAAAACAAGACTATTATTAGACTAAGTTTTATTGTCTGTCTGTCTGCACCAGGCTGTATCTCAAGAACATAAATAGAGAGTTGAAAGGGGTTGTGTACTTGGTGGGTGGATACTTAGGTCTAAAACAATCTTTATACTTTGTCAACCGTAATATCTTAATTAATCTAAATTAAAAAAAAAACCATTCCTTTAATTTTCTTAAAAGTTCATAATATTTTGTAATGTGAATGCAATTCGCTTTCATTTGATAATCAAGTATATTTGCAGATATTCGGTTTTCCTGCCCCACTCTCACCCTTATAACTTTTAAATGGCACAACCGATTTTAAGTATAAGAACACTCGCGTCAAACGCACCTTTCATACAAAAAAATAATAATTTGAAATTGCTCCGTCCGGGAGCTATGATGACCCAGACAGACAGACAGACACATCAAACTTATAACACCCCTCTTTTTTGGTTGGGGGCTAAAAACCAATAAATCAGTTATGGATCTTATTCTTATCTGATTGGCTTTCTAATTATTACACCGAAATATGTGTTCATTAATAAAATAGAAAGCTTTTCTCGTCACGGCATTACCCGTGTCTTATGGATTTTCCCGCGGGAACGACGTCTTTTCCGGTGGTAAAAAATTTTCCTCAATAAATAAATAAATATTTCCAGACAATTCACACAGCAACATCTAGCCCCCTGGTAAGCTCTAAGCTTGTGTTACGGGTACTAGATATCTGATATACTTAATATAATAGTCATACATTTATAGATATTTTTTATTATAAATATTAAACACCCAGACCAAGGAGAAAGTGCTTGCAGAACATACAAACACTTTCCCCCTGGGCGGGAATCGAACCCGCTACCTCTTGCGCCGCAAGCGGACCCTCGCCCACTGCGCCACTGAAGCAGTCAATAAGTACCTAACAATGAAAGTATTATTCATAGCGGACCACTAGTTCCTGAGAATAGAGTTTTCAAACAAACTAACTTTTAGCTTTATAAAATTTTAAAATAATTTTGAACAATAAAATGTTTGGATACACTGACATCAATTTTATACTGTTTTTATTTCAGCATGGATGCTTACAACATCATCAAGTACCCTCTTACCTCTGAAGCAGCCATGAAAAAAATTGAGGACAACAATACATTGGTATTTATTGTCCACACCACATCAAACAAGCACCACATCAAGGCTGCGGTCAAGAAGCTGTATGACATCAATGTCGCTAAAGTTAACACCCTTATCAGGTAATTTATATTGAGTAAATTCCGGTCAATAATCCTAAAGGAGTGGTCCATTGTTAGATTTTTGTATGAAACAGTGATATGGTACTTACATGCAGGGCTAGTTTCCCAGGAAACAGAAATATGAACTAACCATAACCACATTCAATTTTATGTTATGAAATTCTTTTATGTATATTATGATGATATTTTTGTGGGAATCTCATTGAATTATAATGATATCAAAATTACACACTTCTGATTGTATTCTACGTTAATAAGTTTTAATCCTATCTTACATTATTTTACTAACAATTTTATTTTCCTTACAGACCTGATGGCAAGAAGAAAGCTTATGTTCGACTAGCCAGAGATTATGATGCGTTAGATGTTGCTAACAAGATTGGCATCATATAAACAATTTGCTGTAAGTTTTAAATCATATTAAAATTTTACATAATTGTTTTAAGCCTGAATTTACTCTAAATATTTCAAGTATTGGACTTAACCATGAGAAGGCTATTCAAGTTTTGAAAGTACAATTTACAAAAAAAAAAGAGGTTTGAAAATTCTATGATGATAACTTTGTGGGAATCTCATTGATAGAGAATGAAATAAAAACAACACAATACTGATTTACTGTTTTATTAACATCTTATTTTATGTGTTGAAACTGCATTACAAAGTTTGTTTATTTTCAGGTCTGCTGGCAGTGGACCTTATGCCAACAAGACCGGCGTAAGCATTTTATTTTATAAGAATAAAACTATTTAAAAATTCTTGCTGTTTATTATTTTCCTACGATAAATTTACAATCATGTGTAAAGGAAAAACTTAAGGTTAGGGAAACTATGGTTTGTCCTCAATCTTGAAGCAATAACAAGATCAAACTGCAATTTAAAAGGAAGGAAACTAATAACTAGGTATATTATCTAAGGAAGGAAATATGTGTGTATAGGTTTGAATATACTGCAAGCATGTGCTCATTATCCAAGTAGAAAAATATATTTTGTAGGTTAAGTTTCGTTTTATAAATCTTAATTTAAAATGACTAAATCGTTAAATAACGAGATTACTAATGAGTCTAATGACACAAATGATAGAAATAATTATATCGTTGAAACTTTGTAAGCGTATCTAATGCGGATACATCTAATTATGGGAACCGCAATATATGGTTTTCACAAAATGTAATATAAAAATCTAAACAGAATACCTAGTTTGCGCGTGAGATTTATTTTATTTATGTCAGTGGAAATAAATTATAAAAAATAAATTTACCTCTCTAACTTCTAAAAAAAGAGATACACACAGATATATACACGCTGGCGACCGTCAGGACCGTGCAAGCATAATTATTCTTGTCTCGTCAGTAAACATATCATTCTTCCATTATTCCATATCCCATTCGGCGTGCTCTCGGGGAAAAACGAAGTCTTTCTCTCCGGTGGCCTACGCACAGTTGTGGCACTCGAGATGGTCGAAAAACTCTAAGTGCATTCTCGCCTAGTCTTCTTCTCACTGTTCTTTCACTCACTTGAACATTGCGAACCTCACGAAGTTGGTTTCGTGCGTCAACAGCTGTAGGTGAACCGATTTCTTAGAACATTGGTCACAAGAAATCGGTCGTCACGAGCGGAGGTGCATCTTTTTCGGCCTTGTCCTGGTCTTTGCTTAAGAGCCAGTTTCCCGAAACCGTTTCACTGCATCCCTTTAAGGTGATACGTACGACAGCAAGTTTCCGCGCCACGTAACGCTGACTAAACCCTTCGTCGATAAGAGCGACGGCTCTCGCTACTGAATTAGCATCAAATGGCATGTTTGTGATGTCCAAACACTAGCTTTAGGGTACAAAACGCGAATAAAAACTCAAACTTTCTTTTACACCCACTGAAGCAATGTAAGCAGTATGGCAACGATAACGATAATAAGAAGTTCGATATTTATCCTATTCACAACTTATTAAAAAAAAAACATAGTTAAGTGGGTAGTTTATAATTTTTTCGTCGCTACATTTCTTTCACACTTGGCTTATTCATGCCCAATAACTTACTACTGCGATAACATCAAAATTTGCCACTTGAAAAGGGTAGGTGGTTAATTGTGCCGCTGAGTGTATTTATAATAGGTATGTACCCATGAAAAAAAATACCAAAGAAAACTGTTTTGAACTAGAGCTAGTAAGCATATTATTATAGTTTTTAATACGTCATGTTAGTTAGTTAGTTAGGGGGGGCCTGTTTTTCCGCACTTAGACTCAAAGGTGGTCCATTGTGCGTGGTTTAATACGTCATAAACAGCCATTTAAATTTTAAACCCTAAGCTCATAGGTATGAGACCATCTCATACTTTTCAAGTTTTTATAAACTTTTCTATATATAGTTATAGTATAACTTATTTACAGGGCTAATGTCAGATCTGACCAGTGTAATTAGCTGTGGTAATTAGCCTTTAACCCCGATAAGCAACTAGATCTTTTTTATCTTAATTCTCAGGTAAGTAGTATAGATTATTTCTTATTTTTAAAACTTTTGATTATAAAAACTGCTCTGATTTATGCCACCAAACAACATCGATTAAATATTTTTTCATGAACAACCGGATATCCTCCATAAAATACATTATTTAACTAACCTGTTGTAAATTGTTTTATTAATCAATAATAATGCAAAACTATTTATTATAGTTGAAACGCACCTTGCATTTACAATTTATTCCCATAAATTTGATGTAGGTATTAAAAACTGTTCCTTCACTAATATATCTTTAAATCATACCTAAATCTTTATAAAATGGATGGGCTTAATTAGCTTATAATGACAAAAGTGCAGATTTTATTAAATGCTCACATTTCGTGCGCTATGTACGTACTCTTAAGACTACCAAGAGGCATCTAGTTTCGTTCATTCGCTTTATTGAATTTGGAGGTTTTGGCTGTTCACGTCCGTAAGTGGTAACCCTCTGAATCCTTACACGTGACCTCCGGGTGGTGCTAAGAACAGTCTCTGGTGGTAGGCTTCGGCCGCGGCTTGTCACCACCCTCCGGGCTGGGCCAGTGCGTGAAGCGATTTTTTCGTGTTTCGTAATGTGGTCCGGAGAAGCCATCTTCTAGGCCTTCATGCTCCATCTTAGACCACATCTTCACTTTACATCAGGTGAGATTGTGGTCAAATGAAGGCTTACCAATAATAAAAAAAAAAATTGAAATTCATCTTACTTTAAAGCAAATAAACATCGTTTCGCTTATCTGTACTATGTAGGTAGATAATAAAATTAGTTGACAATCTACAAGTGCTACTACTCAATTAATACCTATTTCCATTGTAATATATTTCCTAGATGGCAATCGTCATAAAAGGAGAGCGGGCGCGGAGTGTGGTGCGACAACGACGAGCAGCACGCGTATGTGGCCTGACTGCCCCTCACCTTGAGTTGCTGACCTCCTATTGCGTCACAACAAATCATACATAATTAAAATCGAGGACGCTATTTTTTCCGGATCATCGTTGTCTTTCTGCTAAGCTTGTTATGTCGAAATCGAAATTGCAACCAATTGGTTATCGAGGCCGCACACCAAGGCTTCGAGTAAGTTTCTTTCTATTTAATACTTGGATGAATGTTGGTAATGAAGTTACTTTTTGCACTTGAACTACAGCCTATAATTATGGAGTCCAGCCATCGACAATAGGCATGACTACATAAAAAATGGTATTCTGTTTAGTCCGTCCAAAAATACTGGACGCCTATTTTTCACTTCAACATAAGTAAGAAAGAATTTGTTTGCTTGAACGCGCTTATCTTAGGAACTACTGGTCCGATTTGATAAACTATTTTAGTGTAAGATAGAAAGATTCATTTATGAAAGACTAAGCTAGGTACCGCGGGAGAATCTATAAAACATGGGCAACGCCGGCGCCGACGCCGCGCGCCGTGGCGTGATAAGCTTGCATTTTTTTTCAAATGCATATCAGAATTATGGTAACAACTTCTAATTTAGATCGTTATGTACATACTGAAACTACTAATATTTTATGTATACGAAGTCAAATTCGACTTCCAGAGATCGAAAATAAGATTTGCGCGCATTTAAATTGCTAATAACAAGCAACTACAGTAAAGATACAGAGCAGCCTCTGGTCTGACATTCGCAGGTTTCGTTTTAGTAAGTCGTGCGTGCTGTCCGACACTAGTCGACTAACCAGTCTCAGTCTGGTTATTTATAAAGCCAAAGTGGTGGTGCGGCCGAGTAGGCACGAAATAAATATTATTACAATTTGTTGAATTATGTACCCCATAAAATTACTTTAAAATTAGCGTTAATTCGTCCACGTAGACAAGTTTCATTCGGCACTAGTCGGGTGTGATCGTATCGTGGTTTGTTTTGCCGAAGCGTTCCGAAGTCCGTTCGGTTCGTTCATTCGTCCAGCCGACAGAACAGGATCTGCGATATTCACATCACACACAGCATATCACGTCATTGAGTCTCAGGTTGTGAAGTTGGCATGTGGTGTGCGTGGCCGCCGGGCGTGTTAATTGTTATCGTGTGAAGTAACGTGATTTTGTGCCTTTATTTGGAGTGAATTACTTTCAGTTCGGTTGAGCATTGTTGCGTAAGGACAGTTAACCTATAAAATGTCGGATAATGTTCAAGAAGTGGTTTCGGATGCAGCCACAGGTGCAATAGAGGGGTTCCTAAATACATTTGACATAATCGTACTTGTCATCCTACTAGGTGGCACTTTGTGGTGGCTCTATAATTCCAAGAAGGAAAGCAAGAAAGATGAAATATTACTCAGCAAATATTCTATACAGTAAGTTGCATCATATTTAGTTAATTAATTCAAAAGATCATTAATATAATTGCAATTTTTAACCTCTTGAAAGTTATCTGCGATACTGAATATCTAAGATAATTTAACTTTTGCACTTACTTACCTACTCGAGGACCTAATAGGTAGATTAAGAATTTAAGATATTTAAGACCTTAACAGTGCCAACATAACTAAGTAATGTTTAAGTAGTGTTTTCTCTAATGCTACCTAATTAATGACATCTAAGTATTATTATTTAACTTCCAACGAGGTTTTATTTTAATATAAGTTTATTGTACGCATGTACAGTTGTTTGTACAGTTTAATTTAATAAAGTAGGTAATAAACAAAACGAGCTCACCCGGCAAATGTTGTTTTTCCATTAACATTAACTCAATCATTCCCTCTCTTCTAACTCCTCTGAAACGGCTGGCTGCATTAAAATGAATACGATTAAATTAACGTATTTATTACTAATACGTTTTAATTAAGGTGAGACTTATCAAGCGATTATTCGTATAAAAGTCACGCCATTGAACTTAAAGAAGTTGTTTAAATCTCATGACCTCGTAATATAAAATTAATTTAGAGTGAAAATGATACAGAAAACCAAGACCACCAATACAATGTCTTCTTTGCAAATACTATAGGAACCTACCGACTTACCAGATATAATAAAATTCCTGTGGTCACAACGGTAGCACATAACAAACAGCTCGTTCTTAAAAAATAAAAAGGTAAGGTATGCTACTGTTACCAAAAACCGAAGTCCATATCGGAGATCTACCTTATTATTACCTTATGTCCTATGAGTGGTCGCCCCACAGCTGAAGTGATGCAACTATATATAAAACTTAGACCATCACTGCATACAAGTTGCACAATTCCTGTAAGTACCTACTATTTTACGTACTAACGCCTGCTGCAAGTAAGTTATGGGGGTGAGAGTGGGGAAGCAAAACCGAAAATCTGCAAATATACTGTGTGGGGTATCAAATGAAAGCGCATCGCGTCCACATTACATAATATTATGTTGTTTTACATTTAAGGAAATTAAGGCATTGGAATCGGGGGTTTTTTAAATTTAAAATTTAAGAAAAACCCCCGATTCCAATACGATAATTTCCTTTAACGTAAAACAACATAATATTATGTAATGTGGTCGCGATGCGATTTCATTTGATACCCCACACTAGTATATTTGCAGATTTTCGGTTTTCCTTACCCACTCTCACCCCCATAACTTTTAAACGGCACAACCGATTTTCATGAAACATGTCTAAGAACACTCGCGCCAGACTCACCTTTCATACAAAAAAAACTAAATTGAAATCGCTCCATCCGTTCGGGAGCTATGGTGACACAGACAGACAGACAGACAGACACACAGACAGACAGACAGACAGACAGACAGACACGTCAAACTTATAACACCCCTCTTTTTTGGTCGGGGGTTAATAAATAGGGAATTTTAGTAAGAAACTTCTGATTACGAATTTTTATTTAGAAATTTCCCAATTTTAAACTAATAAAGCAGTTGTCAAGTCGTCAATTAGGAAGGGTTAATTTAGTGTATTCTTTTAAACATAATCTATAATCAACTTGTAGCACGATTTCACAACAGGAAAGGATAGTAGGATTTAAGTTTAAAACTTTTTATCGTTGGTACGTCGGTCGCGCGATTAAGATAAAATTTCCTACTTTTTAACCCCCGACCAAAAAAAAAGGGGTGTTATAAGTTTGACGTGTCTGTCTGTCTGTCTGTCTGTCTGTCTGTCTGTCTGTCTGTGTGTCTGTCTGTGTCACCATAGCTCCCGAACGGATGGAGCGATTTCAATTTAGTTTTTTTTGTATGAAAGGTGAGTCTGGCGCGAGTGTTCTTAGACATGTTTCATGAAAATCGGTTGTGCCGTTTAAAAGTTATGGGGGTGAGAGTGGGTAAGGAAAACCGAAAATCTGCAAATATACTAGTGTGGGGTATCAAATGAAATCGCATCGCGTCCACATTACAAAATATTATGTTGTTTTACGTTTAAGGAAATTAAGGCATGGGAATCGGGGGTTTTTCTTAAATTTTAAATTTAGATTTATTATACTGTTTACTACATAACGTATTGGATTTGATTTATCTGTAAAGTTTTGTTCTAGCATAATAAACAACCTTTATCGATAAGGAGACAAAAAATGATTACTTACAGATGTAACTAGATTTTTTTTTCAGAAAATTACTATTAAATACTTTATGCCTGAGGTGGTCTGGGTTACTAGAGCGGTTACTGATAGGGTTTCCAACCGTAATATAAATTATAGTTTTATAATTTTTTATTTTGTTTTTCTACATCCCTAGTAAAAAAAAGTCTTCTAGTTAAAATGCCTGTCGGCGCGCAGTCGCCATGGCCGAAATCGGCTAGGATAATCTTAATCTTAATATTTATAAATCTCGTCTCACAATGTTTGTCCTCAATGGACTCCTAAACCACTTAACCGATTATAATAAAATTAGCACACCATGTGCAGTTCGATCCAACTTGAGAGATAGGATGGTTTTTACGGCGAGAAAAATTCGAATAAAAAATAATAAAATTTTATACCCGTGCGACGCCGGGGCGGGCCGCTAGAATATTATATAGTTTTATACTTTAAAAAATTCGGAACTCCGTAATACACCGTATTTAAGGGATCGGACTTTCGATACTTTACCAACGTATTGTATGTTAAATTATATCGACAAAAAACCAGACAAGTGAAGGTCGCACCTCTCAACCCTTTGAATGGGAGCAATTTGAAAAAAATTTGAACGATTTTATTGAAACTTGTTGTTAATGATTTTAAGAAATGATATTTACAAGAAACTTGGTAGAATTTTGTGCTTTATCTAAAAAGCCGGGCCGCTAAAATATTGCATTTTTCTTCTAATAATAAATCTATTAATTAAGAAACGGGGGTCAAATTCAACAAAAACAAGTTAAAATTGTCAAAAAACAGCTAGATAACTCTACGCGTTCTTGAGAAAAGGGATCTTGATAGAATGATGGACGGACAACAAAGTGATCATTAAAGTGTTAGGTACATTTTCACCTTTCCAGATACCTAAAATACACATAGAAACCCTAAAAATTGTTAGTTAATGCATGAAGTGCAAACATTATTTTTTCTATTAATAGATAAAATATAATTAATTTTTTATTCTTCCATACATCAATATTTTTTAAAAGCACTATGTATATATCTTTGAGCATTTAGAAACAAAACTATATTAAGACAAAAAAATGTTGGCAACTAGTTACTGAAACAAATTTTAACTTCCATGGAGGGCATGCTATGAATTTATGTGCACCTACTTATCTACATTATTATGCACAAAGTCAAAAGTTGTTTGACTTGAACTAAGTTAAAGGATTAATCGATAATGATAGATGTTTGAGGCGTCTTACAACCGACACAAAAAAAGGTGGAGGGTCTCAATGCGACGCGAACATATATTTTTTATGTATGACCACGCATAACTTTTAACTGAATAGTCCGATTTTGATAATTCTTATTTTATTGGAAATATAACCTTCATTTACCAATTGGTTGCGGTATCCAACCAATCCATTAGTGTAAATACTTTTTTAAACAGTTTTTTTTAGAAACAGCGTATGTTTGAGTTTGTTTTCTATTGATTGGCACCTACCTATTAGAAAATATCACAACCTACACTAACGCATTTACAGATTGTTTAATTCTTCGGAAAATAACTCATGTTAACGACGATATATTTATTAAAATACTTCAGGAATTTCCAATAAACCCTTAAATTACCTAGGTACATACTCATGATCTAACAGAGTTATCCAGAAATGGTGGGTAAACCTGCACCCTGCATCACGTGAGTGTGGGGGGAAAGGGGCGGGGCCAACACCTTATAAGAAAAAAATCTATTCCTAACAATGCGCGACTCTCCTCCGTCGACCGAGACACGTTCTCGGTGACCCACTAGACCCCATCTCAGCCGCTAACCCGGAGTTAGCATCCCCCAGTCCCGATTTAGAAAATAATACACAAACTACAAACCGGACCCGCCGGCGGGGCCGAAGAATCCCTATTTCCGCCCGTAGGTGTAATTTTACACCCGGGCGTAATAATCAATAGTCCCCAACTGGCAACAGCCCAAGCCGAGGTCCGTTCCTAAGTGGAGCCCTTGTGCGTGTTGCCCCAACCTAACTTTTGGGGCGCCGCCCTAACGGAACACCGATGCTAACGCGTCGGGTTCGGTTAGGACGCCGCCTTGGTTGAGACGCCCTCTGCGTCCCCCACAGTCCGGTAACGCTGTCATGGCCATCTGCGGTCAACAGCATTATAAGTCCATTCAAAAAAAAAAAACAATAGTGCGCAACAGTGTGTTTGTTATCTACAGTAAAATTTTGAAAAAATTCAGTTTTCCGCACATTTATTGAGATCATGTCCGCTATTTGACGCCTAGTTCGAATTTTGTTCTCGTAACGGGTTTTCTAATAATAGTTTACCTAAATAACTAAACTACTTAATACAGTAATTAGCTAGAGGTCCCTTAACATACATTTTATTTCTGACATTTTTTGACAGTTTTAAGTGAGAGCACCTGTGGAGTAAAAAAAGTAATTCGAGTTGTGTAGCCAACCACGCAAAAAAACTTCTTACATCACATTAGTAATTATAAAGATTCTGAAACAGTAGCGTACTTATGTACTTAATTCGTAAATAACTGAGTGTGAAGGGGTTTTACTACAAAATAATAAAATATATTTAAATGATTTAGATTCTTATGAAAAAAGTATAAAATGTACGTACATTCAATATTATATTCATTATTTATTCTGCGTATAAAATAAATTACCGTTCTCCCTGCTGGGACATAGGGACTTCTCTCTTGATGAGAGAGATAAGGCCTTAATTCACCACGCCTGGCCAAGTGCAGGTTGGTGAATGTCACATGTCTTTCAAACTCTTCAAAGTTCTCAGAACACGATGTTTGCCTTCACCGTTAAAGCATGCGTTTAAATCGCAAATATTTTTTTCTAGATGAAAAATCCAAGGGTGCGCGGCTAGATTTAAACCTACGACATTGGGAATGAAAGTCCAGTGTGCTCCCACTGAGCCAACACGGCTTCAATTGTTGCGTTACACACTGCATAATATAAAATTTTAAACACACACATAATTGTGGCGACTTTGATCGGGTTAAATTTATATATACCTAACACTTTTGCACCAGACGTGGCAACACGAAGTTAGACCAAATAGATTTTTTTTGATATTTTGTTCCTTTGCTATAAGTTGTTTAATATTAATAAACTCCAAAATTAACTCCAAAACCAATATAAGGTACCTTAAAATGATTGAGATAAGTAGGTAGGTAACTGATTTATTGTTAAATCATAGTTTTTATTTAGTTTTCACTATTTTTGAGTGTAATTTTTAATAAGAAAAAAAAAATCGGATTTTACTTTACTTATATACTAAAAAGCCTGTAAGAGTTTATATCGTTTTTTTATTGCAATTTGTTGGTATTATATTATAAAAAATTAACTTATGTTTATTTTTATGTATAATTCAATTCAATCTTTGGTCTTAAAAATTTTGGTCGGTGTTTCAGGAAAATAACATATTTTGTCTGCAAAACCAAGATATAATTTTTCTCATCTCGCCAAAATGTTATTTTAACTACTTAAGTAAATCTAAATATTCATTAATTATAATCTGGGGGCACGGCAGTGCCCCCACCAAGTCGAGCAAAAAAGCGGCACGGCCATACCATCCTTTTCTCGAAGCAATTCAGGCCATTTTCGACCCCCTGTAACTTCGTTGTGGATAAAACTAGAAGACTGAAACTTTCAGTAACCATGCAGGAGTGTAAAGACACGGTATATTTCAAATTTCATTCAATTTGAACCAGTATTTTAAGAATTATAACGGGTCAAATTTCGTAATTTTGTCACTCACTGACTGACTCACCGATCATCAAAATTCTAAGGCACTTCTAGCAGACCTAGAAGCTTCAAATTTGGAGTATAAGTAGTGTTTGGTGTATGAATCAAGGAAAAACTAAAAAATCTAGAAAAAACCGGTATAGAGGGCGCTGTCGTACCTTTTCTCGAAGCAATTCAGGCCATTTTCGACCCCCTGTAACTTCGTTGTGGATAAAACTAGAAGACTGAAATTTTCAGTAACCATGCAGGCATTGTAAAGACACGGTATATTTCAAATTTCATTCAATTTGAACCAGTATTTTAAGAATTATAACGGGTCATATTTCTTAATTTTGTCACTCATTGACTCACCGATCATCAAAATTCTAAGGCACTTCTAGCAGACCTAGAAGCTTCAAATTTGGAATATAAGTAGTGTTTGGTGTATGAATCAAGGAAAAACTAAAAAATCTAGAAAAGACCGGTATAGGGGGCGCTGTCGCAACGCCACGTATATACAAAATATGTACTATCGTAATAACAATGCGAAATAAAAATAAATCCAATCTAGACCGGCAAAAAAAAATTATATGGACATATAACAATAAGTAGAAGGTACCGAAAAGGAAAAAAGTAGAACTGTCTACAAAATACAAAAAGAAATGAGATCCCATCAAAAACAATACTTGTCAAAAAAACCAAGTCGCGCAACTCAGTTGTTCTGCGGTAAAAAGTTGTGAGATCCAAGTAAATCCAAGTCTTCAAATTTCGTCTCAAAATTCTTTAATGTTTTATATAAATATATTGAGACTTGGCCATGGCACTAAATAATTGAATTTACACGTGTTTTCAGGCGATTGAATTAACACGTGTTTTCAGGCGATGGCCAAGTCAATATAAAACATTAAAACATTAAAGAATTTTGAGACGAAATTTGAAGACTTGGATTTACTTGGATCTCACAACTTTTTACCGCAGAACAACTGAGTTGCGCGACTTGGTTTTTTTGACAAGTATTGTTTTTGATGGGATATTATTTACCGTTACTGTAATTACAGACAAAAATCGTGTCTAATGCAACAATGGACTTTAGTTTGGAAAATATGAACGAATTATTGAGTATAGCTCGGGCCACGGGCACAGGCATA
The DNA here is from genome assembly GCA_929108375.1 of Gymnoscelis rufifasciata. Lineage (NCBI taxonomy): Eukaryota > Metazoa > Arthropoda > Insecta > Lepidoptera > Geometridae > Gymnoscelis > Gymnoscelis rufifasciata. The sequence continues at coordinate 7,975,472 of OV815308.1, read as the reverse complement.
AAAATGTTGCCCCATCTTCTCCCTCCGCAAAGATTTACAAACGTTCTCGAAATAAATAAATTAAAAAAATCTGTATAAAATGCGGACATTCTTCAGCATAACTCTAGAACTACTTTACCGATTTTTATAGAATTTGAATGATCCCAACTTGCAAGCAGTAGCTTTAAAAAAAAAGGTGTGTGTGCGATTCACACACGATAGAAGTGAAACTTCAGTAAATCGACAAAAGAATGAGATGATTAAATTATATAACAAGGGTAGGATAATTACATAGTTTATCGTCAACATACTGTACCTACACTGTATGCGGCTGCGTATTACAGCTTTTTAGTAAGACGTCAGCGTGGTGTGTTATTATTATTATCTAACAGTGTGTTTGTGACTATTTTCATATCTTGTTGTGCTAAATAATAATTTTACCTCAGGAATAAATTTTATCCGTCGAGAAGAAAATATCCTATCACCTTCTCCACCACCTAGTCACCTTCCTCGATAAACAATAGAATGTCTATAACCGGTACAGTAGCTCATCAGAGAGCGAATAAAGGTGACTTAAAAAATGATTGATATTTACATTATTTAAAATAAATGTTCCCGTTTCTTTAAACCCCCGACCAAAAAGAAGGGTGTTATAAGTTTGACATGTCTGTCTGGGACATTATTATCTCCCGAACGGATGGAGCGATTGCAATTTAGTTTTTTTGTATGAAAGGTGAGTTTGGCGCAAGTGTTCTTAGACATGTTTCATGAAAATCGGTTGAGACGTTTATAAGTTATGGGGGTGAGAGTGGGGAAGTAAAACCGAAAATCTGCAAATATATGTAATGTACTCGAGTGGGGTATCAAATGACAGCGCATCGCGTGAATATTACAAAATATTATGGTGTTTTTATACTTTTAAGGAAATTAAGGCATTGTAATTGGGGTTTTTTCTTTAGTATTAAATTTATAAAGATTTAAAGTTGTCATGTGTATTCTCGTAAATTATTATAAAATGTGATCAAAAGTTGATTAGCGATCCAATTAAAATAAACTCTTTATCTGTACAATTTTAGTATAAGTATATTAAAATCGTTACCATACCTATAAAAGGTACCTCGTTAATGTTAACACATACGTGATTTGACTATTCAGGTAAAAATGAATAAATAATTTTAAATTAATCTATGGGTAGCTAAAAAGGTTAGTGAGAACTTGCGTCTCAGTTTTTAAGGTTTAAAGTAGTGCTATATACTTTAAACCTTAGTGGTTTTTTGTTTCTATATTCGTGTATAATTAAAAATGTTTTTTTTTTGTAAAAGTAGGTAACTAAAAAAACTACAAAAATGTGCACAGGAGGTTTGGGGACCATTGATGTTATAAGAAAATTAAATTACTAATACGATAGTTTATGCTGCCTGCCAATGAAATTGACACAAAATATATTATATAAAATAGTGCACCAATAGATAGTATATTAAATTATTTAGATAATATTACGGGTGAGGCACGCAAATTTTCATTCCGTTTAACAATCTACGAGCGGAAGTTTTTAACAAAACTTCAATGTTTTGATAAAATTTTACCATGAAACACATTTTTTTATGATTGCACTTTTTTTTTTAATGCACTATATAGGTACACATAATTTATTGGAGTATATATTTTTCATCAATTCATCACACCTACCAAGTGGCTTACGTTATAGTAAGTTAATTTGTGCAAATAGTGTCATTTGAATACTGTATCCATCAAAGGATGCCTTAAATATCGAAAAATATAATATGTATAAATATGTTTATACATGTGTGATCGTAGGTAGGAATCAAATTTACTATATGCACAGGCACCCCTCAAACGGATAATCACTCTTCTCTATTCTGTGGCGGAACTCAGAGTTCCGCTCACAGTGCGAGTTTTAGATGATCAATAAATAAAATAAAATTTCCCTTTTCTTTTAGGCCGGCGGGTTCAATACATGTTACAGAAAATTCGTTCATTAACAAACTGAAAGCATCTGGAAGGAGTCTGGTGGTATTCTATGGGTCGCAGACTGGGACCGGGGAGGAGTTCGCGGGGCGACTGGCTAAGGATGGTATACGCTATAAGATGAAAGGCATGGTGGCCGATCCTGAAGAATGTAATATGGTAAGTTATGTGACGTTATTATACTGACTAAATAATAACTTTTATAGTTACTATTAATATTCAATCGGGAACACGTCAACAATGATCCAGTTGTTTTTACGACCACACCACTTAAATTATTTGGTTACTAGCTGTTGCCGCGGCATTGCCCGCGCGGTGTTCGAAATTGTAGCTTTAAATTATATATTCTAACTATCGGCATAGGCCTCTTTTATAGATGACCAGTTATTTCTGATGGAAGATACTGCTTTAATCGTGAGCCCACAGCTATGACAAAGTCATTTAATATATCTTGTTTATCGTCGTCTGACGTTCGCTTGCCGAGCCACGGCCTTTGAGAACAATTTTAACAACTATCTGTTCTACGTGCTTTATGGCTTACCCATTGTCACTTCAAAGAGCTTATCCTCCTAATGATACTCGTTATTCTAAGTATCTGCACAGGCTTTTGCATAGCTCTTTAAGCAACCCTAACATTTTTAATAAGGCCTTTAATAGTGCATTATACTTAATATAATGCACTATTCAAGGCCTCCAAGTAGTCATCACTAGCAACCAATCAATTAGGTAGGACCCACACTTATACACACCCGATATAGTGGACGATTTGTCTTTCGGTGATAAATCATAAAATATATCCTTTGAGGTATTCGAACATTCTGTTGAATTATTTAACTGATATCGATGATAAATAGAAGATTAGTAATGTATTTGCCATTGACATTGATGGGTGCAAATTTCTAAATTATTTATTTATTTCAAATACGCTCTCATTACTATGTTTTACCTAATTCAATAGAGCCCATTAAATTCCATACTAAAATAAAAAAAAAGGTATGTGTGCGATTCACACACGATAGAAGTGAAACTTCAGTAAATCAACAAAAGAATGAGATGAATATACATAATATAACAAGGGTAGGATAATTACAAAGTTTTGATTGTTTAAAAATGAAATCATCATTAGGGGAATATTTTTAAGACAAAACCAAATATGTAGTTGGCTGCTTGGCAAATGTTTTATAGTGCTATTAAATATCTAAATTGTAATTTATAATGATTTAACATTTTTTCTATTCATTTTTGTATTCATATTCTAATTTAAATTTAATTTTTTGTTTATTATTAATTTATTCTTTATTTTGTAGCTTCATAACATTGACATTTGATAATATATACATCGATGGTGTTCTAAGTTGTGAACAAACAAGTAGGTACCTACTATTATATTCTATTTATTGGTAATTACGATAAACTGATACATATGTTTATTACGTTAGTGGGCGACCTGACTCGGCAAACGATTATTTTTTAATTTTGCTATGTCATTATGAGAAGTCGTAATCGTTTCGTAGTATAAGCATTATTAAAAGCTCGATCATATGGTGGTTGCATAATAATAACATGTCTAACTGTATCTTAATGGACACACCACACAAGCACATCATAAGTCACTATAATTTACTGAAACCAATATGTTCATGAAACGTTCAAGTAAGTATCCTAGAATTTCAACTTCTGACTTCATCTCTACATACTGGCAAACTGACATTTCAAGCGCAGAGTCCAATTACAAGAAATTGAATTGAATCATCTCTACATACGTCGAGATAAAATTAAAAAAAATTACATATAGGTATTAGTTAGATTATGTTAGATACGAAATAAAAAATAATTGTTAAGGCCATAAAATTATAAATATATAATTCAAAGAACCCTTTGACTGAATTGATATAGAAATTGAATATTTAATCAAATCTGTCTTCAAAATGCAAAATGTAATTTTAAGAAACCGATAAACTTGCACTGTTTTCGCCAAAGGACGACGGATTAACTTATTAAGGTTGAGTTTGAAGGTTTTGAGGTGACATTCAAGTAATTTATTGTCCTTTATTGAGAACAGCCGACTTAGCACGGCGATTGTTGTCTAGGTAGAGAAGAAACGCTGTCTAGGTAGAATATTTCTTGTCGATATGGAATAGACTTATTGTCTCGTGATATAATATTTGCAATGTCTTGTATTAACATTAAACTTAAAAAATATTACATAATTATGGTTGGTTTTAAACATGCACACTATTAGGGTAAGGCAATACAAACATAGGTACCTACCTACTTATAGAAAACATACAGTTTCTATAGACACTGTAAACAAAACATTGTCAGGTAACTAGTAACAGAAGAGTTAAGTCCCTACCAAGGTTTCTATACAAATTATTAAGTTAACATAACATCTTTGTAACAAACTAACTATCTTAATTCGATATTATTTTTAACGTTTATTAGATTTATGAAGTGAAACTTCTTTAGAATCGTTGTGATTTCAAACCGGATGCAACGGAAAAAACGACAGGTAAGCCAATCTTAAACGCTAAAAAGGTTAAGCAACGTTGCGCGACGCCAGTACTTGGATGGCTGACCGCCCGAACAAAATATTTTTGCACAGTATTTTTTTTTGTTTTTTTTTTTTATTCATCTCATTCTTTTGTCGATTTACTGAAGTTTCACTTTTATCGTGCGTGAATCGCACACTCCTTGTTTTTTTACATTTTACCTTTAGTTCTGTAAGCAGGTTTACAGACTAGTCATGTTACACTTTTAATTATGAAAAATAATAGAAATATCTTGGATTTCACATAATAAATAAAAATGTTCATACTAAAGAGCACATTTTATCCTAAAAATAATTATGATACAATAACATAAACAATGTATTATGTCATAAGAGGTAAGTTACATTTACTTGAGCAGGTTACTCCACCTTACTAATAGATATGATTCATATCATAATTCTTGTTTTGTAGCAAGAAATTTTTAATTTATCATGGTTTTAAAGAATATTAAAACTTGATATACGGATAACATACCATGATTTGACGAATTTTAAGTTTTTCGATATTTCGACGCTGTTGCAAACGCCCGTATCAATAAAATAAAATGTAGAAAATTATACCAGTTTTCCTCCTGAAGGAGGATTATGAAGGGGGGCTCATATACCTTTCATTTTAGATTCCAGTTTTCCCCCCTAATGGGGATTCTCCTAAGGGAGAAAACAGGAATAAGCCATATAGAACAGCTGAATAGTGCGAATTTGAAAATCAGTATGATTCAGCATCGAATAAAATTTATTGAATAACGCTAAGTTGCTACTTACTTATTTACACAAGTAGGTAGGTACTTACCTACCTAAAATACGATAAAGTACAAAGAAGATAACATTTTTAATGATTTTTTAATAAGTGATAATCCTCACTTTGCAGGTGAAACTATTTTATATGCAGGTTCGAATCCCGTGCGCGCGAAGGTTACGGATGTATCTCTAAATCATTTCTACATAAAAAAATAAATAAAAAAAGAACATAACATGTCATGTCTTTGTCATTCAATATGTAATGAAACGAAATAAAACATATGATACCTTAGTATAATCTATGAAGATACACTTACAATAAATAGGTACATATTAAGCATAATAATTTACGTGTGTTACTATTATTAACAAGCAAGTACCAAAACGTTACTTTACCTACTCTATTGGTAACCTATTAATAATAAATTACGTACAGAAGGTCACACTATAGGTACGTAATTTTTAAGGCATTAAATCTATTTTTTAATTGCAGGAAGAATTAACTAAATTACAAGAGATACCCAACTCTTTGGCTGTATTTTGTATGGCCACTTATGGAGAAGGAGATCCGACTGATAATGCGATGGAGTTTTATGAATGGCTTAAAAATTGTGAACCTAACCTGACTGGATTAAATTATGCTGTAAGTTTTTTATACTATTATTTAAAGCCACATCATTACCTACATTACAGTCAGACACGGACAAGTCAATGAGTCGTTCACATGAAATGTCAAAGTCTAGTTCAATTTGACGTTCTGTCAAAGTCAAACGCGCATGTTTTGCTTTTTGCACTTTGCTTTCTCAATCTCAACCAGCTGATATGCAAAGGTTTTTAAACTTGTACCTATTACTTGTGAAATGTTCAGTGTAATGTTTTTATGATTCTAAATAAGTAATAGTGTGTAAATCTATTATGAAAACAAAAAGTCGCGAAGTCAACGGCTATGATAAATTTCCTACGAACACAACCCTGCGCCTGTGCGTTAGTTACATCATATTTTGTTTTGATTTCAACTCATGATTAAATTTATACAGAGATCTCTTTGAAACTTACCCAAGATGAGTGTGTTTATCGGAATTGTGCCACGCATGGCCAAACGACGATTGTTCGTGACGACAATCTCAAAGTTAAGACACATGGTAATGGGATTTGTTTTGTTATATTAAATCTTTTTTAAGTTAGAAAAATATAAGACATAATTGAAAGCAGATAGCTGAATCTGCTTTCAATTATGTCTTTTATTTTTCTATCCATAACCCATAATTTATATGAAATTTATAGTACATTCGTTAAAAGAAGGTCTCTTTGAGTTTCATTAAAAAAAGTTAAATATTTTTAATTTGCAGGTGTTTGGCTTAGGAAATAAAACTTATGAACACTATAATGCTATAGCAATATATATGGACAAGAAAATGGAAGAGCTAGGAGCCTGCCGAGTCTATGAACTCGGTCTCGGAGATGATGATGCTAAGTAATTCAATAATTATATATAAATTTCCTCACAACATTTGCACATATAATTGGTGTATAGTAAAATTTGGTGCCAAATTAGGTATTTAATTGAATTTGACATTTTTCCAGCATTGAAGATGATTTTATCACATGGAAGGATAAATTTTGGCCAGCAGTGTGTGAGAAGTTTAACATTCAGAGTGCAGCCGAGGAAGAACTAACAAGACAATTTAGTCTAGTCCAACACCCTGTGATTGAACCCAGAGAAGTATTTACTGGAGAAATTGCAAGATTGTATTCTCTACAGTTCCAAAGGCCGTAAGTACAAGTATTAGTTGCAGCTTAGGCATTGCGGTTAGTAAATTAATTACATTAGAAAGTGATCTAACCATAATACTAAAGACACAGTTATGTATATAATTGTTAAACTTTGATCTAAACCTGAAATATCAAACCTCAAATAACATTAGGGCGAAAAATATATAGTGGAACTAAATTACATTATGTGCTTTGAATTTAAGTCCTGGTACTACAGTATAACTATTGCAACCAGCTTTGCATCAGTGTAAAAAAAAACATAAAACTGGTGTCATTTTATCGATCCTGAAAACCACATTAAAATCTCTTGAGCTGTTTCATTTTTGTACTGTATAAAGATGATATTGTATGTGCATGGTAGTCCTTAACCGGTAGATTCAAAATGCATTCAAAATTGTGAAACTCATCCAAGTGAAAGAAAAAAAATGTAAGGGCGTTGTTTATTTCAGGCCTTATGATGCTAAGAACCCATTCCTTGCTCAAATCACAGTTAACAAAGAATTGCACAAAGGAGGTGACAGATCCTGCTTACATGTGGAACTTGACATTTCAGACTCCAAGATGCGATATGAAGCTGGTATGTATGTTTCAAACACTAAATAATTTAAACAAGCAATTCTAATATATAAATCCTTTTTAATATTAGAAATTCTTATATAATTCCTTAAATAAATATTGCTTGTTTAAATACATTTTTTAATTATTATTGCAGGATACTACAGTTCCAGTTTTTTTTTATGTGCTAGTTGTCCTGGTTGTTCTTTATCTTTTACCAAGTCGAGCAGCGTCACGGCCGTACCATCCTTGTCTCGAAACAATTCAGGCCATTTTCGACCCCCTGTAACTTCGTTGTGGATAAAACTAGAAGACTGAAATTTTCAGTAACCATGCAGGCATTGTAAAGACACGGTATATTTCAAATTTCATTCAATTTGAACCAGTGTTTTAAGAATTATAACGGGTCAAATTTCTTAATTTTGTAACTCACTCACTGACTGACTCACCGATCATCAAAATTCTAAGGCACTTCTAGCAGACCTGGAAGCTTCAAATTTGGAATAAAAGTAGTGTTTGTTGTATGAATTAAGGAAAATCTAGAAAAGACCGGTATAGAGGGCGCTGTCGCAACGCCACGTATATGTCGCAGTCATCTGGTTGTATCTGCTATTTGATTGTATGACTAGCGCGTTCATTTAATGACGACATTTAATTGAATGACTAGGGCTGAACGTTGATTGAACAAGCGTCACAAAACGTCCAACTAGTAAGCGGATTATAACATAGCTCTTTTAACAGAGCGGACGTAAAATCAGTCAGGTGATTGAATAATATTTTTTTTATATAATAATATTTTTTTTAATATACGAAATATGTACTAAAGTAATAACAATGCGAAATATTAATAAATCCAATCTGGTAGATATATACAATAAGTAGAAGGTACCTAAAAGGAAAAAAGTAGAACTGTCTACAAAATACAAAAAGAAATGAGATCCCATCAAAAACAATACTTGTCAAAAAAAAACTCGCAACTCAGTTGTTCTGCGGTAAAAAGTTGTGAGATTCATGTAATTCCAAGGCGGTTATTAATTTATTCAGTCTCTACTTAAGCGACTTTCTGTCTTAATACGTCCAGTACGTCTAAGACCACGAACGTGGTCCATAACAATTGAAAATCAATTGTCTGGAATCTCCGTACTCGAAGCATTAAGTTGTTACGTAATAATTATCTTCAGCATCTTATAGTGACGCATATCAATATTAAAATTCTTTAATGTTTTATATAAATATATTAAGACTTGGCCATCATCGCAGAACGACTGAGTTGCGAGACTTGGTTTTTTTGACAAGTATTGTTTTTGATGGGATAATTATGTATCATGCAGAAATTTGAGGTCAATAAAGGGCAATAATGAACAAATTAGGGGCCTAGCAGTGAATGTGAACAAGGACAACCACAATATACTAAATGTTTGTGATCTTTTGTCCTTTAAATTGGAATCATAAATAGTTTTACCTATAGTTAATAATTATGATATTTAAGTTGTTTAACCTGGTTAACATTATAAAATAATATAATTGAAATCTTTACTAATTAATATTAGAAAGCTAATACTTTGTTACTTTTAATGTGTTAATCTCAGGAATTATTGGTCCGATTTCGATAATTCTTTCACTGCTAGATAGCCTATTAATGTTTAACCCATCGTATTTTCCCGCGGGAATATCCAAAAAACACTGGCGTGTATGGCGCGTAAAGCGAATATTACATTAAATAACATTATAGTTGTAATTCAACATTACAATAATTACTGCCCACCAGGTAGAATGATGCAGAAGGAAGCTGGCTTCATTTAATAATGTAATGTGCAACTTAAGTTTGACCATTATTTTATGTAGTTACTTCTACTTTGTATAAAATTAACTCACTACTCACCTTTAATATTTACGACTTATTGTTACTTTTATAATAATAGACTTCTTACATACACGACTTTTATGTAATTTTTATTGTTTTCCGTATCTCCTATTATTATTTTGAATTGTTGAGTTCACACGTCCGATAAAGCAATAGGACTTTACTCGTAAGTTAACCTTTTGTATTGTGTGTTAATTAATTTTACAAATACGTACACATGAATTATATAATTAGGTTGGAGCTGTAAAGTATAATTAAAAAGCGTTGCTTTGTCAATATATAGTAAGTACATAATATGTGTACGTGACTTTCAGTAGGCATTAAGAACAATGTAGTTAATTTTATTCGCACTCATTATTTATTACTCAAATATAAGTTTATTTAACATGTATAATTTTAGTTGGCAATTTTAGCATTACTCTATATACATAATATATGTAGGTTGGCTGGTAGATAATGCTATAAGAATTAAGCTCACCTTTTTGTCTTAAAACTGTACAAATTAAGTGTTAAATAAATAACTACAAATACCATTATAAATGGGATTATTTGAGACAATAATGGAGTATATCTTATATATGAAAATCACTTGTCACAGTGTTAGTTACCATACTCCTTCGAAACGGCTTAACCGATTATTATTTAATTTTATATGCATATTCAGTAGGTCTGAGAATCGGCTACTATCTATTTTTCATTTTGCAAAACAACGTTTGCTGGGGTCAGCTAGTTTACAATAAATTTTTTTTTATTGAATTATATTTTTTTATAAATTCTAAATATAATTTCATCTACCATAGTTAATATACACTTAGATTATTTATTTGCTGATCTAAAATCTGATTAATTAAAAATGTATACTATTAATTTTCGCAGCGATTATTACGTCACATCCATTCCTTATTGTATGCTTACTCCTTCCTTGTTAAGATTGTACATTAAATGTGTAATATTTCAGGTGATCACGTGGCTATCTACCCGATAAACGATAGCAATCTGGTGGATCGGCTCGGAGACCTCTCAGGGGCGGACTTGGACGAGATCTTCTCTCTAGTCAACACCGACCAGGAGAGCACCAAGAAGCATCCCTTCCCGTGTCCGACATCATACCGCACTGCGTTATCGCATTACATTGAGATTACAGCGCTGCCGAGAACTCATATTCTGAGGGAGCTTGCAGAATACTGCACGGATGATGAAGTAAGTACTATGTTCCTAATATACTAATCTAATAAAGAGGTGTTGGCTAAGTGGGAGGTGAAAACACGTGCTTTAACGGTGAAGGCAAACATCGTGTGGAAAACGGCACGTTCTGAGAACTTTAAAAAAAGAGTTTGAAGGGCATGTGACATTCACCAACCCGCACTTGGCCAGCGTGGTGAATTAAGGCCTAATCTCTCTCGTCAAGAGAGAAGTCCCTGTGTCCCAGCAGTGGGAACGTTAATAGGGTGATGATGATGATGAATAAAGAGGTAAAGTTTGTAAGAATGTTAGTGACGTTGTAGGGGTAATTTGGTACACAGACTCTATAAAGCTTGAGAAGTGTCACAAGGTGAAATATGTGATACCGCGAGAAAATCCATTAAACACAGGTAAAACCGCGGGGTACTGCTATTACTCAATACAATACACTACAAAGCATACATACTATATACAAAAACTACTCTTAGTTCCACAATACATAAATAATAATAATAAAATAATAAATAATAAAAATATTTATTTACAAAAAGGTTTACAATAAGGTTTTTTTTATAAAGTAAGTATACAATTTACATAATCAATAATTTTAAACCTATTTTGGTCAAAGAAAATGACTCCTCGCTCTAACTAAGTTAAAATAACTTGTAATGAGACACGAGGGCTCTTCCCTCCGGCTACAAATAAGAACAAACAGCGCTAGGTGTTTTGCGTAGGTATAGTACATAGGAAAGAGGGAAGTACAAAGGACAGTATTTTAACCAAAGAATTAATTCTTCTAAGCAACCTTTAGAAGCACAAGAACCTATTTAAATTATGTAAAATATTATTGCATAGACTTACATAATTAACAATATTCAAAAGACAGCATCATAAATTCTGTGTAAGGAAGAAGTTTGAATATAGGATTGCGTTTACATTTACATATGCTATTTTTAGATTACAAGGGTTATTAGCATCACATAGTTCCAATACTGTCTGTGAAACGCATTTATGAGTTTAATCAGTAGTGAACTTTGGAAGTGTGTGTCACATTATAATCATAAATGGCAATTATATTATCTATTGTAAAGACGATTTGCGTAATTTACGCTCACGAGATGAAACTATTTTAGGATAGGTTTTGTTGTTCAAAAAATCTTGAGTTGAAAAGTGATATTATTTTAATGGCCTAACTAATTCCATTTAAATGAAGAGTTAAAGACTCAACCACTATTATTAATTTATGAGTAATTTTTATCGGGCTTGGTATGAAAACTTTGACCTTTGCGCAAATTAAATCTATTATCTATAAATATAAGATAAAGATAAAAGATATTTATTTTTCTACTAAACAATAATACAATCAGTAATACCAATAAATACACAGAAATTTAAATATTATAAGGTAGGGAGGCCTTTGCCCTGCAGTGGGACACCACAGGCTCATAAAATAATATATAAATCTTCAGTAAGTGCTTGAACTACTCCTAAACGGCTGGACCGATTTTGATGAAATTTTTGTGTGTGTTAAAATAGGATCGAGAATGGTTTAGATTCACAATACGGTCAACTAGGTGCGAAGCGCGCTGGTAATATTATGTAAAGGTAAAGATTGTGAGATTGTGATAATATTTTGTCGTTGTAAAGGAAATATCTGGATTAACTGAACCGATTGAAATTTAATTTGGTACACAGATTCTCTAAAGATTAAGAAGTTACATTGGCTACTGTTTACCACGGGAAAATATGTGATACAAAATGATAAAAAAATCTTTTAAACACGGGTAACACTGCGGAATATTGCTAGCTATACTCCAAATCGATAAAGAATAGAATAGAATAGAAATAGTTTATTCAAAAACTTATAAAACAGTGAATAGGTTTCTTAAAACTAGGCTTAGCTATGAATTACATTCATTTGAATTGCGTTTATTTATGGTTTATGTAAAACGAAAAGTAAAAAATAGCAGTTCCGTATTTTCCGAAATGTGTGCGTTCAACAAAAGAATTCCTGCATAGGTACCTACATTTCGGAGTACAGGGAAATGTACTTGAAGCATAAGACCTTGTTATTTCTTCATGGTTCTAGGTTATAAGGATGCCAGTATCACAAATTAATGCCACTTCCTATGAGTCCTAACATAAACATTTTTAACGGAACTCTTAAATGAAGTACGAATAAATCTCAGCTTATCGCAACAGTTTCGAAGGTTAAACTCTTAACTGTTTTTATTTTATCCTATTGTCTTCTCTAAAAGCTTTTGCGTTTAGGGGTTTTATTTAAATCTTAAGACGTTGAACTTCAACTAACCTAAGTCCTTGGGTGTGCTTCGCTTGAGTTACCGCGACGTATGATTGTGCTCAATACTCATTATTCTTATATGGATAATTCCAATTAAAAAACTGTTGTAAATGAGCGCCGTTTGAAATCATATGATTGTATTTTGTTGGTCCTATTTGTAGATTTCCTTATCATCATCATCATCATCACCCTATTAATGTTCCCACTGCTGGGACACAGGGACTTCTCTCTTGACGAGAGAGATTAGGCCTTAATTCACCACGCTGGCCAAGTGCGGGTTGGTGAATGTCACATGCCCTTCACACTCCTTTTTTTTTTGTAAAGTTCTTAGAACATGCCGGTTTCCTCACGATGTTTGCCTTCACCGTTAAAGCACGTGTTTAAAGCGCAGATTTCCTTATATAACTTTTGAAACTATCATGGTTATCAATATTATCTCTCGAAATTCGAAAGACAATCAATTATGGTAAATATCCCGTTATAAATCTAAATAATAGATTTCCTTATGTTCGCGGAAAATAATATATGTATTTTGTAAATACCCGCGGAAAATAATGCTTTGGTATTCCTCAAGGAATATGCGGGGAGGAAACCAAGTTGTTTTGTTTGTTTATTACGGAGGGGTTATTACATAACATTTACTATACGAATGGTACTTACTTTATTGCAACGTAGAGAATATGGTGTAATTTTGATCATTATAGGTAATTGTTTCCTTTAATATAGGTTATTTATTTACTATCGCTACTGTGTATCTAAGTTAGTTTATTATTGTATTTAACCTTCCTACTAAGATTTTCTATAAAAATTCTGTGGATGCTGCATTTCTTACATTTAATTTTCCTTATTTCATAGGTACTTATGGCTTTAAATGTCCAACTGACTCAAATGATATCAAGGTCAAGAATATTACGCGATACCTAAAAATACTTTCGTTTATTTATAGGGTTTATGGCATTCTTGACTTATTCGTAACCTCCGTGGTTTTGGGGATTGTCATAGATAAACTGTTATCCTAAAATAAAAAAACATTTTTTCTTCTCTGTTTACAGTCTACGCTAGTTCTGCACTCTGGCTTAAGCAAATTGACGTAACCCCTAGTAACACATTTTGAAATTATAGCAGAGTATATTCTAGTACTGTAGCAGTTACATATATGTACAATAACAATTGTGTTAACAATGTCGTATCTTTACAAAGCCTGCTAAGGCTAATTCATTTACTTGTCAAGTAAATTTTAACAAACGGCCCATGAAATTTTCTTTAATTTATTTATTAATATAAATGTAAAATATAACGGCTTGAGATCTAACAATTTAACCAGACTTTATACATAGAGGATAACCTTGTCTTCAAATCGCGCAATAACTTAAGGTCGCCATAATACATGATGCGGAAATGGTTTTTAATTTTCTCGAGTCTAACTACTTATTTGTGATATTAAAACCTGTTCCACGGCTCCTCAAATCTACATTCGTTACAATGCTAATGTTTCCCTCAATCAACTTGTGGATTACGTATCTTATCTTGCCAGATAGTATTTATTTCCGTACGTTATTTTTGTCATGAATTCGCTATCTGTTAGTGTTACAATAATTTAGATACTGTAATCAAATAAAGAATTTTTTTCCCTTATCGGGTCATTCAAAAGTACCTATGTATGACACTAAGGGGTTTTAATAGTTTGTCTGTCTAGAAACGAAAAAGTCCAAAAGTACATTTATATGTATGTACGTATGACACATTACTGACTGAGGTTTTAATAGTTTAATAGGTTTACTAACCAAACTACTGTTTGAGAGTCTACAAACGAAAATGTTCACTGTCTTTACGTTCCTTTTTTATTCCTGTTTATCCCAAAGTTGCCGGGAGATCGAGAGATCGCTCATAGCAATAAGGCCGCAATTTGTACTTTGTTTTTAATTTTATTAAGGAAACTTAACTAAAAGTTTTTGAATGAATGAATGTATTTATTGTTTTCTAAAACTTAATTATATTTGGGTATCCAACATCTTTACAAAGGTGAACTTAGTAACTAGAACATTTAAATTAAATACAAGATAAATGGTACCTTCAGTTTATTCTTTATTTGTGTGGTGTACAATAATGTGTTTTCTATTCTAGTCTGTGGTCTAAAGTACATTACGTCACACACGAGTTACTGAGGTTTTAATCGGTTTCTTCTTTAAACTAACATATTACACAATTACAATTAATCGTTTGGAAGTATAACAATCTGAATATAGTATAGATTAACGTATGTACTGGACGCTTACGTAAATAACAAAGACAAGGAAACGACCGATACTAGTTCACAAGGTCATCTCGATTATTTAGCTATATATAACTTACCAAACTTATATTTTATGTGTAGCCATAATAAGTAGCTTATAAATTACGTCTTAATGCATATAAATTACCCCTTAAACACTACGTAGGCTTTAATTGATTGCAAAGGCTTAGTTTTGCTGAACATTAAATACATAAATGCCCGTATTTACGTTACCACTGCTGAGACAGAGGGACTCCTCTCTTGACGACAGAGATTAGGCCTTCATTCACCTCGCTGGCGAAGTGTGGGTTGGTGAATGCTACATGTCCGTCAAACCCATTAAAGTTCTTAGAACATGCCGGTTCCTTCACTTTTGCCTTCACCGTTAAAGCAAAGTTTGTCTCACTTCCAAACAAAAACTAATGAATCGATTTATAATTTAAATTTGCACAACTACACATAATTCTCTATAGCCTGTAAAAGTACTTTTACATATATTCATTTTGACCGCGGGAAATATGTCATTCCCAGAAAAATCCTTTACACCCAACACTTGTTTGTATAACTAGTTGTCCGCCCGCTGCTTTGTCTGCGTAATAATAAATATCCCCGCGGTAACAGTAGCATTTGTTTACTGGGAAGACAGCTATATTATTGACAAATCCAAATGGAATTTATTTTTCCTCAGAAACTGGTATTTAACGCACTAAAAAGTATGTTATTCTGATATGTCAGCTATATTATTGTGAAGTTTCATCAATATCCATTCTCTTGTTTTTGAAAGAGCAACAAACACGCTTACACACTAATATCCTTACAAACTTTCGCTTTTATAATATAAGAAGGATAATTATGATAATTTTATAAATAATGCTAAAATGTTTGTTCTCGTTTATTGCAGGACAAAAATAAACTCATCCTTATGTCGACGAACTCCACCGAAGGCAAGGCGTTGTACCAATCATTCGTCGTGGAGGCTTGCAGAAACATCGTGCACATCCTAGAAGACATACCGTCTTGTAAACCGCCGCTGGATCACATTTGTGAACTGCTACCACGACTCCAGCCTAGATATTACTCCATCTCTTCAAGCCCCAAGGTATTTACTCTATTTCGTGGTTACCCTTTATTCACACAGTAGTTTCTAGTTAGTGTTATTTGTAGACTATTGTTGTAGTATCTTATACTTTGTGCATTTTAGTCAAAACAACACCACACATCTGTTCTGTTTTGTTTTGTTGCGCATGCATTGCCTTACTATTTTATTTATTTTGACACTTCTTACAAGAAATGTTAACCCTGCACTACGTGCACAATATGACATCAGTTCGTTAAATACAAACCTTACTGTGTGATGTTACAAAAATAGTACACTGTATAAAAAAAAGTTTAAAGTGGCAAAGTTCATGTTTACCAAAGTGAATTTGTGCCAATGCTTGGATTTTTTTACATTTAATAAACCGGTTGAACGTGTTATGTATTTAGTCATAAATGTACTTAACTTCAAGGAAATTTATATTTCCTAGTGGTTGTGTAGCATCTATGCACAATATCCGGCAGCAAAATATTATTATTTGTTGATAGACACTTTTTGTATATACAAAATACATATTATTATCTTTTTATTTCTTTGAATATTTGTTCAACATAAAAACTGATTTTCGTCTATTGCTTTTCTTTATCTGATAAAAACTGGAGAGTGGAAGTAATGATAGATTTCTTTCTATATTTGGTGAACACATTCACTAACGTTTTTATTTTTTATATTTTGTTTACATTACAAAGCTGGTCAGAATCATTAAACGGATAAACACATAACTCATACATACCGTCTGAATACAGAATAAAGTTGGGTTTCATGAAGTAATTTCGCAATAAACCACTAATAAAGATATAAATGTAAACCGCTAATGTGGAAAATGTGGCGGATTGCTATATTACTTTGTTGACCGCTGCTAATTGGTACTTCCAATCTTGTTTACCTCCACGACAATAATGAATGCTGATGAGTAATAAAAAGCTAGATTTTTTTTAATTTATTATAATAAAGACTGCCTTAGGTCTATAACTTTTGAAACTATCATGGTTATCAATACTATTTAGATTTATAACGGGATATTTACCATGATTGATTGTCTTAGGTCTGTATCAAATCTGTAAGGCTGTACCTAGCGAGCGCGAGCGATTAGAGTAGGTCAGACAACAAACAACGAAACGTTACGGGTAAATGCTCACTCGCAGTGAGTATCACGTCGAATAGAGCAGCCGAGCATTCCCTAGAACCATAAATAAAATGTTTTTGAAATTTAAATTAGCGTGTCTGTTTTGAGACTATTGTGAGCATACAAAGCACCGATCATTCAAGAATGTTCCATTATACGTAAAGAAATGCTCAAGGAAATGATTATGTGTATCACTTTATTATCAACCGCCCGGCGTATGATTAGTAGTATTGGTATAAAGTGAATTCTATATTACGTATTCGGGAATATGCATATATAATATGAGAGACTTACATCAAAGGCTTTGTCGCTGAGCGACCACATCGTCTTATCGGGAAATTTGCATTATAAAACATAATATTCCAAAAGTGAATATTTTTATATTCCATCGCAAATTTCCAAAACGCATCGCTAGGCCCTGTAACGTCAAAATCTATTCCTTTTCATGGTAAAGAACTGTTTGTGAACCAACCACTTCCTCACTAACGTCACGTGATACGCTCGTCAAAATGGGCGCGTGAAAGTCGCCCAAAAAGGATAGTGATTTTAATATTAGGTCCTTACATATGAAATTGGCGTTTTGTATGGGAGGAACAAAAAGTCGAATATTTTTTAATATAATATATTTAATTAATCAAAGTATGAACCATTATTTTCTATGCACTTTTGCCATCTTATAGGTAGTTCATAATAATAGTCATAATAGTATTTATTTATAACAATTGTTACATGTCATTACTTAATATATTCCTTATGTATTAAATTATAATACATAGGTAATCACAGTAAAAATAAAAATTATATTATCTCATTATAAATTTCACACAAACTTAACATTATAAAAATGTCAATAAAATTAACCAATGTCAATACAATTATAAAATGTTAATAAAATTATAAAAATGTCAATAATAAATTCATTGATCCCTTTACTAAAAAAACCAGTCGGACGGGAATCAATAAAATCTTTGAAGGCGATTTGGACTGCCCCATCGGAGTTGAATTTTTTCCCTTGCAAGAAGTTATCCAAATTTCGAAAAAAATGGTAATCTGTTGGAGCAAGGTCCGGGGAGTACGGAGGATGTCTTAGACTTTCCAATTGAAGCTCTTCTAATTTAGTAGCCGTCTGTTGCGCAGTGTGTGGTCTAGCGTTGTCGTGAAGCAGCAGTGGCGTGGAGCGATTGACCAGCCTAGGTTGTTAAGCCGCTAGCTTTTCCATCATGGTTTGCAATTGCTGACAATAGACATCAGCCGTAATAGTCTGGCCAGATTTGAGAAAACTGTAATGAACAATACCGGCACTAGTCCACCAAACGCTTACAAGTAACTTTTTTGGGGTTAATTTTCGCTTGGGGCAGGATTTGGCTGGCTGGCCAGGATCCAACCATTGCGCTGAGCGCTTCCGATTATCGTAAGGAACCCATTTTTCATCACAGGTAATGATTCGGTTTAAAATACCTTCATTATTGTGCCGGTTTAGTAATGTAACGCAGCAGTCGACGCGCGTTTGCCGGTTTGCTTCAGTCAATTCGTGAGGTACCCACCTTTCAAGCTTTTTAATCTTCCCAATTTGCTTCAAGTGAATTAAAACAGTTTTATCACTAACACCGCAGCCTGCAGCTAACTCGGACGTGGTTTGCGATGGATCCGCTTCCACAATAGCCTTCAACTCTTCATTATCAACTTGAGTCTCAGGCCGTCCACGGGGCTTGTTCTGCAAGTCGAAATTTCCAGAACGAAAACGTTGGAACCAAAAACGAACTGTGTTTTCTTTTGCAACACGACCGCCATACACATCATTCACCCTTCGAGTTGTTTCCGCAGCACTAGTGCCACGGCGGAACTCGTACTCGTAAATAATGCGATATTTTAAGTTTTCCATTTTGTAAAATGAGTGACGCAAACAGAAAAAAACAGAAGAAAAAAAACAAATGAATGACGATCATCGAAGCACAAATACATGAGTCTATAGCTGTACAAATTTGAATTTGGAATTCCTTACCAAAGAGGAGAAATTTGTGATTAAAGTGGCCAGTACGAAAAACGCCAATTTCATATGTAAGGACCTAATATACATGATATACATTTTGTACCTAACATTATGTTTTATATTTATGATGTGTTATAAATATGTTTTTGGTAATGTAACAACTAGTAGAAACGTTTAAAGCAGTAAAAGGAGAATACGTGCATAATCCCTATCGAAGTATAAATAACAATAATAATTGATTGATTGATTGAGGTTAAAGGTAGCGTGGCTAGTTGGCTAGGGTGTCACTAAGTAATTATATTAATTACACTATTACATACTTTTTTTTCTTTTGTTTAGCTGCAAATTCTTTTTTTTATCTTATCTTATGTATGGTCCGTGTTCCAGCTCCACCCGCAGACGGTGCACGTGACGGCCGTGGTGGTGCAGTACAAGACGCCGACGGGGCGCGTCAACAAGGGCGTCGCCACCACCTGGCTGGCGGCGCACAAGCCCGAGCCCGGCAAGCCGCTTCCGCGCGTGCCTGTCTACATCAGGAAATCACAGTTCAGGTAAATCTCTATCTATACTAAAATATATATGCTTTGTAAAACTAACATCGTCAATTCTTATAATGTAACTAGCGGCCCGCCCCGGCGTCGCACGGGTATAAAATTTTCCCGGAAATTATTCGAATTTTTCTCGCCGTAAAAACCATCCTATCTCTCAAGTTGGATCGAACTGCACATGGTGTGCGAATTTTATTATAATCGGTTTAGTGGTTTAGGAGTCTATTGAGGACAAACATTGTGACACGAGATTTATATATATTAAGATAATTCCATTGTATGGAAGGAGCTGCCTTCTGACACACAGGTAATCCTAGTTTAGGAGTCAGAACCCCATTGTAGTTTGTACATGGAATTTTTACCAATAAAGGAATTAAATTATTATTAGTATTTATAAATAGGTTTTATTTAACTAATATTTATAACACTTGATTATATACCTCTAATATAAATGAATGTTAAAAATTTAAACAGCTGAATAAATATAATTTATTATATTAAAAATGATGCCCATTTATACAGCACAAACTTACAAAATAACCTTTAAACGTTTTTCCTTTTCTGCTCTAAACCGACCGAGGTTAACATAGCCACTCGAATTGTATCTATTTGTGAGGATGTTATCAAAATAAACAACGTAGGTACACAATAAGATTATGATTGAGTCATAAATTGTAGACATTTATCTTGATGCCGTTTATGTCCGTGTAAATGTCATGCTAATGCTGGTAACGTTACGTCACAAAATCGCTATTATTCTTGTAATCACACAATTTAAGCATGTACGCACACAATGTAAGGGGACGCAGAATATCAGTGATCGGCAGCTCTGAGCTACTGGATCAAATGCCCTGCGCCTACCTTTTTTGTTGCCTAAATGTGTTTGCTTACCCATTTCTAGTTTTGAGTTGTTCTATTGTGCACAAAAAATGAATGTTTTTATTTTTATTATAATTTAATTAGCTTAACGAATACCTAGTATAGGCCCTTTAAAATGTACAAGTCAAGGACTGAAGTCGGTTTTACAGACGCTGTGCTCGCAAGCACAAAAGAGGAAACAATACAGATCTTATATTTGTTGTATTGTCCGTGAAAACGTTTATCCAAAAATCTGCCTTTCAAACTACGCAATAAATTGCTATTCGCTGATAAAAGCTCTGTATCACCGCGATAATGATCCAACATTGCTTTTTTAAGGCGTAATACGATATTATCTTCTAATATATAAATGTCACAATGATTTTTATTTTTTTTATAACAATGTTAGTTACCGTGCTCCTCCGAAACGGCTTTACCGATTTTTGCCAAATTTTATATGCGTATTCAGTAGGTCCGAGAATCGGTTACTATCTATTTTTCATATTGCAAAAAAAACGTTTGCTGGGGTCAGCTAGTATCTGTATGTATTTATAAGATAAACGACTTTTGACTGCTTACTGATTATGAATAATCACGAAATCTCGGAAACTATGTATAACACATAGGAAATTGAAATTTGGCAAGTAGGTTTATATAGGGTGTAAAAGTCTGCTAAGAACGGGGGTTAAAAGTTTGTATGAAAGACGTATGCTTGTGAAGAACGAAACTCTTGTAAATTGGCAGTATAGGTTGGTAGTATTGGCAGGTATTTTATACATCGGTTTAAACGGATTTTACAAACTTTACTCGGCAGGTGGTAAATTGGGTTTTGTATTCAAGTCAAATGTTTTTGTATTATGAAACTTAAAACTAATATTTAGCAGTGGACTTCGTACAGCTGAAATAATATTGATGAATGATCTAATTAAAATAGGTCAACCATTAGGCATAAATTTGTTAACAAATATCAGATAAATTATAGTAGTAAAGCGTATACCTTTAGTGGTCTGTAACTGAGCCGTCTTGCACATTTGAATTTTGAAATCAAGCAAGCTTTGACTTTATTGATATTTAGTGTTGTAGTCTATTGATGCCTGCTGCAAATCTAAGCTAGGTATGGATAAATATTATAAAATATTGTCCGATGGAACATGTAGCTATGATAGCCACAAACTATTTTTTATCATATGGCTCAGCCGTCATCTGATCAAACAAACCTTTTAGTAATTATTATAGTTGACGACGTTAAGTCTTTACTATTAAGATTTTTAATGAGATATTTGCAATGGTTCATTGAGTTTTGAATGGTAAATATCTTGTTATAAATTTAAATAGAGTTGAACACCGTAACAGTTTCAAAAGTTATGACGATAAACAAATCTTGTTACACGAGTTAAGGAAATAAATAATAAAGATTATTCATCATGATTATTAATAACATACATAGGAAATTGATACATGATGCTAATACCTAATGATATTCGATGATAATTCTTAAACGTAATGTTATGAAATCTAAGCAGGAAGTATCACTAAATGTGCTGGTTATTATTTAAGATATGAAAAACTATTTTGGTGAAAACGATAACGAACTAAAGAATTTATGTTAAAATGAGCTGTCCCGCCAAACGTTGGTTTGCTATTTACCAATCTTACCCTCACTCTTACCTGTTCTCCTACGCTACTCCTTCTCCCACAACCGATAAAACCTTCAGTTATGTTCGGTTTCGCTTTATCTATACGAATATTATACAGCTGATTATAATAGGTTTGTTTGGTTGATCGCACGTATCTCAAGCACAACAAGTCCGATTGAACAATCATATCAGTTTAAAAAAAATATATCTATGTATGTATGTCTATTATATTAAGTACATCAGATGTCTAGTACCCGTAACACAAGCTAAGAGCTTACCACGGGGCTAGATGTTGTTGTGTGGATTGTCCGGTAATATTTATTTATTTATTTAGATAGCGAAGATGTAAAGCAATATAACGTTGTTCCTGCGGGAAACCCAAGAACACGGGCAACGCCGTTGTCAAAATAAATTGCTAAACTACATATTTACAAGAGTGCGTATTATTAAAACAAACGTTCGAGCTTTTTTAACATGAAATAAACCGTTTGGACGTGTATTTAGAAAATAATTATATATTTATGTTTCCGTCACAGGTTACCATTGCAAACTAAGACGCCAATAGTGATGGTGGGTCCTGGAACTGGGCTGGCGCCGTTCCGAGGTTTCCTACAAGAGCGCGCCTTCGCCCGGGCCAACGGCAAGGAGGTCGGGGACACTATCCTCTTTTTCGGATGCAGGCATAGCAAAGAAGACTACATTTATCAAGAGGTTCGTTAAAAGTTAATTAACTGTAGTTTTAGTTTAAGACAGATTGATGACTTGATACTTCATCAATTTATGATTCGTCTCTATAAAAATTATGACCAAATTTGTATTAAGATAAGGATTGTGCCGCAAGTTTACAAGAAATTAGACCAATATAAGTTTCGAATATCTCATTGTTATAAACCTTATTTAGATTTTGAGAGCGTGTGTAAGCACCAATCCGCATGAGGGTTGTTTATTAATAGCCTTAGTATCAGGCCCTTATTAAAAAAAACACACACACACATCCTTTAGTTCTATCTTGCACCCAAGAGCGAACTGAGTGTGGTTTATTAATACGGGCCTTAAACTATGGTCGTTTAATTAGAACTAACTTCTGATGTTAATTACATTGCTTACCATAAAATATGTATTTTTTTAATAAAGTTATTATTTTCCGTTGAATGAAGCTTGAGACATCTTCTATAAATATAAAATCTGTAGTTCTATGCATAAACCGACATAATTACTAAACATTTCGGCCACAGTAATTCTAACGTGTAATGAATTACTCGGCAGGATTTTGCACCAGTGCAAATTGTACATATAAATTGCATTTGCTTGAATTACACATGCAGGTCGTATTTATGGTTTTTTAAACCATCAGATTCTTAAAATACGAGAAGTAGGTACAGTCAAATTATTAAACCATCTTTTACTTGTCTCTTAAACATGTTTTTGATTGCAGGAATTGGAGCAATATGAGAAGAATGGTGATGTCGAGTTAAACCTTGCTTTCTCAAGAGATCAGGCCCATAAGATCTACGTCTCGCACTTGCTCGAGAAGAAACTGGACCAACTGTGGGACATCATTGGCAACCGCGATGGTCATTTTTATATTTGCGGGTAAGCAATATGTTTGTTACATTCTAGCGACCCGACCCAGATTCGCACGAGATTATAAATTCTTTAATTATTATAACTATCAAACTTAAATAAACTTCATTTAAATAAAGCTAATAGACAGTTAACTGTCACAGCGTTCAATCGCGAAGAGTGGAAGAAGGGTAGGGAGGCCTTTGCCCTGCAGTGGGACAGAATAATAATAACAGACAGTGGAAACGATATAATGTAATTATATACAATGTTAAGATGTCCCATACCGAAGATATGAACGTTTGCTGACGTGGAGAAATATGTAAACCATCATCTTCATTTCAATGTAGGTCGGTCACAGCCGAACATAAGACGGCGTCACAGACTTGCACAAGATTTCTAATATCAATTAAATATACTACTTCAAATGGTATTTCGAAATTGATATATAAAGCGAAAAGGATGTGAATGGTACGCACCAGGCGAAAATATTTTGTTCTACATCACTTCGATTGATGCTTTTAAATTCTTATTTAATCTCTTGGTTACGTTTAGCCTCATTTGTTGATTCAATGTTTAACCCCTTAAAAAAGTTAATAAATCCACTGTTTTAATTTAGTGATTATTATTAAACATCAAAATCACAATAACTTTAATTGATAGCTCTCAAAATAAAAGTAAATAATAATAATTTAAGACTGTCACTCACGAAGAAATTTTATTTACAATTAAAATATAATTTTTTGACAAACAGGATTCCAAATAGAAAAATCTTATATCAAAAAGTACTGTTGCTTGACCTACCCGAACCCTTTCAGCTTTATATACGAACTTTGAATCATCCTGTTGAGTGATCCAATAATGTTTAAAATGTATATTTGTAATTCCTAATCACTTTTCATTTTAGGGATGCTAAGAACATGGCTGTGGATGTAAGGAACCTAGTTCTAAAGGCTATAGTGGAAAAGGGTGGCAAGACCGAGCCTGAAGCCATTCAATATCTCAAGAAACTTGAGTCAATGAAGAAGTATTCTGCTGATGTATGGAGCTAATTTTTAAGATTTAGATTTAATTTTTAAGGACACTGAAAGTTTAATTTTTATAAAATAATAACTTCATAAAATAAAACAATTATTTTTATTTATATAAATTATATTCCGATCAGTGTCCATAATTTGATGACAAGTTTTAATTGCACAAAAATAACTAGGTGGTCTTATTATAATGTCCTTGAATGTGATAAATATTACTATATTACTACGTGATATTGTGTGTATATTGGGAAATAGACAAAAAACTATTTTGATTTTAGAGACGAAATACTATATAATAAGCAGGGTTTTTTATAGAGCGCTCATAATACATACATAATATGTATAATTTTATCTGAAAGCTAGGTTGTATGTATATACATATGTATTTATATTTCTCATGTTTAGGTCTTATTTATAATGAGAAGTACACAGTAATAAATTATATCATTATATACCGCGCGTATGTAATGCATGAATACATTTATAATAAATTACCTCTGGTTATGATCAAATTGAGTTGTTATATTCTATGTAAGTGGACTGGGCATTTAGGTGTAAGTTATGTAAGTTTTAAATATATATTTTAATAAAACATGTTTTATTTTATTTTTGACATTATAATACACACAACAGTTCAGTTCAGTTTCTTGTTATTGGACTTTGCGCTTGAAAACGATGCTACTAAGTTGAACGCGAAATTAAGCAACAGCTTATCAAAAGATGTTGTGATTCAAAAAGTGTCGTGGCGGCGTGACAACTTTTCGTTTTTTTCCGTCTAGCCCCTTTCACAACGCGCGATAAGGAACTTCGTTCCAATAATTAAAAATGTAAGATGCACTGCTGTATGTATTATAAAAATATCAATCTCTGTAGTTGATATCGCTTATCAAGTAGGGCATCCCTTAGGCGCTGCCTGGCGCGTGTGGATTCCCGTGGCGGTCATTATTTAAACTTCACCAAATCAAGCAGTACCGCGAGCGCTGGGAGCGCGTAGTCGATACTAGCAAAGGCTAGTTTCTCCATACGACAGATCCAAGATAAGAGCAGTTTATTTCTGTGTTTTAGATCAAGCTAAAGTTAAGAAAAATTGGAGAGAGACAGGAGAAAAGTATGTTGGATCTGCATGTAGTGCTGTGTCGCTGTTGATTTTGCATCCTACATTATATAGCCGCGCCATAGTATGTATATGCTAATATGCATATTAAAATCACCTAGGTACTTAAATATCAGATTTGGCCAATCGCTCTAATCTATGTAATAGCACTTCCAGGATACAAAAATGAATCATAATTTAATTTAATATTAGGTCCTTACATATGAAATTGGCGTTTTTCGTACTGGCCACTTTAATCACAAATTTCTCCTCTTTGGTAAGGAATTCCAAATTCAAATTTGTACAGCTATAGACTCATGTATTTGTGCTTCGGTGATCGTCATTCATTTGTTTTTTTTCTTCTGTTTTTTTCTGTTTGCGTCACTCATTTTACAAAATGGAAAACTTAAAATATCGCATTATTTACGAGTACGAGTTCCGCCGTGGCACTAGTGCTGCGGAAACAACTCGAAGGGTGAATGATGTGTATGGCGGTCGTGTTGCAAAAGAAAACACAGTTCGTTTTTGGTTCCAACGTTTTCGTTCTGGAAATTTCGACTTGCAGAACAAGCCCCGTGGACGGCCTGAGACTCAAGTTGATAATGAAGAGTTGAAGGCTATTGTGGAAGCGGATCCATCGCAAACCACGTCCGAGTTAGCTGCAGGCTGCGGTGTTAGTGATAAAACTGTTTTAATTCACTTGAAGCAAATTGGGAAGATTAAAAAGCTTGAAAGGTGGGTACCTCACGAATTGACTGAAGCAAACCGGCAAACGCGCGTCGACTGCTGCGTTACATTACTAAACCGGCACAATAATGAAGGTATTTTAAACCGAATCATTACCTGTGATGAAAAATGGGTTCTTTACGATAATCGGAAGCGCTCAGCGCAATGGTTGGATCCTGGCCAGCCAGCCAAATCCTGCCCCAAGCGAAAATTAACCCCAAAAAAGTTACTTGTAAGCGTTTGGTGGACTAGTGCCGGTATTGTTCATTACAGTTTTCTCAAATCTGGCCAGACTATTACGGCTGATGTCTATTGTCAGCAATTGCAAACCATGATGGAAAAGCTAGCGGCTAAACAACCTAGGCTGGTCAATCGCTCCACGCCACTGCTGCTTCACGACAACGCTAGACCACACACTGCGCAACAGACGGCTACTAAATTAGAAGAGCTTCAATTGGAAAGTCTAAGACATCCTCCGTACTCCCCGGACCTTGCTCCAACAGATTACCATTTTTTTCGAAATTTGGATAACTTCTTGCAAGGGAAAAAATTCAACTCCGATGGGGCAGTCCAAATCGCCTTCAAAGATTTTATTGATTCCCGTCCGACTGGTTTTTTTAGTAAAGGGATCAATGAACTACCTATAAGATGGCAAAAGTGCATAGAAAATAATGGTTCATACTTTGATTTATTAAATATATTATATTAAAAAATATTCGACTTTTTGTTCCTCCCATACAAAACGCCAATTTCATATGTAAGGACCTAATATTAATCTGACGCGATTCTAATTTAGTACTACGAAATAGCGATTTTTATTTTTACACATTTAACTAATGCAGGTTTGTGACACATACAAATCGTCAGATTTATTGAATAGGAGTTTGTTTTAGGTTCACTGAACATCCCTTAAAGAAAACTACCGCGCTCGAATAAGTTTGTTTCATATTCAACCCTTCCGTACTACCACCGTCATCAAACGGTCACATTAAGTTTACCCACTTATAGGGGTGTGCGTTCGCCCAGAAAAAAGTATCGTCTTTTCAAGAATCGAATGATGCTATCTGCATCATTCGATAAGATTAGCGCCCTATGTCGAGTAAATGTGCCCAAAATTTTAAATTTGTGCCTCCAACGGCTGCAGAGTTATTTAAGAAAAACTGATTTTGCTGCACGAACGTTCGCCCAGCAAAACTTTTTAACGCGAATTCCTTGGTCTTGTTCATTCGAGAGCCAGAGCATCAAATTACTTATCTAATATCGTAGTCCGTGTAGTTGTGTCTATATATTTTAAGAAAAATGAATTGCTGTTCGCGTGTCCCTCTAAAACTGGAGAACAGCGTGGCTGATATTGCTAAATTCGTTGTCCAGGAAAACATCTTGTTAAGGAGAGTGAAATGATTACTATGGATGGATCAAGACAAATTCGTATCTCGTGGAACTTAACGAAAAAAAAAACATATTTTTAAAACGATAATTTATTGATTTAACCGCAAATATATTAGTTATTTACAAACATAAGTAGGGACGTCAACAAAATGCAAACGCAGGACCAACAGTTTGGTTGTATTCGAAAAATGCACAATAAGTTTACAAATAATGTATTTGTAGTTACTTTCCCATTATTACACACACATGTATGTATTGACCAAATAATCGAATACAAACCGTAACTGTACTCATACTTAGGAATTATTCTAATCTTGTCTTCTACATAATAACGGTCAAAATCACAATCTATATTTTCTAGGAAAAAGCTTGCCAACTTTACTAAAAAATTACTAAAACAAACACTACCTATTCCTTCAACTTATCAAAATACTGAATTTACTTAAAAAATGAAATATCAAATTGCTTTACATCTACTTTTTACAGTACACTAACTAAATTATTAAACAATTCAGGATACGCAAGTGCTCATTATAACCATCTGAGTTTACTTAGGTTTTATGTAATTCACAACTGAAGACAGCTGCATTCTTCTGGTTAGAATCTATATTTAGTGCCATCTGAAAGGAAAAATGGAAGCACTGACCACAAAGAGGATGTTATTGTAGATGACTAGAAAATTTGCAGTATATATTATTTATGCTTCTCATTTCCATTTAACACAAAAACATAGATGACTTAATAGTTCACTTACTGCAAATGTTCCAGCCATATCCATAGCAATGAATATGAAAATATATTATGAATTAATATCATACCAGCATAGACAGGGCACACAAGTTCCATTTTGTATCTTCTTTTACAAATTATTTAATCTAAACATTGTATAACGTTACTATACATTTTCAGTCTTTACGCACAAAGAGAAACAATAAGCATAAAATATAAGTGAGGATACACTTCACTGTTTCAATTTACATTTTGTGACTTACAGCTTTGTCACAAAAATGATAGCACTGAGATCCAAAGGCACTTGTATTTACGGCATTAAAGCCATGGGGACTATGAATAATATTTATCTGAAAATAATAGTGAAAGAAATTTGGCACTAAGAGCTTTTAAAATGATTTGAACCTGCATACAAAAAGTATGAAAAACAAGCATAAATGTAGTTACTTATAATTTAAGAAAAAAAATGCTTTTGGGCAGTTTTATAACAAAATGTTAATTAATTTATAATGAGCATCCTGAACTTCTTAACTCACTAATGAAATCAACGTAATTTTAACAGTTTATATTTAAGAAACAGCCCATTTCTGGCGCCAGATAACACACTTATTGCTACTATTAATTTATCAATGACTTCTACCAATCAAACAGTTTTAAGCATATTGTGTTATGTTACTAATGTGGGAGCCTAGACGTATTAGTACTTGTCATAACAATAATCTAGGTGGATCAAGTCAACAAGTGATGTTTATTAATCCTATATAATTTGTTTTGTATATTATGTACTTCATCAATAGTGATTCAGTATAACAGACCATAAACAATTTAAAACTACATCAAAATAATAGTCTATAGAAAATAAACAAATATTAATTTATCAGCTACAAGTCACAACTCGTAAGATGAGACTAAAAGCATAGCCATTGAGAGACTTGGCATTTACTTTTAGGTAGCCGGTATAGTCTCGAGTGTAAAATATATGTACATGTGTCAATTAAATGAAATGCAAATACTCCAATATGAAACTAGTCAGCGTAATCATCGTCGGAGTAGGAAGCATAGCCCGCGGCGGCTCCAGGCCCTCACGAGTCAGTCGGCACGTCCCACTCCGCCAGCCCGCGGTCCACAAGCTCTCTATTCAGGAATATTACTTGCTGAAAAAAAAAATACAAAACAACATTGAACCAATGCCAATTTTTTTTTTGTGGTTCATCTTGAAGAAACCTTGATCTTTAATAGCCTCATTGATCTGTAAATATTGAGATATTTCTGCATGGCCTTCTAGTATTTTGCCTAAGGTTATTGCAATTCCTCAGTTAATGTATGTAGTATAACACTCACACATGCATCAAGGTATATTATAATAACCCTGATCCATGTGTTGATAGCCAGTTTTTAACCCCCGACCAAAAAAGAGGGATGTTATAAGTTTGACATGTCTGTCTGTCGGGGACATCATAGCTACGGAACGCATGGAATGATTTCAATTTAGGTTTTTTTTGTATGAAAGGAGTTCGGAGTGAGTGTTCCTAAACATGTTTCATAAAATTCGGTTGTGCCGTTTAAAAGTTAAGGGGGGGAAGGAAAACCGAAAATCTGCAAAAATACTCGAGTGGGACATCAATCAAAAGCGCATCGCGTGCACATTACAAAATATTATGGTGTTTTACTTTTAAGGAAATTAAGGCATAGGAATCGGAGGGTTTTTCTTAAATTTTAAATTTAGATTATAGAATGAAATAGTATCTAATATTATATTAATCAGTAATTATTGTAACTGTTCCTCAACAAAGTGTCTACTGAGTGTTTTCTCCATTTCAGAATTTTATCGTGTAGAAAATTTGGTAACTTCAAAAGTATGAAACCAACAATGAATAAAATGTTGAATACATATTATAATACTCTCTGTGCAAGTTGTCCACCTTAACAATCCTTTGCCAAAAACTATTAAACCATTCCATGTAAAACATACATCAACAACTTTTCAATTAATAGTGAAAGTTTCTCTCATAGGCAAAATTAAAGGCTATTAAAGATGAGATTATTCTTTCATAAGTTTATAAACTTTATGTAACTGTTAAATACATATACTATCTCTGCACGCCGCGGCCTTCACCGCATTATTTGGATTTTCTCGTTGAAATAAGGTTATTCTTACAAAGTACCTTTTATACATAGCTAGAGATGTTTAAAATTATAATTACACAAAAAAAAAACGACAATATATTGTCTCTCGTGAGCGGCGTAGAACCCGGCCATCTTACTTGAAGAATGGCAGCAGCCTTGGACCATATCACTTACTACAGAGTTCGCCTAATTCGCCTACCAACAACGCTGCCTCATTGTGCTTGAGAGAGACCTAAGTGCAGCAGTGGATTTCTAACAGCCCAAACAAACGGACGATATGATACGATACCTGAGGATGAAGAGTGAGGTAGAGATGCACGAGGGGCAAGCCTGTCTCGTCGTAGCCGGCGACCTGCGCGTGTAACAGTTGTCCCGCAGTCAGTCCGGCCATTATGCGTAGCGCCTCTCCGCTCCATTCTGGTTCTATAACAAATTACATTTTAGAAGAAAATAAGTGGAAAACAATTAACCAACTGAGTATCATACAGGTGCTTGCTGAAAAGATTTGTATAAGCAATAAATTAAATTTTGTCAAAAGATCACTTAAGTAAATCCCATTGTTATAAATTGATATTGATGTTCTGTGCTATTAATGTGTCAAGGAATAAATATTTATGAAAAATTTTTGTGTATTATAAATAATATTTTGAATTAAAAATATAAGCAGATATTCCATATTTAGTTACATCATAAGGTTTTGTACTATTTATGTGTCAACAAATGTATTAAATCCTTTTCATATATATTTTTATGGCATTATGAATAATTATTTCCATGTTTATATCACATTATTTTCAAGTTATTTGTTAATATTTCTTTATAATCCTTAGAATAGAATACAATAATTTATTTGCCAAAAAACTTATAAATGAAAATATTATCTTGGGACAAACTTCATTTCAACATAGAATTTTTAAATGAATGAAATACTATTTTATATACCTATCATAATTAGTAATATTTAATTTACCATTATTAGCGGGTTTGACAAATGCCAATAAAGCCTCTGTTGCCTGGAAAGGCAGCGTCATGAAGTCCGAACGGATCTGTTTTAGCTGATCGTTGTCTACTGTGAGGTAGCCCCCAAAGTCGACTAACTTCACGACAGATGTATCGTTTTCTTCCGAGGTGGAGATTACTTGCGCGCGATACCAGTTGTTTTCGGTCGGCGCGGCGCAGATAGATCCCTCTGTAAAGAAAAGTATAGATAATTAATAACTAAATATAAATATACAAAAAGTTCTGTAAATTTACTAAAAACATAAATAAATAAAATTCAATTTCATAGAACTTAGATTAAATCTTCCAAGTTCAGTTGTAAATTGTTTTATGATTTCAAAAATGTATTATTAATACATAGTTATAACCAAAGACAATATACATACATAAAACTTATTCAGATTGCATAGCACAGAAACATAATGACCATGACACCAAAACATGTCTTTTAAAGTTGTGTCGATATCATGAATTAAAATATTACCATACATAAATTAAAATGAAAACGATTATATGCATGATATTTGATTTTGCTTTTAACAATTTGTCGGCGAAAGTGATTGATTTTAATTATACATACTTTCTTATTTTTATTGCCTGTCATTGTCTCTAGATAAAACGCATTATATAAGGTACCAAGTTACTTATATCGATCGAACCGATCTACGCGGCAACATACGTCACGGAAAAAGGAGAGCAAGTCCAGTTGTCTTGTCAGTGATGTGGTAACAGTAAACAGGTTTTACCTTTCACAGGGCGCGGCAAGGAGGGCACATCCGGCTCCTGGTATGTGGAGGCCATAAGACGGTGGAGCGCGTGCAGCGACGGGAACGTCGGGTGCAGGGGTTGTTGCAGGAAAAAGTGACCAGCGCTCACCAGACACGTCATAATCGTGTCATTGTTTACAGACTCCACTAACTGTAAATTTATTAATATTTAAATACATTTGCACAATTCCAATAACTTTAAAATTGGACCAATGGAAATTATATTAATGGTATTTGAACAAAGAATGTGTCAAAACAAATTTATGAGTATAAGAAGTTAACAGAGATATTGGAATGAGGTCAATGATAATTTTGTAGTTTTAATTAAGGCCAAATGTGGCATAGTGATATTTTTCAACATTCAGCATTTTTAATGTAAATTAAAACATCAACTAGAGAAATGATAGAAGTAAGCACCGGAAGCAAACACATATTTGTAAAAACTACTAACTAAATAACTGGAGTTCATAAATTGATGCTTTACTAGGTCAAATAGTTCCCGAGGTTAAGATGAGGAAGATTTGATTTGTTACACAAACAATTTGTTATATATTAAAAAAAATTAAAAGAAAATACCATAAAAACTTTACTATATGTCTGAGATATGGTAGCTTAAAATCTGGATCAAGTCTACTACAAAACAGTTAACTTTGGTGGTAAAATATAGATAAGCAGACTTACTTGAAGAAACTCTGGTACAAGAGGAGTTAGCCTTTGATACAGCTCTGCACTAATTTCTTGAAGAGAAAAGGTGGGGAATTTATTTACTGGGAATTTTTCTCTAATCATATCTAAAGCTGCTTCAATTTCACCTTGTGTTCCTAAAAAGAAAGATAATAATGTAAAAAATGTAGTTACTTCATGGTTATAATCATGGCATTGGTTAATTTATTTACCTTCAACAGCACAAATTTTTTGTTTCACTGTTTCAGGATGTCTTCTCACATACACTGTTGCTCCTGTTTTAGATTTAATTTGGGTGACAAATGACCCATGCTTGCCTATAAGTAATCCTACTAGGCTCTGTGATATGAGAAATTGGTGTATCCTAAGGGCTGCTTCAGATGGAACTATGTTAAGATTGGCTGGAGGGGGACTAGCGGCTTCAGAACAGCCTTTACCACTGTCACTGGAACCCTGAAAATATAATTGTGTTAGAAAAATTGTCACAGTTCTTTTGGAACTTCAACAGAGGATAAGTTTATAGCATTTACCTCACTATGGTTATCGGAGAAATTACACATTGAAGGACTAGCTAACATAGGATCTACTGGGCTGTGGTTTGCAGAGTCCCTCTCAGAGATATGTCTACTCTGTGCTGTGGAAAATCTATTATCACTGTCATTACTATCACTAGGTTCGTTATCAACATTATTTTCATCAGTACTGTTAACTTCCTCATTTGTAATTTTTTCCAATGTCTCCTCAGGCTGAGTGCTGGGTAGTGGGTATTCAGTAATATTATTACTATTATTAACACACATTTTAGTAGTTGCTGAGGAGCTCTTATCATCCTCTGTACAAGACATGTTTGTTTTCAAAGGTAATGTGTTGGGTGGTGATTCTTTCACAATAAATGATGCTCCAATTTTACATGAGCTCACCACCAAATTCTGTTTGTCAAAACCAGCTGACACTCGCTTCTCATTCACCACAGACTTCTTTTTACTTATGATTTTTTCTATTTCTATATCAACTTCCTCATCTGTCAATTCCAATGGAGAAGATCTTTGAGAATTCATTCCACTGGGCTTGATATCAATTGGTGCTGACTTGATGATGGAGTGGTTTGATTTTCCCAAGGGAGATGCCTTCTGAGCCTCTGCGTGGGCATTAAGAGCTTCTGCGAGTTCTTCTCTAAGGCTTTTCAACCTTTCCCTTCCACCAGGGTCAGATTTGGCGTATTCTCTTTTTTTCTTGAACCAAAATATACCTAGCAATACAGCTATTGATGGCACAGACCACATGAGTAACTGACGACAAGGTGCCATTTTGATGAGCCACTTTTAGTATTATTCTAGAACAAATAAGTTAGGTCATATAAACTGAAAACTAAATGTACAAATTAACTATAACTTTTGCAAATAGAATATAATATTTGAACAAAATGAATACATACAGCAGGGGATCTTGTTCAGCGCTCTGTCAATATACTACTCCACATTTTTTTTTATAATAAAATGTAACTAGGCTGCCAATTTGATAGTTTTAAGATAAGCAGTTGACATACTTACATGTGAACACTCCATATTGAATTCGCAAAATCTATTTCTTATCATCAGATTGATTTATTGTTATCATTAGACACAACTACAAGATTGTGTCCCCAAACGTAAATAGGTTACTGTCCCGCGTGTTTATTTACAATCTAAATTGGCACATGGAAACTAAAATAGTAGGTACCCAAAATAATTATTATCTTACTGTTTTAAGATGAATAACGTAGCATAGAAAAAATGATGAGTTTGTAATTGTGGGCTACCAAATTTACTATTTATAATGGCAGTTTATTTACATTATTATTGAAAACTATAATTATTACACAAAATTAGCACACAATAATTAAATGAAGGTATAACAAAATTAACTTGTATTTTAACGATAATCTAGGTAAATTACTATTACTTATTGTAAGATGAACTTTAGGAGCCGGTGAGGGTCACAAGCGGTATGAGGAAACCTTCATGGGCAACACGTAAGCAAATGTGGAATGGTAAATGAAAGGTTACGCAATTATACCTGAATTGAAATCTGACTTGATGTCAGAATAACATTACAACGTTTTAAAGGTATTTGTAGAAATATCCATATTTATCAGGGAATGAGTGTTGTTGGAGATAAAAACGCGACCAACCAGCCTGCGGTACAATTCCAAGCGAGCATGCATGATCCAAATCGGGAAACATGCCACCGGCACCAGTAGAAATGGTATACTTACGAAGATTTTCCAAAAACCGAATGCGCACTTTTAACCGAGATATTGCATATACTCCGAAACGATGACCTAACAAATAATACTGCAAAATTTCACCAATTTTCCCCAACAATCCACGTGCTCACTATGTTTTCGAAGCACAACAAAATCCAATATGGCGTTCGTGTTGGCTGCTCGTTGACCTTTCGTCGGTCGAGTTTAGCGTTGTCTATGGTTATAGCTGAAAAAAAACGTCAAGTACAATCAAGCCAATGTCATGAATTATGCTGTCAAGCCTAAACGTAGTGCTTTTCAAGCCATTCATTTGAGTTTCACATCGATTAACTCCAAATTATTATGGCGTTATAAAATTTTATTTTACTCGACACTGGCTAACTGACCACGTTGACGCTGAAAACGATTAAAAATTATATATAAAACATAGTGCTTACACACTCTTTATTATATATCATTATGTTAAAATTAGAAACATGCATCTAAGAATCTAAAACTAACGATTTTATTGATTCAGAGTACTTTACATTATTTAGCGAAACTGAAGACATTGTTGTTTGCCTGACCACCTTTTAGAAAAACTGTTTTAAATAAATCATGGACTTAACGAATCAGTAGATAAAACTTATTTTATTGTAGATTTGAAAAATGATTGATATTATAGCAGTAGGGTTTCTATTATTGGAATTTACTCCTTAAGAAACGATTTGAGTTATAAGGCCCGGTATGGAAATTTTATGGGGAGTAAAATCAAGTGTTAACAAAAGTTGAGGCGTTACGTAGAAAGAGACAAACATATATATCTGTAGGATTCAACGTGTAAAAGAATGAGATGGAATACCGTCGAAACGTCTCGTTCGAAATAAGAACTTTAACGCATTTTGATTGGTTGTTTGTTGTGTCTCTGGAATGCGAGTTACCATTTTTGACATTCGAATACGCGTTCGAAAAAGTATTCGTCTAGCTAGCATTCACTTAGAATTTCTCAGTGAGTAGAGGTGAGAGTGCAAAGTTATTCAGTATATCATAATATCTATCTAAATAATCATCAATATTTACAAAAAAAATTTGGCCGGCCGTTTCTTTTTCACTTGGATATCGTCTTACAAAGATAGCTTTTAAGGTTTTGTGCAGGGAACTAAAACAATTGACGAATTTATGGTCCTCTCAACGCGTTTCGTTGGAACATATAATAAGTAGGTACCTTCTGTTATTTATTAATTAAAATATTAAAAAGAAGCTAGGTATAGTTTCGGCACCTAATTAATTTGTTCTTTGC
This sequence comes from Gymnoscelis rufifasciata, assembly GCA_929108375.1. Taxonomy (NCBI): domain Eukaryota; kingdom Metazoa; phylum Arthropoda; class Insecta; order Lepidoptera; family Geometridae; genus Gymnoscelis; species Gymnoscelis rufifasciata. The sequence goes on along the minus strand of OV815308.1, from coordinate 7,938,377 downwards.
AGTATTTTAGAATGATATTATAATAATAATTCAAAGTGAAAGAAATCAATCATCCTAAAATTGGATTTGTATAAATTGAACACAATTATTATTATTTTGTAACATACTTTATGTAATACGCTTTATTGAAGTAATATACACAATCCGCATAATTACAGATATAATGTTTGTTTCTCATAACATTTTAGATGCGTTCATGTACCCTTTTTTTCTATTCGAAGTACATATATCATAATATCGTTCGTAAGTAGTAAACTCCAATCGTGCGTCGTAGCTGACACACACACACACTTTTTTTTTTTTCATTACTCTATCTATGATGACTAAGCTCGGCCTCTAGGCTAGGTACTACTTAGGTATATTGAGTTACGTAGTAATTTACTATTTAGAATTGATGGTGAAAAAAATATGGGCGGTATAGGTAGATATTTTGGCGCTAATATAACATAAACAATAATATAGACAAGCTTAGAAAGATTATAGCGACTTAACTCTTATGGTTTTTTTTACAGTCCCTAAGCCCATTAAGTGAGAATGGTTGTTAAGCAAACTTTGATTCGATTAGTCTAGATCTGGCAATGCTGTTCTTACTGATCCCCGAAAGTCAGCGTTGGTTGTGTAGTTCTTTTGTTCTTGTTTTCAGGTCTGTGCAGTAAAAATATCAGCGGTAGAAAGGAATGCGGGCCTTCTATCTGATAAGACTTACTGGTCGTACGGGGCCAGAACTTTCAGAATAAGAACTAATAACTCCAGACCTATTTGTTGTTGTTCCGTTTTTGTCGCCAGTAAATGCTCAAAGCAGTAGCGTAGCAAGGTTACCAAGGGTCCCGGGGCAAAAAAAAAATTGGGACCATAAATTCATTAGGGGATAGAGGGTCTCGATCTTATTACTTAGACTTCACAAGTATCTTAGGCTAGGCTGTATCTCTCAAGAACCATGATGGACATAATTTGAAGGAATAAAAAGATATAAAAAATAAATATTTAATCCTTCACATACAACAAAATGTCGAAAATTCCAATTTTCTCACATTTTTGAAGTGAAACTTCTATAGAATCGTAGTGATTTCAAACCGGATGCAAAAAGATGAAACGGAAATGGTAAGAGACACAAATACAATGCTTTATTTAAATTTCTTTGCGCGAATCTTCGTAGTTGAGACTACGAAGTATCGTGCAAAGAGGTATTGCTGTATTTTATTTATATTATTTTGTAACATACTTTATGTAATACGCTTTATTGAAGTAATATAAATAATCCGAATAATTACAGATAATGTATATGTTTGTTTCTCTTATCATTTTAGCAGATGCGTTCATTTACCCTTTTTTTCTATTCGATATAATATCATAATTATAGTTCGTAAGTAGTAGACTCCAATCGTGCGTCGTCGTAGCTGACACACACACTTTTTTTTTATTCTTCTTATTCTTTCGTCGATTTACTGAAGTTTCACTTCTATCGTGTGTGAATCGTACACACACCTTTTTTATTTTGAAGTGTGTCTTTTGTGAAGTTTACGTTAGCATAAATAAATTGTTGTTGGTATTTATATTCCGGAGTGGATCGATGTTATATTAATTCATTAATAGAATTTCTGATAGGACTCGGGCGGCCCTTAGAGCTTGGGGGCCCCGGGGCTAGCACGCCCGCCCGTAGCTAAGCCACTGGCTTATAGTGGTTTAAAAAAATCATCCAATGCTAATTGTGGCATTCGTTCATTAATTTTGAGTTTTGAGCTCTAGGTATTCTTCCCTGTTAGACCTTTGTACATGGTAGAGTTGATGGCCAGCTAATAGTGGTTCAGTACCTACTGAGCTCAGTTCCGGTCAAGTTCTGCAAATAACTTGGAATTTTTTGGAGGATAGGGTAGGTCCGAAGTCTTGCGTTGTGCAATTGTAACAAGTACATAGTAAAACTTTATAATGAGTGCTTTTATAGCTACGATTTTATGAGAACCTAACCTGGCGTTTTAAAATGTCTATTGCTTCTAGATCTTCATTCCCAATCTTAGACCACATCGTCACGTGAGATTGTGGTCAAATGAAGGCTCATCTAACTAAATTTTGTGCAGATGTTCATATATCGTCAAACCTTGAAAGGTTCTTTTTATAGAAGTTTACTACATAGTTTAAGTAGGTACAGTTATCTAAGATAGGTACAGGAGTACTACAACAAAGATTACGAAGCTGTCGTCACGATCGAAATCGGTCGGACTTAACACACCTACCTATTCTAATTCGTATGTATTATATATTATTGTATGTACCATGTACATATATTATATGTACGACTTGCCAGAACCTTGTAACCAAATTGTTTAATGCATTTTTTTTAATATAAAGTTGACTATACTTATTCTCAAAAACCGCTGAACGATTCTTTAGGCTAGTGGCGCCGTGGGAAAAGTTCCGCTTGCGACGCTAGGGGTAGCGGGTTCGATTCCCGCCGAGAGTTCAAGTGTTTGTATGTTCTGCAAACACTTTTCTCCTTGGTCTGTGTCCGTAAATATTATTAATTTATAAGGCGGTTTTCAGAAATTGGTGTGATCAAGAGGAAGGTTTTTTGTAGTCCTTATTCTGAAGGTTTTTGCATCCGTGCGTAGTTGCAACGGGTCAGCTCGTAACAGTATAAATTAAATCCTATCGTGTACGACGATGTTAGGTTTATTGTGTGATCTGTGACATCTATCCGCCATACTTCTCACGTAGACGTAGTGATACATACTCTTTGATACTGCTATGCTAGCACCTGTGGGTTCGAGAGAAAGGAGGAGCCTGTCTACCGCTGCTGTGTGCGTGAGAGGAATTGAAGCCAGACAGACTGGCGTCTTAACGCTACGTAACGAAGCTGTTGACCCTCTCACATAAGAAGATACCACTCCCAAATCTTACTAAAGCTACCTGCACACCCATTATGATGATGATATGTCATCAATTCGCAGTGAGGGTGACAGGTTCATCGCGTGGTAGGCGATTGTTCCCCGTTTATGAGCTTCTTTTTGGTGATCTTGGTCACCAAAAAACTCACGTTCCATTAATAAGACCCGCAATATTCCCACACTATCAAAATCTTATTTAATACGCATTAAAATAATATAATGCTAGTTATTTCCCGAAGAACTATTTGACCACGTTAATTTTAATAGATAGGTACCTATTAAACCCATATTTGTGGTCAAAAATCTCATCTGCCTCAGAGGAGCTCAGCTCTGCGCATGTAGCGGGTTCGACCCGACGAGAGTGGTCAAGTGTGTGTATGTTCTGCAAGTACTTCCTCTTTGTTCTGGGTGTTTAATATGTATGATAAAAAAATTTTATATATAGGTACTAACTGATCCCAGCAAACGTTGTTTTGCAAAATGAAAAATAGATGTTGGCCGATTCTCAGACCTACTCAATTGTTTCGGAGGAGTACGGGAACGAAAACTGTGACACGAGAATTTTATTTAGAAGATATACATAAATGTCTATTATATTAAGTAGGTACAGATGTCTTGTAACCATAACACAGGCTTAGAGCTTATCATGGGGCTAAATGTTCTGTGGATTGTCCAGAAATATATAATTTAAACTCACCTATTTTTAGAGGGAGGTCTATATCCAGCATTGGGCATTCCATAACCGAAATGGTGATGATACTTCAACATCCTCCACATTTTAGCGCTTGGTCGTTGATTGTTGAATATAGGCCTCCCTCCTCAAAATAGAATGGGAGGCCTTTATCCTATGGATGTCGTTGATGTCCAATAGCCAAGTTGCCTAAATGAACATTTATAGTCCGCTTTGTAAAGATGTAAGTTTATTTTTTTAACCCCAACCAAAAAAGAGGGATGTTATAAGTTTCACGTGTCTGTCTGGGACATCATAGCTCCCGAACGGATGCAGCGAATTCAATTTAGTTTTTTGTATGAAAGGTGAGTTTGGCGCGAGTGTTCTTAGACTTGTTTCATGAAAATCGGTTGTGCCGTTAAAAGTTATGGGGGGAAGGTAAAAAACCGAAAATCTGATAATATACTCGAGTGGGATATCAAATGAAAGCGCATCGCGTGCACATCTATATAAATAAAAATGAATTGTTGTTCGTTAGTCTGATTAAAACTCGAGAACGGCTGAACGGATTTATGCCATAAACCCTTAATATTTTATTTTAATTTGTTTTGTTTTTGTTTTAAATTGTACCTTTATATTTTTACCGGAGACTTTCTTACAATTATTGATATTTAATTAATTATATATTGTTTTATCTGACATTTTTGTGCCCCTATACAGCACATATTGTTAATTCTGTTTGACGAGTCATAGTTACTGCACTAGAATAAGTACCTATTTGTATCTATTTTTTCCTGTACCTGTTTCTATGTGTTCTTTCTGTGACAATAAATGATCTGGATCTGAATCTTTATCTTATCATAGTCTTGAAATGTTCGTGGAGGTCTAGGGAAAGTTTAAAAGGTGAGAAAAAATCAAATAATTGCCGGGAAAAAAATTGAATAAAAACCCGTGCGAAGCCGGGGCGGGCCACTAGTTTAAAATATTAAGGAGTTTAACTTTTAAGGAAATCAAGGAATTGTAATTGGGGGTTTTTCTTAAATTTAGATTTATTAATCTAGCACACTCAAACATCACTGGCTGTGTTGGAAAAGTGGTTTTATTGAAAAGAGTAATAATGTCTGCTTTATTTCCATTCTCTAAATTTGTTAAAGTTTTGTTTTCATGGCTTGGAAACTACACTATACCACCTATACTTATCATTATTGTCAATTCATCCCTAGGAAGTTAACTGTTGGACATAGGGCTCACTCTTTTAACCCTTAAATGCATGTTGAATCAAAAATGAAACAACAACTTTCTCTCGTTCCAGAAAAGTTTTAATTTTGATTACTGACTAACGGGGTATATTAATAGAAGGTAGAATAGTTTCTGAACGGAAACAAAATTAAAAAAAACAATATTGGGCTACCATTTATATTATGGATGTCATTGTTTATTGATTGCCGGGAGTTTTGGTAATTGGTGAAATTGAAAGTTTTCATCTGGTAAAATTATAAAAATCTTGCCGCGAATTGTGTTAGAAAAATATAATTATTGAAGGTAAGTAGTTTGGCTATAACATAGAATCATTATTTTTAGATGAATTTGGATAGAATACACATAACAAGTATTTTTTTGTTTGTATCAAAATTGAGACTTCATGCATTTATGACATGTTTTAGATGCATTTTCACATGGTTGTGGGTTTGAGCTGTTTTGACTTTTTTGACGAATGGCTCGAAAAAATATTGCTAAGAGGGATATCGAAGATTACCTAAGGAATTTGGAAGATGGTTACCTATCAGAGGATGGCTGTGAGGTGGATGAAGATGATCTCGGAGAATAACCGACTCGTGAAGAGCTTCAAGCAATACTAGAAGATGAAAAGGAAAATGAAGAACCTAGACCCGGTGAGCAAGATCGTAAATAATGAGCCAAGTACACGTAGCTCCCATCTATCCTATTCGTCACATCAACCCTTTGATATGCAAAGGTGGAGAAAGCGATTACTTGCTTTAAATTTCAAGAAGACAACATACAATTTCTAGGTTGCAACGGTATTCCTCATGAAATAATGAGACTCGAAACACCTTCTCCTATTATTTTACTACCGATCTCATGATAAAATAATTGAAGAAACAAACAGATACTCTGTCCAAAAGCAACCTGATCGGCCCGATTGTGTGACTGAATGTGAGTTGCGTAAATATGTGGGGATATTGATATTTATGTTAGTATACCACTACCCTAATGTTCGCTCCTTTTGGAATAGTAAATATGGCTTCCAGGCCATAAAAGAAACTATGCCTGTAAACAGATTTGAAAAGATAAGGTGCATCCTCCACACCAGTAAACGATCCTAATCATTACAGACTTCACAAGATGCGTCCGGTAATAGAACACCTGAACGAAAGATTTGATAGCGTACCCATGAATCAAAGTCTCTCAATAGATGAGCAAATGTGCGCTACAAAAAAAGGCCATTTCATGAAACAGTACTTGCCCTTCAAACCTCACAAGTGGGGATTCAAACTGTTCATTGATGGGATATGCCTACAAATACATTATTTACTCCGGCAAGGACAATGATCCTATGTATGATCCACAGTAGCTTTGCAGAAGAACCAGCCCCAAAGCGCAGGAATGTCCTATAGGTTATGCCATCATGAGACATCAAACATGATTGTTCTGATCACAAGCAAACTAGGCAGAATCATCGTATCCGGTGTATGATGCCAGGGTGTAAGTTCCTTACATTATGTGTGAAAAATGTAAAGCTTACTTATGCTCCAAAAGACCTCTGACTGTTTTAATAAATTCCATGTGTAAATACTTGACGATAAATAAATGTTTTACAAGTTCTATGTTCCTCATTGTTACCAAAAATGACAGGTCAAATGCATGTTGTATCAGAAATGATACAAATAGTTTTAAGAATAAAAAAACATATTTATATGCTCATGATTTTTTTCGTATTTTTTTTCGTTATCTAAGAGTATTTTGTCAGCCCATAATATTTTTTTTGTAATAAAATAAAAATTCATGCATTTAAGGTTAATTTAATATCATACAGAAAGGAGGTTTGCCATTACTCACTCAATTTGAAAATGACACACTTCTAGTGTTATATGCAACAACACAAAGTATTTAATGTCACAGCAGTTGAAACATCCTTAGTGAACTTTGTTTTTGTGTGCAGTTACTTCAGCTTGTGTGAATATGAATAACTCATGCCTAACCTGGACTCTTTCAAGTACTGACAGGTTACCAGGTTTTATCGCATATCTGCCTTGCTATCCCAGTTACTAAGAAAAATCTGATGATTTTACAATATTTTCAAAACAGTTCTGGGCTAGTTTTTGCAGGGATTGAAGTTACATCTTTTTTTGAGTATTTCCACAAGAACTTGAGTACTCAGTGGAAGTGCCCAAGCAGGTGTAAAGTAATTCCTAAATTTTAATCTGAATCACTTGAAGATTGCTCATGTGAATTAGATATGGGCTGAAATCCAGAATTCCTGTCTCCAATGGCTTCCCTAATTTATGTGTAGTTAAGTCAATACTTCATTTCTATATTAATCACTATACTTTTATTTTTTTAGGTTTTCTAGAAATATTGCGTTATTTTGCTATTATTCAGAGAAAATTAGTGACTGAGACAGATTTAAATAAAAAGATCTTAAAATATAAATATTTATAGCTGAAATATATATATACTTTAATGAAAATATAGTATAATATTAATAACTGATAAATTTTACTAAATATCTTTATTATAGTTAAGTTCAATGCCAACTTCATGCGACATTGCAACTTGCACTTTAGACACAGAATACAAAAAGGTACCTACTAGAGTTCAATAATCAATAACTTTTGAGGCCTCTTACAAAGTCAATTCTGACCCCCGCAAACAGTTAAGTAAGTTGGAATGAATGATTGTTGTCAAACGGCATTGTGATCTGCTTCATTTTGAATTTTACTATTTGAATAAACAAGGAATAACTGCTGTTTTACACAGCATTGTAAGCTTAATATAAAACCAATGACAACAACACAGAACAATAGAGACAACAAACCTACAGCACACAAATACTTGGCTTGAAAATAGTAGGCAACCAAGCATCAGTTATTTGTGATATACTTAGAAGTTTTAATTTTTTATTTTTTTATATTTTACACACACAATGAAGAAACTGAACTGAAATAGACAGATAAACCTCCTGTGATAGCTGCCATTTACCAATAAAATAACTGTTAATGAAATTGCAATAAATTTTAGTCCGTTAAATGAAATAATTTGATGGTGTATTATACAATTTTTTAATTTATATATACATTCCTTAAACTTTTAAAAATACTTTCAATGGTCTTAACTGAGAACAATTCAAGGAATGTTTAACTAATTATAAATTGACCCATGAATATAATGGTAGTTTTAAGTTTTACATAAATAAATAATGGTATACCTCATATAGATGTACTGTACTAACACTTACAACATGAATTGTGTTTAGCAAGGGAGAACATATTCTATAACAAACTTTACAATTTAGGTGTAAGTATGAAATAATATTGAAGACTTATAAAAATCACAAAGTCATATTTATTCATAGAGCAAATAAATTTACACAAACTTACTGTAGTAGTAGATAAATAGAGCTAGTGATCTTATATATTATCTACGGCATCAGCTTCATCTTCTGAACTTACTTCATCACCAAATTCAATATCCTCATCCAAGCCATCCACAGAGTAAACAACAGTCTCGTTGATCCGTACTGTCTCAGGGAACTCTCCATAAGTCTTCAGATTCCTTGCCTCATCAGGTGTATACTTCAAGATAACATCAGCCTTGGCATCTTGATAATCACGCAAACCTATTAATATGATGTCCCCTTGGTTTATCCACACTTTTTTCCTCAGTTTCCCTCGGATATGACACAGTCGTTTTATGCCATCAAAGCACATGGCCTCCAAGCGGCCATTACCGAGCATCTTTGTGACTTGGGCGTACTCCTGACCATCTTCCTTGAAGACTAACTCGCGTTTTTCGGTCTCATTTTCGTTCTTTCCCCTCCTCCTGTTTTTACCTCCTTTTCCTTTATTCTTCGGCATAATTTATATAATCTTGAGTACAAACATAAACGATAAAACTACGAAAATCTCATGAGTTTGCTGCCAAATGTCTCGTTTTTGACAGTTGTTTTTGTAAAGGTTAGCTATTTGTATAAAGTGTGACCAGTGCAGTTTGAAGATGTCAAATATTGTTCATTACGCTGAACATTTTGGTTAGATCTTGAAATAAATTACTGGCCGTTTATGGAACTGACACTACGATACCAATTGGTACTCTTCCGTGAAGTGAAACCCTTTGCCCTGAATAAATTTCTCAATTTTTCTTTTTTTTTAGTGAATCTAAGATTTTACAAATGTTTTTTTTAATTTTATATTACAAAACTAGGAATCGGCTTGCATGTGGGTATTATTATTTTACTACTGCGTATCATTGCCTGAGTTGAATTTTTTTATTTATTTGGTCTTCTGTGCAGAAATTGAATGATCTTGGCTCAGTTCACAAGAATTGGGCTTTAATGAGTGAGTTACCACAATTTTGTAAACGAATAGTGTTAAAGTAGAGAGGAGGAGCATGCCGTATGCGTGAGAGAAAGGGATGTCAGACAGATTGAGATTGATGCCGTTAATCTTTACGTAATTAATCAGTTCACACTTCTATGAGAAGTTATCAAATCAAAATGAAAATAGTTGACCATGATGAATAAAGTCGATTATTACGAATAGACATTTAGGTCAAGTAGTAGCTATATTTGACCGAAAAATCAATTGGGTACTAATAACGTACATTTTAATTTACTATGATACCTACCTACTTAATTAACTTTAGCAAAGTAATGTGTCTTCAACTGATTGATGTACCTCGGTGGATCTCCTAGCAATTTTCTCCTCCATACATTTTTTTTTCGTCAACTAAACTGGTGCTACAGCTTCTAATTGAAGCTTATAATACAAGTTTGTCGCAATAAAACATTTTTAAACAAGAGGAACTTCAAATAAAGCATTATTTTTCAAAATATTGAATATTTAAAATTTTTCGTGTTGGCGATAATGACGATCTGTAGAACATAATGACTTTATTAATGACGAAGTGTTTTGACGATAGTGACAGCTTCTCAAGATTTAGATTAATATCAGATCTAAAATAGTATTTTCAAGAGTAGTATTATTAAAACATACTGAAAAATAAATCAAATTACCTACTTTTAGATATATGAATCAATATTTTTTAAGGAACTGGCGTTATAACTACAATAAAATCTAGGTAGGTAGTCTATTTTTATCACTATAAATATAATGTTACAAAACAAGATTTCCCAACAAACAATGATTTGCCTAATAAATATGCAATAACAAATTTAGAAACTAAATAATATTTTTTGTACTTTGGTAGAAAATTCTCTCCTCTTCTCCAATTGAAAACTTTTCGGCCCAACGACCATCTGCTCCACGGGCAATATGGCCAGCCCACTGCCACTTTAAAGAGCTTATCCGTTTGGCTATGTCGGTGACCCTCGTTCTTCTGCGTATCTTCTCATTTCTGATTCGATCACGTAATACTTGGGGTCATAGCGCTCTCCTTAGCTGATTGAGCGACTCTGAGCGTTTGCTTATAACCGTTTCCATACAGGAGTAAGTTCAGCTTGTAAACTGTCGGCATCACAGAGTTATTACGCCCGGTTTGACAGAGCAGGTATTTCTGAATTCAATTGCCGAGGGTGGTGACGTGATTCTTGGCAACACGTGTAATTCCACAAATTTCAATTTTACAAACTTGTTTGTTAAGTTTTGTATAAAAAATACTACCCGCTCATATTAATGACATTATAAGAAAACGTGAAACTTAAAGCATTATTTATTTTTTTAAATCTATGCAACATGATTTATTTATAATGATTTGCACAAACTACATTTCTCTACATGGCCACACCAGGTTGACGTGTTGAATTTCGGAATGAACAAAATTGAACGAGAAGCACAGATTCTAAACAAAGTAAACTATGTTTGTCTATGGAAACTTAGTGACATTCTCGATTCTATCACAGTATCGATTTAGTTGGCAAGAATTTTATGGGTAGCTTCGAATCATCTTATATTTAATCTTGTCATCGGGCATGGCAAATATGCCGCGACTTTTGAAAATAATACTGTACTGTGTAAAAAAAAGGTGTGTGTGCGAGTCACACACGATAGAAGTGAAACTTCAGTAAATCGACAAAAGAATGAGATCAATATTATGTAACAAGGGTAGGATAATTACAACGTTCAATTGTTTAAAAATGAAAGTATATTGATTAATTTTAAAAGATAGGTATATTATTTAACATTATGTTACATAATCTATTGCTCAAGTTCCATATTTTCAGTTTCTGGATTTATTTCATTTTAATTTTATTTTCATTTTTTTTGCGTCGATATTGACGACACATTTTGGCATTCGTTTTCGGCATCACATAAAATTGATTATTTAGCACAACAAGATATAAAAATAGTCACAAACACACTGCTAGATAATAACACACCACGCTGACATCTTACTAAAAAGCTGTAATACGCAGCCGCATACAGTGTACAGTAGTATTAGCTCACGTAGTTTTCACATACACTAAATTACGTTAAATGCTCAAATACAAGCAAGTATTAAACAGTGTGAATATACATACACACCGACATCTGCGCTCTCGCTCTGGCTCACTAATTACAGGCGACTATTGTGTTTGTCTCTTACCTGTCGTTTTTTCTGTTGCATCCGGTTTGAAATCACAAAGATTCTAAAGAAGTTTCACTTCAAAAAAAATCATCTGGTTTGAGTTTTGTACAGGTTTTCTTGTCAAACTGTATTCCAAATAATAATAAGCTTAAATACAGATGTAGGTAACAAAAGATTCGGTAAGTATGGGCGTGTAAGGAAAAAAACCTATTGCTTAGTAACTAGTATCGTAAAAAGAAGATTTTTTCTTCTCCCGTACCTGGTTACGAGACTCCGGTTTCGTACGCAGCCGAAGGCGGAAGGTCTGAAAATAGGACAGTAGGATTTTTTTTAGAAACTATTACTAGAAATATTACATATATATATATATATATATATATATATACATTTCGTGCTTATGACCTACAAAATCGATATCTAAATAAAAATAGTGTCTTTATAATTTTCAAAAAGTCTGGGTTCGATTCCAAGCAAAGTTCAAGTGTTTTTCAATAATTGTGTGAAGGCATTTTTTTATTATTTTTGTAAAATCAATGACATGGTTCCTAAGAACAAATTTTCCAATGTCTTATATTTTTAATTTGCAGCCTGTATACCTACTCTCTGGCTATTACTTTTGCTCTGTCTATTACCTGCCGCTGCATGTCTTGACACTCTTACAAAGATCCAACAAAAGGTGAAAATCTAATAAGTACCTACTTACCTACCCCACAAGAATCAAAATTGGGGCTATCCAATTTCTTAAAGCTTATTTTGCAATAAACTGGCAATTTTGTAAACAGACATACATTTACGACCCGCATAACATCACATTGTGATCTATATTAATGTATGTATAATATTTTTGTGTTATATGGTTGTGGTTAATCTATATTAACATTATAAATCTGAAGAATTTGTTTGTTTGTTAATCGCTAATTTTAGAAACTACTAGTCTGATTTGTAAAATGATTTTAGTGTAAGATAGCCCTTTTATCGAGGAAGGAGTTTTTACTGCAATGTGGCGTGTAAAACTAAGTAGTTTATAAGTTTCCGTGAATCTAGGTAAACCAAGGAATTTATTATGGAGGCTCTCATTTTATTATAATATCTTTATATAATACCTAGTAGACTATTATATACCTATATACTCACCATTATCATAATTTCAGCTGTAGGACGACAACTGCTGAACATAAGCCTTCCTCAGACATTTTCAGTAATTTTCGTCGGAGGCAGTGTGACCCCGCAGCCTATATCAAGTCATTTGCCAATCTAGTTGGTGGGCGAATGACTTGATATATTGATATATTAGATTGGCTACGGCTACTTGATATAGGGTACGCTGCGCTTGCCAATCCGTACTATCCGTTCTAGAACTTTTCGGCCCCAACGACCATCTGTAATGCAGGCTATATGGCCTACCACTTTAAATATCAGTTTGCTTATGTCGGTGAGGTGAGGATTCTTCGTATCGCCTCACTTCTGATTCGATACCGTAGAGAACCACTCTCAACACGCCACCGCTCGCCACGCCGCCAGCCACCTCGCCTTACGGCTGATAACAATAAAAGAAAAAATACTTCATATATTATCTGAAATAATAGGAAAAAGTGTAATAACTACTTTATGTGATTTGACCATGCAGGAAAAAATAAATAAATAACAACAACAAACACTTTTATAGCTATCTAAACTATTATAGTTTAAATAGCTATCTAAACTATTATAGTTTAGATATCTAAACTATTATAGTTTAGATAGCTATTTAAGTGTTTGTTGTAATCTATGTGTAGCTAGATTACAGATTGCGCTGATGCAGAAGCGTAGCACACACCTGGGCAAGCATCTGCTATGTCCAGATGAACTACGAAACTTCCCCCCAAAGAAAATCCTTCGGTTCCTAACAGCTGCAAGGATAAGTGGCGAACTGTAACGCTACGACTTTGAGGGGAACCGATGACAAGTGGCGATCACAATAGGCCTTTTAGGCCGCAGTGCCCAATAGCCACTTAAACAAATAAAAAAAATGTGTAGCTAAATAGGTTAGTGAGAACTTGCGTCTCAGTTTTTATAATAGAACTAGTTTAAACCTTAGTGGTTTTTGTTGCTGTTATATGAGTGTTTAAGTCAACATGTTTTTTGTAAACTATAGATAAAAAAAGTTAACATTACAAGTTTCATTGCTAGTTATGAATAGCTAAGTAAGTCGGGATGCGGCGCGGCGGGATAAACGGCTGGGGTGCTTGTTTACAGTGGAGCGGTGCGGCGGCGCGGCGGAGTTAAGGCCTATGGCAAAGCACCACGTTTCGGATCCGCAAGTAATCACTGGCAACACACCCTGGTTAAACTTTCGTCTTTATGCTATGACGTATTTTGGACGAAAAGACGTTGCGAAGTTTTCCGAACGCGGTTGACCTGGCTCGTTGCAACGCGCTTTGTTTTTCAGCGGTAAATCAAAACCTAAATGTTTTGATATTTTTTGAAGTTAGATATGGCTGCCTGCTACCACAACACGGCCTTTGGAGATAAGTAGGCAGATATATCTTATAATTTGAGAGATGGCACCAAGTTTTGGTAAGGTATTTGAGGCAACCTGTAAACTTTTCCAATGCTCTAAGGTGCCTACACCACGGCGTTGCAGACCTGGCAAATATACTCGAGTGGGGTATCAAATGAAAGAGCATTATTGCCTGCGCATTACAAAATATTATGGTCTTTTACTATTAATGAAATTAAGGCGGAATCGGGGGTTTTACTTTAGAATTTTTTAAATTTTAAATTTAGATTTATCATTGTCTCCAGTTATTTCGGTTGGAAGCGGCCTGCATCCACAGTGAACCCGCAGACGTTACCAAATCAACCGCCCATCTTGAACATGGACGTCCTCCGCTGCGCTTGCCGATTCGTGGTCTCCAGTCGAGAGTTTTACTTTAACTTTTGTAATTTTTCTTAAATGTTCCAATGTTGTCAATAATTAATCTGCTATTAAGGACAGAGAGAAATCCTTGTCTTTTGTCGTCTTTAGTCCTTGTCTTGTCTAGAAAGTTTTGTCTATATTAATTTTATAAATTTAAGGAGGTTGTTTGTTTGTCTGAACTTGCTAATCTCAGGAGCTACTGGTCTGATTTGAAAAGTTGTTTCAGTGATAAATAGCCCATTTATTGTTGCAGGCTGTCATTCCGCGGCAAAATCCATTTTAACGCTGGTAACACCTCGAGGCACGCAGCTAGTGGTAAGTGGTCGAACAAACAGACTTTGTCGTAATTATTAAAAAGATACTCGTAAGAAAAAACACGAGTCAAGTACGATATAAACCACTGTTTCAAGTTAGGTTTTAAGTACTCAATTATAGGGTTGCAAACTCACTAAAAGGATCGTGAATTTTTGAGCATTCTGTAAAATAGCCACATCTCCAGATTTCCGTCCCTCGACTTTTTTATTTAATAAATGTTACTTATATTAACGGGACATTAGATACCTAAGCCTATATTCAAGGTGTTTTCCAATTGTCAGTTCATCTGTTCATCATCAATATGCTATAGCGGCGCAAATGGCAAATTATCGAGCTTATTATAATAGTACCTTGTCCATTACCACTATTATCTTCTTGTAAAAATTCGTAAACATAGCTAAGAGCCCAACGAACTGAACCTAATTATTTTCCGCAAAGTTTAAACCTTGCGGAAAATAATAAATAAAGATACCAAACCCTAGGCTATTGACTCAAACAATCTCGGATACATAAACAAGAAAATTCCAAGTCACATGTAAGTTTCAGGTTGCTATATAGCAAAGCCGTAGGTATCAGTTTACTCAGCGCAGACCGTGGGCGGCTAGGCTGCAGGGGAAGCGAACGTTAACCCTTCTGCAGTTCATTCGCCGTCTGGCCTCACCCCTGCAACCCTCCCGCCACCCTTGGCGACCAGACTGCACGTTTGCTACCTAGTACTTACTGCAATCTAACACTTTTTGTCGACGTACTTTACACTTGTCTATTTGATTGTCCTTAAGAAATAAAGCGAGAGTTTTTGGAATCGTAGTCGTAGCACGTGCAAAGTAGCAGAGTCAATCATTTGTGTAATTGCGAACACAATGATTGTACAATATGTTAGACAATGCCTAAGCAGTCACTCCAATTATGGCGAGAGGCCTGATAGTTGTACCAATGTACCTAAAAGTTTCAATACTTCACGTCTGTTAAATCTGTTAAATTAATTATTTAGAAGGTTTTCTTTTTTTGGGGAACTGTTTCAGGTTAAAGAAGCCATTTAACAATTCGAATATAAATCAGATTTAACAAATTCTATTTATAGAGGTTTTAAATATTAATGGCGGTAAAATGTATGCTCACTGGAGGAAAACTACTTATAATATTCTATGAAAAGAAATAAGACTACATTCAAACTTTTGCAAATGATATTTGCCTTCATACATAGTTGTTTGCCACACGCGTGTTTAAATAGCACATACATACATCATATTTCAAGAAGAAAAATCCAGGGATGCCCAGCGGGGTTTGAACCTTCGGCATTAAAGTGGAGTGTGCTCCGACTTTGCCAACACGGCGTTTTCATCTTGATGGCCATAAAAATTAGTGCAATTTAAGTACCTACAGAATGGATTTTTTATTGCTACAAATTTAAGTCGATTCGTTCAACCCGGGTGTGCTAGTAAATTTTAATAATATTTGAAATCTATAGATATTAATTATTATAAAAAATTAAGTTGTGTTTGCTTTTATCTAAAACTAGCGGCCCGCCCCGGCGTCGCGTCGCACGGGTAAAAAAAGTTCCCGGCAATTTTTCCTTATTTGCTCACCGTTTGGACCTACCCTGGACTATGACAAACATTTTAAAACCAAAATGAGCTCATTCGGCCCAGCCGTTCTCGAGTTTTAATCAGACTAACGAACAACAATTCATTTTTATTTATATAGATAACTCAAGGATATAAAATAGTTGCTCTCCAGTGCGAATTGATTTTTTACGTAATGAGATACATTAGAAAAATAGTATTGTAGTATTATTTAAATTACATACGGTGCTGCCTGCCAGTTCTGTTAGTTTAAACTGGACATTTAGAAATACCTTATAAATCTATAAACGAATATAATAAACATTATTTATGGCATATATATCTTAATCGTAAATATTCTCATGTAACTATTTTCACAAGTTTATAATCTATTGATTTTTATTTATTTGTCAAAATTTTGTTACCGTCAGGATGGCGAGTCACCTATCGTATTTAACGTTGAAATGCTATCCAAAAATTGCTTCATAAGGACATTAAAATTTCCTTCAATTAGTAATAATTTTTAAAACCTTATCGTTACTAAATAATAACTTTAAATAATAACTGAAAAGTACTGTCACAGGTACTGTTACGGCGCAAAACATCCGTACAACCCTCTTAAGGAGGTAGTACTAAGGCCACTGCAGATACGGGTACGCCATAGATTAATAATATTAATATACAAAACGCCATTTTGCTAAACTTTTAGCTAACTGACAAAACAAGTGACATGTTATATATAAGTGAACTACCTACTAAATGTATCTCTATGTAGTACATCAGTCACCTAACATCCATAGTACAAGCTCTGCTTAGTTTGGGGTTCGGTGATGTTGTATGAGTAGACCATCTACACTCTAACTGACATAAGTCTCGGTTAAAATGCCTGACCAGTGACACAGTCGCATCATCGCAGACATCATCATCATCATCATCATCAGTCCGGAAATATTTATTTATTGATTTTATTATTTTAAAGGTCTTATAACAGTTTGCCCACATTCGGCATACCATAATATTTGTTGCTACAATGTAACATAATAAAATTTAACCATTAGAATTTTAGTTAATATAGATTGTTATATACTCGTTTTTTTTATGCCTGATAAGCCTTCATTTGACCACAATCTTACCTGATGTAAAGTGACGATGTGGTCTAAGATACCTAGAAGATGGCTTCTCCGGACCACATTACGAAACACGAAAAAATAACTTCACGCACTGGCCCAGCCCGGAGGGTGGAGACAAGCCGCGGCCGAAGCCTACCACCATAACCTGTTCTTAGCACCACCCGGAGGTTACGTGAAAGGATTCAGAGGGTTACTACTTACGGACGGGAACAGACAAAACCTCCAAAGTCGTAGTGTAGTATTTGTTACTTTGAGCAATTAAACGTTTATCTTATATTAATTTAGCACTCATGATAGTGTCTTAATTATTATTTTTTTAATTAGCCTATAATAACACAGGCAACATTTAAGCATTATTTATTTATTTCTTTCTTTAAACGATGTACATACATAATGGGAATCGAACCCTTTTACGCCGCAAGCGGTTTCTCCCCACTGCGCCTGTTTTTCGGTGGCAAACCGTTTTTGTGTGGTGATATAATTTCAATACTCATATAATGAATTTAATTTTTCAAGTTATCCAAGTTTTATGGGCCAATTAATATTTTTGACAAGTGTGCCTATGATTTCTTAACGCCACCTAGGTAAAAAATATGTACTTAAAACTTCAGTCAAGTTCGACATGACTTACAAGAGGGCGCTACGAGGCGTTCTGTTCTAGGAAATCAATACGGATAATTGATGACAACGCCATTTTGCCAGAGAACAAAATATAAGGAGGTGCATAAGTACCCATATATATGCTAATTAAGAATCTAACGAATCTTTACTAATCTGGTATACTATAGTCGTCCCAATATAAAAGGCCACATTTGACATAGTGAGAGGTTTACATTCTGAATAGAACGAACTGAATTGAATGCATTTATTGTGAAAAAATATTTATAGATTGATTGAACTTCAATTTTAATTTAGCCTCCGGGCTGGGCCAGTGCAGTGCGTGAAGCGATTTTTTCGTGTTTCGTAATGTGGCCCGGAGAAGCCATCTACCTTCTAGGTCTTCATGCCCCATCTCAGACCACATCGTCACTTTACTTCAGGTGAGACTGTGGTCAAATGAAGGCTTATCTAACATAAAAAAAGAGTTTCACGGCAAAGAAAACAAAAAAGTCAAATCTTTGTTCCATTAGGTACTTTTTCTATGCATATATAATTTTTGAAACCAAAACGAAACCCATAAATAAAATTAAAAACAATGTTGCTGAATGAGTATCATGATCGTCAATGCTGTCTGCGCTCAAAGATATGTTTAATTTAGAAGGTGTGTAATATTTATTAAATGTATTTATTATGGCATTTGTTGTGAGTTATTAATTTCCATTTTTTATTTTATCATTATCCAGAGCGTTATAGTAGAAGCTTTTGTTCTTTACGGGGGCTACAGTTGGGGCAACAAATTTGGCATGGACCTAATGACATGCCGCTACCGTATTGTAAAAATAAGTTAGACTAATTTGTAGCTCATAATTTTTTTTACAAAAATATTTTTTTACTTCCATAAGTAAATGAGGCAAAATACTGTTATCCTTGATCTGAGTGCATAAAAATGAATATGTGGCGTAATAATTTGCAACTGCGCGATATCTCACGAATGGTAATTTGTACGATAAAAGTGTGTTCTCGAGAAATCTTAATTTTGGAGTGATAGGGACTTTTGACATTTCTAATTTAAATAGTGTGTTTAATGTATCCACCAAATTTCAGCTCAATGCTCATTATTCCTATGTTAAATCTTCTTTATAACGGTTGCTGCCTTAGTTGATAAAAAATCCTTAATTATTTTAGATTCGTGGGCATATTAACGGAGCCTACAGATATCTAAAAATCCGAGAATAATCCGACAGTAAAATTGGACCGTCGCTTTTACCTACCGAATCGTACGAAAGAATGATAATAAAATAGAATAAAATTTTAGATAAAAATAAATAATTAATTTTTCGATTTTTATGCATTTTTGTTATATCAATAAATAAAAATCTTTCTGTGTAAATGAGCTATCTAAAGATTTAAGTTCTTATATCCAGAGCCCATTGACTTTCTCCATTCTCCATCTATAAAGACTCCGTCATTTTTCATTCCAGATCTATAAAAGCCTCTTCCAGCGGAGCCGTAACAGTTTCGATTTACGCCTCCATTCAAGGTTCTCGCTTTCCAACTCTTTTCCTGTAGGTGCTTAAGATGACTTTTTTATGGTAGATTGGTCTATGTTTGTCCACAATCTATCCTGATGGTAAGGGTCGATGTGGACGAAGATGGATCACATAGATCTAGAAGGTTTCACTCTTGGCTTGAGGTTGTAGTCATTATCAAATGCAGGTAGCAAATTCCAGATCTTTGCGGTTCGAATTATAAAGGTGGATATGAGAATCGCTTAGCGAATGGACGGGATATCCAATAAAATTAAATAAGGATGGTAATTCGGATGGTACGGATGAATATGGTAAAATATAATGTGAGAATTAATTAATGGATATTGTACCGACACAAAATACTTTAACGATGGATCTCGTTAATCTTTTACACGGTAAATGAAAGTACCCCACCGCGTCTGTCTCTTTGTACTCGTTTGAACCCGATATTCTCACAACATAATCCACTGAACAGATATTCATGTCGTTTAAAGCAATAGAGTGATTCAAGAGGAAGATATTTAATTATGTTTGATTTGCATCCATTCAAAGTCGGGACGGGTTGCTAGCCATAAATAAACGTAATAAGAATCCGTAACAGGGTATTTGATCTAAGAACTCGAAATTTTAATATTTACAGATTGAAAGCTTCTCAAAGTAAAAGTAGCCATTAATTATTCATTGGTCACATCTTATAAGCCTCAAGTGAATTCAAATGTTTTTCCAGAATCTTTACCTACAAAATAACAAGGCTCGAATTGGGAGTAGGTAGGTACATAGAGCCTTTCATAACAGGGTCAGGGTACTAAGTAAATGGTTTGGCGCTTGCGCGTGTAAAGGTCAAGGTCGGTTGCCCTGGAAGATTTCCTCGGAGGTCGACGGCCGAGGCCTCCAGCAGGGAGTTTGAGCGACCTTCACCGAGTCGTAACCCTCGGCACGTGTATCTGAGTGGGAGTTACGTATAGGATCTCTGACCTTGATACGACACCTAAATTAATGTTTGCGAGCTTTTGATCTATTTTACCTGTAGGGCTAAATATCATATATATATCGCTATATCTACACATATAAATCATTCAAATTTTCAGTTAAATTGGTAACAAATGTAATAATTCAGCATCAAAGCTTTGTCATTTAAAGCTTTGGATCGATAGAGCTGATGTAAAAGAAAGAAAGCTAAAGCACCCACACGACATGACTTAATCTGTACCTACAAAAATCTACGCTTTTCGTATAATATTGTACAATACATTAAAAAAGGAGAGAGTTTTGGTAGAAATGGTGAGTACCTACATACAATCCTTACA
This sequence comes from Gymnoscelis rufifasciata, assembly GCA_929108375.1. NCBI lineage: Eukaryota > Metazoa > Arthropoda > Insecta > Lepidoptera > Geometridae > Gymnoscelis > Gymnoscelis rufifasciata. The sequence goes on along the minus strand of OV815308.1, from coordinate 7,917,719 downwards.
GTTTTAATTTCAATTACCGACTACAAATATAGAACCACGAGACGTAATCAAAAATAAGAAAAGTCCGCAAGGAGTAGTCAATAGTAAAAATATCTCCATATATACCAAAAATGTAGTGAACGCGGGTGCGGGGCAAAGTGCGAGGTGCGGGGTGCGGTCACGGCCGAGGACGCGGCCTTGACACCGCAGCCTCCACGAAGGCCTAATACTCACTAACCCGCAATTATTTCAAATGCTATTGTCAACGCTTTGTGGACTGTTTAGTGCTTATGCTCATCCTTGACGACTTGAATAACTTTGTTATCATCATCATCATCATCACTTCTCAGGGACTTCTCTCTAGGCGAGAGAGATTAGGCCTTAATTCACTACGCTGGCCAAGTGCGGGTTGGTGAATGTCACATGTCCTTCAAACTATTTTTTAAAGTTCTCAGAACACATAAATGTCACAATAAGATCCAGAGGTGCGTGGCGGGGTTTGAACCCACGACCTTCGGAATGAAAGTCGAGTGTCCTCCCACTTAGCCAACACGGCTTGCTTTGAAATTTGTTATATAAAGTACTAATGAGGCTCTTATTTTGTCCATTGACACGTACAGCCTCCACGAAGACGTAATACTTACTCACAATTATTTTTATTATATAATGCTATTCTAAACCACACTTTATACTCATCCTTGACAACTTAAAAAATGGTGTTTTATAAATTTCAGTAGATTTTGGGTAAGCTCAGATTTTTTAAGTTTCTGACGATGAAAGAAATACCGTTAAATACCGAAATATATTTTCAGCGGAAACAAAACTTTCTCCCTGTTCTTCATTTTCTAAGTCCGTTTCCGGACCGAAAGGTTACAGACAAAGTTCATTTTAAGATGGCGAGCGCCAGCCAGTGTCACCCACATAGATACTAACCTATGTGATGTTTGAAATTAAAAAACTAAGTAAAACTTCCAGTAGATAGTGTGTGTGAATAAAAGAGATTTCTGTGAACATAAAATATTTAGATAAAATAAATTTAAAACGAAAGGACTTTAAATTTATTTAATTGAATATACCTACCACCTCTTAATCCCGCTCTCTAACGTTTCGCTAATAGTTAAATTATTTTTTTTATGCATCAATTAAAAGAGAATAATTTGAGAAATAAAAACATAAACCCCTGATGAGGCCTTATGTTATTGACATTACTTTCGTTTTATTTTTGAAATTGTACGATTATCACGAACAAGTCCTGTCCTTGCTAAATCTTATATCAATCGATATATAAAGTCTCAACTTAGCCGCTTTTTCGGTCATTACTACTAGATGGATATTTGAAGAAGTATTTATGTAGAAAAAATATAATATATTCAGCCCTTACCATGCAAACATCCACCTTAATATACATTATTCGATGCGTAAGATATGTATGAAAATTAACCCCAGTTCCAGTCCTAATCCCGTGTATATCGTGTACCTCTGTCTTTTCGCGACATGGCATTACTTGTATTTAAAATATAGACGAAGTTACTCCTTACGAACACGATTTTAGATCAAAACTTCGTTATTGCTATAAACTATCCAAACCTTCCAACACGTTATAAAAAACTTGGAAGTAAACATTTCATAAATTGCTATTAATTATAATGTCTATAAATTGCAATTATTCATAATTTTAGGTTAAATCAGATTCTTTCTTTGTATATGTACCAATAGTACTCGTAATGTACATACATAGATGATGCTAACGACAATGTTCACAATACCTGACTGGTAAAAGTATAAGATTTTTTTAAATCAGTTTTATCATCATCATTTCAACCGTATGTCATCCACGCTGGTCTCCCCACCATAGGCCTTCTCATTCATCCTAAACGCCATGGTTTTTTTTTTAAATAAAATCTATCTATCTAAAAATGAATTGTTGTTCGTTAGTCTGATTAAAACTCGAAAACGGCTGAACGGATTTACCTCATCATAGTCTTGAAATGTTCGTGGAGGTCTAGGGAAGGTTTAAAAGGCGAGAAAAAATCTAATAATTGCCGGGAAATAAATTGAATAAAAACTCGTGCGAAGTCGGAGCGGGTTACTAGTAATTAATAAAATTAAAAGTTTATTTATTTACAAAAAAAATTACATATATAGTTAAACAATTACATTAGTTCTTAAGTATTTAAACAATTTAACTTAATACGCACCCTGCCTGTTATAACCACGTCTACAATGCGTGTTCTTGTTCAAACTAAGTTATTGAATAACTTGTGATTAGCCACAATGAAAATAGCTCTGCCTCGGCTTTACATAGGAAAACATTATCAAATCAAAATTATCCTAAAAACTAAAAAACATTATGGAATGATCTACATTTTACCATTAGTCACCTTATACATTTTTCTTTGCTTGTTCCTTTGTTCTTGATTTACTTCTATTCCAATTCTGGTTGTTCCTTTAAGAAAATTGAGTACCTACCTACCTAGGTAGTAAAGGGAGCATCCTAATTACGAATCCCATGGGGGATATATGTAGAGAGATTGTTACTTAAATGTAAGCTATGCTAAATTAATTTCTAATTAACGTCAGGAGGGTGTGTGGGAGAATGTATTATATAAGATATTTTTTTCATTTTTTCATATAAGATATATTACACTATTTATATAGTACAAAATGTCTCAGGCTTTTAGATAATTTAATGTTTTGTATTAAAATTTTTTAAGGAGAAAGTGCTTCCAGAACATACAAGCATACAGTTGATCCCACGGCGGGAATAGAACCCTCTGCCTCTACTTTTACCACGGGTAAAATTGAATTTTAACTAGCCCAAGTGACTTCTTATAACTAAAATCCTTTCAGCCGTTTGTAAAAATATAATTTTACTACATGGGTGATATTATTTATACACAGAACATCTAGATATTTTGTGTATAATTAAATAAGAAGGCACAGTGATATATCATGCACTTAGTTAACAAAATATATAAGCATGTGATGGACTTATTATTATTTATAACCCATGACGTCCCACTGCTGGGCAAAAGCCTCCCTATCTCCCTTCCACACATCTGTTATTAGCTACTATTACACATATTGCAAATAAAAAACTTATGTAATTAAAAAAAATATCCAAGTACGGGCCTTGCGCAACGTCGTTTAAATTTATGAAAATCACGTTTATTTCTATATGAGCCCCCTCTATATATTTATTTATTTTGTCTTGTTATAGCCTTAAGAGAAATACACCATCCTTCATCATCATCAAATCTATACTAATATTATAAAGCTGAAGAGTTTGTTTGTTTGATTGTTTGTTTGTTTGAACGCGCTAATCTCCGAAACTACTGGTTCGAATTGAATAATTCTTTTTGTGTTATCGAGGAAGGCTATAGGCTATATAACATCACGCTCCGACCAATAGAAGCAAAGATATAGTGGTAAATGTGTAAAAAACGGGAGAAATTATTTCATCTTTGAAGCTTTCCGTTGCGTGCGCCGTGAAAACGGTTCAAGATACACAAAAAATATGTATTAAAGAATAATAGCTCTTTTTATGATCTAAAAAACAGTCCGCGATAGTATATGTCTATCTTTTAAGATTAACTCACAAAAACCGTTTTTATGGTACCTAATTTGGTCGAAATAATTTGTTTAAGTTGTATCAACATAATAATATTAATCTGTAGTCAAATAAATATGCTGTTGGTTAAGAGTACTTCATTGTGAATAAAATTGTCTTTGTCATAACTTAATTTCAACAAAAAAATTACCGGGATTTTTTTTTACCCGTGCGACGCCGGGGCGGGCTGCTAGTATCAACTATTTATCTATCACGGTTTTTGAAATACAGCCTGGTGACAGACAGACAGACGAAGTCTCAGCAATAGGGTTCCGTTTTACCCTTTGAGTACTTCCGTATCCTTAAAAACGGTTATTCTCATATTAAAAATCAACGACCAATGCCGACCAATCCAGACCAATCAAATTTTATTCGTTTTGTAGAAATCAATTACGCAGACACCAACAGAATTCTGTTTACAAAGTTACTTACTTACTCTATGCAATATAGTATCTAAGAAATACTTTAGCTGTTAGAAGTTGCGTTTCTCCGGGTCCAGGATCCCTGCAGGAGCGGCGGGGAGGGGGGGGGGTCCTGGAGTGCATCGGGACGTTGACTGTCTGGCCAGGACTTGCCTTATCTGCAGTTGCCCTTTAGGACGATGCACCCGCCACCCCTCCCAGACTGCAACCCCCACACTATTCCAGAATCTGTTGACCTGAAATGAAGGTAAACATGTTTTTAGGGGTCGCTGACTTGTTAGTTGGGAAACTTTTTAGTACTTGTAGTAATTAATTAGTATTTACCCAGAGAGAGAAGCGGCACGTCTGTAAAACCTCTTTGAAGCAACTCTGTTCAATGTTGATATACCATCGTTTAGAAGTAATTAGGTTGCTTAAAAAGAGTTTTTATGTTTAAGGCACAGGTTATTATTAACATGATAATATCATTAAAAAAAAATTTTTTTTCGTATTTCGAATTCATTTTTTGAGACCCAAATCAAAATAGTAAAAACAATATTCTGCATCGAGGACATTTTTCTTCTACAATTTCAAGGCGAATCATTTTATTAATGGTAAGTAGGTAGTTAATGTTATAAATATAGTTATAGTTAGTAGGTGTGAATGATTTGATTTTTTTTGCTTTGTTACGGTAAAACAACTGAATATTTAGATGCAAATTAAAATTGTGATGACCTAGGATTTCGCCATAGGTTACATTAACCAGTTTTACCATTAACGCAGTTTTAAAGACTTAACCTCCCTCTGCTATTTAGATACTGTGTTACATCAAGGTACCAAGTAGCTATACATATATAGCTATATATATAGCTAGCTTACAGCTAAACATTATACTATGATATATAAAAGTAATCAGGGATTTTCCTTCGTGATCGCATCCCTAAAGCGTCGGTATATCTACACATTAGAATCATATATCTTACAAAGTATATTAATCTCTTCTGACGGGGTACCTACTCCTTTATTTTGTAGGGTATATAAGTAATCTTGTTTTCATATTTATGTGATAACGCCAACTACATAATTTATGGCTGACAAGCCTTGAACCTGCGGAGTAAGGACCTTCACATTGTCTCATCCATTGTTTATTGAGTATTGTTTTTATCGAGCACTGCTCATGGGCACTTAAGATGGGGATAGACTGGGAAATTTAGTCGTTCATATAAATAAATAATACATATAAATGTAAAAATTAATATTGCTGGACGTCCACATAGCAGCATACTATTCAATACAAAACCCATTTATTTTTTATTGTTAACTTAAAAAAAAACAATAATTATAAAATTCGCATAAGAGGAAGAAGTACAAAAGGCGGCCTTATCGCTTAAGACCGATCTCTTCCAAGCAACCTTAGGATGGAAATGAGGAATGGAAATACAAATTAGACAGGGGTGTACTAGCATTGATATTTAAACTAGTTTTATTTTATTACTTAAAAGATATATAACGTCATGGTAAACTCTTAGCTAGTGTTTCGAGTTTTAGACAGTAAATATTTTTAATTATAAGGTACTATTAAAAGCACAAACCTAGGTAAATAAATATTTTACTAAAACACATACGAAGGGGTGCTTCCAGAACAGATAAATACTGATCCCTCGGCGGGAATCGAACCCGCCACCCGTTGCACCGCAAGCGGATCATCGCCCTCTAAGGCTTTTACAACAGAATAACGAGCCGGTCGACAATGTTGTTGAAAACATTTTTTTTTTATTATTTAGAAATGCACGAGGAAGTTCTGAAGTGTATCACCACCTTTAGACACTACAATACAAAGTAGTACGTTCATACATACGTAAGTAGGTATTCTAACTAGTTGACCGTTTTATTTACATCAGTCGAAATGAGTTTCAAAATGCGAATAAAAATAAAAATTTGTTGAGATGGACTCATATGTACTTACACCCAGGGTTCCGTGTACAATTTATACACATTTTGCAAAAAAATAAGTAAAAAATTTAAAAATTCACTTATGGTGTATGGGAGCACTTTATATTTATTATGTGTTTTTAGTATTTGTTGTTATAGCGACAACAGTAATACATAATCCCTCAAAATTTTAACTCTTTAGCTATCACGGTTCTACAGCCTACAGCCTGGTGACAGACAGACAGACGACGAAGTCTCAGTAATAGAGTCCCGTTTTACCCTTTGGGTACGGAACCCTAAAAAGCTACGCGGAAATAAAAACATTGGGTAAAATGCGCCGTACTCGAATTTGTAGTACGGATAGGCAATTTTATTTGCTACAAGGAAATAAAACAAAAGTGTATGAGAATAGCTTGTGGTAAGCGTGAGCTTTATTCAAATATCTGAAACTAATCTTTGTTTATTTAAATTTGAGAATATAAACGTAAGTAAAGTATGTAATTGAAATTGATGTAGGTATATTTCAAAGTAGCGGCTGTCAAAATTTAGGTTTATCTGACAAGTGTCTAATTGTGTTAGCCATAGAATTTGGATACGCAAAATGGCGTTCAACTGAGTAACATATTTTTCACTTTTTATTTTTATTTAAGTCGACACTGGCAAATTGTCGCTTCAAGCGCAGAGTCCAATTTACAAGAAACTGAACTGAGCTTATTGGCCTGCTTCATTTAGTGAAAGACCATGGAGAAGAAGTTAAATTCTCAAGTTACTGTGTCAACATCAAAAGTTTATTCGCGATTTCTGTCACTTCTAGTATTCAAACCCCAAAGACTATTTTGATACCGAAATAGAATACAGTATCGATTGGGATAAAAAAATATTTTTCCATTTAGTCATTTTTCTAGAAAACATCGTATTTCCCGCGATATAAAATAGCCTAGTGCCTTTCGCGATAAATAAGCTATCTAACAATTAAATATGTTTTAAATCGAACTACTTTTTCTTGATATAAGCGCGTTCAAACAAACAAATAAACTCTTCATCTTTATAATCTACTATATAAAATTTCCATGACACAGCTTTACCGAGGCTTTTGAGAATCGGCTTCTATCTATTTTACATTTTGCAAAAAATCATTGTCTGTGGTTAGCTAGTATTAAGTATAGTTTGCAACATTCATCAGCATCATGGTTTTAGGAGTTTCAAGGACGGACTACTACGGTCCATCCTTCAGCTGGACATATACTCTTAGAGATGTTCAGTTATTTCGGTTAACGGAATGTACTAATTTAAGGTAACAATTATTTTATTTTTGCATATACTTAAAGTAATTATAACAAACAATTTCTTTGTTTTAACTATGAATAAAGATCAAAACAAACTTTTCTCATATAAGACACAAAAGGAAAACTCAATTATAACCTTATGGCCAATTTTACCGGCTTCCATTTCTGGTAGTAGCGGATAAAAGTTTGGGAAGGGATTTATTCAGGGACGCCCGTTCAGGGCCTTTCGACCTTGGAGCCGTCCTCGGCTGTGTCAACGACAGCGGCCCTGGCACCCCGCACCCCGCACCCCGCCCCCTGAGGGTGCAGGCTCCCGACACCCCGCTCTTTACCAGAAATTTAATGAACCCGAGCTCTAGGAATCTAATGCGATTGTGAAAATGAAAGGGGTCTTTGAGTTAGTGAGTATCAGTTTATCACAGATCTTGGTTCAACATTTTTTAGATAAATTAAGATCATGGATGGAACATTTTTAAATAGATTATCCCTACAAAATATCTTTCAACAAATATTCTAAGCTTTTCGTGTCCAAGTTGAGAACATACGATATTTGACATTTGGAGTTTATTTACGTAATTAATACTTATATCCATTATTATCGGTAAATATAAATGCACAGAACTTCTTTTCTGGGTTTAAATGGTCAACGAATCGTTTTCTACGATTTTAAGTAATTTGTTAAAATATGATAGAAAATACTTTATTACACACACACTAGATAAACAATACAATAAGAAATTAAATCTAAAACTTAGAATGCGTAATGGGCGGTCTTATTGCTAAAAGCAATTTCTTCCAGACAACCGTGGATGGAGAGAAAAAAATTAAAAGTTTTATCGACGGTGGCTTATAGAGGTACAATATAAATACCTAATATCTAATGCTAAACCTAAAACTAGCCTATACTTAATTAAATTTATCCTTAAAATGACAAATCTTAGATCAAAATAGTTGTTATAAGTAAATAAATAAATTAGTATTAGTATATAAGTTTTTCTTTGCACCATTACGATTCCGAATTGCTTGAGTAGATTTGCTGAAGTTTGACTACAGATCAAACGTTTCCAACGTGGCCACAGTTTCTCATTCCAATCAGCCTTTTGGATTATATTATTACAATACACTAGCTGACACGGCAACCGTTTTTTTTGTAATACGCGCAAAGTTACTGATTAATAAAAATACTTTTTAAGTAAATGCTTGATTTATTTCTCGACTTGTTCAACAATTATTATCATCATTAACTAATTCTCACACATCCCTAACCAATTATACCTACCAACCTTCCTCTTGAATAACTCTACTTATTCCTGATACTGCATAACGAACAGTTCAATAGTTTTTTAGTTTATAGCGAACATACAGTAAGGGACAAACAGACAAAAAAAAGTAAAAAAAAAGTTTTTTTCCGATTGTATTTTTTTGAAAAAAAAATATAATTTTAAAAGTAGATTACTGTGTAATATTTCCGTAAGAGCCGACTAGCGTCCAAGCCGTGCGGTATAGTAACTCGTAGCCACGTATATACATATAGCTACAGGGTGGAAAAATCGAATGCCACATGGATGGCAACTTACATATATTCTGATTGTATTTGTTATTTAGAGAAAAATTAACCTTATCAGTAACTCTTTCAATCTGCATCATAAAATACAGCACATTATTTTTTGTTTAATTTGACCGGTTCGAGTCCCGACTGAGGCAAGCGATTTTACATGAATCCTTAAATGCAGTATTTATTGTTTTTAAAAACAAAGGAAAGTCTCCCTTACACAAAATGTGCTATTTACAATATTTAAGGTAGTTGGCCATCCATGTGGCATTCGATTTTTCCACCCTGTATATATAGAGGTGCCTTCACTGGCCGCGCCGCGCCGCGCCTTGAGATCACCAGAGGCGCGCTATACCTCTACATTGGTCATATTTTGCTGCGACGTTATTTTAAAACTGCGATATCTCCTAAGATATTGATTGAATCCGACCCATCCAACCCGTACTTGGCCAGCGTATTAGTAAATTAAGGCCTAATCTGACGAGAGGTCAAAAAGAGAAGTCCCTGTGTCCTAGCAGTGGGAATGTAAATAAGGGTTATGCTATTCATTAAATTTAAACTGTTTATAGGAAAATTGTGTTGTAAATTCAATACTTGTATTGAATAACGTATTTATTTCGATAAGGATTAATATCATAAAAAAATAACCTGTAAAGATGTTGTATTAAACTGTAAATAAATAAATAAATCATGTTTAAATAAATCTAAATTTAAAATTTAAGAAAAAACCCTGATTCCAGTCTCTTAATTTCATTAAAAGTAAAAAAAATACAGCCTTACTTAGAATCTATTTCGCCGAGCGCAAGAAAAGTAATAACGTATCATGTTATCCAATACTGAAAGATTTTTTTTATTCGGATCAGTGATCATAAGCATAATTATACCCTTATTTACGTTCACCACGCTTGCCAAGTGCGAGTTGATGAATGTCACATGCTTCAAACTCTTCAAAAGTCTAAAAAAATGCCGGTTTTCTCACGATGATTGCTTTCACGGGTAAAGCACATGTTTCACAAGAATGTGTGCGCATTGCAGACACATTCTTTAAAATAAAAATCCAGAGGTGCGCGGCGGGTTTGAACCCACGACCTTCGCTTTGAAAGTCAAGAACCTTAGCCAACAAGGCTCATAGTTTATTTAGGTGGCTGGAGTAAAGCAGCACCCCTGCGAGTCCTTCTATGCAGAGCAGAAGCATATATATATAGCTGAGCCAGGTCCTATAGGACACAAATAAGAATTATTATGTACTTCACAAGTTGTACTGTCTAAAGTATTGTCAAAAGTTTTTGTTCAATAAACAACCCCCCGTGTTCATAAAAAAATCCTATTTCTGGCTATAACTGAATTAGCTAATACAAATCATTACGTCTTTCTATGCGACTATTGTAGAGATAAACAAAGGTGAAAAGCTTTTATTGAACTGTTGTTAAACGGATTTGACACTGATTTTGGTCTATGAATAACGTTTTTTATCAAGCGATAAAACCATGCCTTACTCTGATAAAAAAATAATAATTTTTATGAATACGGTGATTAATTTCAAAATACGAATTAAATTTACAATTTTACATATTATTTTTATAAAATAACAAGCAAATAAATGCCAAACACGATTTCTTTGTTTAATGCATCTGCCTTATTGTCTGTACGATTGGTTGCCGTGTCCGTTAATAATTAGACAACTAGTGGCCCGCCCCGGCTTCGCACGGGTTTTTATTCAAATTTTTTCCCGGCAATTATTAGATTTTTCTCGCCTTTTAAACCTTCCCTAGACCTCCACGAACATTTCAAGACTATGATAAGATAAATACGTTCAGCCGTTCTCGAGTTTTAATCAGACTAACGAACAACAATTCATTTTTATTTATATAGATAGACTAGCGGCCCGCCACGGCGTCGCACGGTTAAAAAAAGTTCCCGGCAATTTTTCCTTATTTGCTCACCGTTTAGACCTACCCTGGACTTTTAAAACCAAAATCAGCTCAATCGGCCCAGCCGTTCTCGGGTTTTAATCAGACTAACGAACAACAATTCATTTTTATTTATATAGATATATAGATTAAATTTCTTTAAAATTTCAGGTATTTTGATAGTCGATTGTTTGGCGCCAGATCAAGATTTCTTGGGTATTCTTTCATTATAGTAAGAACTTCGTTAATAAGATTAAATAAAGTATTTTATATATTTTAAACTCGCCATTTTTATTAAAGGTTTTAAGTAGTGACGTACTTACCAAAAAATATTACCAAATGAATGTTTGCTTTAAAATAATTTATATATTATGCGAGTGTTGTGGACTTATCATGTAACACTTCTGACTTTTTCAGGCAATTAAATCTTCTTCTTCTTGGATTCGAATTTCACATAGTGACTCCCTACTGCGCAGTAGGGGTTTCTTTATTTGACAAAGTTGCATAGAAAGGTTTTCAGAAATAGTGTCCATAAGCTATGGTCAAATTGCATATCGGCACACAACCCGTGCTACGCGTTTAACAGTGTTCGAATTCTCTGAGAAAATACTTGTTTATTTACAAGTAGAGAGCGATGATTCAGTTGGGGTGCGTCGCCCCGTATAAACTATGCGAGGGCATCGACTCTCACCCACAGGTCGACTTTCAGCTACCCTCGCAAGGGCATACTACTGCACTCTAGGTTCTCGAGGATTCTGAACCTTTGAAGTTCACATCAATTCAACTTAAGGCGCGAGTCCACCAAAAAGCGTGCAGTAAGTAGGTACATTCGTTCACAAAGTTTTGTGCGATATACGAGCTTTGCAATTACGTCAGTGAGTCGACTAGAATTAACATTCGTGTGCCACACCCTGTGCATCACACAGTCGCACAGTTCCGCACACTGGTGGCGGTGGCATAGCACCATAAAGGAGTTTTTAATTCACATTCTAATAGTATTATATTCTAATAGTAATAATTGTAATAGATTACAAATAATTTTAAAGCGTTCTTTAAAGTTATTAGTTTAAGTGTACATAAAGATAAAATTATATATTTTTTAATTCAGCTGCCTTTTTAGGTTCAGTTACCCATAACCTCGGGCAGGTTATTGCAGCCCTTTTGAACTCTCAAGGATCTTTTAAAAGTTCAATTTAGCTAGTGTGCGTTGTGATCGGGATTTATTTGTTTACTTAGAGACGTACTTATATAAAATAAAGTAATGTTTATTGATATAAAGTTTAAAAAATTAAAACTTTTCTGAAATTAAACATTATTCTATAATTGTAAATTTTGGACTTTAACAGAGCATTTGAAATGAAGACTGAATATTTCGTTGGGGCAGTTCGGGTGCTTTTATTCACAGGGTCAAAAGGTCGATTATAAAAAAAACATCCAGCGGAATTGTTTATTTTATTTATTTAGCGGCTTTAAATTATTATATTTTTGTCTTTGAAATATATTAGGTCCTTACATATGAAATTGGCGTTTTTCGTACTGGCCACTTTAATCACAAATTTCTCCTCTTTGGTAAGGAATTCCAAATTCAAATTTGTACAGCTATAGACTCATGTATTTGTGCTTCGATGATCGTCATTCATTTGTTTTTTTTCTTCTGTTTTTTTCTGTTTGCGTCACTCATTTTACAAAATGGAAAACTTAAAATATCGCATTATTTACGAGTACGAGTTCCGCCGTGGCACTAGTGCTGCGGAAACAACTCGAAGGGTGAATGATGTGTATGGCGGTCGTGTTGCAAAAGAAAACACAGTTCGTTTTTGGTTCCAACGTTTTCGTTCTGGAAATTTCGACTTGCAGAACAAGCCCCGTGGACGGCCTGAGACTCAAGTTGATAATGAAGAGTTGAAGGCTATTGTGGAAGCGGATCCATCGCAAACCACGTCCGAGTTAGCTGCAGGCTGCGGTGTTAGTGATAAAACTGTTTTAATTCACTTGAAGCAAATTGGGAAGATTAAAAAGCTTGAAAGGTGGGTACCTCACGAATTGACTGAAGCAAACCGGCAAACGCGCGTCGACTGCTGCGTTACATTACTAAACCGGCACAATAATGAAGGTATTTTAAACCGAATCATTACCTGTGATGAAAAATGGGTTCTTTACGATAAACGGAAGCGCTCAGCGCAATGGTTGGATCCTGGCCAGCCAGCCAAATCCTGCCCCAAGCGAAAATTAACCCCAAAAAAGTTACTTGTAAGCGTTTGGTGGACTAGTGCCGGTATTGTTCATTACAGTTTTCTCAAATCTGGCCAGACTATTACGGCTGATGTCTATTGTCAGCAATTGCAAACCATGATGGAAAAGCTAGCGGCTAAACAACCTAGGCTGGTCAATCGCTCCACGCCACTGCTGCTTCACGACAACGCTAGACCACACACTGCGCAACAGACGGCTACTAAATTAGAAGAGCTTCAATTGGAAAGTCTAAGACATCCTCCGTACTCCCCGGACCTTGCTCCAACAGATTACCATTTTTTTCGAAATTTGGATAACTTCTTGCAAGGGAAAAAATTCAACTCCGATGGGGCAGTCCAAATCGCCTTCAAAGATTTTATTGATTCCCGTCCGACTGGTTTTTTTAGTAAAGGGATCAATGAACTACCTATAAGATGGCAAAAGTGCATAGAAAATAATGGTTCATACTTTGATTAATTAAATATATTATATTAAAAAATATTCGACTTTTTGTTCCTCCCATACAAAACGCCAATTTCATATGTAAGGACCTAATATATATATATAAGTTATGTTTACTATATATGTTTATATATATATATATATATATGAGGTAGCCACTTATTAAATAGTAGAACAAACGATTAAACAGCACAATTTACTTATAACTTAAAAACATTTAAAAACCACCTTTAATACGAGAACATTTTGAATCCAATCAAGGTAAGTACCTCCCTAATTTGTTTTCTGTCCATTGCGATTTCAGCGAGTCAATCCACTAGATAAAAATAGTAAACTTATTATTTATCCTGTTATTAATATATAGGTATATCATATTTTAATATATATATAAATAATATTTTTTATATTTAATATTAATATAAAAATATATCTTCTTTAATATATATAAATCTCATGTCACAATGTTTGTCCGCAATGGACTCCTAAACCACTTAACCGATTATAATAAAATTCGCACACCATGTGCAGTTCGATCCAACTTGAGAGATAGGATAGTTTAAATCTCAAATTATAGTCGCAATTTTAATTTATTGCTAATTATTTGTCTGTTATTATCTACAGGTTAACAAAAGTGTAAAATAAATGTCTTTCTAAAGGTTGTCTATGATTTTTCTTGATAAGCTATTCATACGAGGTTATATTACCACCACTCTTTGAGATATTGTCTATGTCTCGAAAGTTCAATATTCATTTTATAGGTTGTCTATGATTTTTTTCTTGATAAGCTATTCATACGTGGTGGTTATATACTCTGAGCTATTGTCTATGTCTCGAAAGTTCAATATTTAACATAGTTTTCAATCATTTTTTTCTGACATGAGTTTGAAGTACTTAATTTTTTTTTTTTTTTGTTAAAATCGTCCGTGAAATAGCGGTTAATCAGTTTTAAAATGTTTGTCGTAGCCCAGGGTAGGTCTAAACGGTGAGCAAATAAGGAAAAATTGCCGGGAACTTTTTTTACCCGTGCGACGACGGGGCGGGCCGCTAGTTTATATATAAATTATAAGCATATTACTTTATAGCTCGTTGAGCGAATCTCTAGGTCTATGATCATAAGACCCTAGCGAAACAGCATGTTTCGGATATCTACACAATATCGCGACTGACTACACACAACTAATAAAGGCTTGCGTTTTGGGCTCTGTGGTAAAGAGGAAAAAAAAATTTACCGGAGCTTACTAAATGCATTATTTGGTAAACTCCTATCCATCTGAGCTGGAATCAGCTTTTGACCTTATTTTAAGTTGGACCTACCTAGTTCGATTATCTGGCTGTCTTACCCATCAAAGACATCTTACCCATCAAGCGCTGAACTTTTAACCTTAACAGGATAGGGAATAATTTACATCTTGTCTATTGAGTTCTACTATCATTGTACTGAGTTCTATGAAGACTCAGATCTATCCATACAATTTCAATGATTACTTGGGCAAATAAATTTAAAACGAACTACATGAGTGTTTATTGGTTATACCTGCAGTAACTACAAATTTGCTGTAACAATTACAGAATGTTTATTAATTTTGCCGGTCTAAGTAGCATAGTCCTCAGAATTTAGTGCGTAGTGGCGTGGCGCGTGGTACTGGTATCCACTGGGAGATGTTCAGTGGGAGAAGAAATAATACGTCTAGCCGGTGCAAATCGATCGCGACGCCAGACAGCCCCCGCTTGCAGATGCATTTACACCGATCTATGGGGTTCTAAGAAATAAGGTATATTTATAGAATTTACATGGAGTTTAGGTTAAAACACTATATCTCAAGATTAATGAAATAAACTGTTACTTATATTTTCAGGAACTTTGAAATGCAGTGATGAATTTGTGTCGATGACAGTTGATTTATGGCTCATAAGTAATTTCAGTCATATGACGTGACCTTAGTTGTTACGCCACCATTCTACATAGATAGAGGTTTTATTTAAAAACATTTTAATTTATAAAATAAGCATTAGAATACGCTCAGAAGTATAAGATAATGTTAATGTTAATCTTAGATTTGATGATTTACTTTTTTTTAGTTTAACCTTAACAGTAAAGCATACATAAAATATTCTTATGAGACCGTGGAAAAAATGCTCGCAGAACTCATAATTAAATTAAAATTCAAAAATATTTATTGTAATCATGTCGTTTAAAAAGTTCTTTCAATTATTGGAAATATAATTATAACTAGATAGACGAATACCATAAAAAAGGTTGCGGGTCGGTTGGAAGGGACCATCAAGATAATATATGATTCCTTCTCCGCTATAGAAAAACGGAGGAGGATTATGTCCACGGCTGAAAAAATGACGATCAGTCTATATTGTCTGATTTCTAAAGAAAGAAAGAAAATAAAATAGCCAATTAGTAAAATACTTATAGAATTGTAATGGATAGCTTCAATTAAGCAGTCCTTGATTTCGTTCGGGTGTTTCATTTCAAAATAGCGAGTTCTTGGTATAAGTTCACTGAAGTTCACTGACATAACTTTTGTTAGTGAATTTTCTTAAGTTGTATTTCGAATAATTGGTGGACATTGAACCAATCCTTAGAACGTCTATCACCTCATTAGTGCATCATTTTATCTATTAGATATTTATTATTTTATTTATGTGGGTGCTCTTAAGAATTGGAATTTCATGTAATGAAATAAAATATATCAATTCATCAAGTTATAGATACTGACTTGGATTACTATTTGCTGATTTTAGTTTATCAAGACATCTTTACAGGTGAGAACTATAATTTAATTCCCCTTGCAAACCAATGCCGCTGAGTGGTAGGTACACTACTCATATTAATCATCTGTTAATGAATTTTCGCACTTTTTGGTCGTTATGATTTTATTTTGGATTCTTATTTCATTTTTGCGTTTTAAATAGTTGAAACATACTATTTCTGATACTATACCAAGTAACTGAACAGAATCACTGGCAGAATCGTAGCAACCAGCAAACGGTCAAATCGTACTATCAATAATAAAATTCATAATTTCAATATTACGTTATTCTTAACTAGCAGCGCCTCCGATGTTATCCGCGTTATAATGTTATTCCCGGAGAAAACAAAACATTTTCCCGCGGTAATAAAATAGTATTTTTTTTCGATTCGTCTTATTGTTAACAAGTTGAATGTTCTTAGACTATAGCCCAAGGTTGTTGGTGTGACCGTGCCATGGGGTGGCAGCGCGCATGCGCGGAGCTCCCTATGCACCCCGATGTCCTGGTGCCCTCACCACCGTACTTTCACTCCCAAATACCTATAGCTATCGTTAAATCGTATTGCTTATTCGAACCAATTTTATGAGTAGCTTTTTAATGTAACTTGTGGAATGGGTTGATGGGTTTTCGAAGTTTTACTGTTATTTTTTAGATTGTATCTACTGAAGAGAAGTTGAAAGAATAGAAACAAATTAAAATAAATGGTATTATTTTAAAATACTAAAAGTCAGAGTAATCCTTCACTTTATTTACTTGATTAACTGGTCACGCTTGTTACATTTGGATTACATTTTTTTAATGAAGTTATTCTTCATATTTTTTGGGAAAAGTCAGTCTGGTTTTCAGTAAAGTTGCAAATATTTTTGTCTTGAGAAAAACCTAAAAATAATAAGTAGGTATGATAAAAAAGTTTTGTTTATAAATCTCACATGAAGATCATGACTAAGTTTCTTTAAAAAGGGCTTGAAAATTATACGATATTATTTTTTTTTAAATTTATTATGCTTTTTAATACTTAATATTGAGACACGAAACAGGTAAAAACCACCAATTTTGGTATGTTTCCCGTTTTAAGTCTTATAACAACCTTTTAAAAATGTGTACGTTTAGGTACTGGTAAAGATATTAGAAATCTAATAATTGTATCCGCCAACAAAATCTAGTAGCTAAACGCCCTCGGGTAGACACAAACCGCGAGGAAAAACCTCTTCCACACCTAATTAAAAGACCTACTATTAAAAATGTAGTCTACCAAGAGATACTACAATAAATATATTTGAAAATCGAACTAATTCGCAAGCAAAATCTGATAGCTAAAAACTCGGCTAGACATAAAACTGCGGGATAATCCTACACTACACCAAGTAAAGACCTACCTACAATACTACCTACGACGAGCTACTAATAAAAATTCTACCAAGAAATACTAGACATCCAATATTTTCAATTCGAACCAACACTTCAACAAAATCTAGTAGCTAAACTCCCTCTGCTAGACACAACAGCAGCGCGGGGTAATCTTTTTTTAAATAAATCATACATGATGAAAATAATATTTTAACTACAAATTCTTAAAAAGGCTTGAAATCTATATATACCTACGTATAATCCTACTCCAATGACCTACTAGAAACTCAATATTTGAAATACGAAAAAAACCGCCAGAAAACCTAGTTGACTAAAATCGCCCAATGATAGGCATCGAAACTGTTTGATGTTTGATGAACTGAAAAGCTTTTTATTTAAATCTGAAGATAACTTAATTATAAACTTATAATAAACTTATCCATATACGGTCGAATTGTGAAACCTCCTCATTCTTTGAAGTCGGTTAATAAAAGAGCTTGAAAACAAAACAAACCTTTAAAAAAGTCTACTTACGCGTAATCTTTCTCTATACCCAGTAAATTAGACCTACATTAGTAGACCAACTAGTCCACCATGAGATACTAGAAATACATTATTTGGAATTCGAACGAATCCGCGAGCAAAATTTAGTAGCTAAACCCTCGGCTAGACACAACTGCGCAAAGTGCACGAAGCTACTTCGGGCTTCGGGTCATTGAGACTGTCGCCAAAATATTCGCGTCGTCGGCCGTGAGCGGCGGTGGCAGTGACCCTGCCACAGAGCACGGCACAGTACGCCGACTGCAATCCCCCAACCTGGCACACCCTGGAGTCACCTCGCACGCTAATGCTACACCCCACCGAGACACCCCTCTTTGGTTCATTTATACGTGCGTCAGGCTTAAGAAGAGCTATTTATATGACTTAAATTATTTCTTTAATGTATTTTTAAAGAATATTATTCATATCTATACACATTTTGAATTAAAGCCCTCCGCCGAGTTTGTGTCTTAATGTTAGGGAAAAACTCAAAAACGGGTTTTTAAGCGGTTTTGTGCGATAAGCAGATTAATTCAAGATGAAGGTTTTCTCATCCCTGGAAAGCCAGAACGGACCTGCTAGTTAATATTTATGTTGGGACAATGTATATGGTGTCTATTTGGAATTAGATTAAAATTATTTGAATCAAAGTTTTATTTATTAATTAGCTGAAACGGCAAATGTTTTGCCATAAAATACTCAGTCCTACAGACTGAGTAAAATGTATTTTATGCATCGATGCGATATACATATAAAAAAATTAAAAAAGAATTCGATGACGACGTTTTGGAGGAGTTTGGTAACTAAGAGCACTGCAAGTTGGATGAAATTAAAGTACAATTCACTGGTCTACATCAAAATTGCCTTTTACATAAAAATATACTATATTGATTGTATTTCACTCGCTGAACATAAATATACAAGTTAAAATTCATAGTTAGCTCTTATTGTGAATTTATGCCATATAAATATAATAGCCGGTAGCGGGACAGATATATCACATTAATGATGGTAACTCAAAATATTTAGTGATTACTCGCGAACATTTTATTATTTCACATTTTTTTTTTGCGTTTAACGCTGACTGTGTTTTGTTCAACAGTTAAAACGTGAAATTGTTACAGTTTTTTTAACATTTTTAATGAAAAATCTGCAGTTTTCGTTGTCACGTAAATGTGTTAATAGTGCAGACAATTTTTGCTACATTTGTGGTAGGATGATCCTTACTAACCAAAGATGCTCAATAACACAACGTTTAGAAACTGCTTATTTCCATTATTTTGGAATTAAAATTAAAAAACCAAGACAAATCGTGGGTTGACATTTTAGTTGCACAACTTGCTCCACAAATTTGATTAAGTGGCTAAACAAAAAGAAACGTTCATTGCCTTTTGAAAAAGAAGCATGGGAATATTGTAGATCAGTCGTTCATGGTTTTTTGGGCAATGAGAGAAATGAAAATTATGTTGAACTTGTGAACAATCTCCTTCAAAAGTATCAACAGTAGTTGGGTAGCAATATGTCCCTAAAAATTCATTTTCTTCACTCTCATCTTGATTTTTTCCCTTCTAACTGCGGTGATGTAAGTGACGAACATGGTGAACGATTCCACCAAGATACCAGGGCCGATGGGATGCGCAATGTTGGCGGACTACTGCTGGAATTTAAAAAGATATACCCCTAACTACCGTTAGGGTTATCTCTTACAAAAGACAAACGAAAGAGAAGAGAAAATCTTGAATAAATACGTTATTATTTTTTTAATTGTAATATTGCCAATGTTATATAAGTAAAACGCAAAAAATAACAGTAATAATATTTTTTTTTTTTTTCATATTTTCTACTTTAGCGTATTACTAGAAGCCAAATTATGTGTAGTAGGTATATTTCCAAAATAAGAGCTAATTAAAAAAACACATTCGTGTTTTTCTATTCAGTAACCTGAAATCAACATAAAAATAAAGTATTCAATTGAAAGGCACACAAAAAGTAATATTTTGTAGACCAGTTAACCAAAAAACCAATCATAATTATACATTATACTACTATATCCTATAAATTATTTTATAATAATACCTACATCTTTTAAGAAATCATAATAAAACGATTGTGTTATCATCACGCTCGAACGGTATTATACAAAAACACGTGCTTGTTGAACGTCAGTAATTTCACATTGACCGAGTACCAGTATCTTCAAAGATAAGTGGGCCTTGTTTCGGGCACTAAACTGGTGTCCAGTCTGTGCTATCAAGAAGTATGCTATCGTATACGTTATCGCTGTGCGTGTCCGAACGTTATCGATCGCGAACTGCTAAACATTATTCTGTGTACCGCGAGAATACGGAAGAGATAGCGTCCATCTATATCTTCTTGACCGCATTCAACGGAAATGTTACGCAAAGGTTTGAGTTTCAAGGGCAGCAGATTTTATTGGATTCATAATAACATATTTTTGATATATATAAAGTACTTAAGTAATTGCAAACCTTTACCACAAATTTAGCAAAATTTTACCAATCTGGAAAATCTGGAATACTTTGTGGGAGGTTATGTCAAGCAGTGGTCGTCCTATAGCAGAAATGATGAATGATAAATATACATATATTTTTACTGGCGAGTGCGTTTATTATTATTTAAATATTTAGCTATCGAGTTTTTTAGTCGTTTTATACCGCGACCTGACTACGGCATGTATAACCCAATGGCTCTTGTGTCTATTTGAACCACAATATTGGGTATAGGTAAAGTGGGTTAGAAAAGGATTTAAGTATAAAAAACTTAACTTAAGACTTTACAACCTACTACTTTACCCCATTGTACCATTTCCCTATTATAGCACATGAATAGGGTTCCTGTTTTGATCTCATACATTTTTTAGATGGTTGCAATAATTGATTTTTGTATCATGTAGAAATGGAAATGTCTGAAGGTCAAATTAAACCTCTATAACACACGTCACTATGCAGTTTTTGATGATTGGTGGACTCTTTCACAGAAATCAGAATCCAAAGCCTTATTGGCTATAGATAGTGGTAATTAAAATTACACTGCCTATCAGACCAGTGGAAATAATGAGTGTGTCACGGAAGAATGAAATTGCGCGAAGGTCCATTGTTTCTTTCATGCGTAGTGTGATTGTTTCGTCTGAACGTGACCCAGTTAGTGAAGGAAAAATCTGCTTTAAAGTTATACCTAACTCTTAAACAATGTACCTGCCATTCAAAGAAAATTGGTTAAACTATTTACGATTGATATATATATATATTAATTTATTTTATCAGGATTCTTCGTGGCTTAAACATAATTTTAAATGAATAAGACTTTATGTTTCGACTTGGTGTTTGCTGTTCTCACATTTGATGAATTTTGCTATCACTAATCATGAATACTTGTAATAAGCTTTATGTATCTATATGAATTTTGTATTGTTGTGATCGGCTATAAGTTTTCCTTAAATAAATATTTATTGTTAAATACTTATACCAAATTATGAAAGATTATTATAATATAAGAGAGGAAAAAAACTTGAGTAATACACCCAATATACAATAGTAATACAACCTATTATACCTATTTGTAGATTTACTAAAAAACTCGTGTTTTTATTTAATTTGGCATTCGCTAATAGGCACCAAACTAAACAAACTCCACCTCGACCTTCGTCGTCCTAGGTGTGACCGTGATGTGACTCCATGTATCAACATGACATCATTATGCACTGTTTCCTAAAACATACCTTTTATTTTTAGGTTGCTAAAATTACTTGATCCTCCATATTATTTAAGTATTTAAACTTAAGTTGAGAAGTTTATTCATATATAAATTGTGATTCAGAATAGCTCGCTTTTAAGTCTTTAAATTAACTTAAAACCACGTTTCAATAGCAATTACTGGAGTTTATTGAATTGGAAAAGGTATTAAAGTGCAGTGCTCCCTGTAAAGGTCAGAGTTAAGGTTAAACTGTTGGGCGTTGGTTGCAGCGGCAGTGGCGGGCTGGGCGCGATGGGCGGGCGGCGGCGGTGCAGGACACCTGAGGGCGGGGGCGCGGGGACGCTGCAGATTCACTTTCGTCCGGCTGCGACCGCCCGCACGCCAGTGAGAGAAAGTTGGCCGCGGCGAGCGAACGAGTCTCGCGTACCGAGCGGCGCGCCGCGCACGCACTACACGCGATCTACCGGCGCCCGGCTTAGCCTATCTCTCATAATAAACAATGCCGAAATGTCTATGTAATTAAACGAAGATTTCCGCATTTACCGCGACTATTTTTTGAACGTGTTGCACGTTTTGATAATAATATTTTTCGTGTTGAACAATATAAGTTTGATATCGATATATTTGCGTACAAGTGACTGAGTATTTAGGAACAATGCAGTGTTATCCTGATTTATCGCCGAAGCGGGAGCCGCTGGACGTGGGGTACGGGCACGGCGAGGTGGAGCTGGTGCCGGTGCGGAGGTTGGAGCTGCCGGCGCCGCCGGGGAAGGAGTTCCGCGCGCCGGTGCTGCTGGGCCCGCCGCCGCCGATGGGCATGCCGCAGCAGCACTCGGTGATCCAGTGCATGCGCCCGCCGCCGCCGCCGCCGCCGCCGCATCCGCCCAGGTTGCACAAGCCGCCCATGGTCTCCATGTTCGAAGAACCCTCGAGCTCCATTCCAGATTTAGGTAAGTGTGCATGTTTGACCCTTTCTTTCTCGTTTTAGTCTAAATGTTTTTTATTACCGTTGCAAAAGAAATGGGCATTGTTTCTAGGCATTTATGTAAAGCGTAATTTCTGAAAAAATGCAATATTTTTCGATACCTTCATCAAGATCATAAGAGATTAACATATATATTTTTTTAAATAGAGTTATGGACTGAGAATTAATGTTGGACTGACCCCATATTATAATGTGATGATACAAACAATTATTACTCGTAGAAAAATGTTTAGCTAATTTTACTGCAAATAATTATTATTGAACCGAAACCAAAGTCCACATCATTCTAAAGGAGTAACTAAGCAGGTCGTACCTACCTATTCATCGCAAATTTATAGAAAAACTTCCAAGTACCTACCTATAGTTACATGGTACTCTAGCATAATGACTTCCAACCTTGTCAACCTTGATTCTACAAAGAGTAGAGATATCTGTATTATGTTATTGAAGAGGTTGGTAGGTATGCATTTATAATTTTGCTTCGCCTTGGCCGTTATGAACACTTCCTTCTGTGGAAAACTGTAACATTTACAGCTATAAAGGTATCTACTTGTGATTATTTCCGGGTGATGACGATTTATAATGAAGGTCATGATAATATACCTAGCGCATGTGTACCTATTAATAATTGCGCCACATAAGCATAACAGCAAACGATATCGTTGCAGAGTATAATATCAACTAAATGGTCAAGTGCGGGACTCTCGCGTAGTACCTACTTATGACCACGAGGCATCATGCCATAAAACAGCTCTTCTATTCTCGAGAAATAAATTTAACGAAGGAAGAACTCTTATCTATACTAATATTATAATCAGGTAAAGTTTGTGAGCTTGTTTGTGAGGTTGTAGGGGTAATCTTTGGCTCTACTAAACCGATTTGAATGAAATTTGGTACACCGATCCTTTAAAGCTTGAGAATTAACATAGGGTATGGCTTTTTACCGCGGGAAAATTTATTAAACGCGTACTGCTTATTGTTATAAATGAAATATGGTCAAAGTTAAAACGTTTTCATTATGACGCCGATCTTACGATTCTGATTTGAACATTTATGTGAACCAAACTTTACAGAAATGACGCTGTAGGTTCACAAGTAGTCACAATTGAAACACAAGTAGAGACAGTTCCTTTTACCGATTCCTTTTCTAGCAATGAAACCACAAAAATAGCAATGATGTTGCTTATTTTCCAAGGCAATAATTAGGTACGTTTTTTGCTCTACCAATAACATCATGGGTTATTCTATTTTCGCTTTATTGTACCTACCATGGCACGATTGAAATTGTTTTCCTGTGAAATTACTCTTACACAATGGAGTCGAATGAAATCGATTTTCTATAACACAAACTGAACATTTATTAAATCACCTTGTACATAACTGAATACAATACAGAAATTATTATATGTATACTATGTACGTACTTAGTTTACATATAGATACATTGTAATAATTGCTGTTATAAAAATATACGTATCCTCCCGATAAAATCAATAAAAATAGAATGTAAAAATATACTAAGGTATTTCTATAATGTTATATAAATTTCTGTAATGGCTCTGTCGGTGACCCTCGTTCTTCCTCATTTCTTATTCGATCACGAAGAGAAAATTCGAGCATAGCTCTTTCCATAGGTCTCTGCGCAAATCTTAGCCAGTTCAAGAGGCTTAAGGTGAAGCTACACATTTCGGAGCCATATGTCATCACTGGCAACCTACTGGTTAAATACCTTCGTCATTAGACACTGTGGTATATTAGATAAAATACGTTACGCAGTTTCCCGAATGACCTTTTTCTCGCAGTTAGACCTACCAAATTAAATAGAGTTGACGTGTATATACCTAGTCAAAGTCAAAAACGTTTATTTCCTTAGAAGCCTATGCTTACATGGACAGGTCAACTTAAAGCTAATTTAAATAAAAACTAAGAATTATCAAGGAAATAACATTGTCTTGACAGTTCGCTTCAATTTTTTACACTGAGTTGAGAAGCGAATAGAACAACTCAGCTAGTACAGGCAGTCCAGACAGTCCTAGGTATACATACATACGAGTCAACTCCTTCGAGCACCGAATTCTCAACCTTAACGGGGGTGGGTACAACATGGACATTCGACATGACCTTCGTCTTGATCTTGTTCATCCAGAGACCCAACGGGAGACTCGATTGAGGCCTTCTAAGCATTGTACTAAGATCCTCCGTCGATTTTGCCAAAACTACGATATCGTCGGCGAAGGTGCGGCGGACCCTAGAGATCAGCTAATAAACAAGGCTCAAAAGCGAGATGGGTCTGTAGTGCCATAATATTATTTAACTTAAACAACAACACCACCTAGCTTTTGGTGCTTCAGTCGTAGAACCTCCGAGCAAGGTGGAATTGAAGACCTTCTGAAGGACTTAAAATACCGGTGATCCACCCGCTTTAAGAAGCTCTGGCGTGATTTCGTCCTCATCCGGAGCCTTGCTGTTCTTCAGCTCTCTCAGGATGTCTTCGGTGTAATGTCAAGTCAGTTTGGCGCTCGGACCATCTGCCACACTGATTACAGGTAACAATAAAAATGTTTCTAATGTGATAGGTTCTACTTTTATTGATACCTATAAAGGTAATCAATAAAAATAATAATTTAAGGTGATTAACAGTTTAAAGATTTTTTCGACAAATAAGCTTCCAAATTTGTGGAACAAAGACTCGTCGAAAGGTGGGCTACCTTTCGAACACCTTCCACTTTATATACAAATGTTGAAACACCTTGTATATTCTTATTCCGTAATGTAAGTTTATATTCTTTAGTAACGATTCTTATTTTAAAAATTTAATATCAATATCTTAAACATTTATGTTTATATTAAGGGTAATATTATAGGTTTATGCTGTATGACAATTCAGATAATGATGCTGACGAAGATGATACTACTAAAATCAGTAAATTATTTTGCAGCCCGAATACCAGTTATTTCTTTATGTATCTATAACACATGTAAAGCAATGTGATATGAGACTTACCTACTCTACATTTTCGATAGGTTTTTTGACAATCAGTTTGTGATTTAAAACGTGACCAAACACGTGATGCCTCATGCAATTCAAGATAGTGCATTTATCTATATCTAGAGCACATCACATTTATATGCAAAATTGTCCTATTAACTTTAGGAAACAAATCCTGCAAAATATTTTTTGCAAGTGATTAGATAAAAGACAAGGTCAGTACGTAAACTCGTGCCGGTACGTCATTTAGTGTCATTAAGGTCACTGTGACATTGGGTTGCACAGTGACAAAATAATAGCAGCACTTCTATCTTATCTGGCAATGTCAGAACCGCGGGCGCAGGTGATTGCGACCCCTGCACTGGGCTTGTTTGTTAGGACGCTCAATGTGGCTTGATTCGATCTTGTCATAAGAATAAAAAAAATTAAGTGCTTGATTTAGAAATATATTAAATATATATAATATCTATTATGTATATATAGCATATATATGAAATTTAGTAGATATTACGGAAACTATTTTTTGTATGATTAAATATATACAGTTTATAGTAGTAACTGGTGTATTTCTAAAATAAATGCCTCAATTAGAGCAATTTAAAAATATCTCTAAAGTTTTGATTAAGGCAGAAAAAAATTATAAACACATTTCTAACAAGAAGTAAGTTTCTTGTTTGCAGTCATAACAGAAACACAGTGGCGTATATTTATACAATATAAAAAAGATATACTTAATTAATTATCTTAATGTGTAAAGAGAGGCATTGAAATAGCGTAGACTCGACAGTGCGACATGATGTGTTATCAACATAACCTTCTGCGCGAGCAAATTACTTCCTGTACGTACTTCATCCGTATCTACAGCTTGTGATATATCTGGCAGTAATTTGCGATATGCTTTCCTAAGTGGAATATTTTTTGCTGCTGACCTGTTAAGGACTTTCAACAAACTTATCAATTCGAAGATCATCCTAGATTCAGCATGTTACTTATGTATCTATAACTTCATTAATTAGATTGTTCGTTTGTTTTTATACTAACAGATTGTCATATTGTGTGTTAAATATAAATTCAGATTGTTTACACAGGCTATATTTCAATAATTTGATAAGTATGAAATGGACTCATTCAGCAGGGTTCCGTGAATTTTGACAGTTTATACACTTATTGTAATAAAAAGAACAATAAAATAAATATAAATATTGACGAACAAATAATAATAGGTAAATTACGGTATACGATGTATGATGTATTAAAAAAACTAGTCACTGCATTTCCTTCAAAAACATTTGAATATAATTTTTTGGATTTATCATTCTTAAATTTTAGAAGTTATAAAGACACACATTTTGTCACTTTGGAAGTGTCTCTCGCGCAAACTATTTGGTTTAGTAAAAAAGGGAAAGATATAATGTATAGAAAACTCAATATAGTTTAAGAAGACCTATGCATAGAGATTTTTTAGTGTCAGTTTTTGTGGTAATCTTAATACGGTTCACAGAATCCATCTACTTACCAAGTTTCGACATGGACAGACAAACAGACATTCATGACGAATCGGATTCCGCTTTTTACCATTTGGCTACTGGACCCTATAAAGTATGTACATACTTGAGAAAACAATTCGCTATGAGCTATTAGCCGGGTAGTTTACGACTAAACAAGATTACAATGATATCTTCACCATCCACAAATTTCCTAGTTGTACAGAGATTTCATAGTCTTTATAAACAAATGTTTGAATGTATAGATTTATGTAAGCATCCATGCTATAAGCGGCTGAGCACACAGGGAAGCGGCTTGCAACCTTGGCCGCGGTCGCGGAGCGTCACTCGCAACACTTACAAACCGTTTCATAACAACAACTCATCCATAAATATTTGTAATTGGTGATGTGATGATGCTACATCGAATTGGAAGACTGGCCCACGCGTTATCTTCTTTAGTTAATTTAAGGAATCTAGAATAGTGAGTTACTGTAGGAGTTATCACTGTCTCTAGATAATGCAGATCAGAGTAACATTTTAGTTTTAGCGGAGGCGTGGTTTACCTAAAGTTTATATTTACATGGTATATATATACATAAATGATAAACATTTTTGGTTCTAAGCAAACTATGGTGCGTATGAATAGAGTTAGTATGTATGTACCTAGTATTTGTGTTAATGATAAAAAACGTTTGATTTCAAAACTTGCCCCGCGGCTTCCTCTATTACCCCGCTTCTCGCAACTCGCCCCCTCCTTTGTGACCGCGCGGGGGTCATGGTCGACGATTTCCCAGTCACGTGTCCTATCTATTTGTATAAAACACCAAAAATAACTCATTCGCCAGTAGGTAATACAAAGAATTCGGATCAAATATGTTTCTTGATTGCATTATAAGTAATCTGACTTTGAGACAGTACCATATCAGCGAACTTTACTTTTGTTATTCGATTGTGCAAGCCCAAGAGTTGCATGAAGGTCGTTGATAAGAAATGAGCAATGTTACATGTAGGTGCCTTATGTGCTTCGGCGTAATAAGTCAGTAACTACGTATTTCGCATGGCAAATCTGTTATACGAACGAAACATAGTTGCCTACTTTAAGTTTAACACGCTGTATCAACAAAACTGCAATCTGAGTTTCCAGGAAGTACAGTGCCTGGTGAAATGATCGATAGTGGGATATTAGGTGGGAGCTAGAGCACATAGATTGCGTATTCACGTGCGGCCCTGAACTTCAGAGCGCAGCCTCTCTGTACATCTCTGCGCACCACCCACCTTCAACCTTGTTATGGATGCCTAGCTATCAGTTGCCTAGGCAACGTTCTAGGTCTAAATACTTCAACGCAATAGGAAATGTGTATGCGTGCATTTGAGCTAGAGTTACAAGTCTTTCTTAGCAACAACCAGCTACCGTTGAACAAAAATGAAGTACTTACCTACCTACTGACATTGCGTGCATATTAGTTATAGTGCATATTAGACATATTGTACTAATTTATTTGAAATATTATTAATCTGTTTTGTTGTCGTGTTTGTTATAATTATTCATATTCATTTATTCGTTGTAAATATAAATATGTATATCATCGAATTAGGGCCTAAAAATCACCTGTAATGATGTTGTATTAAATTGTAAATAACTAAATCAATAAAAAAAAACGTTATCAACATAACATTGTATGTATATTTGTAGCACATACATATATATACTGAAACTTAAGACAATTAAATTCATTATGCAGACATATTAACATTTTTCAATTCATTTAGTAAACGGGTTTTACTCACGTAAACTCACTGTGATATTCCAATTATGGAGATATGAAACATTGGTCATAAAATGTGAAAAAAGTGTACCTACCTACATGATCAGATGTTCTGTAAATATATTTATCATTATAAATATAAACTGAATAAGGTCCTAAGTAGGTATATGCACTGAAATGCTTAGCAGAAACTTATGCTTATGAAATATTTTAGCAGTAGTGGAATCAAACAGGTAATCCAATAGCGAGGTCTGGCAACCCTAGTCGGGCGCGAGCGAGGCGCCCGTGACCGACAGTGCTGCCACAGTGCTGCCACTGCCATGGTCACGGCCGATCAATGCCGCGCGCCGCCGCAGCGGAAACTAACTATTTATTGTTACCAGAAATATTCTTTTTTAAATAATAATAATGTAGTCTCGGCCGTTTTCGACCTCAGCGACTGCGATAATTGGCTTTCTTAAAAAAACATTTGATGTATTTGTTAAGTATGTTTTTTTTAAGTAATAGATATACTAACATGTAATCAATATATTATTATATTGGTTGTATATTGGAATTCAAAAATATGGCTGAAGAAATCTATCTATCTATCGTTTGTATAAGTAATCAAAAAAAAATATCTATTATTATAAAAGTAATTATTATGAAACACTTCTGTAAATAAAAATCTATATTTGAACTCAAAATACCCCATTGTAAAATATATTATTCGTATAGCATTCTTAACAAGGCTAACAAAGAGTTTGAAAAATGTCGTTTGTTAGTAGGCCACCTCTACCAAACTAACAAGGTAACGATTCCGCCCTTGACCTAGGCTTTCAATTACCTTTGAATGCCACTATAATGTCGTGAATTATCGACTACAGTTATAAACTAGCACTGTGGACGGACCTATTTTCGAAGAGCAAGGTTATATCCATATCGTCTAAACTGATTGAATAGCAATTCTAAGAAACATCATTTACTATGGAGGGAGTATGGAGTTATTGTTTGTTTTTTAGGGCTTGTCAGTAAAAGTTACCTATGAATTTGCACAACGTGGTTTAGTAGAATTACATGGAACAAATAAATAATTTTAAGATGAATAAATAATATTAATATTATTAGCAATTTCAGGAACATAAAAACCAGGAAAAATATTACGTGTACTCTTGTTGCTACGGAATTGGCAACCCTACACTGAGAACACGAAAACGGTTTGCTCTTGCTACATCGAAAGCGCCAAATTCCGTCCGATAGCTGTAGCCAAAATGTTTATTTTTATTATGGACTTTTAGGTATATTTATAATAATTTTGGTGTTATAATAAACGTTCATAATATTTAATAGTAAAACCAAACCCTTTCTGAAAGTCCTTGACATTGCCGAGTTTGTCCTTCGATGCCGATCCGTTTCTATGGAGACCATAGACCATATATATCAATCATGCTAATTTTAATATTCAAAATGACCTAATTTGAGCAGTGGAGCACTTTGCCTTTATGTAGCAAAAAGTGTTATTAGACAACAGGAAAAATAAATAAGGTTGTCTATTTAATTTAATTAATTAAATTAAATTAACAATATTCACCCTTAATTAATTAAATTGTAATTAAAAAATTGTAAGACCTTAGCGCAATTCGAGTCGGCTCACATTTCTTGGCCCTGACCCTCGCACTTCGCTCTGCGTTGCCATGGTCACGGCCGA
The DNA here is from genome assembly GCA_929108375.1 of Gymnoscelis rufifasciata. Taxonomy (NCBI): domain Eukaryota; kingdom Metazoa; phylum Arthropoda; class Insecta; order Lepidoptera; family Geometridae; genus Gymnoscelis; species Gymnoscelis rufifasciata. Next base: position 7,887,077 of record OV815308.1, on the reverse strand, counting down.
TCAATGCCGGAGCAAGATGCACCCGGAACTCAACTCTATTCCTACAAGCCACCGACATGCAATAATACGGCTTTATTCCCATTGTCAAGAGGATTGCGCTGTAAGGAATTGGGTTTGGGGGAAAGAAAATGGTGTCGGGAATATAAAATATCATGTAGGTATACGGTATAACATATATCTTAATATGTCTCATATGTCTTAATGAATTTTGCGTTTTGCCAAAATTGTGTCATTCAATTATGCCCCCGACATGTAATTGTATTTGTAATAATACGACTTTATATTAATTGTGAAGAGGATTGTGGCATAAGGACTTAATTTTGTTTGGAGGATAGAATAACGGTGTCGGGAATTAGGATATCACGTAGGTATACGGTATAAGATATCTCGCATGGCATAATGCATTTTGCGTTTGGCTGAAAATGTGTCATTATGCTCCCGACTTGTAATAATACAGCTTTGTATACATTGTCAAGAGGATTGTGGTACAAGGACTTTATTGGGTTTGGAGGAAAGAAAACGGTGTAGAGGAATATAAGATATCAAGTAGGTATACGGTACCTATAACATATCTCTCATGGCATAATGCATTTTGCGTTTGGCTGAAAATTTGTCATTATGCTCCCGACTTGTAATAATACAGCTTTGTATACATTGTCAAGAGGATTGTGGTACAAGGACCTTATTGGGTTTGGAGGAAAGAAAACGGTGTAATAACTAAACTTGCATGACATAATGCATTTTGCGTTTGGCTGAAATTGTGTCATAATGCTCCCGACATTAAATAATACGGCTTTATTCCTATTGTCAAGAGAATTGTGTTTCAAGGAATTGGGTTTGAAGGAAATAAAGCGGTGTCGGGATTATGAATCAATCCAGTCAATAAATATTATAACCAAATCTGAAGATTTTTTCCTGAGTTGAGCGCGTTCAATGCAAAAAAACTTTTTAGCTTTATGTTAGTTAAGATGTGTAGGTGTTATGTTAAGTCATTGCGAATAAATCTTTGTCGGTTGATTAATATAGAGTATTTTAGCGTACTCTATTAGTATTATAGTTTATAGAGTACGCGTACCAGAAAAGAGTACATAGCTCTATTTAAGAGTACGGTTAAGAGTACATACCCAAATAATCGTGGACACAAAATCGGGGGCACATAAGTAATAAGTATGTATAAAATATAAAAGATAATAATTGTCCTAATATCCTATCCTATCGATACTTTTATCATTAAGGTAATCTTATATTCTTACGAAACAATACATTTCCTTGTAAGTTAAGTTGAAGGTTGTGCCGGCGTTATAAAGGACAAGGTAAGGCCTAGTTATTGTTGATAGATCTAATTACATTCTTGAAGGACTAAACAAATTATGTTTCCTACGTATTATTGTTCCAGTAATTTGTCTATTGATAAGTACTTAATTTGTTGATAAGTACTTATAAATTTGTTGAATGTAAGGAGTCTCTACTATTTGGAGGAACGTATTAGTAAAATTAAATGTTTATTTTTTCCATAACGATTAAGAAACTCTCCAATATGTTCTATATACAAGGTGGAACAGAACTCTCTTATACAGAGAAGCACACGTCTTTTACCTCATAATCGAAATCATCTGTAATAGAATTTTTGAAATATATACAACATTATGTACATTGAATGTAGCATAATAACGGAGAAAAGCATCAGTGTCGATCATACTTATAGAAGAGAATTTTCTTGAATCGACCTTCGACGTAGAAAACGAAACAAATATAATCTTTTCATAATTCTTCTTCAAAAGTATCTAACCTGAAGGGGTATTACGCAGTTAGATATAGGGGTCAACGCTCGCGCGGGTAAAAATAAAGAGCTCCCTAAATATGGCGGACGGATCGACAGATTGAAACCCACGCTCTAAGACATCACAGCTACGTGATTTTGTTCCGCTCATAATGCGGTACATTATTATTTGTGTTACATATACGAAAGTTCGGTTAACACAGATTTATATACTCGCTATTACACCCGACTTCGCGACGCAAATAAGTGGTAATGTTTTCATCAGGTCTAAATACATGTATGCACTTATGTTCCTGTGTATGTCCTGTGTTCCTAATACAGACCAAACGCTTGGGCCGATTTAATGATTCATACGTCGATTAATTCCTCTTAGTCCGACGAGTGTCACTAAAGACACGACGTCACTAAAAATTTAATATATGGTGACTAATTCTGTAAAAATAATAAAAATATAGTCAATAAACTATGTCATATGTGGGGTATCGTTGAATAGGTATATACAAATCATTTTTAGTTTTCCTCCAATATTTTTCGATGGAACCTTGAGGATATACATTATCATCGATCATTATCGATTTAAATTTATATAACAACCATTCTCACGTTAATAGGCACAAATAGACAGTTAAAAAAAAAAAAGTGAAGTTCGTATTTTTTCTTAATTTCTGCTTGTTAACTTGTCTTGTAAAGACTGTTAGGTACAATCCGTATGGTTCACATACAAAAATATTCCGATCCGGAATGCAGAACGCTCTAGTAACATTCATACAAATCAATCAGAGAAACTCATAGTCTGAAAATATTTGAATGTGTCTATTGCCAAAATACTGTTGGTATTATGGTGTTTGTAACCATAGCAGAATATGTTTATTCAATGCAAACATATTCATAGCAGAATATGTTTGCTAAACTTAAATGTTATTTACCAAAAACGTGATCATACACTACAAGAACCATTGAGTAACAATCAACTTCTGTTTTTCTGCGAAATTATTCCAAATTTATATGGGACCACCTTAGGTTCCTCTCTCCAATAACAAATGAATTATTAAGACCAGACTAATCTGTACAAATTATTGCGTGGTACAAATAAAAAATGTATATTAGTCGACTAAAGAACCTGCATTTTCTTCCTTTGGTTAAAAATAAGTTCACTACGTTACCTATGTAACAGGGATTATAAATATTAAAGTTATGCTGGCATACGAAGCATCAACAATACAAGTTTTTACAAACAATACTAGTCCTTTTCAGATTAGCAGTTTTAGGACCAGAAAAGGGTTGTGCACTAAACGAACCTTTATCACCAGGAGCGCAGAGTGTGCAAAGAGTTGGAAATGTGCGCGTTGCCCTTGCAACGTCATATTGCGACGTCAAATGCATCGGCTCATTTCGCAAGTACAGTCGCGTCAAGTACGTTTTATAACTTGTAAAGTGGTTATATCGCGGACATACATAAAAAAAAAAAAAAAAAAATATACGGTCGAATTGAGAAACCTCCTTTTTTTTGAAGTCGGTTAAAAACTAGTTTTTTTTACATAATTTTATTATTGTGCATAATGGTATTTGTTTCCATTGTGTCCCTTATTAAATGTATTTTTAATGTATTAATGAATAAGGTACGTTTTTTTCATTTAATTAAGCATATTTAAATGGACGTTAAATGTATTTAGAAAAAAAAGTAAACTGTAGCTTGCCTTTAGATATTATTGTTTTAAACATTTATGTCTGCAATAGTACTTGATAAATGAGTACAAAATGCATTTTGACGTCACTATCGTGAACAGATGCACATTATATAGACGTCCCTATCGCACTCGTAGTTATCGGAGTCACGAACTGCAGAAAGAATGCATCGCGCCATTTTCTCAGCACATGCAATCTCTTTACGCGTTCAGCTGCCCTGGTAGATTATAATCATACTTATCGGTTCAATATTGTTGTCCTCTCGTTATTTTCTTGATGATTTTGTGTCAATAAAATTAACAGAAACTTAACAAAAGTAGGCTTCCTTGCGATTTGAAATAAAATTTTAGTGTCTCAATCTACAACTAAAGCTCGAGTTAGATTTTATGTTATCTAGAAGGTAAGAGTTGATTATATGGGTTAGCCTATACTTAATCCATAGGCTTTAAAATCAATTTTAATGAAATGGCATTCAACTAACTAGCTATAATTATGATTTTCCATTACGCACGTGGCATGCCTAACGGTGCGCAGGCCGGGCGTCGATGAATGCACTTCGGTGCAAGAAACTACCAGGCTCCCAGAACAGGGCAAGAAATGAAACTGCTGTTTTCTGTTGTAATATTAAAGATTTCTGTAATTCTGACGATGTCATTGTAGAGTTGAGGCAACAAGCAGCTTTATAATTTATTAAACTAAATTAAAAAAAATACGAATCCAACATGTAATAAAATAACATGGTTGCTCTCGATTTCTCTGGGATCCCATCATCCGATTTTGACATGGTGACAATGGGACCATAGCAAGCCTGGTTCACAACTTACGGAGATATCACGTAAGAGAGATTAAGATATGTAGATCATCATCATCATCACCCTATTAAAGTTCCCACTGCTGGGACACAGGGACTTCTCTCTTGACGAGAGAGATTAGGCCTTAATTCACCACGCTGGCGAAATGCGGGTTGATGAATACCACATGTCCTTCAAACTCTTTAAAGTTCTGAGTTGCCTTCACCGTTAAAGCATGTGTTTTTTTTAAAGCGCAAGTACAATTTTCAAGAAGAAAAATCCAGAGGTGCGTGGCGGGGTTTGAACCCACGACCTTCGGAATGAAAGTCGAGTGCACTCCTACTTAGGCAACACGGCTTTCCCACTTATGTTGATTTTGTAGGTCATCTAAATGTATTTCTATCATGTACCTGTACATACATATACCATTGCTTTGGTGAATAAATTATTTGATTTGAAGAAATATACCAAAATAAAAGACATTGAGTAGATAATCCAGTCCCGTCGATAGAAAGCGAAGACGTTTTATGTCGTTGTCATTTAATGAGTAACCAACTACTGAGTGAGTGAGATTGGTAAGATATTATTTTCCCTGATGCACCTTATTGTTAAGAGCTTATCCATATCCTCATAAAAACAATATAATTTTTTCACCTGCTTCTACCATTTTGTACATCTGATAAAGAAACAAAATACAAAATCATTTATGTGCATTGTTGATTTTATAAATCTTAGAATATAAAATAAAAATCTCAAACAAATTGATCATAGTCCAATAAATCATAGATAAATAAATCTATCGTATCTGGTCGCTTCGAATTTTTTACACTAGATCAAAGAATCGAAAGCGATTCTAAAAAATATTTATTTGTTAGTCTTTTTAATTTGTTGTTGGAGCATAATCTGTCCCAAACAGTTTTGTTAAGGTATAAATATGTATATCATTGTACTAGACATTAGTTTGATGTAGGCAATTATAATATGCATTTCAAAAATAAGCAATATCGACATAACGAAGCAACCACCAATGTCATTATAACAATCAACGCATCTTAATATTTTTAAAAACACCCATTGAAATTATAAATAGCCAAATTTGATAACACTCTTCTGTGCGTATTGTTTTTCTTTATTGTCATCGGGTCGCGTACAGCGTGTATAGATATTATTGCAAGCATTCGAAAGTGTGGGAACTAAGTAGGTAATCATCAGTTTTTACCCGACTGCTCGACGCAAAGGAGTGGTAATGTGTCTATTAGTCTACATAATGTATGTTTGTATGTTCCTTTGAAGCACTATACAGAACAAACGCCTGGGCTGATTTTTATGATTCATACGTCGATCGATTCCTCTTAGTCCGTCGAGTGCCACTAAAGACAAGACGTTAGTGAAAATTCAATATAGCGACTACTGGACGCCATTTTGTAAAAATAAATTTAATGAAAGTCAACAAACTATGTCATGTGGATTTTCATTAGATAGTCATATGAAAATAATATTTAGTTTTACTTGTATGTTTCTCGATCCTACTGACCGTTTAGGATTTATATCGATTTAAAGTTGCGTAACAACCATTCTCGCTTTATAAGCTTATAGACAGTAAACATTTAAAGTCGAAGTCGGGTGAAGGAAAACATTTATTTCCTAATTAATAACATGTTGGTATTGTGTAGTAGCTAGCACTTGTAGTTGCACGGGTATGGTGTCATTTAATGAGGCGATGTTGCATTGAATGGCCTGCTCTCGCTTTTACTCGTACGCAAGCGGTGGAGCATTAGGTGTTGCTTTCTAGGCAGTGAAGGTGAGGTGCATGCCCGTGGCTGGCAGTTCAAGTTTAGTTGCTCGGCCTGCGCGGGCGCAGCGATAATTGCAGAGATCGTTGCACTTCTAACGCCCTCTGAGGGGCAACGAACGCGTGCAGCTGGCCGGGAAATAGATCCCGTCCCGACTATTTCAGAGCACGTTTGTACACCAGATACCGAGACTCCTGCGGCATGGCTTTTAACTAACGACTTACCTGTAATGCGAGAAGCCGTCATGAAAAAAACATTGCATGGTCCGCCGGGCATTAACATAAAATATGTGCTTGACGTTTTAATATATCGGCTCGATACTAATGGCGTCGGATCGTTTGTTGCGTGCGCGCATCTAGTTCTCGCGCATGTGATAAATTTGGTTTTATTTTTCACACTTTGTATTCCTTCTATAATTATAGAAATTACATCTGACCAACATGGATCATGTGGAACTTTAACAACTTCATAAAGAAAATACTGTCAAATAAAACACATAGCATGCCCATTCTAGGGAAAACTGAGTTTGCGATTCTCCGTTAAATCTGAAATTAAGGTGAATGAAGTTAGTTACATACTTCAATATCATATTCATAATTAAGCATCCTACTTGCATTCTTATCTGTAAAGTCTACTGTTTTGGACCTGATTACTTTTGAATGTAAAAAGCAAATTTCAAAAAATATTTGGTAGGACTTTTGTAAACGAGAAGGTCTGAAAATGTGACTGATTAGGGAGGAATGAAGGCTGCTCCCAAATAAAAGCGGTAAAAATTTTGATACTTAGTTGATACAATATTATTATGCTATTATGTTTGTATCATTAAAAACCATCGTCAGTAGATTAAGGTGCAGAATAGTTTATAATTGCAGTGCACCATATCCCTTTTGCAAATGCATAGTGCGTTTCTCAAAGTAGCGCGAAGTTCACCGGGCCGTTGCACTTTCGACGCGGATCGGCTGCGCGCGCAACGCGAAAGTGATTCATGGCTCGCTTGATCGTACAATAAAATACTAGTTATATAGTGCATTCGATTTCTAGAACTGCAAATATCTCTGAATAATATTTGGAAATAATATGATAAACTTTTCATCGATGTAATGATGTACGTGTGAAAGTAGGCTTATCTAAATCAAAATTCTAAGTATATGAATTCTTGAAAAATTTAAATGATGACCAGACATTTCAGAAAAAAAATAAAAGAAACTAAAATTTACAAAACAAATATGGTAGAAGGTTATTCCAACCTAGCAACGCAACAATTTTTTCCCATGTTTTACTGATCGAAACGCATAACTTGCAATGTTTACTTCTATAAAACTCAAAGCGGTCTTATAAAATCGCCTTGGAAAAGCAGATATCTTGTTACATTAAGTTAGTTGAACGCACCGAGTCGGGAATGCGATAGAAAAAAAAAGTTGCAATGTTAGAACTATCTAAGCTAGTCGGGTGCAGTGGCCGAGTAGTGCCAGTGACCCGCAAGCGCGGCTACGAACATAGATATACTGCTACATAGTGCTACGCTCGCTCGTAGAGCCCTGCTACGGACCTACAGATAAAAAGCGCGGTCACGTAAACTCGTTTTATATTTCTATATTTCTCATTCAAGGGATAAGGTTAAGAACCTTGCAAATAAAGCTTAGGATTCCCAGCACATCATTAATGGAGCATGAGAATCCCATGCGGTTACGTGTCGCTGACATTATAGCTGCGGGCTCTTTCCGAGTAATTCTTAATAGTACGAGTTTGTACTTTAATTTGCCCCATTACATCAGTGTCGTTGGGCATTTTTATTTTCCTTTGTTACGATGTTTTTGTTTGAACTACGAGTTAGCGAATAAAAAAAACTAGTAGTAAAAGATAGCTAAACATTCAGTAGGTACCTAAAGATACAAAAGCATGGCGTATTTATTTATTCCAACTTTGTTCCAAAAATATCTTACTTATGACTAAGGGTAGGGAAAATCCCAAAAAACGAGGAAGGGCCGTCATGACTAATCTACGATAACTTTACAAAAATATTTCGTGGAAAATCTATCCCATTTTCAGGAAAAGCATGATTCACCAGGGCTATGACGGGTCTCGGCGGTTGTAGGAAAGCCCGGAAGAATTCTGAACCGTGACTCATCGTAGTTAAGTTTGGATCGCAAGGGCTAGTGAAAGTTACAAAATTACTAAAATAAACTCTTTCATAATGTACCATCGATGAATGGGAATCGTATAATATAATTTTATTGCTTTTAATGAGGAAGCATTTGATTGGTTGAATGTGCAAACCTTAGAAAATCAGTATTTTATCAAAATATTAAATAATAACGATCTTTACAGATGGGTTTAATACCCAAATAAAGCAAGCTAATTACATATAAAGTAAATTCATATGTCTAAATACAAGAGCTATGACGACGTATGATGATGAACTATATTTATCAAAATAGGTTACAGACAAAATTAAATTATAAGTCCGTCATTTAGAATACCTATTTACAAAAATTATACACGTACTTTTTCTTTCTTCTTGCAAACGTAATTAATAAATAAATATTTCCGGACAATCTACACAACAACATCTAGCCCCGTGGTAAGCACTAAGCTTGTGTTACGGGTAAAAAATGAATCGCAAAATGTGTTGCTAAGTGCATAACTCAACAACGCCTGGACCAATTTAGTCAATATTTTTAAATGTTTGTTGGAGTTCAGGGATTGTTTTTACGCCGAAAAAAAATTACCATTTTCCGGAAAACAATTTTTAATAAATAATTACCTGGGCAAAGCCGGGAGGGGCCGCTAGTACATAGATATTTTTTATATACATATTAAGGCAATGTATCGTACATTGCCTTGAAGTTTTCGCGCGAGTAGTAGGCACGAAATGTGTACGTTGCAAATGTATATCTTAACAATTTCTTATTAAATTGATAAAACGAAGTAGGTGTCTAAAACGAAGTAGGTGTCTACCAATTTTTTTATGTTTAACACTAAAAATATTTATCATATCAGACCTTTATATTAAAATATCAGTATAGATATACCTCATGAATTATGTATTCATGAGGATAAACAATATTTTACATACAGGTGAGTTGAGAACCTCCTCCTTTTTTGAAGTTGTTTAAATACTGAAGATAGACTGCCTCAGAGGGGCCAAGTATTTGTATGTCCTGCAAACACTCTCGCCTCGGTTTACTACATATGTATAATCAATATAATAATATATGTGTATAATATCTATTAAATGTATGTCTATTATATTAAATATACCAGATGTATAGTACCCGACACGCAAGCCTAGTATGTATATGTTATTATAAATAACATATACATAACATATACAAAAAAAATGTTTGCAGTAAAGCGAATAAAATTCATCCAACAACGAAATCAAATAAAAAACAGCTACAGCGGCAGTAGTAACAGAATAAAATTCCAAATGAAATGCAACAGGACATGATAAACGCTGTTTATAAAATCATGTGATTGATGTGAGGGTAATTTGCGATGCAGTGACCGTACGTATCAGACGCACTGTCAGAGGACAATCATCCGACATGACCTACGGTTCTATGTAAATAATTGGCTTGCTGTCCAAGTGACGACATTGCTTTGACTTTTAAAAAAGCTAATAATAAATTTAAAGCTATTCATATATGAAACTTTACTGTACTGTATGCATAAGCACTGTTTTTTTTTACATTTGTTTTAATTTATTATACATTCTCTTAAAGCTCATCATGATATTGATCGAAAAGACTCTATAGATATTTCTTTATTTTTTTACCCCCGACCAAAAAAGAGGGTTGTTATGAGTATGATGTGTCTGTCTGTCTGGGACATCATAGCTCCCAAACGGATAGAGCCATTTCAATTTAGTTTTTTTTTGTATGAAAGGTAAGTTTGGCGCGAGTGTTCTTAGACATGTTTCATGAAAATCGGTTGTGCCGTTTAAAGGTTATCGGGGTGAGAGTGGGGAAAGAAAACCGAAAATCTGTAAAAATACTCGAGTGGGGTATCAAATGAAAGCGTATCGCGTGCACATTACAAAATATTATGGTGTTTAACTTTTAAGGCAATTAAGACATTGGAATCGGGGTTTTTCTTAAATTTTAAAATTAAGATTTATATTTACATTTTATTCATGTTATCTTACCTAAACATTATTCATGTACCTAGTTAAGAATTTGACAATTCATATAGCCACAATAAATTGTACCAGGCTATTATAACAAATACAACAAACTTTGCCAGTAATTTTGGGATTTTATTTGGAACAACGTATTTTCCTTTCCTCAACAAATAGGCTATCTACAGTGATATAATTATTCAAATCGGACCAATAGTTCCTGAGATTAGCGCGTTCAAACAAACAAACAAACTCTTCAGCTTCAACTTCTTTATAATATTAGTTTACATAGATGTGCTACAAAGTATGTTCTTTTATGAATAGGTATGCTAAAAAGCTAGAGTAGTTTCTTTCTAGCGTAGTTTCAGGGGCGTAGCTGCTTCTAAGGTCCACATCCACATTAGAAAGTGTTATGCCTAGCACAGCACGCTGACCCTGGTGAAAATATGGAATTAAGCCTGACTGGTACCCAATTACCTGCGCTCTATCGGAAAACTAGCTCTTACGTGATTATGTGGCAAGGCTTTGACTTGTCGGTTATGCACTTCATTTCACTTTTTGTGTTAGTTTCTCTCATAGCTTTGATTATTTACCATAACCACAGAATACATAATAAGTACTACGTTACTACGTGCCATAACTACTACGTTTTATAATAAATCAAGGTAATATAATCAAGGTTATAGAGGTATATTATTATAATCTATATAAATAAAAATTAATTGTTGTTCGTTACTCTGATTAAAACTCGGGAACGGCTGAACGGATTTATCTTATCTTAGTCTTGAAATGTTCGTGGAGGTCTAGGGAAGGTTTAAAAGGCGAGAATAAATCGAATAATTGCCGGGAACTTTTTTACCCGTGCGACGCCGGGGCGGGCCGCTAGTCATAGGATATTAATAGGTAATCTAATGTTGCAGTTCTTATACCGTGAACTTATTTGTTTCATGCTTAAAAACATCACACAATTCGCAAACTAATTTCAGATGGTTCATAGACAATTAAGAATTTGTCTAATTTATTAAAGTAAGAATTACATAAAAAATTTTGGGTTAAGTTAATCGTGAATCCATCTCTTAGAGATCCATCCGACCAAACTGCTAAACGGAATGTTTTAGTATATTTTTGTGGCTATATCCGGAGCGATATAAATGATACTCGTACATCAGTTATCGATAGACACGTCTGCTTTATTCGCCATTCACTAAACAATCTCTTTATCAGGATACATAAGCATATTTGACTAGACCCATAACAAAAATCGGATTCATTTTGAGAGAAGAATATAATTAACTTCCGTGTGGGGAAGTGGTGTGGTGTCTTTGAAAGAAAATAATCATAAATTAAGCTTGACCACTCCTTGATATAAAACTCATCTTAGGGTAGAAACCTGAGGTGAAAACATGTGCAAGTGCAAAATATAATCTACGCACGTCTATGGACACGTACAAAGCAGGTTCATTAATAAACTAACCTTTTTGTATAAAACCTCACACGCTATTTTCAAAAACATCTGTGCAAATGTGTTCGGCGTAAATATTGTTGTTGACGTTTGCTGCATTATTTATTTAGACCACGTTCTTGAGGCGCAGTAAAGATGGAATATATTGCAATATAGATGCAGTACGGGTTGGAGTTTTTGCCGGTTCTTTGCGGGTGCGCATATAGAGCGGGCGGCGGTTGTCGACCTGCACGGACCGGCGGTTGACCCCGTACTCGGCTGAACCCAGCCCCACCCGAGGGTACCAGTTTACCAGTTTCCTTTCGAGTAGTTATGTAGAAAATGAAAATTTCCATCGATTAACGGCGGCTAAGCGTAACTTTACCTGCATCGGCTGTAATCCAAAGTAGTTACGCACCACCATCTGGTTGCAAGGAAACTTCATTGATGTTCATTAATAATGTCTCTTCATATAATTCTAAATAAAAGTAATTAGATATTGATATACTCTAATCCATAGAGTAGGATATACTAACCTCGCAGCATATTCGAACCTCACACAAAAACGGTTAAAATGCTCTCTGCACATTTCTATTTTTATGTTTAGACTTTGCAGATATTTTTTATATTTTTTCTTATATATATCTATATAAATAAAAATGAATTGTTGTTCGTCAGTCTGATTAAAACTCGAGAACGGCTGAACGGATTTATCTTATCATAGTCTTGAAATGTTCGTGGAGGTCTAGGGAAGGTTTAAAAGGCGAGAAAAAATCGAATAATTGCCGGGAAAAAAAATTGAATAAAAACCTGTGCGAAGCCGGGGCGGGCCACTAGTAGAACATAAATATTCGATGGCGAATCTTGCAATCATTAGTCCACGTATCGTGTATCAAAAAGGAATTATTACTTCGCTTTCAAATAAAGATATTATATTGCCACTATATTTGTACTTCGCTATTAAACACACCTAGCTGAACGTAACTAGCTAACATTAACGAAGAAACTATTATTCACTGGAGCTTAATTAAATAAAATTTCTAAGCGGCAAAACTTTTCTAATCTAAGTGAAATCATTGACTGCCTTTTACTGTCTTTTCTTATGAAATATTCATAAAATAAAATAATTTCAAATCTTTAGGCCATTTGTAAAATATGCCTAGCCGTATGCAAGTTTTCCGACTTAACAAATAACAAAGTCAAAGTTAAAGTCAAAACATTTATTTCCAAGCACAGGGCATATGTATATGGACAGGTCAGCTTAAAATTAATAAAAAAAAATTGTTTTTACAAAAATTATGAAGGAAATAACATTGTCTTGACAGTTCGCTTTAATGTTTCAATGTAAACGTCAACAATTTCCAAAGTAGCTATTGTATCACGAAATAACGTTATTTGGAGCATTGTAGTTTTATAAAAATAATACAATGTATGTATATTTATCAAAGTCGTCATGAACTTTAAAGTTACGTAAAGGTTTTACTCAGTATTTCATGTAAACGTACAATCTTTAACCAATTCCAGGTATTTACTATTTTCCTTTAATATTTCATAATATGTTTGCGATACTAACCGAGGAACTTCCTTTGAAATAGTGTAAAAAAACCTTAAGAAAGCTACATAGTTATTCATGGGAACATACTCATGGTAAACTTGTCCGTGTTTATTTTTAACCTCAAGACTTTATTATGGATGTACATTTCCACACTCATAGGCAGTCGTTCTTTTTCCTTTTTTATACGTCAGTTCCGATGGAATGAATATGGTTGATAAGGAACAATGGCAGTACTAATGGTTCATTTAATAATTATTTTCACCCATAGGTCGTGTACTGTCGAATGGCTTCTCTCTTAGCTCTGCAGTTGCTTCTATTGGAATTAACCTTTAAAGGCACAAACCAAACCATTATCCATCTTTAGAACCTAAGATTGCTACAGGAGATCTATCAAAGTCAAAGTCAAAACGTTTATTTCCTTAGAAGCACATAGCCTACATGGACAGGTCAACTTAAAATTAATAAAACTAAATTGCTTAAATAACAAATATTAAGGAAATAACATTGTCTTGACAGTTCGCTTCAATGTTTTATACTGAGTTGAAAAGCGAATAGAACAACACAGCTTTATCAGTTATTACAATTTTACAGTTATTACAATTTTGGAGTTCTTATTTATAGGTAACTATTATAAGTTTATTAATAAATCATATAAATCGTAATATGATAATATCTGTATATTATATAAATCCTAAGATGATCATATAAATGTAAGAGAAATGCGTAGAGAGTAGTGTTGACGGCCTCGGCCAAGGTCCCGCGGTCAGGGACGCCTATCTACTCGATAACTCCCCATCACAGGCGTTAGATAAGACCTCTTTGTTTCACGCTGTGGAATTATTGTACCATTGCGAGTGTATATTTATAGTAGAATTATAAAGATCTCAGATATCACAAAAAAAAACTAAGAAATAGTGCTTGATATTATATACATCTTAATATGTGCTCGTAGTAAGAATATAATAGAAAAAATCTTTATTACATACACCCATGAACATAGATAACAAATATTAAATTTTATGCAGAAAAAGATTAAGACGCGTCCGTAACCTTCGCACACGGAATAAAAAAAAGAGTTTAACGTCAAAAGTGAGGCTTATTCCTTATTGAAAATCATTAAGATAAATAACAAAATAATTAAAAGCACCACTTAGAATGCTAGGCATGCATGCGAAATGGACGGTCTCATTGCTTAAAGCAATTTCTTACAGACAACCCTGGAATGGCGTGAATTTAAACCAGGAAGGTGGTCGACGGCGTTAGCAAAAAAAAGAGAAATGCAAAAAATTAAATGAAAGAGAATAAAGTTTTGACTCGGCCAAAGTTTGCGCGCTCAGGGACGCCCGTCTACTCGATTGTTCGCAATCACAAGCGTGTGTAAAGAACGCTTTGTTCCATTCTGTAAAAAACATCATTTCAACACCCTATTAACGTTCCCACTGCTGGGACACAGGGACTTCTCTCTTGACGAGAGAGATTGGGCCTTAATTCACCACGCTGCCTGGGTCCGCACCAAGTGCAGGTTGGTGAATGTCACATGTCCTTCAAACTCTTCAAAGTTCTCAGAACATTCCGGTTTCCTCACGATGTTTGATTTTCCCGTTAAAGCACGTGTTTAAGACGCAGATATTTTGAAATATATTTTTGAAAATAATTCAAAGTTGTTTGGCTTGGTTTGGACCCACGACCTTCGAAATGAAAGTAGTATGTGCTCCCACTTAGCCAACACGGCTATAAATAATGGTACTACTATTACAAGTGTATCTAGAGTGTATCTATGTGTAGTAGACTTTAAATAGTACTGAATATTATTTAAATGTAAAGGGATTATATAGTAAGAGAAATGCGTAGAGAGTAGTGTTGACGGCCTCGGCAAGGTTCGCGCAGTCAGGGACGCTTATCTGCTCGATTGTTCGCCATCACAAGCCTTACATAAGAACGCTTTGTTTCACGCTGTGGAATTATTGCACTACAATTACGACTGTATTCTTATAAAAGAATAAAAATGGAGGTTAGTTTGAGGTGTGCCTCGGGGCTTGTTTAAAAAGTGCTAAATAAAAAGCTATGCTAAAGATCATCATCAGTATTTTAGCTGTTGTACGTCCATTTAAAGACAATATATGTTTTCTAAGAAGAAGGGTTTTTTTTTATGTAAATGTTTTTTAAATAAACTAACTCGAATTTACTTAAATAAACCCCAAAGTATTATGACTTCTTTTCTTAATTGTTAACTTCAAAATATGGAGTTCATGAATGATTCTTGATTGTGTGCAATAAAGTGAATACTTGGTTGGTAAAAGCACGATGTTTTCAGTTAAAATTCATTTTGACACATTATACATAAACGTCTTTTTATCTTCAATAATTAAATGAATAATTTATACATATTTCTATTTTGAAAATCCTCACAACAACATCTAGCTCCAAGCTTATTCTATGCTAATTATAGAAGAACTTGATTGGGGATGCTCAAATGATAACTACGTACATAATTTTCATTTACTTATTTGAATTTTACTTGTATGGCGTATGCCCCTAAGTAAAAACCTTACATTTGCTACTGCACAGTAGGCTACGGTTACAGAGGGTAAATACATAGGAATCCTACAATCCTGTGGTTGCGACGAGTACAGACAGCAACACAAGTGGCTGCATAATTGTGTCTATAGAAACATTTCTTCTGATATTTATTTAGGTAGTTTGTTTTTAATCCAAATCTACTAAAGCTTGAAATTTTGTACTTTTAATGTACTAAAAACGATTAAGGATTTTACTACTAATTATTTATTTTTTTATTTATTCAATTACTAAGTATTTTCTTCACATTTTTATGAAGATAATCTATTTTAATAAAAAAGAAGTAATGGTAACGTTTATGTCTTTCGATATGTCCTACGATGGTCCAACAAATGTGTATGTATTCTTTATGATTTTTTTTATTTAGTTACGGGAAGCAGCCTATTTTATTCGGGTCTTTTTCTACACGCATTTAAACATAGTATGTATGTTAGTTAAATAGGGCAGCGTAACGTGATAGAAAGATCAAATTGCAATTAGCACTGTCGCCGACTGTACTGTACACTCGGCTGCGGAAACGAGGTGCGTCTCCCGTCTACCCCCCAGCCCCCTGTCTGAGGGTACATCCCGGATGTAATTCACTCTCACTAACCCACTGCAGTATACTCAATCATGCATATGCTATTGTCTAATTCAAGGTGATGGAATGTAATGCACTTAGCATAGTAAAAGCTGATTTTGCCATGCCACTGATTAAAATTTGAGAGGACCATCAATTGTAAGTTAAAAAATTCTTGCACTAATTTAATTCACTCTCTTGAACACACTGCATTATTGTCAAATCATGCGTATATGCATGATTTTCTATTCTAAGTGATTAAATGTAATTCACTTAACATGGTAGAGCACTTATTTTACCGTGCCATTATATAAAATAAATAATAGTGCTGTAGTTATATAAAATAAATAAATAAATATTTCCGGACAAATAATTGGAGAATAATAGCTTCATTTGTAAATTTATAATTTCTCTTGTGGACTTGTTTCTTTTATTCCCACTAACTAATCCAGTGCATTATACTATTGTCTAATTCTAGATGATGGATTGTAAAGGACTAATCAGGGTAGACCACTGATATTACCGTACTAATTATTGAATTTGTAAAGAATCTAATACTTTATTACTTTATTATATAATTTAAGGCGATTGAATGTAATGTAGTATAGTAACCCACTGATTAATTAATGATAAATTCAATTTATAATAGAAATTACATTTTGTATGTTGAAAAATACTGCAGCAGCACCAAATAAATAAGGAACTGTGATAATAAATACAACAAGTTGGGCATTGAACATTGTCGTAAGAATACCTAATCCCAAGAAGACTGTTTTTCATATTTTAAGTTATTGTATTTAATCCGAATTCATTAAAATTAAATTGTAATTTTAATGAATCCGCATGAAACACAATAACTATTCAAGTTGAAGTCGGTTAAAAATACATAGTGGTAAATGAATCATAATTTTCTCATAAAATCAAGTTTCTTTCTGGACAGCCAGACAAACGTCTATTTTAAACAATACCCTTAGAACGTGCAAGTACACTCTACCTGTGCATTTTTAATTCACAAGAGTCCTCCGGGCTGCTTCAAAACGCAACGTGAAAACGCCTTTTATAATTTTTCATCTCCATTTCCCAAGCTTTTTGTTCTTATGTCACACACCGCATCACTTAAAAAGCTGGGGTGTTTTTTTTAGTGTCTGCAAGTCGGCGGTGAAAGCGCCGGGGCACGCGGGGCGAGGCGCGCGGGGGGTAGATGGTTAAGAGGGGACCGTGCCCCCATGTCTAGACTGGGTCGGTAGTTTTCCGGGATTCAGTCGGCTTTGCCTGCAGTCTGCTCACCCACTCACTGCAATGTACTTACAAAAATGTACAGTATAGGTATACCGCCCGCACTGTCTGAGTAGGTACTCGTACACTTGTCACGTTTGACGCAGTTATTCTATATAGGTATACAGGCAGGGTGGAAAATATAAGCTTATGTCAGTAGGGGAAGTCTCGATCGGCGGGTCGATAGCGTTGCGTTTTGGTTTTTGTGTTTTTGTACGCAGATAGGCTTCGCGTGGTCACAATTGACCCATTACTTGATAAAATCAAGGTTGGCTTGGGCGTTTCGTTTGTATATGATTTAATTGTTCTTCGAAGATTATTATCTAAGGTTTTTCCATAGACTGGGCTTGTAACAATTTAACCATGGTAATTGCGTAGTAGCCTGAGTTGTCGGCTGTGATTCTAGGAGCTATACTAGGCTCACATTCCAACGCAAACAGCTCATTCAAGGTTCATAAATAGGAGAGTCTATGAATCAGTAACAATAGGCCGTAATGCATTGATTCCTTGTAACGGGGCTTTGTTACACGGAGCTATACAAAATTACGGCACCTACCGGAGTATAGCTAAGTAACTAAAAAACTATTTATAAAAAAACATACGCGTCGAATTGAGAACCTCATTTTTTCATTGAAAGTCGGTTAAAAATTAATCTTAATTGCATATTTATTTTTTACTAGTGGCCCGCCCCGGCTTCGCACGGGTTTTTATTCAATTTTTTTTCCCGGCAATTATTCGATTTTTTTTCGCTTTTAAACCTTCCCTAGAGCTCCACGAACATTTCAAGACTATGATAAGATAAATCCGTTCAGCCGTTCTCGAGTTTTAATCAGACTAACGAACAACAATTCATTTTTATTTATATAGATTTAATCATTCGTTTCTAACTTCTAAGTTATAGTTTAAATTATGTTTGTTCATATTTTATAATATAGTTGTTTGTTGTTGTTATATTGGAATAAATGAATTAATTTATGATAAATAAAAACAAGTGCTCAAAACGTTTTGAATAGTACAATATATACACATTCGACATTCGTTTGTTTTTGTTTTGATTACTGATTAAGCAATTAACTACGAATAGGTATCTATTACTTGATTACTATGTTAATATTTTAACATTATTAAAAGGATATACAGTAAGGACTTATTTTACAAAATGCGATTAAACTTTGAAATATTTGTGTAAAAAATTGTCTCTACAATTATTATATAACATTTTTGTTCAATAATTTGCTTAACTTTAAAAATGATAATATACTATAATAATAACTAGTTTGCACCTAAGTCCCACTATTGTACATCCTCTCGAGGATAAACTGGAGAAACTTGTAAAATTTACTTATGCCACCTTTTTTTTAAAATTAGTATTAATTTAAATGGGGTATGTGAACCTCTCACCCTTATAGACTAGTTCTTTATTAAAGTTCCAAATTATACCACCTTTGGTTTACAATAAAAGTTTCAGTATTTCAGTAAACTGAGCAATTGTTAGTGTAATATTTTGTTATGTCAAGAGCTATCTCGCTTTGTCACGAGTGACTGAGCGAAATAGCTCTATTTAAACCAATGTTTAATTATACTCGTAAGTGGTGAAATAGGCCCTGAGTCAAAAACCTAGTAGCAAGTTGTTTCTTCTACTATGAGATTTTTGTTAATAATTAATTTAACTTTTACAAACTGTTTATTATTATTTCCTTTATAAGAATCGATAAGATACGATATAATAAAATGTTATTATCATACCTTTGCACAAATCCATTATTGCTATTTATTTTAGATTTACATTTGTAATCAGCAAAAATTTGCGTTTAAGATTTGATTTGAATAACCAAAATACACGGACCCCTGTAAATTAAGACAACCTCAAAATTTAACAGCGGACTCGTTGTCAAATTGTAAACTGTAAACATCTCTGTCATGGAAAAATTTTCCTACATTACATGTATTCTGGTTACATAATACGTCTACAAATAGTCTGGCTAATTGAGTTCTATGGGTACTTATATTTAGCGAGGCCGGGGTGCGGGGCGGGGGCGGGGAGTGACGCGGAAGCGTAGGGCGGGCGGAGGGCGATGACCGTGAACGTGGGGCGGCATCGATCCAGCCATACCCTCGCGCAACCCGAACTGACTGACTCGATTCTCACTCGATTATACCCAATCGGATATGTGATTAATCTAAGTCGATCTACAATTTCTGGTTTTGGGTCTGGGTATTTTTTTTTATAAGAAAAATTTGTGTGATTTGATAAGTACAGAAATATTTATTTTATATTTAGGTAATGATGAGGTCGACACGGCATAAATAGATGATGTCACATTGTCATGGGATTTAATTAAATTCGATTTTTCAAGTGTTATTTCTTGTATGTACTTATAGCACATTAATTTATAGGCGAAATTTTCCACTGCCAGGCAAAGACCAAATCTCTTATAACTTACGGTGTCGCTTTAATAAGATTCACTAAAATATTCAAAGGATTCGAATGCACTTTATAGTTGTTTTATTTGCATCCGTGCAAAGTCGGGGCAGATATTAATTTTATGATCTCATAATTATTTTTTTTACTTAAGAAGATACTAGGATCTCTGTATACTTTCTTCATTCTCTCTTAAATAAATATCTTATCTATCTTAAATAATTTCTTCACTTCACACAAAGAAAAGCTTGATCACTAAAAGCCTGATGAAAGATAACAATATAAACCTTAGTCAACACGATTTATGGGAAGGAATAGGAAGGGAATCCGAGACAGTCCGGGCCCTTTCTACTTCTTACCCTTATCCCTTCGATCTAATAACGAAATAAAAGTTAGTAGGGTGCCCTGGTCACAGGGGCTGTGTTACGTGATGTGAGTTGCTGTGGAGATGCGGGGAAGCGGTAGGGGAACACGGAAACCCCCTACTCTTGCGAATAGTATTTTGATACTATATTTATTAAATTACAGGAACTTTTTTTAAGCGTTTAGGTATCCGGATAGATGAAAACGTGTCCTTTTATTATTTTACATGTTATACAATACAGGTTGTAGATGGAAAACATGACGACTTAACCCACCTTAAGTCGTTATGAGTAGAATATGGAACAACCCATACAACTATTTTATTGTATAATGGATGGCCTTATCCCTAACAAGCGATCTCTTTCAGGCAACCTTTAGATGGAAAGAATTTGAAGATGAAACAAATAATTTGTAACATTGTATACAATATATTCTAAAGTTATATTGCTACGAATATTTAAAACACTGTATAATACAGTGTTTTAAATATTGCTATGTGAAAGTCTGTTTACCCGTAATTTAGCTTAGGAAAAGTTGGAACTGGAAAACTTGTATAGGAAACTGTACCTATGTAGTTAAATACGTAACTAAGTCCAGATAATTTATCTATAATTATATTTGTATCTATTATTATATTTAAGCACCTAATGATTGTGCCAGTACAGGCACAAGTACGTTTTAATTCAGACAGTCCAATTAGGTAGGTCCAACTTCGAGAAAGAGGTCACTCGCCGAATCCAGCTCGGATGGGCAGCGTTCGGAAAACTACGGCACGTCTTTTCGTCAAAAATACCGCAGTGCCTCAAGACAAAAGTCTTCAATAAGTGTGTGTTGCCAGTGATGACTTACGGATCCGAAACGTGGTCCTTCACTATTGGCCTTATGAATAGGCTCTGAGTCGCTCAAAGAGCTATGGAAAGGGCTATGCTCGGGGTTTCTCTACGGGATCGAATCAGAAATGAGGAGATACGTAGAAGAACGCGGGTCACCGACATAGCCAAACGGATTAGCTCTTTGAAGTGGCAGTGGGCAGGCCACATAGCACGAAGAACAGATGGCCGTTGGGGCCGAAAGGTTTTCGAATGGAGGCCGCGGATTGGTAAGCGCAGCGTCGGACGACCACCAACAAGATGGACGGATGACTTAGTTAAACTTGCTGGCTCACGGTGGATGCAAGTGGCGACCGATCGGAATGATTGGTCGTCTTTGAGGGAGGCTTATGTCCAGCAGTGGACGTCAAAAAGCTGAAATGATGATGAATGATGATGACATGTTAGCTGGTTTAATAAGTTAATGCTTTAATAAAGTAAAGCTCTGCGGGTTTGTTTATCTACACAACTTAACTTTATAATTAACTTCTCCGCTGCTCTGACTTAGTGAGAGATTTGAGTCTCGGAAAGGAACATTCCCTGTTCCTAGAACATGGAATAGCGTGAGCGAAGAACAGACGGAAAGCTTATAGATGTATTTATAGTAAAATACTCGTAACATAATTTACTTTATTTGTTTATAAGCGTCTTGTCTCGTCTGGCTTTTCAAGGGTACAAATTATACTTATAAACCTTTTCGTTGAATATCCATATTTATTGCTTTCATAACTGCATTAAAATCCTTTAGTAGTATAAAAAAGACAATTGAGGCGCTTATTCTGACATTTTCAACAAACGCATAGATATACGATATAAATTGCGTAACGACAATTTATGGTAATCGCTTTAATTTACAGTGGGTTTGATAACGTGCAGCGGGTGGTTATGGGGTAGAATGGGGTAGAATGGGGTAGACGGGTAGAATGTCGGGCAAGGGCGTGAGTCACGGCCGCGATCGATACTGCAGGGGAGGTGCGTGCAGACGGACCACGGTGCAGGCGGGATACTGCCCGAATTATACTGTGGTACTACTAATTCTATGCCGCTGTCTGTGTTCAGGAACGGGCATATTGATACTTACCTATTTGAATATTTCCTATGCCTATAAATAATTATATTCATTGAGTTTCAGGAATTAAGTATTGTAGCTAGAATTTGAGGTTCCTTATTGTAAAAGAGTATCCTGAAGCATTTCTAAGTCGGTCAGCAGATTACAAAACATGAATTTCAAAGTTCGTTTTTAAATCTTAGAAAATAAAGTTGCTGCTTTTTTTATAGCATCGCTTTAATACGTTTATAGTTAGAATTTATACATAATATATTACGATAATTACATGAGGTTCTTATGGAATTTCGAGTTATAAAATATGCACGTTTCTAGAGTAATTTGAGTTTTTATTTAATACTAGCCGGCCGCCCCGGCGTCGCACGGGTAAAAAAAGTTCCCGGCAATTTTTCCTTATTTGCTCACGGTTTAGACCTACCCTGGACTACGACAAACATTTTAAAATCAAAATCAGCTCAATAGTTCCAGCCGTTCTCGAGTTTTAATCAGACTAACGAACAACAATTCATTTTTATTTATATAGATAGATCATTATTTGATACATACTTCAATTAGCACATGATGTAATTAGCATCATGTTAGTTATTGGGTTTTATGTAGTTACCCGTAATTAGTGGTTATACAACTTTACTGTTTTAATTTGTAAGATTTATTTCAAAATCCTGTATATTGACTGTAGGAAGTTCAATATATGTTATTGAATTATTTATTTATTTAATAAATGAATTAATAATTCAATAATCTTGATGATCTGTTTTGGCCGTGTGGATAGTAGGAATAATTATTAATAATTCTCTTGTACTGTTAAATTGTTTTGCAGATAACCTCTTAATTATTTGTTAAGCATGTAATATTCAAATACAAAATGTTACTAACTAATTATTAACGACCTGCCATTTGGAAGTGACGTTCTAGTAGTAGTTCTAGTAAGTACTAGCCCCCATAATCTAAGCTTATTTTTTTTTATTTACACATTTTCTTTACACACTGTGAAAGCGCGGGAAAACATGTCACTGCGGGAAAATCCACTATAACGCGGGTAACACCCGCTTTATGTTCGGGATAAACTTAAAATGATTATACTGATCGGATCTTTCTGGGGTTTTCAGCACTAGGTACAGTGATTCAAAAGGAAGGTTTAACTATCCATGCAAAGCCGGAACGGGCCAGCAAGCAAATATATAAAATCCATTTGTAAACATATAGCAATTATATTAATAGTCTTTATAGTTTGGGGAGTAACATAATGTAGAGAGAAAAGTCAGTTGGCTGCCCCCCTCCCTGGCTGCATGCCATTTGGCCGGAAACGTTTTCCGTTGCGTGGTGTTCCCATGTTTCCATTTGAGTCGGGAAATCATAATAACGAAATTAAATTAAATCTGGAACATGTTTCGTAATTGTGGAACTAATAACAAAACATGTTCATAATCAAAGTCAAAGTAAACGTTTATTTTCGTAGAAGCACAGGGCATAACATGGACAGATCAAATTAAAGTAAATTATCGTCAAAAGTCGTGAAGTTTATCAATCGTACATAATCTATGAAAATATTAGCGTATAAGAAGTTTTTTTTCGAGACTGGTTTGGAAGTTTTTGCTAAGTTTACTTTGTTGTTAAATTTAAATAATGATCATTCAAGCTGATTTAAGTAAAAGCCTTTTTTTGTGGAGTTCAATAATGAAATAATGGTATTTCACCGCGGTAAAAGTTGTCTATGTGTTATTCTGATATGTAAGCTCACACAGTTCATCTGTGACGTTTCATTAAAATCCATACAGTAGTAGCTTGTATGAGCGACAAACTCACTTACATCATCCTCACAAATTATTCAACTAAAGATATATTAATTAACCTTAAACCCTGATTAATCTATCTGTACGTAGTATTCAAATAAAAAATCACAAAAAAAAACACGTATAAAATATACCTACAAATAATAGAAAATGTCAACCATTTGTAAAAAAAACATACGCGTCAAATTGACAACCTCCTTTTTTCGTTGAAAGTCGATTAAAAATTACGCCTTTCGGCGAAGTCGATGTGAACTTGTGAAGCTAAATGACATTTACATTTGTCCAAGGTCGCTTTGCTTTTTATGACTATTGTGATAATAGAAGCGCTTTAACACATATCCGGAAGATTCCCAATATAAAACAAACACAGCACAATCCATCGAGACAATAATAAAAATAAAGATAACAATTAAGAAATAGTATAGTACCGCAGTAGTGGGATGATCTTAATGATAAACAAAATCCTCGATATAATTAAAAATAGAGGTTACCTGCCTACGAGCTGTTTCGCATTATACTTGTACCATATAACTTTTTAAATGTTCATGGTTTTTAACAATATTACGACTGAAACCGGGTAACATACCATGATTTGACGGTTTTTGAGTTTTCCGATATTTCGACGCTGTTGCAAGCGCTATGATCAGGGAAACAACTGTTGGTGTGTTGTTTCCGTCTCTCGAAACTAAAAAACCATGGTGTGATACCCGTTTTAAGTCATAATACGTGTACCATGCTGCTACATATTTGTAACCAATGCTCCAATAAACATATTTTAGATGTTTGTTAACCTACAGCTTTTTTGCTGTGACTTTTAGCCTGTCAAATGTAAGGGATTACAACATGTTGTAAACTCAAACAGTCGTAAGTGGCAACTCGTGGTACTTGCCGTAGGTAAATTGTATATTTTTATACTAGTGACTTCCAAATAGCCTTTGTATATTTCCACAATCAGACATTTAAAGTCTTTAAAGTCGTTTAAAGTTTGTTTAATGTTTAAATTTCACTGCTAATAAATTAACTAGACACGAATTAATAAAAATGCTAATACTCTTTTCATATTTTAATTGGGTCACTTATCACTTACCATCAACATGACGTTAAATGAATTAAATTACATTTATAAGCTATAAGTAGTTTCAAAAAAGTTAACATAATTTATTTAGTGCATAAAACGATAAAAATAAATTCGGCTCGAGTTAAATTCTTATAGTTAACAAAAGTTTTAAAGTCTGATAAGTCTCTATTTGCGTACATATATACCCTAACGTACCATTTAATAAAAACGTTAACGTTTCTTTCATTCTCCAAGTGTCAAATGTTATTCTGTTCTGCAAGCACTTTCTCCTTGGTCTGGATGACTTATATGTATAATAAACTATAAATAAAAATATATCAGATCACTAGTACCCGTTACACAAGCATATGGTTTAACACGGGCCTTTATTTTAGTTTTTACTTGTACTGTAACTTACTCTTTTATGTAAATTTTATTAGCCATGCATCTTTCTATATTCCAAATAATAGAACAGTCAAAACAGCTGTTTCAAAAACAAACACAGAGACGAAAAAAAATGTTTTTTTGCATTTATAAAAACTATAGTTCAAAATTAAAAACAGACATTCCCATTTATTTGTTTGCCAGTAGAGTATATTAGCATCGATAATCACATCTATTTCAAAAGATAAGGCTTTCGACCCGAAAAATATAAAAAACGATGTATAGATTTCTTATTCTAACTATTAATAGGGGTTAACAGTTAATACATTTCAAAAGGGGCATTCATCCTGTATGCGGCCGTAAAAAGTGCCGATATCACTATATCTCTCGTTTTTCCTCTTCAACCCTCAACCTAAGACGAGATTCTTTGAAATTACAGAGAATCTCGTCTTAGATCACTTAAAACCTAATTAGACTATAGGAGTCTCGTTAAGCAAGTCCGTTAGACAACCCTTTCTTATTTCCCTCCCCCTATTCATTATTCAAAAGACGCTTTTCAGAAATCACTTGTTAGAAGTCCTAAAAATAAATAAAAATAAGGGACACTCGTGTCTCGTAGCGAATGACCTGAGGCTGATGGTAAGGCATTCAAGTCGAACTATTTTTACCGACCGAAACTGACTGAACAATTCTATTAATATTTCACCTGTGGTTTCTTGGAAAACTACACCTATACTCACATATCCTCGGTTTTATGATATAACATCGTGTATGCCACGACATTGAACTTGAACTTGTAAATAAATAAATGGTGACTTCATTACCTAAGCACTTACGTAATTAACGATACATATACCTATCCGTTCATTATGTAGGCAGGCATGTTTTTGATTTTGACCTTGTATTCGGTAATCAACAGATATCACTTATATACAATTATGATTATGTGTTTTCTGTTATCCATAAATGACGTATTTATTTGCACAATTCTACAAATATAGCAATAATTACCGAATTTGTGAAAATGAAAATTACTCTTCTATTTAAGAACTTACTTAATTTGCATTTTTTACGAACGATATCATATACTTAACGTTGTACCATGAAAAAACGTTTATCGCACTTAAATTGCCCCAAAAATTTGAATGATTTTCGCGGGATTTTCCGGTATCGTAAACAAAGATATTTAATGGATGGTAGTTACAGTATATTTATAATGTTCGGCTGGCGCGGGCATACCGTCATGCTTGCGTGTGTTTTGTGGCATTGAGCACTAATAATAATCGCTGAACTTGACATTGAGCAAGAAGCATCAGAGGCTCGTCATCACACGATTCTCCATCTCAACTCCGCGTTACTGCATGCACAAGCACGAAAAGGATAGTAAATGTTATCTTCCAGTTTACGACGGTTTGTAGGTCAGTCGTGTGTTCCGGACAATAGTCCGAAAGTCGGCTGGAGGTTATATTACGTGTTATTCACGTATGCATAATGTTTACAAAAACTCTACCGAGATATCTTGATTTAATTTATCCATAATTATCAGATAAAATTCAACATTATCAGAACTACAGCAGCATCTGTTTATTTCATGTTCTCAATTTAAATCAATTTCTTATTTTAAGTCTGCGTATTTCATGTCCTCATATGTTTGAAATTATGTAGGTAAACATTTTATGGAGTATTTTAACGTATCCAATATTCCAATATAAAACCTCTCTTACACGCGCCTGATAATATATAATACTATTCAAACAACTATTGTAATCAATTTCGCAACTTCAACAAATTCTGTATCTTATGTACGAGCACTCCGTAAACGTAAAACTCCGTGACAAAAATGTAAAAAGCGATATCTAGTAGCGTTTTCCCGAATTACATCGTAACTTAGAGCGTGGAGCCTACAAAGCCTACATAGTTCGGGAAAATGCCGCTAGATGGCGCATTAAATGAAGGCTGCTGGCTCATGTTGGTTCGTGGCGCAGTGTACAGAGGGCGCTACTGGTTTCGAATTTGAATTTGCTCTTAAACATATTTTTGCTTCTACTAGCGTAAATCAATGAAATTAAATAGTTTCCAAAATGTAAAAAAATAAATAATTCTTAATCAAAAGTGTATGAATATCTTTACATAAAAGTTTGGAAGCAGATGCTTTGAGTAGATTGCTGAATTATACTTTAACTTCATTCCGATTCAATCCAATTTAAATTCATTAGCCAGATTTTTTATCTATATAATAATATATATGCTTGGTGTCAAAGTCTAGCTCTTTCCTTAGCTTACATAGTAAAAGGTTTATGGTAAACCCCCGTTTACCTTGCGGGTTCCCCATTTGCCTTTATCATAAATCCTCCAGGAATAAATAAATAAATATTTCCGGACAATCCACACAACAACATGTAGCCTCGTGGTAAGCTCTAAGCTTGTGTTACGGCTACTAGATATCTGATATACTTAATATAATAGACATACTATATAGATATTTAATAGTAAGTACCTATGTTATTTCAAAAAAAAAGAAGAGGTTATTTTAAGTTAAATTTATTAGACTGTTTATAACGTGGAGAGGTAAATAACAAAACGTTGCTATCTATATTTCATTTCTTTTTTTGATAATGTTAGTAATTTTAGTTATAGTAATTTGTTTTCTATTTTAATAATCTTTTATGAACACTATAAACTATTCCACATCTAATGCATTCCACCTATGGATAGCCTACGCCATTAACTATTTCCAATTTTCTAATGCAATTTACATTTAACCTACGCCTTCGATAAATAAAGATATCGAGTAAGTTATGCCACTTTGCATACGATTTAAAAAATACGTCTACGTCAGATGAACGTAAGGCGATGCGTCACGGCAGCGGTCATCGGTCCCGTTCTCAAACAAATAAATATTGCCTTTTGACTCACCGCTCCACATTTATTTCGGGGATTTTGCATTTTTGCATTATATGTTGGTTCTTCAAATTTGAAGAGTCATTTCCTTCACTTATTTCTGAAAAACATCGTATTGTTAATTTTATTGTGTTTGTTGTTTATAATAAACGAGGCTACGTTTCCGGCAAATAGATTAAACAAATTAGATTAGTGCAACGGTAATATTATGAACTTGAAAGATTGTTTTTTCTTTATTCACTCCTAAATCCTGAAAGTTCCTGAATCCCGATTTGTATGACACGATTGTTTTATTTCATCGCAATACATACGTTTTCTAAGTGAGTGAGTCTGGTAGTCAGATAACTTGGGAGTTATTACTTTTTTTAGTCAAAAAAAAACAAAAATACTCGTGATTTGTAAATATTATATAATTTTGTTTTGCTACTCAACGCTAGATGGCGGGACGTGTTTCTTGAAGTGAACATATTATATCCAAGAACCTATTGCTTTAACTAGTTGTTTTATTTTAAATAAAAAAATAATAAAAGTGTAGGATTCTAACAAATGCACTTAGAATAAATATAGTACTTTATGTTACTATTAAGCCAAGGCGCCTGTGCCTATAAACAAAAATCTATAAATGTTTATATATTATTGAAATAAATATACAACGTTTTCGTATTGCTTAAAACTGTTATTAGTTATTAAAGTCAGTTCTTAATGACATGTTTTGTATTATCCCAAATAATACTTAATGCATTTCTTTATAATACTAATACTGCTAAAAAATACAAAATACAACACTAATGTATATATGTTTTTACCTAAAAATCGTATGTTTCGATAAACATCTCGGGTGGTTTATGAAATAAGTACATACATTTTAAGTACTTGGTTGATAGAGATGTCTTTACAATATAAGGAAAAATAAAGATATTTAATCTAAATTTCCTTACACAAGTACTAATAAAATTGATAATTCATATATTCAATGATATTTAAAATTAATATCTAATAATAAATTCTAGGCAGTAATTATTAAATAAGAAGGTTAGCGCGTTAGTAGCTAACTGTGGGCAAAGAGCTAACGACAGCGCAACCTTGCAGAGTTTGTTGCTCCTAGGCGGGCGGGCGCGGGCGGCTAGCCTCCAGTGACATGGTCTATACACCACTAGTGCACAGATATCGCGAGTAGATAATCATCGTTTTAGTTTCATATATTAAATAATATATGTACCGCTAAGGATTGGAATATGTTGCGTGCTTCTGTCTTTCCTGTAGATTACAACATAAGTATATTTAAAGTTAGAGTAAATTGTTACATTCTAGGTTTTCATGTCCAATCTTAGACCGCATCGTTACTTTAAATAAATGTTGAATGACCTGATACGTAGCACTACATTTAGACTCTTCTGTATATGTGCCCTTAATAAGTCCTAAACTTTCATATCATTGGTGGGATTTTGGTCAAATGAAGGCTTATCTAGCATAAAAAAAAATAAGTAAAAGTTGTAATGCCAATGGGGCTCTTGTTAGGGTATCTAAAATGTAACCTTTAGTGTCACCACATGAAGCAACGAATAAATTAATTTGAATAAATGTTGAATGACCTGATACGTAACACTACGTTTAGAATCTTTTGTATATGTGCCCTTAATGAGTCCTAAACTTTCATATCATATTTCAGACAAATGCATTTTGTTATTAGGTATTTATGTGTAACAAACACGCCAATACAATAGTCTCTTATTATGCCAGGCAACAATTAGCATTCTATGAATTAGTAATCTATAGCACAAGAGGGCATTGATATATCGTTCATAGATTTTATCATCACATTGTTTTCATGTATCTATTATATTATAAGTTATGACTATGACTTGATAGTTTTAGTTAGTTTAAGGGGCTCATTTAATTAATCTGTGCAAATCAGCTGCTGAATCTAAAAGTCCGAAATTGTCAATTATAATTTATATATTTTTAAAACTGATGGGGCACTATGTACTCAGAACACAATAATTCGTTTACGGTCTAATAAATGAACAATAATATATATTACGTCTATAAAAGCTGGGTTTTTAATTTAGAGTATCTACCTATAGGTAACAATATTATAAAAAGATATAAATTAGCCAATAAGTTAAATTACCGTGTATTTTTATAGCAATATTTATGTATCACAAGATCATTACCTAGACTCGACTCAACTCACCTCACCCTTTTGTGCTAAACTAGATTTTTTGTAAAAAAAGATAATTAAAATCATGCGAACCCCAAGTATGTAGTAAAAATGTAATAGGTACAACCTATGTCAAAAGCAAAACGCAAGATATCAGAAAGACATCTGGGTGTGCGTTAAAATCTTTATAAGGAGCTGCAATTAGTACTACGCCAACGGCGTACCATTGACCCGCTGAGTTTGTAAAACATGATGATGCAATACTGGATTTCTTCAATTAACACAATAACCAGATGTAATTATTTTCAGTAATTCAAAGTACAACTTTTTAAATTATCATGGTTTTTAACAATATTACATTTTGGTAGTAGCACTAGTGAGTGTCAACCTCGCAATAAAAGACTCAGAAAGAGGGTAGACCGGTTCGTTTGTGAATAACCGTCTGCCCAAACAGCGTCGAAATATCGGAAAACTCAAAAACCGTCAAATCATGGTATGTTACCCGTTTTAAATCATAATTCAATTCAGTACATCGTTAAATTTACTCTAGAAAATGTATGTTTAAACTAAAAATATTATAGACGTAGATATGTTGGCAGACCTTAAGCTAGTATATGAGTTACTTAGTGACAGGGTTCACTGTATTGACGCTCATAACACATATTTGTTCTGCATGCGTGCATCTGTATGCAAATTCGAAGATAAACGCCTATCGACTCGTAAACAATGAGATAAATACTAAACAACAGAACAAAATTATCTGCCGCTCTTGATAAAGTTTGTTGCTCCATATACAGGTTGTTTACTCGCTCGGCTTGTGGCATTGTTCACTAAATATCATCCATAAATTATAAAGCGAATTAATTTTTCAAAAAGGATTCCCAAAACAATGAAAATTAACATAATGCTAAAGATTGATTATCTTCTGGCTCTAACATGAAAATATTGTTTAACTTTATTAGTTGAGGTATTGTTTGAAGATCTAATCTTAATATTTATTGCAAGTAATTTAATTTAAACAGCTATATGTTGATAGCAATCGCATATAATTAGTAATTATTATCCTCGTATTCTTATAAGTGTTTAAATTATTCAACTAGATAATACCTGACCTAGTTTAATAAGGTTTATCCATATGATTTGGGATAAAATGGCTCACATATTGCATTTTAATATTTTAAGCGTGCCTATAGATTTCCAAGAATGATAGAACGATCGACAGTGCAAAGGTATATTTGCCCATAGTATAGTTTCTATAAACTTCAAACTACATCAAATGGCATCCAGTCACATAAAGGTGTAGCTACAAATAATCGCATCGAAAGAATACGTCTCTGGTTTTGAACTTATCATTTCCAAGTCACTTTCAATAAATTTATATGGAGATAGAAACTTATGTGGTATCGCTGCATGACGTCCTAGATGTTATGCAATAGTAAACCACACGGAGATTATTCCATTTCAGCTGTTTACTAACCCGATGTGACCTATATACCACTAGAATTACATTATTCATGGCTTCTTCGCTTGATAATGATTATTAAATGTACTTTCTACATTAGTATTTAACTTACTTTTTGGGGAAAATAAGACAATTTAAATGTAAACACCTAGGAGAGATGCTGGGATGTTATCAGGAATATTTATAGTTAATTCATTACTAGTACCTACTCTCATGTAGTATGTATACTGATAGGATGAACCTAGACTATAATAATAATGATAAGACATTTATTTTTACAACACTTATTACTCTAGGGTAACATTGTAGAAGAGAGCAGTGTAATTATTGGCTACTATAAGTAATAACTAATTTTCAGAAAATATAATGAGGGTTCACTTTTTGCAAGATGTATTGGTAGGTACAAGTATTAAGATACGATAAATATTCTGAATTGGACACATAATTAAAAGATGAAACAATACATAAACACTTAAGACTATGTGACAAATGGTAAAATATGGTAATTGTCTACAGTATTTGTTTTATAAAAAAAGAAGTAGATAATTTTATAAAAATGTTATGCTGATTATAACTTTCACAACACAATTTAATTTAAATTAATAACACCATTTAATTACTATAGAATAATTAATTACTTCGCACATTATGCAAATAATTTCTGAGATTTTTGAGTAGGTAAACAACGAATACGAATATGGAAATGTTACCAGCAAATTGTTTCAAAGTAAACAATCTTTATTAGTACCACAAACGTCAACATGAGATAATGCTGGAAATACGTTACCATTTGTATTTTATTTGTGTATTTTGTGCTTCTATTACCTAGTTATTTTTGTTCTGTTTGTGTCGCAAATGTCTTGTTGCGCGCTCGCTCCCACTGACCTAAATACAGATCTTTGTCTACTCGAGAGATTGTGTTTGCTAAAGTGATATTATACTCAGATCATACATCCATAGCAGACTTTTCTATTTTTGGAGTATGTAAAACATTGTAACAGGATTGTCTGCAGATTTTGGCGCTGATAGTATAGTGGATTTCTTAAATCTATAACTTCAAGCATAATCCCTTCACCGTGAAATTTCACAATCATTAAGTAAATCTACTTTGTTTATCTCTTGTTAGTAAACATACTTATTTGATACTTTTAAATTTTTAATTATAGAGCCTCATTATTAAATACGTAAATTGTAATCTATCTCGTTAATGGACTTGCTATACGCTGCCGTTTCTGAAACCTCCTTTCGAGAACTTTTCAGTCCATAAGGCAGTATGTTCTTCGTTTAAAATAGTCTATCCCAATTCTCAGTAAGCAAAACCTAAATAGCCGTGCCAGTGATCTTAGTTCTTCTATATATCTTCGGAGTAACTGTGCATCGGTACAAAATCCAATAATCAGATATCTCCTGCTGTTGAAACGCCGTGTATCGGCGTGTATCGGCGGCAAGTGGCAACAGACCTCGCGGAGGTGATTACAGCGAAGGTCGGCACCAGCTGGCTCTAGCATCAGCTCCTCCTCAGCTAGCGTTGCGAGGTGCTTTGTGACGATATACCGGCCCTCAAACTCCCCGAGCGAAAACCACCCGTAACACAACAGAATAGAGCGCAGTTTCCAGTCACAATCGCCACGGTCTGTGGCCTTACCTCGTTAGAGTTCATGCACCCGCGCGAAACTGGGGCACGAACCGCGTGCGCCCCCCGCGCCGCCCGCCCGCCGTCCCGTTACCAATGAAAATTACTCATAAACTTTTGAAAATATTGTTCTATGAGAGGAGTTTGAAACGTCTTTGTTTTCTGAGCTGATATATTTTTCTTATTGCAAAATGGCTAATGTATACGAGACATTCTATCGATTGACTTGAGAGCGTTTAATTGTACTTTTAAGGTCGAGTTGTGCCTTTATACAGCGAATTCTTGAGTGATTATATCATATTAAATAATTAATGTTGGAGTTTATGGATGCTAGGATGTTTAAGTTTAGTACTGTCACTGTCGGAGTTGACTGAACCAGTATTGTGCCGGTGGTTGCGCAAGCGCTGACGAGAAAGTGCGAGTAAAAGTTGACGCAACCCACGTCATAGAGCTCG
This sequence comes from Gymnoscelis rufifasciata, assembly GCA_929108375.1. NCBI lineage: Eukaryota > Metazoa > Arthropoda > Insecta > Lepidoptera > Geometridae > Gymnoscelis > Gymnoscelis rufifasciata. The sequence goes on along the minus strand of OV815308.1, from coordinate 7,852,934 downwards.
CTCACGGCACACATGCGAACCTGCGTTGGTGTGTAACTATTCGTATGATACTGACGACACTCGATTACAATCGATGTTATACAATGTGTTTTTTCAAATGGAGTAGAAACTTACGTTAGTTGAAGCGTAAGGAGTCAATCACCCCGTTTCAGGACTAGTTGGTATCTGGGCGCGTGGTAGCCGCTCTAACTTCAAGGTTATTGAAGTGGCTGATTGATAGGTTTCGTCACTGTTACATAAAACTGACACCTTTAATATACGGTGGATTTATTTGCACATACCGAACGTTACACAATGTCTTTTGTTTTAAAAGTTTGTTGGAAATGCTAAAAGTACTTCTTATATAAGTCGATCGTATCAAAATTTGTAATGAAGCACGATCCTCAGATTCATTTTTCGTAGTCTAGTTTCATGACGCCTTTCATTTGAATATGTTTTGACGTCGAAACAAGCAGACCCAGTAGGTGCCTATTTTCTGATTCTACTCACTTTGTTTGTATAGTTTTATATACCTTATTTCTCTCTTGTACTTACAAGTATGTAATTGATATTTAACCCATTTAATTCCAGGAAAACGTTTGGATAGCAAATATTAATATTTCCCCCCGATATTTTGAACCTACAGTCAGGCCGTCAGGTTTTATTATTAAAATCACTATAGGTTTGACTATTTAAAGTTTTCAATGAATGTTCTAGATGAATCTTACAAATTTAAATCGTTTAACTCAAAAATTTGCCATCTGTGAGTACAATATAAAAAAAATTTTGAGTGATTAATATTATTATAAAATTATTATTTATCCACACACAAAGTGTGAATTCATGGGATATTTTCACGGAATCAAAAAGAGTCTTTCGATTGAAAAATATGTCATATTTACGTAAAAATAGCTTGACACCCTGTTGTAAACATAAACAATAAAGTAATTAAATGATTTTAGAGACAATTATTGCTCAAAACATAATTTCGTTTTAAATTCTCTTTACCCCTTGAATTTATAAAGCAAGAAAAATAAAAAGTATTTTCTAAGAACATTCTCATAGACTGAAATAATGTAACCGTTAGCCAAATGAAATGCAAATTCCTGATTTTCAGCGAGATCTCTGTAAATTGGAGTAAGTGATTTTCAGTGGGGGTTCTAGAAAGATCGGGGGTGCGGCGCGCGGGGCCTGTGGCGACAGAAATAGGACGTGGAGGACAGAGCAAGGCTGCCCCGGTTGTCGGCCAACGACCCGCCGCGCTCGCCTACAGTTCACGCGCGCTGGTGTGCGCCTAGCCTTACACAGACACAAGCCTTGTGTGAGTGCGCGCTGCCTTACTTCAAATACAAACGCTAAGCTACGCCTAATTCGTCAAATCTACCTCGTACTTCCATCGCTCAGCGCATCGCGGGCTTTGCACTCTTCGCGTAGGACTGCACTACTACCCCTGCGTCTGTGTGCGAATAGATTACAGTAGCATCAATGTGTGCTTTCAGGTGCTTATTATACCGATAGGGATGCATCGGATAATTTTACGTTAGGTCGTGGACTCGAGCTACGTTTCGTTACGTAACGTCATTTTTATAACTTTTTTTAATGTAATTGATACTATCTCGCTTATAGTGTTTTCCTATGAGCTGATAATTTTAGGTTCGCATAGTTGTAACCTAGGTATCCTTTTATTGTATACAGGTTTTGTAGCGCCATCTGTGTATGGATAGTGATACTTTTAAAGTTGAGAGTGGTACGCCGCCCGCGGCCCGCGCCCCGCGATAAGGGCACGGGTTCGTTGCCCCGGTAGAGGCTGACCTCAAAAACGAGGACACTGCAAAATTAGGACGATGACAACGTAATGACTCGAGCGCCCGATTGCAGCACAGAAATATAGACCTCAACTACATTGGCATAAGTAGCACAATAGCTCGCGGCGCCGGATTGAACAACATGTATTTGATCAATTAGGCAAATACGCTGACTCCAAAGTGAGCTAGCTCAATGTGTTGATCTGTACCATAATGTTAGGTTTGGATTTATTCTAGGAATGTTGTAAATTGGTGTTTGTTCTTGGAATATGTTTATTGGGATCGTAAAATGAAACAATGGCTGTCGTAAACAAAAATAAACCAATAATTACCGAGAGAGGTGAATGTTTGTCGACCTACAAATTATACAACAGGGAAAAAAACATTATATACACTCATTATTGGTATTTTCTGATTTAAATGGTATCTTTTAAAATAAAAAAGTGTTCTTGACAAAGAAAATCACAATATAATTTATAGAAATATGAGTAAGTATTAGTTACAGGCAACAATTGATAACAATTGTGTAACAAGTGAAGATATATGAATTTAATTTTGTACATCGTTCCGCATATATAATATTTTGTGAACTTTTATATTGATAACACAATTCTATTGTTTCAGGTAAGAGTTCTATCACAGGTCGTCAAACTGACGTTTATTATTACATCGTTATCGATCGAAGAAAGGTAAGTCACTTGAATCTATTTTATGAATGACGGTTGGCTATAAAAGTCTTTAAGCCTGGTTGGTGGAAGAAGTTCACAACGCCAAGTGAATTGAATCTTTATTGTCGTTAACAAAGAAGCGAAAGTCTTTTACGGCGGTATGTCGTGATGGATTTTCAGACTTTCAGCTCTAACGCTTATAACTAAAGTTTAAAATAAAATACATTCTACTTCAAAGAATTTTGAGCGAGAACTTTTGCACCTGCACAATTTTATTACAATCTTTTCTGCTGCCTTGGCACGCTATTGTGAAAAGATATCTGAAATACTAAAGATAAATAAACTGTATTGACTATTCATTGCAATCATCGATTTTGCACCTGTTCTGCTTATCGACATACCATTTGCATCAAAAACCAACTGTTTTTAATACTTGGCTAAGCCTTTGCTTATCTTTGTTAGGTTATTATTCTAGAACTTGAATAGGTGCACACCTAGACAAAGAATGTAAATCGTATGCAGTGCGCGCTGTGCACCCACTGGGCTAAATATAGTCCGGGCGGTGACCGGCAAGTAGGCCGCTCCCTCGGGCCCCTCTCGCCACCCTCTGCTTAACACCAGCTATAAACTCTACCTCTACCTATTAATCTTTCTTTTGGCTTTATTACTATGGTAATTTCATTTCAGTGCAGCGATGACTCTTCAGGCTAATATAGGGGTGGTTTTCTTAAATGTCGTCATTTTTCCCCCAACGTTATTACTTATTAGCTATCAAAGTGGAACAAGGTAAATTACGGTTGATATAGCTTTACGTTTACATGTTCGGGATTGTTCTAGAAGTTGCAACAGAAAAGTAGCACAATGCATATTGCATTCATATTAAATTGAGTAAGGCCACGTCAACAACGTGGGTGTTGTTGTTTTCCCCATGGCTAAGCGCTGGAGCGGGCGCGGGCCGCTGTCGCAAGCGAACATAGTCCACACAATCCAGTCGATCAACTGCCCCGAATTTACCCACCACACACCCATTAAGTGTCATTCTTAGTAGATAAATAGCGATTTTATACTGTTCTCTAGTGCTTAGTAACTAGGTAGTTGTGGTTGCGTTTGGTGTGAAGGCAGCATGTAGTTGCATCACTAGTTGTTGGTTTACTGTGGCGGGTGCATGGCCGGTCGTCGGCAGCGCGGCGACCCTGACTGACTTATCTGCGAACGTGCGCCGAGCGCAAATTCTAATGCTGGCAAATTTAGCCATGGATTATTTGCAAATTCTACCACTCGCAAATTCAGCCATGGATTATTGTCGAACTGATCATTATGGGTCTCGTTTGCAGCTACCTCTGGCATTGCCAGCTTAAGCTCGGATTGTTACGTCTTGTTTGTTTACTGTATTCAATTGTAAATTGCAGCTGAACTACTTTGCTGGATTTGGATACCGATATTTCTAATTATCGACAATGTATATCGTTTTGAACTTTACAGTTGTCTTTGACTAGATATTTTTTTGTAAAACTTGTCAGTATGTAGACTTGTGCATTCATAAAACTATATCTTATCTCTTTGTTTCTTCGCGACATTGGTCTTCGCTACGTTCCACTTAGCGAATGCTACTTTCAATAATCTAGAAGGTTCTTTGTTACGTCTGTTGACTAGAACATTTAGTTCAAAGCTTGGCTTTATCTCACAGTTTGAATCTAACAAAGCTTTCGGATATTGTTCAAGGTAATAAATGTTAAAACACTTCGTATAAATTTTGTTACTTATAACTATTTAAACTACCTGTATATAGGTTTATAGCTGCTTACGGATAAAATAACATTTAAATGTAAATTGCCTTGAATAAAGTTAAATTTAATTAAGTATAGTGACAGTACTGTGTGATACGATACTTTGATAGTAAAGAGCAATGCCATTTATAAATCAAAGGATATAGTTATCATCAACCTTGATTGGTTGTATTGTAATTGTCATTGTTCTGTGATCGGTATTTCAAGTACGTAACATATAACATTGACACAATGCGAAATATTGTGATAATTAGGGCCTCTTTCACAATTTCGGTAAAGTCCTTGGGACGTAGGTAATAATTAGTTACATAGATACATTTTGCTTAGTTAATAATATAGAACTAACGGTAAAGCACTCCCTTTATTAAAAAAATGCAGTAGAGAAATTCACTTTGGCAAATTCATTTGCTAAGCAAATAGCTCAGTATTAAGCTGTCTTGTAGCACGTCTGTAGTAATCTCCTCTTCGACGAAATATATCTTGATAAATCTAAAATATATTAAGAGTTTATACGTCTGATGATGCACCCTGTCGGTTACTATGACAGTTTAACTTCACGTGTCGAGGCTACTCAAATAGAGATTCAGAGACCAGACGCATTGTATGGCAACAGAAATATATTGAGTCAGTCATAGTCAGTTCATCGCATATTAATAATTCCCTGTTTGAAATAATTGTAGATTGGACTTACGACTTGACCGCCTTACCCGGGGTACAAACGGGCCATGGATACTCTACTGTGCAATTTACGATACTACATTAAAATTACAGGTTTTTTAATCTTTTTTAAACGAACGCATTACAAAAAAAACATACATACGCGTCAAATGAAGAATCTCTTTTTTCGTTCAAAGTCGGTTAAAATGGAAAACTTTCATAAATAACTTATATCGGTTTCAAAATAAACGGAACTTTTTATATAATATCTTGTCATAACAATTGCACCAAATGTGCAGATAATAATCAGAGTTCTTTATTTAGGTCACTATGTCTCACTGCGTATCGCGGATTAATGTAACCTCGGCCTAAATCTAATAGTAGATGTGTAGGTATGTATGTATTAAAACAATGTTTTGAACAAGCTGAGTTTGTCTAATGCATCGCGTTTCTGCGACTAGAGCAGCGGTGAACAGAATGTTAGGGTAGGTCGTGCGATACCTGCTCACAGTGATAGTAAAAACAGATATTCAAGTTAAAATGTGTTTAATGTAATAAAATTGAGTATTCTAATGAACTTGGTGTAGGTATGTAGTATAGTTAATAGCTTGTAGTTATAATTGTATTGAAAGCCTGCAATGGCGGAGGCTGTCGGTTTCACCTTGACGTAATGAGTTAGACATAGGTTGTAGGCATTGGCGTGCAGTAAGAGGTGAGCCTAGGATCTCGGGCCGAGTGGCAGGGAGCGGCCGCGACTCGGACTTTGTAATACATTCGGCCTAGTCAGCGTTCGTTGCCCCGCGCTGCCGAGGTCGCGCGCCGCCCCGGCCCGCCGCGCCGCGCTCGGCGGCACGAACACTCACGGAAATTCACGAGCGCAACCCGACTTCGACACCTTGAATTTCGAAATTCGTCCCGTTTCAGAAATCGAGATGTAATTCGTATTTCTAAATTCGTCCTATTTCAGATATAAATATGTACGTAATTCGAATTGTGATGCCATTTGAATTCGTACCATACAATATAATAAGAATTAGAGGTGACTACTGAAGATGATATTTTGATCGCACCCGGGACTTCTCCGAAATAAGAAAATAGTATGAGTATTATTATAGTATTATTTATAACGTATTAATATTTTTGGAGTCTATTTTTGATACATTTGACACTTCACAAATTAATGACTACTACTTTTTCCCTGACTAAAGCGAGCGGCGACGGTTCAGTCAGATGTCCGGGGTTCGATTCCCCATTAGAAACCATTTCTTATTATATTCTCTAAAGCTTAACACATAGCCTTTATAAGTGTTCACAGAACGAATAAACACTTAAACACACACAAATATAAACAGATATACCTAATTAGATAAGTATGTTATTGCGTATGCCCATGACCTGATCGTCCTAAAAAATACTCGTTATAGTTATAAAACTTATTACGATTGACTAGAATTCTAATGATTTCATATTAAAATAAGGCTTGAATTCTAATAATTACTCTCAAAGTTAAAAATTATATGTATATGTTATTTGAATAGATATAAATTCCTTCTCTGAAACAGTAACGCTTCAAGCATTAATCAAAGAATACCTAGAAATGACATAAGAGTGAAATTAAAGTTCAGCTCGCCACATGAAAGCCAATAGCTATTTCCCTATAAAAATGAAGAGTTATTATGTAATGAAGAAAGCGTAGTGACACTTTAACCCAGTGCCTAGTCCATCGCCCCGTGGCATTAGTATGGAGACCGCGCGCGTACTTTCACTCGCCCATAACAAGTCTTACGCAAGCGGCTCTCTAGTGCGGATGCATTGAAGAAAGCTTTCATATCATATCATTACTTTTAGAGAAATTTCTCGAACATATAGAACGTATGAACGAGGTGATTTGAAGTTGCTGTTTGCTTTGTGTTTTGTTTGAGAAATATAACCTGCGGCGGTTATAAAGTTAAACTTAACTTATTTGGTTTGCCATACGCCATTTTTTGGGGTATAAAGGGGATAATCGATTTGATGTATCAACTCACATCCTAATCAACTAAAAATCAGTGTTTTTATTATAAGTTAACGGAAATGTTTGAGTTTTAATTCGTATTCAAGGTATGAAATGGAATATACGATCGTGGGCCCTATAAACAGTTTTACATCATCAAACTATTAAAATAATTATGTACTACCTATATAAATCAGTAACTTGATGCATACACAATAGTCTTATTAAGGACCAAGACGCATCCTCTAAGAGTCAGAAATGAAAGTGAAGTTTGTCAGTAGGTCAGCGGAGTAGGCCGCGGGGTCGTCGGCCGCGCAGCCTCGCCGGGCGAAAGTGTCCTCCGCCAGTGCTGGGCTAGAGTGACGTTACTCCTGCGCACGAGTCTTTTTGCAACTCGGCCTCTACAACTGCGAAACCAGCAAATGTAAATGCATGGCCTTTATTTGTGCTCAATCACATGGGCAAGACATTCTCTTAAATTCCACAGCGGACTATAATATAACTATAAATAACAAGTAATAAATATTATCACGTTTTATTCGAATTATCATTGTTTTTGTTTATAAATAACTAATAATATCGTAATAATAGAATAATCGCGCTATCTGATACTCGTAAATTGAGTTTGATAATTATGTTCTTCATTTATTGATCAGAGCACCTAAAATGTATGGCAGGATGAGTTAAATTCGGTTTATTCATTAGGTGTCTTCAATTTGTATACGAGAACCAATTACCTACGCATAAAGACTTGCGTAGGCTGCTACGCCGTAGCGCTTCTACGAGCTACGTATACGTTTAAAGGCTACTACAAATTTTACATTTATTTAATCGTAGTGTGAGTTATTATGATTAACATCATAAGATAAACATATGTTTTATTGAGTTACCCTTAGGTGTAAATAGTGATATCGGATGCTATTTTTCTGGATTTTAATAGATACAGGATAGGTAAATGAGCCCACAAATTCCTTGAGCTTATATATTACTTGAGCTTGCAAAAATATTGAGTATTGTATACACGTAGCATAAAATCTTGACTAATAACATTACTGTATGATTCATAAGCCCTTGCTACGCACTCGCATAATTACTCATGACTTGTATACTATTTTAAAATTATATTTTTCCTTGAAATGACATCACCGCAAAGTAGTTCATAAGAAACAATGGCTCATTTATCGGTTGTAAAGAATAGATACTCGGGTTTATATAACCGGCAGACGGTAGTGATTGAATAGGCCTGATCTTACGTAAAGTGTACTTGTGCACATATTAAGGTGGTATACGTAACGTTTCAGTATTTTCACTTGACACATATTCGAGTTCGTTCCCCTTTGCCACTGTTGGAATATCAATACGTTTTCGTATCCGGAATATTGCGAATGTTATGCTAGAATTGTGTGATTTCTATTTTGGTTTCTGATTTATTACATTTGAATAAAATTTGTAGATACATTAACTTAAAATGCGGCGCGAAAGGTTTATTTGCTATCTTTACTATACTTACTATACTACACTTACTATACTTAGTTTACCTAATATGCTTTTCGGAATTATAAATTTGCGGAATTATTCTTAATAATGACTCTACTTATTCCAAGTGTTATATTCAACTAATAGCTCTGTAGAACATAACAAAAGTTTTAGGCACTTTCATTTTGTCAGTAAAAGTAAATTTATTAAAATTAAAAAAAAAATTAATATTATTAAAAATTTAGTAAAATTTGGTTTCTATTTTTATCAGCCCTAGAAAGTCAACTGTTCATGAATTTCTAACTATTCATTAATTAACTTGAGATATCTAATTCGCCATTTTATAGTACGCCATAATAGTTATATCATTCGTTAAAACAAAAAGACGCAATAAAAGAAAATTACTTTATGAAGATATTCACAACTTTCCACTATTGAGAGTGGAATAATTGAGCTTATTGCTGTCACTATAAGTTATATAATAAAAATAGCTCTGTTGCTTATAATAAAAAGCATGAAAGACTTTCCCTTTTGCTTCACAGGGTGATGAACCCATCGCGAGGGCATTCTAGAAAGTCAAGAACTTGAAGATTGACAAACAATTAAGTGCTACTTCACAAAGCATATAACAGATTACATTTGTAAAATAAATATACATTTTCGTAATGACTTGCTACAATTTGACCACAAATAGAACATAAATTGTACTCGTCGAAGTATCATCGACGTTTGTGACTTTAAAATCACAATGGCTGTTCGGATCTACGAACAAACAACATCAGTACTCGTATTAATAAACGCGGTCACACTACTCTTAGTACATTCAGGCGATTGTAATTCAGATGAGTGAAGGCTTAATAAAATGATCCGAGGCTGAAGCGGCCTGGGGTTGCGACAGGCGAACAAAGAAAGCGGTTGCGGGCCGGCCTTGCCGAGTTCATCGACCGAGTTTTGCGGGTCGCAAGGTTTCGCCAATCGGACTTCTCTAGCTCCAGGATATTGCCAATTCAGAGCGATCAAGGCTGCGCGCCGACGAAGCCTCTTACTTTTGCTTACGCGGAAAAATCGCACACATTGTTTTATGAGCTATGATGTAGCTGAAATCTGTTTACCTGCTTTCAGTAGAACTGGGTTTGTTTTATTCTAGACAGTACATGGACAACTATTTTGTATACGTTGGTTTGCATGATTGATTTGTTTTACTACCTAATGTCACATGTATTACAAGCTTGTAAACTATTTAAGGTTTAATGAATAACAATGATACTTGTGCCGGCCCCACGTCATTTGGAATAATGACAAGAAAATTATGATGAAAAATACTCCTGCAATTAATTTTAATGCCATGTACCAAGGTTATAAAAAACACCTGGTGCAGCTGCTGAAGTCTTACGTACTTCTGTAAATAATATAAATACCAATTTAATACATTTACTATCGTATCGGTTCCGAGGCCAGCCACTGCCCTGCCACTTCCATACATCTGGCCGTACTTTCAGTTGAACATTGCTTTATTATTCTTTGTCCTATCCAGTATTCCTTCCTTCAAGGTTACGTGTTGGACGACGGGGCCGTAATTGTTTACACTTTTGTTATAAATCTTATCGCAGTCGCCTTATGCCTAGAAGTAGTTAAGCGACCTTCTCGATCGCCACGTTATAAATAGTTTATACCGTACGTTATGAAACAACCATGAAACCACTGAACGACTTGTGCGACCGTTTGTAGTTTTACTGGCGGTAATTTCACGCGCACGATGATAAAAGTGAAGAGTAGGTTGCGTTGACGCGGACTGACACAGTTGTGTATTTCAGCGTATATTAGACCCACAAAGTTGTGCTCAAAACCTAGATCCTCATCGCGACACGGTTACCATATCTGCGATCGAATCCATCGCCTAGGGGCAAATGCGTGTCTCTTATCTCTATAAGCATTGCAATATTGATTGTGTGAAATATTTTATACACGATCAAAAACTATGTCATTGTTTCCCAGTAACTATTAAATTACCTACTTTTACTGCATTCATTGTTTTGGTAATATTTGTGTAACAAAATAAAAAGCCCCATTGTTACTATGTCACATTTTCCATGGCCATGCATTGGTAGGTATTGATGTGGTTATTATTATGTCTACTTTATTTTTTAATACAAAAATAAATTTTGGATTTCTGTCAATATTACTATTACGTACCATATACCATTTGTTGGGCAAGGGCTTCTCTTAATCTTAATCTTTATGCGAAAAAAGAAATTCGAAAACTTAAACGTATTATTATTTTTATGAAAGAAAATAAACTAAAACAGGTCTCTCACATTACAGAAATCTATAAATATATCCATAAAACCCAAGAACGGCCTATTGTTCTCTTGTTAATATAACACTATTTAGTTTTACACCAGTATTTGTGAGCGCTTTCTATCATTATCTCCCCGGAGGCTAAACATTATCCTGCATGTTTTATGTGTCTGACAGTAAAGTCCCGTTGTTCGAGACAAAAGGTACCGAGGGGCATGTGTTTTAGTCATTTCCTGTCACAATACAATGCATATGCAGGCGATAATATGACAGAAAAATAGATCATTTACATTGAATACTCGTGTAGGCCTTTATATGAATACATTTATGACGACCTCCTTTCACGACTGTGGGCTCACTGTTTTATTCTTTCCTTAAATGGATTAACAGTCGTATAGCTGATAATGTTATTGGTCGTTATTGTAAACATAAATAAAAAACCGAAAAATGCATACAGCATCACCTAACCTCAAACTAAGCAGAGATTGTATTATGGTGTTAGGTGACTGATATAATAGGTATACTACATAGATACTTGTTTTTTTGTAAATACATAGAGATCATACATAGAAAACACTCAGACACGCAACTAGAAATTGTAAATCGTTTAAAATCTGTTTCCCAAGCGGGAATCAAAACCTTTTGCGCCTCAGGCGGACCTTCGACTACATTTAGATATATGTAGATGCTTGTGTTTGTATGTTTAACAAAAGTAGTAGAACATTTACTTGATAATAAAAAAGTTAATTAAAAATCGTTCTAAACCCAATCAAACAACTGTTGCCCTTGTTACGACTCTTGATATAGAAAGCTAAATATTATATATGTATTTTCATTATCAATACAAAATACCTTTTCAAGTATAGGCCGAACGCACAAACGTGGTATCTTAACCGGATCAAACCCTGAAATAATCACATATTTATTAATTGTGTGACCAATAAGCTCAAATTATAAGCTCAGTTTAATATTTTTTATTCTGTTATCATTAGAATAACCTAGGGTTTAATTACTTCTATAGACATTTTCCTTACAAACTTAGCAGACTTCGCTATAATTTTTACGAAATTTGATAAGAATATGAATACCTATATAATATACTATGATATTGATATGTGATACAGGTGTACATTTGGCACTATTTTCATGCTTAATATAAAAATCGGTTCACACTGCAAAACGACATGAATTAAACATTAGAAGTTTTCCAACACAATGAGAGCTGATACATACAGACTAGATAAATCATTGTTATTGAGTGATATCTTAATGAGAAAGTGGGTCACAAAGATGATGCTTAGCCGACATCAGTCACTGTGCGATCACAATGCATTTAGAAAGCGAATTGCACAAGTGCCTTTCGCAGTCTCAGAAGAAAGCGCGTCCACGTCAAACATAGGAAAGTTGATTGGAGGGGAGGTGCGCGCGCGCAGTAAAGTAGTACACTTTCGATCTCAACTCGGTGAGAGTTGTGCGAAAATGAAAGTGGTGGTGTCACTATGGTCTACTTTCCACCGGGTCAAGAACCTAGCCAGTTCTAAGCCTGTTTGATGGCTATTGGACCTTACGCAGGCATTTACCTCGTATGCCGTAACGTATAGCTCGATAATCGCATGTTCCGCCATATTGGCTCAACACGTTCTGTTTTATGGAGAATTAAGGTTTATAATTACAACGTGACATACTAATGTTATAAGACAATAATCAGTTTTATGATATTTAAAAATTTTTTTTCTAAAGCATTCGATGGAACTGGTGTGCTGTAGGCATTGAAAGCTTTAGGATTAAGAGTTTCTGGCAAATTTTCAGTTTGTTTATAGTATTTCTGGTTAAATTCATTATCATCTTTTCGGACAAATAAGTCTACTGCTGAACAAATATTTCATAGATATCTAGCGTGAACTCGTGGATTGTACCAAGTCATTCGCCCATCTAGTTGGTGGACGTTCTACGCCGCGCTTGCCAATCACACCCGTCTTCACACCCATCTTCACTCGAGAACTATTCCGTTTGGCTATGTTTTGTTTTATAACCGATCAACAAACCTCCATACTACTACAGTGTTCGTATTTATTAAAGGACTGATTTGTAAATATATTAAAATATTTTAACGGAAGTCGTGTTGGCTAAGTGGGAGCACACTCGACTTTATTCGGAAAGTCGTGGGTTCAAACCTCGCCACGCACCTCTGCATTTTTCTTCTTGAAAAATGTATGTGCGCTTTAAAACACGTGCTTTATCGGTGAAGGCAAACATCGTGAGGAAACCGACATGTTCTGAGAACTTTAAAGATTTTGAAGTACATGTGTCATTCTCCAACACGAACTTGGCCAGCGTGGTGAATTAAGGCCTAATCTCTCTCGCCAAGAGATAAGTCCCTGTGCCCCAGTAGTGGGAACGTTAATAGGGTGATGAACGTTGAACTATTTGATTCGAAAACGTAACTTTCTCTTATCAATTAATTCATAACTGCGACGAAACAAAGTAACTAAAAATGGCTGCATCTATAGTTGCTCATACTTAGTTGAAACCTACCCCCATATTTTAAGCATGTCCCGGTAAGTTCTGGATGTGGAACGTAGGTGTGGGGAGGTGGTCGACCGACGCTGACGTCAGCGCGACCTGACGCAGACCCGGGCCGGCTGCAGCGTGACCCGAACTATGACCTCTGAAATGCTCACAAATGTACTCTATTGTCCGCGTTTAATATTCTCCAGGGCCGTAGTTTGCTTTTACATAAACGCGGGCGCTGTAGAATGATGAAAAGTAATTAAAATGACTTTGAAGTATGCGTAATCTGACATATTAACCATTTTACGTCAGCTTTAACCGAATTTCTTAAAAAAAGGAAGTTCTTAATGTTTTTTTGTTTATTTAAAGCGTGTTGTGAATAACCCCAAATATACATTTCTTAGGAAGACAAAATAAAATGCTTTATTATAACAGTTTGCATATTTATTACGGATGCCTACTACAATTTAAAAGTTTTGGATTGTCACAAAGTTGAGTCTGTGTAGTAAATAGTTTAAGGCCATCGTCTATAAACTAAAGAATAATGAATTAAAACTAAATTTAAAATAGTTAGATAATATATTTACTTGTAATCTGAATACCATATCATGATTTGCCAATAGCTACACCATAAAAACTTAAGCAGGCTGGTTTTAATTACTACATAGCCTAGAAGGTCAAACTCAAAGAAATGTTTTTTAATAAAATGAATTGCACAAATTTGGTTGTTTAAAATAAGCACATTACGCCTGCCTTATTTAAATATAGCTTTTACCCGTGGCTTTGCTCCCTTGAATTTGAGTAATTTAACGTAAATCTCACAGGAATTGAAAGTTTTCTTGGGAGAAAGGAAGCCTACGTCCATTACCGTACCTACTCCTACGTTTGCAAAATTTCAAGAAAATTGGTTGCATACATAATGGGTGAACTGGTAACGAACAAACGAACTAGCTTCATTATAATACATATCGATGGTATTTTTCCCTTTGTCAAACACCTTGTTTAACTTGTAACTAGATAACCACGATGATGAATCCAAGAAATATAATTTATATAATTAAGGCCTGATCTCTCTCGTCGTCAAGAAAGAAGTGTGCACCACACGGAACGTAAAAAGGGGTGCTTATTAATCTTAAGGGCCTGTTTCACCATCTCCGTGTAAAATAAGATATAGCGAGATCGCTACATCTTGACAACTAACCACTGCCACGTATTTTTGACATAACTATTGTGTTTTTTGACTTTGTGAAATAAGCCCTAAGTCTCCAAAACTATTAAGGCCAAGGTCGACCGACAAGTACTCACTTGTCATATTTTAAAAGTAAGATTTTCTATTTCAACAACAACGTATTACCGTGTACCAAAATAGTGGTGGGCCATCGCGGTGTTCGACAAATGGCAAACCGCATTCTTTACAGTTCGGAATGGGCTCCTAGCTGTATAATTGGTTGCCTTGGCCTATAAACTCGCTTCTCCGCTCATCGCCCGAATCGCCAATTCTAGATTTAGGTTTTCAGTTCACTGGGTTGTGTCCGACTCTTCCGATTTAGATGAAATTATAATATTAGCTGATGGCCGTTTTTAAATTTATTGAGGTGACGACTAATCGTATTGGAGTTATTTCTTGTACGTGATATTTCAGTGGATTTTTTTATAGTTATTTTTTGTTACTTAAATTAAGAATTAACATTAAAATTTTAAATAACGAAACTCACATTAATAAAACAATGATTGTTCGATTTTATTGAAGTTACTCACTAGTGATCCTAAATACATATATGTTTGATACTACTGACCTTTTGCGGTTATTATAATCAATATTTTTGTATTTTACTAAGCAATTTATAGGAGTTATAGAATATTACCTATTTCAAAATATAACCTTTTTATCAGTATTTTTTATTAATATTTTTACAATTTAAATCGAGGGACCATAACTTAGGAAACCATGTATCACGATTAAAAAATCTTTTTAAATGCGAGTTTTAGCATGTCACATGAGCGCAAAGAACCACCTGTTTATTCGATTGGTGTTATTTATTTGTAAATGGTTTTGTAAAAATTAGATACCTAGTGTCATCTTTTTGATTCCATCGTCGTCACTTTACCGTTCGCGCCGATTAGGACCAACAGCGCAGAAAATGCGAATTTTTTTCAAGCAGTTTAACCACTTGAACGTCCAGTGGTACTGTAGTGCCACAAAACTTTATGCCGACTAACGTCCATGGTACTAGAGTGCCACACGAGTTTTTGGTTTTTTTATTTCGGATTTTCTTTATTTTCTAATAAGACAAGTTGCTAGTGTCAATGTCAGATGTCATTGTCAATAATTATTCTACTAAATTCTAATTATAAAACCCATACCTGGCAACAAAAATTATGAAAAAAAAATTATTTTGACAATAAAGTTAGAGAAATTTTCCGCCATTTTCCTATTTTTCGCAAGTTAATTTCTTTATGATTTACTTGTGATATCTGTATTAAAATTTAATATGTTATTGAAAAAACTAGACTCCAACCCCGTTAAAACGGTACCAAAGTAATAATTAAATGTTCAGAGGAAGTATTTTAAGTAAATTTATCAAAATAGGTCTCCAAATCAGTCTAAAAATGCTACCATCCTATTTTTGATAATTTTTTAGTAAATGAAGATGTAGGTACGATGATTCATATTATTATTCATGTTTATATAATTATAATAAAGAAAATAAATACATTTTTGGTTTTGAAATAGGTTTAGTACTTTTTATGTGATAAATAGTTTTAACGGAAAAATCGCGCAGCGTGTCACGCACCGCTCGCGTAACGCGCGCTGGGACGTTAGTCCCTAGTTACGCCGCGGGCGCTGGACGTTACAGTGGTTAAAGGGATATCTATTGTTTTTGATAAAATTGTTTGAAAAACTTTATAGCTCAACCCGAATCGCCTTAATTAAGTCAGAAGACTATTTTTAGGTTTTTTTCTCACATTGAAAGTTGTATAAAGTTTCATCAAAAATGATTTTTGGCACCATTTTTCAAATGTGGCGCTACGGCTGCGCAGTTGTGATTGCGAGAGACAACTCCTTACGTCGTATCAATGTAATAATATATCAAAATAATATACCACTAAATAAATCAAAATATATGCATAGGTAAGTTTATTACGGCAATATTCTGCTCGAAAGCAATCACAAGACTGTAGGTACGAGTACCTATGCTCTAACGCCTAGGATTTCAGATCGTGTTTGAGTATTACCAAATGTTCACAGATATTACGGGCACAATGTTTATATCCTATTTATTATCATTGAAAAAAACAATAAACGTAGAGAAAATGTTACAGATTCGTGAAAAAAATATCAGGGTCTGTGAATACTAGCAAATGTTAACCAAATTACGGGCCAATGTTTATTCCAAAATTTTGAATTTGGAAAAATACAATTGATATTTATCAGTTGAGAAAAATAATACAGGTTCTGTATTCAGGGTTGTAAGTTAGGGGCGGGCGGCGTAGGGCGCTTAGGGTAGCACGGGCGGCGTAGCAGCGATCGGCGCGCCATTCGCGCTGACGCCGCCGCCGGCCGCACGCGACTTGCGCTTATGCGTCTCCCGGCCGACATGACTGTGACTGAGTGCGTCTTCCAGGACCCCCATGACACCCCCAACGACGCCGAGGTCCTCCTGGGACGAGTGCTCGCAGGTAACACTAACCTAAGACCTAACTTTGCTTACCGAACAGTTCACTAACCTTATTTTAACTTCCTAATTTTTGTAATGTAAGCGTTATTAAATAAGTATTAGCAATTATGAATTGCAGCAGGAAGTTCAAGCACGTGTTTATGTTTTTGTAGTGTGATTGTCAGTTGTCTCTTGAATTAGTTTGTTGGGTTGAATAGGGGTAGTAGAGGGTAGTAAAGATGTCCTTTTCACTTTCCTGCGAGTAAAGGGGCGCGGGTCGCGGGCGGCGAAGCGCGGATCTGGGTCAAGCGGAGTTCGTTGCCCTCGGCCTTCCCGGCTATATTCGACGTCGCTAATCACCGCCTCGCGCCCCGCGCCCTGACACAGAGTTGGACTTAAGGATTCGTCGTGAGACTGAAGGATTCGTGGACTTCTTCTTCATCGACTGTAAAAAATATTTAGTCATTATGACATAAATCAAAAAGTCGTTAATTCTGTAATTTGCCCAATTTGTTTTCTTTTTATTTTCATTTCAAGAATAAGTATCCTATTTGAACAGGAATCTATTGTGTATTTTCGATAAATAAAATTCTAACTGTTCGTTTTTACCTAACTATTTACTCTGTTTGTAAAATTAATCATAGGTAGGTATTTCAAGCCTGAATCCTGCCAACTTTGACTCGATCATGACTTTACAATTCAGTACCTACATAAAATTAGCTCATCAATAGCGATTGCATATTATTTGCAATGAGCAAGAGGAGCAAGTGAGTCTCTGCGCTCGAGTCGACATCATGGTCGAGTCTTGTTTCGCAAGTGGAGCCCATCGCTGAATGCCATTTTATTTTGGAGGCCGTTCGCGCAGTCGGAGGGCCCGCGGTCATCGGCCCCGCGTTATCTAGGTCGACTCAGAATAACCTAGCGCCGATACTCTAATAATAATCCGCGCGAAACCTTGGATCGTACTGTTGTCTCGCTCTACCAAGCGACAATTCCACGCTAGTGACGGTGACAACAGATCATTTCGTAACTTCACTACAATTTGTAAGCAGAGCAGTACACTAGATTCAGATAGTCTTCTCTTTTACTCTAGGCTGAATGTCTAGCTGGATTAAAAAAGGAAGAAACTTGTTTCAATGTTTGCTTTTCAGGTGATATGGCATTCATAAAATTAGTTTACATAATAACATCATTTTGTATTGACAAAAAATTGTAAATTAGCAATAATAGTACGACGAGCCTAAAACGTAAAACTATAAATGCAAATTGTAAGAAACGTGGTTACAGAGAAATTCAATGAACGGCCAAAATAACCATTCACAGATCGATTAATTTGTAATCGATTACCCACACTCGTTTCGCGAATTTTATAGCCGTAGCCATGAAAATATGCATTAAAACCCGTGAAGTTACTAGAAATATATTGTAACAATGTATTGCGCTATGCAGATTAGGTAGTAGTGTTGTCAGCTCGCGGTGACGTACGCGCGGGCGACGGGCGGGTATTGCGATCAAGGCCCCGAGTTCGTTCACCCGCCGACAATTGGGTCACGCCAGTTGCCCGCTCCACACAAATAACTGTTTAAATCACACTAAATGCGCGCCTGAAACGTAGATTATGTAGGTAACCTTAATTATGTTTGAAGAAATAAATGCAGATATTTTCGCTACAGGTAGCGAAATATGTGACAGTTATTATCAAGACGAAATTTGTAATATATAGCTGAGCTATTTATTTTCATAGTCAAAAAAAAATGTTTTTTATCTGTCTCATGACGACAAAAGGTGATTTTACGTTTGTGAACTATTATAGAACATTAAAAAAACAATTTTGACTAAGACTGGACTTTTAAAATCAATGTCTTTTATTCCAAGCAAATTCATAAATTTAGATTAGATACAGTCACGATACTAGGGTAAACATACCGGTTTACCGGCCACCACCCCTTTTCGACCACTTCGCACATTATTTTGAATAATAGAGATTGTTTATAACAGCGCCTTTCGAATTTCGTGCCATTCTACCCGGACGAATTTCACGGTTCATAAGCCAACGGCATGACCTCGAAATTTGCGAACTGAAGCTTCAGTCGCCATTTCAAAATTTGGTGTATCCACGCGTGGCAAATTTAGTAAAAAAAATAGCAGGTGGATCGATTTTCGAAGGTATGTTTTTAAGTGTTATTATTGTTTAATTGGTCATTGATTTGGTTTGTGTGTATTTAGCATGTTTAATTTCAATATTCAAGTGCCCAAACTCACCATACTTTACATATTTTGTAAAATTTTTGGTGGTCGGACAACACGTTAAAGATTAATTACAAAATCTACTTTCCGACCGGGTGGTCGAAAAACGGTTTATTCATGTTATTTCTCATTGCCTACATTGCGGAAACCTTTAATTCACCAACATAGATTCTATTATATTAGTGAACAGTTAGAATATTGTGAATTGACAACTAGATTCCGGCCGCCAGTATACTTCGTAGTTTCAAAGATATGACCTTCAAAAATATCGAAAATTTACCGCCGATAACCAGTAAAAAAAAAACCTATTTCCGGCCATCAGAAATAAAAGGCGGCCGAAAATTCGTCATATAGTCTCGGTTTTACTGAGCATAAAATTTTGTGTTATGTTTGAATTTCATTTTTATATAATTGTGTTAGGACAGTGTAATTTTTTATTCGCAGAAGAGAGTATTCAAGCTTTTTTAAAATTTAATCATTGTTTTACTTTCATACTATTATGAACCCTATAAGCTATTGAATAAGACTCGTTTTTCTACCGTGAATTAGGTGGCCGATAACCAGTGCACTGGTGGACGATAACTGAGTAAAAAGGCCGAATACCGGTATATTTGTAATTTTTACAAATAATATTTTTTTTTAAATTACGTATCACTGCTACGTCTATAAACATTAGGTTTTATGAAACTAGACTATAGTAGGATCTAACGATTTTTTTTTTTTAATATCTTGTCGCACTGCATTATGATAGAAATTAACTCTGAAGCCAACAAGTCGCTTAAATGGCCGATAACCGGTATGTTTACCCTATCAATCACTTTTTTTTACCAGCCGATAGTTTATCGATTTGTTACGTCAGTGTTTATCGACTATTTTTAGAAAACACTTTCGATTATTGATTTTGATTGATATAACACCAATTACTTTTATAAATATTTGAATTTTCTTTATTTAAAAAAAGTCTGTGCAGCATTGATCAGATTCCTAGTCACAAAACGCGTACGATGTAAGTAATTTCAAATTTGCAAAAATTACCAAAGACGAAAGTCAATTACATATGAATTGCATACATTCATTTGAATGGGGTAAGTGGTGCTTGAAATAGGGAGTAAGTGGGGGGGAGTGGTGAAGTAAGGCTCGTGGGGGAGAGGGGGGGGGCAGGTACAGCGACTGAGAGGCTGGCGGGTCGACGGCCGCGCCGCCCTGACCCCAATTCGCGCGCTCGCGTCACAGCGCGGTCTCTCCAGCCAACTCAGCGGAAAATACCCATGTCGTTTCAACATAACAATACTGTTACTACATATTTATGAAACTCTCAGTCCATACCTGCATATTTTTGGCACAATTAGATTTTTGACTTGGACAATAATGTTCGCAAGTCATGAATAAGTTTTGGTTTTCATCATTTTTTACTACATTTATTAGGTAGAATATCATTTGAATACAATTATGTTCGAATCTTATGGATATGTGTATAAACGGCACTTTGTTAAGTTCGAAATATTTATTCATATTAATCGCCAACTGCAGGGCGATCTATCCAACATCATTTAAAAATTAACAAACCAATAAAGGGTAAAGATAGCAATAAAAAATTATCACTTACCCGTCAAACTATGAAGTGAGACGTCAGACAACGTAAATCTGTCGAATATGTATTATAGTAGTATATCATTTTGTTAACTTTATTCTGACGTTGTAAAAATTGGTCCTTATTGTCCTAAAAATGATGATTAAGAAAAAGATGTTTAAGATCATTATAAACTACAATGTTTATTTATCAAAGTAGGGTTTGCGCGTTAAGGTGTACACCTGCTTCGCTGTAAGAATCTAGTTAACTTGGAGTGTTTAAATTTTTTAATTCTATTGCAACAAAAAATATTATTTTTACTTAATTTTGTTGACCATGATACTTTAGTGACATTATTATACTCAAGTTAGTGACATTGTTAGTTTAAGATTTCATTACGTCATACATTTTTAAATGTCGCTTCAGTCTTGACTTGAAGGTTATGTTTATAATGTTTAAAAGTGTGTTATTATAACACTTCGACCTCGCGAAAATAGGACGTTATTTTACATTGAACATTCGAAAATGTTGGTAACCGCCTAAGCGTTGATTAAGCTGGGTCATGTCATGAGTCAGTGTTGACCTAGATGTGGTAGGCTGTATCGGTACTTGCTCTAAATACGGAGTAGGTTAGGGAACGGGGTCGTCGACCTCAGGCTGTGCAACCTACCCCTCCGACTTTCCGGGTCATCCGGTTGTACGTAACTTATGTATAACACCTCGTGTACAAATCAGAGGCATATTTTTATGCTGGTTTCATAATAATGCGAGTACTTGACTGTAAAATGATCAGGCAACTAATTGATGTAAATCCGCTATGCAAATAAGTACCATACTCTTATTATAAAGATAATATATTGCGATCTTAAAATGGTTAAAAGCGGAACGAAACCTTTGTATTTTTATACATATTATAAATTTTAATAGCAAATTCTACCACTAATAAAACTTACTTTCCCCTCCATTTCATTATTAACCCCCGACCAAAAAAGAGGGGTGTTATAAGTTTGACGCGTCTGTCTGTCTGTCTGTATGTCTGTCTGTGGCACCATATCTCCTTACGGATGGAGCGATTTCAATTTAGTTTTTTTTTGTATGGAAGGTGAGTCTCGCGCGAGTGTTTCATGAAAATCGGTAGTGCCGTTTAAAAGTTATGGGGGTGAGAGTGGGGAACGAAAATCTGCAAATATACTAGTGTGGGGTATCAAATGAAAACGCATCGCGTCCACATTACATAATATTATGTTGTTTTACATTTAAGGAAATTAAGGCATTGGAATCGAGGGTTTTTCTTAAATTTTAAATTTAGATTTATCCACTATGCAAATAACCATGATCATAGTATTTTATGCGATACAATCAATTAATTATTATATTTCTTTGATATATATTTTGATATATATCCCTGCTGCTGTATTTCCTAATTACTACAACCTGAGTGTCTTCAAGACAAGAGTGAATAGGTACCTTCTAGATCTATGTGTTCCATCTTCGTCCACATCGACACTTTCCATCAGGTGAGATTGTAAACAAACATAGATCTATCTTCCATATAAATTAAAAAAAAAAAAAAAAAAATTGATCCGCCGGTTTCGTATGATCTCGTAACACCTCGGATATAAGCAAACGCTACGCTAGTGAACGCCATCTAGCGTCGAGTAGCTGGTGTGCAGAGCGTTTAATAGATGTCGCTAGTAGACTTCTGAATGCTGTAAGCCTCTGCATAATAATCGTGAAATTACCGGCAATTTAGCCAGATATTATTTAACTTATTTGTATATTAGCTAAGTAATCATTTTGTAAATAATTGTGAAAATATATTATACTAGAAGGCTAATTTGTTTTTGTTTGAATTTGGCTGTATTTTCAACGATTTTGGATAAAGTACTTCCAGTACGCTTCTATATTAAAATTTTGATGAAAATATTTGGTATTGCTGGGTTGAATAATGAGAGCATTCCTAGATCTTGCTGGTAGTTAAAAATAGCCTGTAGGCTGTTGGCGGTTGGGGTGGCAAGCGGGTGGAGGCAACGGCCGTGAACTCTCGTAACCCCACCGCCTACTAGATTATTTCCTCAACAATCTGGTGAACTGAGTGTTATTTGAGCTAGTATTTTTAAATCTGTATTATCTGCAGCTATAGTCACTTTTTTAGTTATAAAATTTGATTCAATTGATTCTACAAATGAAAATAAGTTGTTTATAATATTCCAATATCCAAAGACTCAGAATCTGTTCATTTTTTAAATGTTATATAAGCCTTCATTTGACCACAATCTCACCTGATGTAAAGTGACGATGTGGTCTAAGATTGGGCATGAAGACCTAGAAGGTTTATATTTTGACGTTACTCTTACATATTGGTTACTTATATTATTATGTTTTACGATTACTGACACATGTTTCATATCTTCATTACTAACATACCTCATAATGATTTACACATTTAGGTTCTAAATAACAAACAAAACAACCACATAGTTAGAATTACATTTTAATAATAATTAACTTGTGACTACTTGTTAATCTTTTCAACGAGTACTCATCAATAAAGCTGTAAAGAATACCCTTCAATTATTTTAATGATATAACTCGCAAAGACAAGTCAAAGGTTACACGCACACACCCACACATACCCTGTGTGGGTGTGTGGGTGCAGGGGTGGGTGACGTCACGCATGCGCGCCGCAACCCCGCGCCATGCTCTCGGGTTTCGCGCCAAACAGAGTCGAGTCGCGCGCCGGGCATAACCCCAATTCTGCTGTTTTCAACTTTACAACCCTTGGAACTTTCATCATTCGATTTTAAATTAAACTTTCAGCAATCGATTAGAAGTTTACATTTTTGTCGAGATTTTGGAAGATGGAGCCGGAAATAAAAGCTGTCCCGCCAACTGAACCTTCAGGTAAGATAGTCGAAATAACTTGGTTATTTTCGATTTAATTTATGACTTTATTCATTTGAAAACAAAAGTTAGGCCTACATATGATAAACCACAATCCAATATAAAATTATCTACATTTGCCTGTCTTTGAAAAGCTTAATAAATTAATAACTAAATAAAAATATCTCTGGGAGATAGCAGCTTGTTTATTTTAATTAACATTTATTTTATAAAACTGAACTTTAATTAAATATTTATAATAATGATTTATATATTGTTTTTTTACTCGTTATGTCAGTAAAATATTTTTAGTACAATGACTCAAACTGTATTCTCATTCATCGGTTATTGCATTAATACGGTCACGTATGAATAATAAGTGATAAGGAACGTATGTTATGCAATTTTCATTCAAATAACTATTAATCGAAAGTATACTATTACTTACATATCAGTTAAGATAACATTTATATAATTGTGAAAAGACACGTAGAGTTCTGGTCTATTAAAATGTGTCGTAGATAGAGCACTAGACTAATATTGCATAACACTCTCTCAAAATGCGCCTAAAATTCGAATGGATTTTAAATGGGCCCTTGAATATCCGCATATGCGTGTTGAATGCAAGCGCATTTACGAATTTGCGAATGAATAGCTGACAGACGTATTCATCCGTCCAATTAAATAAAAAGTAAAGTGAAGTATGTCTGGGTCGGTGACTCAGGCGCATTTAGACCGGAACCGCTGCACCCTGCGCACGGTCACCCCGCTCCAATGCGCAAGAGTACTCTGCATACACCATACAATCGATATCCGTTCCACTTTTACGAGCCAACAGTCTCGCCGAGCTTATTGAAAGCTCTGGACTTTAGTTACCGTTTGAACCTATTTTATAGCTCACAAGTTACAACCACCTTTTAGCTCCTTTAATAAACCAACTGCCTGCCAAATCGAATTCGTGAAATATTACCTCCATAAGTTATGTAGTGTCTAAGATTGCTTTAATAATAGACCTCGTGTGCAAATCATCATATACTCACCTTCATTCGCTTTTAATATCTTTGTTTACATCCTCGTCGACTTGGTTTACTTTTGAAGTCATCAGTTACAAGACTAATAACAGCTTATGCAACAATTACGAAGTAGGCCGCTATGTAACTACAGGAACAGATCAAAGTTACGTTGCGAGGCGCAGAACCAACCTAGAGCTCAAGGATTCTCAGCGCAAATCTACTCGAGCTTTGAAAGTGTCCTTTCAGTTTTTTGTAAAGCCCTAGAAGAAATAGGCGTGTGTGTGTGCGTGTAGTGCGCTCTACGAGCGTGTACCTAGTCGGAGTGCATCGCTCCCGGGCGCCGGTGTCGTCGCACCGCATATAGGCCAGTGCACGCGAATGCCCGGCCCTGCCCCCCCCCCCCCCCCCGCCGCACCCCACCCCACCCCCCTGCTGCACTTCGCGATTTTCCATTTCCATCGGTCGCTCGCTAATTCCAGCGGTTGTTGGCGACTGTTGGATGTTCGCGCGCTCGGTGTCGTAACGCGGGCAATTTCTCAGGCCTTTCTCCTCCGTGACGTATAAAGGGCACACAGCCCATTCAATTTATAAGCACGATGAAATTATCCGTTTTCCAATTAGATTACAACTTTGATGGCTTTTGATGATGTTTATAAGATCAAGCCGAATTTTATTGTTCTATTTAAAATATTTGAAACGGAATTAGCATTGTTGATTTACATACTTCACTTAATAAACACTAATGCTATTAATGTATCCAAAATTGAATTATTTATAAATTCACATTAACAAATTAAAATTATGCGAGAACTTGTGAATTATGAATTTCTAATCTTACATAATAACTATACATAATAACTATTATACCTATACCAATCAATTCCTTGTGAGCTTTTACATATGCTACTATCACGATATTGAATTGGTGGGTACTTTAGGTAGCAACAGACAGATTCAATAAATAATTTCAAACTAGTTCCATCAGATAATTGTATCAATTTGTATGATGTCGTAGAACGCGGAAGGCTACGGCTATCAGTATTGCGAAGAACGCCTGCCCCGAGCGCGGGTTCAAAGCGCTCGGTAATGTGCTCGGAGGCAGAACGGCGTAAGTCGCGCGCGGGCGGGCCTGGTTACGTCGCTTTGCCTGTAAGCTCGCCTATGTAGTTACAAGTTCCCGCGGTCGTTGCCCGCGACTCCCCTACTGTATATCGGTTACAGTGGCGCGAAAACATAGCCCCTGAACACACGCGACTATCTACTACACTACTACTAACTCCTGTAGGTATTACAATTAGGTAAATAAAGCGATTTATTATAGACAAAGACTGCAATGGTACAGGTCACATGAAATAAGCTTGAGAGCTATCACGCCATCACGATAGATCGATTGCTACCATTGTTTCTAAAGCAGTTTATAGGTGATTTATACACATTTACGCGTGAAATATTGAAACTATATAAAGATATAAATGCGTGAACGCGGAAACGGGCGGGTGCCGTTAGGTACTAACTGTACGAGTGTAGTCTAGAACAATCCTGCGCAGGCTACACCGATAGGATCGGGCGACACGCTCAGAATTGATGAGCATCGGATTAAAATCAACCGATCATTTACAATACAGTGGAAATTTCAATAGGACTTCACATTAACCGATGACGAAAGAAAATGTGACTTCGTGCTCTGATCCATAGACCGATATCACAGTTATCACAGACATCACATTTTCTTGCATAATATCTGTTAAATTTGATAACTGATATGCATGCGTATCTCACTTCTAGTGAATTAAAATCAACGCTTTATTGAATAGATAAAACGGGGTGACAGAAGCGACAGTTCCCGATGTTGCCCAATAAGTATATGCTTGGCAAGCTCCACCTGTTAACTGTTGGTTTGTCCTCATTTCTATTTGTCGACTGCATGTTCAACTCGGTTTAACGACTGATATTCAGTATCTTTATCTAATCTAATTCCGAACGCTTTTCGAAAGTGTTCACGTGTTCCTAACACGATATAAAATTTCAGCACAGTCTTATAGGGATTGTGTACACTAACTTAACATCGCACGATCGATCTATGACAATCTTCCCTCTCGATTTGAAAGACGGTGCCGAAAGTTTATGTTTAGAATGGTATGAATGCGAGGGTTGTGCAGGGGTGAACGAGGGTGGGTCGGGTGAACGACCGGCGGTGTCGCGCACTCGTCTGCCGCCCGTGTGCACTCCGCACGCGATCTTAAACAATCTACCTTAATGTCACTTCAAAACTAATGCTCATTCTATATTTTTATCTACCCCATAAACCATTAAATATAAACACAACGGCGCGGCGAGGGCACCACAAATAGATACGCAATAGAATTAGCCGTTGAATATAATTATAAGTCTGTTTTAGTGAAACATTCCTCCGGTACTAGACGAAAAAAACATCCGGTTTTATTGACCCCTAATTCTCTCACTCGATATAAACCAAATTAACCAATCAACGGAGTCATATTTCATAGTTTGGGTTGGTAAAACAGCTTTATTTCTATACGTAATAGAGGTAAAAATCGTTTACTGATACACAGGGTGACGTAAGCGCTGTCCTTGAAGCGAATCTACAAACACAATTGTACAAATATCTGCGCGAGTAGGTCAGTCACCCTCAACATGCGAGCTTCAATTTGGAACTCTGCTCAGGGTTGCCACCCGCATACAACCTTATTATTACCATTGATTACAAACAAACCTTATCGTTACTTACTATTAGATAAAAAAATACAAAACTCACAGATAAAAAAAATACTTTTACTTACTTCATAATTTTATATTTGGATACAAGTATTTTACCTTGCTGTAACACAGTTTCTAACTAGTGCAGGAGTTAAAGTCCTAAAGACTGCGCTTATGATATAATAATTCATTAGGTTTTTAATAAATAATTGATTAATTTTTAAATTCATATACAAAACAATACAAACACTTAATAGTTCACACAGAATATAAATACAACAACACATAAGATACAAATGTGCAGGCAACCTTTGGATGGAAAATAACATTGATGAAATAAAAAGCAGACTGGGGTGTACCTAAAACATTAAATAAAACTATTTAAATAACAATTACTACTATTCACTTCCACAAATAAAAATAATAAATGATATATAAAAAAAAATATTTTTCTACTTTCTTAAGTTATCAAAATGCAGCTGATAGAAGTCAATAAACAATATTAATAATTTAGGTTTTTTTTTTCAACGAAGATTAATATGTGAACAAAATTGTTTGTGTGTTGATATTATTGGCAGACTATGACATAAACGTATTTGTATGGTGGCAACCATGCTCTAACCTCACGTAGCTTTAATCAAATAACAATAGCCACGAATATTGTAATGTTACATTGACTCGGCCCACCGGCAGGCGCGCGCACTGACAATAAAATTAATGGTTTGACCCGGAAATACCATCACTATTCTAAATAACAATTGAGTTTTCTAAATAAATTACATAAACACTCGTTACCAATATTGTGTAAAAGATTAATCTGTAGGCATAAGACACGCAACTACACTGCAATTAAATAATAATAAAATTTATTAAAAAGCAGATATTGCAAGAAAAATGCTGACACTACCAAAGGTTTACTGTGTGGTAATTCTTAAATACATTTTTCTTGTTAAAAATCCCAATAAATATTTCATAAGCCATTTTTGGAATTATCTGTAGAACGATAGCATATTCGCAATATCTAAAACTGGTTCGAAGCAAATAATTATTTGAGTACAAGGCCAAAACCGTAAGACATTCACCTTTCTCGATAAGATTATGTACGCAACTGTTACCCGAAATTTAATCTCTTACACGTGGAAAAAATATATAATCATTGATTTTTGGATGATATTGATAAATTATTAAGATTTCCATATCATATAAGGTAGATATACCTACATTTGCATTTTCGATTTAATCGTATCATCAACATCACTTGAATTCCTAATATTTATAACAATAATTTTCTTATTAAAATCTTTATAAGACAGTACCCAGTTACTTGTTTAGTAAATTAACGAAACTTTTACACGTAAATAATCTTATTAGGTTATGGTATTATAATCTTCTAACAATCGTATAAGAACTTTTCAATAAGATAAAGTAGTAGAGAAATTGGATTCATTTTAAATTGATTTATAGCCTATTATATATTTTTGACATGTCATGTCACTTACTACAAAGTTTATAAGTTACTACGCATACCTATAAGAAATATTTAAAAATTACATAAATGTTTTGGTTATTTATAAAGAATAATTTGCTAATAAGAAACTTGACTGGAGTTCTAGTCTAGTATAAAACAAATCTACTAGTTCCGAACGAGTTTTTAAATAAGCTGTCACGAAGTATTGTTCGTTGTGATAGTATGTTCCGCTATGTGCCATCGCCTGTCAACTACTGACTCACGTTAGCCACTAGAGAAGTGCATTGACACCGTAAATTTAGTATACATACTTAGTATAGATACTTAGTCGATGAATATCTTATTCTACGTGTTTCAAATAGAAAACTCCTGAACGCATTATTTTCTACAAGTTCCTTTTTCACAAAACTAAGTTTTATAGTTGGAAACTCAAGATTAAAGTTTGGAGCACGCTGTGGCCACGGTATTCAGAACTTTGTAATTGAATTTTAAAACTATCGATTCTTTATAAATGATCGAAGGAAAAGTTTCATTAGATGTTGGTATATTTCCGTATCGCGAAAAAATCATCATTTCATCCATTGGACATAGGCCTCCCTTAATGACTTCCACACATGTCTTAAGCAACGTCCGACGTTGAGTTTCGCGGTCTTCATTCGAGAACTCTTTGGCCCCAACGGCCATCGGTCTTACCGATCAATTAGTGGGCAGCGCATGTAGCTCGTGAAAAATACTGTATCATAACAAAGATTACATATTATTATAGGTACGTGGTAAGGTTGTGTACGCGCTAGAGGAAAATTAAAATTTTATTGTATTAAAATATTCTGCCTAGGTCGGTTATCCCTATAACTTATGCCTGTGGAGTCTGTTTTTGCTTAACCCACAAGTAAAGTTAGGGACTGTAAGGACTTGGGGCCTATTTCACTATCTTAGAATAAAGTTAGTCAATGGTAAAACTATGGACCTATTTCGCTCACTCACATGTGAAAAAGCAAGCGAGGTAACTCTTAACATAACTAACCATTGACACGTATTATTGATAACTTACAATTGCTTAATTTATTCATTTCTGTGATATAGGCCCTCATTCTGTTATCTCAGCAACACTGGTAAACTTGTATCCATACACGGATTACCATAGAATTCTTTAAGATATTGTCTCCATTAGAACAAACAAGGATATAAGAATAATCTACACCTACAATATTATCACTGACACACATAGCCACTCGATAACAGCTCCATAGATAAGCGCAACACAACACCGTCTCGGTACAATGACCCAGAGTTATATAAAAATGTCCTCAATTTCGATAACACTGTGACAATGACATTTCATGACGGCCTCGTGATATTATTGCTGGATATTTTATTTACTTGTATCCCGGAAAAAGATAACGTATGTTCGTTTTCATGACCGGGTCGCCCGTTTGTAACTTGGACTACATTTTATTACAAATATACATAAAAAACTTGCTAGATAAATGTTAGATAAGAAAAGCGTTAAAATATTGTCATGCAGCTTTATCCTTAGTTACGTAACATTTGGAACTTAACAGGAATAAACTCTCAATAAACAAAATCTAGTTATTCATGAACTTATTACGCAGCATCAATTAGTTTTGAACATAAGTTGATCATGCAATTTCCCTCCGACTCGAAATCGAATCTGAAACTTTCTGTATTTCATTCGCTCTAGTTCCGAATGTTTGGAATTGGGTTGGTATCTTGTTTCGTTCAGGCCATCTAGTAAAACCGAAAATAGTAGATAGGCTATGTAGTGTTAAATTTATCTAGGCAGGTAAATTTTCAGATTTTACAGAATCACCTAAGTGCAGTGAGATCAAAGATTTGTGCTGTAATTTATTCCCGCTGCTAATTGGGTTGCACCGCAGTCCATTGACTCTTCATCCGAGTCTCGGCGGATGTCAACTTTCTCGCGGTTACGTAACCAGAGAATTCTGATGCGAGTACTAGAACGTTCGCGTCGGAGTCATCGACCACGGTCGCTTACGAAACCCATACTCTTTGCCCGCTTACCCGGACGCGTTTACGCTTTGCCATGATATTATTATCAACAACTTAAAACAACATTCAACTGCAACGGGAACGTGTTGAGAACAACTTTTCATTACTTCATTTACTGTGATAGTGTATAAGTCTGACGCACCGATATGGCATGGCGCCACCAATTTGATTTTGAATTATAAACACAAATCATTTCATTTCGCTAATTAAATGATTTTCGGGGTATCTCCCTTTTAAGATTTTGTAATCAAACAACGGAAAATTATTTTGTTTATTGTATCATCGATTACAGCATTAAATGAAAATTTTACTTATAACTACGACTTGAATCTGTCTGATCCCAACTCGACCTCTAGTCAGTCGATTCGAACTAATTACGAACTTATAAGAAAAAATAGATTGGCATAAATTGCCTTGTAATTGAGAAATCATCGTTGATTCTGCATAATGTGTTAACAATTATAGTTCATCAACAGGTTTGTAAGTAATTGACAGGTCTAATAGTATGGAGCGTGGTATTAGCTGCGCGGCTGGATGGGTCGACGCTCGCGGCCGGGGTCAATGCTGTGGCGCCGTCCGTGCTTTCACGACTCAGACTTGCGCTTAGATCATAATGCTTTATTGTTTCTATTACTTACCTACGCCTCTTCACGCTATTAAAATAAAAAAATAAATATTGATCTGTAAAAAGGTGGGAGAGTTGTAGAATTGTGGTGCTGGCACGATTTAAGCTTAGATCAGTAGCCATACTCGTGCAACGAGTTTCGACTAACGACTGTTGGAGATTACATACATGTTGTAATTGACAGATTGACATTCCATGCATTTGACAGATTTTTAACAACTAAAATTTTACCTTTATCTGTCTAATGTATGTTAATTCAAAAAAATAACACTTAAAGCAGAATTGTAAAACAAAATTTGGTCAAGTTAAATATTCTTCCCGGAAAGTTTCCAAGTTAAATAGGTCAATATCAAAACGACGGGTGTTTACGTACATGAATTATTTATTGTTTGTGTCCTTATTTTGTTGTACTTTCCCTATTATCAGTTTTATGTATGCATAGAATAGTAAATATTTGGTTGTTTACCATTTGTAATTACCGCTGTTATCTAAAAATTAAGTCAGTAAACGAGACGTTATTGGTAAATGAGGTTAAATTTGGCCTTCGACGTCGTCTAAAGAAATTATTATAGTAATGGTTTTACGATGTTACATAAATGTAGTATATCACTATCAGTCACCTAACACCCATTGTACAAGTCCTGCTTAGTTTGGAGCTTAGTGATGCTGTGTCCGGAAATATTAATTTATTTGCCGTTTGGTCTCACGGGCTCTACCGACCGAAGTTACTGGAAGTCTTTGAAAAACGCCTATGTCCAGCATGGCCCCCCTACGGCTGATATGTTCATGATGATTTATTTATTTAATTCTGATATCACAGGTAGTCGAAAATCGAAAATAATATTACTTTTAAATAATGGACTAGATACAAATTTAATATTGGCTGCCCCTTGGTGGTGATGTATAAAAGATGCCCGAATATTTGGCCGAATTTAAAAGTCTGATTTCAAGATGACAATGTTGAGGTGACAAAAGCTTTTGAGTTTCTGGCCACTGTCTATAAAGTTAAAAAACACAAGTTTCGATTTGAAATGGTAAATTTTTGTGTTCTTTTTTATATTTTAATATGAAAAAGAAATTGTTAATCTAAACTTGTTATGTCAAAACGAAACTATCTAAGAAAGTAGCGTGTCTGCTTAGTTCTTAGGTCGTGGTGGCTCTTAATGGCATGGATAAAAGTGGGCATGTCATGTGTTTATCATGACACGTCGACAATGAATGCGCGAGAGGCGTCACTGAACCCCGGCTATTGCGAAACAACGGAAACCAGTCCAGCGGCCCCCACCTGCCGCGAATTCTTAAACCCTAGATTATAGTTGACATGCGGCCAGCTCCCTGCAAACGTGATTGGCATATTACTGGGGTTACATAACTAGATGCAGTTTGCAACAATGTTTTCTACAAACTTTTATCTCTAGTTTTTTTTAACGTTTTGTTAATCTTGTTTATAAATGCGAACT
This sequence comes from Gymnoscelis rufifasciata, assembly GCA_929108375.1. Taxonomy (NCBI): domain Eukaryota; kingdom Metazoa; phylum Arthropoda; class Insecta; order Lepidoptera; family Geometridae; genus Gymnoscelis; species Gymnoscelis rufifasciata. Next base: position 7,820,086 of record OV815308.1, on the reverse strand, counting down.
ATTAATAGCTTGGATGGGCTGTATCAGCATCATCTTAGATTTATAAGGATTTGTAATAGATGATAGATAAGTTTTATGTGTTTAATACAAACTGCTAATCTATGTTTTACCAGAGATGATATTTGCCTGTGATTAAATTATAATGGTACCCATATCTAAACTGAGTTATATTTCTTTTACGTAATAAAAAGTTCATCGCACTTTGGTTGAGTTAATTTGAAGTTTACGTAAACAACTGCTTTGGACCTTCCGGGAAAAAATGTTTTCTTGAATATTTTCCTTAACAATAAAACAAAAGTTAATGTCGAGTGATGGTGTTTGCTGTCCGTACTTCGCCTAGCAGCGACCTATAAAGATACGTGCTCGATAGTGGTGCAGTCAGGGACAACGGCCGCGCTGCCTCATTTGCTAGAATCGCAGGTAGGCTAAGGGGTTAAAGAACTCCGGTGCACTATATCAAATACCAGTGAACTCAGCCCGTCCCGCTCGCTCGCGACGCTGCACCCGCCGCGCATGCACTGCGCTCCTCGCTCCTCACCGTGCGAATCCTGCCTGTCTGATTACGCGCTACGCATGCGTATGACATTATCTACGTCGAGCTAACTATGGAACACGTAAACCGGTATAAGTGCGTTACATAGACCTATGCGGTGAAACGCGAGAATTATAATGAGCAGGAAAACATAGGCTATGCAAAAGTGCATCGGCTAGGTTACTGCAGGTCGTTGCTTCAGAATCGGTGATGGGAAATCCGTTTGGATATTTTTAGTATTACATCATCGCACGTCTTTGTATATAAGAGTGCCTGTTACAACATGGAGAAACTTTCGAGGTAAAAGCTCGGGAGTATTAGTCGGAGCTAGCGAGTCAATCCACCTGTTACATAATCGCGTGTAAGCGGCTAACATTGCCGATGATCAAGTTTAACGAGTGGAAAGTTCACGGAGGGCATCGGCATCAGACGACACGCTGCCGGCGCTTTGACGCTCACTCGGTGGAAAATCGCGTTACCTGATCGCACTGAACCACGCGAACCAGGAAGAGATCTAGATCTTTGAAACTCTAGCGCTTAGGCATTTTTCTCCATGAGTAACGCCAACTATCCGTATGGATAGAGTTTCGAGACCATTGATCAGCGATTGTCGGTGTCTTTAACGCGTTGTGCCTGCTTATCTGATTATTTACTTTATAAAATAATCCATTAGAGAACTCTGTCTTTATCATGTTTTTTAAAAACTGTCCAAATTACTTAGGTATGTATTCAAATGTATGCGTGTCACACTTATCGCATTCACTTTTCAGCATTTGGCAGACAAGAGCGATAATTTCAAGGATAGTGATAAAAGGTCATTGATTCATATTAAATTAATTATCTACCTACATGTTTTATACATTACATTATTAGGCAAGTGAATAAGTTATACAGTTTAATTTCCGTCTTTGTTCCATTCTCGCTGATAAAGTCGGAATCGTGCGGCCCCATGACCGCTGTACCATTTCCCCAAATCGCGTGTTCGCCTTTCCCACAGACCGACTCTCTGATAATCTGCTACACTGGCTCACTGACCGGTCCTGTACTAACTGACACTTATTCTGCGTGTGGCCCTCATTCGTAGTAGCGTATTCGTAGCACTTTCGTAGCGCTCTCGTAGCAATTTACAGCTCGTTACTGAAACTTAATTGTAACTTTATTCCATTTTGATATCATAACTCCTAGTCATTACAAAAATAGAGCTTTGAAAAGTATGCAATAAACTCCCCTTGTTTAATTATCAAATATGTTTTCTTATTCTCCAAGCCATCAAAACGTAGGGGCGAGTCTAACACTTACATTTGTGAGAATTTCTTAAAATCCATTAACTGTTGCAACAAATGTTGCAAGATTATTTACAATACAGTCATTATAAGAATGTATTATGATGCTTGTAGTTGTTATTACTTACAAATAGTATGATTTACGATGAATCGCACAAAACACCCCTTGCATAAACAACTGTTGCAAAACAAATGATTAATGATAAGTTATAAATGGATTATGGAATTTGCTGCTCTGTTGGCTTTAGTCACGTCATAATTACATAAAAGGCGTAGAAAAACAAAAACCTACTTAGTTTTCTTTTTAAACCCAGAAAATATATTTCAGAATCTACCAAACAATTTGATAATTCTGAATTAGACCTAATTATGAAACTGCCAGAACATTTACAACTTTTCGCTCAATAAAGGTGGTTTCAAAATAAGAATTTGTCTAAACTAGGTATCATGCTCTAATAGGTAAGTCCATAAAATAGTGAGTTGAGCTATCTAGCCGTCGTCACTTGTTTACCGCGAATGCAGACCTTGAGATTCGGCTGCGGTCACTGGCCCTGGCGGCCATTTTAAAGCTGATGATACCACGTTAAAATACATAACTACTGTAACGATATATATAAACTTCATAACTGCTTTAAGGTGTCGAGATATCTATTTTTTTTTTGTGATATTACAATATTGCTTTAGCGTCATACGACACATTATTGTAGACTCTAATTGGGTTAGGTTGCCATATGTATGATTTTCGATATTATCAATGTTCAATTTGTTTGAACATTAAGCGCCAATTACACAATTTTGCCACAAATCTAGATTAATTGAACCAATATAAACCAAAGAAAAATTACAATCTGATCTCAGTTAGGTAAAACGAGTTTCGCCTAACCTGATCGCGTTTATAACCATTGGTGAAATCTTTAATTAAAAAATGTATTCTAAAACCAATAAAAACCAAGTAATTTTTTTTGAAAACAATATAACACAATTGTCTATCATTTAAAAAAAACACACAAAAAAACGTTAGCGAAAATTTATAGTTGCCATTTCTTCTCACTAATTCGTTTGACTCTAATATTGGTTTCAGAAAATCAATAACATAACAAGAGTTTAATAGCTCTTTAGAAATAAACTATTTCAACCACATATTTAATTAAATTTTTACATTTCAGTCCGTTGACTTTGAGTCGCGTGTGTGTTTTACAGCGAACATTAGTGTGGGTTAACTTTCATGAGCTAAGATTGTTTGTGTGCGCGTATTACTTCGTAAGATGCAGAGTAATGTCTGTGTAGGTGATTGGCGATTTTCGCGGCGCTTTCAAGGACAACCAGCTCAGGTTCAGTAGCCACCTTCGACAGTGAACGACACAATTTCGTGCGTTGACCCCACCAATTTCCTTTGCCAACTGAAGCAACAACCGATCAGTTTTTAATTCGGTTTTAATAGCTAATTTATGCGCGCCATTTAATTGACTTTGACTTAGAAACAATAAGAACATTACCATATAGATGTTAATGCATTTGGAGCGATTATGCGAGTGTTATCGGCCTCGTTGTTTACTGAAGCGAGGAACGAAATCCACGGAAATTTAACTTTTACTCCTTTCTAAAATGTTTGATGCATAATTAATCTCCAAACTATCGTATTTGAGCTATATTTTAATATGACTATTCTTTGTTTCAGGTAAGTGTTGGGAGCCGGGATCGTGGTCACCGAGGGCACTGCGAGTGGCGTCGTCGGTAATATTTGTTGGCCCGCTTGTTATGATTGCACGTAATGCTGTGTTCTCGTTAGAGCACAATGCACCAGGTTGCAATGGTGGAGTCAGTCACCCCGTCCTAACGGGGCTCGCCCTATGCCCGCTCGAAGTTGCCAGCACCGCGCCACACCCGCGCCACTCGAACCTCACCTTTACTTACAACTAACAACTGTCGTAAAATTGTTTATTATGTCATATGACCCGAAACTAACAATAGAAAAGAAAGTTTTGCTAATAATGAGCCTAATAATGTCCGAACGCCCGCTGGGGTATTGCTCTGGACATAGTGCTGAATGCCAAGGGCTGGTATTGTTGCAATAGTATCGCCATGTTCAATTGGGCAACGGTCTTTTGCTTTAGAGAATTAGATTCGGTAATTGATTTTTTTTAAAGGACTCGACATAAAAATGTTTCGTCGCTTTATTTCGTAATGTTTGATTATATCAGTTATTTTATAACATTTGATATAAATTATTAGTTTTGCTGATAATATGACGTAACATAGATTCGTAGATTTTAATAAAAGATACAATATTGTGAAAGTATTACGTGATGTCCCGCTGATATTTTATCATTAAGACGGAGATTTGAAAAGGCATCCCTTCGTCTCTATCATTTAGCGAAAACACAATGCAGCGCATATCTGGGAATGTCGGTTACGAATTCTTATAACAAAAGGATGTTAAAAAACTTATCCCTAAAAAGTTCAATCCATCCATTTTTTGTGAGCGAAAAGGTTCGATTAAACAATAATTCTGCGCTTTTTCACGAGTTCACAGAAAAACTCAATATTGCGATGTTGCACAAAGATTCACATTCGGCAAAAACTTGGACATTTACCTGTTCGTGAAATCTGAGATGAAAAGAAAGGGTAGGTCGGATCGCATCGTTTTTTAACAATGAGAAGTTTACCTGCATTTTTATAAAAACATACAAAATTTGAACTTCTAAATCTTTATCTCAAAAGGAAGTCGTCGGCTTAAGGGTTAGGGTTTCGGCGGTGCATTGTTATTCTTTGGCAAGGGCATTAAATTCGCTAGTTGCTCCCTGATCTCACGACAATGTGGGTCACGACTCCCGACCAGTCTGGCACAACAATGTCCCTTAACCCACATCAGATATTCGGACAAGGACATAATGTCCTCTTTATTTAAGAAACCTTTTGTTCCACATTTCTTTTCGTAGCAACTATTGTTGTCGCTCAAGAAGATGAAACAAAAGCAGCTCGAATTTCAGTCCGTAGAACTCGTTATAATTATTTCAATCTATATATATAAAAATGAATTGATGTTCGTTAGTCTCACTTAAACTCGAGAACGGCTGAACGGATTTATTTTATCTTAGTCTTGAAGTGTTCGTGGAGGTCTAGGGAAGGTTTAAAAGGCGAGAAAAAATCGAATAATTACCGGGAAAACATAATTGCGATTAAATAAATATAAATACATAATAACCCGTGCGAAGCCGGGGCGCCAGTATGTAATAAATCTCTCAATATAATATTCGTCGGATAATAACAGGGCCTTACAAAGGCTTTTTAACATTGTAAGTAATTTCAATGACAATATTTTTTATTGGCAGACAACTGAACTGGCTTCCAGTTCGCTTTCGCCGAAACTCCCACATTCTCTTCCTACTTTATAACATTCTTTTTAATCCTCTTAATCCTCATTATTTAAAAGATCGCTTTGATTTTCTTCATCTGTCCCACTCTAACTCATCGCATGTTCTTCGTTCTTCAGACAACCTCCTACTTAGTATACCTTCCCATCGTACCAGCTTCTATGATAAATCCTTTTCCGTGCAAGCCGCAAGGCTGTGGAATGCTCTACCCGAAAGCATTAGAAAGGTTCAGTCAGTATCTGTCTTTAAAAAAAGAGTTAAGGAATTCTATCTCCAGAAGTGCTAATTTAAATAAGTACTTACGCCAAACGTAACGTTACTACTAAATTTATTTATTTATGTTATTATGTATTTAAATATATATTTTTATATGTATATATTATATATATATATAGGTATACGTCTACTTATTTACTTATGTACTATATGTTTGTACTATATTTTTATGATAATGATATTTAGATGATATTGTTATATTTTTAATATTGTACACCCTTACCTCCTTTCTATTTTAAGTAAAGTTTTTTCCATCCTAAGGTTGCCTGGAAGAGATCGCTTTTTAGCGATAAGGCCGCCCATTGTACCACTTGTTTTTTAATTATTATTTTTTTGTTTTACGTGTTTATGTTCCTGTGTTGTGTACAATAAAGCGTTTTTGTATTGTATTGTATTGTATTTTTTATATATTTAGTTCAGGGCACTTATTGACTTGCCTCGTATTGCTATTATCAATTTATCAGTGTGATAGTGGTAGAGCGGGAACGTGATGCACCGTTACACGCATTCGCCGAGTTGAGTGCACGCGCGAGCGGTCGCCGACACCACCAGTTGTGACCTGAGTCCCCTGCTTCAACCCATGGCAAATACTAATCGCTAACCGATCTCATCAATATTCACAAAAAACTGCATTCGATCCTTTGTAATCAAAAACCGGCTGGCACGAGGCAGCGCGTGCATGCCAGCCGTACACCTCCCATTTACGTAAAAAGTACCACAAAGCCTCAAAACTATGTAAATGTCGATTTCTCCAATTCACTTTTTAGTAATAACAAGGTGCAGTCTGGTGCCGCGTTTCTCTGGCAGCTGGATGATCAGGAAGTGATCGCACAATGCCCAAGACACAAATTGCCTATTGCCAAAAAATCGACAGCATGCCAGTGATGTGGTTGGCTTTTTTTTTATAAATAATAAAATTTTACAGCGAACGTAACCACCTTTCATAATCGTATCCCGGGTTGAACGACTGCTTTATTGTGGTTTTTTTTATCGGCAAAGAGGTCAGTGTGCGCGATAATCCATCTTAGATCCCGCTATCAAAGCCCAAATTAGACGGTATTATATACGGAGGTATATTAGGTACCATTATTATCTACTGCCACAATATATTATCATCGATACCAAAAGTGGTTGGTACACATCCCACGCAAATATTTACATAGAAGATAAATAAGTTTAGTAAACTAATTGTGATTAACCTCATTACATATTGATTGAGCTTTGTGTCTGCTTGCCAAGACTTATAGAACATTAGCACGTCTAATAGGAGATTGACCAGAAAATTTTGAAGGCACAATTTTGCATTATTTTCGGTGGTAATGTATATAATATATATGGTAAAAACCGGTCATTGAAAGGAAAGTTTGTTGTTATTATTGATAGAGGTAACAACTTTCTCCAAGAGCTGCCTGCATGAGTTGTTGTGCTGCTTGAGCCTCATCCATCGATCTGTTCCAGCAAAAAGTCATCATACATAACGAAAGATTACGTTTCGTTGTAAGTACAATAGTGATTACCTATTACGTATCGTTCGTTTACCTACTTATCCGTTACACTCCGACGTTATTTTTTACTTTACTCGTATAATTTACACTATAACCTAAAATAATAATCTAAATTCAGACCCGCATGGCCATTATATTTCGCTTGACTCACTTACCCAAACCAACCGTTGTCATGTCCGTAGAATCAACCATATTTTACAATCGACGTTAAAATCTCCAGCTACATCGTCTTTAAAACGGCAAAGGTTATAGAGCTTTAAAATAGAACGCAATTCAACGGTCGTTTATGGTTGAACATGCAAACGTATTTTTGTAGAAACGTGGCTTCGTCCTCGTTGAAGCGTTTGATGGAGTGGGTGATTTAAATAAAGTCAAGGGGATCATTCGAGTTGCGAACAACGACGGGGTCAGTAGACTCCAGTACTGCCGAAATTATCGCGCGGCTACACGAGTCGCCGCGGCCAACGAACGAGCCAAGGCCGCTGTCGAGCTCCGCCTAAAACCTTGCCACCAAATCGATTACCACCCTTTGTACTGTAGCCTTGGATTCTCTATGGGAATCCAGTCTCAACACTTTTGTTGGGAATACTAACCGTTGGGTTGCTAGTTGCTTCGCTGTGACTAAAGGTTCACAGGAGTTTTAATAGAAGAATTGCGTAGTAGTGTCCACGTTTTGGAGTCGTGTCACCAGAATCGTTCAATAGGGCCATATGTTTTTTTACAAATAGGATTTTAAATATGTAATATCTAAAGCTTTTTAAATCAAGTAATATTAACATTTATCAATAACTAAAGAACATTTATCAATAACTAAAGTTATTGATAAATGGAATCATGGAAAAAAAATTGTAACACCTAATTTTCAACTAAATCAGGTAAACCCCAAAGAGGGCGCTAGTAAACATCCATTGATAAAGACATTTACAATTCCATAAAAGAAAATAAACAAGGACAAGCGGTGAGTCAAATGCCCTTGTGCAAATTTAAAGCGAACATAATGTACGTAATTGGTTTTGTTCGATAATAAGCAATAACATTCGGGTGACGTGGAGCGTAGGTGGAGATAGGTGTAGCGGAAGAGTACATACTACTTAGCTGGTACAATGGACATAGTACTTTAAATTATGGTACATCATTTCGGCTATCCACTGATGGATATTCCCTCTCTTCTGGTCCGCCTCATAGACTCCCTCAAAAAATAAGTGGGTAAGACTCTGGTCTTATACGAGTTGTTGGGTATGCCAGAAACTCATTCCTTGTTTCTTGTTCCACTGGATGATAATTTGGGCTTAGATCTATAAAACCGTTGTTTAAACCCCCTTTTCTCCCTCGTATACATCATGTTGTGAATGCAAATATGAGGTTTAAAGAAAATAAAGAAAAATATTATGCATACGTTTCTTCTAACAAAACTTTTTATACTCGCGCCTTGTCTTAGCAAATCAACGTTTGCCTAAATAGTTAGGTTTTTTCTGTGTACATGAGTTTAAAAAAAATCAAAGCTTCCATAGTTTTCCCAGTTGAAGTACTGCTTTACCTACACACTTTACATGGCCGGAGTGAGGCGCGGGCGGCAGGTGGCAGCGTCAATGCGCGGCCGTGAACTTTCTACGGACACGTTTTCAGGAGCGAATGCTGCGCAATATTCCGCGATGGGGCCCCATTCCCCCCACTCCCCCCACATTACCCCCCCCCCCCCCAACGCTTTTCTAATCTTTCGTGATCGTGACTGTGACAAATCTCATCTGACACGGGAGAGAGCACTTACATTGTTGTTATTAGATTTATTGCGCAAAAGGCAAAAACATTGCCTTTTTAGGTTATACCATTTAACAGGTTTTCAATCTTTCACGATTGTACATAATCGATTATTTTGTTTTCGATTCCGGCTTTCTTTATCATTTCTATTAAAATGTATTTGGTTCGAGTTCAAACAGGCTAGTTAATTGCATATGGATAGGAACACGCTCGCCGAAAACATTTCTCGGTATTTTTAAATGAGGCCAACTTTTTTGTTTTCCTCGAGGAGATCATCTCAGGCTCAGAATATCTGTCTAGGTTTACTATTTAGAGCGGCGATGACGAGGTTATGGGAGAAGAATGGGTAACGGTAATTAGGATTTAGTTTATAAGCTCTATTTATAATTGAAGTGCTACTCAAATTCGGGAACAGCTTTTGCAATCCGAACTGCGGTTATATATACTTTTTCAGGATTGTCTTTTAACTGATCCACAAACTCTTTTATAGAAGTGAAGAAACTTATTTTATGTTTATAGATATAGTTGAAATGAGTTAAAATTCTCTCCTACCTTTCAAATCTTCGAACTATTATTAAGTCACGTAAAGTCAAAAGTAACAACTTATAGAATTTCAGTGCGCAATTAAATTCCTTAACATAGACCAAATAACGGCCACTCTAACCTTTCTGACATCATAAACAAGCGAGGACGATTAAAATGTAACAAGGAAATGTTCGCACTTCCTCATTCTTCGCTGTAGGTGAGTGGAGTAGTGCAACGTTACGAAGTTGCGCGAGTTATACAACCGGTGCATCATCGAGGGACACCGCGATGCTCTGATTACCAGAGTTACGATGTAATACATTATTTACGTGCTCTACACCGGTTGTATTGGAGCTTCGACCGGAACTTGCAGACGCTTTATTTATTTTAAGATTATAAATATTTACATTTCCATACGAATACGAAATCATTGAGATTTCTAACGTACAAACAGTTTAAAAATCATTTTAACGCCAACGCGGCTTTTTTAAAGCTTTCTTGTGACTTATTTTATATTAATATCTTATGTTTATACCTATAGATTCTTTTGCTCTTAAGTCTAGAATCGTAATTTAAGCTCATTACATTGTAGAAATTGCGAGTCATAATATCTAGGTGTCCTCTATCAGATGCAGGAAGTCTACGGTGCAAATATCAAGGTAATTGAAGTAAAGGAAAAGGTTCCTTTCATCACTATTATTATTGTTGTGGTATCAATTCACTCCCGTTTAAAAAACAACCATGTATCAATTTAAGCACAAAACTCAAGGTTTTTTGAAATTTACCTTTAAAATATAATGTTCATAGGTACATTAATGATCTCACCGTCATCATTAGAGCACAGATGAACGTAGCAACAGAAATGATACGGAGGTCAAAAAAGCCGTTGTCGTTATCCTTGTGCGTAGATTTAGTTAAAATACTTTATGTTTTTAATAAGACAGACTTTTTTGCGAGGTCTAGTGTTTAGTATTATTAGAGTTGGTTAACAGTTCGGTTTCCTCGTAGCATCACCTTGGGCCTGACATTGCGGCTAATTCAGCACGCTGACATTGACATGTTCCGATATTTGAACAAGGAAGTTTTGCTAGTTTATTCGGCGGGGTCACATGAGATTTTTAATAGGCCATTCAGAAACTGATTTCTAAATGCGTTTTATGCACACTGGAAAAGTTACCGCAATCATTTATTAGGTACAATAGAAACATTTAAAATTTTGCCAAGCTTTTTGTAAATATTACATTTCGGATAGGTTAGCGCTCATATTTACTTAGTGTCATTGAAGCTTTGTCTAATATAAATAGTTTGTTTTTGTGCCCAGGACTCGAAGGTCGTCTTACGTCATGCTCATGCGGTGGTTAATTTTTTTCTGTACGAAGCTTGTGTTTACCCGCTCGCAAAACAGTACAAGACACAATAAAATACGCAATCAAACGTTTGTCAGAATCAATAAATTTCCTGTAAACAACATTTTTAGTAAGCATTTAGCACATATTTTGTCATGTTCAATCATAATGACTCATCTTACCAGAGTAAAAAAACCAAGTAGAAAGCACATATCCCTCGTTCTCATGCGAAAATGAGACGTTACATTCGCCAAAATTGATAAGCACGCGGCATCATTTAAGAAGCATCCAATCACATTTGTCCAATTCCTGTCAATGTCACTGATGTCATGATATGGGGCCCCAGATCATCACGTTGGCCATAGAGCATTAATTGGACACAGCGGCCTTGGCCTTGGTACGGGTTGCCGAATTGTCGAGGTCGGTTGCGATTGAGAGCGTCCGGATCACACGGATTGTATGTCTTTGTACACTTCTGGGTACAAATCATTATTGCAAATTACCTACGTTAAAAGATGAACATGTAAAAAAATACATTCTTCGAGGTTGACATTGGCTGAATTGAGTAAAGAATTACAAACGTCTATTGGTGCTGTAAGAATGATTCATGACAACTACTGAACAATATTTCCTGGAAAGTTTTCAACGATTTTTCTGGGAGGCAGCCGGATGTTTCTTTTATTTTAAGAAAAATATGCTGCCCATACACAATATTACTTTATCAAACTTTTTCTATGGGCAACGCACAAAGTAATTTCGTGTAAGTGGAAAAGTTGAAAGCCACCATTGATGCGAAGGAGCCTTTACAATGTAAAAGACTGAAGATATTCCAAGATGTTACGACTACGGAAATAATACTTCCAATAAAATATAGACACATACGATCATAACAATTACAGTACTACAATTTTGAAGAGAACTTGAAACTATAATCTTGACTCAAGTTGACAATAAAGACTACCTAGGTGATGACTCCTCTACAATTGCGGGGTAACTGACTCGCACTGACCTCGCACTGCTTCGGAACAACTCGCCCGTTCTCGGATTATTTCGTAGAAATAGTTTTGTCTTTCCTACCTATTAAGAAATTAGTCTAACCTATTAAAAAAATGTCATTAATTTATACGAGATTCCTTTTTAAGATTGCCAAAAACTTTACACACCTTATAATCAACACTTTGCTTGATTTCCTTAGGAAATATTTATACAAACTTCTCATTACATTCCAAGAACGATAACAAAACCAAAACAGTCAGGTTACTGCGTCTAAATTCGAATATGGTGAACAATAACAATCCGCCAGGTCGAGTTTCCGATGCGCGACGACGCTCGCCTCGAGGCCTTGACCGCCGTGCATTCGGGTTTCGGGCCCACCACAGATTACATCATTCTTCGCCAATTTGCCAACAACGCTTCTCGTGACTTCTCCGAAACACCGCATCTGATCAGATCATGTTACATGTTATGCGCAGCAGAAATAAGTAGTGAAATTTGCCAACGCTTCGTAAATGACCGAAGTACATGCTTACAATGAATGTACGCGTCCGTCTAACCTTGACTTACTTGTTACCCCAGTACGGGGTGTCAACACATTTTTTGATGAATAAACAAAGTGGTATTATTAATCGCATAACCGCAGCGCACAACCTTCATTATAATATAAGCATTGACGCGTAATGATGGAAAATGTATTATGTTGTGCAATTTCATACCAATATCCGGTCAACCCAATTAGAAATGCACGTATTTCTTACAAAGTACAGTAATAAATCTCCCTCAAGTCAATCTATTGTGTATTTTTTGCATTACTAAGTACCAAAATAATGCGCATTAAGTTAAATTTCAACAGTACAGCTTGCGGTCAACAATGATGAATAGGATCCTTGACCATATTTTGTGAATAGAAAGTCGTAAAGGTTTTATGAGGGGAATAATATTGGGAGTTAATAAAGGCAGAAGTTGGTCCCGTTGGGCCAGTCCTGGCCGCACGCCGTCCATTGTCCCGTGTCCTTCGGCACACGTGAGAAGGCCGACCACTCCATTAAACTCCTATTTTATTTGCTTAAAATCTTTTTAACATTTTTAATAAACTTCACTTCGTATCGAACGATTTGCTCTGAGATCTATCTTTGATAAAATTGTAACCTTTTCCAAAAGAAATTTTTTGCCTCACCTTATGCCTATTCCGTAGAAGCCTTGTCAATAATAAAATACGTCCCTTGCTATAAAACAATAATCCGGAAGCAGAAAAAGTGGAAACCATAAATTGCAAACAATATGGTCGGTCGTGGACTTTTTAGAAAAAAAAACCGGCGATCAATTGAGATCATCAAAAGTGAGTTGATCTCATCGGCTGCGGTCACAACGAACAATACGTCTACATGTGGCTACCGACTGACGATACACTTTTTTCAACACTCTACATTCAATTAAATATCACCTTTATGCACCGGGCTTAAAATGCATTATTGTAAAACTGAGTTTTACTTTTAAGCTGGCTTTGAAATTTGATATTCGCACCCTGACATTAAAAGCGAGGGCAGAACGGAAGGAAGTAAAAAAGTGGGTTCCTATTCACTTTCATGTTTTAATCGAAGTGCACACACATGTCGCTTGGTTTTTGCATTATTTTACTTAAAACAATTTTGGTGTAGATTATTAAAAAGTAGTACTTTTTATGTTGAGTCATTTTCGATTATGCTCTTACACATTTAAAATACCTCCTACTACCTAATACCTCCAACTCAGTAGAATACTATAAGAAATATTTATTAACATACTAAATTCATTTAATTCGATAATTTTGGGTACTTTAAAATTGTGCAACGGACTTTCACGCCTTCCTAGGTATTATTAAAAATATAGAATGAAATTATAGTTAAATTTAAACTCACATAAAAAAATATATTTATTTATTTAAGTAATTTAACAGGTTTAAACAACCAATTCCATTAGTTAAAATAACTTAGGATAAATACAATTTTAAAATAATTACATGTTTCACAAATCTACGAACATAATTCTACCTCTATAATACATGTTACACTTCAAATATCGTATAATTTTATTTTATTTGTTTAAGTAAACCAACAAGATTAAACAACCAATAACATTAGTTAAAATAACTTAGGAATGGATAAATTATTAAAATAAATACATGTCACCTATCAAAAATCTACGAACATATCTATAATACATGTTATACTTCATCGCATTTCGTATAATTTAAATTCCACAAAAGTATATAAAATATGAAGAGTCGTTCTTTATCAAAATACTGATTAGAAAAAACGTGCATGTGCACGTGTGGGAGGATATTTGCGAAACCCTTTAAAAAGCTTCCTTTTGTGCTAAAGGGAAAGTATTGAAGCGAAATAATTGTGACAAAAAGAGTAAATATACCAAAGAACGAACACCTTTGTCAGATGTTTTGCAACCCTTGCTTTAAAAAAAAAAGTACCCAAAATCGTTATAGATTTACGCATCTGGTATGATGATATCATAGGTGATGTTGGAAAGACAAAATACAATGTGTAATCATTTCAAAATTAATATCTTCTAATAGTTTCTAAATGAGGCGGTCAAAAAGTAGGTTTCATTCATTGAGTTTGATATAAAGAGATGGTCGGTGTTGTGAGAGAATAAATAAATACTCGCAGAATTTTTTTCTAAGTTTATTTGGTATTGTTATAATTTTCTATGTAATTTTAATATTCAAGTCAAATAATAATACAGAGATAACCTCAAGCATAACAAAAATTATAGAGACTTGTTGACGAAAGGCAAAAAGAAATGGAATATAAAATGGAATGGCAAATATTCGATTTTTGAATTATTTAAAACGCTATTTGATTTTTATTTGATTGGACTCGTTTTACTGTGCTTGTAAAGTATTTTTTAGGCGAAGTAGGTTGTATTGCGAAGCGCCTGCGCGGCAGTGGCCTTGACCGGCCTGCGCCAAAATTTCCAGGTCGTTCACCCGCGACGCCCACCGCCGCTCGCTCTATCTCGCGCGAACAACAAACAATTCTAAACTCTATTATCACGTTCTTAGTGATTAAAGTAACACTCAAGGAAGATGTTATATAAAGACGTGTTTATGTGCCTACCTATTGTTAAAAGAAACTTGTTTATCAATAACAAGTTGATATCTAGCTCATTTGTAACATATTATAATGTAAAGTAAATGACTAACAAGTAATTCACTTAAATATATAATATGTATGCATTTTACTAGTAATACTCAAGTTAATGCATAACCATAAATAAATAATAAAGATATTTCAAGATTACAAAGTAAACAATGTTTTTAAATTCTAAAAATGTTGTTGATGTTGATTAATATATGCGCCAGCTTTTGCTTTTACTTGTTCTACATATTCTAATTTTAGACAAATTAATGATTACATAAACACAAAACTATTTTAAAATAAAACGTGTTGAATATTTAAATGCGTATTAAGGCTATTTATTTTTATAAGAACTTATGCGCTAAATAACTACCTAGGTAGAGGACCTACGGTTATGGAATCCAATGAGGTATAACGTTTTTGAAGTAGGAAGTAAGGATCCTATGCCAGGAGGGTACCGGGGCAGCGGCAGCAGGTCAGTCGGCTCGCGAGGCCTACTCCGCTCGCCAATCATTAGTTAGCTTTCGTGTTCAAGTTCACTCGAGTTCCATCACCAAAAATATTTTGGTAGTGTGACGCAACGAAGAGTGGCTACACGTCCCACTCGAACGCTCGGGCAGCTCTCCGTCGGTGCCGCTCTCGCGCGACCTTGGCCGCGGTGAGCCGCAAGGTTCGGGTCTTCGAACTCAAGCGCGGGCGAGGGGCGCGCGGGGCGCGGGTTCGTCGCTCCTCCAATCACTCGCCGCGCTCGACTCAGCGCGCGCGCGATTGGTCCACCGCCAGCGCGGCAATGACCTCGGAGACCGGAGTTCGAAGCGCGCCGATCCTCGCCTCGAAGCGCAGACCGTCGGCTTCGCGGACCTATAGGGGCTATATTCGCTCGACGAGACCGGCTCCGTCGTCGAACCGATTGTATCGCACGGAGCGCTGATCTTTTTGCAGACTTTCACTCTTAAGGGGAGGCTCGCGCTCGTCGCAGCAGGAGCGCGCGCGGCGCTCGCTCAGTTCGTCGATCGAGCTCGAACGGGTAGCACGCGCGCGTGCAACGACAGTGTAGCAATCGCGCGACCTTCATCCCTCGCGAGACGTGCCGGCCGCTGAGGCCCATGCACTTCTGTCCTATTTATTCAGTGATAGAGTGCGCAGAACGATTCATGTTAAAGCCGATGTGTCAACTGTGTTGTGCAGTGATAGAAATAAACAATTAGAATTTGGAAGGATATCCAAATGAGCTCTGTGATGTCTCCCGATAGCAGCTACGGGCGTTACGATGCGCCTACGCCGGTGGACCACGGCTTGATGAGCCCGGCGCACAAGGAGCGGGAGCCAGAGCTGCATATAGGTAGTCCTCAAGCAACAACTAAATTGGTTTACATAAACAACTTTTTTTTTTATTCCATCTGAAATTTACTGAAAAACTAATTATGTACAGCCTTATCTGTAAAATTGCTCTTTGCCAACTTATAAAAAAACAATTTTTTTACTACCAATGATAACCAAATATTGAACTCTTCCTCTGCGAAGTTAATATACAACTTATATTATTATTCACTTAGGTATATGACATTTGAAAACATGTGCCTACTTATTATTTATTTTTCCAAAAAATCTACTAGGAACATTCTTACAAAATACGTAGAACGTATACATAATAGGTATGCTTAGTAACAATCGAATCCGCCACAGTTGTGTTTTTGCCCACTGAGCCAATGAAACAATACAATCAACGAACTAAGTAGGTTGTGCTTTACATAAAGTCACCAATACAAATTACATTACAAAGTCAAACAATCTTAAAAAAATCCGTTGCAATCTATTTAATGCTGTATTTCCTGATTAATGATGAAGATCGTCTAATGGATAAATCCAAATTGCAAGGGAAAGGGTAAAAGGGTCCACGGTATTAACAAAATGTATTTAAGCTTGAAAGTCAACAATTGTTTGTGCGTTGAACGAATTATTGATTGATGGATTGTTGAACATTTCCACTCCTATAGCCTTGCCAAAAAACAATTAAACTGGCATTGTGCAAAGCTCTAACTCTCCACGGCTAAATCGATAACATTCCCGTTCAAATCAATGCAATTGAATTCAATAACGCCTGGAGGGAACCATTATCTATTGATTTGCTTCGATTTCTAATGATCTTATCGTTTCTCCCGTGAAATTCGAAGCCGATTTATGAAAAGAGTTACCGTTGGCACCCCTTTTGAGAAATAAACATTAATTATTGTTGATAACTTGGGAAGTTATGTAAGTTCGGAAGAAAGCGATAATATTGAGATGGTCCACGTGTCGTCAGCTGGTGACTCCCACCAGGCCACCACACTACTTTTACTTTTCTCTCGACGCAACTCGCAGCCGTGCGGGGCGCGCTTGTCTTGCTCTACCAGTTCAATGAACTGGTTAGAATGCATTCAAGATTTTGCCTCTTTTGTTCTCCTGCACTTTATTTAATAGGCGATGACATTACCAAAGGCAGACTCTAAAACCGCAAGGTCAAAACAGAACATTAGGTTACTAATCCTGCAATCAAACTTAATAAACAGTGCCCACACGTTCGTTATGATTGAAGCAATTTTGTATCGCTGATTCTCAGATAATTAACAAGGAAGTCACAATAGACGTGAGGTTCAGTAAGGAAACAGATAACGAGACGTGATATAAGAGGGAAATATTTACAAACAAACATCGCCGTGACACAGATCTATGGAACCGCCGCGTCAGGTTCTACTCGGCGCTACCCGCGCGTTACGTGGACTAGAGACTTTCTCGCACTTTCCTCGCCATTTAATTGACGTAACGAACTAGCGACTCTCACACGCGTCGGTGAAAAAACGCGCGTGTTGCATCACACGAAGAAATGGTTGCACGCTACTGACTCTGTTGCAACTGCACCAGTTACGTCTCGCGCTTTCCCCGATGCATTGTGATCCCCGCCACGCGCCTACACCGATGACACTGAAATAATTCAGGGCTTGCTATATCTCATAATGTCTTGTTAGAGAAAAGAAAGTAGCATAGAAAGCGACGGGTCCGTGCATCGACCCAGCTCGAGTGCTCGCCAGAAATAGAAAGTTCCTTCCAAAAGGGCCGGCGCTCCCTGAACAAATAAATAAATGGATCAGGAAAGTGAGAGCTGTCGGGGGAGCAGGAACCTGTTCCCGAGTGCACCCGTGAGCCGGTCGCCGCCCCGGCGCCTTTTAAATCAACACGACACCTGCTGTTTCCGAGGGGATTCATAATTACTGACCTACTAACTAAATCACCTAACCCATTAGGCACCAGCCCATGTTTGTATGTAAAACAATATTTTTTATCTTCTGTACCGTCAAACTAAACAAACATTGACCTTTGTATTGCATGATTACAATTTGGTGGTCGATAACAAATTTAACGAAATCGGTTTTTTAACCACGTTTGCGCCTGGTAAATGAGTTCATTGACACTAAATGTAGAGTGGAGACTCGGCACTTTCTAAAATAACTATTCACTGTCACCTTGACGCACGCAACATGAGGTTGCGTCATTGACTTCATTAGTGAGATTGTTTTGAAGATCTTATGAAAAATCTTCTTTTAATGATGGAAAAATGCCAATCACAAGTTCCAAGCAAGTCGAAGTGGCAAATCTCATTACACAATTATTCGTACATTCAACAGTCCATAATATTTCCGCAGCGTTTGCAAGGTTAACATATCGCAGGAATCACGTGTAAAATCGACAATGTTTGTTATACATCGTTTCACAACCGCAGGCCAGGATGTTTGGCACGCGCTGCCACCGTAATCTTTATAACCTCTATAAAATAGGTGGAATTGTTTTGAATAAGCTAGTGCATAATGCATGCACTTGTGTTTTCCCAAAACTAAAAGGTGTTTGTTTTGTTGCAGAGTTTGACGGCACCACAGTCCTATGCCGTGTTTGCGGTGATAAAGCTAGTGGTTTCCACTATGGAGTTCATTCCTGCGAGGGCTGCAAGGTAAATATGCTCACCGATATTTACATTTTAAACTTGTTTAAGAGCTGTATATTTACGTGCTCACCAGCACCTACCGCAATAGACGCCACGTAGCACTGCCACTCTCGTACGAACTATAAATAGGAAACGTCTGGACACGATTGTTATTAAGTGGAAGACTAATTGAGTCACGTATACGGGCTGGCTCAGAAGTGAAGTAGGAAGCATATCTGCGGGTGACAAGCGTCCCGCCCCTTATCTCGTGGCGGTGACGCGGCTCCAGCCCCAAGGCCGAGGCACGCGGAAGACAATCTCTATGCATTCAGACCAGATGACCTTATTTATATAATGTTAATCCGATGCATCGTGAGAATACAATAAAGTCAAAAAAACATCGTGTGAACTTGTTGCGTCGAAAGTGGTTTTTAGGTCGTCGGATACCTGCTGGCCTTTCCGTCGTCCCGTCTCGGTCAGACCCCTCGCCCCTATTCTTTTTTTTCCTATTTACCTGTCCTAGCACAATCACACGGGAATGCCGTGTCATTTCAAAGTTCGAGCGTAAACGGGCATGCATTGTAATACGTGCAGAGGTCGGGGTCAATTTGAATGCGTTAAGGTTAAATAGTACCGTTCCGTCCCCTTTCCTGTTCGTCTATTCTGTTGAAACGCTCTTATTCGTATGCAGCACGTGACTCTAATTTCCTGATGTAAATACATAGATACAAAGGCACGTGGGACAAAAATTATAACACCATATTAAGTTTGCATAATAGTCTTCCAAGATTATCGCATTCTTAGTCAAATTTCTTTGCGCAATATATATACAATATCTGTTTAATGTATTCTATACAACACTTGATATCTAGATAAATGTTAGAAAAGGTATTAACACTGTCATTTATACATATAAGAATACAAAAGATGTGCCTACTCGACGTATGGTGGGCATAAAAACATTCAATGTATAATTACTGTTAAGATAACTTTGTTAGTTAAAATAATGATATAGTCTTAAACAAGGACAGTAGTATGAGCGTGAAAGCGAAGCGAGTAGGTATATCTCAGGACTGGGAGATAGAGAAGTGCAAGTGTATAGTAAACTGGTTTGGACTTCAAGTTCGCCGGGCACGTCGGGACGTCCGTCGCGGGACAAAGCGTGCCCTTCAGCGCGGATGTCTGGTGCATTGTGCAGCCAAACGAGACGACTTTCAGACGGTAATAGCTCGGAGCAGAACCTGTCGTCAACTGATAACCGTCGTTTTTAAAATTAAAACAACGTCGAAATTTCGAAATTTTGTATGCATTCAATTGTAGATTGTAATTTAAAACCATTAAAATTCGTGTACTCGTCATTGAAAACTAATATAAACTTTGTTGCGTAATCGAGACAGAAAGCGCCACCTAGTGTCATTACACACAAACTCGAATAGCCAGTTCAGCCACTCGGCGCTAGGTGGCGCTATTACTTCACACTACAACAGTGCTGCCGCCATTTGATACGGACACGAACGGAAACTGCTTTCAATGAATGACGACGAAGCGTGTAATTTTATAGCTCAATATGAGGTGTGGGGCGTTCCAGCGTACGCATTGAAGTCAACGAACTCTGCTTACCTACAACATTTTAATTAAATAGGTAATTATAGAGCCAATTCTGTGTCAAAAATATTGCTCGCGTTTGTTTACTTAGCGCGATTGAGGTTAACATTTCTGTTCCATAAGCAAACAAAACTAAAAAAAAGGAATGATCAATTTTTAGAGTTCTGATTTCGATTTGATCTCAATTTTATATTTGATAAGAATATTTTTTACTTCATAACGATTGATTTTAACAAATTGATACAAATACATATTACAATATTTTGTTTAACAATGCATGGCAGTTGCTACGGCAACGAGTCGTTCGGATTCTTTGTTCCGCAGCGACATAATTTCTGCGTATTGTAGGTCGGTTATTTTTCGGCACCAATCTGCGGGCAACGACCTCGCTAGCGGCGCGCGCCCGCCTTCTCTCGCGTAAACAACTTTTACGGACAACGAATGTACCTACTCGCAACGTGAACGTAACCCACATTATTTTTGAACTGTCAGCGACGAGGTTCGTTGATCCCTCGCTCCGGTCATATTTATTGAGAACGTCGTGAGCTCACTGTTGCGGCTACGATTTCCTGTTCCACACAATGTCTCTATGTATTTAACGAACTTGAATCTTTCTAATTAAAGTATATAATGATTTATTGAATTCGATTTACGGTTAAGCTTATAGCTACTCTGAATGCGCTCCACATTTTCTTGTGTAGGTTGACTTTTATGGTACGTAAAGTGTGCCTTCGATCTTATAAGATATATACAAGTCAGACTTGTGTTCAATGTCTTATAAGATCTGAGTACTCTTCATATATGTTTATTTACAGAGATTCTTGTATCCTATTTACATTGAAATAAGAAAATAAAACTTCAAGAAATAGCTTTTATAATAACAGCATAATTTTAGTATCTTATCGGAACTAGTCATAAATAAGAATTGTTAGTCTCGCTCAGTTCTAAAAACAAGCGATACGTGTGCGGGATATGAATCACGGGTGAGTCAACAGCTTTATTGTTATCGCGAACATCTGTGCATGGAACGTAGCTGACCAACTACTTTTTGAGCTACACCTCGTAGCCTACATTGTATGACTTAATCTGTGGCTCGTAGCATACTAACTAAGTTAGCTAGTTTAACTTATACTTATGTAGAGATAATGTAACTGAGGTGGCATCAGAATTGCTTTCAGGTAGAGTCGATGGCCGTTGGACCGTTACCCGTTGACGCGTCGCTAAGCCAAAGCTCGCGTGTGAAAAATTGATTTCCAGCCTGCTACTGACAATGAATTGCTATTGCCAAACATACGCTACCTTGCCAAATAATGGCGGAGCGCTAATTCAATGAGACATGTCGCAATTTGTTTTACAAACATGAAAACGCTACTCTATGCTATTTAGAAAGAATACTCAAAAGTCCCCATGTCGCAATTTGTTTTACAAACATGAAAACGCTACTCTATGCTATTTAGAAAGAATACTCAAAAGTCCCAGGCAAAATGTAACACAGAAAAACAATTCAACAACATCTGGAAAACAAAATAAATACCACTTTTACGAGCTCAAGTTCCGAGCATAGCATTAAATTAATATCAACATCTGAAAAATGTAAGGCAATAAACTCGCGAGTACCTATGTTGTAAAGTCGAGTTTAACGACCTAAATCAGTACGAGCCACAATAAAAGCCGAGAAGTGTGTCAATGTAACGTTAACGACAAAAAGTGTTGGCGATCGCTTATCGCGAGCTTCAGCAACGATGTCGAAAAGTGTAGATGGCGGGTGCGACCCACATAGCACTGACGAAATCCTCGCTATAGCTATATTTATACCACTTTATTTATATACGTCTGTGACTCATACCTTAGAACTCGACTTATAAGCTTTATCGATTCCGATGCGTCATTATACCACGAGGAAATCGAACAGTTACAGAAAAAAACCTGCGATAACATATAAGGGCAATTCAACCACAACCTAAAGTTTGTAGCTACTAACATTTAATTAATTATTAATTCCCTTTGTTACGAGCGTTGTTATGCTAAAATACCTACGTACAAGATCCAATTATCAAATGACCTAATTTACATTGAACTACTTTACCGTTAAGTGGAATTTAGGTACGAGTATAAACAGAATATGTAATTTTTTAGAGCTCTTATTGGAGTCACCGTGTTAATTAGCGGTCAACAACCCGAGTTATTAATATAGAATTTGAAACAAATAGTGTTTTGGATTTACAAGTTTTACTTTGGTAAGTAGGTCTTTTATTCAGCAGAGTAGGTTACCTGAAATCGTTTTTCGGTTTAGTTTCACGAAATTCGAGTACGTTTTATCCGCGAAGGAAATATAGGGTGAGGTGGGGCGGGCGCGACGAGGTAGTAAAGGTTTTGTTTTCGCGGCAGCAGGTCAACGACCGCACGTTCGGTCAGTGCCCGCTGCGACCAATTATGGGCCACTCGCACAGCGCACAATGGATCGATGGCAGCGCAAAATTGGGTCACCGACCCGATATGCCCCGCGCAGCCTCCGTACTCTTACCTCACGTAATGACTTCTACTCTAGGAGTAAACTTAAATCTCGCCTATTCCGATAATTTGTTATTATGACTTTATTTTTATATGACGGTTACGTTAACCTTGTTTCGAACTTGGTGTAATTGTTTATAAATTTGAAGAATTATCTTACGCATGCGTAGCTGAGAGCTGCAGCTCTTTCCAGAAACTTCTAAATATAAATAAAAACATTTAAGATAGGTTTATAATATGATGTAGTTCAATTATTTCTGATGGTACGTTATGTCATATTAGGTGTGCTGAATTACAATGCATTACTGTTTTATTGGGTCGGTAATTAAACAGTAGGACTGCAGCCCCTAGAGGAGCGCGCGCGCATTGAGGTAGGCCGTGACGCATGCGGGTGACGTCACCGGGCGGGCGTAGAGCCGGTCAGCGACCCGCTCGGCTGTGCCCTAGCTCCCGGGAGCGGGAGGGTCGCGGGAGGGTTGCGGGGAGCAGGCGCGGGTTGTGCAATAGGCAGGTCGTTGACCCGGGGTGAACGGCCGCGCGCCGCGACGTCCGCCGGGATGCGCCCGGCCTATATCCGGCGCACCGGTGCAGCGGCAGCGGCGCATTCTAGAGCGGCGTGGACCGTTAGGAGCGCGAGCGCCGCGCACGCGGGGGACGGGGGCACTCTCACTTTCTCGGTTGGGTCGGCGGCCGGCAACTAGGTCGCGCGGGTAACTGTGCGCCGCGCTCGGCGGCGCCCGCACAGTTCGCCGTCGACCGCCACCCGTGTCGGTGCAGCGCGTGAACCTACGCCCAATACAGTCATCGTCGCGTCGCTAGTCGCTAGTTGGTAGAGCGGTACGGTAGACGCGTCAGAGAGTGGCAGTGCTAGTGCAGTGAGTGCTATGTCGTGCGCGGAGCTGCGCGAGCGGCACTCGGTGCTGGTGAGCATGCTGGAGGGCCGGACCGAGTCCAGCGACTCGGGCTGCTCCAGCGATGACAGCTCGGACGCCGAGCGAGACTCTAAGTGCTGCTGTGATCCCCAGGGCTTCTTCCGCCGCTCCATACAACAGAAGATCCAGTACCGACCCTGCACCAAGAACCAGCAATGCTCCATACTTAGGATTAACAGAAACAGATGTCAGTACTGCAGATTGAAAAAATGCATCGCCGTCGGCATGAGCAGAGATGGTGAGTTGAATTTTTATTTACTTGCCGCCAAATTTTTGCAGGTTTTTTTTCGCAAATATAAATAGGATAAATACTAAAAATTTGTTTTACTATCAACGAAGTGATCGGATCGAAACTAAATATTTATTCCTATGCATATTTCCGAAATCGCTTGCAAAAACATTCTTAAAAAGTTCAGATTTCATAAATTTTAGCATTGCCATAATATAATCATGAATGTATGTCAAAATTACGCAAGTGGTGCTAATTGATTGCGTTACGTTCGGTTGTACGCGCGGGTTGCAGTGTGCAATTAGCTCGAAGGGCGGTCGAGGAGCGCCGTATAGTGCTGCCAAGTGGGGCGGGCGCTCCTGCGGTCGCAGATCCTATTTCGCAGCAGTGGAGGGGAGTGGGTAGTGGAGGGGCAGCGCTGGCCGCAGTGTGGGAGGTCGGTTATGCAAGCGCGGGTGAGCGCTCGCTAAGCAGGTCGACGGCCGCAGCAGCCCGCTGCGCCGTTGCGACACCCGTCGCCCGCCCCGCCCCGCTCGCGCTCAGGTGAAAGCAGAGAAAGGCATTTCGTAAGCTCGAGAGTGAAATTTATATTTTCACTTTCGTAATGCAGTTTAATGAACCTTTGCCGTGCGCCACGCGGTATTAAAATGGTTATGGCATTACATTTGACTTTTTATAGAATGATATCTAACTAAAACTCATGATGAGCGAGCACCTTAATCGTAATATAATACGATTATGTATTATATTACAAGTTTTTATTCTGAAATGCCCTTCAATTGCTGGAACCGAAGCTTATTAAAAACCCAAAGTATAAAATTTAAGAAATGAATAACCAAACATTATAAGAAAGATAAATTTCAGAAGTTTTATATTTGGCTGCATTCTTTGGGTGAAGGTTAGAATGCAAACAAACCATTTCACCAAAATATCAAATCTACATACATTTGGTCTCGTAGCGGGTTCGTAGCACTAAAGCGCTACGCTGCGTGAAGCTGCCGTAGCTTCGTAGCCGTAGCAATTACTTGTGCTACTCACCAACAGATGGCGCTCACTCAAAACATAACTCATACAGGTGGCGCCACGCGTATATGGTGAATAGAGCTAGAACTTATAAAATCGCGAAGATAAATAATTTATTATTTATCTTCTCGATTTTATAATTATCGTCTACATCAAGTCAATGCCTATAATGAAACGCAGTGTTTTTTGATATTTAATCCTAATATTAAATCAAAATATATTTTTTGAATACACATTTCGGTATTTTAAATATCATTGCTATGTACTTTTACAAATATTTAGTAATTCATCGCTAAAAATTAGTACTAACTAGAACATAATAAAAAACTGGGAAATCATTTAGTTGTAAAAATAATACAAACAAAAAAATATTTACACACTCGTAGGCGTACGCCGTAGCATCGTAGTGCTCGTAGCAGTATTGTTATCACAAAAACGCCATAAAAAAGCAAATCCGCAAAATTATTAAGATGTAAAACCAAAGCAGGAAGTGATAAGGAAATATCGAAAGATCATTGTTTATTAGTGCGAATAGTTGGACGGTGGGGGGGGGGGGTGGGGGGGCTTGCGCGGAGTTTATTGACGGGTCGGCGGCGCGGGGGGCGGGCGCGGGGTGGGGGGAAGGGACGGGCGCGTCAAGTTCAAGGTTGGCTCGGCGCGCGCCGCGGCGCAGTGCGAGGGAGTCCGGCCCGCGCATCGGTCGTCAGCCCACAACGCCAGCGCTATGAGCACACTCCGCGACCGACACGCGACTCTACAACACGCATCTCTCACACTGGATTGCAACATTACACTCGGATTACAGTGATTGTGATTATCCTTCAGTGATATGTGACACTACAGTGCATATTATAAAAATAATTAGTCAATTTTCATAAAGTTACCAAACTTAGTTATCTGTGGCCGTAGGCTGTGAACTAGTTGTTAGTGAAAAACTTTGTTGTTGTCAAACATGGGTGAAGATTTGCCGATTCTCAAGGGGATCTTGAACGGGGTTGTGAAATATCACAATGCACGTATGTATTTTTGTTGATATTAATGATTTACACTATATTTAAATATATATTTTTTTCTTTAAAGTTCAAAACAAACACATACTCATATAAGTACACTGAGATTTTACTATATTACTTTTAGATATATTATTAAACTATTAATTATTCAAAAGTAAACTCTATTTAATTAATATTTTATTTGTAATTTTAATTATTTTATTCTTATATGTAACAAGAAAAAAAGTAGAATGAACCTCAACATTTTGTTTTTGATATCTATCTTAATAATTTAAAATATTTATTAAGTTTTTTTTTAATATCAATCACGTATTTTAGAAATACATTAATAAATCTTTACGGTAATAACAGCTCTCTCAACTTGTTCTTCAAATTATATTTATCTTCAAACAATCTCGTAATAAACGCGCAAAAGAAATCCTGGCGTCATAAAAAATAAATGAATGGACCATACAAAGCATAACAATAGAAAAGCTGCACTCTCAAGAATAATATTAAATCTGCAAACATAATCAGAAGAAATCATAAAAGAGAGATCATTAATCGATGTTGAACAATGGGATCGCGCATCTGGTGCGGCCCACATTGCGCAGCGAAAGTCGGGAGAAATGGCGAGAGGGCGCTCTCCGCTTTCGTTTTCAACCGTGCGCGCGCGCAAACACTTTCTCCGGCGCGCGGCACGAACGGCGCAAGCGGCGCGCAAGCCCCGGGCGCATAATACTTTTCGATCCGCGCCGCAGCCAGCCTAGCGCGAGAAAGTCGTAACACTTTTTAGTGTGACCTCGCGGTTCGCGCTTTGTCACTTGTCATTCAAACTAGTTCAGTCGAAAGCGACGCATCGCGATCGCCGCCGCCGAGTGCATTGTAAGTCTCGCCAGACAGGGGTGGGTCGCGACCGGTGCGACGGCCGATGAACTCTACCCTCCCGTCAGCTGCGCGTGCACATGGCTCGCCTCGCGCCCGCATGCGTACTTAGCGACAGCTGCAACCCGGCGACGTATGTTTAGCCGCGACCTTGCACAACATTCCCGTCGTTGTTTGTGACCGCTTTGTGTATCGATTTAATTTTAGAACTTGGCCGGCGGTGCATGTTATTAAATTTGTGTGTCTGTTGTTGCAGCCGTGCGATTCGGGCGCGTACCTAAGCGCGAGAAAGCGCGTATTCTGGCGGCGATGCAGCAGTCTTCGTCGTCGCGCGCACACGAGCAGGCCGCGGCTGCAGAGCTGGATGACGCGCCGCGGCTCATGGCCCGCGTGATGCGCGCCCACCTGGACACCTGCGAGTTCACGCGCGAGCGCGTAGCCGCCATGCGCAGCCGTGCCCGCGACTGTCCCACCTACTCACAACCAACTCTGGTGAGTATCTCCACATCAATTCACATGATATGTGAACCTCAGAATCTTACTCCATTCAATTAGATTTTTATCCACTTGATCGAATTAAACTAATAAACATTTTGTTTTGTCGTAGGCATGCCCTCTAAATCCGGCACCAGAGCTTCAGTCGGAGAAGGAGTTCTCTCAACGTTTCGCCCATGTGATCCGCGGCGTAATAGACTTCGCCGGATTAATTCCTGGCTTCCAACTCCTGACTCAAGATGACAAATTTACCCTGCTCAAAAGCGGTCTCTTCGATGCTCTATTTGTTCGGCTAATCTGCATGTTTGACGCTCCGCTCAACAGCATCATATGCCTAAACGGACAACTCATGCGACGGGACTCCATCCAAAACGGAGCAAACGCAAGGTTCCTCGTCGATTCCACATTCAAATTCGCCGAGAGGATGAACTCGATGGATCTCACGGACGCCGAGATCGGGCTGTTCTGCGCCATAGTGCTGATCACGCCTGACCGTCCCGGCTTGCGCAACGTTGAGCTGGTAGAGCGCATGCACGCGCGCCTCAAGGCCTGTCTGCAGACCGTCATCTCGCAGAACCGCCCTGACCGCCCCGGCTTCCTCCGGGAACTCATGGACACCCTTCCTGATCTCCGCACTCTAAGCACACTCCATACGGAAAAACTCGTAGTATTCCGAACGGAGCACAAAGAATATCTGAGACAGCAGATGTGGGGCGACGATGACGCTCCCCACTGGATGGACGCTGGCGCGGATGACTCGGCGCGCAGCCCGATCGGCTCAGTGTCGAGCAGCGAGTCCGGTGAAGTCAGCGGAGATTGCGGTACGCCTCTGCTGGCCGCCACCCTGGCCGGCTGCCGGCGGCGGCTCGACTCCCGGGGCTCCGTCGACGAGGAAGCTCTTGGCGTGGCTCACCTAGCGCACGGCGGGCTCACGGTGACGCCCGTGCGCCCTCCCCCACGGTACCGCAAACTGGACTCGCCCACCGACTCCGGCATCGAATCCGGCAACGAGAAGCACGAGCGGATAGTGGGCCCCGGCTCGGGGTGCTCTAGTCCGCGCTCGTCCCTAGAGGAGCACACGGATGACCGGCGGCACCACTCGGCGCCCGCCGACGACATGCCCGTTCTCAAGCGCGTGCTGGAGGCGCCCCCTCTGTACGATGCCTCCTCGCTGATGGACGAGGCGTACAAACCGCACAAGAAATTCCGCGCGATGCGGCGCGACACGGGCGAGGCGGAGGCGCGGCCTGTGCGACCCACACCATCGCCGGCGCCGCACCCCGCGAGCCCGGCGCACCCGGCGCTGTCGCCGCGGCCGGCGCGCGCGTCGCTGTCGTCGACGCACTCGGTGCTTGCCAAGAGCCTGATGGAGGGCCCGCGCATGACGCCGGAGCAGCTGAAGCGCACGGACATGATCCACGCGTACATGCGGCGCAGCGAGGGCGCGGCGGAGTGCGGGCTGCGCGCCGGATGCTACGCGCGCGCGCAGCCGCTGTCGGCGCCGGCGCCGGTGCTGGCGCTACAGGTGGACGTAACGCCGGAGCCGCTGAACCTGTCCAAGAAGTCGCCGTCGCCGCCGCGCGCCTACATGCCGCAGATGCTGGAGGCGTGAGGCCGGCCCGCGGAGCCGCCAGTCTCCGCCACCCCACCCCGACCTACTTTAAATTAAAACCTAGGGATAGTAATCGTTCGAAGATCGTTTTAATATATTATATGTGATAATTCGTTTAGGACGCGTGTAAGCGTGGCCGGCGCAGGACGAGGAGAGCGCAATAGACTGAATCAATTAATTTAAGAAACTATATAAGTGTAATTTATAATGCAATGCAGCGCCGGTCGCGGTGTGTTTGTGTGTGTAATGTATGTGCGTATGTGAGCGTGCTCAGTCATTTGTTTGTTAATATAATGACAGGTTGTCGAATTAAAATAAAACAAAATTGTAAAAATTAAATTGTATTTTAATTTAAACAGATCCCAACATAACCCCTATGTATAGGCAGGCAAATTAAAAGAAATAAACCATTTCGATAACGAATATTACTCTAGATAAGCAAATAATAGGCATTGTTCTAAAGCAGATAATACCCAAGCAGCATTTCATCTACCATTTGATTTATGTACCTTTTATCTACAGCTGAATACAGTTCAGTCAATTATTTAAAGTTATTTAAAACACTGTTTTAAAGTGTTGAAGGAGTGCTGCCGTTGAACCAAAAAATCATGGAAACAGCTTCCATAAAAATCCATCCGGCTGCGCCAGTTTCAAAGAGGAGGAACAACGCTCACAAAAAAAGTAATCAATTGCTGGATAATAAAGGATAAGTATATAATCTGGATATCTACTCAAAGCTCTGACTAACCACAGTCAGTAAATCAATCAGACGGCAAAATATAATCGAAAACCTTACTTCAACGACGAGAAATCAGCGTTTATCAGTGATTTTCAAAAATGCTAATGTTGAACAAAATTGTATTAGGAGGTCGAAAATGGGGGGCTGAGAGAATCATAGTTCAAGATAATAAACATATGAGGTTAGCTAATAAACAACATATATCTTTGCAATCTCCAGGGGTTACGTTCAGCAAAGAACCCACGGTAAATAAATAAATATTTTCGGACAATTCACACCACAATATCTAGCCCCGTGGTAATCTCTAAGCTTGTGTTACGGGTACTAGTCATCTGATATACTTAAATGAAAAGATGACTAACAACTATCTGGATCAGCGAAGCTTTTATGAAAAAGAAGGTGTTTATGTATACCTAAGCAGAGAGGTCGGTAAATGTTTGCGTTAGTTATTTTGTACACCTCAAGATAAAACACCTGCCATACTACGAAAATACTAGACAAACTCGAACCATTTCAAATACATCAAATCAGGAAAGCTTAGGATCTCATACTAGCACTCAGTCACATTGAAACGGAGGTTAAGTCAAACACGGAGGTAAAAAACTAGAAGGGCGTACGGTCGTCGACCCGCTAGCGCCACCTGCGGCGCTTCCGGCCTACGCTGCCGCTTCCACTAGTTGACCCTACAGCCTTCCGCGTTCGTAGCACGCTACGCTACGTCACGGCATCTACTAAACCATCACATCTATATGTAGAGGTACAGCTATGTAAATATGTCTAATCGGGGTTTCTGCAGCGGGGCTTTACCTGCGTTATATAAACTTTCATTATTATAAATCATAAATCGTTTATTTAACCATGTTGTAACATGAGGGTTTTATAATATGTGAGAATAAGAACATGTTCCCTGTTCGAGCACTATAAAAATGTTATTACTTACTAATCTAAGTATTAAGATAAGTGCCGGGGTGACCGAGCTTTGCTCTGTAGAAATAACATATCGAATTAACTGCCTTACCTGGACAATACTAAAGTAGGTACACATGCTAGCTGTATTAGAACTTGACGAGAATAGCCTACAGTATCATATGAGTGCAATACATTAACTCTTACTAGGCTCTTATGAGACTGAGTTGAATCTGCTCTCTCCGACGAGGGTTCATGACTTCTACACAATAAGTTCTACACACTTAGCATAAATAAGGTAAATTTCGACTGTTTAGTATATAAGAGAAATTTATTTTCATAATAAAAAAAAAAACTTTATCTGAGTATTTCGCCAACCTATAATCAAACAATAATTTCTGCCCATATCATCCATATATCTGTCCATGTCAGATCATAATAAACGTGTGCTTCTAGAAACGCCTAACAGAAGTGATAACTTTAAATACAGCTAGGGTTGTGTAACAGTGAGAGAGGAATAGAATAGGAATAAGAGAGAAAGGCAAGTCAGACAGACCGGCGTCGTTATGCCGGCTGTACACACGCGCCGAGACCCTCTCGGCGAATGTCTCGGCCGAGAGGGGTCTCGTCGAGAGCATGCCTGTACACACGCGTTCTAACATTTGAACTGAAGACTCACGCGACAATGGACGTAGAAATTGCTGCTGCTATATGTGTTTGTGCCATGAGCTATTATAATTTTTTTAACATTTACTATAAAAATAAAATTCGTAAACCATGAAGAAACAAGAAAAAAATTAATTTTATTAAATTAAATTAAAATTAAATTAAAAAATATTAAATACTATTAGCGAGCAAGTAAATGAACGAGTGTGTACATGCTCGCTCTCGTTTACCTCGCGAGAGCCAACGAGAGCCTTTGACTCGGGCGCAAAAAACCGACAAGCCACCGAGAGCGACCGAGACGAGAACGAGACAGCGAGACGAGACGAGAGCGCCCTGTACACACGCGCGTTCGGCCTGTCTCGGGGTGTCTCGGCGCGTGTGTACAGCCAGCATTACATGCATTACGGGACAAATCGGTTCAACCTCCCATAAAAATGTATCACTTCAAAAGGAATTAAGGTATTATGTTTGGGTCATGTGTGTCATTAAACGTTAGTTCTTATTTAATGAACTATCTGCTGAATGCAAGGTCATCAGTTGGCATTTGATCGTGTACATGTTTCACCACTCTGACACTAGTTCCGTGTTGTTTAACGGCAACGATGCATTCCTGCCTGTATCGAATAACAGCCGTCAGAGATGTCAGAAGCATTTCAAATGTATGAGTGGCCTTGCATCAGTTTAGGTGACATTCAAGTCGAGACAATATTTATATTAATAGCAGTGCTGCTTATAACTTTATTCATAGTCCAATATTAGCCATTATGAAGGATATAACAATTTATAACGTTGCAATCATACAGTCTTCTTATTGGATTGTCAAAAGATTGCATCGTTCACGGTGGTTGCAAGTCGCTTCCAACCGAGAGAGATTTATGACCAGCACTGGACGTTAGCGGCTGAAATGATGATGATCATGTTGCAATTACTAATCCTGTTATCAAATATGTATATTTATATCAGAACAATAAAGTTAACAACCTTGGCAATTCACTATATGGTGTGGAAACTTTTAACACCAAAAAAGACATATACTTAGAGAATCAGGAAATATAAACACCATATTTGCCAAAAAAAAACTGCGTCATTATAAAAATCCAGGAAGTTATTATCACGGAAACACAAACCTAAGAAGAATTAGCTAAAATATTCCGATAGAGGAAGTAACAAAAACCATATGGCTCTATGGAAAAGTGGAAAACTTTAGTAAGTATTTGGACTAAAAGGAATCGCAAAGATCTAGAAGACGCCACTTAAATTTTGTCTTGAAAATACTCAGGTTGTAGTTATTTGTATTCCAAAGCGGTGCGAATGTCTAACGTGCATAAAACTCGCTTAGCACGAAGTATTATTACGAAGATTGTTTTAGTACGGGTTGGTCCATATTCATAACTATTTTTCAAAACAAGGCTAAACCTAGATTATAAATGTTATAATATTGCGCTTGGAAGGAAAAAGAGGAAGAGGCCGCAGTCCGACGCGATGGTCCGAACAAATCACCAAGTCTTAATTTATACTATACGGGTCCACTAGGGAATACAGGTCGCAACAGATCGCCAAGCCTGGAAATCGGTCATCGTAGAAAAATAAATCTGTGGCAGAGGTTACACCTTTAGCAGTGTGGAGAACGACTCAAGGAGGAGAAATATTGTAATTATATTTTTTGCAAGCTGAGAGCAGATTAGAAGTAGGTACCTATATTATAAAGTCATCGTATCACATTATTTAATGTCCTGCTTAGATGTATTAATGACGTCTAGGAATCATAACACCATACCATGATTCAGTCTATTATTATCATGTCAAGTGATTGTGACTGATCAACAGTCTAGCTCTTACCTAGGATTATTATCTTTCGTCATCAATTCCTATGAAATCTGGTGCAAGTAAATCATATTATCTTGTAAACTTCCATAAATAGTTACAATTACAACGCAAGTTCTTCTTTCCTCATATTATCTAAAGAGATCTTACATCTTCCAAAACTTCTTAAATAAAAATAAACCTTCTTAAATACATATATAATCAGCAGATTACAATTGATCCAGGAGAGCAATTCTCAGAACCATGATAAAGTAACAAATTAGAAATGTATCGAAAACTTAGAAAAATATCACTAGGTGATATATATTTCGAAAACGCTTTCCATATTTATTCATAACACTGTCTCTCGAATGTTTACAATAAAAAAGTAGTGATTTTTGTTATTCGACCACATCTATTCGATTTGTGTTATGTTGTGCTTTGTGGAATTTTGATAAACGTGAAAGCCAAAACATTAGGTATTTATTGTAAAACAGCATTTGAGTGCCTTTGGAAACTAATTAAGAACATCTGTGATGAGTGAACAATTATATTTGGCATAACGAAAGTGAGTAAGTTATACCGAGTTTATTAAGTTCCGTTATTTTTTGATATGACATTCATATTCACGTGATTTTGCTCAAAATTTCCGGTTCCGCTATATTTCCATATATCGAAAAACTGAGAATTGCCCTCCAGGTCTCCCGCCGCTTAGGCTTTAACATTTAGACCACTGATATCTAAATAGCCATAAAACCTAGGATGGAGGACCTACGTGGGAGTCACTCAAACTCATTAGAGTAAAAGATTATTTCGTTATAATGTATAAAACGTAGTGATTATATACTCTCTGATAATGTATCCAGTTTGCGATAACAATGGTTTCAAAGCAGGTGGGTATATCGGATGTAAAGTATACCAATAAAAGACAACAAAGATTGCGTGTCGCTCGCTCCAGACGAGTATTGGTAAACATTTATTCGGACAGATTAGAATAATTTTATTAAGACTGGGACAGGGTGGGGTGAATGTTCGGTGTGTGTTTATATTTTTCTGAAAATTTGAATATATACCGAAATTCCACAAGTAGCTGAGATTATTGTATCCGGACTTCGGTGAGTGTGTCGGTTGCGGTTCACTTTCCTTATAGAAATTGTATTATAACTTATACCGGAAATGAAAATAATATAACATATATTATTTTCGGTATAAAATTTAGCTCGTCAGTTTATAGCTTGTTCAAATGTTTTAAATATTCATCATCAATGAGATATTTCCGAAGAACAGTAAAAGACAAATTAGATACCTTAGAACTGATAATATTATAACCACAGCAACCAATTAGATCTATTTATGAGCTTTAGAACACTTCACAGCAACGACCCAAACGACATAATGACATTTACCGTCAACTACGCAGTTCATAACCTATGACATTATAAATTGCGCAACGTGGCTGGAAATATCCTTAAAGGTATAAGGATATTGACCGGGAGCGGTGTCGGCGCATGCGCGTGCGATGGCCATGCACTTGACTCGCAGCCGCGGTGCATCGCCCGCAGTGCCCGTGTACTCGCGTAACCTCGCCCACGCTGCCGCCCCCCCCAAAGCCAGCCTCCAACCTCCCTGCTCCCACCCCAGTGCAAATGCCACTCAGTTAGCTTACTTTGGTATACCCCTGGTTATGATAGATTACACTTTTAATTATATAACCGATTATTTAACTGTTTTCATAAGATAATAAACATTAATCCAACGAAGGTTCTGCTCATGTCATATATTGTCAGCAGCTGTCAAAATAATGTTACGGCAGGTATTCTATTGACGTAACTTAATCCAACGTAATACGGTTAGGTACGACTGAAAATCAGTTCGTTTTAAACGTTAACAGTATTTTTTTTTCTAACTTTTATGTTACATTCATATAGTATATGTATATTACTTTACTGCAAAAGCTACGAATTTGGTTCGTTGCTATACCATATAACACGATCTGTCGTTAAGTTTTTATGAGTCTATTCATACATTATAAAAAACGGAGGTCATAATTTTATTCGTACAGGGAAGTATATTATTTGCAAATTTAAATAAAACAAATGTTTTACTGTTACAAAATCTATACATATTATAAATTAAAGTTGCCCGGCGTGTCTTATGAAAACTATCTGGAGTTTGGACCTCTCCAGTTCAGCTGACATGCCAAAATAAAATTTCGTTTTCCTGTCATAACATTTCTTCTTCAATCATTTATGGGTAACTCTGTACGTTTTTATGATAAGCTTCCTCATAATGTAACAGAGCTTCCTATTAGAAAATTTAAATCATTTATTAAGAGAAGTCTAATGAAAAAAGCGTATTACTCTATAAATGATTATATAAAGGATGATGCAGCTTGGATAGATGTTGCTTAGTTCCACATTAACAGGCTCTAATAATTCTGGTTGACCAGGACTGATATGCTCATGTTATAATAGCTTCCTTATATGACAAACATTTTTTTTATTGTAAATGTTAAACTTATAATAGTTACCTATAAATAAGAACTCCAAAATTGTTATAACTACAAAATTGTAATAACTGATGAAGCTGTGTTGTTCTATTCGCTTCTCAACTCTGTATAAAACATTGAAGCGAACTGTCAAGACAATGTTATTTCCTTGATATTTGTTATTTAAGCAATTTAGTTTTATTAATTTTAAGTTGACCTGTCCATGTAGGCTATGTGCTTCTAAGGAAATAAACGTTTTGACTTTGACTTTGACTTCTTTTAATTTGATGGCGCCCGTTCTCATAACACAGTAACACTTTAGTAGGTCTTTCCGGTTTCAATGTCAGGTAAAAAATTTGCATAGTAAATAAATTATAAAGAACTAAATAGGTAAGAGCCTATATTTATGAAAAAAAACATAAATATCACAATAACCATAAAGAATTTTGTAATTCAGTTGAGATATAGACATACCCCTGCTTGATTTGATAATATTCCCTTCAAAACAATACAATAACTAGCTCTATTATCGTATAAATCAGTCTTCCTTCCTTCTATATACGCACGCACTGTGACGCAACTACAGTCTATCTACAGGTAATCCTTTAGTATCCATCGTCCCCCTCAGTTCACGAGGATCACTAACTATAAAACTACCTGTAGCTATATACCAATGCCCTCAACTTTACTATCCCCCTTTTGTGGCACGTGCCACTATGACACGAGCTTTATTATGTCCGAGTAGCAAAGCATAGACAACTTTGTCAAGTTTTCACATTCGTTGTTTATGACATTTCCGTTTAAAAAGGTTAATCTAATTACTATCAAAATCTATGGAAAGATGTGCGATTGTTCCGAGTTTTGAAGTTTTGTCAACCAATTATTGAAAAATTCGTGTGATGAGGTGATGAACTACGAGAGTATACTTGTATACCTTTATTTGTCATAAAAGTTATTCAATTTAAACTTATATATATATCTTTCTATATCCACACGTATGCAGCATTAGAATCAAATATTTCGAAAACGGACTAACATAAGTGTTCTCCTAATGATTTTTGAGAAAATGTTAATATTGAATCAATATTAAATGATTGCCACAAATTACATAAATTCGAATTTTAAAGTAATTGTTCTACTTTATCATATTTAATGAATATTTAAGCAAGTGGCTTTCTGGAAGTAAAACCTATGTCTCATGTAGCATAATGTATCCTATTTTCCAGTACCACAAATACAAATGTTTGATACTTTGTTACTAAAAGAACAATGTTGGGTTCTTATAAGTCCTTCCTGTTTCAGATTATATACAGAGTGTTCCGCGAAGCGTTATAACTGCGTCTGATCTCATTTGTGTGTTTGGTCTAGAGTCTGGACTTTGGTTTAGTGCCGTGAGCCATGTTATGTCATACATAAACAATAAATTGACAGGGACGGTTATATTGAACACAATTTATGTACATTATGTAAAATTTGATGAAGACCAAGAGTCAATGAAGACCACTTATTTTAAATAATCTAAATGACGGATTTATTTATTTTTTTATTCATCTACTCTAACGTCCGTGTGGACAGGAGCGTGCTGAAAAGCTAGTAGTAGTATAGAAAAATTGTATTTTCAGTCAACGCTTGCTAATTTATTATATTAGGTCCTTACATATGAAATTGGCGTTTTTCGTACTGGCCACTTTAATCACAAATTTCTCCTCTTTGGTAAGGAATTCCAAATTCAAATTTGTACAGCTATAGACTCATGTATTTGTGCTTCGATGATCGTCATTCATTTGTTTTTTTTCTTCTGTTTTTTTCTGTTTGCGTCACTCATTTTACAAAATGGAAAACTTAAAATATCGCATTATTTACGAGTACGAGTTCCGCCGTGGCACTAGTGCTGCGGAAACAACTCGAAGGGTGAATGATGTGTATGGCGGTCGTGTTGCAAAAGAAAACACAGTTCGTTTTTGGTTCCAACGTTTTCGTTCTGGAAATTTCGACTTGCAGAACAAGCCCCGTGGACGGCCTGAGACTCAAGTTGATAATGAAGAGTTGAAGGCTATTGTGGAAGCGGATCCATCGCAAACCACGTCCGAGTTAGCTGCAGGCTGCGGTGTTAGTGATAAAACTGTTTTAATTCACTTGAAGCAAATTGGGAAGATTAAAAAGCTTGAAAGGTGGGTACCTCACGAATTGACTGAAGCAAACCGGCAAACGCGCGTCGACTGCTGCGTTACATTACTAAACCGGCACAATAATGAAGGTATTTTAAACCGAATCATTACCTGTGATGAAAAATGGGTTCTTTACGATAATCGGAAGCGCTCAGCGCAATGGTTGGATCCTGGCCAGCCAGCCAAATCCTGCCCCAAGCGAAAATTAACCCCAAAAAAGTTACTTGTAAGCGTTTGGTGGACTAGTGCCGGTATTGTTCATTACAGTTTTCTCAAATCTGGCCAGACTATTACGGCTGATGTCTATTGTCAGCAATTGCAAACCATGATGGAAAAGCTAGCGGCTAAACAACCTAGGCTGGTCAATCGCTCCACGCCACTGCTGCTTCACGACAACGCTAGACCACACACTGCGCAACAGACGGCTACTAAATTAGAAGAGCTTCAATTGGAAAGTCTAAGACATCCTCCGTACTCCCCGGACCTTGCTCCAACAGATTACCATTTTTTTCGAAATTTGGATAACTTCTTGCAAGGGAAAAAATTCAACTCCGATGGGGCAGTCCAAATCGCCTTCAAAGATTTTATTGATTCCCGTCCGACTGGTTTTTTTAGTAAAGGGATCAATGAACTACCTATAAGATGGCAAAAGTGCATAGAAAATAATGGTTCATACTTTGATTAATTAAATATATTATATTAAAAAATATTCGACTTTTTGTTCCTCCCATACAAAACGCCAATTTCATATGTAAGGACCTAATATAAATGCATTATATACCAACAATAATTAAATTACCCATGTGTCAACGCCATGATGTCACCTAACATAATAGGGAATTATCCGTATTGTTAAATAAAATAATTTCAGCAGACGTGTATGCACAGACCTTCAGGCGTCAAACGGAAAACCCCGAATTTACCCGTGACCTTGCGCCGAGGTCACTTCAAGCGGAAAAGGACATCCAATACCTACAATAAGTTTTCATTGAGAATTGATTGTAAATTCAGTTTTTTAGTTACAGAATTATGTAATTATAGAAACCGTAGGGAATAAAATGTTTCAATATGAATGATTAATCTTTGTGTATAGTAGGTTAGCGTACATCAATTTTCATGATGCCTTGAAGTACTCAATCAACGAACTCAAAGCTTATCTACCTCTGCCTAAATTTAAACATCCCCTTCAAAGTATAAAGAAATTCCATTCAAAGTCATCAAAACCCAGTCATTCTGTATTTCAGTTCCGCTCGCTAGGTGGATATTAAATTTTGCAAGAGGCGTAGGTGTGGGTGGACTGGGAGGGAGGCTGGGTAGGTCGGCAGGGCCTAGGAGATGGGTCCGCGTGGGCGAGGGTGGGCTGCCGATGCCGGCTCCAAGGTCGCAGAGTCACTGCCGGGCAAGGTCGTGGCGCCCGCGCGCGTGCTCGCCCCCTTCCTCTCCCCTCCCGCTGTCTCCTACCCCCGCGCCCCTCTCCTGATCACCCCTAGATTTGCGTGGGATGTGACCTTTAGCCGCGCTCCAGAGAAATTATTGTGGACATATAAGTTAATATTTTATATGAATTTTGGATTATGTGTGTTTTACAGTTTTATCCTTTTGTTCTTACTGGCTGTTTCTGAAAGTCGGTTCTGAAAAAAGAAAATAAAAAATTAAAAAACACATCTTCAAATATAACCCAAACATATAACCCGTTCCTAATATTTACTTTATTTATTGGAAATATTTTGATCATCATTTCATTGTTGTGGAATTCAAATATTTTAGGTGGATATTAAATTACACTCTTTGTTAGATGAACTTTTATATCGCAATACTTATAAATGGCCCGACTGAGTTATCAGGATAACGTCAGCTATTTGCAATCTCTACCCATAGATTTTCGAGATAGTGTGAAATAAGAGGTTTTCAATTCGACACATATTTTTGTTTTGTACCTCAGAACTTTGCTGGCCTCTTTTATATAAAAGCAGGTAATGAAAAAAAAATTGGCTTATTTATTATTTGAAGAGGTCGGAAGTAAGTCCGAATATAACATAGCTACTAAGTTACGTTAAGCGTACCTGTACGTAAATGCGGTACCTGTGGCGTAGTCCGTCATAGCTACGCTGTTTATAGAAGCGGTGTAGGAAGTTTCCAGAACGGGTAGGAAGGAACCCCCTCGGCCTCGGACATACACGCGTGAAGCTCGGAACGTTCTAATCTGTGGTAATAAGTGAAACCGCCTTGTGCTCATGGCTGTACAGTTTTTTATTCAACCCCAGGTAAAAAGTAAGAATAGTGCATTTCATAAACAAATGTTTGTTGGTAAAGTTATTTAAATAGCTTAGACACCCTCAACCTCGGGATATACACGCGTACAGCTCAGAACTTACTATTCTTGTGGGTGTCTCTGCACTTCAGCTCAATCA
Organism: Gymnoscelis rufifasciata; assembly: GCA_929108375.1. Taxonomy (NCBI): domain Eukaryota; kingdom Metazoa; phylum Arthropoda; class Insecta; order Lepidoptera; family Geometridae; genus Gymnoscelis; species Gymnoscelis rufifasciata. The sequence goes on along the minus strand of OV815308.1, from coordinate 7,779,937 downwards.
ATCAGCTTATGCTTATACATACCTACCTATGCAGGCTATCCTATATATATGCAGTTTTCAACTTCAGAATATAAAGTAAAAGAATATAACTTTTTAGATTATCATAGTTCTTAACAATATTATGACTTAAAACGGGTAACATACCATGATTTGACGGTTTTTGAGTTTTCCGATATTTCGTCAAATCATGGTATGTTACCCGTTTCAAGTCATAATAAGGTAATCGAATATTCCTTGTGATGCTATGTGTGTCTTAGCTTAGTTTTTGAAATCCTTTTGTATGTGTGTAAAATCAATATTTGTACCAATATTATTATTTTAAACTTAATACAAAATTTTAATAGGAGCTACTTAGAAACAAAAAATAAAATAAAAATTTAACTAACGGTCAACTTACATTAAAAATATATATTTATGCATTCAGACGAATTAAGAACCTCTTACTTTTCTTAGAGTCGGTTAAAAATACGACAAAATGCTTAGTTGTGTGATTTAAAAACACTACAGTTTATAAGTGACGACGTTACTACTACATATTATTATTTTATGCTACTATCGTTCTAGATAGGTCACCTGGTGCATCAAATAGCCCATAAATATTTGTTTACAGGCCTTTTAGTCTATTATTGTTAGGGTTTAGTACCCTATGGCCTGACGCTGACTTTGACTTTGACTTTGCTGCGTTACACGAGCGCGGGCGCGTGGTCACACAAATGTGCCCGCGCCCGCTTAACGCAGCGTCAGTTCTGTCACCAAGCTGCCTCTTTAGAACCGATTAATATAAAGTTTGATATAAATTTTTTTTCTTGATTTATTATGTACTAAGACGGTTTTGTCACACAATGACGATGTCACCCCCATAGGAGATAATTTGTACATGACACTTATTTTATTATCTATCTATAATATAAAAATGAATCGCAAAATGTGTTGGTAAGCGCATAACTCAACAACGCCTTGACCTATTTGGCCAAATCTTTTTTTAAAATGTTCGTTGAAGTTCAAGGATGGTTTTTACGGCGAGAAAAATCTGAATTATTGCTGGAAAAACCCTAAATATAGCCCTTTTCTTTTTCCCATACAAATGATTTGTAACTAAAACGTAGTCAATTTGAGCTTTATTGCTATGGTATAAAGTTCATATTAAATTACAAGCACTCACTGTTGTCTAAGCAATGTAGGTGTGTTCCTAACGTCAAAGATCATATCTATCAAAAGTATATAAAATTTTCATGTCACAATGTTAGTTACCGTACTCCTCCGAAACTGCTTTACCGATTTTTACCAAATTTTATATGCGTATACAGTAGGTCTGGAGAATCAGCTACTATCAATTTTTCATTTTGAAAAACAACGTTTGCTGGGGTCAGCTAGTTTATAATATGATAAAATAATGCTAATTAAATATTGTATGGGGCTACAACAAACGTTTGTACAGTTCAGACACGTTCGGCTCCCTTAGAACCATTTCTGTTTTTATTACAAGAACTGCATAAACTGTGGAATTAATATGAATATAATTAAATTTAATAATTAACAACCGAACATTCGATGTATGAGTCTTATACTTATCGGATTTATTTTATTGTATAACAAAGATGTTGTATTAAATTTATATCCACTAAAAAAGTAATATAGTCTAGGAAACTTAAGTATTTGTTAGTGATCAGTCTGTAATTTGTTTTATGTGAAAATATCAATAAATCATTACGTAAGCGCAATTCTTTCAGGCCTCGACCTCCGCTGCCATTCTAATGTACATAAATATTATTATATTCTCCAAGGTTCTCTCTTAAATCTTTATTGACCCACGTACTTATTATCTTATTTTTATCACCCCCTATATTGTACAATAACACTGTTCGGTATGGTTGGTTCATAAAATATAAACATTATATATACTTACTTATATGTCGAAACTGACTGCTGGTATTAACAATTTAGCTTAAGAATATAAAATGGGGAAAAACATTTAATTGATTTAATTGTCTTTTTTTTATTAGGTTTTTGGCCTTCATTTGACAACAATCTCGGCTGATCTAAAGTGAAGATGCGGTCTAAGATGGGGCATGAAGACCAAGAAGGTACCTATTTACTACTTACTTGATTTTGAGGTTCGAAATATTTATACGCCTTTCGACACCAATATTTTCAAAGCACACTGTGCAACTATCTATGCTAACTATCTTTTATTATAATAGGGTTTCGACGGAATAACTGTCAAAAACTTAAAAATTAGTAATATACATATATTTATCTGCAAAAATGAAAATAAAATAAATAAAAGTTCTGATTAAATTATATTTTATACGACGGAATCTATGTCGCATTTTTTACAATAATCTATAGAAAAATAAATCTCAAAATGTGGCGCATAACGCATCAAGAACGCCTGGACCAATTTGGCAAATTCTTTTTAAAACGTTCTTAGAAGTCCAAGGATGGTTTTTACTGCGATAATCCTTCAACCACAGTCGGAAAGCGAATCCCCAAACCCTAGTTTTTCTAGGAACGTTTTTACATAAAATATAAACTATCTGTTTACTTAGTAATATATTTATCAAGAGCCTAGATTCTAGGTCATGTGTGTAGATGAACAAAATCACCATATAAGAAATTCCGTATTCGTAAATGAGACCAAGTGTTATTACAATATCCCTTAGTGTCCTTGATACTAGGCATTTCGGGCAGGAATCTAGGGCGCGCAAAGGCGAAGGGAAGGCAGAAACTAAGTAGAATGGTGCGACCCAGATCTCAGATATTTATTGCTCTAAGACAAACCAGAACGCAAGGTTAGAAAGTACGTGCGTATTTCGGCCTAAATACGAAGGCGGTAATAAAATCACTTTGTTTTCGACTCCATAGTCTTATATCCAGCCAAGCGTGAAAATAAGACGAATCTTTGAAGAATACTTTACCTTGAGCTTTCGTATTAATTGGATATACGTACGTAGGAAAGCAAGATACATAAATTAACAAGTCTAAGAACCTTTTTCACCATATCCGAGTAAAGTTTGACAATGGTTAAAATATATATCTAAAGATAGCTCTTGACATTCGTGACTGACACGACTCATTGACCATTGACACGTATTGATGGCATAACTAACCATTGTTTAGTTTACATGGACTACAAGAAATACAACCTAATTTTAATAATATCTGAAAAAGACGAAGTCTTTCGAATGGATGATTGAAGATAGATTTAGAACTTTTACCGATATATTTTAAACAAAAACAAATAAATAAAAATTATTTCACCAAGAAGAATCTGAGATCATTAAATAAAATAAATTTGATAACGACTCAGTCGTAAGTAAGTAGTAGTTTTTTACCATAAAAATAAATATAATATCTTCACCTAAGTTCGATATCATTTACAAACCTTAATCATATTAATGTATGTATTACCAATTAACATACCAACATTATATATAAATACATACGCGTCTATAAGATAATTAAAACTTGCAAATCGGTTAGTTTTTCATACAATGTTTCCTAGAAATTAAAATGTTTTAAATCAAAACATAGGGTTTCAGTAGAGAACGAAATATTTTAAACATGACATTGAGTCCTTGAATTTGGAAAGGTAAGGGTGTATTGGAGGCGCCTACTTCCCTAAAGGTTTCAAGGTTGTGTTCTAACACGGTATCCTGGGAGGTTTTTAGGGCTGAGGGCTGAGATAGGTACTTCCTAACGAGGGTGGCGTAAGGTCGTCCCAAGGTTATCACGAGGTCGTCCTCTATTGTCTGCACACATTACGAATACCTACTTCGACAACTGTTACATTAATTATGTTTGCTTACTACCTGGTATCTAGAAAAAATATTCGCTTTGTTTAGTCTACAGGCTTTGTACTCGGTATCGGACTTTGAATTGACTTGAGTGTTATAAAGCTTTTTTTTAAGGATAGATCTACACTCGATTGAGAATTGAATTATAAGATAAAAATAAAATGTATGTTCGCAATTTCGAAATATCTCTGTAAAAAAACAAACTCTACACCAAATATCGGAGACGGTGCTGAGGATTACCCATTTACAGTTTAAACAATATGTAATGTTAGAAGATAGGTAATCAGATTAACTTCATTCTATCTCATCATTTTATCTCACGTAATTAGTAAAAGCCCAGTACAGGTACTATCTATCGTCGTCATCATCGTCAAGTTTTTTGACCAGGAGCGGTCTCCATCCACCGTGAAACCAACCACCACTATCTTTTACCATATCATACATCCATATTTTCGGTGAATGACCTACGCGGTTGTCGCGGTCTCCATGCGAGAACTACCCCATCGGGCATCTGTTCTACGCGCTATATGGCCATTGCCACTATAAGGAAATAAGCTGCTGGGATGTGTCGGTATTATCTCGGATTTAAATGAAAATCAATATCGAATATTGTATTCATGTGTATATATGTTGGTGAACATTAAATCAGAGCTAACATGAGCACAGATAGGCAATGACAATATAAAAATGTGTATTAGTATGTATAGTATATAATATCGGGATCTATTATCAAAATACTATGCTTCTATGATTGCACTCACAACAAAAAAACTTTTTTTATTTCATATTATATGAATTATTTTAATATAAATATGTCACTGTAATATTAACGACCCAATAACTTTTATTACGAAGCTCCATTGCTCCTGACTAAATCTAGATTATAGTCCAAAAAAACATATTTATTTTTTAAAACGTTATTTAGCTATGAAAGAAATCTGTGAATTAATCAACACACAACAGGTAATTTTTCACATAATGTTTTTGGTTAACACAACTAATTTACTTGACTCCATAATTTAGTTTTCCGGTTACGGCCGATGATATTGATAAGATAGATTTCTAGTCCTGGGAAAACTCCGTACATTTAATTGAAATACGAAAAGAATGAATTCAACCAAGAAAATAATACAATAGTACTAAATATGTCAATTACAAAAATTCACAGACGGAGGTAAATACATTTTTCTTCAAAAGCTTAATTATTTCGAAAACGACTAAACCAATTTCGTTTTTCCAACAAACTTATAAATTCTATTGACAGCTTCTACATACATTCTCAAATTTAAATCAATGCAATGGTTTGAAAGTTATTTAATTACAAACATATATACTATTTATGATATATATAGCAATCGTATAGAAACAGTACAGAAACGATTCCTATTCAATCTATCGTTCGGAGATCATTTAGTTCGTAAGTTAAATAGCTACCATAAAAGATTGTATTACTATAAATTGACATCCCTAGCATTACGAAGAAAGCAAGCTGATATAATATTTTTACACAAACTTTTCCATGGTACAATAGACTGCATAGATCTAAACAACAAGCTTCTCATAAACTCTCCTTTCAGGTTACCCAGAAAAAAAGCTTATAACCTCTTCTCTATTCCACATTGTAGAACTAAACAATGTATAAATTCTATCATTCCCCGAATATGTTTATATCTAAAAATACCAATCTCGACATATCTGAACCTCCAAATTTGTCTTAAAATGCCTTCAAAATATTATAATTGATTATAAATAATAAATTATAACTTCATATCCTTATAACCTACCTATTCTCACCTACCTTGTATACATTTTAGGCAAAAAAAAATCCAGTCACTGTCTTTATCTACATTCGATTTCTCGATGCACTCCAAAACCTTAAAATCCCAAAATTGAAAAAAAAAAGAATGGGACATTAGTAGCAAGGACATATTAAACAATTATACATTGTTTTTACCTATCATATGCTTAAAGTCTACCTAACAAACCAAATATATATAATTTTAATCTAAATGAATGTTACCTCAACGAATAACCCTGTAACATCCCTGAAAGTATATAAAATTTGCTGGTAATATTTTAAATTGAATAATGTTTTGAATGTAAGATTACATTTAATGTAATTTGTGTTCCTTATTGTTTTTGTGTCTTAATATGTTTATATATATATTTCATTAAATTTTTGTTCTTAGTTATAGGTTTTATGTCATTGTTAAAATATGTGTAACACCCAAATACAGTTGAGTTGTGTAAATATATGTATATTGCGCTTGCGACTTGTATTACTACCTGTAATTAAGGAAGCACTAGTATATAATTTAGTGTATCGTATTCTTAAGTGTATTTTCTAGTTGGTGGTCCTATTAAATAAATAAATAAATTTATTTTGAATTGTAGAAATCTTCGCTCGTCCGTTCAATAATTGTTGAGCAAAGATCAGCAGGTATTAACTGGAGTCGCCCATTTGTTTGAAGTGTAAAACAATAATAACATAAGAATCAATAATATTTTTATTGAAAGGTAACTTATAATTTAATAATTTAACCTTTAACTTAATTTTATTAGAATATCCTTAAATGATAATAATAATATGATATATTTTGAATAAACAGTTATATTTAAGCAAATTAAATTGTGCCCTTGTGCATGTTTCCTCCCTTGTTTTCTTAAGGCGATTCTTACATTGTTCTTACATGTTCTAACGATGCTTGTAAGTATCTCCATTAGTATAGAAAACACGCAACATGCAGCGTTATGCGTGGCAGTGTGAAAATTACCTTAAAATCAACCTCCAGTGGTGACGTGTTAGCAAGGTATATTTTTATATTTTGTATAAATTATTATGTTCAATTTATTTAAATACCATGTAACTCTACACGGCTCTTCTTTTCACGATAAAATATGCATGCTCACTCTCCTAAGGCATTCAATAATTAATCTTAATTTAATAAAGAATATCGCACCTTTAAAATTAAATTAAATAGAGTCAAATAAAATATAAGGACTTAGTTAAGATTAAATGTCATATAGTAGGTATTCATATTAACCCTCTCAATAGAGCCAAAATGTCAAAGACTTGGTAAATAAACCAAAGAATGGCAAAATATAATATTTTTACAAAATAAATTGCAATACAATGAACATAAAACAAACCTTTACAAGTTCGCTCATGGTACTATAGAAACAGAAACTCATAGCATTATGATGAACTATTGACTGTACTTTGTTATCTTATAGATCCAAAATACACATAGCCCTAAATACTATAATAAATTCAAAGTAGCTTTTCATGTTTTTGCAGTGAGATATTCTTAAATGGCGTTGTGTTTTTTAGGCAGGTCCAAAGAAAAAAAAACTCGCTTCAGATCGTCAGACACAGGTGGATGTGATGTGATCGTGACCTGATCGAAAATTCGTTAGACGGCGGAAGAGGGCAATACGTGCTACATTATTCCAAAATTAATTCCAAAATATTCAAAAACGAGCATCGTTATTATCGTAGTATTCACTTCAGCCAACACATTCCCGGAGAGCAACACGTCGTTTTTTTAGTGTCGTTGGCATCCAGTTTCCCATTTGAGTTAACATTTCATCGCCGTGCGGTCGGCTAGATGTAGATCAAAAGAGCAGGTAATTAACAGTTGAGTAGACATGTAGGACTATCGGTCGCGGCGACCTTGGAAGGGCACATTAGAGGATGTAGGTCAGCAAGACGTGCCCTTGACCTAGAGCGCCCTTCAGCCGACTCCAAATAGGCAAGGGCGGACTATTCAATTCAGACTTTTGTTGCCAATAAAAACAGTTTGAGCAAGAAGTTTTTTCAGCTGTGGAAAAGGTTATTCGTAGTAGCTATATAATTAAAAATATATTACCCCACAGCTTCGCCCGCCTGAATTACATTCCCCGTGGGAAAATGGTATTTCCCGCGGGCTTTCCTGTAGCAATCTCCTTATCGAATCAAATTTAAGTATGCAGCGGTAAACGAAATGCTCTTTTCATTTCGTCAACCATCACTGCAGACATCGAGAGATTTTAATTTATTAAATGTTTATTATTAATAAAAGAAAAATCTCTTATGGAGATGTCAGAAACAACAATTTATATAATATTCCTCTCCGATGATAGCTGAGGTACATACTATAATTATTGATGCTTTAGCTTGATAATATTTATACGATATTTTTAACATTCCTAGTTCCTTCAAGTCAACTTCGAGATTGTTTATTATTAATCTAATCGCAGTGTGATCGCAATTTCCACAAAAAAAAAACAATAAATATCTAACACTAGAATAGTTATTTGACTTTACCCTGACCTTTCTCAGTCCCAAATAGTGTTAAGCGCGAAAAATTATTGCAAACTATTCCGGGAAGTTCAGATAGAGGCGAATAACGGGTTGTCTGTTGTGTTGCTATTGATCGCGGGTGTCAATGTGTGTGTAATAGTGACAGACAGTGTTTGTGTACGTGTGTGACATTGAACTTCACACTTCACGCGCTAGCGCACGAGTTGCGTAACCCACCCGCATTAAGAGTTCACACGCGCCCACGGATGGGCCCGTATCAACTCATGGTCACTGAACGAATTCGCATTATCTCTCTGCTTCCTAGATAGAGATTAAATTGCTAAAATCGTTGTAAATTATCGATTCAATGAAATCAATCTTTAGACACACAATCCAAATCCGATAATATCGGTAAATCAAATACATATTATGTATTTGTTAGAACCGCATTTTGGCGGGGATTCAGTCATATTGTAATTAGTCTATGTCTAAAATTAAATTTCAAGTTTTTTGTTAATACTTAATCATATAATTAATGCAATTATTTAACTTTATATGCAACTACTATCATAACTACATATTTATTTATTTATTACTAGCGGCCCGCCCCGGCGTCGCACGCAAAAAAGTTCCCGGCAATTTTTCCTTATTTGCTCACCGTTTAGTCCTACCCTGGACTACGATAAACATTTTAAAACCAAAATCAGCTCAATCGGCCCAGCCGTTCTCGAGTTTTAATCAGACTAACGAACAACAATTCATTTTTATTTATATAGATAGATAGATTAAAACCGTTCCTGTTTATTACCTTAAACGTCAAACTGTCCGAAACATTTATTGATGTGTTACATTGTGGAATAAATTAAAAAACTCTAAATTAGGTACGAATAACTATAATAGGTTAAATAGCAAATAATAGTTATTGAAAAGGCTTCTAATAGGTATAAGAGCGCAGCAGTTCCAACAAGTTGATTTTACGACTCAATACCTACTCATATTTTTATTTCATGAAATGATGTAAGTAACCTTGTTATTTGACTTTGTAAGATTTGAGCCATCCGATAGATAATAGCAATGGTCAAGGCCAAATGTTTTTGCAGATAAATTTTAATGGTTACATACGTATCTACTTAGCGATATCATGTTGTATGACCTTGTCCAAATATTGTCAAGTGGTTTATATACCTAATATTTTATCATCATGGACAACTCGACCTTACCAAAAATTTGGCACAAACTTCCTGAAATCTATTAAATTATCACAACACATTCTATATGAATGGACACGGAGGTTATTCTTTAGACGCACCTCCTTCAGGAATTTAACCACAAATAAAGGAGGCAAAGCTCTTCTCTATGACATAATAGAGAGAAAATATCGAGAGCAATAGATATTTGACAGGAAAAAATGTTAATTCTTTATTTTTAGTTCATCCTGTCATTCCTGTCATGTCATTTAAACTCTCAGCTGAATCAGGCAACAGTCTGGCAAAATAAATAGGTTTCAGTAATTTTTGTTCTACTTGTCCCCAAAACTTAAATTGTGTACGTAATCTGATACCGGTTGTATGGATCTAATTAAATGTCAAATCAGACACCAAGTAAATAAAAAACTATTTATGTACATAAAATAGTTCAATTATCGTAATTTTGCTTAATGTCCTAAATTCTTAAAAAAATGTCATGAGGACTCGCGAAGTCGTATTATAATCTTATTTGCGAGTGACATTGACATTGGCCGCTGCCAGGGGCTGATGAGCGGCGCTTGGCGACACTTCGGCGCCGCGCCCATTAAAAATATGACTCAGATTTATAATTTTAGAACACTTTTGTATTTAATTGGGTGATCGAGTTATTATAAATTCTGATTATTTAAGTTTAAAAATAAATAGATTTTGAAATCAAATTACTTCAAAAATATAAGAAATCATTCATATCATTCCGATTTTTTTCGTATTATAATGTAAGGTACATTTCTGAAAAAATATAGGTACTTATATCAGTTGCCAGAACCATAGTATTTGACCACCAAGACCTGCTTTAAATGGGTTTTAGCGATACTCTGTGAATAGTCAAATTTTATTTATTTAGGAATATTTTGTACCCGACTAATTCTGAACAACACTTTGTCAACTTTCAATGTGCGTTACGTTACGTGTGACGACGCGAGATGGACAGAGAACACGGACGCCATCAAATAACAGAAGAAGAAATGGACAAAGTAAATTTGTTTGTTTACATAAAGGACGTGACGATTTACGCTGTGCACGCAAAAGTGTCTACGTGTAACGCACTTCTGTAAAACATATGTTCTCGGAGTAGCTACGTGAATATTCTTTATTAATAAACTATTAGCAAAAGTAATGAGCGAAAATGTGCCTTGATACGTGCGGCTTTGTGAAGATAATTAATTGGACCTGTCCGGTGTCCGTTTCGTCCTTGAATATATTATCGTAATTTGCGCGTCGCTTCCGCGAATGTCGCGAGGTCAGCCTTCCTTATGTATTGTAACCGGGCTGGCAGTTAAAACTAAAGACATCTGTATTTACTTATGCCACGTGGAACAAAGCGAGAATAATTACTTTACTACAGACAAGATCGTGTAAAGACTTAATGAGTGACCTCTAATTAATTTCCTTGTTTCATAGTTATCAATTAAAACCTAGCTGTGTCCCTTAGAAAAGTAACCTTGTCACTGAAACTGCGCAATCGCGCACGTTTACGTGCTTTAATTTGTATGTTAAGTACTTAAATCAATACTGTATTTTACTATGATCAATAATTGTGTTAATCAGGATTAGCGATGACTAAATCGTATGGTCTTGTCTATTTGCAAAAAATAGTGAATCTTTAAATCCGGGTGACGAGAATAGCCGGGCGGTGCGGCCACAGGCTCGGGCTTCGCCTATCTGACTGTACAAATAGCGGCAACCTTGAGATTCGGCGCGCGCGACAAGGTCACCGCGCAAATTGTTATCAGCGTGACGTCAGTGGGTGACCTCCACCGAGGTGCCCGCGAGATAACACTATTCCTACTAGAGATGCCGACCGATACGCGTGCTAGTGACGAGCGCGAGCTACTGACAGCGCTTCCGCCTCTTTTCTTGCCGTTTACGAGTATTTATTGATTTATCTGATACATTAATATCATGATGACTATCTGTAAATTAAATTTTAAAGGAATAATAATTATAATTTTAAGAATACATTGACAATTACTATTATGATCATGGTATAATACCCTGAAATTGTAGTATCATAATTTTTTTGCGGGCAATTTTCTATAGTAAAACTTATTGAAGTAAAACTTTTACTTCAATAGGGTAGATGACTAAAAAATAAATACAAGACCGCCATCAAGGTTATAAAAAAAAATACAAACAATTTTTTTTTTCTTTCAAACAAAAAATCAAGACGGTACAGTAAAAATTTTGTTGTTTCGTGTGTCGTAATGCTTTCGTGTAATTTGGACTAAATTTTCCACAAGTCCCCACTTCGGAACTTTGATGCTCCATATCTTCACACTTTCTTATTAAATTAATAAAGAGAAAATAGTTGTTTAGTTTTTATGGAATATTTTATTTTTATTTTTTATAAGTAAAATAACCTGAAATTTATTTATCATGCTTTTTGATTGCAATTTTTTTATAAAAAATAATAATAATATTTGTTTATTTTGCCGTTTGGTGAATGTTGATATCAAATTATAAAAATACCTACTCTTAGTAACATGTATGAGACTCCAGGCTACGCTGTGCTACGATGCTACGCCGTCGCTACAGCGTCACTACGGCGTAGCAGCGTAGCCTGGGGTACTCCCCGTAGCAGTATCTTTAACGTAGCGTATGTTATAATCTCTACTTAAATTACAAATTCCAAAAGTATAAGTAAGTTATAGTCTTCTTTATAGTGTATAAATGTTGATTCAACACAAAATTTACTCTACTTTGACTATTGAGTAGATTTAGTTGAAATATGAGATAACTTGTGTCCTATAACGTAGTTAAAGCAGGGTTAGAAAGCTATATACTAAAATAAATATGTAACTAGATATACGCTAAAATAATTTGCAGGTTACCGGTACGCTGTAGCTGTAGCCGCTGCGTAGCAACGTGGCAATTCAACTTACAGGTTACCTTCGTCCTATCTTAAAATACTTAAGTAGAAACAATGAATAAAGTCAAAGTCCACTTTATTGTTATACATAAAAACAAAAAAAAAAGTAAATAAGATAAATTAAGTTAGTAACATAGGATTATTACACTCGTGGTGACCTACAACATTATTGATACGAAAATGACATTGAATTGATATTCAAATTTTTTTTGACCATTGTTACACTTGGCACGTGTTAAAACAAAACTTATATTAGATTGTTTTGTAGATAGCTTCTCATGTTTTCTTTGTCTTTGTAAACACATTTTAATAAAATGTGTCTTTAAATATTAGTTGAACATCAACTATCAAACTACCTCATTGTGTTCTAAAGTAAAATATTGAAAACAGGCATTTAGTGAATTCTTACCTATAGAATAAATAGATAAAAAAATACTCATACAAAAATAGATACCGATATAAATTCTATAGAAACTTATTATTTTTTTAGACGTATAATAAAATAAGTACCTAAATCATTTATATAGAGTTATTTTTCAGATAACGACAAAGTAGCCGTAGGTAGTCGGAAAAAATTGGATTTTCGCCAGTTTTATAACGTTGGCGTCGATCGAAATCACTTTCTACGTGCTAATCGTCGGCGAAATATCGTCGACCTTGTGCGTTCAGGGTCGTGCAAAAATATCAACTTGACATTCTAAATGATTTCCCGATCTTTGCTCGACTACCGCTGACCAGGAAGCTGTCGTGGCAGCACTGGTTAGTGTTGCCCAAATTAACCAGCGCCGACACGACTGCCACGAGGTCGCTCTAGAATGTTTTATTTAGTAAATTAATAATTTCACCGTCATCTTTACTTCAGTGTACGACTTCCACTTTCTGCCTTCTAAGATCTAGTTTTTTGGTTGGAAATAGCTAGAAATTAGATTACTTTAGTTTGCACCCATCGATCGTCAACCATTATTTTCATTTATATTTTGTTCATGATGTTAGAAAAAGATTTCAGGAAACTAGTAAATAAGAATATTATCTCTTTAAAACAATAAAATAGTAATCGACTATTATATTTTATAAAAGCAAGCAAGTTATATGTTTCATTCACCAATAAAAACTTAATTTAAATAAATATATCTAGGTAGGTGTTCTAGAAATCAGGTATATATATGACATACAAAATTGTTTAAATTTTTATATGAAATTTAGTTCCCACAACTAGTAGTTACTTCAAACATTCTCACTAAAAAAAAAGAATGGTCATTCAAATTAATAAAAAGAACGAGTTCAAAATAAACCTGTAGATATGGGAATCTGAGCAAAAGTAAACTAGAGTATGTTTGGGTGAGGTGACCCGAATCCGAATACGGGCACACAAGAGAAATCATCACAGCCGGCGCGCGCTGCGCCGGAGAAAGGACCCTTTATGGCCAAATGTTCCACAGATGTTTAAGACGACGACACTGTCATTACCTACCCACAGCTTTATCTTTACTTTCCCCAGCTGATATGAATCGCACTCATTTAATTAGTGAAAAGCCTAGATGTTCTAGAAACGTTAACTGGATTCGAAATTTTATATAATAATTTAGATCGGAAATAAGCGGAAACGAGAACATGTCCTCGAAATTTAAACATTTCATTCATTATGAATATTTAAAAACGTCTCTTTGATTAATGATTTTCAAATCTAAGTGAAAGAACCACGCTATCTCGAATACGATAGAGAAATATTGCAACTAGTTACCTATTTCCAGATTATGTACATCTTTGTCGGTTAGTAGGGCAACAAGTACGAACATATGGCCGTATTAAAGGTGATATCGCCTCAATTTCTCTAGTGGAAAGAGCGAAGGCGCGGCGATCTGCGCAGCGTAGGTACTCTCAGCTTTAAATTTATATAAGTGTTTAGAGTAGTCAAAATAATCTAAAAAACAATGAAACAAAATTAGTTCAAATCAACATATGCGTCCTAAGCGGGTCCATCATAATTAATATTCTATTGTTTCATATTTGTGTTAGCGGTCAATGTGTTCAAAATTATGTTGGAAACAATGCTTTCAAATGTAGCTCCATAAAAGAGTTTGCTTGCTACCATTGATAGTACATATCAATTTGAAGTTGACTGTACCTACATCGGTCGGTAGTCGGTACTGACAGTAAGCACAATGGAAGGAGAAACCGACCGGATGCTGTCATCGCACTCTCAAGTCTCGACTCTCGATGACTTATAGCTGCAGAATCTACATACAATCAGCGGTGTAGGTCAGGGCAGTGGGCCGAATGCCGAGAAACAATGAAAAAGAAATTGATTTCCCAAATTGTATTCGGAAATAAACTGTGTGGAAGTGCAATACATATATAGGATAGGAGGATTGCAATGCAATTATTTTTTGTAAATGTTTGTTTTTATTAATAAATGTATGTATGTAGTCTGCTAATCCTTAGTACTTTTTAAAATATTTAAGGTTATCACCCCCGGTTTGCATCTTGTATTTTTGTAACCTAAGTATTCATTCTCAATAACCTTGTTTTCTTAAATTACAAAGAAAGAAAAAACAGGGGCAGTGAACTGAAAAGCAAATTAATCCTCTGTCTGGTTTCAAAATTAGAAACCGAAAATAAAAACTTTTAAGCGGAATTAATAAAAAATCAAGCACGTATTTCAGCTGGTGATTTAAAATCTGTCAAACGAACAAATTGAGATGTTTAAAATAATTTCCTTGGGTTTATGAGTATTTACCAGTTTTAATATAAAATTAATAGGTACTAAGCAAACCATTCTTCCCTTAGAAGTAAAAAAAATCATACTCTTTTGTAATGCGCATGTGTTGCGCTTGAATTTGAGACCCAACTCGAGAATATTTGCAGACATTCGGTTAGTCTTACTCACTTTCACCCCCTTAACTTGTAAACGGATAAGCTAAGAACACGCTCGATTAAATAACCTTTCAAACAAAAAAAAACAAAATTGCTTCACATGTTCGGGAGTTACGATGTCACAGGCAGATAGACAAACTCGTCAAGCTTTAAACACGTTTTTGCTATAGGGGTTAAATAGAACTAAGGCTTTAAACGTAAGTACATAGGTTAGTAATAAAATGATTGAAAACAAAGCATGTAATTAATCGACACGTGGTCGGTCATTTCGAGGTTAGTTATACATCGTACAATGTTTCACTGACATTGAAATCTGTTGACGTAGCTAGTGTACATAGATATATGTAGATATGGTTACATAGGAGTGTGACAAGTACTTATATTTAATAAGTAGAAGTGCTAGACACGCAACCGGCTTAACGCAAATACAACGAAGTTCAAGGCGATAGAGTTTTGTAGGAGGACTAAAATATATTTGTTACAGTTGTATGTTTCGCAAAATATGGTTTCCATTATCGATAGGTCAGTAATGAAAACTTTTATAGAAAATTAACCGTGCAAAATTTCAAAAGAATTTAAAATACTTTTAAAATCATATTAATGTGTAAAAAATGTAATATGTAATAATATTGTGGGTTGTGAACCATTATTCCACTTGAATTCAGTAGGTACAAGCATAGAAAATGTACAATCACGTTCAGAAAGTACCTACAAAGAACATAAAAACATCATTTTCAATTCAAATGTTTACCTCCGATTAGATATTTTATTAGTATCTAATCAGTGGTACCTAAACGGTAACAGGTTTTCCAGAATAAAATCGGTGTGTAATGTGTATTAATACAAATTTATCCATTTCCCACTGATAGATCATCACGTTTAACGATTACACCTACCTACGTTACGTACCAATCGTACATATAGGTATTATTATAAAATGACGTTTATCATGTTTGTATCCAGGACAGCATAAGGAAAGTCAAAGGTAACTCCGGACGTCTGACATTTGAAATGACTTTAGCTAATTATTTTCCTAAAATAGCGTTGAAAGAGAGTTGAGTGTAAGTGCATAGACATGAGAGCGTTACGAGCGGGATTGCATTTTGCGTCGCATTATGGGTTTATCGGGTGAACACACGTGGCGGGCAGCGTGCCTGCGCCATGTTGCCTCAACGTGATGCGTCAAACAGGAAAATCCGCAGGTTCAAGATCACTTTTAAACGCTACACTTCTCCACTGAAATGTACTCGGCACGCCATGATAGTTCCATTGAAGCGCCCGGATGGCGTTTATTTCCCAAGAACTATATCTTAGGAATATAACTTCAGCAATTTTCTTCTAAGAAAATGTAAAAGTACAGAAAGAGTACTCGCTAAAGGTAGGCATAGGCACGTCTCAACGAATCTACTACGTCATAGATATCTCGCACGAATTAACGAAAGAACAAATTAACAAAATATTTAAGTACAGAACTCGGTTAGTAACTACATAATAATCGCAAATAATTTTGGTGTTCCAAACCAATTTAACTTGGCCTATTATTTTTTCTTTAGAACATTTTACACGTATTCTAAAAATATTTTTGCAAACTGAACGAGTAGAGTGATTTACAACTTCGCGTACAAAGCTAATAATGTAATCAACCACAAGGTCATGACGTGTTTCAGAAATACCTACCACCGTACCTATTTATGTATCTTACCTATCGCCCTGTTTGCGTAAACGATTTACCATCTCAATAATTTTCTTTTTCTTACATATTTACAGTAGGAATAGATATTGAAACACGAGCCTATTTTACCTCTGCAACTATAATTCTTAATCGGTACACTCTTGCCAGAGTGGTTGTGGTCATCACTGGAAGTTTCCACTTGTGACACGCTTCACGGCTCGTCTCCATTCCTCCCTAACAGCTGCTCGATTGGCGCATTCGTATAAGGGGTCGTACATTGCTGCCTTTATTTGATCTGACCACCTCATGGGCGACCTATCTCGCGACGGGTACCTTCAACCCTACCCTGCACCACCAAACGCTCTATGGACATATCCCCACGCCGAGAAACGTGCCCGAATAAGGTGAGAATACGGGCTTGGACGGTGGAGGATAGACGCTGCTCTATGTTGAGTTCTTGGAGTATGGAAACGTTTGTACGGTGTCCACGTTACCCCAGCATCCTTCTCCAGCACCAAAGTTCCAGAGCATCTATCCTCTTCCTCTCACTATCCCGTAGTGTCCATGTCTCAGCGGCGTAGAGAAATATGGGCAACACAGGTTTTCTAATAAGCCGAATTTTTGTCGCTTTCGTGATATTGCGATTCCGCCATATTTTTCGAAGTTTGTCCATTGCGCTTCTTGTAATAGCCATACGTCGTTTAATCTCATCTACGCACCCTCCTTTATTGGAAATTAAAGCTCCTAGGTATATGCACAACATCACAATTCACTATTTGCGTGACTTCTGTAAAGCGATAATTACTACATAACTTAGTAGAACCCTTTTTGTGTAACGGAACAAAGATAGTATTTTGACCATTCGTTTGACCACGTCCCAGTTCGCCAGATCTAATTGCAAGGGGTATGAAAGATTTGGATGCCAGATTCTCCCATTGATTTAATGGTTTCAACAGAAATCGAGGCTTTTCTCGTGGCCTTTCGACTCTTGAGGTGTGTAATGGCAGATCTTCCTTAAGAATGTTCGGCTCTAGTTCTTCGTCCGTGGAAGCTCAATAGAAGACAAAATATCACATATCCCTTATTTAAAATCTTTGATTCTAAAAGCATGTGACAGATATTTTAAATAACGAGTTTTTAAATGTTGTGACAAGGGCGTGGGTGCTGGCTGACAAATAAAAAATAAGCAACAATTAGTCTCACAAAACAACTAACAAACAGAAGCAGGTATTTAGAAATCATATTTTTGTGGATGGACATCTGAGCTAACTATATTAAATATTGCATAATAATTTGTAAATCCGAACAATTAACAAGTTTCTTAGGACAAATACTTCAGCCCCGCATGCAGGTATGTGGGTATGGGTACAAAATAAAGTCCATTGATTAATATAGGAAATATATGGTTTAACCACAAACCACAAAATTTCCTTAAATTTAACAGAAATTAGTCATCCTCGGACGCGACACATGACAATAAGACAAAGCCATTTGGATTGAGTGACCGGGCGTTTTATTTAGTTTTAATTCCATTTAAGGTGCGGCGGGGGTGTAGCGGTGTTGGTGACCTTGGAACAACATCATGCGATATTTTTGCTCTCGACGTTAATACGGAAGACTATTTCAAGAGTCAGGGTCGCCGGCGCCCGTCTCCCGCCCCGCGCCTCCGCGCGCCGGTGTCGGGTTTCACCACCCTAATCACAACATTTCCTCTCTCAAGTTCCATCTGATTGAAAGCCTGAGAAAGCATTATTCAATTTTCAATACAATAGATAAGATAATGAAAATTGGCGGCGATTCTTCCGCGTACAAAAATACAAACGCGGAAGCTCAGTGATTTCAGGTTTCCATTGCTTGGTAATAACTCCCATATTCAAGGTGCCACTGACCATTAATTTTTCGGTAGCTTCCTTTCAAATTGACCGAAAATAGAATTGGCGTAAGCATACTGTAAAAACTCCGTAAATCCTAAGATTTACCATTTATTTGATTTACAGCATTGATAAATGTTATTCAATTTGAATTTGATTTAAATGGTTAATCTTGTGATTTAATGCAGTTCGAACTTTGAGAGTAACATATACAACAAAAGCGGTCGTCAAAATAATTAAAAATCTGCCATTGGTTCACAAAGGCATCCACAATGACCGCGTTCTTGAAGTTGCGGTGAGTTCTTGCGACCTCAACCCGCTTGTGTGAAGGTAACCTATAGTCATGTAAATAGACAGGAAGCCCGTGCAATGTCAGGAGCCGATTCAATAATTTTAACAGCGCTTAAATTTTCAGGGTTAAACATCTGAAAATATTAATAGTCGCATAGCAAGCGATAAACGTAAGTTATCTAAGTTATTGGTTTGCAATTTTTGTCAAAGTTGTAATTATATGCACAAAATTACGCGAAAAAAATATTTATACAATAAAGAAAGTGTTATTTCATCATAAAATAAATAGAAGACCATATATAATATTCTTTATAAAGTCAGGGGAGACAAAATATCAAAAAGTCATTTTAAAAAGTCTCAACTAATGAGGTGATTTTCACACCAATACCAGATTAAGTTTTTTTGAAGTGAAACTTCTATAGAATCGTAGTGATTTCAAACCGGATGCAAAAAGATGAAACGGAAATGGTAAGAGACACAAATACAATGCTTTATTTAAGTTTCTTTGCGCGATACTTCGAGGTATTGCTGTATTTTATTTATATTATTTTGTAACATACTTTATGTAATACGCTTTATTGAAGTTATATAAATAATCTGAATAATTACAGATATGTTTGTTTCTCTTATCATTTTAGCAGATGCGTTAATTTACCCTTTTTTTCTATTCGATATAATATCATAATTATAGTTCGTAAGTAGTAGACTCCAATCGTGCGTCGTAGCTGACACACACACACACTTTTTTTTTATTCTTCTTATTCTTGTGGTCAAATGAAGGCTTATCGATCATAAAAAAAAAAAAAAAAAAAAAAATTCTTTCGTCGATTTACTGAAGTTTCACTTCTATCGTGTGTGAATCGCACACACACCTTTTTTTTTTAATTAACAAATATGTTTTATTGCCAAGAATTACACACTGTACTTTATAGAAATAGAAATGAGACATTGATTATGGTAATCAGCATCAGTTTGATTAGCAACAACGGTCAAAATATTTTTTATTAAAAGTACGAATGAATTTAGTAGTGAGCCCATCAATGTAGTTGTTGGTACCTCAATATTTTGTATTTTCCAATATATGTAGATTTATTTACATCACAAAACCATTGTTATTCAAATCCACGTGTAAAATTGCGACTGAGGTAACTTCTTCGTTTTGGTTTGGAAATGAACCCAAGGCTAGTGGTAATATTCATACAACCTTCAATTTTTTTCCTGAAGTTCTAATTTCGCGACAGGAATGTGGCTAATTTTAGGCAACAGGAAACAGACTAGTGACTGAGTGATTGTTTCTGTGTTTCATTTCTAGGTGATTTGTAAAGCATTGTAATTATGACGGAGTACCTCGTTAGATAAGTCTTATTGTAGTATACTATAAACTGTATGGAAAAGAATTGGTAATCAAAATCAATTAAAAAAATATTTAATCTGCCTTTTTTTTAAATAGCCAACATATAATTTTTTTTATCCGATATTGGTCGATGATGTATCCGCACATTTCGTTTGATCAAGGTTCGAAAATACACATTGTATACTATATGCTTATTGGATATTTTATCATTGTACTGAAACGTTAAATGGTACCTCCACTAAATATAATAATAGATACCAAATATAATACCAATAGATTGGAGGTTTTTTCTGTTCACGTCCGTAAGTGTTTACCCTCTGAATTCTTACACGTGACCTCCGGGTGGTGCTAACACAGTCTCTGGTTACCACCAGAGACTGTGTTAGCACGGCTTCGGCCGCGGCTTGTCACCACCCTCCGGGCTGGGCCAGTGCGTGAAACGATTTTTTCGTGTTTCTTAATGTGGTCCGGAGAAGCCATCTATTTACCTTTTAGGTCTTCATGCCCCGTCTTAGACCTCGCATTTTACATCAGGTGAGATTGTGGTCAAATGAAGGCTAATCTAGCATAATAAAAAAAATGATGACTTTACCATGAACAGTATTGACATGTTTTTGGTCTAAGTTACTTTTATTTAATAAAAAATCTTTATCGGTAACAAAAATACATGTCTCTAAGTACTAAATACTACCAATAGAGACTACTTAGAGACATGTATTTTTGTTACCGATAAAGATTTTTGATTAAATAAAAGTAGCTTAGACCAAAAACATGCCAATAATGTTCATGGTAAAGTCATCTTTTTTTTTATTATTATTACTACCTTGCACTTTTCGTATATTTGTCAGACTAAACAATAAATGATAGATATGACAACAACTGAAATATGACACGGGATAAATAGGACTTAGATACATTGTCACGTTGCATGCTGCATGACAAACAAAGGCAATATTTGTTTAAATTTCCGACTAATTACTGAAGGTCACGGCAAAACGAAGCTGACTCCTTTGTTCATGATTCAGGTGTCATCTGTCACATTCGACACCTGGTGGGAGTGACACGCAATAGGGGCTGCAGCACAGGGATAAAAAGAGTTTTTTTTTTGTAGTTAAGCAGTTTTATCTATGGCGAGTCGAAAAGAGTTTCTTGATCATAGAGTTTACAGTCACGAATGCTATAGCCCCTCTAAAAAAGAGATGTTTTTGTATATGCTTGTATATGTACTACTATAGTTACTCAAAGTAGTGGTGATATTTGCGCTTAGTTTCGCTTCGCGTAATATTCCCAATTTGCTTATGTCCTAGTTGCAAGTCACCAGCTGAATCACTTGCTTCAGGAGTTGACGCGCAATTTGCCTGTGTGGCAGTCACCAGCTGATTCAAGATCAGAGATATAAACACCGGAAGATAGCTGGAATTCTTTTATGATGCTCATTTGTTTTAAACATGTTGTTTTTGTTATGCTACATGATTTCGTCATAAGGAGATGAGCATGTTTTGAACGCCAAAAAAATCACACAGAAATGCTGATTGGTATCAGAGCGCTTATCCACTGAAATGTTAATAGTGGGTTAGTTTATTAGGTAAAGGAATGTAACGAAGCATAGCTCTAACAGAAATGCACCCTCATAGTAGCGCAATCAGTAGGTAAAATTATATATTTCGCCAAGATTTCAGCCAAATATCGTTGTTCATAAAATGTCAAACTACAGAAAATTTACTTAAGAGACGTGAGTTTACTTAAAATAAAAATAGCTTTCCATTTTAATATTTAATTGCACTTTAGGACGAGAGATGTTTCATTTTTACAGGAAAGTAGGCGTAGGCACTTAAGTAGACAGTACACGTGTCCATCGCATTTATTGATTTACAGCCTACGTAACTCTGAAAATATCCTGTAATTGATTCCTCGTGAAAGGTATTATATTGACTTGTTATTGACTCCTACGCAGCCTCAGTGTTTTGTTGTGAAGTGCTCTTGGTTAGAGATATTCGTTTGCCTACGTTAAGTTACACATATCTTTACAAAAAAAATAAACGCAATAACAAATTGTCAACAACATTTGTTTGTTACTTTATAAGTGTTTTTTATTATTTAAAATAACAATCACAGCACACAGGGTGATGAAATTGAAAGCGCGTATGACATGTTTTGGCACCATCATAGGAAGTTTTAAGAAATTGAAGGAAAATCAAAAATATGTTTGATAAGTATAAGATAGCATACAGTTTAAACAATGTCTTTGTGTGGGAGCCCACTTATTTTATTTTATTTTTATTTTTATGCTAGATAAGCCTTCATTTGACCACAATCTCACCTGATGTAAAGTGACGATTTGGTCTAAGACGGGGCATGAAGACCTAGAAGGTATTAATGTGTTTTTAGTATTTTTTGCTATAGCGGCAACAGAATTACATCATGCCTCAAAATTTCAACGATCTATATATCATAGTTCTTGAGACACAGCCTGGTGACAGATGAACAGACAGACAACAAAGTCTCATTACTAGGGTCCCGTTTAACCACTTAGGTACGGAACCCTTAAAAGGCAAAGTTGAAGCGTAAAATCTACGTTTCGATCATGAACTAGAAGTCGATACCTATAAGATAAAGAAAATACAAAATTCTGTGTGATTTCTCTGCTTCAGTTTAAGAAAACTGCTTTATTAACTATTTAGCAACTTTTATATAGTACCTAGTAGTCTTTTGATTAGCCGAAAACGTGTTAGTCGGATTGACAAGAGACGAAATAAGTACTCCTTGCCGCGTGATAATATGCTTCGCAGGTGGCGTGCTCCACACCTGCTGAGTCGGCGCAGTTGCACGTGCATGAGGAAGTACATATGTGCCCTAAAAGGCACACTGCTCAGGCGCACTCAACTCGGCAAAAATGGAAAGGATAGCTCATTGTGATAATAAAGGTGCTGTTGCAACGCAATGTGTTTATGCGCATGAATGATCGGACATGGCAAGTTACTTCGGATTTATATAACGATCAGTTTACACATATACTTTAGAATTTGAATATATTTAAAAAAACATAGAAAAAAACCGATTATCTAACGCTCTGGTGTAAACTTTATCGTTTATATTGCGTATAATGTAAGCTATTAAACTGAAAAAAAGAGGCTGAAATTTTTTATAGTGGAAGTAATGGGAATCTTATAGGTAACAGGAATAGCTGCGGAGCTGAAAGCTAATACTAAAATGTACTAATTTAAACACGTGCTCATAAATAAGAAAATGAGATATTTGATATCTCATCCTATATCCTCATTATAAGATTTGGTCTAATTTTATATGATCCCCAGATCACTCACACTCATGAAACATATTTTCCTCAACTCTCTGTAGCTAATAATCCAAACGTCCTCTGAGTAATGCGAACAATTGAACGCACGTTTTGCATTGTGAACTGATTAACTGAATGTCATTGGACCTGGCTGCCTCGTGTCCTCGTGTGAAGGTCCAAGTACCTACCTTCCGCTGTCGTTACCCTCCGCAGAACAAACTGAACTTGCAACACACAGATTAAACAAGAGGTTTTATACAGAGCCAACAATAGTTTTTAAGGTCATACCCAAAGGGTAAAACGGGACATGAATACTTAGACTTCGTCGTTTGTCTGTCTGTCTATCTGTCTGTCTGTCACCAGACTGTAGACCAGTTCGTGAGACTGTGATAGATAGAGTTTTGCAATGTTGAGGGCATGTGTATTTCCGTTGCGGCTATAACAACAATTACTAAAAACACATGTATCAATAATATAAAAATGAATAAGGTAAGCGCACAACGCCTGGATCAATTTGGCCAATTCTTTTTTGTAAACGTGCGTAAAACTCCTAGGATGGGTTTTACGGCGTGAAAAATTCGAATAATTGCCGGGAAAACAATAGGTATTTAATTATTTACTACACGTGCGAAGCCGGAACGGGCCGCTAGTAACAAATAAATGTTTAAGGGGGCTCCGATACAACAAACGTGATTTTAAGAAACGTTGCGCGCAGTCAGTACTAGTGTGACCGCTGACTGATTTCTTTCGAATCTTTCTATTTGCACCTTGTTTTTTTATTTGTGTCTTTTTAGTGACAAAAAATTTAAATATTGTTTATATAGTGACTATTACTATAATCACTATTACACACGGAACACTCGGTGTAGAGTCCAACCCATAGGTACTTATCGAATTTTATAAAGACCCAAGAATAAGTTGTTGTTTGTAGAGACTGGCAGGGCCTTGAACTTAGCGTGCGGCGTGTTTGCGCAGAACCTAGTGCGCACTCATTAGTGTGACGTCGCATTTGCCCTGTAGGTACTTGCCTACATTGTTACTTACTTGGCTGATTCCGTTACCTTTGGCACGTGGTTTGCCTTAGGGCTGTAGTACAGCTAGTTGACTGATCGCTTTTGTTTTGTCGCAGCTGTCAAAGATGATGAAGAGACTTGTATGCATGTGTCTTTATCTACGACACGTGTGCATTTTTTATATAGAGCCTACTGAGTAAAGACTATTCAGATAAAATATTTGATTTATTGTTTACTTCCTACAACAGTAACTAATAAGTATATAAGATGATAGATGAATCGTTTATTTGTAACTCCAATTAATCACATATGTATGTATAATCATTGAGCAAAAACACAGGAATACATTATAGACTTAAGATTAGTAAACATGATTGTGCGGATGTGTCCGATCCAGTAAACCAGAATGGCCACATCTCAGCGTAAAGTTGCTCATGAAGCAATCTCTAATTTTCAGCTGTCACCATTAGAGTTAGCAAGCTGAACGAGAGGCCGTAAAGATTTTTTTTTATTCTGGAGCAATCTACACAATCTATTAATTTATTGCTTAGGACAGATTTACATAAAACTATTAACGGTCACAACGTAGATCTAAATTGACAAACATTTTAGGCCATGTTAAGTTAGTAGTGGCCAATATTTATTTCATTGATTAACACCCTGTGGGTACAACTCAGCATTAAGTATTCCATACTGCGCAAAAGATAAAATATAGTGATATCCTATGTTTTTTCTCGAAACTCATTGATATCAACAGACTTGTTCGTTGCCAGAACACCTGTTTTAATATTGCGTGTTATTAATTTACTTTAGCATAATACGTATGAAGGTACTTTAAACATTGAAGCAAAAATATTGAGCAGCCTTAATCAAAAAAATATTGTACTATTCTGCAAAATTATATTTTAGTTTACTAGTAAAATAAACACTCAATACTTCATAATATCTCTGGAAATCACATTACTACTATTGACGTTAAAGATAGTAATTTATTTATGAATTCGTTAAACTGTAATTGCTTGGAATAAAATACTTCCTCATCAAGACGAACATCATAATAACAAACAGTGAATGTTGAGAGTATACAATCCAGTTTGCATAGAGGTACGTATAATATGTTTGGTAGGTAGGTACAGTCAGCGTTAAATGTATCGTCTTAATGAGTTTGCATGCTACCTTTGATAGCATTGTTTGCACTTGATAGTAATAATAATATAACGCTATATTACGGACCAAGATGAAACAATACAAAAAAAACTTAAAGCAAAATACGAAATTCGTAATGAGCGCATTTATTGCTAAAAGAAATTTCTTCCAAACAACCTAAGGATACTTACACTAAGAAAAATATGAAACAATGAAAGTGAGATGTTTTGCCCACTTTGGGCGCATACAATAATAATGATGATACTAACCGCCTATTTGTGATTTTATGTTTCTCAGGTTATTTTGACTATTCTAGACGCAATCAACGTGACGCTGACTGCACCTATAATTTTAGGGCTGTTTTGACGTTGAGGGTGATGTGATGTTGATTCAAGGGCAAAGTGACGTATTATGGGAGCAACCCTTTATAGCTGCACCCTTCAATATTGAATAAATCGATAAGGGTGTCTGATTTAGTGCTAAATTTTAGTAAGCTCTGAATAATATTTATTAGGCTGACCAAGCTTCAGCCAAACGTGAGCGACCAAAGCGACTGCGATGCGGGAGCGTCGCCGCGTCGGCCGCGCGGACGCTGTCCATGCTTTACTATAACCCGTTCCACATCTACGCCACCACAAAACAGGCGGAAAGTTAGGTATCAGTTATTTTATTATTTATTTATTTATATAATTTGGCTAATCGATTCCCACTAAAGGGAAACTAATTTAAATCCTTCAGCTAGCTTGTTTTACTGCCAGGAAATATTCCTTTATTTATTAAAACAATCAAAACTGCAGTAAATGAGCTAGCTTAATTTCCCTTCAGAGCCCATCGATTTTTTACACCCGTTTATTAGAATCCAAATCGTGCGTACAGCTACGGTACAAACGGACAAGCGGACAAACCCTATGGCTCTGTGCGTGCTGTCGAGATAATGCACCAGCCAAGGTCGACGCGTGTTAATTACAATTACCGTGAGTGGACATTCTTTGTTCCAATAATGAATAATGCTGCGAGGAGTATCAAATGAGATAACAGGAAGCGTCCGTGTCGCGCCAATGTCACGCTGCAAGGTCGCCTGTCTGCAACTATTTCAACATTTACTCAATTGGTTCAGAGAACAAATTCGTATATAATTAATATCATCATTAATGGAAATACTCGATGTACCATGAACCACCTATAACAATCTGTTTAAGCAGACTAGGACGAAGTCGCTCGGCTTGCGTCGCTTCAATTTACACTCAGACACCAGTGTCTGTTGGGTTCCGATAACTCTTCTCCCTTTTTTTATAAAAAATATGTCTTTGTAAAATTACTTTTATATATTTATGTTTTTTGTCGTAACATAAGCTTAGAGCAGCGTTGAAGAGTTTTAATGTAAAGAATTATTTTACAAATATTAAAGAAATCAAATCAAGTGTCGACTGTACTTTTAAATGTATATGTATGTATAATGATAAGATGTACGAAGTATTTCTAGAAGTATTGGAATAATGAATTATGTTATTTTTCCTTGAAAATCATGAAATCAGCGGTTAGCAATACATTTTATATTTCTTTACAGAGTGTAAACTAAAATGTGACTTATGTCAAGTGGAAATAACTCATTTTAATCAGCACAATGTAGTTTTTTTATCGGCTGTAAGTACCCACTACTAATCAGAAAAGCAGCAAAACCTTGAGCCTGACCCTGAATATTTTTATCCGCATTTATTTCGCGAGTGCGTAGATACGGCAACGTGATGAGGAACTGCCAACCTGTACAGTATTTTTACCTATCTGATAAAACCCCAGATAACACCAAATAACACATAAGCACTCGTATATAGAGTTTACTATTTAATCAGACTGAAATAATTATGACGACATAAAGGAAGCGAATCTTAATTCCAATAATCCTTGCAGAATAGCATCTGCAAATATGCATTACATTATGATTATGTAAAGATAATATCAAGTGTGTCAGGTCTTTCCTGATTCCTGGTTGTTGTCGAGTAGAGCCACGTTGTTTCAGGCGGGGCGGGCGGGCGGGCGGACGCGGCCGGCGGCTGTAGCGAAGCAAGGTCGCTGCCGAATACCGATCTAGGAAGTCAAGCGATTCGGCCTCGACCTTGTGTATGCGAAAAATAAATTCGACAACGACGTACGTACAAACGTCCCGCTTCCCCCCTGCCTTCCTAAACTCCGACGCTTTACGACAATATGTTCATTAATCGTATGTAACTCTATATGTTACTATTAAATCCCAAAAAAAACATGTACAATAAAATTACTTACTTAGGTATGATATGTTGTTGTGTAAAGTAAAGTTTAGTATATGTAATATTTGTCATCAGCAAATGTTATCTTTGTAATAAGATTAGCCGAATCGCGGAAAAGATTGAAGGTCAAATAAGTAATCTTTGTTTAAAATATGAGTAGCAAATATAAAGCGAATTATCATACGCGGAAGTGACTCTACGTGATGTGATGAGGCATAACTAATAGTAATTATGGATTTACTTAATACGCGCTTATTATACATTTCTAGAGCCATTTATTATGTATGGACTTTACGTGTTGTTTGTTACATAAAATACAAAGCTAGTATTTATTTTATTTATTGTTTAGCTAGCTATATAAAAATGAACGAATGCCAGTATTATAATACGGACTTTTGTCATTGTTCTGACGATCACTTCTCTACCAAGAGTTAGATGACGAGCTCTAAGGCTGTAACTATTTTATTGCTGTGTGTTCCTTAATTAATATAGTCTCTAGGTCTTTAACACATGTTGCCTCCTGACTCACCACATATATCTGTAGGTGTTCAAATTTATGAATGACGATATCTCTAATATTGTTATATCTTAGTGAAACCACGCTGTGTACAAACATGTGACTAGTATATAGACATAGAGCTATGGAGTGGTTACCTGTAGGTATAGGTCCACTTTTACGTAGATTTTATAATTAAAGCTTTGGACAAACCTACGCTTGAATAACGTGCAAAACGGGATGCGATGCAGGTCAATATTGCCTAAAAAGGTTCTTTTAGCCTCATAGTGAAGTATGGATTGCGTCCGCCGCGCGGCAGACGCTCCCTCTTTCCAGTCGCTTTAGCCGCGAATTTCGCGGTGTTCGTCGATAAAAATAATGGGATGGAACATGCATGATGTCATGATTAGATACATTTCGCAGAACACGCGTAACTGCCACATATGAGTCGATCAACAGTCGACTGGTATTATGGCAATATTCCCCTTGGCCATTGTTCTCTCCTCTTACGCAAAACTGTTTTATAAATACAGCTACTTGACTGTTTTCATTTACTTTGTAAACAACCGACAGGTATGTACCAATGATATTCCAACACTAGTCACCACTCAAGCAAGAAAGTATCTAACATACCAATCTACCGAATAATGAATGTAACTTTTCAAATGATAAATTCATTTTCAGATATTTATATTAGAGCTTAAGCGAGGCAAGTTTCCTGTGGTGCTTTATTAAAACAGTTCCAGCAAAAGACCTGCGTAATGAATTATCCGTCTATATTAGTAGTAGGAGGATGAGGATTGATTCATTGCATTGTGTATGTAATATACACAATGCAATGAATCAATCCTATGGTAATAAATGATAAAGAATTGCTTAGAACGATATTTTTTTTTAATTTTGATAACTGCACTGCCAGTGTTAATGGACCCGCGACGTTCTTATGGATTCACAGCGGCAATGGCATATGGCCTTTTTCAGGCTTTAGAGAATCTGTGTACAAAACTTCACTTAAATAGTTGAGTAGGTCCGGAGATTACCCTCTACAAAATCTTCACCGCCTTATAATATTACTATTGATAATAATCATTTCAATCGAAAAACTACGATTGCATGCATAAAATGACCACACTTAATGGCTAAAACATTTCCTTTCTTTACTAGATAAGCAAAAACGCTAGCTGTAAGATGATTAACATAATAGCCCGCTCGTTAAGGTTCGACCTTAATCTTGAACGATAGAGCGGCGCCCCCTTATCAGGCACTTGTTGCCTCTAGCGGTACTCACTACTGCTTATACTGTGCCACCGCCTTATTTTCCTCAAGCACGCTCAGGGCTACGTTTGTGCAAAGGGTTGAAGGTTCTCGGAACTGATTTATTTTTATAAATAAACCTTTGCCTGCAGTGAGACGGTGCAGGTTAAATTATTATTTACACTAATGTTATAAATGCAAAAGTAGCTCTGTCTGACGCAAAACTACTAAATCGATATAAAAGGAACGTAAGCTACATTTTTTCGCGGGAAAATCCATTATTACGTGAGTAGCACCGCGGGACCCTACTACTTATAAAAATAACAGTTTCTTAGACTGTGATACAATTTTTTTTAATAACAATAATATCGTTTTATATAAAGCCTTTGCCTTTACCCAACGGCTTTGCCTGTTTTAAATGGGTAATCGTTATTTAATTATTTATTTCATTACCATCGCCACACTATTGAAATTAGGTAAGTAATTATAGGCATGATTGTGGGTTCAAACCCCGCATGAAAAATGTATGTGCGCTTTGATACACGTTATTTAACGGCTAAGGCAAACGTCGCGAGAAACCCGGCAGGTTCAGAGAACTTTGAAGAGATGTGACACACGGAGTTTTATATTATAGTATTTTTTTTCAAGACGTCTTTTCAAGAGATAAGTAACTATGTCCCATGTCATATGTATTGGGAACGTTAAAAGGGTGAAGATGATGTTGAAGTAGGCTTGCGCATTCGTTTTGCATGCGTGTATTAATATTTGTGCGGCTGAAATGTAAAATAATGATTTCATCGGTGATCGTAGGTAATAGGCACAAATTTATCACCCAAGCACCAAATATTCATGAGATTGCAACAAATTTGATACATGCATGTCTCGCTTGCTTATCTAAAGTTATGATAATTTCAACTTAAAACTCAAACACGATGCACCGGTGGGCGGGCTTCTGGGAAGGATTTGGCTATACGTGAGCGGTAGGAACCCTAATATGTATAATTTGCCTTCTTAGAATTTATAAAAATATATTATTATGGTTATGCACTGCGTCCTTGAAACCATCTCTATAAATTATGATATGTTCGTTCCTTTTATATTCTGCACATCCCAAGTTTGCCTGAAAGAGATCGCTCACAGCGATAATATATGAATTATAAGGTATCTATCTATCTATATAAATAAAAATGAATTGTTGTTCGTTAGTCTGATAAAAACTCGAGAACGACTGAACGGATTTATCTTATCATAGTCTAGAAATGTTCATGGAGGTCTAGGGAAGGTTTAAAAGGCGAGAAAAAATCGAATAATAATCTACTCTTAGATATCTTGTTATACATCGTAAATATTATTTCTAGCTTTCAGCATATGTTCACTAAAATACATTGTATCTCCAGGTGGATGGGTTCAAAATGTGTAAAATGTTCGTGGATTCTATGTTATATTGAAAAGGAATGCGATTCAAATCATTCATACGCATATCATTATACCTTACTCATAAGTCTGTGTGGTGATTTTTGTAAAATAAGTTCATCTCTTAACAAAATGGCAATATTAACCCTTATTGTATTAAACACAAAAAGAGTGCAAATGCAGTCTATAAACACATACCTACATACAATCAAAGTCCAAAGTACCTACAATACAAAATTATTGGAAACTTGTTTGTTAGCACACAGACCTCTTTGTGATATACATTCAACAAAGCTGATATTGTCCCCTCGTCCTATGTAAAAAAATATATCTACATGGTCGCCTTTATTCCTGGAACGTACTCTTTGAATCCTTTGTTGCAAATTAACAACTGTCCGCGA
Source organism: Gymnoscelis rufifasciata (assembly GCA_929108375.1). Taxonomy (NCBI): domain Eukaryota; kingdom Metazoa; phylum Arthropoda; class Insecta; order Lepidoptera; family Geometridae; genus Gymnoscelis; species Gymnoscelis rufifasciata. The sequence continues at coordinate 7,748,398 of OV815308.1, read as the reverse complement.
TAATATTATCAGATAAATAGACGGTAACCTATTTATTTTACCATAGAATTGTGATATGTTATATTGTAGTCAAATATTACTTGCAAATATTTTTCTGTGACTGTTTGTGTATTGGCGCCAAGTGATAAGATAATACTTCCCGACTTCTATGATATAAAAGGTAACTAGCTATTTAGATACCTACCTTTTGTGACTTTATCTATAAAATCTATCTAAGCTTTTTTAAGTTGTTACTGTACAGTTTCCAAAATTACTAACATAAAGTGTATTGTAAAGTGTACGAATGTATCTTATTGGTGTCTATTGTTTTACTTTGATCGATTTTGGATCCAGGATATAGTGCGCAGTTGTAGGTGCACATACAGTACACATTAATCTATAAGTAGATCCCGTAATCGTAACTGGACGTACGGTGCGAGTACGTTCGCGTACGTCACCGATTCGACCCTGAGCAGATCATGAACACTCGGCATATCTACACAGTGCACGCCGGAGGAATAATAAGGCACGTAGACCAATCAGAACATTATTAGAGAATACCATCAGCGTTATGCCTAATAAACTTAATAACTAATTAATAAACAGAGTAAGAAGCAAACGCTTTTTATTATTTGTAGCTTCGGTATAGAAGAAATTATGAATATGTTATTTTTTCGTATAAAATAAAATGGATTCGAATGAACAGTGACCTATGACAAACTTTTTGACTTTATGTTGTTTAAAGACGTTAAGTTCAGCGTTCATTCAAAATACATTATATTACGAGTATTAACTCCTTAAATGAGTTCCGCTGAGTTTACCTACAGTACAAAGAAAATAACTATTCATACTTTTGCAGCACCATAACATATCAATCGTAAGAATCCCACTAGAGCTAAGATGTAAAATAAAATGTTACATATTTAGGATTCGTTGAAGCGCACCAATAGATACTAGCTGTAAGTATGTTTCGTCAATCGCCATTTTTCCAGCAGAGTATAAAATCTGTAAAAAGCCTCAAAAGAAGCGTTTATTTTCTGTGTTCATACGTGTGATTCAGCGTGTAAAGTGCATGCTCTGAGAGCCGCGCCTGCAATCGACATACGGAGACCGCCGGCCGACGACTTCCTTGTTTGTCTTTGTGCTCTTAATTTTGCAAAATAATAAAATTGTACAAATGACAAGGCCACGCTGACCTTGTTTACTAGGAACTGATGTGTCAAGTTAGTTATGTATAAATGTTAGCATAATCTCTACTCTTGCCTTTGTTCAACATCAACAGATCAATTTAAGTCTTTTGTAGGCCCGGTTTGACGAATCATGGTGAAACTGGTGTATGAAAATAAACCATGTTGTTTTGAGTTTGGAAAACGGGTGTCTTGGCTGTTGATTGATTGATTGGAGTCACGGTATGCCCCAAAAATGGTTAGATATTGGTGTCACGCGCATCTACTGCTGGCCTCGTGAATGAAATTGAGATCAAGCATGTCCGTTCTTCTCTAAACTGATATTCTTACTTTTATTGTTAACTATATGCTAATGTCAGTTTATTTTGAAAATTTATCGTTTTATTTAAAAAATATATTAATAATAGTAGATATTGCACTTATTAACACGCAAACTTCTGTTGCTAACTGGAAAAATAAATATGAAATCCAGCCACGTGCTCATGATAATATGAGATATTTCCGACAAAACTGCAGGACCTACATTGTAGAAAATCTATATTTATTCAAATAACACAATAAATATAGGAAAAATGTTTTATCTGCTATCTATAAAGATACAAAGTGTTATCTATGTCCTAGTAACCAATACATTATACAATATTTTAACATTCATATCATGGTCAACTAAAAATGAAACAAATATCAATAGGCATTGAACGAATGTGTGTCAAGAGTGTTGTAGGGCCACAGCTGGTAGTGACTGTTGGCTATTCTTTGCCGCGCTGCATCTGCCGCTGTATCGGGGGCGGCATTGGTAACGGCATTGTTGCCTGTTGTTTTAACACACTTGGCTAGATGAGCTTAAAATAGCGCAGCTTTATCTAGATCAATGTTCTGCAAATGTGAATAATAATTTTATGGTAAAGTTCTTTTTTTTTATTTTTCAAATGGGCCTTATGACGATTAACATCTACTCTAATAATATTTAATAGATTTTTTACAAAAATGTTGTCACAATAAATTATCTTTTAATTATGTAGAGTTAGTGAACGTCATTAATATTTTTTTTATTAAGCTCCAATTATTCTGTTAAAACACAATTACACATAATATAAAACTCGATGATCAAACAAAAATGCAGCACAAACCGCCACTTATCGGCAAGCACCCAAAAGTTGGCAACCCAGATGCACATCTGTCGGGAAAACGGGGCCGTCATTGTTACGGACGTTCGAAACTTAATTGGCCCGGCCTAGCTCGTAAAAGCGTTGTAAAAAGTGCGAAGGTCTGGCGGAGGTAAGGACTCCGCGGAAAGAGGTCAAGTGTAATGCCTCGCGAGTCGCGTTCCACTGACCTCATTAGGCCGCTGCCGCGTTGCCGTGAGCGCTCGCCTTTCATACGAATATGTCCTAGATTGCCACTGTCCTACAAATACTGTTCAACTTTTGTTAGATATTTTCAATAATGACGGATTTCTGTTAATTAATGTATATTACATTGAAAAGAACTGTTAAGATAATATAATAATAATAAAATAAAGTTTTAGGTTTATTAATTTTAAGCTGACCTGTCCATGTAAGCCGCATAGGATGCCGCTTACATGGACAGATCAGTTCTAAGGAAATAAATGTATTGACTATGATTTTGGCTTTGACTTTGGCTAATTTTACCGGTTTAAACATTTTGCTTGATTCTCTTTCACTAACCTACATGCAGGTTTGTTGTTAAACACCCAAAGATACTTACTAAACTTCAAGTATTATGATTTTATGAGAATAAGTACTATCTTTTTATCAATTCGTGCTATTGATTTTATTTTACCTATATGCGGTAAACATCGATACATTAAATAGATACATTTCATGTTTTCAGTTGATGATTTTAATTCAAAGTCTGAAATATAGGAGACAAAAGATGTATAAAAGAATTAAAAAGTATAGGCATACCTACATACATATATTATCATTGTATTACCTACGAAATGTGCACACTTAAGGCCCTTGAGTCACGTCAGATTCTTTTACATATATAAGTACAGTGCCAACTTTGCATATAATTATGAGCAGACGGGTAACGCCGTAAATCATACGAAACAACGCGCAAACCAACTCTTTTGTTTCACCGGCATTGCCACGGTCCTCAAATAATGAGGCACAATGCATCCGGAACTGGTCGTGGGAGAAGTGACCTCAGACTCGAACGAACCTTCGGTATTATTCAGCGTTACGGCCGTGAAATCGGAGCAGTGACATACATCTCGTCCAAATAATACCCATATACTCCATAATTCATAGGAACCTTGGCCCCATTTACAGGTATGCGTGTCAACATCAGTCTGGATACAAGGACTCTTCTTTTTAATAATTGAGACCCAGGACCGCAAATAAACATCCTTTTTAAATTATTTTTTTTAATTTCGTGGGCTATGGAATTTTGATAAAATATATATGAATTCTCATATTATATATTTTATCAAATTTCCATAAATTCTAATGTAGTCGTACTATTACATAGGTAAGTATACTACATTAGCGAGTGAAGATTATTAATTTATACTTTGTGCACAAAAAACAATGTACAGAGGAGGACTTAATGCTATAAAGCATTCTCTAACAGTCATCCTGGGCGTGCAAGAAAATAAATTAGGCACTATCAATATAAAACTTATTTAAATATATATATACATATAAAATGATTAAGTATTGATAAAAACATATATATATATATATATATATATAAGGAATATTTATAAATCAATATATACAGATATACCTCAGACAAAACATAAATAAGAGTGACGCGTTGAGCGTTATGAGATTCTTAGGTGACGTAGTAGTCACGCCCACACCAAAAATCGTCTTCGCCCGAATTCTTCGCGTTGCAACGATGTACCCGGCCACACACATCGCGTTGACACGAATACTCGCCGTAGGCCGCTTATGTGTGTGTTCTATAAGGTAGGATATCACTAATTCACAATACCTAATAATTTTATTGTTATAAATTTAAATTTCTCAGAAAATCAAGTCAGGATTTATTGATAACACACAAATACTGGACGGAACCATATCAAACTTAACTAGGACCAATTCGCAAGAACCTTCGAGCATAAGTACTACAAAAATCTAATCTCACATACTAAGGTATAATGTTATAAATAAATACGCGTCGCGAGATCTTCTTCTATTTGGAAGTCGGCAAAAGTCGGTGATTTTGGAATGACAACTGCAGTACGTGCTAAATTACCATCACGCATTGAAGCACGAAATTCGTAAAATTCCGTCCCTTATGCCTACATTACACAAATCAGACGTGTTTATTATGTATACTTTCATTATATATTGCATTTTCAGATATTCGTAACATCGATAAGTAGCATGTAATAAGGTGTATTAGATCAAGGCGATAACAGCAAATGTATTTTGTAATTGTCGACCTTATATCTTCGGACGTACATTGTAATTAAAAAAAATCCTTGTGAATAATAAAGGGTGGCCTTAGTCAATGAAAATTGGTATTGTTTAAATTAACTACTCTGTGAGATGAGACCATAACTTATACGGGACTTTTTAAGTTTTGTAGGGAATTTGAGCCGAACTTAATCAGTAGTTAGTAGGAGATTGTATTTTTATGAAATATCTTCAATTGATTCATTGATGCATACCAATTTGGGAAACATTTTGTACTCTATTAACTTTTAAAATGGTATCTACGGTGATGTCACTCTGTTACAAGCAAAGGACTATCAATATTTGCAAACAAAGCTAAACAAAACATAATAATGTTTATTTTCTATAATGTACTTATTGCTCATGCCAAGACACATTGAAGTAACCTTGTTTGCAAATTATTATCTAAAGCTAACCTTACCTTGTCAATTATGCTAACAAAAATTCTAAATGTATTATTTACAAAACTTGCAAGAGCTAGGTTAAAATGACGAAAAGATCACTTGTTGCATTGTGCGTAAATAAACCAAATAATTGTAGGGACAAGTCAAACTGCATAGATACTTTGCGTAGATAGAATGGATATATATATTTTAATTATACGAATTGATTTTAGGGTAATATGAATATATTTAAAATGTATATTATATCGGGGAAACATTTAAAGAAATTGTAGAAAGTCTGATGCATTACCCATTGGCTGCGCTTACCAGAACTGGCCCTATTTATCTATTCACAATAGCTATTTATAGAATAAAAATCAAAATTGGCATATAACAACGAAAGGGTTCGAAAGGTGAGCTCATGGCGAGTATTAAGATTTTGAATCCTATGACCAAAATGAATGTTCAAATGTGTGAATCTGTAACTCCGTTTTTTTTTTGTGAATGACTTACATTTTTTTTTTATATTTCACCTTGAGAGGTATCTATTAAAGTAAATCTATGTATCTCTATCATCTGATTTAGTAATCTTATATCTAAAAATGAATCGCAAAATCTGTTGCTAAGCGCATTACTCAACAACGCCTGGACCAATATAATCAAATTTTTTTTAAATGTTCGTTGTAGTTCAAGGATGATTTTAAGGAAAAAATTGAATAAAAACCCGTGCGAAGCCGGGGCGGGCCGCTAGTTTATAATAATAATCACTAATAAAACAAAGGTTATACATTTTATTTCACTTTCTCACTTTTTCAAGGGTTTAAAAAAATATAATCCACTGATATTTAGCGAAATATCACTTTCCGATTTGATTATACTAAAAAAAATAAGAAGCCTTTCGGAAAAATGGCTTCCAAATCGAAATTTTGTATGTCTAAACTTTGCTCGATTTCAACCAGCAAACTGATGGTTAAATGTTATAAGGCTTTAGTACTTATTTAACAAAACTCTTACTGTTCAGTATTTTGCTAATTATTTTGTTATTTTTTCGGTTACATATTACAATAAAACTAATATATTACTCCTTTCATTGATTCTGGAATCTGAGAATGTGCCATTCATTTTCTATTTCCAAAATCATTAGCCATGTTTTATATGACCTAAAATATTTAGGTAGGCAACATCCTAACTAGGACGAGTACCTAAGTAATCGTGTGGTCGATGTGGACGTGACGTTGCCGTGAATTTGGCTTAACCTCTTTGTGAAGACGGCCCTGAGCTCTAGTTAGCCTCATTACAAAGCTCTTGTGACTAGTCCAAGCTATGTAGATCAACTAAATTGACATCCGCCCGAAAATACCTATTCTGAATCAGTAACTTTAACCTTTGGACGCGTGTTTCCTGAATTAATTCATCTAATGTGTGTTCGGTAAGATTCACTGACTTCTACGAAGTTTAGGTGACATACTCGAAACTCTTAACAGCAAAAGATCTGCAAATATTTACCTAAATTATGTTCGTTATAAGGTACAGTTAACATGTATTCATATATTTCACTAAAGAGTTCGTATGTTACCTTCATGGAAAACGTAAAATAATGTGTTCCTTCTCGTGTTCAAAATACTGGGACCACGCGGAAATATCAAATAGTAATTAATAATACTTATCTATTTGTACCTATTTATTTATATTTTTATTATTTCTAAAAATTTGTTGTAGACGCCACTGCATAAGTGTATAGTGATCGCTATCCATCCAAAGGTTGCCTGGACAAGATCGCTTTTAGTGATAAGGCCGCCTATTGTCTCACTTTTTACTATGCACAATTCTTTGTAATATTTTTCATGTTGTTGGTGTTTTGATAAATAATATTGTATTGAATTGAAAATATAGTAATATTTTTAATTTAATTTTACATTTGATTTTGAATAGTCACTTGTATTACCTACTTAGGGTTTTACGGTTGAAGTAAATATTTATTCCGATCTTATCATGTGATATCGAGTGTAGGCGAATAATTTTATTAATTGTAGACAGTCCATCTCGACCATTGTGACGACCTCTGTGGCTCGGTAGGCGAAGGTCCGCCTGAGGTGCAGGATGTTGCGGGTTCGATTCCCGTCGGGGGACAGGATTTTGCACGATCTGACAATTTCTGGTTTCGGATCTGGGTGTGTATTTACAAAAAAAATATATTTGTCCTGAAATATTATTTATTTAAGTATGTAATAAATATATCATTTTCTATAATAAATATATAGATAGGTAAGCACTACATGGGACTGTGACAAATGTTAACGACCAAAATAGTGTGTTTTGTATGGTCAATTCGAAACAAGGTTTTTGGTGCATTTGATGGAAAATTACGGTTTTAATATGGGGCTTGCGAACACTTCAGGTTATTTTACTGTGAACTCCTCATTCTAAGTAACTACAATTTTGCTGGTGATCAGCCGGATTACTAATAAAGTTTTTTCAATAAATATAAAATAGTTAAGAAATATTCTGTTACTTATTTAATAAATTGGTCTTAAAGATTGAACAAAATACATAAAGTATTTCTGTTATAATAGTTTCCACAAAGCCCCAAAGTTATTAACTGAAGTACCGGCCACTTTTCAGCTACGTTTGTGCCAAAAATCATGACTTCAGAAGGAATAGTCTTTATCTAACTATTTTTTGTAAACCGAGTCGGTAATCAAAAAGAAATTTAAAAAGTTAAATATCGTTAAAACTGTTAAAAATCCTAGAATGGTGGGTGAATCGATGCACAAAAACCCTCCCCATAGCCCATTTTATTTTGGACTACCTATATTAAATGAATCGTATAACAGACAAGACAACTGTAGACTATAGAAAACTAACAAAATATTTAAGCAATAATAATTTAAAACTTATAGTAATAAATCCCATGCAAAAACAACCAATTAAACTTTAAAAATCATCGCTCACACCGTAGGTACAAGCAATAAAAATTACATACCTATTCTAAACGACCGATAAAATAAGTAGCCGTTTGTCTTTGAAACAGGAGAGGTCGGATAATGTGCTTCAAGGTCTCTCGGCTGACCTCGTCGTATCGGTCGCGGAGGACAGACGGTCGCAAATATTTGCGAGAGGCGCGCGGGCGTGACCTTGCCGCGTCTCCAACCTTGATCTTGAGACGACCGGCAGAGAGCGACACCTATTGTAACCATTGTCGCACCTACTTGCAATTGCACTTGTCTATTTCATACTTTCGTTACATGATAATGTGTTAATCTATAAGTTATCTATGAATTATTAAAAAAAATACAGTGGTTCGGTGGACGCAGGCCCGCTGTTTGTTTTTTTATTAACGGGAGACCAAATTTAATCTATCACTTTAGCCGTAGAACGTCCAACGCAGGACTGGGCCTCATTCAAAGATTCTGAGTTATTGTAGACGAAAGCGGCCTATATCCAGCAATTTTTTTATCCTTACTAGGGCCCGTGTAAGTTCTTCCTGGTTGCACCTATAATTAACCGGTTTTTATATTCTGTTTAAATAATAATTTATTTTTTTGTTATTTGGTGCATCCTAATGTCCCATCTTATAGCCATTTATAATAGGTACATATAACGAAGCCAATATTAAACACGAGTATCATAAAAATCCTAAGGATCGTTCAAGGAAACTGTCTTGTAATTTATAATAATTCTAAAAAATACAATAAAAACTATCAAATAAGGTAGTCAAACAGTTTAGAATAAGTCATGATCGCACAATATTTTAGGAATATCTTATTTTATTAAAGACTAGCGGCCCGCCCTGTTATTCAAAATTATTCATAAATCCAAATTTAAAATTTAAGAAGAACCCCCGAGTCCAAAGCCCCTAATTTCCTTTAAAGTAAACACAGTAATATTTTGTAATGTGGACGCGATGCGCTTTCATTTGATACCCCCAATACTCGAGTATATTTGCAGATTTTCGGTTTTCGTTCCTCACTCACCCCCATAACTTTTAAACGGCTCAACCGATTCATGAAATGTCTAAGAACGCCCGCGCCAAACTCACCTTTCATACAAAAAAAAACTAAATTGAATCGCTCCATCCGTTCGGGAGCTATGCTGTCCCAGACAGACAGACAGACACGTCAAACTTATAACACCCCTCTATTTTGGTTGGGGCTAAAAAAAGTTTTCTAGGCAAATATTAGATTTTTACTCTTTGTAAAAATCCACATTGGACTTCTAAAAACATTAAAAAAAAGAATTGGCAAAATTAGTCTAGGCGTTGCTGAGTTATGCGCTTACTAACACATTTTGCACTTCATTTTAATGTTATAGTTTCTTGCAAAATAATATATGATATTTACGTACATAGTAAATTATCTATGTGTAGGGTTTACCCCACTCAATTTCACGTCATTTAGAGTCCAATCATAAAGAAAATAGTAATTCCCTAGTTGCCAAGAGGCCCTAGCTAGTGCCTACGATGTAAGTAGGTATTCACTTTGTCAAAGTGACCGATCGCAACAAAGAGACGGGATGCTGTGTTTTTCCTTGAAAGATCACCCTGACTTTATCAAGGTTAAACTGACTTTTATTTGCAAGTATATTTTTTAGACAAATAGGTATAAACAGGTGATTATTATTGTACCCATTTTGTTTTTTGTTAGGTTAGGTTAGTAATTAACTTCTATATAACTTATCTTATCCACTAATTCCTTTTAAATCCTACCACTGTTCTTCTCTACAAAGTAAATTTCTACGCGGGTCTGGTACTACATCATTTATCAATGAAGTAACTAGAGCAAACTCTTAGTCTTGAATTTAGGTTATTCTAGAAATATTCTTAAAACTATAAGAAAGTATTTTTAGTATGCGAGCCGAAGAGGGGATTTCGGGTTTTACTCGAGCGCGGGATAACTTGTAATCTATTAGGCGCTAGTGGCCGCGCCATCATCGTCATCACCCTATTAACGTTCCCACTGCTGGGACACAAAGACTTCCTCCCCTCCTCCGTTCAAAAATCCTGGCGCGTTCGAGACCTTACGTTTTTTCATATTCAACCCTTAATAGAAATCCAGGAATGAAGAACATATAGTTCTTACCTTAATATAAAAAAAACGGAATATTTTTTGTACAAATATGTATTTAAATCACATAGAGACGACGTAAAACTGTCCACCTGTGTATTCAGTACTTCATACTGTCGAAACGCGAGCTATACTTACGCACCTCGATCCAAGGTTACTCGAGGGATACTGTCAATCGCGAGTGTACCGCAGAGACAAACGGACCGAGCGTTGCGTTTTAAGTTTTGAAATGTTATATGGGATATCTTTTTTCAGATTTCCTGCATACTCGGAAAAGGTTAGACTATTAATTAATGTTAATATAGTTACTACTAGTACCGATGCAATATGCGTCTTTTAACTGGATTAATTGGGATAACCGCATTGAATTGCGGTGCACAAGCTAACAAGATAAACATTATTTGCAATTATACAAATAACTGATAGTAAATAACGAACTATAAATAACCATGATAGGTACAGTTAAAACCGTCGTAAATACTACAAAAGTTATATATGAAGTTTATTTGCCGTGATATGTATACAATGCTATTCCAGTGCAGTGTACTGGTAAAATAAATAAATTTGATAAGAATGAGATAGACTTATACCACAACTAGGGTTGCGTGTACAGTTTATACACATTTTGCAATAAAAAAAACACACAAAAAATAAGAAAAAGAAGAGTAGAGTGCATAACGATTCAAAGTCAAAGTCATTCAAAGTAAATAAATTATTTCCTAGTTATTTCCTCAGAAGCACAGGCTTACATGGACAGGTCAGCTTAAAAATAACTTGTTGTTTTTTAATATTAATTTTATTATATCTATCTATCACGGTTCTTGAGATACAGCCTGGTGATAGACAGACAGACAGACGAAGTCCAAGTAAAAGGGTCCCGCTTTACCCTACGGTCCCCTACAAGACGATGTAATTTTTATTTAGTAGCGTGATGCCAACTTGGGCACTTAGGTTAGCCAATTTTTTTGTTTTCTCTCGTAGTATGTAGCACGATGACAACTTGTTAAAGTCTTAATCCATTTAATCGCAGTATGCTAAAAAACGCGTTTGACCAACAAAGCCAACTTTTTCCCCATCTGTATTATCAATCGTGTTTTGCCAACAAAATGTACAATTAACACAAAATTGTACCGTATTGTGTGTGTATAATAGGTTTTATTTCAGAATCTGTTTTGTGACGAATTTTATGTACTTGACAGTGGAAATTAGTGTAATCTTGAATCTAAGAATTGGATTTAATATTAGGTCCTTACATATGAAATTGGCGTTTTTCGTACTGGCCACTTTAATCACAAATTTCTCCTCTTTGGTAAGGAATTCCAAATTCAAATTTGTACAGCTATAGACTCATGTATTTGTGCTTCGATGATCGTCATTCATTTGTTTTTTTTCTTCTGTTTTTTTCTGTTTGCGTCACTCATTTTACAAAATGGAAAACTTAAAATATCGCATTATTTACGAGTACGAGTTCCGCCGTGGCACTAGTGCTGCGGAAACAACTCGAAGGGTGAATGATGTGTATGGCGGTCGTGTTGCAAAAGAAAACACAGTTCGTTTTTGGTTCCAACGTTTTCGTTCTGGAAATTTCGACTTGCAGAACAAGCCCCGTGGACGGCCTGAGACTCAAGTTGATAATGAAGAGTTGAAGGCTATTGTGGAAGCGGATCCATCGCAAACCACGTCCGAGTTAGCTGCAGGCTGCGGTGTTAGTGATAAAACTGTTTTAATTCACTTGAAGCAAATTGGGAAGATTAAAAAGCTTGAAAGGTGGGTACCTCACGAATTGACTGAAGCAAACCGGCAAACGCGCGTCGACTGCTGCGTTACATTACTAAACCGGCACAATAATGAAGGTATTTTAAACCGAATCATTACCTGTGATGAAAAATGGGTTCTTTACGATAATCGGAAGCGCTCAGCGCAATGGTTGGATCCTGGCCAGCCAGCCAAATCCTGCCCCAAGCGAAAATTAACCCCAAAAAAGTTACTTGTAAGCGTTTGGTGGACTAGTGCCGGTATTGTTCATTACAGTTTTCTCAAATCTGGCCAGACTATTACGGCTGATGTCTATTGTCAGCAATTGCAAACCATGATGGAAAAGCTAGCGGCTAAACAACCTAGGCTGGTCAATCGCTCCACGCCACTGCTGCTTCACGACAACGCTAGACCACACACTGCGCAACAGACGGCTACTAAATTAGAAGAGCTTCAATTGGAAAGTCTAAGACATCCTCCGTACTCCCCGGACCTTGCTCCAACAGATTACCATTTTTTTCGAAATTTGGATAACTTCTTGCAAGGGAAAAAATTCAACTCCGATGGGGCAGTCCAAATCGCCTTCAAAGATTTTATTGATTCCCGTCCGACTGGTTTTTTTAGTAAAGGGATCAATGAACTACCTATAAGATGGCAAAAGTGCATAGAAAATAATGGTTCATACTTTGATTAATTAAATATATTATATTAAAAAATATTCGACTTTTTGTTCCTCCCATACAAAACGCCAATTTCATATGTAAGGACCTAATATTATGTTCCCATCTAAATAGTTCATATCTTAACCTTTTCTTATAAAACTTGGTGAGCAGATTCCAAATTTAATAATGTCGTATGGGTCTGAAAACAATTGGAGTCTACGAAGACTATTTTATTAAAAAAAAACATATTATAACAAAATAATAAAAATAATTTGATTGCGAACCCCTTTTTTCTTGAAAGTACGTTGAAAATATGTAGGCACTCAGATGATTTATGATCCCGAGCTTCAATAAAATTAGATGCGTTATTTACCTACAATTTGTCAAAACTACTAATATTAAGTATATTAACTATTAATTTCATACATTTCTTAATACAAACATACATTACTTCATACATATACTTCATACATTACTTATGTCTATATTTTTTTTTTCTCTCCATCCACGGTTTTCTGGAAGAAATTGCTTTCAGCAATAAGACTGCCCATTACGCATTCTAGGTTTAGTTTTTATTTCATATTGTATTGTTCATTTGGTGTGTAATAAAGTATATTCTATTCTACAATATTTGAATTGCATACAAAATTTAAATATTTACATGTTTGTAAGAATATTTTTTACAATTTTTAAATAATCTTGGTATAACTATAATATGCCCTGATTTAATTAACAAATAAACTACTCAATAATATCAATATAAGTTTTATTCACGTGTTGTTGATTGTACCAAAGTAGGTATCAATCTATTTCCGAAACGAATTTTAAAAAAAGTCGGCACGCTGCCATACAATACTGGACAAATAATAAAAGTTGTCATGGTGGGATTACTTGTATGTAAATTTCCAAAAGGTTACATAGGACTTACTACATACTACAATTAAAAACAAGAAAGTTGTCCCAAAAATATTACATCGAAATCGGTACGCAGATATCAAAGCTGAGGTAACAAACATTATGTACCTCTATAAAGCAAATAAAAATCATACGCTCGAATTGAGAATCTCCTCCTAAGTCGTTTGGGGCACTGATCTAGATACTCACTAATAAATAGCTGACAATAATTATTTATTTAGCGGAACTATAAATAGCAAACTTAAGCTGAAAGAGGCCGGTCAGTTTCAGAAATGTTAGGAACTTTATAATATTTATTTTTGTCACACTTATAGCTGACAAAAGCGGAACTATGAATGACACGATGATGATGATAATATACTGAAAGCAGTCGATCAGCAATGTTTTACTAGTCAACATTACAATGATAAACATTATTTGCACATATCGCACCTCCAGAATAGAAGTGACTCATCTCAAAAAACATGTTTTGTGGGAAATGCGATAAAATGATTTTACGTTTGCGTTATTTTTACATATTTGTATCATGGCACAACCAAATTACGAATTTTCTATATTATTTACAAATTATAGGATAAATTGGTATTTTACCTATATTTTGTAATTATTTCTGATTGAAAATTTATTTAAATTATATAAGTAATTAACATTTCAAAAAACCCTTCCGAAATTGAGTCGGTTTTGTACTAAAACTAAATCAATACTAATGACTTATTTGAAAATAGGTTTCTTTAATCCGGAACGTTCGGCAAAATATTTGGTTTAAAATCAACTTTTGCATTTTAGTACGATGGGATTAATACACTTATTAGAAAAACACTATAATTAAGAAAAGTTAACTATAATTACTTTCTAATAAAACTTTATAAAAAATCGGTAACCAACAGTACAACATTATTCAACATTTTAGGTTTACCATTAATAACAGTCTTGGACAATCGACCCATAATAATTAAAGAAAATCTAAGAAAAAAACATGAGTTGAGTTATTATGACTTAACTAGCAGCACGCCCCGGCTTTGCACGGGTCATCATCATCTCAGCCGTAAGACGTCCACTGCTGGACATAGGCCTCCCTCAAAGATTTCCAGTAGTTTCGGCTGGCAGCGGCCTGCATCCACCGTGAGCCCGCAGCCTTCACCAGATCGTCCGTCCATCTAGTTGGTGGACGTCCTACGCTGCGCTTGCCGATCCGTGGTCTCCATTCTAGAACTTTTCGGCCCCAACGACCATCTGTTCTGCGTGCTATATGGCCTGCCCACTGCCACTTCAAAGAGCTAATCCGTTTGGCTAGGTCGGTGACCCGCGTTCTTCTACGGATCTCCTCATTTCTAATTCGATCCCGTAGAGAAACCCCGAGCATAGCCCTCTCCACAGCTCTTTGAGCGACTCTGAGCCTGTTTATGAGACCAATAGTGAAGCACCACGTTTCGGATCCGTATGTCATCACTGGCAACACACATTGATTATAGACTTTCGTCTTGAGGCACTGCGGTATATTCGATAAAAAGACGTGTCGTAGTTTTCCGAACGCTGCCAATCCGAGTTGCACGGGTAATTATTCAAAATTGTTTCAAAATTATTCGAATTTTTCTCGCCGTAAAATCCATCCTTAAACTACGTGTCTATCTGTCTGGGACATCATAGCTCCCGAACGGATGAGGTGAGTTTGGCGCGAGTGCTCTTAGACATATTTCATGAAAATCGGTTGTGCCGTTTAAAAATTGTGGGGGTTAGAGTGGGGAAGGAAAACCGAAAATCTGCAAAAATCTCGAGTGGGGTATCAAATGAAAGCGCATTGCGTGCACATTACACATTATTATGGTGTTTTACTTTTAAGGAAATTGAAGGATTCGACTCGGGGGTTTTTCTATTTTAAATTTAGATTTATTATTTTTAAGAAGATTAAGGTAAGAGAAAACATACTATTGATTGCAATGCTCAAATTGGTGTAACCGACAACAAACATAAACTTGGTTCGGGTCAATTGGTGTAACGTTAGTTTTTTGAAGAAAGTTTTTTTATATTGGTGTATGTGTGGTTATAATTTTTCGTTCAAGCTAAGAATTAGTGTAAGAGCAATGCTGGTTTGCCAAGATACATACACCAACTTAACCTTCTACGGTCATAGGAATACAACAATTCGACTTATGTAAATGGATCACATACCTACTCAGTTACAACATAATTTCGACGGAAGTCTGCAAAATTCACAGTTAAAATGTGTAGCGTAACTGTATTTTTTTAAAGCTAGATTTCTATTATTATGCTATTCAAAAGAGCAAAAAAAAAAAACAAAAAAACTGTATTTTACGTGTTTTGTTGGTTAACCCAATTGAACCTGCAACCGACGATATGTACAATATCTATGCTATATGCTAGGGTTTAGTTCTGAAAATAACTTTTTGAATGGGATTAGTAACCTGTTAACGAATTATTAACTACTAACTAAGCGACAAAATATTATCAAGCGACAATTTTTTTATTTCCGCACACGACCATTCAGTAGGGAGCCGACCCCGCGCGGTAGATTATTTCGTGATCTTAACCCCGCTTATTGTCACAAAACTATAATAGTTAGAGATATGATGTTGGGACGTTTTTTGTAGATAATGATAAGTTCTACAAAGTTGTAATACATCACTTTGTTATTTATTCAATAGTTTTCGCAGCATTCGCGATTAAAGAAAGATTTAAGGTTACATTTTTCAAAAAAATCGCTTATTGTCACAAAACTATAATAGTTAGAGATATGATGTAACGAAGTTTTTTGTAGATAATGATAAGTTCTACAAAGTTGTAATACATCACTTTGTTATATATTCAATAGTTTTCGCAGCATTCGCGATTAAAGAAAGATTTTAGGTTCTTTTTTTTCACCTTGGGTTACATTATCGGAGTTTGGTAAGGAATCATATTATTTTTGAAAACTAAATATAGCCTATGTCACTCAGGGATAGTGTAGCTTTCGCATGGTGAAAGAATTTTTTAAATCGGTGCAGTAGTTTCAGAGCCTATTCGAGACAAACAAACAAACAAACAAACAAACAAACAAACAAAAAATCAAACCTTTCCTCTTTATAATATTAGTATAGATTATGACAATGGTATCGATTCTGATGTACGTTTTCTTTAGCATAACTTGGTTGACACTCTTAAATCTATTGCTATGTTTTTCTTATAAATCGAGGTAAGAGGAACAGCTATTATTTTAGCACACATCATATCAGAATCGATACTATTAAACTATCTTAAGGCGCGTATTATGAAAGCTTACTCGGTCGTAGATTTATGTTCTTAGTGACGTTTATTCATCAGAACAGCGTTATAATGAGGTATAGGTGACTATGAAAGCTTTTATAACACAGGCCTAGGACAACAATGAAATAATCGAATGAGAATGATCAAACTTAAAAAAGCACTTAAAAATAATCAAACGAAAAACAGTCTCTTAGCAAAAATTTAGTCTTCTCTTACCTTATTAAATTATCAGTAACTTAATCACTAAATTAACATCACAATGGTAAAACAGTAACTTTATAGAGGTATTCAATAATTATACACTGAATCTTAATATTCTAATCATCTCACTAAAAAATCACAGTCTGCGTCAGAATAGCAACATCTTTTATCATAATGGAACGTGCTAAACTAAGCCTCATTTTCATTAATACTATAATTTAATATTAATTCTTACACTCAATCAACTTCTAAAGAGAGTTGTAAAAGTTTGCGTAGTAAGTAGGTATGAGATTTTTCAAGATTAGATCTTTGAGGTCATTTTTCTTATTTTCTTTCAATCCTAATTTTTTTGGATATAATCTCTCCGTTCTTACATCTGCAGCGTTTGTCATCTTCTTTCTTTTATTTCTCGTATCAATTGTTCCATATTCCTTGTCTGAATAGGAAGTTTTGTACTTTATTTCAAAATTATTTCCTTTTACAAAATGTAGCTCTTTTATCTCATTCCATAGCATAGCACTGTCTTCTTTTCTGTGTTTTCTTTAAAATTGTAGGTCAAGTTTTCATGAAGTTTCTTCAAATTTAAAAAAAATCATGTTCAAGCTCCTTTACTCTGAAGGGCTTACCAGTTTTTCGAGCACTCTTAATCAAGGTTACGTATTGATGGGGTATGTAAATTAGGCCAGCCATCTCGTTTTTTTTTAATTGCCTTTTCTATAAGACTGTGGACGTTGTCAGCTTCGTTCTGCGGGTGACCTTTAATGAGATAATTGTGAGTTATACTCTCAATATTTGGAAGATTTGCAACAGCAAATGAGTACAAACTGGCTATGCATTTGTTTTTGTTTTGTCCCGTACAATTATCGGAGTAAAACGTTACTTTTACTTTTTCATTGGGGTGTTTTTGATAAATACAGGAGCCTATCTCATTTGCTCCTCTGTTAACTTCCGATTCGTCCCAGAAGTAACAGAAAACATTGCCGTAAGCAGCTTTATCTTCCTGGTCGTTGTATTTGTTATTTAACTCGGTTATAGAGAAGTTTAGGCAATTAATTTTACTACAGTAGTAAAAATAAGATGGACTTGGACATAAAACAGCAGATTGTAGATCAAACACACAACAAATATGTGTTGTGTCGATATTCTCTCGGTTTTTTGCTGACAGCAAAGCTCTTTTTCCTGGAGATGCTGGTACTAATTTGCTTTAAGGTCCAACTTCTTATCTCGAGGGTCAAATTCATTAGCTACACAGATTTCACATCGGTCTTTCTTTGGTTGGAAGAAGCCGATATTAAATTCCATGTTAAACGTGTTCAAATACAGCCAATATAGAATCTCAGGTCTATTTTTCTCCTTTTGGAGTTTGTTGAAATCATTCCAGAGATCTGTAATAGATTTGCTGTCTGTAATGAACTACCCGGTCTGTATTAGACTGTGTTCTCAGGTAGTGTGACTCAATTCTTGGTATAGAATTAATGTGGTCCTTTATGTCCTGTATCAGAGCAGTATTAGTTTTCTTTGGATTTTCGCAATCATGCCTTGATCTAAATATCATCAGGTGGCTCTTCTACAAAAAAATAATAAACATATAAGTAATAAATATAAATAAATAATGTTGTACAATTCACAAAGCATTATCTAGCCCCAAGCAGAGCTTGTGTTATGGGTACTAGATAACTGATATACGTTATGTAATACATTACATAGATCTATATTTTTTATTTTACACACAATAGTTCAAAGGCGGGAATCGAACCCGGAACCTTCTGCATCGCAGGCGGACCTTCGCCTACCACACCACATTAGTCGTCGAGGTCAAGTACATAGTATAAGAGAATGTGATTATTATATTTTTGAAACTACTACACGGTTATTAATACAAAATTCATTTATAACGGGATACTTACCATGATTTGATTTTTGAGTTTTTTAATATTTCGGCACAGTTTCACGCGCCATCATGATGATTATGATGATGATGATGATATTGGAAAACTCAAAAATCAAATCATTGTAAATATCCCGTTTTAAATGATGGGGATTATTACTTCACCATAAAAGAATAGCTGACAAAGAACCTACCTAAGTAGGTACCTATACTTTCATTTTCCTGTTGACTGGTATCCATCATGTTCAGGATTAACTGAGCTCTTTTACTCATAGTGATTGTGACCTAAACAGAATATAATTATAAATTTTAATCAACAACAGCACCATAAAATATATTGGAAAAGATTTGGCAAGTTAATAATAAATAGACGAAGTCACAAATAAGGCAATAATATTATCCTATCTTTAAAATCAAAACTGACTTTATCTTTAATATTTCTCGAAAATATTTGGCAATTTAATAATAAATAGACAAAATCACAAACAAGGCAACGACGTTACTCTCTGTTTAAGATCAATACTGACCTTATGTTTAAACGGTCATTAGAATAGGAATAATTATAGTAATAAACATGATATAATTTGATTTAGGTCACATAAATTAACTAGGCTTATTGTAATAAAATGACACAAAACACAAAGAGGTCACTTCATTACTCAAAATTCATAACAATCTTACCTGATAGTTGCGTACTAAAGTGTTGAATTGGGCTTTTGGTCCTTTCAATACTAAACGCGCGACGACTCACTCCAATCTTGGCTGACGCAATACTGAACAGGATCACTATTCCGCGGAAGAGGGATTCGAAACCGCCGGAATGAAAGGGACGCACATATTATGTTTTGCGCATTCTAACAAACAAGTGGCACCTTTTGAATCACTAGCCGATGCAGTTTTTTTTTCTGAGTCTTTCTATATATTTAACTCATTTTCCCTATTTTTCGAGATGAGTCACTTTTATTCTGGAGGTGCGATATAATAATAGCTGATATACATAGAACATTACAATAATAGCTGATATTTATGAACTATAAATAGACAAATACGCTGAAAGCGGCCGGTCAGCTTCGGCAGCACGTGGGCTCGGCTGAAGCGCAGTGCGGCCTTGTGATAAACCGCATCCGCTGATAAGGGCCACGTCATGCGCATTTCTCTTTCTAGTTTCACCCTGCGCGAGCGCCGCAAGGTCGCGCGTGCACCCACTGCAATAAACTTACACGTGTTTTACTTGATTGCACTTTATTCATAAACATTATTATTGACGATGGTGAAGAATTTCGTGATGAACCTGAAGCTTTAAGAGATTTTAGTACAGGCAATTACCGAATTATTATAATTACCTATGAATTTAAGAGATGGGTGGTTAAGATAGTAGTCAAATGATGTTTTTTAACCCCCGACTAAAAAAGAGGGGTGTTATAGGTTGGACGTGTCTGTCTGGGATATCATAGCTCCCGAACGGATGGAGCGATTTCAATTTAGTTTTTTTATAAGAACGGTGAGTTTGGCGCGAGTTTTCTTAGACATGTTTCATGAAAATCGGTTGTGCCGTTTAAAAGTTATGGGGGTGAAAGTGGGGTAAAATCTGCGAATATACTCGTGTGGGGTATCAAATGAATGTGCATCGCGTTTACATTACAAAATATTATGGTGTTCTACTTTTTCTTTTTTTTATATATTTTAAATAAATAACATTATTTTGAAGTAAATTAAGAATAATAGGTATAGATGCCATCAATAGTCAGTACACAAAAACAGGGAACTACCTTTTTGTTGAAACTGTTTTTATATTCTTCTAGGTAACTTGATGATGGTATTATTTTGAGGTACAGTTACGATAGGAGCATCAAGGCCACTTGCGCACACTTCTCCATAACATACACCGTACATGCGTTATCGCTATGATTGAACTGCTGGTACTCGATACTACATAAATATAATTCTTTGATAGGAACCTACTTATTACATGTTCGCCAATAAGGTAGGTGATGTTTCTATGACAATGATAGTTTTATATCACGATGTAGAGATAGTACCTATCTATAAAAAATTGCAAGTAGAATGTGACAGAAATTCTTCAGCTAGTCCACAATAATGGCGTTAAAACAGCTTAGGCTTAAATAAGAGATTATTAGTAAGAATATTTTTCCGACTACTTATGTCTATGGCCCCAATAGGTGCCAAAGTCCAAATCAAGACTTTTATTTCCATTTATACTCAGAAAAACATAGACGTAGGGGTACGCAAAATGGCGTGGAACTGAGTAACATCTTTTTCGCTTTATTATTTTATTTAACTCGACACTGGCAAATTGTCACTTCAAGCGCAGAGTCCAATTACAAGAAACTGAACTGAACTGTAACATAGACGTCAACGCACGTAAAATGAATGAAATATTTATATAAATTAATCTATGTTCGTTTAAGTTAGTATTTATTGCGTAATGCGAATACTCAAAAAAGGTTTGTTAGCTATAATATTTATATTTCTGTGTTGGCTAAGTGGGAGGACACTCGACTTTCATTCCGTAGGTCGTGGGTTCAAACCCTGCCACGCACCTCTGGATTTTTCTTCTTGAGAAATTTATGTTCGCTTTAAACACATGCTTTAACGGTGAAGGCAAACATCGTGAGGAAATCGGCATGTTCTGAGAACTTAAAAGAGTTTGAAGGACATGTCACATTCACCAACCCGCACTTCGCCAGCGTGGTGAATAAAGGCCTAAACTCTCTCGATATGATAGAAGTCCCTGTGTCCCAGCAGCGGGAACGTTAATAGGGTGATGATGATGATTTATATTTTAGTTTGTATTTAAGACTAAAATATTTTAGTCTATACTATAAGATGGTCTTATCTTGGCTCACTCATGTTTAGATAAGAAGTGTAAACAATAGAGCATATAATTATGTTATTGTGGCTTAAGCAATAACAATAAATTTATTAGAGTATTTTGATATTTACAAACAAACAACTGTCTGCTCCAAATCTGTTACGTGGCGCAGTGAACTGTCTTTAATGATAACTTGATAAGACTTTGACCGTCGCTACTCCGAAATTATCCGAATTCGAAATCCGAAATAGGTATAGAATTGACATATTTCTACTTACCTTCGTGCTCATAGGTAAGATAGGACACATCGTCAGTTATCATGGGTTTTGAGAACGTGGTAAAAAAATCGTTGTTATAAGAAAAACTCTCTCAATCTGAAAACGCCCTCTTTTTACATCACTAACTAGGTCTTTTGACACTCAAGACATGATAAGATCCTTCTCTTTCTACTACATAATACCCGACTAATAATTAAGTACCTACGTCTAAAATATTTAATCTTAAATCGAGAAAACATATTAAATTGCATAATAACGGGCATATAAATAAGTTTCGCGTTAAACCTTGTACGTAGGAACTTGCGCACTAGTTAGCCATACCGTAGTTACAACGTAGGTAAAGTAATTGGTTTACAAACCTTGAACAAATCGATGATTGTATTCTTATCGGGAAATCTTAGTACATACGCATGTTGGTTATAGGTTATAGGTATTGCAATCGGTAAAACAATAAAATGTTTTAGGTACCTACAACAATAACCGTGAGCCCCGGGTAGGCTCTAGGTACATGCAAATAATTCTCGAAACGCTTGCTTGCGGGTTCAATACAACTCTATCTAGTCCTTAAGTTCTTGTCATGTTTGAAAAATTGTATTCTGCAAATAAACATTTGATTTGATTTGAAACATTGTACTTACCATATAGAGGTAATAAATAGTTACTCAGTGAGTGAGTAGTCAAAAGCATGTGTTACCTACGAGTTTGAACCATGTTTTAACCATGACTTTTAGAAATTTTTAACCGCCGTCAAAAAAGAGGGGTGTTATAAGTTTGACGTGTCTGTCTGTCTGTCTGTCTGTCTGGGACATCATAGCTGCCGAACGGATGGAGCGATTTAAATTTAGTTTTTGTATGAATGATTAGTTTCGCGCGAGTGTTCTTAGACATGTTTGATGAGCATCGGTTGACCCGTTTAAAAGTTATGAGCGTAAAAGTGGGGAAGGAAAACCGAAAATCTGCAAATATACTCTAGAGCGGGTCTCAAATGAAAGCGCATCGCGTGCACATTACAAACTAGTATGACTTTTTACTTTTTAGGGAACTAAGTATATACATCAATGGTCTGCAGTATATACATTCACTGGATGTAACTCCGCGTCATTTATATTTTCATATTAAACGTATGTTTAGGCAAAAATAAAGGCTCTTTATTAGAACGGGCCCGATTAAACCGGCCCCTCGGCTCAGTTAGTTCCCAGCTTAATGAATTTGATAAATTAATGGACAATTAGAAAAGTGTTTGAACTTCTTTACCGACAAATCAAAGTTATCTTCAATATTGTTAAAGTTTATATTTTATAATCTTTGAGAGCAAAAAAAACTTATCAAAAATAAACAATTATTTTAAGACGGACCTGTTATGTTATTAAATTTTTTACATTTAACGGCAGAAGTAAAATTTATTCAAAATGCTTGAAGACGTCATGACGATAACGATAAAATCAGTTTCTATGTAGACACAAATTATAATTGCCAATATTTATTAGGGCGTCGAAAGCAAACAGTAGATGACTTGGAGAAGGTCGGGGCAGGTAGGTCGATTTATCAATTGATGTTTTGTTGAATGTGACCGCGGTCGCGCCGACTGCCGGATGGGGGGTGACATTGTGTGACCGTCAGTGTTTTTATACCAGCGCTGCCTGTGGTGCTCCAAGATACTGACGCACAACGTCTGCTGCTCCAAGGTCGCTGGATTATTGCAAATAGTAACAGAATAATTATTTATTTTTGACTTGTAAACTTATTTTTTAACAATAAATTGATTATTTATTCGAAAGTAACACGTCGTTAAAGTTTAGGTGTCTGTCTATGGTCACGTGGTTAACAAATGATAATAATATTTTATCTAGTCGTAAATCATACTTTCCTATCACGTTTCCGTTCAGGCTTTTTTTAGTTCAAACACAGTAATTTAAATTAATATATTTTTTTTTTTTAAATTAATATATTTTTTCATACGCGGTATACATAAAAAGCAGTAGGGATAGGCTATTATTTTTGGGTTATTTTTAGTTTCACCCGATGTGTGTCTGTAATCAAATATTGCAAGTTGACACACTTCTTTGTGCCCTATTAAACTGCAATTTTACACGTATTATGTTATTCGCATTACATGATGGCTTAGAGCTGAACTGATGAAGCAGCTTGAAGGTGACCTGAAGACACACCCGATTCCAATGCCTTCATTTCCATAAATGTAAAACAACATAATATTATGTAATGTGGACGCGATGCCCTTTCATTTGATACCCCACACTAGTATATTTACAGATTTTCTGTTTTCCTTCCCCACTCTCAACCCCATAGCTTTTAAACGGCTCAACCGATTTTCATGAATCATGTCTAAGAACACCCGGGCTAAACTCACCGTTCATAAAAAAGAAACTAAATTGAAATAGATCCATCCGTTCGGGAGTTATGATGTAACAGACAGACAGACACACAGACACGTCAAACTTATAACACCCCTCTTTTTTGGTCAGGGGTTAAAAAGCAACCCGAGTTTGGGATCGTTAGATTTTTACTGTTGAGTGTGTCTCGGGTGTTATAAACATATTGGCAATGTTTAATATCATTAAGAGCTTGTTTCACAAAATCACACACAAAAAAAGGTTAGTTATGTCAAAAGCTAAGTTATTTTAATTTATTATATTTTTACTATTGTTTAACTTTACTGGGAGATACTGAAAGCCTTCAGACCTCTGTTTATTTAATAGCACACTTGCCCACATACAAATTGTGATTTTTTATGTGGGCTTATAATCATGTAAACGCTTGATATGAAGTACGCTCCCTAATGTCATTCTAATAAACGGGATTTACTTACGTAATGAATAATAGTTGTTAAACTTTCGACGATTATAATTAATCGACCTATAATTTTACTTTTTTGTACCTTGTAACTAACCTCTTATCTTCTTATTTTGTTCCAATGCTATAAATATATTGTCAACTAGAGCGGCCCGCCCCGGCGCGGCGTCGCACGGGTAAAAAAAGTTCCCGGAACTGTTCCTTATTTTCTCACCGTTTAGACCTACCCTGGACTACGACAAACATTTTAAAACCAAAATCAGCTCAATGGGCCCAGCCGTTCTAGAGTTTTAATCAGACTAACGAACAACAATTCATTTTTATGTATATAGAAGATATAGATAATGATCATCTGACAATTAAATAAAAATATTGATTTATTGGCGATGCATAGATTATCCGCACGCCTCTAGCGGCAAAATTTAGAAACTGTCTAAGAACGACACTTTGTTTATTTGTTGAAGTTATATCTGATTTGTATCTATTACTAGCGGCCCGCCCCGGCGTCGCACAGGTAAAAAAAGTTCCCGGCAATTTTTCCTTATTTGCTCACCGTTTACACCTACCCTGGACTACGACAAACATTTTAAAACCAAAATCAGCTCAATCGGCCCAGCCGTTCTCGAGTTTTAACCAGACTAACGAACAACAATTCATTTTTATTTATAAAGATTATTAATGATGTTTTTCCCTGACGTATATTGTAAGATAATTGACAAAGTGTCGTTCTTAGACAGCTTCACAATTATGAAACTAGAGGCGCAACTTAGAATCTTTGCATCGTCAATAGTATATGCTTATTTATTGATCCACTCTAACGTCCAGCGCCCGCGGCGTAACTAGGGACTTACGTCCCAGCGCGCGTTACGCGCGCCGAGCGTGAAAAACGCCGCGTTTTTTCCGTTAAAACTATTTATCACATAAAAAGTACTAAACCTATTTCAAAACCAAAAATGTATTTATTTTATTTATTATAATTATATAAACTTGAATAATAATATGAATCATCATACCTACATCTTCATTTACTAAAAAATTATCAAACATAGGATGGTAGCATTTTTAGACTGATTTGGAGACCTATTTTGATAAATTTATTTAAAATACTTCCTCTGAACATTTAATTATTATTTTGGTACCGTTTTAATGGGGTTGGAGTCTAGTTTTTTCAATAACATATTTAATTTTAATACAGATATCACAAGTAAATCATAAAGAAATTAACTTGCGAAAAATAGGAAAATGGCGGAAAATTTCTCTCGCTTTATTGTCAAAATAATTTTTTTTTCATAATTTTTGTTGCCAGGTATGGGTTTTTCTAATTAGAATTTAGTAGAATAATTATTGACAATGACATCTGACATTGACACTAGCAACTTGTCTTATTAGAAAATAAAGAAAATCCGAAATAAAAAAACCAAAAACTCATGTGGCACTCTAGTACCATGGACGTTAGTCGGCATAAAGTTTTGTGGCACTACAGTACCACTGGACGTTCAAGTGGTGATAGAACCATATGATAATCAACATGTCAATGGTAGTTCCATATCAGACAAGTCACACGTCCACACTGCGGATGTTATTGTGTTGAGTGGATCTCTGTATATTGATCACTTGCGTCAATGCAACTTAAACAATGTTTTATGTAGCTGTAACTGTAAACTACATGGACTGAAAGCATAATTCAATCATAAACACTAGCATGACCATATAAAAGCTCCTGGTTAGTATTGACTCACTGAGGTAGCTACAGGCTAAAAGTACCTATGCAGATTATATAGTTTGATTCAACAGGTACGTATTCTCCCCAATCCTTGAATGAGTCAGAGTTTCCATTACAGTACAGTACATGGTTAGTCACTCTGTACGAGGTACAGGAACACTAATGATAGTAGTGAGAAGTTTGTTTTTTTGCCAAAGGGGCCAACTGGCCTATACACACAAACACCTAACAAACTTACGTCTAACAAGCCCGCCGAACACATAAAGTTAAAAAAATGCTTATAAGCCCATCAATCTAATTTTAAGTACATATTGTATCATTGTAGACGCAGGCTGCTTACAACCGAAACTAGGCCATATTGTATCTGAGGGAGTCTGATAGTATTACGTTACAGCTAACCGTTATCAAAAACAGTGCAGTTTCCAAAGTAGTTTCAACGATTAGCTGGATTGTCATTGCGATGCATTCTTCAACATGGCTGTCCATGTTGCCGTATCGTACCACTACTGAAAATATTATATATAATATACATATATAAATACGCGTATATAATAGAGCGTAGCGAGCGTACCATGGCAGTGGCTGCCGAAGCGCCATATATCCTCGATTTGTATAAGTGAATGAAAAAGTTGTTGTTATGTCAGGTAGCCACAGCCACAGGTGTTATGATTCAGAACTAAAATTGTCAAAGAGGAGGCTAATATCTCGCATTATGGTTAGCCGTTATGAAAAACTTATGGCGTCGAATACATTCCGGCGGTTTTTTAATCAGTCGCATTCAATCTGTCTAAACTTTGAAAAAATATTAAAGAATGGTCCTGTTTTTGATAACGGTTAGCCGTTGGATTATACGATCCGACTACGACACCTCTCTGAGGATGTTTCTATCTTCAGCACGAGACTTTAAATAATATTAATAAGACCTGATAAAAAAAAAAGTGTGTGTGTGTCAGCTACGACGCACGATTGGAGTTTACTCCTTACGAACGATAATTTTGATATATATCGAATAGAAAAAAAGGGTAAATAAACGCATCTGCTAAAATGATAAGAGAAACAAACATTATATCTGTAATTATTCGGATTATTTATATTACTTCAATAAAGCGTATTACATAAAGTATGTTACAAAATAATATAAATAAAATACAGTGAGACTAAAAGTATCGCGCAAAGAGGAGACCCCGAGAATGAGATACGCTGTGTAATGTATTCCATCTCATTCTTTTATAGTATATGTTTGTCTCTTTCTTTACTTGTTACACTTGATTTTACTCCTCATAAAATTTCCGTACCGGGCCTTATAACTCAAATCGTTTCTAAAGGAGTAAACTCCAATAAGTTATAGAACTAAATTCTCCTCGTACTTCGACATCTTCATCTCCGATAGAGCTATAATATTTGGTTTGAGCTGCAGCAGGTTAAAGGTACAAGCTAGTAGCGACCGGAGTCTCCATTCAGATACTCCGCCTATGTGTCTATCATAGCACAAATTATGATGATGATGATACTTTATAGTCGTAGACGAAAAAAGCTTTTAATGTTACGTGAGTATTGAGAATGTGCAAAATATTTTTCTTTTGCAAGGTAGTATCAGGAAATACAACAAAAAAGATAAACTATAAAACTTTTTTGCCAAATATTAAACGAACTTCAAAACGGAAACTGAAAAGTAAAAAATAAATAAACTTTACAAATCATTTTGACATTATAAGTGATAATTAAAATAAACATAAACAATTAAATAATTAAGTATTTAATAATTTGGAAGTTGGTTTAATTTTTGGCAAAACAGTTTTATTTCACGATTTTTAGCGAATATACCTTATAGAGTTCCTTTGACTGTCCTTCATTTTCATCATCAGACCCCTAATATCAGTCAAAACCCATTAAGATGAACGGTCTCAGTAATATAAGTTAATCAAGCCCAAACACAAAGTACTTGCTGTAAATCGTTGAGGAGTTCCCTCGACCGCCTTTCCCTCCATCATCAGATCAACACCAGACCCTCATTAATAAAAGGGCTTTAAAATTCATTATATTGAATAATATTAAGGAACACACAAGTCGGAAAGACAATTTTTCAAGTGTGTTTCCTTCAATTTCTTCAGGATTCCACCACCAGATCCAGGTTTCCTTACCATGGGACCACCCTTGGGATACTCCCTTTCCAACAAAAAAAGAATAATCAAAATCGGTTCAAAACGACAAAGTTATCCGCGGACATACATAAAAATATATATGTATATATACTGTCGAATTGAGAAACCTCCTTTTTTTTGAAGTCGGTTAAAAAAGACTCTTAAACATATTAAAAAACCCAACAAATCATAAAAAATTGCTGAATAAATTATGATATGTTTTTATTTTTCTATAAACCTACTTTTTCCTTACGGAAATATATGATTCAAGTTTTTATGTTGTCAGATGGACAGCGTAATATTTTTGACTCTACCTAAGGCCTATACGCAACCATACCTATTGATATAAATTAAAATTAAAATTCCCTTTGATAAATACATTGTATAATTAAAAAATCCTCCGCTCAATTGTGGATATTAATCTTAATTTAGGTACTGTACTGTAAAATTTTCAGAGTTTTACAGTTGCAGGCAGATTAGAGTATTATGGTTACAGTACGACTACGCGCATAGACTCGTGGCGCCGAATAATAAGTCACATTTACACAATTCAACAACAACAACGATGATATTGTTTTGAATTTCCCTTTGTTCGCAATAAGAAAGCCAGGGCACTAGTTACATAGGTAAATAGTGTCTAATAAATAAGTCATGAATTTCATCTTATTTCTTGGTAAGAGGAACGACCTTTGACATTACAGTCTCGTAACCAGCTGCAAATAGCTCCTTAAGTGAATTAGAAATAGCACGCGTTTGGCTGTGCGATGCAACGATGCTTATAATTAGCGGTGCACAAAGTGGCTTTGAAGGAATTGGGTCGGTGCGAGCGGGGCGCGGGGGACGCGGATTCGCGTAACGTTACGTCAGCGGCCGTCGCCCTCGCGCCGGTCGATGACCCGTGGCTATCTCTAGCGCTAGTCGCATGCGCATATACGTACTACGCTACAACTTCAAGGAAGGTGCACAATCAATCATAAACTGTTTTTATGACAGTTATTATGAATAACATGAATGGGTTCAAAGGTAATGATCCCGATAATTATATTTATATTGCCAAAAACAGTTATCGTCTGATATCATATATCAACATTTATCCCATGCACGAAGCGTCTTAATTATTATTTGAAACAACAATGCGGAAATGGAAATGGCTCTACCAAATACTGTATGACGATTTTTATAGAAGCCGTATACATGGATTATATACGAAATTATGAATGTATTAAAGTGTAGTGTAAAGCAGACTTAATATGAACGGTGTCACCCGCCTCTATGAGGTTGTCGACCTCATTCTTACAGTTCTTCTGTATGGCAACGGTTGAACCGCTGAACTGTAGGGTATTTCTATATCTATACCTAGATGGTCTATACAGCTTAGTGTCTATCTATGTTTAGCAAACGGGAATTCGTACGGTTCGTTTAATATTAGAGTTAAACAAAAGATCGCTTCACTGATGCCTATGGTTACTAGAATCTGTTTCTTGGTCATTGATTAGGCTAGGAAGTATCATGTTGCCTCTAGTGGGAGTCAACGAACTCGGTTAACAAATCATCGATTATCTAGTTTGATATGATACCGACGAGGTACCTACCTACTGTGGAACAACTTCTATTGCTTTTGTGTAACTGTGTGTTGAGAAATGTTTTGTGTCAATAGTGATGAATTAAAATACCATGTATATGTTTGGAAATAAGTGACATCAGAAAGGCGCCAAATTCCGAATTTCTGACTGATTTATAATATAACTCTGGATGAAATATTAAATCGTTAACTTTGACTTTGTAGATGAGATCGCAAATTTTGCTACGGAACCTGTCGGCGATGATAAAACTTTAATTAGTTCATTACGTGTTATAATAATCTTGTAAATCTAATGTTCACATACTACATACATATATGTATGTAATAACAATTATTTTCCGTGACATAAAATAAACATTTTTTTTTTATATAAATAATCTTGTGTATTTCTCTAACAGTCGCAAAATAAGGCATTAGACAGTAATAAAAGCGTAATAGAATTAAACCGATTTTGTTGACAAACAAACTTAAAAATTCTATAGACAAGTTATATATCAATCAATCAATCATTCATTCATTTATTATTGATTGATATAACTTCCTGATAACATCAAATTATAATCAAATGTTTGTTTATCAAGTTATTGCATTGTAATTGTAATGCAAACATGTTAACATATGTTTGTAAACACACTTAAAAATTGTTTTTCCTAACTTGAATTCTAGAACTCATTCTCTTTGCTTATTCTTCAATTCTCAACTTTTAAAATGGATATATTAAATCTTCGGCCAAACCTGCGCGACCAAAGCGACTGCCGATCTGCCGCGGGGCGGACGCTTCCCATACTTTTCTATGGCTCTCACCTATGCGCCCACAGAGCGGGACTTTTTCTGGCAAATATATCCCACGATGCAGACGCTCCCGCGTCGCGTCCCGCTTTCCACGTTGCTGACGCGTAGGTTCAGACAAAGCCCTTATTTAGGAATCAATTTAAATAAGTAGAGTTCAAAGTTGTGTAGGTTCTATTGAACCTTAACATAGTAACTTCATTTTGCATCTGTCTTCGTCTAAATGAAAGAGGACGGGATCGCGTGGAGGATACAATTCGAATTCGCGTGAAGGTCCTTTTTCAGATAAAATATTCATCTTGTTCAGCTGTGAAAGAAAAGTTTTGAAGCAATACAATTTCAACCGCGATTTCTCTATCCTTAAAACGACAGTTGGTTCGTTTTATTCTTATTCCATATTTAGTTTGTAAAAGAATACCTTCTTACTAAATTAAAAAAAAAACGTTTATTTATTAAACAAGGTTTTGTAATTGCATGGAACATATAATGCATACAAAATTTCAGCTCAATAGGGTATTTCACCCACGAAAGGAAAATAAATGTATGATTCCGTAAAAAATAAATGAAGTAGGTACTTACCTACGTTTTTAAATGTCTGTACCTAAACGCTATTCGCCTTATTCGACGTGACGTGACGTCACTCCTGTATTACACTAAGTATATTTCTGTCGTTGTCTATGTCCTGTCTTCTCAAATACTGTTACTTGGTAATGGTCTATCGTACTCGTAAACAATACGACTGCGAAATACCATGTAACAGTATTCGCGTCACGAGCCGAAACAGCATGACAACTAGTGTTTCCGCGCGCAAATTCAGAATAATAAATAAAAATAAGTTTAAAGGTAATAAACATTTTACTGCTTCATTGCGACCTTAGGATTAATGTAAAACGGTTTAAAAAAGGTGCACTTAATACCCTATCGTAAGCCGGGAAGTGGGTCAAAAACTTTCAAGATTTGATTACAGACATACATCAGGACAGGTGAAACTAAATAAAATTTTCAATGGATTTTTGCAAGACTTTCAACATGTGGACATATTTAACGACAGTCTAAGTGGAAGTTTGAACCTTGTGTTTTGCTTTTGTGGATTATCCATAGAAAAAATTGCTAGTTTTTTTGTTAATTATTTTATTCTGCTATTTATTTTCGGTCTTCATCGCATAAAAAACTTTTGTTACCTAAACGCATACATAAAATCGATAACAACGAGTTTGAATATGTAATAAGTTGAAGTATATAAATGTAAATTATGTATAGTTAGCGTGTGTGTTCTCTTGTAAACTAACTATACAATGTGTGTGTAAATATATCAATCAATAAAAGCTTATACCTAAAATGGAAAGCTTTCAGAATGTTACGAAAACTCTAAAACGCTACGGTTAACTTTGTCATGTTGTGTTTGTTAGTAAAATCTGAAAAAAAGTGTCTGTAATTATAGCATAGGTCGAAAAATAATCGCGCTAATTTCTAGGTAAGCAATAACACAAAACCACTACTTATCTAATAAAATATTAAACAAAAAAAAAGTTAATTATATAGCACATTTTTTTAGTAAAATGAAATAACAAACTTACGAAAAATTCTCTAAAATCTAAAGTAAGAATAAATGACGGGTCGTATCAGCCTATTCTTTGAACGACCATTTTAAACAGAGGACATTATATCTGAAATTGAATAGGTATTGATAAATATTACAATTGAGGATGCGAGTTGAACCTAATTTCAACTAGAAAACTTACCAGACTACTGAAATTATTCCATACGATTCTGAATGCAGAATGGCAGGCAAAAGCCAATATAGAGCAACATGTTATTAAACCATCTGTGCCCATTTTCTTTTGTGAATTCTAAAATGGATAACTAAAATCCATTGACCTGATTTCCATTTCTCCATTCAAATTCACCAAACTTGGCGAAGAAATTCCGACATCCGGAAGCAAAATAACAAACGACTGTAACTAATAGATTAGATTGAAAAAAGTGGTAGAAAGCTAGAGGGGGCGAAAGTAGGACACTTTCATTTTCGTTCATTTCTTTTCGGATGCAACGCGTTGAACATTTGCTGTGCTGCTTAGCACGTATCCATTACCTCCTTTCTTTGCACACTTAGCAGTGGAACTCTATTCCGATATGCTCGTCAATTCCGTTCATTCCAATTAATACACTAATTTGCATTATAAAATATTTTTTAGCTCTTTTATTTCCTGTGCAAACCAATTTGATCACAATCTTTACGGTTTATTGACATTAGACGGTTCAAAATAAATACACTAATTATGTAGCTGCTCATTTTATCTTAATTTAACCTATATAGGTTAAATTAAGATAAAATGAGCAGCGTGCAGTAACTATACTAAGCTTGCATATTTACTACCTATACAAAATGCAGTCATCAGTCGATCAATGCAAAGACGTGAGAAAGTGAAAATATATACATATTTGACACAAGCAGATGCGGTAGGAACCTAGTAGTTATGCCATGTGAATAAGTTCATGAATAATAAATTTCAAATCAATCAAAATGAAGCGCCGCATATTAAAATGTGAACCGGATTTTGGGCGATTAGTTTTAGTTCACAAGAGAACTGCGAAAATGTTGACGTCGGTCGCAGCGTCGACGAAAGTGCGCTTTCTAGTCTACTCTTGAGAGTCACGCCAATCACGCATAAAAGGAATTTTCTAATGATAATTGAGTGTTACAGCCTATATATTAAATATAATAATTTTATATTAAATATTATGGATATTTGGTAAGGAATACGTAAAATGTCTAAACTAACATGCCCTTGGTGGGATTGTGACAGATGTCAGTGCATTCTATTATTCTAATGAAAAAAGTATGTGATTTTATACCTTTTGATTGCAATGAAGCCGTAAATAATTGACTTTCTGTATAATTTCAAAATGTATCAAAACCAAAACGATTATACAAAATTATTTATAAAGAATACATGAAAGCACGCTTAGAAAACAATTTATGTTTTGCGTGAATTGCGTGAGAGCAAAAAGCATTCTAGATAAAGATAAGTCGTAGATCAATTAATTATGTGCACTGTACCGTGCATTGTGTTGTGCGTATCTAACACTGTGTTAGTAGATCAAATAAATATCCCATTATATTTAACATGTAATTCTCTATATATATTCTAATACACAGAATACATGGATATGGAATAAACACGACCCGACTAACTTTCTGCGGAGAAAGGGTCAAAAAGTGCAGCGAAATTGCGTATTGGAAAAGGTGAAACTTGAAGAAATCGGCGGGATGCGATGTTTATTGTAACGAGGCAAGTATCAGGCGCGAGCGCAAGAGAAACTGAAAGTAATGGCGCCGCATTCAACCCACTTTCACTGCTCCGGTGCGCAGGCGCCCACTGCGCCCTACACTGCGCTGGGAAAGCCTGCGTAAGTAGGCAAACAAACGTGTTCACGGGCTTCGATTGCGTCGACTTACCATGGTAATTGCGATTATTGTTATTCAGATAAACATAAAAAGGTAACGCGACACACATACTGATGCTATTAGGTGAAAGTGTTTGTAAAATTTATGCTGAGATTACTTTCTTTGAGGTGAAACTTTGTAGGAGGGAGTTCCAATCTAGACCAATCCGCAATGGGTTGGCGGCGGCTTGATATAGCTCTAGATACTACCAGCACCCTAGTTAGAGGAAACATAGAGAAAGTTCACTTCTAAACCTGCATAGGAAAGTTTGTTTAACAAGATATATCGCAATACGCTACGACAATAATTGTCAGCCCAGTAAAGGTCCTTTGCATTCATAAAATAATAATCTAGTTTTTGTTATTCCTAAATTGATAATGATGATGTTCAAAAACCGCAATACTTCAGATTTTGTACGAATAAAGAAGAGGATTTCTATGGGTTTACATTTTTTTTTTTTTTATATTATTGATAAGCCTTCAGTTGACTACAATCTCACCTGATGTAAAGTGACGATGTGGTCTAAGATGGAGCATGAAGGCCTAGAAGATGGCTTCTCCGGACCACATTACGAAACACGAAAAAATCGCTTCACGCACTGGCTCAGCCCGAAGGGTGGTGACAAGCCGCGGCCGAAGCCTACCACCAGAGACTGTTCTTAGCACCACCCGGAGGTCACGTAAGAATTCAGAGGGTTACCACTGAAGGACGTGAACAGAAAAACCTCCAAAAATATTCTATATGTTATTTAAATTTTGCGTGAACTCGATTCGAGTCGATATTTTAAATTATTTTTACAATGTTATCGAGACAGGATCAGATAGTGGGAAGATGAGTTATCTCAAACTATAGAGATACATTTTTGCATTTTAAAGTTAATTATCACATATTTTTACTTGGCTTTTATAAATATTTTTTTTGTATTTATTGAAGTTTATATGATGATTTGAGATAAAAATATACCTAGCCTTGGGATAGGCTTTACTTTATTTATTAAATGTTAAACAATTATCTTATCTTTATATATATAATTCTTCTGTGAGTGTGTATGTCACTGAACTTCTCTCAAACGACTGGACCGATTTTGATGAAATTAGTTGTGTGTGTTCAAGGGGATCTAAGAATGGTTTAGATTCACAATACGGTCAACTGGATATTGTTTTTTGAGACGTGGGACGTATATATATAAAATTCTCGTGTCACGGTGTTTGTTATCTAACTCCTCCGAAACGGCTCTACCGATTTTCGTCATCCGAAGCATGCATATCGGCCAGGGTGGAGATTCGGAAAACATATATTTTTTATCCCCCTAAATGTTAAGGATGGTCCATCTTAAATTTTTTTAATATGATTTTTTTTATTATACAGCATACAAAAATACATACAACCCTAAACATCCAAAAAAGACGAGCAACGCCCGCGCCGTGGCGTCGTGGCTAGTCTGATATATGAAAGTGTTTGCAAATTTAAACGAACAATCGTTTAAATTTGACTTTGACAATGCCAAATTGATTGATTCATTTGACTTCTTTTAGCGTAAGTACGTACCTCAGAACAAAGAAACCTAATCTACCTGTAGGTAGTAGGTGAATAACAAATTAAGAGTGAGTATTGTAAGAAATTAATCATTCCTTCCCTTTTCATTGTAACACAGAATGATAACTCTGGAATAATGCCAAATAAATACGATTACCAATTACTTACAAACTTTCATTAACACCGGTAGACCTGGCACTGGTGTGGATGAATCAATTTTAGCAATCTGCCTACGTACAGACTCAAATCTTAATATTGTTATTGCTTATATGGTTATTTCGTTTATATATTTTTTTTAATTTTTTTTTTTTTTTTACTTGTAAACAACGAATTAAGACGCTATAGTGCATTGAAGTTTCGTGACGTGACATACTTTTTTTTATGTAGTTATCATGCCACAACAACATTATGATGAATTCATGATCATGATTAAATGTGCATTAAACATTTCTGATCAATGTACATTTGAACTTTGATCACAGTAGTTGAAAACACCATTGTACTTATTTGGGAAACCCGAAGAAGGCAACGTGTTATTCACTTTACCACTGCTGAAGACGAAGATAGATGCAAACATTCATTTAAAGCCTGATGCAAAGCGTTTCGTCTGACAGCAGGCAATCGGAATCAATGAGGAAAAGGTGGCAATTTATGGAGCGCTTAGGTACTGTCTCCGTGATAGACATGAAAGGCGGAAGTAATTCTTGATCGTTGCGAGTGAAATTTATTTTAAGAATTGCATTTCAACATGTGCTTCATCAAATATTGTAATGTTGTATTTCTCATGATATACTAGCGGCCCGCCCCGGCGTCGCACGGGTATAAAATTTTCCCGGAAATTATTCGATTTTTTCTCGCCGTAAAAACCATCCTATCTCTCAAGTTGGATCGAACTGCACATGGTGTGCGAATTTTATTATAATCAGTTAAGTGGTTTAGGAGTCCATTGAGGACAAACATTGTGACACGAGATTTATATATATTAAGATATAATATAAATATAAACAAAATATGGGAAATATCGGATAATTTAAAAAACCGTCAAATCATGGTATGTTTCCCGTTTTAAGTCATAATATTGAATTTCTAATTTTAAATATCGTTAGAGAGGCAGATTTAGGAATCTATATAAATAAAAATGAATTGTTGTTCGTTAGTCTGATTAAAACTCGAGAACGGCTGGGCTGATTGAGCTGATTTTGGTTTTAAAATGTTTGTCGTAGTCCAGGGTAGGTCTAAACGGTGAGCAAGAAGGAAATATTGCCGGGAACTTTTTTTACCCGTGCGACGCCGGGGCGGGCCGCTAGTCAGTAATAAAGACATATTGAAAAGCTATTATAGTTTCGCCGCAATATGGACTGAATACCAAATGGACTGGCCACCGATAATCCAAATCTAAGGGCGCTTTCAATTTGGGCGTTTCGCGACGTTCGTCTGCGGCGCGGCAAGCGGAGCGTTCGATTGTTTTCAAACAAAAGCACCGCGCCGCAGACGCAAGTAAGCGCCGTAAAAGTAGAACCAACATATTCAAATACAAAAATTACTTGACGACGATTACCAAAATGTTGTTCAGTACCAAAATTGAGGTCAATAACATAGCACTGAACGCTAAGTTTGATAGTAGTCGCAAGTACGTGTTGCTTTTGGTTCAGTGACCGGAACTTCCAACAAAAAAGACAACGCGCCGAATTTCGCGTCCAACCGCACAAAGAGTTGGAGAGCTGAACTGACCTGAATCAGAAAGTTATGAAGTTTGGCTACCAAGTTGCAGTTTAAAGTTTTTTTTACGTTTTCGTTAACACACTTAATTGCCATTTATAAATGGATATCTACCATGTCATCTAAAAACCTAGTAAGCCCATTTTAATACGAATCAATTTTGTCTCTTTCAAACAAACCTTAAATTATACAACATAAAATACATAGCAGCTTTCATTAAACCACTTAATAAGATTGTCATATTTCGTTTGTATTTTAATGCTTTCTTACAAACGTGCCAAACAATTTTTTATAGCTAGCGATTACAGCGATTAAAGGATATGAAGCTAATTCTTCACTTTTAAAGATAAAATGTAACTTTACTGCTATTAATGGAAAGGTATGCCTATTCCATCTTGAGAACTGTGACTATCTACATAATTTACATATTTATAAGCTTTCATATTTATACGATTGGTGTAATGTTATGTTAACAGAAGTTTAATGCAGCCGTTTTTAAACTGTATCAATCCCCGACTAATCTTATTACTTATGCTTACCACAACATTATTATTGTAACGCAAACTTAGCCATACAACAGTATCATTTTTACTAAATCAATTGTAAAAATATGGATTACTTATTTAAGACAACTCGAGAACTACTGGACCTATTATTATCTTTAACGTGCAAGTACATAATGACAAAAACAATCATCAATATCCGAAAAAAGTTCTTTATGTTTATAGGTATGTAAGAAATGTAACACGGGTATAAATTGGATTCATAAAAATGGCTATTTCTGGCTAATATAACTGAATTGGCAAAATTTCTATAAACTTATTCATGATTTTAATTTATTAATTAATGAAGCGCGTTTTTTATCAAACGTTCTATTAACCTCATATAAGTCAAATATGTTTATGCATACGCGGTAGTTCATAACCTCCTATGGATAAAGTCCTTCAGATAAACACATCTGCAAGTCCTAATTCGTTATTATACTATTTGTAGACTCAATAGCACAGCAAATCCTATAGTTATTAATACAGGAATAAGAAGTGCTGGATAAGAATTTGTATAGGAAACGTGAACATCGACGATGCTACCAACTGGTGCCATCAATTTTAATGTTTTACCGGCCTTATCGGTTTTATCGGCCTAACATTTAAAATGTAAAATGACGCATAAGTGCTGCCACCTATAAGTTGCTGCACGTTCCCTATATATGCGGTCAATAATGTTCAATATGATATTATAAAAAAGTCAAGGACAGAGTTGTGATGGCCTCGCTAGCGCCGGCGGCAGGCAGCGGTGTCGCTGAACCCGGCCAGTCAAGGGCCTCGGTCGACGACCGCGCGCCCCGGGTTTCGCCACAATACACGCATAAAACGGTCAGCCCTCAATTTACTAGTTCCATACTAGTTTTTTGTAAAACTGCATATGTATTACGTTTCTCATTATCAGTTATAATGAGAAACTTTTGGTTTAACAGCATAATGGCGCAAGTTCCTAATTAGAAACTTAATCACTCGTATAATTATTGTAAGAGTTGCGATAAGGTATTCCGTATAGAATCCGAATTAAATTCAGGAGAATACACAGTGTATTGACATGACGGTTTGGTCATTAAAAATACCCTCATAAACCAAAGACATATTTTGTATTAATTTCAATAAGCTGTAATATAAATATTCTACACAATTCACACACTAGAATTAATTCTTGTATACGTATTTAGTTAACATCATAATTATCATCGCACACTTATTAAAATATATGAACATAGTAGGTACGCAATCTAAGTTGATGCTCACTTAGTTATTTTTTCTTGTACAACACAGGGTGTTAAGGATATTTTAGATCAGAAACAAGTTCTAGCTAAACATTTAAACACTGATTCCTAAGCGGGCATTGGAACCAGTAAAACCTTATAAGCCGCATTTTTTTTTATTGATAAGCCTTCATTTGACCACAATCGCACCTGATGTAGAGTGACGATGTGGTCTAAGATGGAGCATGAAGGCCTAGAAGATGGCTTTTCCGGACCACATTACGAAACACGAAAAAATCGCTTCACGCACTGGCCCAGCCCGGAGGGTGGTGACAAGCCGCGGCCGAAGCCTACCACCAGAGACTGTTCTTAGCACCACCCGGAGGTCACGTGTAAGGATTCAGAGGGTTACCACTTACGGACGTGAACAGACAAAACCTCCGCAAGGGACAGTCAAATGTTACTAGTTACATATTTCTCCAAAGCCTTAAATAAAACCGATCATAACAGCTATCATAACGAATGCTAACTCCTAATCTTTCAGACCAGATCTAGTGTTATTGTACAAAATATAATATATAGAGCATATTTTAATTACTACTTAATGAAAACATACGCATGAATCGTGGGTGTACGGTACAATGCACACAGACGCGACTAACTGATGAAAATCTTTGTTAGAGTAATAGCCAATTCCCACACGTGAATCATGCCGTTACATCCGAATGCGACGACAAGCCAAATAAGGTCATTTTAACCGTTATTACATTAACCATAACTCCTATGTAGATCCGCTACTTTGTACCAATACAAAGAACATTAAACTATGATAAAGTGTTTTAGAAGGTCTATTGAAGATTTAACAATATCTATTTCTATCTATCTTTACTAATATTATAAAGGGAAAGAGTTTGTTTGATTGTTTGTTTGCTTGAACGAGCTATCAGGAACTGCTGGTCCTTTTGCTAAATTTATTTCAGTGTTGGATAGCCCATTTCTCGAGGAAAGCTACCGCGGGAATATTGGTTGTTGTCGCGGGAAAATGCATAAAACATGGGCAACGCCGTGTCGTGTAAGGCTACTTTGATTGTAAAGCAAGAACAACAGTTGTTATTTTGTATTTTAGAATAGAAATGGTCTTGGCATTTTGGCGAAGCTTAACAATTAAACTCTCACGCTAAAATATGAATTCATATGAGAAATTGGAAATTTCTGAGTCAAAACTTGCATAATGTCTCTATCCGAGTTTTAAGCTATGCCTATATCGAATTTCATATAAATGAAATTGGTTCAGGCCCTGAACCAATTTCATTTATATGAAATTGTTCAGGGGTTGTTTAAGAAGTAAAAGACAGATTAAGGATGACAACAATTATACGCATCATATAAACTAAAACTCAAATAATCATCACAAAAACAATATCTAATAATTCGAGCACATGCACTTCTATACATATTGTAGGGGTAGGCATACAAGTCTAAATTTTGTATGTGCCTCTGTGTTGTAGAGTCGCCTTCACCAAATGTGTATTTTCAAGATTATCCATGGATAATTTAATTGCTTTGCATTGTGGGATTTTGATACCTATGTTTGTGACTACCTGGTATTGCCTGGCACGTAGCAGTAAAGACGACTCTTCAGTACAGACTTACAAAATAAATATTTGTTGCCCATATCTACACTTCCACGTGTTACAACAGATTCATTAACATGATTGAAATGCATATGTATGACAACATTATAATAGTTTATAGGTGTGCAAATATTACGTATTTACACGGTGTTTACTGGCGTCAGCTCACGCGTGCGAGCATGAATAGTAGGTTTCATTGAGCAAGCTGCAGCGTCCAATCGGTCAAATAATGTGGCGTGCAAGTGGGGCGCGCCGCGGCCGGTCGTCGAACCTCGGCCCGTCAACACGCGTGCCACCTCATGCAACACTCGCACTTTGATCACAATAAACATCCATTTCATTCATTATTTTTATTAAAATATAAATATTTTCGGACAATACACACAACAACATCTAGCCCAGAGGCAAGCTCTAAGCTTGTGTTACGGGCTAGACATCTAATACACTTAATTTAATGGACATACAGATATTGATATTTTTTAATTAATAAGTATATGTGTATGAATAGATAATTACACATTATACTTATTAAATAAAAATATTGGTAGAGCTATGACTCTATCACATATCTTCATTTTCTTTCTTGTTAAAGTTGTGTTCTTAAAATAAATACAAATGCACAAAATATTGAATACAATTTTGTTTTTTTGTTAGAAAAACCCGTACGGATAATTTATTTATTTATTTAAAGATCTTAGGAAAACTTACAGCTAATACATTAAGGTAGTAAAAACAAATATCTGCACATAGGTGCACACTTAAGGCCAATTAAAAGTTATCATCAAAAATAATTAAAAATAATTATGTTATCATTAAAAATAAGAAATAGCTTGCACAGCACAGGTTGGGATAAACTTGATGATTTTAGAAACATACCCTACGGTAAGAATCATTACATTATAGGTAACCAGGATTAACAAATAAGTTGTTTACATATTATTTAGCATTCCTGTTAAAGAACCCATTAAGGATAATGACCGGCGAGAGGTTAATCGATTCGTGGCTCACCTGCGGAGTGCGGACCTAACTGTCGGTTACGTACGCGAGGCTTTGTTCAGAGCGGACTGGCCGTGAACGTGGTCGCTCACCCGCCTCACTAAACTCGCCGCTTTATCGCGCGGGGGCGGCTCACGTCCACCAGATTTGTGGAAACATTACACGATCCATCCACGACACAATGACTCCCGTCACAGATAAACAGCCAAACAACTAAATTAAGGTAGAGTCGAAACGGTGAAGACGCTTTTACCACGGTAATACCTTTTACTCAACGATTTTCGAGAACAATGTTGCGCATGCAGTGCTGTGAGAGGTTTAATTGATTTCAAAGTGTTCGCTAAAGTAATAAAATACCGTAACATATGGCAATTCGGACCGGGAATTATTCCCGGACCAATCCCAGCATCTGTTACCCTAAGGCTCTTGAACCTGACATGACTCAAATTCATTGGCGTTTAAAAAATAAAGATAACGGCAAGTGCAATATTTACTCCTTATTACAGAACACTTCAATCAAT
Organism: Gymnoscelis rufifasciata; assembly: GCA_929108375.1. Taxonomy (NCBI): domain Eukaryota; kingdom Metazoa; phylum Arthropoda; class Insecta; order Lepidoptera; family Geometridae; genus Gymnoscelis; species Gymnoscelis rufifasciata. The sequence continues at coordinate 7,705,909 of OV815308.1, read as the reverse complement.
CCTAATGGATGATGAACGTTTATGGATTTTTGCACATGTTACACCCTTACTACATATTTATTATATGTATATAACTAGCTGACCCGGCCCGGGGTTAACTAAATCTTACACATCCTGAAGAAATTATACATTAAAACCTTCCTCTTGAATCACTCTACCTAATGCTGAAAACTATTTGTAGATCCGTGTATCGTTTGAGTATATCATATAAAGACAGACAGACGCAACGGGGAATTTAATTTATAATATGTATAGAAGATTTGGGTCTAAATCATAAAAAAAATGTTTAGCTAAGAACATACGTCAAAGGTATTTTCCTTACAATATCTTAATCGAAGAGGTTAGGCATTAGGTAATCAAACTGAGGTGTGGTGTGGGAAAGAGGAGAAGGCTCCCAGGAGGAGGCGCTAGGTCACATCATTATCCGCGTTATGTCTATCTATAGCCTAGTTACATATTTGAGGGGAGAGGTCACAAACTCAAGGTTATCGTGCTATATTTCTTCAATATCGAGCAAACAATTGCTCATTAAATTAGACCAGCTCTTAAAGGTTAGGTCGTTGCGATGAGGTTAGTGTAATAAAGTTATGTCTTAACAAAAAAAATATGTACCTACTACCACCCATCTTTGTCGCCCATCTTTACTTAATTTGGGGTTAGGTGATGCTATATGAAATTGAGTAGTCAGGAAATATTTATTCATTTATTATTGGATATAATTCTTCCATATATTGTTTGTGTTTAAAATAAAATTAGAAATTATATCCTGAGAACAAAACTATTTGAATAAAAAATGTGTTACATTATTATGTTTGAATTAGTGCCATAGTACTTGAATGATCACTTGTTGTCTAAATGTTTCTACACACAATTACATACCCTCATAAAAAGTGACATCGGAAACCGAGCACCATAATGGAAGATTACTGATCAGGCCCGCTAAGGTACATGTGGATGGCGTACGGCCGAGTGGAATGGAACCCGCGACCTTGCTAGGGCGAGGTCACGCCCGCCCGCTCTCTACCTGCTGCGGACGTCATTTCAAATCCCCCGCCTCCCTGGCTACGAACATACCTATACCACGAAATGCCTACCTACTCCAATTCCTAAGGTCAAGCTCACCTTAACCTTTACAGTACAATATATTATTTACTTGTGTCGAGGTTTATTTTTAAAATGCAGACAGTTATATAATCGAACTGTGTTATGGAGTGTTTGTTATTTTCGCATCCGTACATTATCTTCTACTTATTCTATCAACAGATAATAATTTCGCAAAGTAATGTTTTTGCACATTCACATCACCCATTTATTACGTGTTACAAACTAGACACTTGGCAGATGAGATGATATTTGGGGGTGGCAGTAACCAGCTTTATGTAAGTTAGATGTCACAATTATTAACTTTATAGGTACCGACGTCCACTTCCCTTTCTCCTAAGTAAGACAATGTATGTTTACAGCTTATCTTAGCTGGTTTTCCTAATGTACCACCTACATAGCATCTGAAGTCATGGCCAGGATGTAAAAGGAAGACTGGAGAACCGGTATGAGCCGTAGAAAATACGACGCAATAAATAAGGCGGGAGGGTAGTGAGGTAGGTAGGCGGCGTATTGTTATATAGGTTCGCGGGCACGGGGCAAGGGCGGTCGCCCGGTCGCGCGGGAGCGATGACGGCGCGGCCTTGGCCGTGATCGCGCTCGATATAGCCGACCCACGCCTGCCTGCCACTCCGCCACCCTCCGCCTCGGAACCTACCGCTTCATTCCTTTTCAATTCTCATCTACTCGGATATTCATCCTCTTATCTCCATTTAACAGGTTCGCTGCAATTGAAACTACGTAGATATTTTAGATTTATCTCCTAGTATTAATGGGAATGAGGGGATAAGTCAGGTGCCATGAATTTTATATAAATTTGTGAAAGGTGTAAACTGAATTTGTGTAAATTATATGTTAACAGATGTATGACAAATAAATGTAAATTTTGAGGTTCCGATTTCGAAGCTATTCATGGAATGTATAAAATATTCCTTAAGTTTGTACATACATTTTCAAGGAAATTTAAATTCCTATATCGTGTATGGAAATGTAACAACACAAATGCATTCTAATAATAAAATGAGAAACACAGAATTGTTAAACTGAAAATCAGATTTTTTATTATAGCTCTCGTTGTGAAAATCAAGCGATAGTTTATACAAAGCGAGAAGCCCGCGTTATTTTTCCGAAAAACTGAATTGTCCTGTGGTAGAAATTAAATTATTTACAATATGTATTTTCGAATTTTCATACAACAATTGTTAAATGTTTTGTACTAATAAAAGTGACAACCCTACAAAACGTTACCAATATACGCTTATAGGTTTATTGTAAAAAAGCACAGTACATTTTGGTACATCTACCTAATAGTGAGCCATACATTACATTGTTCCCGCAGGAATATCCATAGTACAGGGTCAGAAGCCTCATTCATGAGGGCCTGGAAGACATCTAACCTAAGTTTTTAAGAAAACGAATATTTTCTAAATAAAGGGATAATTTGTACAAATTTATCTATTTTTGGCTCAAGACGTTCTGGGTTTGATACAGCCAGAAAATTAGATTTAACAAAGATCTACAAATTATGGTTTCGGGATTTGGTAATTTTCTGTTTATGTGTATTAACAAAATACATAGATAATAATATTAATAACTCATATCACCTAACAGCTCAGTTACATGATTAATGAGTTAAGAATATTTTTGTTTATTTTAAACACATTCTACATCATAGTCTTGTCCAGAGTATCTCTATTATTTTATCGAAATAAATTTTACTATAGTTAATTTTTTTATAATTATTAGGAATTCATTTAAATTGTTACAAAGATATGGTTGAAAGTTTGGGTGCATAACCGAATGTATCCAAATACTACGTTTGAGTACAAAAGTACTGCTGTAGTGTACTTTCAGGCAATAAAGACCGATTGTTTATTTCTCAAAATAAGAATACTAGGAATCACAAAATATACCTTATGGATGCTCTATGCATCACAACTGGTGCTGTAGCAGAAAGATGGAGACATATCTCCTATAATTAAATTAAAATAACAAATAAAATGTTCATACCTATCGCAAAAAAAAACCCTAATCTTTATGATATTAATTAACGATACGAAGCAAAACAATATCATAAAGTACCTACCTAAGTATTGGAACGACCTTCTGGCAAATAAATACATCAGGGTGACTTAACATGCCCTTCATTTAACATTGTTTTTTCCACATAACGAAGGATATTGTATTAAAATGTTTTGTGAGTTCGCACGAAATCGCTCCACGTTATTTAGTAGGCAGACGACGTAGTTAGAGCGAATCGGAATTAGACATCAAGGCCACCGGCGAAGTGATATCATTATATGGACGGTCTGGCCTTGAACTCGGCGAGTGACGCACGGCTATCCAAATATCACCCTAACCTTAGTCGTAAAAATAATTTTCTAATAAAGCCTAACCACCTACCCTAGTCCGACATTTTTGTTTAAACAACCCTTTATCGAAAGTCATGTCAAGGGATTTACAATATAGACATTTCGCCACTGTTAATCAATTGCTAAGAAAGGTGGGGAAATAAAGCCAAACGAACAGGAAAGTTTAAAACATTTACTCCTAACAATAAAATCTTAAAATTATACAAAATAATTTTATACTTATTACTTCATTTTCTTACCCTTCTTTTTAGGTGTTCTTTGTTTATTATTCGACTTACCTTTCGATCCTGTGCCTTTCTTACCGCGACCCTTTGTTTTTTCCTTTGCTTTTGCAGCTCGCAGGTCCTTTTTCATGCGTGGATCAACAACCTTGTACTGGCCCTTAACTCCATTAGGCCGCTTCATTCTTTTAGCAGATGTGTGTTTCTTCGCCACAACGTAGGTAACTTTCTTTTTGGGCTCTGCCTGAGCTTTCCTGTATAATTGTCTGACTTGTTGCGCTTTTTCGCGTTCAGACATATCGGCATTTTCCATAACAGCTTCAACCTTCTTCTTTGCACGTTCCATTTTCTTTACCATACGCTTCTTCTTGCGAGCTTTGGCCTCAATCACTTTCTTTATTGGTCTAGCATTTATATCTTGCAAACGGTTTGTGTATTCATCTTCAAATTTCTGTAAATGAATTGTTGCTCTATTACTGAAGTAATTATAAAGTATGTATGTCAAATATCACAAAACATTATCTATTTATCTTGTATTAACTTAAAAAATATAAGGTACTCATAAGAATTTAGTATAAGCTCAGTAAAATGTCATAACAGGGAATCTATTTTTTTTTTCGAACTTAAAATGTATAGAACTTGCTTCATACCTCCGGAATTGCGACTGGTCGCGTCATGTGTTTTTTCTCGTCATCCACGAACCAATCCGGCAGATTGGTATCATTGAAAGCATATCTGTTCCAGGCATCATCAATCAAGTCACGTTTGAACTTTTTCGATGTAGCGATCATTGTACCTAAAGCCAATGTTTCAGCATCCATTTTCAGCGTCTTTTTGAGCCTCTTCAAATCTGTAATGAAAATATCGTTTTCATTATACAATGCAAGGCGACACCGCCGTAACAGATGATCCACGATGTTGACACTTTAGTTTATAAGATTTATATTTTTATGTATTTTAGTATAATACATTTATGTATATATATAATACATTTACAAAACATATATTTGGCGCTATAAGTTTTTCTAATATGTATTATAACTATACACAAAAAAAAATCATAAATACAAAGTTCCTAGGTAACAAACATAAAGAAAGACTTACTTAATTAAAAACTCCTCTTTCCTGAAAATATAATAAATAATAAATTATTTATTTCAGGCATCTAAGGCCCATATAAACATATATGTTTATAAGGCACTAAGTAAGTCTTTCTTTATGTTTGTTACCTAGGAACTTTGTATTTTATGATTTTTGTTTCTGTATAGTTATAATACATACGAGACTTATAGCGCCAAATATATTTTTTGTAACAAACCTTATTTTGTACCTACTCAATAAAATCGGTTTATTTTTGTTAAAATAATGCTAGTTTAAATTGCATTTTATTACGATCAGAGGTGATAATGATTATAACTAAACCATACCTGGATCCTGAGGAACAACTTCAATGTCGTCTTTGCCCTTCTTCCCCTTAGCACCGGCCGCGGTGCCAGCACTGGGCGCCACTGTGTCCTCCACATCATAGTCACTGTCCGAGGAGTCATCGTCTGAACTCTCTTCGGCACGCTTCCTCTTGACGCCTTTATCTTCTTTACTAATAACGTTTGTGTCTATTACTTTCTTCCCTGAAATTTTAAGAGTTTTATATAATGCTTCATTAATCTTATACCTTTGCGAAGCTAAGTTATTTTACGTAGTCGCCGTCTAACTACTCGAGGCTTGAAAGGGGAGGTGGGGGAGGGTGACAATTTAGGTGTTAAATTGAATATATAATATACCCTTACATGTGCCCCATTGGGGCATTACTTCTTCTGCTTATCTCATTAACTTTTTTAGCTATTGTTTGTTTAATGTACTTACCTTTCTCTGTGTATGTTTCTGCCAATTTATCTAAATCGGCGCCTTCATCATCTTCTTCGTCAATATCCTTGAAAACCTCTTTCTGGAACCACATCTCTGCTTTCATAGATCTTCTCGATGCTGGATCAGTGTTATCCAAATCAGTGAGTAGCGGATTGTTTTTAGGTATTGAAGGTGTTCTGCTTACTTTGCTGTTCATCAAAGTATTTTGCTCAGTTATTTTGTCTATTTTTCTTTTCTTCTTTTTCTTTGAGTCATCATCAGAGTCAGAAAATGCTGAAAGTACATGAATATAAATAAATATTAAATTTTCTAATGAGAGAAATTATATTATTCAGGACACATGCACAGCTTGAGTCAAATAGAGGGGGTGGGGTGAAATTGCGCTTTAATCGAACGCGTCAGAAAACCATGGAACCAATAAATATATGGAGGAAACTTTTGAAGTACTAGGATACCAAATAATTACAATAAATAAAGTTCTTACCAAGCGACTCTTTTTCTTTTTCATTATCTGAATCAGATTCCATTTCGAGTTCACTATCTGAGTCCTTATAATACAATCCAGAAGAATCAAGCTTTGAGGCTTCTACATCGTACTTCACAAACTTTTGTTTTACTTTAAGTTCATCATCTGAGTCATCATCTGCATCTGCCACTATGTCTGGAGCTTGGTCTACCATTCTTGATAATTCCTAGAAACAGATCCCATATTTTATATATATGGTACAACCTCAGAGCCAAAAGAACATTGAGAATAAAATGTATAATGATGGCCCTGCTCGCGGATATGTTATATAAACATATTAGATATAAAACTTAAAGTCAGTAGAAGTTTAGTCCATCTGTTAACTTGTCCAAAAGAACTGGACACAAGTGTCAAGATATAGAACATCAAAGTTCCGGAGTAGGGTTATACAATATGAGTGATGTGTAAATATCATATGTATTGCACGAAAGCATAATGTCAAATGTATCTTCAATGCACAGTTTGATGATATACATACCTCAGCATTCTTTATACTAGATAAACTGAACATATCATTGCTCTCCATTATTGGCCCTCCATCACCTTTCAGCACCATTTTTAGATTCATTTTCTCAGCCAATTTTTGCCGTTGTTTGTTGAGTTGCTTTCTTTTTCTTTTAGATGAACGCCTTTCCTCATCCTGAAAAATGTTTATTATGGAAATAAATATTCCCAGGTATGTTTTAACAACAATGTGGTATTATGTAGCATAAAATAATATGAAAAGACACATTTATTTCGGACCACAGTAAATAGAAAAACATAATAAATTTAAATTTAAAATAAAAGAAATATTAACAGAACAAATACAGACACTTAAATTAAATATTCATTAAAATTAAACAAACTTTTAAGAAAAAAAAGTAGTGGAACGAAAAAGGTAGTCACTCAGTATTTGCTAGAACTACCTATGAAGGTTGTTATCAGCGCTATAACAAACTTCATTGTCTTCCGTGATAATTTAAAAATCTTTATTTAAGTACTAGCTGACCCCAGCAAACGTTGTTTTGCAAAATGAAAAATTGATAGTAGCTGATTCTCCAGACCTACTGTATACGCATATAAAATTTGGTAAAAATCGGTAAAGCAGTTTCGGAGGAGTGCGGTAACTAACATTGTGACATGAAAATTTTATATACTTTTGATAGATATGATCTTAGACGTTAGGAACACACCTACATTGCTTAGACAACAGTGAGTGCTTGTAATTTAATATGAACTTTATACCATAGCAGTAAAGCTCAAATTGACTACGTTTTAGTTACAAATCATTTGTATGGGAAAAAGAAAAGGGCTATTTTTAGGGTTTTTCCAGCAATAATTCTAATTTTTCTCGCCGTAAAAACCATCATTGAACTTCAACGAACATTTTAAAAAAAGATTTGGCCAAATTGGTCCAGGCGTTGTTGAGTTATGCGCTTACCAACACATTTTGCTATTCATTTTTATATTATAGATGTATATGAATTATAATTAATAATTTTACCTTGCTGTAACACAGTTTTTAACTAGCACTGGAGGTAAAGTCATTAACACTGTGTTAGTCATGTAATTCTTTCTTTGGTTTTTAATAAATTATTGAGTGAGTAAAATCAAAGTCTTTGAATTTATCTGTCACACATCACCCAGACTAAAAGCCCTGCTTAGTTTGGGGTTAGGTGATGCTGTGTGATTAGTCCAGAAATATTTATTTATTTACTATAAAGTAAAGTAAAAAGCAAAAAATTCTTTATTTGACATAAAATGAGGTACAGAATCAAACCTAAGGTCCCAAAGGCTAAAAAAATTTATTTCATGAGCCAGTGGCTTCTCCTATATTGACTTATTACAAATTATGTCAACAACTAAAAGTAACTTATACAAATAAAATTTTTAATACAAATATGAAAGAAAAAAAACATTTTTAATTATTAAATCAATATAGTTCAATGAAAAAAATGGTACAATAAGATCTCAGCAAATATATAAAAGTGTGTAAATTTCATGTTAAAATTTAAACTATGATTATAATGTACCTGTAATTCAGCAATTTTGGAATCCACATCCTCTTCATCATCTGCTTCTTCAGTTTCATCTTTTGTACTAGATTCTGGTTCATGTTCTGCATCTCCATCTTCAATCTCAGATTTCTGAAGTTTCAGAATTATTACATGAAATATTAGCTCAATATAACGCGTAACTCAGTACAGATGGGGCCAGTAAACAACTCCTTTTTTAGAATTTCAAGCATAAACCTCTAAAAACCTTTATGATCATAAAACTTTTTACTCATAACTTCATGTTCTTAGGACTTGTCAGAGATAAACTGCTCAACTAAAATTAAGAAACACTTTTCTTCCCTGTCTACAGTCTTTGCAAATACTGCACTATGGCACAAGCACTTTGCACTATTAATATCCACTATTAAACAAAACAGAGCGCTGCAAAATGCATACCTTTTGTGGTCCTTTGAATTCCTTCATTTGTTTTAACCAGGAGAGGAGAGCTTTCAAATCTTTACGACCAAGCACTTTTATGTCTTGACAGCATTCCTCTATTTCTGCAGTTGTTTTAGGATGTTCTTCAATGGATTTGTCATCAATAACAATCTGTAAAATAAATACATATTACATAAAACTAGACTGGATCAGATACAGCCTTAATTATCATCATATTTTATTTACTAGATATCGCAACTGGTAAAATCTACTGCACAATAAAATCTAGAGTCTCTCTGAACATTCATGGTTATAAGGATTACTCAGCAATCTTTATTTTTATGCTAAACATATTTTAACTCTTATGTCAAAGTGCCAGGGATATATTAGAAAATTATGTTAAAAATTTGATTTACCTGTGAGCATCCTTGCAAAAGATCTATGACATCACTATCTTCTTTTAAAAACTCAGAAACCAGAACTTTATGGTGAGTGGTGTAATCATTTTCTTGGTAGCCCTCAGCTTTAGCTTTCTTTTGTTTTTCAGGATGTAACAAATTGGTGTGCTGTCTCTTTACAATATCCAACTCTTCAAATACATGCTTTGGATCCAAAAACTTAGGATCTATTGTATCTGGTGCAATATAGCCCTGACACACAACAAATATTTCTGATGATTCATTACGAGAAGCCTGAGGTTTAGTAGCATGTACTTTCTTGAAGAACTGCTTCAGCACCCACAATAAAGCATGGTAATCTTTTGATCTAAACACTTTGGTGACAAACCATCCACCATCTCTCAAAAAGTGGGTAGCAAGTTTTAAGGCGCTCAGTGTTAGACATGATTGCTGGTAAGCATCATGAATCCAATTCAAACCGACATTAGGTGCACCATCATTAAGTACCACATCAGCTTTCCATGTTTTAATTTCTTTTTTGATGGCAGTTTTACACTTATCGGTTGTAATATCTTCAGTCAGACCAATACATCCCGGGACTTGCTTTATGGGAAACAAGTCGACTCCAATGACGACACTGGACACAGGCATGTTCTGATGCGCCACCTGCATCCATCCTCCAGGTGCAGCACATAAATCGATGCATACTCGGGATTTTTGTAGAAAACCAAATTTCCTATTCAGCTGAATTAGCTTAAAAGCAGCTCTAGAGCGATAACCTGAAAATTATATTAGAACATGCTAGTGTGTAAAGTTTTTAAATCATCTATGTTTATCCACGATGTATTGTATTTTCTTACCTGTTTCCTTAGCTAGTTGATAGTATTTATCTTTTCGTTGTTTTCCTACTTTAGTTTTTTTACCCATTTTGGATAAAGTTACACAAATTAAAACGCGTTTACAATTTTATTACATTTCTAAACAAAACACATGAAATTTTTAGGTTATGTACCATCTGCGGGACACCAAAGCAGATAAAAATTTCAATGTGTCATCTGTCAGATAAAACAATTATCAAATGTCAAACAAAATAATACAAAAGTTCAGTTCAGTTCAGTTTCTTGTAATTGGACTTTGCGCTTGAAGCGACAATTTGCCAGTGTCGAGTTAAATAAAATTATAAAGTGAAAAAGATGTTACTCAGTTGAACGCCATTTTGCGTCAGCATTAGTCTTGTGTAGTTCGCGAACGACCTAGTTCGGAAGACCGCTCTTTCGTACGAACTACGCGAACTAGTTCGCAGAGAGACCGCTCCTTAGTTCACTAGTTCCGACGCGGCGCGCGGAGCGCGGATTTGATGTGAGCGAGAGCGGGCACTGACTGAACTTTCGTTTGTTCATTTTCGCTCTTTAGCTCAGTCAGTCAGCGGTGCGCGCGTGGCGAATGTTTTGTCATGATAAGTACAACAATAACCGATAACAGGTAACTACCTTGTATTTGTTATGTTAAATGGTTATTGTTACTATTAAAATACTTTATACATTGAAAAATTATGTAGGTACAAAAACATGTTCAAAAACTTAATGAATATTAAAACGTTGATTATTTGCAAAATAATATATTTTTATTTATTCATTATCTATCATAAATAAACACATTCGTAATATTAATACAGCTAATATAATTTTCTTTTCTGCAATCAACTAATAAACGAATCCATTTGCAATATTCATCCACTATATTTTATTAATATACTGAAATAGTAAGTAATTTACTACTGCAAGCTGATTGATGAACATTATAATAATAAACAAAACAGCGCGACGAAGCGAACGCCGAACGACTGATCTATCTAACCGGAATTTGTGAAAGGAGCGGACGAACTAAAAGAACGACCTAGTTCGCCAAAGACCGGCGAACTAAATTGATCGCTCCCGGTCGCGAACTAAAATGCGCAAGACTAGTCAGCATACAAAAGTTCAGTACTTAATATTGGCATCGCGCTTGCCATATGCTACGACTTGCCAGTGTCATTCAGTTACTTGAAAGATTAAGTTACAAAAAAAATTTATCGGTATCAAGAAAGCAGAACATAAAGTTGACCAACCACATTAATGCGAGAAATAAAAAAATCGAACATAACATACTATAATTACTATCGACAATTAAACAAAATAAATTTCTAAATAAGAGTTTATATAACTACAATACATAATATACAAAGAATATTTACAACTTGATAGCATTACTATGTACAGTTAGAAATTGAGTTAATTACAGATTCTCGAAGAAATATGGCGTTCAACTGACTATCATAATTTTTACTATAAAATTTTATTTTACGCTACACTGGCAAACTGGCACTTTAAGCGCAGGCTCCAAATTGAATTGTTTTTTCATGTTTTTCCATTTAGTCAGTCACGGACGGGGCGTCCGTGACTGACTAAATGGAAATCAAAATAAAAGAAGAAGAAGATTCATGACCAACCCTATTGTGTAATGTGTAATAGATATTAAATAAATCTCCATTAACCACATTACTCAGCCACACATTAACGTAGTGATTTATGATCTTTTTTGTGGTGCTAATTTAATAACTCAGGCTAATTTTATCAAATTTTATTGAAATAAATAAATTAATTTTGAGTTTGGTAACATTCACTGTGTATATTTTTATTAGGGTAACATTGGTCAATTCGTTCGACTTTGGCCTGTTTTGTTGAGAAATCTGACGTGTTGTTTTGATTCTTTCTATTTCTTCCTGAACAAATTGCGTCATCTGGTTTACGAGGGGCTTATTAAACTAAAGATCTCACGGATTGATCAGTAGTACTCTTTTGCAAACGTAATAGTTGTGTTTAATCGAGTTTGTGGAACATTGCGATCGTGCTTTGAACAAGAAGCCCTGTTTTGGAAATCAACATGACACCCAATATCCAAACATTTATGAACAGTTTTCAGAACCGACTGTGAGTATTATCAAAATCATCATCACCATCACATCGCAACACTCTACATACCCTTAGCAAGCCCTACACTTAAAATCTATAACATCATGGAAATTTTAATGACTGGTTTGTTCTAGAACTTCTAGAAAAATGCAATGCAATGACAAACTATTGTTCTTTTCGACAAGATTTTTATGATCATTATCGCTTAGATTTTTATGATAGTTGTACATGAATATGATAATAATTAATTTTGTAGAACTTTGTAAATATCTCAGATAGCAAATATCCAAGAAATTGAAAATTATTTTTCAATGTGCAAAATTTAAAAGAAAAGAAAGAAATAGTCCTTTGATTCTGAATTTAGTTTGTATGAATTTGATAATGATGGCCTCATTGACATGTCTTTCTGGTTGTTACGATTGCATGTGGCTTTTGAGGCCAAATAAAGCATTGAAAATTCTATCATTGGAGGCAGATGAAGGTCTCTTGACTCTGACGAATGATTATAGAAATATATGATGAGGTCTCTGCTATTAATTCCTATAGATGAAATGATATTGTGGTGGGAAAATTTAATAAATTATTTTTTGTTATTACCAGGGAACCCCCAGTTCGGCAACATCTGAAAAATGTTTATGGAACTTTGACTATGACTTGTGCAGCGGCATGTACTGGTGTATACATAGATATGTTTACCCGTTTCCAAGCTGGATTCCTTACAATGATCATCGGAGCTGGCCTCATGCTGATGCTAGTTGCTACTCCTGATAATGGCAAGAATACTAAACAAAGGCTGGGATACCTGCTTGGATTTGGTGTTACCTCAGGTATAAAGTTAGATAGCTTTCTAAATTACCTAGTATTGGATAATGCTAATTTTGCAATTCTGCTGCAGATAGTTTTATATTTGTTTGTCTTTTAATATTATCATTTCTTATCTTTGATGTATTACAAGATTTACTCTCCAACAAAAGATATAATCTTTAGCAAACAGACAACTTTACATGAAGTAAATTAATGAATGCAATATTTTAGGTATGAGCATGGGCCCGCTCCTGGACTATGTCAGTGTTTTGGATCCATCAATCATTGTGACTGCGCTGATGGGCACCACCCTTGTATTTGTCTGTTTCTCCATAACTGCTATGCTGGCTGACCGTGGAAGCTGGCTGTTCCTTGGAGGCACTTTGACCACCCTGCTATCTTCTATGTTCCTGATGACTCTGGTCAACCTCTTCATGCAGTCGCAACTTTTATACCAGGTAAAGATATAAATTATACAAGAGTATTCCTCGGATACAACAATTATGTTTTTCCAATATATTTTACAAGAATCACTTAAAAAAATATATTTTTATTGTCATGTTATGCTTGAGTCATAATAAAAACCTTGGTTTATTTAGTTTTTAATCCTTACACCATTAGTATTTTTGCTGAATCATTCTGAGTTGTATATTAGTTAATAGGCATAGACAAGTCCTAATAACAGAAGTCATTATTAATGAGAGCATTAATTTATTACCAGACATGTACAAGAAAATAAATTGATCAATTGAATTTACAGTCCAACCTTAATTATGTATTACCATAATAATATAAATTAATTTTCTCTTTGTGTTCAGGCTCACATCTACATGGGATTGATGCTGATGTGCGGATTTGTTTTGTATGACACTCAACTGATCATTGAAAAGCGTCGCATTGGCAGCCAGGACTTTGTCTTGCATGCTCTTGAACTGTTCATTGATTTCATTGGAATTTTCAAGAGGCTGCTCATTATTCTTAGCCAGAAGGTAAGCAATTCAATCTCCTTCATAGTATATGCCTTATAAATGTTCTGGAAGTGATAAACTTAACTCTTCCATAATCCCAAAAAAACACTAAAGTTGGTGACCCCAAAAAATAATGTATATCCAAAGTAACTTTATGACTTAAATTTTATGTAAAGTTTAGGAGGTAATTTAAAACTTTCTTTGAAATGAATTTTTGTATTTTTACGTTTATTGTTACTAGCAAACAAACATACAATACATATATTTCTTCTTTATAAAAATAGTGTAGATTAGACATATACATTTGAATACATATTGAAAGTTATCTTTATTTCAGGAGGAGCAGAACCGTCGCCGCAAGCGTGAATAGGAGCTGCATTTGGATTACACACTATAAGGGATTAGGATATACAACTATTCAGGTGTTAACTTTATTATTTTTTGTTGTGGATTAAAACTTATATTTATCTAAATTAAATGTTACACTACATTATAAATACATAGAAATAAACCAGATTTCTCTGGAAATATTCTTTTAATGGTGATGTGATGTCTGACACAATACTTAAATGTTTTTATAACTGCATAGTTCATATATTGTCAATTGAAGTTTACCTTACAAATCAGTGGTGTTTATGTTGGTGCATAACAAAACAAAGTTTGAAATATGAATATTTATGAGCTGACGTCCTCGCCCTTGCGGAACAGATCGCTAAATAAAAGCTTATTTATAAGCCAACCATAAAATATTTAAAAATAACAGATTTGCATGAATTTATGAATTATGGTTAGTTACTGCAGATTGCTATGATTACCATCATTATAGCTAGGTAAGTAAATTACGGATATAATCCTAAAGTAGTATTGTTATCTGTATTAAATTCTTGTGGATGTATCCTATTTTTGTCATGTAGTAAGATTTTCTTGGCTTTGTCTAATTCATTTGTTATCAATATGCCTATCAAATTGGCCATATTGGATCCACTCGATTTTGCTACTTCTGATGGTGAATTATTTACCTTTAAATCCACATTTTGCTGTATTGAATCATTTTGATTTTGTTGCACAACATTTTTTGATTTACTAATGCTGTGTGCATTTATTTTCTTCAAAAGTTTGTGTCTACCACAACTGCATCGGCTCATATAGCAAGGGCGTAACACATCCGAAGGCCCACTTGAGACCATGTACTCATATGTAGAAACACCTAATAACGAAATGTACACATGGAAACAACAAAGATGTAATAATGGGCACGCTATGACTAAGGCACATATACCAAATATTAATAAAAACACTAAGAAACAAATTGACGATCTGCAGTATCTTGACGAGATATCGTACATTAGTGTACAGTTAACAAAATTTTGAGCAGGCACACTCAAATAACTGGTATCTTTGAAGAATAGGGCGAGGTCGGCTATACACAGCGACGCCGTGAGGGATGATATCATCAGGGCGGTGACCACGCTCGCCATGAAAGCAGCGTAGTTGCGGCCACCAACACAATTATTGAGCCATTTACAATGATGGTCAAACTGGTCAACACATTTATTGCACAAACTGCAATGTTTCGTTCTCTTGCTACTAGTGTTGATGTTGCACAGATGGCACCTCCCGTTTTCAATAACATGGGCATGGATATTGCGATCGAACTCCGGTACATCGGTCACTGCCACTTGTCTCAGTTCTTTTTCGCTAGGATCTATACATAATGCTGTAATGTGGCATATAGTGTGGGATATATATAAAACAATATAGACCACTAAGATTCCTGCTTTCAGTTCTTCAAATTGTATCTGTATAAGTATAATAAAATTTAATAAGGCAGTGGTTACATACACAATCCATCCAGCAACTTGCAGGCAATTTAATGGTAATTCTATGCCATTTCGTCTTCTTTGTGATCTTGGAGATTTATTGTCTTCTAAACAACATTTACCCATTTGTAAAGTTTAATATTCTTACTTAATTTATAGAAACATTTCTGCTCAACATGGACGCAAAAAATCGGAAACTGAGTCAATTCCTGGCGATCCTCACATTGTTGTTATCTTGATTTACTAACTTCAACTATTCAAAAACACGTCACTGAAGAATATCGAGTTGTGAAACTGTTTATAAACTGAGCCAAGCCTAACATTGCGCGCGCAATTCCAATACCATTAGGACTTTCCCGATTGATGAGTTTTCATTTAAAGTAATTAATTTGCCATTTCTCTATTGACTAAAGACAAATACGACTATAAAGCTTTTGTGAATAGAACAGTATTATTATGTCGATGATGGCACGCAGTTTTGTATCGTAAAGTAAACCAAGGTTTACGTTGCTATGGAGATAAATGTACCAACTTTGCTATTTCTTGTCTATTTTAATAGCATTCTACTAAAATAGGAAATAAGGGTTGGTTTGGTCTGGGTTTTAATAATAAATTAATTGCAAATCATAGTGACGTTAGAAATTTATAATTAATTGATTCAGTTACTTTGCTGGACTTGAAGCCGATATAGATCCTACCATCAGATATTTTGGTTCGAGGCGGGCTGTGTGCATCCACCGTGAACCCATGCCCTTTACCAAGTCTTTCCCTGCGCTTGCTGATCCATGGTCTCCATGCGAGAACTTTTGGGCCCCAACGACCATCTGTTCTACGAGTGTTATACAGCTTATCCACTGCCACTTCTACGAGCTTCAAAGACCCTTCGGCTTTCTTCTCCGTACCTCTACATTCCATTTTATCGTAGATAAACTCCGGGCAAAGCCCTCTCCATACCTCCGAGCGACTCTTGACTAAATTCGTAAGGTATGTGGAAAAACACCACGTATCGGATCTATTATGTAATCACTGGTATCACACACTGGATAAATACTGACGGCGAGGGTCCGCTTGCGGAGGTAGCAGGTTCGATTCCCGCTGAGGGTCAAGTGTCTGCAATCACCTTCTCCTTGGTCTGGGTGTTTAATATCTATAATAAAATATATCTATATGTATGTCTTTTATATTAAGTACTAGTGGCCCGCCCCGGCTTCGCACGGGTTTTTATTCAATTTTTTTTCCCGGCAATTATTAGATTTTTTTTCGCCTTTTTAACCTTCCCTAGACCTCCACGAACATTTCAAGACTATGATAAGATAAATCCGTTCAGCCGTTCTCGAGTTTTAATCAGACTAACGAACAAAAATTCATTTTTATAAATCTAACTAGCTGTGTCCTGCGGTGCTACCCGCGTTATAATGGATGAAGTACTCTTAACCAACAACATATTTATTTGAATAAAGATTAATATTATTATGTTGATACAACTTAAACAAATTATTTCGACCAAATTAGGTACCATAAAAACGGTTTTTGTGAGTTAATCTTAAAAGATAGACATATACTATCGCGGACTGTTTTTTAGATCATTAAAAGAGCTATTATTCTTTAATACATATTTTTTGTGTATCTTGAACCGTTTTCACGGCGCACGCAACGGAAGGATTCAAAGATAAACAATTTCTCCCGTTTTTTACACATTTACCACTATATCTTTGCTCCTATTGGTCATAGCGTGATGTTATATAGCCTATAGCCTTCCTCGATAACTATCCAACACAAAAAGAATTATTCAATTCGAACCAGTAGTTTCGGAGCTTAGCGCGTTCAAACAAACAAACAAACAAACTCTTCAGCTTTATATATTAGTATAGATCTAATTCTTTTATTTAAATGATAATGAGGGCGCTGATGTGCTTGTGTTTACATCATCTCTGTGCATTTTGTGAATTTAAAAATAATAAACTTCCTAATAAACTATTCAAAAGTAATAAATGGACGAATTATCAATCTATTTTCAACATATATTGTGGACACAGTGAAAAATTAATGAAAAAACGATAAACAGTGATACAAAAATAAAGTGAATAAAGTGAACTTACTGCATCTACGAGTTATAACTGACACTTGTGTAGCAATAACCACCATAACAATAAACTAGAACCAAGTAGTGAATAGTGATAGATAACCAATGTAGACTCAGTGACTCTTTTTACAATAATTATAAATATAACCTAAATTGCATTGGATGATTTGGCAAAAAATCAAATCTAACGAAGGAATTAATTAAATGAACGCCATCTGTTGTAACTGGGGAGCACTACATAAAGCATCAGAACACTAACACTTGATGATCGAGGGGTTCATGGATTGTTGACGTAAACAGTTCCGAAAAATTACAATAGAGGGAATTTACTAAATCAATACAATATTTCAAGAGACGATCACAAGAGGTCACCATCAGTACAATAACAAACGACTGCACGCTTTATTGTTTATTTCCTGAGAAGAAACTACAACTAGTAACATGGAGGAAATCTTGGAGGCTTTACGAAATATCCAAAAAGAGCTTGACCATCAAAAAATTATGATTCAGCAGAGCGGCGAAAAAGTGACCGAAAAAGTCACACAAAATATACATAAGATACTAGAGGAGAAGTTCAAAAAGTTAGAAGAAAACCATAACAACCTTGAGATAAAAGTAGAAAACCAAGAAAAACGACTTTACTTCTTGGAAAAACAGGCAAGACAAAGAAACATTGTCTTTTTCGGGATAGAAGAAACAGAAACATCATACTCAAGTATGGAAAACAATATATTTAAATTTATCAAAAAATACTTTGATATAGATCTTGATCGAAGAGATTTACAGGAAATCAAGAGAATAGGAAGAAAAGGGGAACGACCCAGACCAATTACAGTCACTTTTTCCACGATTGGCTTAAAAATAGATATATTGAAAAAGAAAATCGCTCTGAAGGACACGGCGTACTATATAAAAGAAGATTATCCGAAATATGTACTACAAAAAAGAAAAGAATTACAAGAACAAGCAAATATTGAAAAAGAAAAAGGAAATAACGTGGTAATAAAATACGACAAACTTATAATACTAGACCAAAAGAAGAATACAACAGGCAACAATAAAAGAGCGTTATCGATATCTCCGGATAACGGTATCTTGAGACAATCTATTACAAATAAAAAGAATAAAGTACAACAACCTGGCACAACAATTACGAGATCCAATAGCACCTCAGAAGGAGTCGTAAAACAAAGCATGTTAAATTTCCTAACAAGCACGACAAAAAATATCCAAGATATTAAAAACAAAAAAGCATAGCAACTAACCCCCGCCCTCCAATTAAATATAAATACCACAAAAAACCAAATCAAAACACAAAATACCAAATATCTTCCAACCCGGCTGGTCACCGTGGAAGAGTATGACCATAACCCTCCAAAGAGAAACCACAAGAAATTAAACCAACAATTAAAAATTTTAAGTTACAATGTCCGAACCTTATCATCTCACGACCGGCTTCTGGAACTAGAAGAGAGTCTACACAAAATTAACTACGATATCATAGGAATATCGGAAGTAAGAAGACTTGGCAACAAAATAGAAGAATATGAAACTTTTATACTCTGTTACATAGGACAGACGCCTGGAAAATACGGGGTAGGATTTATTATTAACAAGTCCCTGAAAAACAATATACAGAAGTTTACCGGATCAACTGAGAGAGTCGCTACACTTAACATGAACATAGGAGACAGGGAAATAACTATAATACAAGTTTATGCTCCGACAGAAACAGCAAGCGAGTACGAAATAGACGAATTCTACAAATCAATCGCGAAGGAGATAGATACAGCACATAAACACATAATACTGATGGGAGACTTTAATGCGAAAGTTGGCGCGCCAAAAGAAAACGAATACTTAGCTGTAAAACGATACGGATATGGAGAAAGAAATGCAAGAGGTCAGAAACTTGTCGACTTCGCACTGGAACATAGGTTAACAATCATAAATACTTGTTTCAAGAAAAAACAAAGCCGTAAATGGACTTGGCGATCTCCAACAGGCGAGTATAAAAATGAGATTGACTATATACTTTCAAACCAGCCAAACTTATTCCAAAATATTGAAGCTATCAATCTAAACTATCCATCAGATCATCGACCAATCCGAGCAACGATAAAACTCTCTTCACAAAAGATAAGTAGAACCAAGTTCACAGCCAAGCAAACGAATCAACTCAAGAGCAAAACTGAAATAAACAAGTACAAAGAAAACCTAAAATCTATGCTACCTGTACATACATTTCAAGAAAACAAATCAGTACAAACTTACTATGACAAAATAACAATTGCTATTTCTCAAAGCTTAAAACTTGCCAAGACTAAAAGAGATGATAGCGATAAACATAAAATACTACAGGAACGCACAATAAAATTATTAAAAAGAAGAAAAACTTTACAGAAAACTAAAAACAAAACACGTTCAAAGAAAAACGAACTATCAGCCTTGTACAAATTAGTCAATAAATATATAAGAAAAGACTATGTACAGTATAGATTGGATACTATTGAAAGACATCTCACGACCACTGGAAGTTCAAGAAAGGCTTTCAAAGAACTTAGAACATGCAGATCTTGGATAGAAGGATTGACAGACCTAGGTAAAAGCTTACATACACGCAGCGAAATTATCAATACTGCAACTGAATTCTATAGGAAACTATACAGTGACAACGACCGAGATAATGAAGATTTTAACAGTAAGAACGAATCAGAATGTTTCAGCTGTTTCGAACCAATATGCGAATCGGAAATAATAGACTCAATACAAAAACTCAAACTAGAAAAGAGTCCTGGATCTGACAATATCACGAATGAAACACTGAAAATTGCCCCAATCATTTTGGCAGAACCGCTAGCTAAGCTTTTTAATTTAATACTCAAAACATCAGAAACTCCTTCTCAATGGTCTGAGGCTAATATAATACTGATATATAAAAAGGGAGATCCAAAAGACATAGGTAACTACAGACCTATTAGTTTGATATCGAGCATCTACAAACTCTTTTCTACTATCATAAATAAAAGAATAAGAACTGTACTAGAAGTAAAACAACCAGTAGAACAAGCCGGCTTCAGGAAAGGATTCTCGACGGTAGACCACATCCACACAATAGAACTAATTATAGAGAAGTATCAAGAGCAACAGAGACCACTATACATAACCTTCATTGATTACCAGAAGGCCTTTGATTCCGTGACACACAGGAGTATATGGGAAAGTTTGGAAGAACAAGAGGTGGCAGATACATACATAAAAATTATCAAAAGCATATACAGCAACAATATAGGAAGGATAAAGCTTGAATCTTTAGGAAAACCCTTCAAAATAGAAAGGGGTGTAAGACAAGGAGACCCCCTCTCCCCCATACTGTTTATAGCTGTCCTAGAATCTATTATTAGCAAACTAGACTGGAGTAAATCAGGGCTATATATACAAGGCCATTATCTCAGTCATCTGAGATTCGCAGATGACCTGGTGCTGTTATCAGAAACAGGCAGCGAGATGCAACTTCTGATCGAATCCCTACAAAAAGCAAGCAATAAAGTCGGACTGGAAATGAACTTAACAAAGACTAAAATTATGACTAATAGATGGCAAAAACCTATTGTTATTAGAGATGAACTGTTAGAATATGTAGAAAAATATATATACCTAGGAAAAAGAATAAGTTTTGACAGAAATAACAATATACTTGAAGTAGAAAGAAGGACACAACAAACCTGGAATAAATACTGGAGCCTGAAAGAAATTTTTAAAAGTAACTTACCGACAGCTATAAAAACAAGAGTTATGAATACATGTCTCTTACCGAGCCTGACATACGGATGCCAGACGTGGAAATTCTCAACAAAGGTAATAAATAAAATCAATACATGCCAAAGAAGCATGGAAAGAAGCATGATGAACATAAAAAAACTTGATAAAATAAGGCATACCAATATAAGAGAAAAAACCAAAGCAACCAACGCCTTGAGCTACGCACAAACTCTTAAATGGAACTGGGCAGGCCATATCGCAAGACTGACAGACCAGAGATGGACAAAGAAAGTAACTTGGTGGATTGGCCCGCTTGGAAAAAGAAGTATAGGAAGACCGCTGAAGCGCTGGGAGGACGATATCAAGCAAACGGCTGGCACAAACTGGAAACTAGTAGCAAAAAATAGAGAAAATTGGAAATCTTTGGAGGAGGCCTATACCCAAAACGGGGTTCTTACTGAGGAGAAATAATAGCACCTAGAATACCTATTACAATAATAATTAAACATTAATTATGCTATTTCCATAAAATTGTAAAAGTGTGTTAAGTAAGAAATAAAAGAGGCTTTTTATTATTATTATTATTATTATTATTTATAGATCTAATTCTAATCTGTAGTAGGTACCCGTAACACAAACTAGCTTACCACGGGGCTAGATGTTGTGTGAATTGTCTGGAGATATTTATTTATTTATTCCAAGGTCTCCAGATATAGAGGTATGTATTGTATGTGTATGAAAAGACGTTAATTATGATTAACGATGTTATTCTAAATATTTATATGTAATGCTAAATGTTTAGAAGCTACTAACTTTTGATAAAATAAATATGTTAAAAAAGCAAAATCAAAAAAATACATACTTATCTCTGAAAATATTATATTTTATGAATACACACCGTACCGCCCTCCCTCGCACATACACACAAGCATGTAATAAATAAATTCATGATTTTCGAATTGAATACGTGTGTGATGTGAATACGTGTATTCAATTCTAAAATCATGAATTTATTTATTACATGCTCACAGTAGTTTTGTCATCATCATCACTTCAGTCAGTGACAGTCACAGGAAGTCATACAAACTTTACTGAGTGAACTGAACACCTGTGGCGAATTCATTGTGTAGATTCTTTCGAGAGAGAAGTTTGTGCAATATATTAAGTAGGTACTCGTTCTTAATATTTTGCGTTCCTTATTATACTACTGCGTTTACCCATCCAAGTACCTACTCCTACGACCTAAGTTAACGCCGCTTAACTTTATAGGTGAAAAGGTACATAACATTGAAAAAATTGTTTCTAGATCTATTTCAAACTTGTGATTTATCATTCTCTTATGATTATGAATGATGACGATTTTACAGAATCTGAACTTTTAAAAGTTGTTTCTGTAAAATCTTCAGATAAGGACAGCCCGTCCAGCCGGCTTAGCTCGACGATTTCCTTTCTATTCCACCCTGGAATAGACAAAGTTTACGTCTTTTGTCTGTAATGGAATAAGATAAAAGTACCTACACTCGATCTCTTTGAGCAAATATTGGCGCTACACGAAATCTACGTAGTTTGTCTTGGTCTCGAACCATGTAGAAACCGTTTCTACGCCTATCCTTGAAAGTCAAACATGTAGACTTCTCTAGACTATTCAAGAACATACAACATTCTATAAATTGATTAACAATTATTTAATTAATTAACGAATTAAGTAAAACTAAACAAGTCTATTAAGTCTACAATGTTAATGTCAATTTATTTTTTACGAAAATACATGAACATTAAATGTAATTGTAATTTTTTTTTTAATTTGAGACGACCAAGGCTAAACGTAACACGGACACCGATTGCTCTTTGAATATAATAGGTTATAATGTTCGCACTCTTCAGTCTGAAGAACGATTGACTGAGTTAGAAAATGCTCTGGAGTATATCAATTGGGATGTGGTGGGACTATGCGAAATACGTCGTAAAGGAGAGGATACAATAGAACGAGAAAACAACATATTCTATTACTACGGAGAAGCCGGAAATCAATACGGTGTAGGATTTATTGTAGCAAAGAAATGGAAGAATAATATATTAGAATTCCTAAGTTACTCAGATCGGATTGCAGTACTCAAACTAAAAATAACAGACACAAAACACATCACAATAATCCAAGTTCATGCGCCTACAACCTCACATTCAGACGATGAAGTCGAGGATTTTTATGATTTACTTAACCTAGCTTGTAGCGATCATCGCGGTACTTGGAATGTTATCATCGGAGACTTTAATGCTAAAATCGGAACACGACAAGACACAGATAACTGTCACCACATTCTAGGTCCACACGGTCTTGGTATTCGAAATGAGCATGGTAGTAGATTAATTGAATTTGCTTTCGGTCAAAATTTTAAAATACACAACAGTTTCTTCCTCAAAAAGGCCGAAAGACGCTGGACTTGGACGTCTCCAGGAAACTTATACCAGAATGAAATAGACTATGTTTTAACGCCATTCTCAACAAAAGTTTCAAACGTCCAGGCAATAAATCAAATAAAGTTTAATTCAGACCATCGTCCTATACGAGTTAAAATATGTTTAAATTTAAAAATTCAGCGACAAAATATAATAAAAACAAAAATCAAAAACCTTAATAAAGATTCATTAATAATTTGTAAAAAAACAGTTTCTTTTAGAATTAAAAAACAGTTTCAACTCATTAAAAATAGATAAAAATGAAATTGACTCTCAAAAAGAGTACGATATAATTAAAAACTCAATTCTTAAAGCGAGCAGTAAAATTAAACAACCAAAGAGTAAGTTAAAGAAATTATCTGAACATACAATAAATCTAATAAATATCAGACAAGCAATTAATTATAAGGATCCAGGATACAAAATCATAAATAAATCAGTCAAAAGAAAGATTCGTACAGACTTACGACATTTTAAGACCCGCTTGTTTCAAATAGCCCTTGAAAATAATAGTTCATTAAAAATAGTTAGAGAAAAGACATCATCAGGGAAGTCCTGGATGTCCAGTCTTAAAGATAACGCAGGAATAAAACACAGTAATAGACAAAAGATTTTAGAAATTTGTACGGAATTTTATAAAAACTTGTATTCAGATAATTCATCAAATACAGAATGTGAAGAAACTATAAGCTATCACTGCCCTAACGACATCCCTCAGATATCTGGGACAGAAGTACATAAGGTTTTATTAAAAATGAAATTTAACAAATCTCCTGGGAGTGACGGTATTTCTTCAGAGGCTTTGAAAATAGGAGAGTACGAAATACTACCATACCTCACAAATCTTTTTAATTCCATCCTCTCAACCGGAAGATTCCCAAAAGATTTCTGTCACTCCAATATTATATTACTGCATAAGAAAGGTGAAAAAGCCGATATAAATAATTATAGACCAATAAGCCTAATATCTCATATACAGGGTGTAATTAGACTACTATCGAAAAATGAAAGGGGAGATTCAGACCACGATACTGAACAAATTTATCGAAAAAAAAAAGGTTTTTTTTTTTTTTTTTCATAATATTTTTTTTTCTATTTATAGGTTTTTTAGTCATCATACGTTAATTTAAGAACATGCCAACGTAATTAACACACTAATAATACAAAAAATACAATAAAAAAAATAAAACATCAGTGAATCTAATTTCACTCTCGCGCACGCTTTCGCGGCCGGCGCGCCGGCCGCGCCGATATTCATTCTAATACCCTTACACGTAATCACAGCTGATGGCATCCACACAGTGATAGCGCTTGCGTGTACGACCCATAGCACACACGCAAGCGAGCGCTATCCTGCTCTAAGCGCAATGAACTCTGGTGACCTAGTTAATAGATTTTATTTAAATCCATGCACAATTCCCGCCACATCATAGTTAATTTAAAGTACCTACAAAATAATTCAAAATTTATTTTGTTACTCAATCTTATAAAAGATTGAGGGAGGCCTATGTCCTACAGTGCAGTTGCTAGGGCTGAAACGAACTCAATTCACCCTATTATTAGATTATCGGCCTACTGCAATCTTTGCCTACTGCACGAACGACATCTAGATAAAATTGTTAATATTCATAAAAACAGTTTGGTACCTAACCTAGGAAGGTACTTACATAAGTAAGTATTTTATTCTAAGTCTTAATAACAAAAATCAAATAAAAACTACTCAGATAAACAGCATTTAAAAAAAAATATTATGTTAAATAATACACGTAAATCTAAAACAGCTGTTCGAGCGCAATAAACTCTGGTGACCTAGATAATGGATTTTATTAAAATCCATGCCAAATTCCCGCCACACATAAGTTAGTTAAGTTAAAGTACCTACCTACAAAATAATTCAAAATTTATTTTTATTACTCAATCTACCTATCATAAGATTGAGGGAGGCCTATGTCCTGTAATGGAGTTGCTAGGGCTGGAACGAACTCAACTCACCCTGTTATTAGATTATCGGCCTACTGCAATCTTTGCCTACTGTACGAACGACATCTGGATAAAATTGCTAATATTCTTATTAAAAACAGTTTGGTACCTAACCTAGGTAGGTACATAAGTAAGTATTTTATTCTAAGTATAAATAACAAAAATCAATTAAAAACTACTCAAATAACAGCATTTTAAAAAAATATTATGTTAAATAATA
The DNA here is from genome assembly GCA_929108375.1 of Gymnoscelis rufifasciata. Classification (NCBI taxonomy): domain Eukaryota; kingdom Metazoa; phylum Arthropoda; class Insecta; order Lepidoptera; family Geometridae; genus Gymnoscelis; species Gymnoscelis rufifasciata. Next base: position 7,679,963 of record OV815308.1, on the reverse strand, counting down.
CACGTGTAAGTTTATCTAAACCAGCTGTTCGAGTTCGTTCGCATTAAACAATAATCAATTATTTTTTATTTTTGTAGTCATACCTAACATAGGGAAAGGTATTTATCAAACGGAGTTTGTTCTAATTATTTTCGTAGGCATAGTGAACACGGCTTTTGCAAAGAATAAATTATCCTGTTTGTCGGCACCCTTTGCCATAAGCCGCGCCGCGTGGCGGTGCTTTTTGAAGATATGTATTATTGCCTATTATTTTCGTAGTGTTTTGAGAATCAATTCAGTCGGTGTTCATAACTCGTATTGAATACTTGCGCGTCGCATCGCAAATCTATGCACTGTTCAGCTTATTTTTTCTAGTATTTCTCTTTAATTAGTTTTAGTAAAATCCTTTCTTTTTCAAAAAATTTAGTTAAAGTTTTTTTTTATTTTATAGTATGAATAGATGGATAGATTTGTCTATTTCGGTTAGTAGTGTAAAGTGACGAGTGATTGTTATTCAAATGTTAGTGTGATGTGGTTTTGGCAATGTTTAGTGCGAGAGAATATGGACAAATGTTAATGTGTTACGGCGAGGCATGAGGAAATAAATGCCTCCAGAGGACTACAGAGTGCCAGTGTGTGTGTGAGTACAAGATGTGCCATGAAAGAGGAGGAGCTCAATTCGAGCCATTTCTTGTGCGACCGAGGCGACAGCGAAATTAGGTAAGTAACTAAGTACATTCAATGCCTTCAAATGTTATTCTATTAACGTTCCCACTGCTAGGACACAGGGACTTCTCTCTTGACGAGAGAGATTAGGCCTTAATTAAACCACGCTGGCCAAGTGCGTGTTGGTGAATGTCACATGTCCTTCAAACTCTTTTAAAGTTCTCAGACGATGCCGGTTTCCTCACGATGTTTGCCTTCACCGTTAAACCACGTGTTTAAAGCGGACATAAATATCTCAAGAAGAAAAATCCAGAGGAGCGTGGCGGGGTTTGAACCCACGACCTTCAGAATGAAAGTCAAGTGTGCTTGCACTAAGCCAACGCGGCTCTGAAGAAAACAATAATTCACAGTAATAATAATAATAACACCACAAGTGTTATTATTAATTAGTCAAAATCGTGACATTATGTTTCTAGAGTATGTTATGAATGTTGAAAAAGTTCAATGACCTGAGAGATTTTAGAATTACGAGAAGGGTATCTGCTGTAAAAACCGCGGGAAAGCTGTACCGCGTACTAGTACTTTCCCGCGGTAAAATCCAATATTTTCCTGCATAAATGGGCTATTTAGGTAGGAGGACACTCGACTTTCATTCTCGAAGAAGAATTTCATGAAAGTCGAGTGTCCGCCCACTGCCTGCCTGCTACTACTAACGTTTATGCTACGAAACGATGCCATTTATCGATAAAAACATTACTGGTTACATTGCTGGTTGGCTAAATAGTCAGAAAATTTCAACCATCGATATCTCCGGCTACAATTTTTTTTTTGGACTGCGGTTTTTTTGTATTGATTTGGTTTGGTGTCCTGCATCCCCCCCCTTTTTTTTCGATAGTCGTCTGATTACACCCTGTATATAAAGCATTTATAAAAGTTATTGAGAACAGAATATCCGAACAGCTTAATTTTGAACAACCTCCCGAGCAAGCCGGCTTCCGCAGAGGTCTCTCCACAACTGACCACCTTCACACTCTTAATATTCTTATCGAGAAACATCAAGAGAATAATATTCCGCTTTACCTTGCCTTCGTAGATTATAAAAAGGCTTTTGATAGCATTTTCCACAGATATATTTTCAGTGCCCTCAGCAAACAAAACATTCATCCTACATATATACAATTACTTCGCACAATATATAAAGAAAGTACAGCTTCTATTAGCCTTGAAACCGTTGGCCCATCCTTTAAGATCGCGAGAGGTGTTAAGCAAGGGGACCCACTATCTCCGAAACTATTCACCAGTACCCTGGAGGAACTGTTTAGGAAGCTAATGCCTAGTTGGGAAGACAAAGGCATAGAAATCGGCAACGCAAGGTTAACCAACTTACGATTCGCTGATGACATTGTCCTTTTTGCCAAATCAGCCTCTGAGTTACAGTCTATGTTACAACAACTAAGCACGGCGAGCCTTGAAATTGGATTACAGATGAACCGCACAAAAACTATGCTTATGACCAACAGCGTAAAATCCAGAGTTGAGCTAGACGGGGAAGAATTGATCTACGTGGAAGATTACATCTACCTTGGTCAAATAGCTTCCTTCAATTCAAGACAGGATAAGGAGATCGCTCGGCAAACCGAGAATGCCTGGAAAAGCTATTGGGCCAAGGGAGAGCTAATGAAAGATGGAGACTTTCCCCTCTCCCTCAAACGCAAGCTCATGGACACCTGTGTTCTCCCCGTTTTAACGTATGGTGCGCAATGTTGGTCTTTGACACAGCGACAAAAGTCGAAAATCAAGGTCTGCCAAAGAAATATGGAGCGCAGCATCTTAGGTGTCCGTTTAACGGATAGAGTACGTAACAATGAAATTCGCGCTAGAACTCAAATAACAGACGTAGCTAAGAAAGCCGCAAAGCTAAAGTGGGATTGGGCTGGTCATGTCTGCCGTATGCCAGGAGAGCTGTGGGCAAAAGTAGCGACGAATTGGTGCCCTGATACGGCGAGAAGGCGACGCGGTAGACCAAAACAAAGATGGCGGAACGAATTGGACCGATTTCTAGCCGACTGGATGACGGTTGCTATAGAAAGAGATGCCTGGAGAGAATGGGGGGAGGCCTTTGCCCAGCAGTGGGATGATACCGGCTCATAATAATAGTCTAATATTTGGGAAGAACCTGCCGAATTCAACGTTGAAGCTGAGTGGATCAAAGAAGAAATTAAAAATCATGCGGGAACCCCTACTATGCAATACGAAAATATACCTGTAGAGACCTTCCACCAGGTGCTGAGAATGACTCACGGCTGGAAAGCTCCGGGTTCAGACCACGTGCATAGCTATTGGTACAAAAAGCTCAAATATATTCACCCTTTTCTTTACAACCATATCAATAGTTTTATCAAAGAACCCGATTTAATGCCTCACTTCATAACATTAGGTACAACACATATGATTCTTAAAGATCCCATAGACCCTAACAACCCTGCTAAATATAGACCTATAACATGTCTGCAAACAATATATAAAATCATAACATCTTGCCTCACACAGTTAATTAACAAACACATAGATAGCAACAATATCCTTGCTGAGCAGCAGAAAGGGTGCAAAAAATTCAGTCAAGGTTGCAAAGAACAATTAACAATAGATTCTATAATATTAAATAACGTGCAGAGGCATAAAGAAGATTTGTACACAGTCTATATAGATTATAAAAAAGCCTTTGACTCAGTACCGCATTCATGGCTGATTAAAATTTTAAAAATTTATAAAATAAACCCAAAATTAATAGAGTTTTTAGAAAAATCTATGAATAGATGGAGCACAAGATTACACGCACAGACATCATCTTCTACATTTGAGACAGACCCTATACAGATCCAACGAGGAATATTCCAAGGAGATTCACTCAGTCCTCTTTGGTTTTGTCTCGCGCTAAATCCACTTTCAAATAAACTCAATTCTAGTAACAAAGGATATGGACTTAAAAATGACATACAGACTGACTCACCTGACTGCAAGTTAAATCATTTACTCTACATGGACGATATCAAAATATACTCTTCGTCTCAATCTGACCTGGAACATCTAATTAAATTAACTGAACAGTTTTCTCAAGATATTTCTATGAACTTTGGCGTCGATAAGTGCAAGATTAACTCCATCGTTGCTGGAAAAACTTATCAGCACTCATATGCTATGGATACAGGTGAAACTATAGAACCCTTGAGTGAAAACGACACCTATAAATATCTAGGTTATATACAGAGCAAACAAATACATTCAAAAGAAATAAAAGATATTATCAGACAAAACTTTAAACATAGACTAAACTCAATTTTAAAAACGCAGCTTAACGCTAAAAATACTACCAAAGCTATAAATTCTTACGCTATTCCAACCCTTACTTATTCCTTCGGCATAATAAAATGGTCCAAAACCGAACTGAAAACCCTGCAACGCATAATCAATGTCCTTATGACAAAAAACCGGAAACACCATCCCCGCGCATGCATCCAACGGCAGGTGTTGCCGCGGTCTGAGGGTGCATTCAAAAGAAATAAAAGATATTATCAGACAAAACTTTAAACATAGACTAAACTCAATTTTAAAAACGCAGCTTAACGCTAAAAATACTACCAAAGCTATAAATTCTTACGCTATTCCAACCCTTACTTATTCCTTCGGCATAATAAAATGGTCCAAAACCGAACTGAAAACCCTGCAACGCATAATCAATGTCCTTATGACAAAAAACCGGAAACACCATCCCCGCGCATGCATCCAACGGCAGGTGTTGCCGCGGTCTGAGGGTGGAAGAGGAATTGTTGATATTATGAATTTACATAACAAACAGATAGCCACACTTAGGACCTATTTCCATTTAAAATCTGAGTCATCCACAATCCATAAGTCAGTAGCCTCCCTTGATCGAAAACTTACACCTCTTAACTTACAAGATGAACATAAACAGTCAAACGAAAATATAATAAGCAAACAAACTCTCGTAACTGAATGGGCCCAGAAGTCTCTGCATGGAAGGCACCACCTAGATCTGAACCAGCCCAACGTCGACAAACAAGCGTCGAACGAATGGCTCAGACGAGGTGAACTCTTTCCTGAGACTGAAGGGTTTATGACCGCGATACAGGACCAAGTGATTGAGACACGTAACTACCAAAAATACATAATAAGAAGCCGAAATCAAAGAACAGATTTATGTCGACGATGTAATAGCACCTCGGAGACCATCCAACACATAACAGGGGCTTGTAAAGCCATTGCTCAAACAGACTACAAGTTTAGACATGATCAGGTCGCCAATATCATCCACCAAAACCTTGCACTTAAGTACAAACTTATAGAGCCATCCCAAAAACCTACGCCCTACTACAAATATTCACCGAATACTATTTTAGAAAATACTACACATAAAATTTATTTTGACAGAGCTATACTTACAGATAAAACAACACATTTCAATAGACCAGACTTAACACTTTTAGACAAAATCAATAACACAGCTATCCTAATAGACATCGCCATTCCTAATACCCACAACCTGCAAACGACCATAGCAGAAAAACTATCGAAGTATGTAGATCTGAAAACAGAGATCACTCGCATGTGGCGTCTTAAGAAGGTTACAATAGTCCCCATATTATTATCAACAACAGGAGTGATCCCGAAGCAGCTATTTCAATCACTTCAGTCTCTTGAACTTCCTAAAAACCTGTACATCCTTTTTCAAAAATCTGTTATTTTAAACACTTGCAGAATTGTCAGAAAGTTTTTGCAAAGTGAACTTCCTCAAGAAGCCAATTCATCTGATGTACACTTGGCTTAGGCCCGTGTGCAATCAGCCATTACCGGTTTGTTCATAAACTGAGAAGGTAAAACCTATTCATAAATAATAATAATAATAATTATTGAATATACACTATGTACTGAAAGCAACAAAATATGAATTATCCCATTCCAAATATTATAACTATTAAAACGGTGGGGAACATGGGCTACTTTTTAGCAAGGGAAATATATATTTTTGCTTGGAAATCTAACATAGCCCGGGTAACACTGTGGGGTGATGCTAGTAATAAATGAAACAAACATAAAATAACCCTGTTAAATTTTGTACTTATTGTAACAATTTCATATACAAATACACAAAACATTATTCATATTTAATCTGTATTCATAGCATCACTGACTATGTCCTTCTCTGCATGTTTCTTTGCTATTTGCCTTCTGGTATAAACCAATATTCTGTGTCCTGTGCAATCAAGTTCTTCCTCGAAACATTTGTTTCTGCAACATTTCTTACATAATTTGTAGACACATTTCCCTCCCTGTAAAAACCAGATAAACATTTAGTTTTTCAACAATCCATAAAATAAGCTCACTTAAATAGTCTATACTTAAATACTTAGTATTTTAAAGCTAAAGAGTGTGTTTGTTTGAACTTGCTAATCTCAGGAACTTCTGGTACGATTAGAAAAAAAACTTTCAGTGTTAGATAGCCCAATTACTGAGGAAGGCTATAGGCGATAATATACGCTATTAATAATAGGGGCGGGTACTTTTTTCATAAATAATTCCCCCGCCGCGTCAGTCTATCCCTATGTTTGCGATAAACTCAAAAACTAACTTAACCCTTAAATGCATGTTGTATCAAAAATGAAACAACAACTTTCTCTCCTTCCAGAAAAGTTTTTATTTTGTTTACTGACTAACGGGGTATATCAATAGAAGGTAGAATAGTTTCTGAATGGAAACAAAACTAAAAAAAACAACATTGGGCTACCATTTATATTATGGATGTCATTGTTTATTGATTGCCGGGAGTTTTGGTAATTGGTGAAATTGAAAGTTTTCATCTGGTAAAATTATAAAAATCTTGCGGCGAATTGTGTTAGAAAAATATAATTATTGAAGGTAAGTGTTTTAGCTATAACATAGAATCATTATTTTTATATGAATTTGGACAGAATACACAAAATAAGTATTTTTTTGTTTGTATCAAAATTGAGACTTCATGCATTTATGACATGTTTTAGATGCATTTTCACATGGTTGTGGGTTTGAACTTTTTTGACGAATGGCTCGAAAAAATATTGCTAAGAGGGATATCGAAGATTACCTTAGGAATTTAGAAGATGATTACCTATCAGAGGATGGCTGTGAGATGGATGAAGATGATCTCGGAGAATAACCGACTCGTGAAGAGCTTCAAGCAATACTAGAAGATGAACAGGAAGTGAAGAACCTAAACCCGGTGAGCAAGATCCTCTGTTGATCGAAGATCCTTTACCGGATGTGAATAATGAGCCAAGTACAAGTAGCTCCCATCTATCTTATCCGTCACATCAACCTTTTGATATGTAAAGGTGGAGAAAGCGATTACTTGCATTTCAAGAAGACAACATACAATTTCTAGGTTACAACAATATTCCTCCTGAAATAATGAGACTCGAAACACCGTTTCAACCCTTCTCCTATTATTTTACTACCGATCTCATAATAAAATAAACAGATACTCTGTCCAAAAGCAACCTGATCGGCCCGATTGTGTGAGTGAATGTGAGGTGCGTAAATATGTGGGGATATTGATATTTATGTCAGTATACCACTACCCTAATGTTCGCTCCTTTTGGAGTAATAAATATGGCTTCCAGGCCATAAAAGAAACCATGCCTGTAAACAGATTTGAAAAGATAAGGTGCATCCTCCACTTCAATGACAATGATACACACAAACCAGTAAACGATCCCAATCATTACAGACTTCACAAGCTGCGTCCGGTAATAGAACACCTGAACGAAAGATTTGATAGCGTACCCATGAATCAAAGTGTGTGAACAAAAAAAGGCCATTTCATGAAACAGTACTTGCCCTTGAAACCTCACAAGTGGGGATTCAAACTGTTCATTGATGGGATATGCATACAAATACATTATTTACTCCGGCAAAGACAATGATCCTATGTATGATCCACAGTAGCTTTGCAGAAGAACCAACCCCAAAGCATAGGAATGTCCTACAGGTTATGCCATCATGAGACATCATACATGATGGTACTGATCGTAAGCAAACTAGACAGAATCATCGTATCCAGTGTATGATGCCAGGATGTAAGCTCCTCACATTATGAGTGAAAAATTTAAAGTTTACTTATGCTCCAAAAGACCTCTGACTGTTTTAATAAATTCCATGTGTAAATACATGACGATAAATAAATGTTTTACAAGTTCTATATTCCTCATTCTTACCAAAAATGTCAGGTCAAATGCATGTTGTATCAGAAATGATACAAATAGTTTTAAGCCTAAAAAAACACATTTATATGCTCATGATTTTTTTCGTATTTTTTTTCGTTATCTAAGAGTATTTTGTCAGCCCATAATATTTTTTTTGAAATAAAATAAAAATTCATGCATTTAAGGGTTAACTGTTTGATATGCAGTTTTCGGGAATAAGTAGAGTAATGGTACAAGAGGAAGGTTTCATATATATGTATAATTTGTTAGGAATGTGTGAGAGTTTGTCTACTAATATTATGAATCCAAAGAGTTTGTTTGTTTGAACGCGCTAATCTCAGGAGGTCTGATTTTTCAGTGTTAGATAGCCCATATATAAAGAAAGGGGCATTTCGCGGTAAAACCCATTAAAAAGCGAGTAACACAATGGGGCACAGCTAGTTTTAAATAAAACTTACCATAGGGTTTAAACAGGTGTTACTTTGACATATTTCCCCATTTCTTGGGCTTTGATTGTAGTTTGACTTAGCTGGTTTTCTTGATATTCTAAGCATCTTTTTCATTTTTTTTCGTGATATGCCATTTCCCTCAGGATCTTCGCAATTTCTTTTAATTTGTTCACACTCCTGGAAGTTATTAAGTATTCATTAAAATGTAAGTATTTTACAACAATAATCTTTGTATAAAAACTATTTAAGTATATTTTCACATTTTTAGTAATTACCTGGTTAGAACATAACTGTTCCATTTTCTGTGTATAACTTTCAGGAGACATCCTGACATAAGGTTGGCAGACCCATGGCGGTAAAATGAGGTTGTATCCGCACCTTGTAATATTGTCTGAGTCTTCAAAATGCTTTTGCCCTTCATGATACCCCAAATATCTTTCTTTTATATTTGTACAAACACATTTGAAGTCTTCTAAGTTTTGTCCTGTAGCAAGGATTTCTCTGATGTCATTGTTTTCTTTGAAGGTAAAACTAAAAATGTTTAGAAAAATCAATGAAGATAATATGAGCAAGGTCTTAACTTTAACAAAAAAAAATCCTTACATTTTATGAAATATTTTGAATAAATGTCCTCTTATGAATGACATGGGGCATGGGTATATTTCAACTAATTCTAGGTATTCACTAGCAATTTCCCATGAAACTGGATTGATGCCTTCAAATATTGCAGGATTTGTAAGATTTCCTTCTGCACTCATCACTCCATCCACCTTTGTGAATTCCATGCATCTATGTACATCTTTTAAGCATTGGATGTTTCCATTTGCAAACATTGGTAATGAAACTGCTTCTCTGTAAAGAATTATAATTGAAAAACATCACAAAATACAAAAGATACAATAGGGCTGTAGTAATGTATTCTGTATTATAATAAACTCATACCTCACAGCTTTTATATGTTTCCAACTTGCAATCCCTGTAAGAGGCCCTTTCTGCTCTCTAGTTCTGCCATGAACTGTGAGGAGTTTGCAGCCAGCTTTTTGCAGCATGAGAGCATACTCTACAGACTTCTCAATATCATTAAAAACTCTGATCTTGCATGTAATTGGTATTGATACTGCATTTGACATGGTTGCAACTATAACAAAGGATTATTTACTTTGTGTGCCATTTTCTCAAAGTGGAATTCTTCCTTAATGAGCAACATAAAAGATAGTTTACCAGATTCAGTCAATCTTATTTACCTATTTTTTGTAGTAACTCCCATTCATCTTGAAGAAATGATCCATAATGTCCTCTCTTTGCAATAGATTGAGGACAGCCAAGATTTATATCAATGGCATCACAATAAGGTTCCACCATTTTTGCAGCAGTAGCCAAGATCTCTGGATCATTTCCACAGAACTGTAAATAAATATGTAAATGTAGAACAAACTATGTTCATCTGGTGCGTGCCATTCACACCCTTTCTGCTGTATATACCATATCCAAAACACCTTGTATAAGGACATGTGACATTCACTTATCTAAAGTCCTAATCACTCTCGTCAAGCAAGAAGTCCTTGTGTCCCAGAAGTGGAAACATGTTTGTTTGTGGAAACAGAAGTGTTTGATTCAGGAAAGCATTAGCACTAAAAAAGATTATCTAATATAATATATAACAGTGAATGCAGTGGAATTCAGCAATTATTACAGTAACCATTATTAGGGTGTCCTCTATGCATCACTAACTCGTAACAAATTCTGCAAACAAACCACTACTAAAAGAAAGAAAGTTTAATTGTTTTATGCCTACCTGAACAATCAAAGGGCGATCTTCTTCACAAGTTTGCATGTTTTCTTTTCTATATTTTGGGTCTTTTGTAAATAACTGGCTATGAAACATTGGTGTGTAGCATAAAGTGGCACCATGTCTTCGACATAGAATTCTCCATGCAAGTTCACTCGCATCTACCATAGGCGCTACTACATAACGAGGTTCTCCAATTCTTTGATACCACTCAACAGAAGACATTATAAAACTCCACTATTTTGTAATTAAACCAAAACAAAATCTAGTTATTACTAAACATAACCTCATCCACGCAATGTTTACAATAGTTTACATTCGTCAGATTTAGATGGCTGAAGAATGAAGGATGACTTTGATTGACACACATGCTGTTATTTATTATTTATATATACCTATAAATAAATAAATTAGGGGAGCACTTGTCTTGTCCAATAAAAATACTTATAATGTAATTTAGTATATTTTATGAGATGTGCGTATAATTTGTTGGTAATCCGAAATAAAAAAATGATTTATTTGGCAATAATGGAAAAGCAGGTGAGTGAAGTGAATGTCGTCAAATTTACAGGTAGTGGAAAATAAGTAAGGAGAAATTACTTAAAATGTAAATTTTACAAATGTTTTACGATATTAACGCCACAAATTGTAATTAAATTCTAAAGAGCAAGGATCTAGGACTAGGATGTCAAAAAATACTAATACCAAATTTTGTTGAAATGGCAGCTCATTGTATGGCCAAAAACGCAAATAAAAAAACCATTAAACCCATCACCATTTTACACTGATTGTAAAAATAAAAATATGAGTTTATTGTAATTGCTCATAGCTGGGATACCACCTCTTAACGGATTATCCATTATTAACGACACACCTGTATACTTCCTACAGCATTCATTCTATTCAAACCCATCATTTCAAAGTGAAATTGTTTATTGCATTCACTTGTACAAATTGTGGTCTTAAAAATTAATTACAGTAACAACTTGAGCCAAGTAATTTTCAATGTATTTATCGATTTATTATTTACATTTAATCAACAGATGTTTATCAATCTTATCAATGATATAATATAAAAACGCTTATCCGTTCGGGAGCTATGATGCTACAGACAGACAGAGACGACACGTCTCTTTTTGCGTCGGGGGTTAAAAATGAGGTGACTTGTTATGGCGGCTGTACACACTCGCTGAGACACCCCGAGACCGGGCGAGAGCGAGTATGTAGATTGCGCTCTCGTCTCGTCTCGTTCTCCCTCGCCTCGCCTCGGTCGGTCTCGATCACTTGTCGGTTTTGGCGCCCGAGTCAAAGGGTCTCGTTGGCTCTCGCGAGGAAAACGAGAGCGAACATGTACACACTCGTTTCATTCATTTGCCCGCTGACTGTGTTTAGGTGCAGATGTGGCCTAACGAGCGTGAATTAGAATTTTTGGAGTGTTTTCAAAGGGAGCCTTTTTTTTAATTTTTTTTTGATGGTAAACTTGTAATAATTTATAATAGCTCACAGCACAAAGATACACCGCAGCAGCTAATTCTACGTGCATTATCGCGGAAGACTTCAGTAAAACTAACAGAACGAGTGTGTACAGATATGCACTCGGTGAGAGCCTTCTCGGCCGAGACATTCGCCGAGAGGGACTCGGCGAGTGTGTACAGCCGCCATTACAATTATTGTGCTTGTAACCAAAGTGAATATAAGCATTAGGTATGTTTACCTGTAACAATTATACTACATCAATCTTAGAGTATCTAATCTATGGTAATCAATCATATTCTTCTTTTGGGTTTAAAGTATTTTTTGCCGAGGGTTTGTAATGTCACTTTCAATCACAACAATATTGATGTGACAGTTGACAGTAATAAGCTGTCCCGAATTCTGTCTGTGCGTGTGTGTATTTCTTGTCGGTAATTCGGTATATTTAATTTTTTGTACAGACTCTATCTTTTGGTTTTAATTGTAGTAAATTCGGTATTAACAAAATAATAAGAAATTCGATATTGTCAGTGTTTAAACTGACTTGTGCTAAGTGAACTATTTCATGATTTGATCTTTAACGCTGCGCCGAAAGTTCCACTGTGCATTCAAACAACAGGTTGAAATCTCGAGCCGTTTTATGTAAAAAATCTATCATGGCTCACGATTTATTGGTAAATATTAGATTTCATTTTAAACAATATTTATTATAACTACCTAATTTATAAACCAATGAGTATTTACCTATAAAATTTGTATTTGTTCCAGAGCAAATTTTACACATGTCTCAATCTGCCTCTACATGAAAAACTATTGGAGTTGACAAAAATAATAGATCTATTCAGTCCCAACAAAGAACTTCAGGCTCTGTTCCCAGAGTTGATTAACAATATATTTGCAACATCTTTTACCAATGGCTGGGGATTAAAAACAATAACTTTAGAATCTAACAAGTTCTATTATGAGACCTTAATAAGTTTTTTACATCCACAAGGACCACTTTTTCGACTATGTTATAAGTTGCTGGCAGATCCTCAATTGAAGTATCAATTGCCACTAAGTTCTTTACCTGTAAGTATGATTAAAAATTGTTTCAACACTACACACACTACTGTATTATTAATTTCCTGGTTATTATTATGATATATTGTATATTTCAGTTGGACTTGCAAATTACAATAGAACGAGGAAGATGTCCACAGTTTTATGCAGACATGCTTGCTACTGATCCACAATCTATGAATGTCACTGCACTGATGCTGAGTATCCTTTAACAAATAAAATAAGTTGTTGAGTGTTTGCTAAGTCAGCTTAGCTACTTACTTTTAAAATATGTAATTGATAAAAAGTAATGACAGGGAGTATACTATCAACAAAATAAGATTCCTGAATGTAACTGCTAGATCCATTTGATTATTATATGTTCAACTTTGCACTGCATGTTGTAACAAACAACCAGAACCGGACCTCATTGGACAGTTGGAACAGTGTCTACTTTGCCCTAGCCTGTGACTACCTCCTGCATTTCCTACCTGTGGATCCATACGAGCCAGTGCTGCCACATATACCAAACTACACAGGAAAAGTTCCTATTGCTGCACCATTGCAAACAGCCAACAGGTATAAAATTCTAAAACAACCTTTCATCCACTTTATTTTTTCTGTCTCTGTAGAAATAGTATATACTATTTCTAATATATTAAAATTATAAATAGTATATATTAAAAAATATCTCAAAATAATGTTTATTGTGTCTATTTTTGTACATTTTCTTTCTAGGCCTTTGTATTCGCCATCCCTGCTGCTAATCCAAGACCTCTCTGGAGCAATGATGAGTAATCAGCCATCATCACAAACCCAATCACGAAATGAGGTGTGGAGGTCAGAGACTGTTCTCCAAGTGTTCATTGACATATGGATGAGCATTGATCAAATAAATGGTCAAAATAACAATGTAAGTAGGTACTCTTTTAATTATGTATTATAAGATACCTCAAACCAATAGTTGTTAATGTGTTGTTATTATTAATATAATGGGTATCAATAGTGTAGATGTATAGTGTAGATTACTAAGGAAAAATTAGTTCATCATTTGGATTATTTAAAAAATAAAACTCATTATAAATACTCATAAATATATTTTTTTGGAAACTAAAAATCAAGATGATACAGTGTATTGAAGTTTCGTGACATAAAGTTTTCATGTGATTTGTACTAAATATGTGTGTCAAAAGCCCCCAATTCAGAACTTTGATGCTGCATATATTGGCACTATCTTATTAAATTTATAAAGTGAAAAATAGGTGTTCAGTATGTTTGAACAGACTAAACATAATTGGTACCTATTTTTTTATTTAGTCATCATGCCTATTCAATTCAAATAATCATTTGTGACTTAAAAAAAGTTCAAAATAATTGTTGCATTTACACAGCCCTTTGTCCATGATAATTTGTAGTAGTAATAACAAGATCCATGTCTCGTCAAGGTAGTCTTTAATAAGCATTGTCAGTTATATATATTTATTTTTAAAATATATATTTATTTTTAAAATATATGTTTATTTTTAATTAGTTTCACACAGAGTCCAAATGTGATTAGATTTTTATTATTACACTTGCTGTACACGCCACGGCGTATCCCGTGTTTTAGGAAAATCCCGCGAAAACAACGTATTTTCCCGAGGTAAAATGTAGCCTTACTTGATAAATGGGTTATCTAACATTGAATTTTTCTTTTCAAATCGGGCCAGTTCCTGATATTAGCGTTCAAACAAATGAAACTCGACAGCTATATAATCTTCTAATATATAAAATTCTCGTGTCACAGTTTTCGTCCTCCGAAAGGGCTTGACCGATTTTTATGAAATTTTGTGACCATATTGAGTAGGTCTGAGAATCGGCTAACACCTAGTGGGGTACCTGGGGTCAGCTAGTATTTGTATAGATTTTTCTTATGAGATTACCTAATATATGAAACAAAGCGTTTCCGCGCCTCGCCACGGTATTTTACGATTTCGTATTCTTGCTACAATACCATACTATATTAACCATTTGAATTTGAAGAGTTTGTTTTTGGTAGAAAATATTAATACAAAATGATTTTTTTATCATTGATCTCACAAGCACACATCATTTCTTTGGACCACTGTGAAGCGTTTCATGAAAAAGGGAAATTTATTGTCTGTCTCTATTGAGCTGTTTAATACTTTTCACTGTAGATCTGGTAACATTTTGCCATAATGTATATGTATATAATAATGTTATATTTTTGTAGATGTACCAAAGAAACTATCCTGCCCAGTTCTCAAGCTCAGAAAGAGTGAGAACTGTCAGAGTACTGATCAAACACCTCCACGCGTTCGCAAAATATCAGTCTGACCCTGCGATCCGCTCCTCAGCCCTGCGCAAGTACGCACGTCAGTACATGAGTGCCAGAGCGTACCATTATATCAAGCATCTAGTCACAACCTGGCCATTGGATGCCTCCTTCAGGCTCGTTCTTGAGTTGTGGCTGAGTTTTATCCAGCCTTGGAGATATGTAGACAACAGCATTATGAAGGACAGGTGAGTAAAGGAGGGCTTTTATGCTGTTTCTGTGCTATTAAAAGGAAGTCTGAATAGATTGCCTGTTCTTAAAATATCCCTAAGGGATAACTTTATACGTCTGTTGCAATAAAACTTCCCCGAAACCAATTAAGTAGATATTTGGTTCAGTTTTCGATTCATAAACGTAAAGACAAACTTCATTTTTGAGGTTCTGTCCCCAAAGCGTAAAATCGGACACTATTACTCAGACTTCTTCATCTGTTTGTCCATCTGTCACCAGACTGTAACTCAAGAACCATGTTAGATAGAGAGTTGATATTTACAGGGATGATGTATTTCTGATGCCTCTATAACAGCAAATACCAATAATAAATAAATATATAAAGGGGTTCCCATACAAAAACATGTTTTTTATCGAGTTAAGCAACGTTGCGTTAGGTCAGTACTTAGATGGGGTGCATCTTTATGTACTTTTAAAAAAATATCAATTATTTTATTATTGCTAAATGTTTATAAACTGTACACGGAACCCTAGGTGTAGTATGAGTCTAACTCACACTAATCAATTATTTACAAACGACAATAATAATACCACAAACCATACTGGGCAAACCATACTTAAATACGATTTGAAGGACTGTCCACCGCTCCTTTGCAGAATCATTAAATAATATTGGATTTGGAGCTCTATCTCCCCTGTATTTTCAGGTCTGCTTTAATGAATATGCACTTAATAAAATGTTTCAGATTATCTGATAAACATGATGACCAGCAAGTCACCACAAGTCCACTGGATCCTGGCTTCACACAGTTCATTGCTGAAAATTTTCCAGCATATGTATGCATATTCCAGCTTGTTCTGCCAAGATTTATTCGCCTGGATTTAACTGCATACAAAAACACCGTTATGTTGTTTAGATTTGGCAAAGTGTTCGCGCAGCCACACCTTGTTCCTATACTCAAGAATTTAGAACAAGCTATTATGGACAGTGGAAATGTGTTGCAGCATAGTCCAGATTCAAGCTACAATAATTCTGCGTATGACAGGTACCTATTACTTCTTTTTATCTGTAATATATAAAACCTATGTACATACAACTAGTATGCATGTGAGCGTAGTTTATCTATAAAGTTAAAGTGGTTCGTATTTTTGAGCATAAAATATTATTTTTATACTTATTTTGTGTTTAAATCGTTTTATTTAGTTTCGATAATCATCAACATCTGCAGCCTGCATTTACACACTACGAGGTATAGGCCTCCTCATGTTCCCGCAACATACGACAGTCCTGCTCTAATTGCATCCAAATTTAGAGATAAGCCACAAGTTATGTAATAAGGCAAACTTCGAGTAAATTATCGACGTCGAATTTCTAGTTTTAAGCATTGAGATAAAATAATATTTTTGCAGCTATGCATACAATGGAATCTCCCTTCATAAATGGACAGCCATAGCGAAGCAGGCCCTGTCTGAATTTAATTTATCAGCCAATTTCGAATATCAAGCACTTTGGAGTGAGGACAACAAGCAATTTGCTGTAGAGTTCGTGCTGAAAATACAAAATGCTGTGGCGACAGCCGACAAGAATACTGAGGAGTTTACGAGAAAAATTAATATACAAAATAGCGGTATATCTTTTAAACCATTATACTGAAAACTAATTAATGCACTACAAATTTACAAATGCAATTCTTTGCCAAAAGTGTTATTATATTATTTTTTATTTGTAATGACTTTTATCAATACAATAACATGCAGTCACAGAAAGTGTCAAGTTCCGTTAGTTTTTGTTTTATTTACCATAGGTTAAAAACAAATAACTGAGGTAAAGTTATAATTGCAAAAAAATATTGTTAGTCATTTTAGTAATTTAGAAAGTAGTAGATATTATGACCCGAGATATGTTATGTTCTAACAACGAGATTGTTGTAGACGGATATTTTTTTTTTAAACTAATTTATAACCGTTTTCAGGTTTCTGGTCTGCTATAAAACATTGGTTCATGTGGACTGCTAATGAAGATGATATACTTTTGGAAGAGTACCGCAAAGTTGCCCCATTCCTAAACTCGTGTGTTCGATACTTTTCAGTAATATTTTCTGTAAGTCAATAAACATGTTCTCTAATTATGTATTCTAATTACGAATGAAGCTTTCATAATAATAATAGTCATAATAGTAATTTATTGAATATATAGATTATAAGTCACAATATGGGTTTTAACGTGGTTGCCCAATGCCACAACTTTATCAAAATATAATAATACTTAACTAATGTCAAAATCTGGAATACATTAATAATTCATATAAACAATTAAAATAATGTCTAATTTATAACTAAGTACACGAAATATAAAAAATGACAATTTATCATAATTATCATTAACAATGATTACGAATGTCATGAATAAATTATTATTTTAATTACATGTCAAATAAAATAAATAATAATGTAAATTGAAATTATTTATATTTCGTGTACTTAGTTATAAAATTAGACATTATTTTCTGTACAATCTATAGGAAATAAAATCGAAAAAAAGTAAAAAAATAATTCCCTAAGTTTATTAGTTTTGATCTTTCAAATTAACGCGCCCGATGCGCGTAACGTCACATTTTCGAATAATCTTATAGCCGTTTTCATTTAAAATGTTATGTAATTATGGTACCAAAAAATTTTAATGGGTTCCTGAGAAATTGGAGAAAATCCTGAAAACTGCAAACTCTCTCTCTCTCTCATAAAATATAACGACACGCTAAATCAGGGAACAGAAGGCGGGACTTGGTATTGAATTTTAAAAGCCTGTCAAATAATTACCACGTGATACAAATCGCGCGGCGAGAGTTTGGATTTGACTTTCAGGTGGAGGGGATTACTGCGCATGGGTACTGCGCAGTAATCTCCTCATCACGCACACAATACTTTCAGCCAATCAGAGCACGCGTGCGCCTACACACCTGTCACGCACACAATACTTTCAGCCAATCAAAGCACCGCGTGCGCCTACACACCCACCCCGCACCCCGCTAATTGCCGGTTGATACCCAATTTCTGATTACTGCGCAATAACGGTCAAAGCCAAACTCTTATCGCGCTAGCTGTATTTTTGGTACTTAAAGGGCTTTGCTGACACTATCTATACATACCTATGAACCTATTGTCGTATAATCTCTGTACCGGCTTTAATTATTTGTTAATAATTAAATATATTTTCTTTTCAGATACATGAAAATATATTCAGCCAATCGCATCCAATTGAAGAGGAATCATTAGAAACATCATCCTTCGCAAATTCGTCCACGTTTCCGAATTCTATTACTAGTAAAGTAAGTGTATACACTAAAAGCTAAATTGTTATTCACATTGATGTACCTAATACCCTAATTTGTCGATGTGTCTAATGTATATGTATGATATTAGCAACATCAATATTTAGTTGCTTTTGAAACATTAAATCCTTATTAAAGCAATAGAGAGCTAAGTTCGTTTTGCAAGAAGCTCAAAAACACTAGTGGTACTCGTGAACTTCGCCAAACTTAAAACAATCACATTTTTAGTATTACAAAAGTTTTTATTTGTATTTTTAAATGTTTTTATATTTTCAGCTCCGTAGTACGACATCGGTTCATTATATGGGTGACCCTGATCTCATGCCTATAGCCTCTTACGAAAGCACAATCTTAGTCAGAATGCTGTATCAAATTTCATCAAGAATAAATGAAGTGGTAAGAATTTATTTACTTACTATTCGATCTTAGTACCTATACCAGAAAATTTATCTCTGTTTGTCTTTTCTTTCTGTCTGTACCTTGCATCTGTAAAGGTATCAAAATTACTTAATATAGGTACTTATACACACATATATATGTATATATTTAAATAACTAAAAGAGAAACGGCTATTTTACCACTCACTGATTAATCACGAAATCTCCGAAATTATTATTACATAAGACGTTGAAATTTGGCAGGTAGATTTTTATAGGGTGTAGACGTCAGCTAAGAACGGATTTTACTTCTAAATATTTATATGTATATAATTCATACAAAATTTCCTATATCCTATATTTTTCATGTTATTTGAATGAAATTAAGCATGACGGTTTTTTATCGAACGATGTGAAACTCGGATTTTTTTTTTACAAAATCAACCCCTTGCGGTAAAACGAGGGTTAGAAGTTTGTATGAAGTGCTTATATTTTTGAAGTAAGAGACTTGAAACTAGACTATCTTCTGTAGATATTATTATAATATAACGGAACTCTAATTATTTATATTATTTGTTTCAGTACCAATCGCAGTTCATCGAAGTGTATGACAAAAACGACTTCTGTGGTTTTGTAGCCAGAGAAGTTTTACAGAGGCCTTGTAGGATACAGAATTACGTGAAAGACGTTGCAAATTATCAAAATGTTGTAACCCACGAATTACCCGCCCGGCTTTCCCTGCGAAAACTAGGGTCACAAGCCTTTGTAATATGGTTCACATTAGGCTACCTCTTGTTTAGAATGTTTTCATACAGTGGATTATCTTACGTGTTCTTCCTGTTTACTGTGTGGGCGTTTTACGTAGTAATAAAGGCCACTTTAAAAATGTTACAAATCGTGTAAAACAAACATGCTTTTTAATGTTAATAAATTAAAACTATTTTTATAGATTTTAACAGCTGTTTTTATTGTATATAGAAATTAAATCACGAGTTGGTATTAAGTATCTTCCAATTAGGTAGGGCATACATTAACCGGCGCGTCGGAGAGCATCGGAGCGCCCTCACTAGGCCGAAATAAGAAAATGGTATTTTAAAACAAACCCAAATTGCACCTAACGAAGGAATAGTGCAGACCACCACCGCATTTTTTGGTCGGACGTGTCGGCTACAGTAGCATTTGGAGCTTACCAATGCGCTAGCTGATCGGAATCCTACTTACTTGAGAAAGAGACTGATAACCTGAAAACTCCAAAGGAAACAAATATCATAATATGTACAAGTAAAATTTTTACAACTGCCTTCTAGTTCTAATTAATATGGCTCTATATTTACCATGGTAATATGCACTGTATACTGCAACTTGGTGCAACCCATGGTTGATCGAAAGAAAAAAGGTAATTTGTATGTGTTTGTCAAGAACAAAGTTTACAGGATTGGGGCTTCAACTTGAAGGCTGTGTTAGTTGATTCAATATTATTTGGTTAACTAAGAACACTCAACTTTCATTCCGAGGGTCGTGGGTTCAAACCCCGCCGCGTAGGTACCTCAAAAATCGAATACAATACTTCCAAATTACTGCATTAAGTATATTATTACCTACATGTTTCGAATTTGATTCTTTCTATTGCTTTCTTCTATTTGAGTTTGATAAATAAAAATATTTTTTAATTGAACAAAATTTATTAAAAACTTAACAGTACTTCTTCAATGTAAGCTTAGGCACAATATTCATAGAGGCTAGTTCTTGGAAAAGCAACTTGCAGGCATAGGGCATGTCCACACTGGAGACGGCGGCGGAGGAGCGACACGCGTGGCACCAAGCGCGGCTCGCGAGGCGCCCGCAAGCCCCGCATATGTGTGCGCTGAATGCGTCCGAAGCCAACATCAGACGCTCCATCAACAGCATACTAAAACAACGATATCATATTATTACATGAAGACAATTTAAAAATAAGGACCCATTTCTACACCTGTTTCATTAAAAATTTGGACAAGATAAGCGAATAACTTTAAATTTCGAGTCAGCTAATAGATAATAAAAATCCGTGTGTTTTGTAGCAAGGGAACTAATTATAAAAAAGGTCTTATAGAATTTATTAAGCAATTAAAAATACGATATTATGTTAAAAAACTGTAGCCCAGAAATACATGAAATAAGCATACAAATACATATAAAAAAAAAAAAAATATTTCCGGACAACAACACAACAACATCTATATTTCAATCATCAAAACTCACCTTGCTCCGTAACCAATGAGACAATCGCGCTCCATCTCGCCAAGTCTTAGACCTCCGTCTCGAGATCGGCCCTCCGTGGGTTGCCGCGTCAGCACGGCGCGGGGCCCGCGAGCTCGTGCGTGCATTTTATCTTGAACCATGTGTTTCAATTTTTGATAGTAAACCTGTCAATAAACACAAAATTAGTAACTCTTCCCACACCAAGAAAACGTGGTAAAAAT
The DNA here is from genome assembly GCA_929108375.1 of Gymnoscelis rufifasciata. Taxonomy (NCBI): domain Eukaryota; kingdom Metazoa; phylum Arthropoda; class Insecta; order Lepidoptera; family Geometridae; genus Gymnoscelis; species Gymnoscelis rufifasciata. Next base: position 7,658,636 of record OV815308.1, on the reverse strand, counting down.
TTAAAAGTGTCATAGATAATACTTACTGGTCCTGAATAAATGTAAGCTTCAAGAGGCTCGCCTGTTAGACCAGAATAGAAAATATCTTTGCCATGGTAATTATATCCATGCTTTTCTAGCTCTTTGCAAACGTCACGGACTTTTGACCCTCCGAACGCCGTACCTGAAATAAATATATATTTATATTCGTTTACTCGACAAACGGACGAATTAATTGATATAAATATATAATGTTTAATGCAACCTACCGTAGTGGAATTTTCCTTCCATCAATCCCGCTTTTCCCGCTAGCAGTTCAATTGTTTTGCCAACTGTCATCCGAGAAGGGAATCCATGAGGGTTCATAATCATATCCGGACAAATACCTCTATCATTGAATGGCATATCTTCCTGCTGCACAATTAATCCTGTCACACCCTTCTGTCCATGCCGAGAACTGAATTTATCACCGATTTCAGGGATTCTCGTTTGACGGAGTAATATTTTTATGAGAAACGCGTCTTCGGAATTCGACGAAACCATAACATTTTCTATGTAGGATTCCACAGGTCCTTTGTAACTAACAGGAACGTCTTTGTATTCTATGACTTGTGGCTGTGGTTGTCCTTGAGAGGCACTGCTTATGTTAGCTGGCGGCATCTGTTTATTTATAAGCACTTGCCTATTTTCTACCATTTCCCCTGGTGATGCGATGCCGTCAGCGTCTAAGATTTCGTGAGCTTTTATAACTTTACCCGTAGTGGCGTCTCTCGAAGGGCCTAAAATTCTGTCTGAGGTCTGATTACTGTAACGTTTCATCGTCGTCTTAGCGCTTTTATACACGAGGCAGCGACCATAGCCTCTATCTATGGAGGCTCTATTCAGAATTAGTGCGTCCTCAATATCGTAGCCGCTGTAGCTCATAACAGCAACGGTAGCGTTTTGTCCAGCCGGTAATTTGTCGAAATTTGTTAGTTCTATGGTTCTCGTTTTAACCATGGGACATTGTGGGTATACTAGGTTGTACATAAGTGTATCTATTCGATTCCTTTGATTGTATGCTATCATACCTACAAGCGATTTAGAAAATTATTAGAATATTATTTTACCTAGTATTAACATAAACTACTTAGGTACTTGTAGGCTGACTAACACTGAAACTTGAGAGAAGATTAATTGATGAGAATAACCAATACTCACCCATTGCTTGTTTACCCATAGCACATTGGTATGTATTCCTAGGACTTTGATTATGATGAGGATAAGGTACAAGCCCTGCACACACTCCAAGAATAGTAAACGGTTCTATTTCCAAATGCGTTGTTACGTACGGATCTATTTCAATTTCCGTGGTAGCAATGTAACTGTCGTTCTCTTCATTTACATCCAAGTACTCAATCAATCCATCGTTCAGGAAACCTTGAAACTTTCTGATTCCTCTGTTCAGTTCATTTATATGATTCTGTAGAACGAGCGGGTATCCTTTCTCGACGATAATGTAGGGACGACAGAGCCTTCCACCGTCGCTACAAATGTAGACTGTGCGTTGGTTGTGATTAGGATAGATCGAAACAAACGCGGATATGAGGCCGCGTCGTCTGAACATTCTAAAGACTCTGATCAGTCTCTTGTATTGTCTAATAACTCCTAGAATATTACCTGTAACAATATTTTCAGAAGTGATAAAGCTCTAGGCAAATAAATCACAATCCAGAGTCCTTAAATTTATTCGTAGAATTTGTAAAAGACGAATTACCATTCAGAAAGACCATGTAGACAGCAGGATGGTTTATTTCTTCCCCTCCCAAGAGCCGCACATCCTCTACGCCCGCGTTACAGGCTAGCCTCGCAATCGGCTCTTCTGAACACTCCGTAGTGATATGCGTCATGAGGGCCAAGTTCTTGACCAAACCACACGCCTCACCCTCAGGGGTATCACTAGGACACAACATCCCCCATTGAGAAGGTTGCAAAGAACGAGGCCCGGATACCTTTCTAGTTTTCTCAAACTGGGAGTTTACTCTCGTCATCATACCTAGTGCTGATATGTATGAAAGGCGTGAGAGCACTTGAGTAACACCATGCCTCTCCATTTTGAATCTTTTGATGGTCCAATTGCCCTGTAATTAAATATTTAAATGAAGCAAATATATCTTAATATATATAAATCTCGTGTCACAATGTTTGTCCTCAATGGACTCCTAAACCACTTAACCGATTATAATAAAATTCGCACACCATGTGCAGTTCAATCCAACTTGAGAGAAAGGATGGTTTTTACGGCGAGAAAAATTCGAATAATTTCCGGGAAAATTTTATACCCGTGCGACGCCGGGGCGGGCCGCTGGTAGTTAAATAAAATAAATAAATATTGCCGGACAATCGACACAACAACATCTAGCCCCGTGGTAAGCTCTAGTTACAAGCTTGTGTTACAAGTACTAGACATCTGATATACTAATATAATAGGCATATCTACATATTATAAATATCTTTTTATTATATATATTAAATTATGCATTATTATGCATATTAAAAACCCAGACCAAGGAAAGGGTGCTGGCTGAACATACAAACACTTTAACCCTCGGCGGGAATCGAACCCGCTACATCGCCAATATCCGCCCCATCCCTCGCCCACCGCGCCACTAAGGCAGTCAAAATTGATGATTATCTTATGTCACTTACACTCGAAATGGCAGCAAACAAGCCATTAGCGATTAAATCAGGTCTCATATATTTCACAATATCAAAGGGCGCCACTTTTATTTTCGGGATCAGTTTATCAGCTGTCATTTTCATTTCCCAGTTAAACCGTTTGAAAAGATCTTCGAACATCAATGCCAGTAAAGATCCCGCGAGTTCCAGTCTTTTGTTTCCGTAATAATCTGGATCGTCTATTGCGGCTTTGTTATTTTCTGCTTGAATAACCCTCTTTACCATTATAGCGAGATAGATAGCTTTGACATAGAAGTTGTAATTTTCAACAGCAACATGAGCAAGGATAGTGGTTGCTAATAGATCTCTTGCTTCATCAACTGGAGTTCGGTTTTTAGAGTTTGAGGTCTGAAACCTATGATGACATAGTTAATAAAAGTAGTTATGTAAATTTTAATACCAAGATACAACTACAGTCAAAAAAACATAATAAACATTGAACTCTGACAAGTTATTGAATCCTCTATATAATTTAACATTATTTGCTACCTTTTGACTTTCAATTTGCTTCCAATATATGTAAGAGCTTGGTTCTGTGTGAAGATTTTCAAGTTATGGCAGTCCATGATACAAGGGGCCATCTTTTTGATTGTATTGTCCTCTGTTCCCACCAACTGCATTATCTCCTGGTCACTACAGATGCCCATTGCCTTAAATGCAACTGCAATTGGAATATCCTAAAAAGTTAATTCACAATGATATAGGCAAGGATTGCATCCAAATAATGTGAGTATGTAGGTATATTTGCAGGCATTAAAAGTACAGTTCTAATGGTGAGCTATTTCAGCGGCCGTAAAAACATTGTGTATGTGTATAAAACAACTGCCTATTAAACATGCACAATGTTCCAGTAATTATGCATTTGTGCATGGATCAAAATACACTTTTTTGTTTTGGTAAAAACCTTATAAAATAAAAAGTTTTTCACCATTTTCAATAGTTTTTAAATCTAGAACTAATATTATAAAGCTTAAGAGTTTGATTGTTTGTTTAAATGCGCTAACCCCAGGAACTTTTTTAATGTTAGATAGCTAATTTATCGAGGAAGGCTATGGGCTATTTACCGCAGGTAAATACATTGTTGCTGCAAGAAACTCAATAAATCATGAATAAAGCAGTGGTATGAAAGGTTAGTCTATATTATAAAGTTACACTCACATCAGATAATGCATTATGCCTCAAGACATATTTTCCATTCTTCACAATGACATTAGTTCTAGTTTTTTTTTCATGAGTGGAACTCGTCACTTGGCACTGGATGGCACCTTTAAACTCATCCACTATCATGCGATTCCTAGACAATTGCTCTTGAATCAATATAACCTTTTCTTGGCCTGAAAAACATATGGATACTGATTTAATGTTCTTACATGAGCGTTATACATATTTTGATTTGAGAATATGCTAAACATAATTGTGAATAATACATTTCATGAATTGTTTTACCCCTGATAATGAAGTAACCGCCAGGATCATGTGGGCACTCATTTAGTTTTGCAAGTTCATAGTCTGATTTGTTGGTCAGGACACAATTTGACGATTGCAGCATTAGAGGCATCCTGTAATAAAAAATAAGAAAACCATGAAAATATAAATTCTGATAAGTAAAAAGTGATATGAATTTATTATACCGCATTTACCTTCCAATTAGTTGTTTATTTTTAATAACCCGTTGATTTCCTCTAATATATTCAATATCAACAGTTATGGGAGCTGAATAGGTCATGTCCCTAAGTCGACATTCATGAGGAGTTGTAGGTTTCGATACATTAAAGCCTTCTTCTAGGTCTGGAGTACCGACATATGCATTTAAATATTTTATATAAAACAAAGGGTCTGCATCACAGAAGACTTTTTCATTGGCTTTTACGATTTTCTTAATCTCAACATTTATGAAGTAGTTAAAAGAATCTATGTGTTGTTTTACCAGCCCTTTTACTTGCAGAAACGAAGGGACTAATTTCCATTTATCCTGAAACAATTTTTTTAGGGATTTAAAGTTGTACTAAAATCTCAACAATTAATTATACTCATTACTATTTCTTAATAATCATAAAAAGTAAAATAGCAACTGCTTGAACAATAAATTATTAAATTCCACTAACCTCTAAACATTTTATTGGTTCTCGCAAGCCTTTGCCCGCTTCCCAATCATTTATTTTTTTATTAAACTCTCCCATGTTTACCTATAAAGGTAAAATTCTTTTTACATGTTTAATAAGATTTTATTACGAAATCCTAAATCGCACAGGCACAGGCACTTATCATCAACCTATTTCAAAATCAAAATAAAGCGAGTAGGTAGTAGGGATAGTCGTTGAATGAACGAACAGTTTATTTAGACTGTTTATTAGCCGTCGACTGATAAACCGGTTTACAGTCCACCGATAAACTAGTTTACTCGTAATACATTTGCATCGTCCAGTCCATTGGTCGAGCGTTGCCGAACGAAACTGTTTCTCTAGCCAGCTAGCTGCCACTGTCTATCAAGCATTCCGTTCTCTTCACACTTGCACGTTACGCTAATATGGCTATCTCTCTTTCGCCATGCTCTCAACTTCTACAGAGTTATAATAGCGGTGCGCGGGTGCGGCGTCAGGGTGTTGTGTAAAAATAAACTCTATTGCAATGCATGACAATGTATTATTGTTAGTAGGAAAGCAGGTTTTTGAATTTTGTTTGCTTACATTATTATTTTGTACCTACTACAAAATTTCTTATTTAAAATAACTTTATTATGAAGCCTGCCAGTCCTATGCCTGGAAAAAGTATGAAGGGAAGTTCATTTTATTCGAACTAAATCAACAAAACTAAATCATAAGAAAAAAACCACATCAAAATCGGACCTTTTGTCACGCCACAGGCACTCAAACAGATATATCTTATATAATATAAACAGTTTAATCTAGTCGTCGTTTACCAACCAATCAGTGAATCGACGCGACGTTCACCGTTCAACGATCGTTCATGTCCTAAACGAATAAAGGCAATAAACCAGTCGAAAATTAGACTGTTTTATAAACAGTTTATCGTGAACGATAAACTGGTCTCGTTTCGTCGACTGAAAAGAAGTCGACGACTCATCCTTAGTAGGTAGAGGTGTAGCAAATCAAATATATTAGTAACAGGTACACGGTATTATATTAGCAATAGGTATACATAATAGGTACTCGCAAATATACAAATACGGCCGTGACGCTTTTTTGCTCGACTTGGTGGGGGCACTGCCGTGCCCCCAGATATTAGGTAATATGAATGTTTTCATATTATGATATTAATTAATATTCATATAGTAGCTTAGCAGCACACGGCTTACTATCGCGACTTAGGTGTACACTAATACGCGTGATTGCTGCTAGTAGTACCAATAGTCGCAAATCTCAGGAAAACACTATTACTTGACTATTACTGGATAATTATGAGCAATTCCGTAGCCGTTAAGCTACCAATAATACCTATATTCACTAAACATGTGCCGCACTGCGGCCTAACTATTATTCTATGATCATAATGCGCGATAACGAAGTTGTTTCTGCTACAAATAATACCAAAACTCGATAATCGTGCTCCTCGGAGCTAAGCATGACAGCCCTAGATTAATACTCTTCAGAAACACTTTTTTTATCTTTGAGCGCGATATTGGTTAGCCTCCTTTTTTTTCTCTTTCATTTCGATGGGTTAGAATCACAGTTTATTATTATTAGTTAAATTCAAATAAAAAATAATATAGTTCGGCCGTTCAGAGAATGCGTTTGACACCTATCAGTTAAGTCACGACTAGTGATGGGCAACATAACACTGAGTTCGAAATCGAAAATGAAGCCGCGTTATTTTTAAGATTATTTTCGTTTTAAATTGGCGGATCATTTAAAATTTATATTTCAGTAAAAGTGGAAACCACAAAAAGTTAATATTAATATTAAAATTATTTAATTATTCTTCGTTACAAAGTTACAATCTGTATTTCTATGCAATAAAGTACATTGAATTGAATGTGCTTACAGAATATTAATCAGACTCCGATTCGCGGGTGGTGGTGGTGAGGAACGCATTCTCTGAACGGCCAAAGTATAATTTATTTAATTAAGTAAATTGTACGCCAGTTCCAAGTTACATCGCCTATTCGATCACGACCTGTCAGAAACGCAATCTCTAAGCAGCCAGATTAGATTAGACTTTATATAGGTACTTACTAATATTTTAGATCAAGTATATTACAGGAGTACGTAAATAAACCTAAATGTTCATTTGTACTATGAAATAAAATACTTTTTATAAATATCAGTAACTTATATTATAAACTATGCACGATGATTCATCTCCCATCACTAGGTAGTTCAGCATGCCGATTAGTATTACAATGACAGCTAATGTCTTGTCGAAATTCAGGACTTCCTATGCGTGATTTTTCTGACGTGACATCTGTCAGGAACGCATTCTCTGAACGGCCGAACTCTAATAAAATGGTAATCATGTTGTTCAGGTACAGTTGCAAACATGGATGTAAGAATTAAGACTTAATAACTATATAAATAATTCACATAGTAGCTTTTCGAGTCTGTTTATGTAATATCACATAATATAGTCATATTTCATTTGCTATAATTCGTTTTAAAATAATAGCCTTATTTTTATCTCTAAATTGGCGCATAAGGAAAACGTGCACGTAGCGATTATTCTCTTTGTGACATGTTCGTCCATGATCCATTCCGACCGTCTAGAATACTATCGGAAGCGACCACCGACATATGTACAACCCGACACCTACCAAATTTCATTTTGACAAACAAATACCACACGGTCCATTTTATATTCGCACCTGATCAAACAGTCGGTCGGTGGTCGGAATGGATCGTATATTCCCTTTTTAACAAGGATTACCTAATATTCAATTCCTTTGCATGATAGTGACAAAACGCGATTGTAAGGCACACAATCTATCGCGCGTGATGTAAGTACTACAACCGCTCTCTGTAAAACAGTATGAGCTGCACACACAAACACTATTATTCCCGTGCGAAACAAGGGAAGCGAAAAAAGCTTACAATGCTTCTTAATCGTGTGTGATGATGATGATGAATGAGCGTTCAGAGCGCGCAGCGCGCGCAATCCTGAGTGTTTTAATATAGTTACGCGTAAAGGATGCTAGATGGCTTAATATACATAAAAGTATAATTTACAGAAAAGTCTTGCATTAATTATTAAATTATTAATTAGTTTAATTGGATAAGCTTAAAAACTTCTCGTGTTTAAAATTTTTAAATGTTTGAAATTGTCTTTTCTTTTATTTTGATGTCGTCGTCCGTGACTTATTGGCATTGTCTGTATATTCTATCTGTTATTATTTCTTTTTCTTTGTCATTTTACATTGTCAGACTTGACGGATTGGTAGGATTGATTGTGGCTTGGCCTGTCCGAGACGAGAACGCCATCAAATAAAAGAAGAAGAAGAAGAAAAGAAGTGAGTGAGGTGAGTCGATCGGTCGGGTCGGTCGTCCGTCGGACGGGACGGTTATCGGTTTGCTTCTGTCTGTTGTTGAGTGATGGTTGATTGTAGGGGCTAAAATGGAAAAAAAGCTCAGTTTGAAACAACAATAAATTATAGAAATACCTCTCGTGGCAGCTATTACTTGCTAAACATCGTCTAACATGTGTACTTTTGACGAATTAGCGAAATCAGTGTGCATGTAATCAAAATGGTTTTTGAATCGATTCCACGAAATGTGAGGATCCTGCTACTAGGTGACCCTGGAGTTGGTAAAACCTCCCTTATACTCTCATTAGTGACAGAAGAATTCACAGAGCATGTACCCCCAAAAGCTGAAGAAATTACAATCCCTGCAGATGTTACCCCGGAACAAGTTCCTACCAACATTGTTGATATTTGTGGTAAGTTTGTATTTACAGTTTTTGTGTGTGTGTTTATAATAAAATTAACAAATCAATGATAAGTTTCTCTGATAAAAAAGACTACAATGAACAACAATTTCTTATTGGAAAGTATGGGAATTTTACTTATTGTTTACCCAACTACTGTTGTGTTATAAAGTCCCCACCCCACTGCATTCTCAATGTTTTTACACATATTTCAGTTGCAGAACAATCATTGGAGCAAATATCTGAGGAGATTGAAAGAGCTCATGTTATATGCATAGTTTTCTCTGTTGATAAACAAGAAACTCTGAATAAAATAGCATCCTATTGGCTACCATTTGTAAGAGACAATTGTCAGGATGAATATAGAAAGCCTGTTATCCTTGTCGGAAACAAGATAGATTTAATTGATTATTCTGTTATAGATGTGAGTTAATAGCTATATTTGTGTCAATATTTTATTTCGCACATTGAATGTAATTTTATTCTTCCACTTTATGAAATGTCTGCACATTCATAGCTTTGCATTGGCACTAGGGCAAAATGTTTGTAAAGTTTCAGTATTGTCTTTAAACATTATTTATATTTTCTAGAATATCTGGGATATAGCAGAGGAATACCCCGAGGTTGACAGATGTATTGAATGTTCTGCTAAGTCTTTAGTAAATGTGTCCGAAATGTTCTACAATGCACAAAAAGCAGTTTTGCATCCAATAAATCCAATTTATTCAATTGAAGAACAGGAAGTAAGTAAGAAAGTTTTATTTTTTATAGTACAACCGCTTCTTAGTTTGGGGTTAAGTGATGCTGTGTGAGTAGTCTGGAAATATTTATTATTTTATTATTATTATTTCTAAATATATTCTATTTTTATGTATATACGAGTTTTTTTTATCTAGTTGACAGAGAAATGCAAAAAAGCCCTGACAAGAATATTTAAAATCTGTGATTTGGATGGTGATGGTGTCTTGGATGATTATGAAGTCACCATGTTTCAAAAGAAATGCTTTGAATCACCTCTTCAGTTACAGGTTGGTAAACTAAATTAATATGATTGCTTACCCATGGTAGGTATAATAAAGTAAATGGTGGGTATTGTGTATCCCAACCTAAAGAAAAAATAGTTTAAAGTTTTTCTTCCCACCATTATCATGAGTATTTTATAATTTATATGTGGACATATTTTTTATAGGTTTTAGATGAAGTGAAATCTGTTATTGCCCAAAATATTGCCGGAGGTATAGAAAATGATTGCATAACAATAAAAGGATTTATTTTCCTGCATTGTTTGTTCATTCAAAGAGGACGAAATGAGACAACATGGACAGTTCTAAGGAAATTTGGATATGATGAAAGCTTAGACTTGACTCATAGCTATTTATATGCCAGGTCAGTTATAAAGTACATTGTTATGTAAAAACACAATGCAAGGACATTTTGTGCTTGTGCATGTAGTGACTCTTTGGCATAGTATTTATATATACAAGTAATTACCCACCAAGCTTCACAATAGCATTGCAACATCATTTCATAATTAATTTATGCATAGTATAATAAACATATTTTTTCCCTCATTAAATTTTTTTTATAGTATAATAAATTGTTTTCAGTATCAAAGTTCCTGTTGGTTGTACTACAGAATTATCTTATAAGGGGCAGCAATTCCTTACTCAAATATTTGAAAAGTATGATTTGGACAAAGATGGTATGCTAAATCCCACTGAATTGAAAAATGTATTCTCATGCTGCCCTAGAATTCCTTGGCACAACTTGAGGTACACTGTACCTACGAATGATAAGGTAATGTTTATGTTTACTGAACACTTCTTAATCTACATTATGTTTTAATAATACTGTTTAAAACAATTAGATAGTATACATAGATAAATTTAAAGTGTTTTCTAAACAAACATTGTATTTATTTCAAGCCATCTTACAATTGTCTACCCAATAGGGACCTTGATGTATACTAATAAAGCTGTAGTGTTTGTTTGTTTAAACGCGCTAATCTTGTTCCTGTGGAAAAAATAATAAATTCTGGCAACTCTGGGGCGTGAAAAGCTAGAAGTTAATTTAAATAAAACACCCTATAATCGAAGTGAAATAGATCACTTGAACAATGTGTAATTTAGATTATATTAACGCCTTGTACCTCCTGTTAAATTTGATGATTAGTACAACTTCAGCAACAATTAGGCCGGAGATGACGTACTGTCGTCCTCTACACTGTTTCATCATAACTGCCCTACCTACCTGTCATTAACGCGTTCTTTCCGCGGATTTGCCCAAAATTAATCCACTGCCGGAGAAAAGTACATAAGATATATGACGTATTACAAAGTAGCTAAAGACTTCCTTTTTCAATTAACTATTATCTAACTAAAAAAAACAATAAGTCCAGTAGCTTAGCGCGTTCAATCAAGCAAACTAAGTCTGCATTAGTAAGATTTCAGTGGGCTTCGTTTCCTTGAATGGACTTTAAACATAGTTATGATTATAGGTATCTACGAATTATTTTCACGATGTTTACTTCTTGAAAACGCTCATAAAATGTAGGACTATGTCCTGCAGAAAACATCCGATTGCCGAAATGGTGTGACACAAACACACTTTATAAATAAATAAATAAATATTTCCACACAACAACATTTAGGCTTGTGTTACGGGTACTAGACATGTGATATGCTTAATATAATAGACATACATATAGTATATAGATATTTTTTACTATACATATTAAACACCCAGACCAAGGAGAAAGACTAAGTGACTTTGTTGCTTATGTTATGGAGTATGTTCAATTACTATAATAATATAATTTTCAGGGCTACCTGACGCTTCAAGGTTGGATGTGTCGCTGGACAGTGATGGCGCTGCAGGACCTGCAGAATACCAGTGCCTACTTAGCATACTTGGGCTTTAACTTTTTAGAAAATGACACTCAAAAAAGTGCTATACACAGTAAGTTGTTATGATTCTATCTATCAATTTACATCTATCTTTAGCACAAGTTCGATTTTTGTCAATTGTTAGAGAGATATTATGCTTTGGATAGAAATTGACGAAAAATTTAAGACACCGACCTGGGATATATTTCTTAATTGTAATATAACGATTATCGATACTAAAATATAAATAAATTGGATCTGAATTATGTAATATATTTATATGTATTTCGTCGTGTGTTGAATGATATTTATGAGCTTTGGACTATTTTTTCTTTTTAGTTACGCGTGAAAAAAAGGTAGACATTGCCAAAAAACAGTCAAGCCGTAATGTTTACCAGTGCCACGTCATTGGTCCAAGGGCATGTGGAAAGACGTCGATCTGTAGAAGTTTCCTCGGTATCGCACATAAGGTTTGTTCTTAATCATAAAGTGGTCCAATATTTTTGCTCTATGGCCCCAAATCACTTTTTTTTCAAAATGGCGGTCTAGAAGATACTCATGCCCGACAACCTAGTGTTGGTTACTCATTTATGATTTACTAGTATTGCCCCACGTTATAATAGATGTCATATTCCGTCTGTAAAAGGATAAGACACATTTATTTCGGACCACAGTAAATATAAAACATACATTAAAATTAAAAAACAAAGAAAAACAAAAAATCTAAAAAAAGTTGTCTTTTCTCAGGCTCTAGACAATCATTGTATTAAATTTAAGTTAAATCAGTCCAGTAGTTTGTTGCGTGAAAGAGAAACAGACATAGTTACTTTCGCATTCATAATATTATGAGTATGGATTCTCGAACAGTTAGTTATCTTAGCCTCCCATAAAAAATGTTTTCCCTGATATATAAGAGTTAATTAAGTCCTTACAATCCCAACATTAGCTTCAAGGTGTTGAACAACTCAAGCTTTTTATTTTTTCACAGAAAATTAAACCACATGCAAATGAAAGAGGCGACAGTAATCCAACAGAGAACTCATGCATTAACACAGTGTCGGTCTACGGGCAAGAGAAGTACTTAGTACTCAAGGAGATACCTATTACGCGAGTGTCGGATCCTTTGCAACCGCAAGAAGTTAACTGCGACGTCGCTTGCTTAGTGTACGACGTTGCTGCTAGTCGGTCTTTTGAGTACATCGCTAGAATTTACATTGTAAGTAAATTATATGAGTCTTCAAAGAGGATCATTGCACAATTAAATTATTCCTGTCCATCCCAAGGTTGCCTGGCAGAGATCGCTCATAGCGATAAGTCTCATGTACCCTGTTTATAATTTTATTGAGGTTTTTTTAAAGTTTATTATTAATTTGTGTGGTGTATTCTATTTCATTTAACAAATACCTTAAAATATGGATCGGCGTTTCAACTGGACTTTTCTGTAGGATAAGGTATAAAATATTTACAAAATAAATAAACTCCTCGTATCTTACGGTACTCAGCCACAAGATAAAAGATAAACGAAACCCTAGCATTAAAATAGAGTTAATTTTGATTACAGAATAAAGAAAAGAATAATAGCCTTACTGTTTATCTTGCTTAGCGGATCACGGTTAAGCTATTGTTTTTAGCTTTCGTTTAAGCAAACCATGAAGTTGCAAAGAAATCTAATCAACTCGATACAAAGTTTCATCCTCACTTGTACGATTATTGTCTTTATACTGTGTCTATCTATCAAGTTCTCATAGGTATACGTTTTTAATTATTCAATTTACTTTATTTCAGAAATACTTCGCCGAAAGTCACATCCCGGTTCTGATAGTAGGGACTCGAGGCGAGGCGCTACCAGCCCGCCAAGATTACATTCTTCAGCCAGACGTGTTCTGCAACAAATACCAGTTGCTGCCTCCGCAATTCTTCAACATTAGGGAGAACAAACATGACGTCTTCGTGAAATTAGCCACTATGGCCGCGTTTCCGTAAGTACCGACTTATAAATTGATGTAGTGGTGGAGTGTCTATCTTGTTGGGTTTGGGGGTTTTATGCGTTATGTACAATTTTATTTTAAAATAGTGGCCCGCCCCGGCTTCGCACGGGTTTTTATTCAATTTTTTTTCCCGGCAATTATTCGATTTTTTCTCGCCTTTTAAACCTTCCCTATACCTCCACGAACATTTCAAGACTATGATAAGATAAATCCGTTCAGCCGTTCTCGAGTTTCAGACTAACGAACAACAATTCATTTTTATTTATATAGATAGATGGGGTGGGGGGATGGATGGGGGGTTTGTAAACAAAATTAAGCTTTCTGTCTAGAAACGCTCGTTTTGATATTTATGTATAATCATTTAAATTGGTTCAGTTGTTTTTGCGTGAGGAACAGACACAGTTATTTTCGCATTTTTTAATATTAGAATGCATTTTCATTTTCGTGTACAAATTCTCGTTTCATTCCTAGAATTCTCAATTCGTAAAATAAAATAAATAAACGATTTAATAAGAGAATTTTTCTTAAGTGCATCTCATTTATCTAAAGTATTTTATTCTGCAACATGAGCTGCACATCATTTTCTTACAGTTCTTATAATTAAATTGTTTTATGTAAGTAAGATACTCCATAACTACATCAAACTGTGTCAACAATGTTTTAATTTGTTTTTATTAGTCAATTTCAAGCTGCTTGGATTTTATTCAGCAAGCACAGGTCAGTACTTTAGTTTTTCATTTGTATTATACACTAACACGATTCCTAAACTCAAAGTCAGTTTAACAATTTAGTTTAGGTACAGCTTGCTCCTTGAAGTGGCAGCGTAGGACGTCCACGAACTGGATGGACGGACGATTTGGTCAGCGCCGCAGACCGCCTCTTTTCAAAATAATTGGAAGTCTATGATGGAGGCTTATGTCCTACTGTAACAGTGGACGTCCTACAGCTGATATGATAACAGCTTGTTACTGTTTGTGCTTATCCATGTAGTATTCCTATAGCAGTCACGTAGGACCTATTACGCTCTGCTAAAGGTGGGATGATGTGTGAATTAGTCCAGAAATCTTCTCTAGACACTCTATTTAAATGATATTGTTTTGTTTTCAGACACCTGAAGCATTTCGCAAGTTTCACCGGCGAAAACGCATCATGGTGGAAGGCCGGTATCGGGGTAGCTGCAGCCACGGTCGTAGGACTTCTGCTCATCAAAGTATTTAGCTTCCAAAAGCGATAAAAGCAAAACTGCCTTTGCTGTATATAATTTATCTTACACCTATTTATTTATAGACCAAAGATTCTATTGAATTTTAGTAGCGGTTTTCTGTTGTAAATAAAAATTAGTTTCTGCAAAACACCAGTTTCTTTATTTATTCCACATGCAAGGACGAGGATTGTTTGGTCGAAAATATTGTATTATCAGTTTTCAAAAAAGGGCCTCCAAATCGAGATATTGCATAATAAAATATGTTCGCCTGGTGCGTGCCATTCACATCCTTTCCGTTTTATATACCAACTTTAGAATCACCTTGTATAGGCTAATTCCGGCATAGTTCAACGGTTTTACTAATTAAAGTAGAAACGACCATATATACTACGAGCGAGATTAGAATATAGCTCGTAGTATATAATGGTCGTTGAGGCTGAAATGAATGGTCGTCATCGATAAGAACAGTGTCGGACTATCCAACAGGATGCACTGATGGGGCTCACGGTGGATTCAATTAGATTCTGATCGAAAATCAAGTCATATTTGAGGGGACCTGTGTCTAGTCTAGGACAGCTGAAATTAACTCCATTATTTATAGGCGAGCTCTTTTATTTAAATGTAATTAATTATCAGTCCAGCAGTGCTTTTCGTAGGTAAGCGGTTTGGTTTCGTCATTGTGATTTTATTTAAGCTCTTCTTCTTTACAAGCCTCTTGCATTTTTTATAGGTTTCAGTGAAATTTCCTAAATTTTAACCGGGTATAGAAAAAGTTGCATGTAAAACAAAGGAGCGACAAAATAGGAGAAATTATAAATATAACTTAAGATTACATTCAACAACATCAATACATTTTTAATTAATTTATTTTTATATAGGAGAAAAACTCATATCGTTTAGAGAAAAAAGGTTATACAGAAATAACCATAAAATTTGCTGAACATCGACGAAATGTTCATACATTGTCACATAGAGGAGGTGGTTTAGAATAGGCATAAAGGCTTCCAAAGAAGTATGTAAAGGAGTTTTCGTTTTTTTCCTAGGAGTTTCTTTAAAGTATCGAATCAGATGTGAGAACAAGGTTCACCGACAGTAATATAAATTAGCTTGTTGAAGAGGCAATGTGCAGGCCATATAGCGTAGCGTAGAAACTGATAGACGTTGAGGCAGAAGGATTCTTGTTCGGAGATGTAGAGAGCGAATCGGTAAACTCACAAAAATATTTAGTGAAGGCTGCTGGGTCAAAGTGGTCGCAAGCCGTTTCTGACTGCAATAACAGTCATTGAGAGAGGCCATGTCCAACAACTGAATTTATGATACATTTTAATTTATTTGGGTTCACCCATATATGAACTTTAAGCTATTAGAGTTGAAGGCTACCAACCCCGTCAGTTTTCCACTCTTTGACAAACGAAAAGATGAAAATATATGTCACCTTACCACCACTGCGCATACGGGAAAGTCATGCAGCTTTAACTTACTGCGTAGGTACTAAATTAAAAATAATTATCAATCTGGCAAAGCATGTCTTTACTTGCCATACAAGTTACCTAGAAGATATCGATCATTAGCGATACGAATATTATGTAACTATTGTCATTTTGGTGTACGTTTTTATTGCCTTGAAAGCCATTGCTCTTAAAACTCCTAGTTTTTCTAAGACATCACGATTGTCTGAGAGAAAAAAAAAATGAATATAATAGAAAATTTTCTTTTGTCTAGTTATTTGATTGGGTATTGACAATAAAATTTATTTCACGTGTCGCGTCATACAGCGGCACTTATTTTGCTATGCTCGGGAATATACCGAAGTAGTATTCGTGATTTGACTCTTCTTACTTTAGATTAAGATCATTGTAGTGGATCAGAATTCTATTACTATTCGACTGTAGCCGTTTACTCCCCAAAATTTAAATTCTCTAGTATTATTCCCGTTCCATTTTTTCCCCATTCTGATATTTACCTACCCATTACTTTTTGGCCTCATTCCTATAAGTTCATAGTAGATTTTTTCTCTAAACGATATTTTCACCAGTCCATTAAAGTGCCAGATAGGTACTTTTCTCGTCATAGGTTCATAATTGAATAAGTGAAACATACATATTTTTAGAGAAAGAGTATTTTATTATTTTGTATAATATAGGTAGGTAGGTACTAAAGTAAAAAATAACTTCGGATGACTTGTTTCCTAATAGGACTTTTAATTAATTGTATTTTCAAAAAAACTAGGAAAATAAAAATCCCATTAGGCCAAGCGCACTAAAAATAACCTGTTGTGATGTATTATTTGACTTAAAAAAAAACATCATCATATTAATTTAAGGCGTAGGACAGCGAATTATCCGACCCGAACGGACAGCGTTCGGGAGTCCGGATCCGAGTTGATTCTCCTCCTGAAAGTTGGACTTGGTCAATATTGTCATACTTGAACCAAATCTAGGCAAGATTTGGTTCAAGTATGACAATATTGGGTGGGATTTTCAAATAAATATTACGAACTTAAATCAGATGCCATATTGTGAATAGAAATATTCTAAGCTTGTTAGTAAACGGACGCACCATTGCTAAGTCATAGAATTTAGTAGAGTACGGGAAGCAAACCAACTCACGTATAGATATAGCTAGTCTATCACTCTTTAAATAAATATTTCCGGACTACTCACACAACAACATTTAGCGCCGTGGTAAGAATATGCGTTTAATTAAAAAAAAACTTTTAGCAAAAGCTGCTATAAATTTACGATAATTTGAGAGTGGCTTCAACAGATTAGATACCGTTTTTGGTACGTAAAAAAAGCCATAACTTCTAGGTTATGGCTATTACTTTTAGGTTTGATAAGCAACTCCTTCAATTATGATAAATATGTCAAGGGAAATCAAATTAACAACTTCCCTGTCCAATGAGTCATATATGACTCATAGGAACGTATTAGAATAAGTTCATGAGTCACAGGTGACTCATTTCTCTACACGATTTGAGGCACACTTTTCGGTATGAACGTGACGTGATATTTTTGTAAATCATACGTGGACGTATAGCAAAAAACTTAATGTTTACAACGATTAAAAAAAAAATCGTGATTTTTTTAGATTTTGTCATTGTATCAATACAAGAAATTTGCCATAAATAAAACTATAATACTGGAATGTAAGGTTTTTTATTCAAAGAAAATATTATAAATCAATCAATAAATCAAGCATGTTTCACATTATAACATTCTAAACAGAATGCTTTTTCACATCTTTTGCATTCAGTGTGTACTTGCTTTGCTTTTCTTGCCAATAATCCTTCATTTTTCAATTTGGCATAACACCCAGTGCATCTTTTTCGGACGAGTTTATTGTTTTCATTTCGAGGTATTTCTTGTAGAGAATGTCCAGAATAGCTTGAAGAAGCTACTGACGATCTTGGAGAGAAAATGCATTTGTGTGGGTGTTCACATATGATTCATTGAACGTGGTAAAGAAAATTTATCGCCCTACGTTCGTGAGTCACATGTGACTCAAAAATAAACTAGTAAAAAAAAAAAGGTTATTATAAGGTATATGGTATATTAGTTATTTTTATGTTATTATAATGATGTTATTTAGCGTAATAATAAAAAAAACCTGTGGACGTGGGACACTATCAAAATGAGTTATATGGGGACAGGGAAGTTGTTAAAACAAGCTTTTATTTAAAGTAAGATTTACTTCTATTATTATCTCTAAGATTTAATTATTAATACATAAGGTCAGCTAGTATCTCATTAAAATACTATCTGGTATTTCTAAGTATGTTTTATGGCATGATTTACAAAAAACATAACAGCCATATGATAATCAACCACATTCGTTTTTCCATCAGAACAGTAGTATCATTTGCACAAAAACCAGCTAAACAAATTAAAAAGGACTAATTTAAATACAAATTTTACATAGTATCCTATTACATTGTCTTAACTAGCTTGCTGTGAAACACTGTTTACTACAGCACTATCTTGAAGAATGCATTCACTTTACATGGATAAAACCTAATAATTAGGCTCAGTCAAATTAAAAAAAAAACCTTACAAGTACCTTACAATATCATAACAAAAAACGTCTAATATGGTCTCTGCCGATCCCCGCGACTGCTGAAACAAAGAAAAATAAGTTAATAGAGATCATACATACTTTTATTTATTACAATATATTGTAATTGTAACTTTAATAAAGTATTAATCATAACTATATGAGCATTGCCAAAACATAAATAAATATTTTCAGACAATTCACTCGACAACATCTAGCCTTGTGGTAAGCTCTAAGCTTGTGTACTAGATATCTGATATATTTAATATAATAGGCATACATAATATATAGATATTTTTTATTATACATATTAAACACCAAGGAGAAAGTGCTTGCAGAACATACAGACACTTTCACCCCCCTACCCATTGCGACGTAAGCGGACCTACGCCCACCGCGCCACGAAGCAGTCACAAAGATTCCAAAAAAACTATTAAGAACAAAATCAACCAATTTTCAAGACAAAATGGGTGTTCAAAGTGATTACAAATACTTATACTGATGTCATAAGCGTAAACAGATAGATTACAAAAAGCGCTTTAAATTTTAAATACCTATTTATATAAAAAAGCGAAAAGGGTGTGAATGGCACGCACCAGGCGTACATATTTTGTTCAACATTTCGATTTAGAGGCCATTTTTTTCTAAATATAAGGCCTCTTATTTTTTTTTAAGCCTTATCTATTCTCTAGGGCACAATAGCAGCCTTGTATAATTTGTTTTTTTTTTTTTAACCTAGAATATATTAAAAAAGTAAAATAAAATCTATAGCCACTGCTTTATAAGTGATTAATATTATAGTACTAAATGAGATAGGTTTTACTTTAATAACTCTAGTAACCAATAAATATTTTTACAGATTGCCAGATTAGGATTTACATAAATAAATCAATAAAATAAGTCGTGGTAATAGTCAAATTCTTTGTGAACTTAACTTTCAACCATTCTTAATAACTTTAACAATACTGCACTATATTGAACACTTTATATGGATAAGTTATTAATTAGGCTTAGTCAAACATGTTCCTTTATACATTAACAAAAATTCTCTAAATTTGACTCTAAATATTAAGCTCTACTACTGTCAGTTTCTTAGCAAAGCTAGCTGGCATAAACTAAGGAGTATCAGTTATTCAGATATAAAAAAAGGTATAATATATAAAAAATATGCATCTCTCTCCTTCTTTTTGATGTAGTAAGATAAACATACCCTCCACCGTCGCCGCGCATAGCTCCACCTCCGCTGTTGCGGTCGCCTCCGCCGCCGCCACCGCCGTACCCTCTACGTTCGCCACCGCGGTCCCCACCCCGGTCGCCCCCGCGGTCGTCGCGTCCCCCCCAGCCGCGGTCACCGCCGCCTCGCCCGCCGCCACCGCCGCGGCCTCCTCTGCCCGGAGGCCCGCCGCGGCCGCCACCTCCGCCAGAGGGCGCACCGCCGCCACCGCCACCGCCAGGCTTCTCTTCGTTGCATCTACAAGTAGAAAGTAATGGGTTACAGATACGTAAGATAATACATAATCGTCACAATACACATACAGTTATTTCTGCTAAAAACCTTGAGTTTTAATCTTAATAACTTTACTGAACCATTCAGCTTTAATCCATAGTCAGTTAAAACATTATATGTGAAGAGAAAACTGGAAACTGTAGTATTTTACAACAGTGTTGCTTTCAAATTTATATTACAAGGTACAAAAATTAAATAATGAGAAAATTCATAACCTATTGCATGACTTCCTCCACGAAAAGTTTGTGTTTCCGCAGCTTGGGTTTGTGCACCTCCAGTCACCCTCACGGTTGCCGGAGGGCGGGCCGCCGCCGCCGCCGCCACCGCCGCCGCGACCGCCACCGCCACCGCCACCCCCGCGGCCGCCTCCGCCCCGACCGCCTCGGAAACCGCCGCCGCCTCCGCCCCCACCGCCGGGCTTTCCACCAGCCCAAGTGTTTTGTCGCTGAGCAAGCGACACTTTAATGACGGCGCCATTGAAGTCTTTTCCATCAAACCACTGTATGGCCGATGATGCAGCATTAGAATCTTCATAGGTGACAGTAGCTTCACCCTTTGAGGAGCCTGTTGCTTTGTCTTTGTATATCCAAACTTTTGGTCTTTGGGTTTTCTTATCCATCTGAAATTAACGTCAAATTATTTTGATTATTAATATTTCTTTATTGAAGCTATATTTATTTTCGTTACGGCAAAATTATATATAGTTTCCGTATTTGTCCATAGTTTCAAGATGTAACGAACCTTTATAATTCCGATGGCGCCAAAGTGTTGGCATATTTCGTCTTCAGATGAGGCTGGATTCATGCCTTGAATAAAGATAGTATCCTCCTGTGTGACCATATCACCCGCACCGCCGCCACGGTCGCCGCCAAAACCACCCCCGCCTCCTACAGATAAGAATAAACTTAGACAACAGAAACATGTCTAAAACTATATTTTATTGAAGCATTTATCTCTTTACTTCTGATGTACTCTAAAACGAATGTACAGGATTCGAACCCGCAACCTCGACTAATGATCACAAATTTCTAATTTCCAGTATAGCACACCCTATATCTAATTTTCTAAGAACTACACTCAGTATTTGGCGATCGAAAGTTTTTCATATGATCGCTGAGAGTCGGTGGTGGTTTTGTTTTTTTATGCTAGTAACGTGATTATAATTATTACAATAAACTGTAATTTAAAACACTGATATGGAAACATGATAAATAACCATTAAAATCGTAAGTAGTTGTACAAAAATTGATCCCTGTTTACATCACAACATTAACGAAAAACCTATTTTTTTTGCATAACACACCAGGAATATTTCAGTTCAACCCAAGAATTCTTATTGACCATGCTGCTAATCCATACCGAATACCTAATTTATCAACGTAAATAACACAACCACAGGGCTGCCAAAACGATATCTGTTGCCTGGTTTTCAGTTATACCTGTTGTGATACAATACCATAATATATTATTATAATTAATATTGACGCAGTTACCATAAACCTTAAACAAGCCCACTAGCCGCATTTCTCCTAGCTTAGTAGCATTTTCATTGTGCATATTTCTAGTTTACTTTAGATTTAACATATTTCAATTATATATTATGAATTAATGTTTTCGACGTTATGTGCAAAGAAAATGCCACTACTTTAAAATATTTGTCCGCACACTCGTTTTAGTACTAATGAACGCACCAACCAAGTTTGTTGTCGCTATTTTCACCAAAGTACATTGATGAGATATTTTGAGCTTGAATTGACAGCAAATGCTACTATTTATGTAAAACAATTTGAAGAACACGCTTCATAATTTATTTAGTAGTAATATTTATTTGATCAAATTTCATTTTGCTTTAGAGTCAAATGATGCAAAATCTTGAATCCCTAATTGTGTTAAATACTATAAATAATAATTTTTTCGTCCTAATCGGTTATGTATTGTGTTTTATGTCATCTTCTTTCTGTAATTTAATTTAGCTACTTATTTCGCTGTATTAGCTGTAGGCCTTCCTTATAAATATATATAGGTATTTTGGTGTAGTTTCTGATGGAACGACTATAGATACCTACTAGAGATTTATCTCCAAATCGTCAATATCTTGTTTACAAGAGTAAAAAGCTTTTATTGAACTGAATAACGTTTTTTATTTTTATTAAATTTCTATTAACACCTGTAAGCCTGACATTTTTATAAATACGGGGGTCAGTGTTTTCTTAATTGCTGGGAGATGATTGGTCGGTCGGTCTCACTTATTGGTTGAAGTTAAAGTTGTATCGTATCAAATTGCGGCTAGTGTTTAAATTATTGTCCGCTCTGGAAAATTACATTACACTGCTCAAAATATCAAGCCAATTTGTAGTTCTTTAAACTCAACGTTACACGGTGCCAGCAGAAACGTCAACAGGCCGGTTTCATTCATGATAAAGAATAGAAAAAGAAGGAACTTGACGACGCACGGCAACACATCGGCGCTATACACTTATTTGCAATTACATCTATTATAGTGTTGTATTTTCAAGTTTGTAGACGCAGCTTATGTTACAATGGTTACCTTTTTATACCAAATAGTACCGTGAAAATAATGTGAGGTTCAATTGTTTTACGATATAATATTGCTGATAATGTTGGATATTTTTCTGTAATATGCACCTCGCATGATATGGTCGCACCTGCCTACAAACATTAACATCATAATATATCCCACTTGCGCAATCTTACAGATTAAGAATTTTACAATACAATAAGGAAAGGATTTTTTGCAAACAATCCAAGTTTAATAGATATGTATTGTTACCTGATGTGCTTTCGGCACATTTAACCCATTGTCCTAAAATTATGCAGCAATTCGTGCACAAGTAAAAAATAGATGTACGTTTCCGTTTACCGAACATATTTGGAAATATTTCGATACATTTTTGGGAAACTTTGGCGAATACGACGCTTGCTGATAGTTATAAATCTACACCATTTTCCTTGAAGAAACCACCAAAACCACATCATATAATTAACATACTCTCACTCATTACTAGTAGTTAACGCCTTATTTAGTTACCAGTAAACAAGTAGAATACCAGGTTTGGCAGCCCTAACGTAAATACAAATTAAAAATAATGTCAATAGCATCACCCGCTTAGCGAGGAGCTTTACCTTTGTTAAAACCACCCCCCCTGCCGCCGCCACTAAAACAACAAGAAGATCTTTTAGCACACTGGCAGGCTGGGGATACACTGAACGTAGCACGTAGATTGACCACCTAGGTACACATATGTGACCTTACTCCATTTGATGAATCCTTTTCTTTACCAATATCTTAATACCTTGAAAATCTTAGAATGTTTGTTGACACATTATAACATTATAGACGAAGACAATTATTATAGATGCAGTCATTTGATACATGTGAGTATACATGTTACTAAGACTAGATCTTATGAAAAAGATGGAAAGCCCTTTTTCATCTTTCTCATGGAATTATTTGGGACTAAACAAATAAGGTGTTTCAAAATTGGTCTATAAACTGGAAGGTGTGTGAATGGCATGCACCAGGTGCACATATTTCATTCTATAATTTTTCGATTTGGAGGCTCTAAATACCAATTTTGAATAACCTTGTATAATGTGTACAAATCCAACATGAACAATATATAATAGATATAAAAAAAAACATTACGGAACTAATGTGTGCTTTGCATATAAACATAAAATTTTTCCTTAAATGCCTGTTGCAGCAAGTTGTAAGCATTACAAATACTCTTGTACACATTGTTTAGTCCCAAAATATTAAACACAGCGGGATTATTGTTTTTTATAGTATTCAATACCCACCTAGTTAAATTAAAATATTAGTTATTTTGTTGTATTCAGACTGCCCATTTATAAATTCAGCATAATGTTTTTTAGATGATAAAATCTCTAATGTGTGCACACACATTGTGAGATATATTTATGGAATATTAAGTTGGAGACCAATTTAGAAAATCATTTTCATACTTATTGAGTCACAGTAATCATCACAATAATGTATAGCAACATCCTTAAAAGTATGCAAATGTTTTATCAACAGTATATCAGCAAGAAAAATATTTTTAATGGAAAATAGACCTTTGAATGACTGCAATTCCACCTGTTAGTGAAATTTTGTGTAAAATATACAAATTACTTTTGCTACAATGTGTCTTGGAAAATCATTGTCTTGTATCTGTTGATTTTCTTGCAGTTGAAAGTAGCTCAAAACAAGCCTCAATAAATGGTTAACCATCACTTAAATATGGCAACCATTTGTAATGCTTGATCTCAATTATATAATTTCTTTAACCCTCTCATATAATCTAAGACTTGTTACAGAAAACTACAGAAAACAATATTTTTCAAAAAAATAATAATTTCAAGATACAGTTATGTTACCATTCTAATGATATCGACATATACACGAAATATTAATAATGTGAATAATAATATATAAATATTTAACTCAGGTGTGCCAATGAGCATTATGCGATCTGAAGGTTAAATAATAATATTTATTCAGAAAATCACTTAAATGGAAATGAGATGTTCCAAGGCAGATCCTGTGATAAGGAAGCCAAGATCTGATGATGGAGAAATGTTCAGGAACTATCTAAATTCTTAGGGGCTAGGATTCTTAGATATCTTGTTGTTTAAAAGCTTGTGCCTCCATTTTAATTTCATAATTTCAATTAATTAGTAATTTTAACATTTGAAGTTCGTGTAGTTGAAAAATTATATTGTGTCCAAAAAAATATTTCTGTGATAACCACACCTTGCACATTAAATAAATGATTGATGTACAAATTACAGATTTTTTGAGTACTTCATTTCAATATTTTAACCGGGTGCTTCCTATAGACATCATAATATTTTCATCCTGCCTCTATCTGATCTCTGATGCACTCTCCCACGCCGGCGGCGCCGCGTTCTGAGGCTATCGCGGCGCAGCAACCAGCATTTACATAAAAATATATTGCTTCTTTAAACTCCTTTTTTCCATTACAGTAAGTAGTAGGAATTACCAGTTTATTTTTATAACTTTAGTGAAACCTTTAATCAGAGGAGATTCTAAACCATATTTGTTATACCTATTGTGTGCTATCACTCCCTAATGTGCCGTAACATAACAATGTTTAAAATATTGAATAGACATTGAAATTACACTTACCCATATCCACCATCTCTATTCCCCCCATCTCTATTGTAGCCTTGTCTGTCACCTCCGCCATAGCCGCCGCGGTCGCCACCAGAAAAGCCACTATTGCCTCTATCTCCGCCATAGTTATTGCCGCCTCTGTCACCACCATAGCTGCTTCCTCGGTCACCGCTCCCATAACTGTTGCCTCCGCGGTCCCCGCTAGCATTGTACCCGCCATTACCGCTGTTGCGATCATATCCGCCACTAGAGCCATAATTAGACCCACTGCTATTGTAATTCTGGCCATAACTATTTCCTGTAGGTGCTGCTCCTTGACTGCTTCCATATGAATTTCCTCCTGTAACCCAAATGCCGGTTTCGTTAGCGAAACTTGTTGGTTAACATTTTACAACAGACGAATTTGTTTCGAGTGTTACCTGAGCTCTGAGTATTCCACTCGGCATTTTGCTGCCCACCCCCACTGTAGTTTTGTGCACCATAGCCACCACCGCTTGCGTAGCTATCACCCCCAGTTGCCATTGTCGGTGGAGGTACTGAATACTGTTGAGCAGCGTATCCGCCGCCACCACCGCCACTGTAGTCTCCAGATGCGTAGGCTATCGAAAAAGGCAATTATAAGAATCTAATTTCAATGCCAAAATTAGAAAAGTCAGATAAATATTACTTACGATCTCCCATTTTATAGTTATCAGAAATTGATGCTAGAAACTTTTGCGAAATCGATACTAGTTCACACGCCACGCCACACTTGAAAAGAAGGAAAAGAAAACCACAGATTTAGTATTAAATTTGGTAAAGGTGAACGAATGATTGATTGAATGAACTGATGTTGACTAACAATTTGATAGTGTAGAACTAGCTATATTAGACTATCACTGCACTGTCTATTTTTCTATTCTACATTTTCTACAAACCAGAAAGAAAATCGACCACGGAAAAATAGTACCTACCTTACCTGTACTAATCAGGCTGGTGCAAGTGTCTATGATAGAATCTGACATAAAGCTTTGCTAAGGCATTGCTTTGAAAAAAATACCACCTTAATAAAAAAAAATGCCAACTTAATAAAACTAATCGCGAATATAATACTTCCAAATATTAAATACGCTTTAGTGGTTCGCAAATCTTTTTGTAACTGCTACTTCTGAGATAAGTGGTATTATTATTCTTCTTCTTCTTGTTAAATAGGTTTTATTATTCATGGATCATTGTCAATTTGTCACCTATCAGACTGACCTTTAATTGTCATTTAGGACCGCAAATTTGTGAAAATTATGAAGAACAAAACATTTCATAAAAATTCTATTCGATGCGAAATTTGCAAGAAACTCATACAGCAGGCAAGTGAAGACAAAAAGCTTATACCAAATATTTGCCCTGGATGAAGATCGGTGAGTACATTTACCAATTATGTTATATAATGCTTATGTAAACAATAGGCGTTTTGTTTGCTCGCCTATCATCGATATATTTTCATACCACAAAATTACAAGTCCACCAGACCTAAATGGTTCTATGCTACAAATTAAATATGAATTATTCATCATCATTTTTAATATACTAGGACATAAGCCTCATTTCAAAATTGTATCTATAACACGATAATATGCTATGGCCTGTTATTTTTTTCTTTATTTGAACATAAATATAACGAATTTGTCTCCCACATCCTCAGTTCAACGGCATCTAAAACCATTAACCATCAATATGATCAGGAGTTTTAATACTATATATTAATTAATTTGTTGTTGTGCTGTTTTTCCGAAGATAATTAAACTTTTTTTTCAGATGATGCTTGGTCAACCTCATTTAAATGACACATTATAGGAGGAGTATCATATTCTTAGATTCATCTCGATGTGATGAAAAATAATTTGCGGTTTTAACACACTTTGCAATAGCGGAACATTTTGTTTGATTTATCTGATCATAATACCAAAAGTTAATTATTTATTTATTCAACAACAAAATTACTTTCTCATTCTTTACATCATGTTTCCTAGTGCAATAGAGTAGCTCTAAATACATTATAATATACTATGTATTATTTAATTCAATTCAATAGTTCATGTTATCATCATGATCATGTGATGATGTTTTACATCTCGCCATAAATAATGGGTACGCACTATGAACATAATATATTGTATAAATAAATATTTTGCTTTGCACTTTGTTTTTGTACTAAGTATCCTCCTCCCTGTTCCCAATTTCAGTATGTAGGTCCAACCTATTATTGAGAGAAACCTAAATCATCGATATCGATAAAACTCGATTCTGTACGAGTGCAACCCTATACCCTTCTTCTTCTTTAAGGTTTAAAATTATCTTTATGTTGGTACCATTGCTTTTAAACTTCTAACAGATTATTTATTATGTTGGTGTTTCACTTATAGTAAACTTCGATTTGACATTTTGCCTAGATCAAAAATTTCCTTCCTAGTCCCGTCTCTTAAAACGTAGTGATTATATACTCTCTGGTACTAATCACTATAATCAGCTTGGAATTTGTTTGGTTTTGTAAATTTAGTTCATTAATTTTTGTTCATTGAAACGTTTAGAATGACTTCTTATGTGGAAATGAGTTTAGATGATATTATTAAGAAAAAGAAAAAAGAAAAACCAGGGTGAGTATATTTGCGATATGTTTGCGGGTATTGCCGTATCTGTCTCATGCATTACAGCTATCTGAAATTTTTGTAATACAAAGATTAATTTTAATTTCAATTTTCAGTAAACCGAAACCCCTCGGTAACCAACAATTCAAAAAACCTTTCCCAAAGAAGAATTTCTCTCTTAAGCAACAACCCATTACTGATGCTAGAAATAAAATAATTAAGAAGCAAAGAACACAAATAACGGATGCTAGAGACAAAATAGCTGCTCTTGCTAAACAAAAGGATGCTAGATTGAAATTGAACAAGCTACGACAAGAAAGAGTAAGTTTGTCTAAATGATTGTGAGTTTCACATTATATCTTGAACAATAACATGTAAAGTGTTCTAATACAGGCAGGGTTTACATCTTCTCAAAGAATACAAACAATACATCAAGGAAGGTTGTTCAACCAAAATCAAGGTAACCAGATGTGGAATGTTTCTCAAAGAGGTAAATATTTAAGTTAATTAAAATAGAATATCTTCAAATTCATTATGTTATTACTAACAAACATATAAAAACTGAATTTTGCCCCTATAAACTCATTTGCTTCACTTATTCAAAAATAATAAAAGTACTTATTACTCTAATACAAGGGTTTTTACACAGATCCTTCCAACTGGTGATCATGTAAACAGTCAGTTCATATAAAATCCTTAAACTTTACTTTCTAATCAAATTAGTAATGGTGTTTTTTTTAATTATACTTTCTTGTAGTATGAACATACAGGTTTCCTTCTGCCTCCCCACATAAATAAAATAAATATTTCCGGGCAATCCACACAGCAACATCTAGCCCCAAACACTTGACCCCTTAGCGGGAATCAAACCCACTTTCGCTTGCGCTGCAAGTGGACCCTCGCCCAACGTGCCACTCAAAAATAAGACCAACCTATTGAAAAGTAACCAATAAAATATGTTTTTCTTGTATGTGAAATCAACATTTTATGTAGATAAGTCATCATTATTCCAAACTCTTCTAAATTATTGAGAACACTTATTTATAAAAGTGGCATTTTCAGCATTTGTAGACCCTCGAAGACAAGTGGGATATCAATTACCAGCTCCTCCTAAAATCCCAAGAAAACATTCAGTCCCACTTAATCCTAAAAAATTTTTGGAGACCAGGACTATTGGGAATAAGCTACAAAGTAAGTTTCTTTATCTTACTTGTACATGTATTACTTTTGGGTCTAAGGAACTATAATTATTAAAGTTCTTTCCTATTTGCAGATAGAGTGGAAAAGGCTTCAAGACCAAGACCAATTGTGAGAACAGTGGAAAATGATCTTGAAATAATTGATGATCCTATGGGAGAAGATTATTCTCCTCCAAGACCATCTCTGCACAACAGAAAAGCTAGCATGCAGCTCAAAATCATTGCGCGTAATGATCCAGTAGAGAATAAATATGGCAGTATCCGCAGGTAATATAAGTTAAATTATGTGAGCTATCATTTAGTGCCTGCCAACGTTTTTTGGGTTATATGTATAGCCAAACTTAATTAACTGGCTATGAGAAAAATACCAAATTTACCAAAATCATGAATTTTATACCATTGATACAAATTATTGCCTCAATAATTTTCAGAACTGCTGCCACAACTAGAGAAAAAAGCCCACCGAGACCTCCATCTATTCTTAAGAAGCGTCCTACCGCCACTTTTAGAAGTGAAGAGATTATTCCTAAGATTGAGAAACCTGTTTTGGAGTATAGAATTATTGTAAGCAATCTGCGAAACACTGTTACTGGAGGTGATATTGAAGTAAGCATAATATTGTTTTAATAAAAAGGCAGCATAGCATAGATTCAGCAACAACTCCAGGTTTAAAGGTTTTCCTTAATTACTGTTGGATGGAACAAATAGGCTGAGCTGACACTCATCTCACGTGTTGTGTGCAGCTTGTCTAGCTTTAACTCCTTGACCCTCACCTCAGGTAATAAGGACAGGTAAGCGGTAACCGGTTACCGCTTGGGGATTAACGAGTTAAGTCTTGTGACCCTAAAAGTGTTATCATTTGGTTTTAATTAGAGAGAGATTTGAGATAAATGAATAATAATATATTTTTATAATATACTGTAAAACAAGAAAAGTTTGTGTATAAAACGCATCAAAGAAGCAGCGGGATGTTGAAAATATACTAGACTTAAGAATATAAAATAAAGACAATCTGACATGTTTAAAGAAAATATATAAATAATATTATTACAGGTCTCATAATAGTTGCAAAAACAGATTAATATACATATTACCTACAGCGCTCGCTCACACGCCTGCCGAGCGCGGCGAGTGTTGGCCAACCTCCCTCATTGATAAATAAAGGTAGTTGTTTCACACGGAATTTATTTTATCCTAAAGGAGCTGTTTGGAGATATCGGGGGCATGTTGGAATCCCGCTTGGTTCGCCCCGGTACCGCTGAAGTGATTTATAAGACCCAGGAGGATGCGCAGAAAGCTGTCGATTTGTACCACAATAGGCAGTTGGATGGCCAGCCTATGAATTGTCTGCTTGTGACGCCACGTTCACAGACCGCTATGCAAAGGTGAGTAATTGTAATCTATAAGGAATTTAATTGATTTTTATTTTATTTATTTATTTTTATTTAATCGGAAAACAATATCGCATAGCGAATCTATCTAAAAACCTGTCAAACACTAACAAGAAAAAAGGTAACAATGTAGTATAATGTAGGCCGCGCTTCGGGGTGGCTTTTAAAAAAATATATTTAAATTTTAAAACTTATATTTAATTAAAAATTACAATTGAGACTCGCTCGAGGTTGGAGACAAGAATGAATGTACTTAATTCTAGAAATATAAAGAAAACTGCGATTGACGTCAATGACGGTCACGTTGTGCTGACGCTGCTGAGACCGCGATGGCAAGCCTCGATGCCGGGAATGGTGTCGATGCTTCGTAAGCGTTTTCCATACATCAGCCTTGCGTAACACCTCCCCCCGAAGAACAGCGACTATTGAAGCTTGTCGTAAATTGAGCTGGGGGTTGATTTGGATTAACCCTTGTAGGTGCTGGAAGGGTGTAGACTCCCTGGAGTTCAGCTTGGCTTTCTTCAGACGCCTCGTCTGAATTTGTCTTTGTCTTCAATCGATAGAGCCGGTAGAGTAGGTAGCTCCCGAGAGTGCATGTAGCGATAACGTACATTGGAATAGTAGTATGATATAAGCTGTGGTCGGTGTCCTTTTCAAGTTTGAGTATCGGCTGTTGTAAAATTTTCTTATTGGTTTCGTGTAAATGGTTCAAGTTTATTGAATTGAGTTTGAACGCTGGTGATGCTGATGATGTTCTGAGGTCGTCCTTAGGTACGTCCATGATTTTAAGGGCTTGTCCTTTAAGACGATCCTTGGCATTGGAGATTGTAAATTCTGGCGTTTCTAGGAAGCATTTCTGTGGGATGATAGCGAGATAACTTCCGTGTAGGGTCTTATAGAGATCTTGACCACAGGAGAGATGTACTTTCGTGAGGGTTGGAAAGTTGATAGTGTAATGTTTCTCGTCGAGTTCTTCGTACGCTGATTTTTCTAAGATAACTGTGGTAGGCGTACAGTTCCGGCTTCGTTGCTGCGTAGAGATGAGATGCTGGATGCAGTCGTCTGTAGATCGGCTGTGCAGATTCCTTTTCTCCTCGCATAGGTACCATTTACTTGACTTCGGGCATTCTGCCTCTATGTATTTGAAATCTTTCTCATGGATGGTAAGGTAGGGGTAAGGAGGGGTAAGGATCTCGTGATTCCTATTAGGGATAGTAGACAGCCTATATAAATCATAAGTATATGGTAGCACAACTGGAAATTTTAATACTATAACTATCTGATTACCTACGTAATAAGAGCCTATCCTAATTATATCGAAATATTCCCTATAATCTAAATCTAACACCTGCGTACTGCTATATAGTATGTTCATTCTACGAATTATATCGCGAATTGCATACAAATTAAGGACCGAATGATGCAACGTGGAAGTTCTAATAAAAGCTAAGACATTTTGAAGTTTAAGTAATTCTAAGGATAAAGAATCTACGTTATCTGTCAAAACCATAAGTACTTGGGCAAAATGCGCGTACTTTATTAAGTCATAATCCTTGGTAGCATCGGCTTCCTGTATTTTACTTATTAACTCTTGGATTTTATTCTGATTATCTACAATACTGTCCAAGATTTTTGAATATTGACATGTCAAATTTTTAGTTAAACTAACGTGACTATTTAGTTGGATAGCTAAGTTATTTTCATTATTTTCTAAACGTTTAATTGCCTGGTTATAATGAAGGGCATCCGTATAATCGAGATTACCGGTGATACTTTTTACTATAGATCCGAGACCATCTACGAGACCTCTCTTCGCTCGATTCATCTCAAATGTCTGCAATTGATCTAATAAATGCGTTAATTTATTCTTTAAATATATTAAATGAGGTTCATACAGAGAATGCGTTATATTATGCAGCTGAGGGCTGAAATTATCAATTTGTTTTTCAACTGAAATAATTTTATCGTGTAAATCTGAAAGGTCCACGTATTGTAAAAAGGAATGATAATGAGTTATTATTTTAGAGGGGCCAAGTTTAAAAGGTAAAATACCGGGTCCATCATCGAGACTCTCAAGTCTTATCTCCTGTGTCCGAACTGGGGCCAGGAGTGGCAGTATTATCAGGAGGGTCCTGCAACAAGCGCGTGCTTTTAGGAAGACGCTTAAGCCTAGATTTGGCGATTGGACCTCTCTTTTTCTTTGTATAAATATGAATTGGGAGGTCTGCCATAACGACGTCATGAGTGAAACGAGGAGCTAATTTCTGTCGAGAAGCGAACGGATTTTTAATAAATATCTGCTGCTCAGGAGAGTATTCAGCTTCCGGTTCTCGTTCCTTATTCCGTTGGTTAGTAAGTTCCTGACGGGTTGTTACACACATATCATGAATCATATTATAGGCTTGAGTCATCTTATCCTTATGGTTAGTCATATAATGTTGTAATAAGTGGGCAGATAAATCGACATCAAAAGGATCGCGAGGATCGTAATGCCCTGTAACTACTTCTATAGGTTTGCACTTAGTGAAACTATGAATACTACTATTATAAGCCAAAAGGGC
This sequence comes from Gymnoscelis rufifasciata, assembly GCA_929108375.1. Lineage (NCBI taxonomy): Eukaryota > Metazoa > Arthropoda > Insecta > Lepidoptera > Geometridae > Gymnoscelis > Gymnoscelis rufifasciata. Next base: position 7,625,492 of record OV815308.1, on the reverse strand, counting down.
ATACGGTATAAGATTTATAACCGATTCCGATTTTTGTCCTAATTTTAATATACGTAAATGTTCTAATATAGTTGAGTGAAATCTCTCGACTATGCCATTCTCATTCGGAGTATGTGGGGCGACCCTGTGATGCTGGATCTTGTGCATCTTAACAAACTCCGCTACGAGTTGATTCGTAAACTCGGTTCCGTTATCAGTTACTATAGTCATCGGGATACCATGATGAGTGCAAAAGTTCAATAAGGCCTGTACTACACTAACGGCAGTTCCGTCGCGAAGATAGTAAGCTTGTGCGTACTTAGAAAACGCATCTACAATTGTTAGGAACTTTTCACCTTGAATAGTTAATAAATCTAAGTGACATAGCTCAAAGGGCTTACTAGCGGGCGGTACTACTTGGAACTGTTGCTTTATCGGAGAGCGATCATATTTCGCTTGGCCGCAGATAGTGCATTCGTTAATAAACTTAGCGATTTGTTCTCGCATCTTAGGCCAAAAATAGCGATGAGATATTGCTAAGTAACATTCATTAATACCTCGATGGTTCGTTTTTCCGTCATGGTATTTATTAATAATTTCCTGTTGCTTTAAATATTCTCTAACATTTTCTATTTCGGATTTAGTAAGGGTGAGATTCATAGACGAATTTTTGAAGGTTTTCTGTATTATGGGGATAATAGTGTACATAGCTAAGTAGGGGTTAATTAATAATCCGGTTTTAATTTTAGGGTTTACATATTCTTTTATAGCATTAATTACATCTTCCTCGAGATTCGATTCAGATATTTGAACGGATATTCGGGTATGCGTATCGAATGGTTTAGTGACATGAGGTTTACTCTTAATATCGCCAACAATATTGAAAATTAACTGCTTTGAGAATTTATTCAAAGGGTCATCTGAAATAGGGACCTCTAAGATGGGATTTTCTGCATTTGTGTGCACAGTAGCAGTCCTAGAATCGTTATCATTTTCCGTAGCTGTTATGGTCCTAGATTCATCTAACGCGGGATCTGTCTCAGATGGATTTACAATTATCGACATAAGATCTTCGTTGTTAATTTCGATTCGCGATAACGCGTCCGCGTTTGAATTAATCTTACCCGGGATGTGCTCTACTCTATAGTCGTACTCACTGAGCTTTAAGCGCCACCTAGTTAAACGTGAACTAGGGTCTTTTAGATTAACTACCCATTGTAAGGGCCTATGGTCCGTAAGAATTAAAAATTTCCTACCATAGAGATACGGTCTGAAATATTTAGTTGCCCAAACAATAGCTAAAAGCTCCTTTTCGATGGTACTATAGTTTAATTCGCTAGAGTTAAGTGTACGTGAGGCGTACGCGATAGGTTTATTAGAGTTCCGCGTGCCTTGGGACAAAACACCTGCGATAGCGACATTTGATGCATCGGTTGTAAGAATAAATTCACGATTAAAATCTGGGTACTGTAAGATTGGGTCATTAGTTAAGAGAGTTTTACAATGTTCGAAACAATTAATATAATTTTGATCTAATTTGATTTTTGAACCTTTTTTCAAGCATTGTGTTAGTGGTTTAGTAATACGCGCAAAATCGGGTATAAACTTTCTGTAATATCCTAAAAGTCCAAGAAAACGTTTGATTTCAGTGGAGGTTTTAGGAAGGGGATATCCCTGGATAGCTTTAATTTTATTAGGATTAGGTTTTACACCATCTCTACAAATTACATGGCCTAAAAATTCGGTTTCTAATTTTAAAAATTCAGATTTATCCATTTGAATTTTGAAATTTGATTCTCTTAATCGTTTAAATACTCTTTCTAAGTTAATTATGTGTTCCTGAAGGGATGTGCTGAAAACAATGATGTCATCTAAATAAACTAAGCAAATTTCGTTTTGTAGACCTCGAAGGACATTGTCCATGACCCTCTGGAAGGTCGATGGTGCATTTTTAAGGCCCATCGGCATTCTAAGGAATTCATAAGCCCCATTCTCTACATTAAATCCGGTCTTATGAATATCACTGGGGTCCATTTCTACTTGATGGAAACCACTAGCCAAATCTAAGGTGGTAAAGTATTGGCATTTTCCTAATTTATCTAAGACATCAGTTATATTGGGAATAGGATATTTGTCATCAATCGTTTTCTCGTTAACTTTCCTAAAATCCACGACAAGACGCCACTTGACCTTGCCAGACGCATCTGCCTTTTTAGGTACGATCCAAATCGGAGAACTCCACGCGGATTCGGAAGGCCTTATGATGTTCTGATCAAGCATCTTATTGATCTGATCTCTGACTTCTTGTCGGTGAACAAATGGATATCGATAACTTTTAGTATGTACTGGAATTTCATCGGTTGTCCTAATTTTATGTTTGATCTGATTGGTGAATGTAAGAGGTTCACCCTCCAAATAAAACACATCCGCGTATTTAGCACATAAACGTCGTAAATTAGCTAATTCTTCCGGATTAAGATGATCGGTACGGAGACGAGATAAAACTTCCTTTTCGCGGTCCGATAAAATTTCAGTACTGTCGCATTCAAAATTACATATTTCGGCTTCAACGGGTCGATCCATAGAAAATATTACATCGTTAGTAGACGGGTTAGTAATTTCTACCCAAGCTCGGTTATTCCGTACGAATGTAACACAATCTGTGATAAGACAATTACAAATCATTTGATTTTCTATAAAAACCTCGCCGTCGAGTGAATTAATTGGTAGCCTTACTAATTTAGATGATTTTGCCGGGATAATTTCCTCATACAAATTTACGTTCCTAGAATCGTACATCTGTATCGGTATTTGAGTGTTACGGGTGATAAGTAACCTATTTTTAAAATCGATGTTAGAATCCCATAAATCTAATAAATCAAATCCAATTAGTCCGTCGAAATAATTATGAAACTTATAAACGAACAAAGTCAAATCGTGAGTGTCATTAAATTCCGGGAAACAAGGCAATGTTACAGAATAATTATTAGTAGTTGTAGCATGCACGTTAGTAACTTCGAATGGATCGTAATTCAATGGAATGTGCTTATAATACTTTCGTACTGCTTCAGGGCTGATAAACGATTGGTTCGCTCCCGTGTCGATTAAAAATTTCAAGGGTGGATTAGAAATTTGAATGTACCCTAATTGCCTTTGGATATGAAAATTGACCTCTATTTTGGCTTTTCTAACTTTGACTCCTTTTGAAAATTTTCATTTTCTTTAACCTCATTCATTTCCTGTACTACTGGACTAGGACGAGCCTGTTCGTAATATGAATACTGATCGGAATAATAGTCCTGTTCGTAAGGATAATAATCCTGATAATATTCACGAGCGTATTCTTCGTTATAATGATTATCGTAATAACTATAATCATAATCTGTGTCATCGAACTCATTGAAATTTAATTCACGCGTTTTAAAATAGTTAGACGGGGGTGGATTCCCGTGCTTACGCCAATCATGTCCTGTAAGGGGTAGTCGCTTTTCGGCAAAATGACTAACTCCACTCATGGGTGCTGGTCGTTGAGGGTTGCCGAATTTAAAATTCTGTTGGCCTTGAGACATTCTAAATGCGTTCTGAGGGTTGTAATTCGGTGGTGGGGCGCGAAACATTTGTTGCGTGCGAGAAGGACCTTGTGGTGGCCTAAATTGAGGATTAGGCCTCCAACCTTGAGAAGGTGGATGCGGTTTTGAAAAATTCGGTGCATTAAAATTTGGTCTTGGAGGTCCGTCTGTCAGTCTAGGTACAAAATTATTCATAGGTAAATTAAATGGGGTGGTTCTTGGAACATTACTTTGCCAATCCTTTCTACTAGATGAACCGCTACTACGTTCTTGCATATAAAGTGTATTTAATTCTTCCTGAACAAATTCAAGGGCTTTTTCTATCGATTCAGGTCGCATACAGCGAATCCTGGATCCCAGAGGATCTTTGAGTCCTCTCAAATAAGCCTGTAAAGTTAATTTTTGATACAATGAGCGTTTCGCTTCTATTGTAGTATGGACTGTCTCGTGAAGCGAGATATAAGTCATTATAGTGCTAAATAAATTTTGACACCTTTCATAGAATTCCTGAGGGGTGCTAGACCCTTGCGTCTCTAAGGATAAATCAGAATACAGAGCGGTTTCGTCGCGATGGTCTGCGAAGTTATTTATTAATGCGTTTCTAATACCCTGCCAATTATTCGGTATGCCATTCGAATTAATTAACCTAGCCGCTGATCCTGAAATTTTATTTAAAATTCCATTTACGAGCGCTTGATTTGTCAGATCATTACCGGGTTCAGAATTGAAATATCTAATTACAAGTTGATCACATAGGTCAATAAATCTTGTAAGAATATGCGGGTTACCGTCAAATTCTGGGACAAGTCGTAGGGACTTATATATACTATCGATTACAATTTCAGTAGTCATTTTCTTGCCTGAAATAGTAGGTATTTCTTCAAATAATTCTAAACTATCACTATGCTCTAAATTTCTATTTTCGTCGATTACGTTAAGCCTATTACTACTGCCTAACCTAGATGTCCTCGATTTTCTCGGATGGAAAATTTTGGTAATTTATAATCTAACACACAGTAAAAATAAAAGACACACAATAAAAAAATGCACGTAAAATAAAATAAAGGTTATAGAATAGGGTTTATAGGTAAAGGATAAGTAAGGATTTGAAAGATTCAAAGACTTACAGCATTATCTGGATTCTGGTACCACTTTTATGGAATCTATTTTTGGATTCCGCCGAAACACAGCACTAATTTACTTGATTTTAAGTAGATTCGTTCTAGATAGATCTAGAAAAGTATCCTACCGCCTGCGCCAATAATGTAGGCCGCGCTTCGGGGTGGCTTTTAAAAAAATATATTTAAATTTTAAAACTTATATTTAATTAAAAATTACAATTGAGACTCGCTCGAGGTTGGAGACAAGAATGAATGTACTTAATTCTAGAAATATAAAGAAAACTGCGATTGACGTCAATGACGGTCACGTTGTGCTGACGCTGCTGAGACCGCGATGGCAAGCCTCGATGCCGGGAATGGTGTCGATGCTTCGTAAGCGTTTTCCATACATCAGCCTTGCGTAACAAACAGATAAATAAATATTTCCGGACAATCTACACAACAACATCTAGCCCCGTGGTAAGCTCTAAGCTTGTGTTACGGGTACTAGATATCTGATATACTTAATATAATATACATACCTACATATTTCTCATTCTTAGACAGATTTCTTTTTATTGCCACGGGACACTTTTTCTTTACGATACAAACATATTGCTTTGGAATTATCAATTGTCGAAAGAGCATCGAACATCGTTGGCATACCTACTCGACCGCCATTTTCAAAAAAAATGTGATTCGGCGGCCCGTGATTGAAACTCATGTCAATCGACAGAGTAAATGATTACAAACAAAAAGTGTTATATGATCAAATCTCCTAAGTGATACGGTTTCTGAGATATTTGGGTATTAAAACTATAGAAAAATCTGTTCCTAAGCTATGTTTTACTTCACTTGATGTTTATTTTATAGTATATGCCTCTGGTGACGCAGTGTTTCCTGGTATCGAGCCCATGCTATGAACCATATTACACCATTTTACGAATGTTTTGACTCATTTTATATGGTGTTTATAAAATGGTACGAATACTATAATTTAATTTTATTTTTTTCTGACCCTAATATCTCGGAAACCGTATTACTTAGGAGACTTGATCATGGAACACTTTTTGTTTGTAATCATTTATTCTGTCGGTTGACATGAGTTTCATCACTGGCCGCCTAATCACGTTTTTTTTCAAAATGGCGGACTAGTAGGTATGCCAGGCTCCATACAAAAATGTTCGAACCCTTTTCAAAATGATTCCATGTGTTGTTTAAACTTTTTGATCATCATCTTCCTGACTTATAACACATTGCGTGGGGTCGGCACGGAGAATGAGAATTTTATCAAAACCATAAATTAGATTAAGGTTAACAGAGAGCTCCCTGATTCTGCCTGGGCTTAATCACTGCACTGCTTCGTAAGCCAAAGCTCACTAGTTGTATTTAGTCTAGCTTGCTGAAGTGGAACAAGGGACTAAGTTTAGGCAGCACTTTAATATATTACGTCTAGCTAGGTCGATGCACTTATTGACAGGAATTCACAACATACTTATTTATTAGCCCGTTTAACCAACTGTTGGGTAAAAGCTTTAACGGTCCTCTGCGAGATTCACAACATGCTGAAACTAACTACAACGTTAATTAATTAAAAAACGGATTAAGGTACCTCTTTTAAAGTTTTTTTTATTTTACAGAATGACAAGCAAACCAGCTCTATACAGTACCAACTCCAATGTGGAACCTGATGCTACTACTTTTCTCAAAGTTTTGTTTAACAACCAATAGTTTGTAATTAATTTCTGCCTGCAGTGTGAGTGCGAATATTTTTTTTTATAAGTAGCTTTGATACTTACCTTGTACGATATTGGTAATTAAGGAACACATTTTCAGGCCAGCTTAAACACTGTACTAATGCGCAATCTGTTCAAGATCTTAGAGTATATTATTAAAACTGTTTACTTTATTAAATTTCAGCCTGTACTGATTTTAGGTACATGAGGGTAGCTGAGATTAGTATCAAAAACCTTATTCTGTACTTAGATTTTTTTTTATTTGTGTGGCCTAAAGGTGTGTTTACTTATATGTTTCATTAATTATTATACATAGGGGTCTTCACTAGCAATAAAAGTATCTTGATGCAATGTTTTCATTTATAAGCAAATAAATATTATGTACTTTTAAAAAGGTGTTTTTTTTATTGTTATTACTAGTGGCTTCCGGCTTCGCACGGGTTTTTATTCAATTTTTTTCCCCGGAAATTATTCGATTTTTTCTCGCCTTCCCTAGACCTCCACGAACATTTCAAGACTATGATAAGATAAATCCGTTCAGCCGTTCTCGAGTTTTAATTAGACTAACGAACAAGAATTCATTTTTATATATAGATAAGACTATTTTGTTCTCGATACCAAGAACTCAACAGTAGAGAACAGAGAAGTACTGGGCTGTTTTTATCAAAGGTAATCATTGCTTACTGTAATAGAAAAACTATACCGACGGACACGAATGAAATCGACAAGGTGTAATTGGTAAGGTGTATTGGTATCAGTGATATGAGTCCCATTATATCATATTGGAGCATAATAGAAACCCTGAGATATCACAAGATAATCGCACTAAATAATTGAATTTACACGTGTTTTCAGGCGATGGCCAAGTCTTAATATATTTATATAAAACATTAAAGAATTTTAATATTGATTTGCGTCACTATAAGATGCTGTTAATTATTACGTAACAACTTCATGCTTCGAGTACGGAGATTCCAGACACAAATGATTTTCAATTGTTATGGACCACGTTCGTGGTCTTAGAGACTGAAAGTCGCTTAAGTAGAGACTGAATAAATTAATAACCGACTTGGAATTACATGGATCTCACAACTTTTTACCGCAGAACAACTGAGTTGCGCGACTTGGTTTTTTTGACAAGTAGGTATTGTTTTGGATGGGATCTCATTTCTTTTTGTATTTTGTAGACAGTTCTACTTTTTTCCTTTTCGATACCTTCTACTTATTGTATATACGTCCATATAATTTTCTTTTTGCCGGTCCAGATTGGATTTATTTATATTTCGCATTGTTATTACTTTAGTACATATTTCGTATATACGTGGCGTTGCGACAGCGCCTTCTATACAGGTATTTTCTAGATTTTTTAGTTTTTCATTGATTCATACACCAAACACTACTTATATTCCAAATTTGAAGCTTCTAGGTCTGCTAGAAGTGCCTTAGAATTTTGATGATCGGTGAGTCAATGAGGGACAAAATAAAGAAATGCTCGACTTGGTGGGGGCACTGCCGTGCCCCCAGATTTGACCCGTTATAATTCTTAAAATACTGGTTCAAATTGAATGAAATTTAAAATATACCGTGTCTTTACAATGCTTGCATGGTTACTGAAAATTACAGTCTCCTAGTTTTATCCACAACGAAGTTACAGGGGGTCGAAAATGGCCTGAATTGCTTCGAGAAAAGGATGGTACGGCCGTGCGCTTTTTTGCTCGACTTGGTGGGGGCACTGCCGTGCCCCCAGATATATTAAAATGGAATGGATGATGGTGTACTTAGGTAAAAAAATAATTAATTATGTACATCTACAGAATGTCATTATTTTATTTCACGATATGTAAAAATGCAAAATAATTCTCAACATAATGATGAACAACTTTTCCGTTATCTATGATGTTTTTAATACATAATTATATTAACGGATTTTTAAAGGGGGTATACTCAAATTAAATGCTAGTTGCTAGACAATATTTTGAAGATAGATTTTTCTCTTCGTGTTAAACGTATCTCCACTTCACTTATCACTATTTATGTCAGTGAATTAGAAGTAAAAATTATTTATTTATTTAATCACCACGGCTGACACCAGTTACAGTAAATAATAAGACACAATTATACAAATTAAAACAAACACCTTAAAGGCATTGATTCAAACAAAATAATGTTTTCTAATAAAAAACAATAAATTCATTTAAAACGTAGTAAGATATAAATAAATAATAATAATAATAGTCAAGTATTACAATAATGTCACTCTTATATAAATCAGTTCAGTATCTTGGAATTGGACTTTGCGCTTGAAGCGACAATTTGCCAGTGTCGAGTTAAACAAAATTATAAAGTGAAAAAGATGTTACTCAGTTGAACGCCATTTTCCCGTATCTTATATAAAAATTATAATGTCAACCTACACAAATAAAATACATGTCACTCTACCTCACAGTGCCTAAGGCATGTCATCATTAATTTAGTCCATTTATCATAAAATATGTCACAGTCCGGATTTGTTTTGAGCAGTTGATTGAGAGCCGTGAGCGCGCGAGGCACGGGAGACGCAGCGCGCGCAACAGTACGACTCATGGGTGGGAAAAAGAGGTCATGCTTTCTTCCGCGGAGATATTTATTTGGAACAAAGAGTAAAAGTGACTCATTGACGACCTCTGTGGCTCGTTGGTCGCAGGAGGTTGCGGGTTCGATTCCGGCCGGGGGACCAGATTTTGTACGATCTACAAGTCCTGGTTTCGGGTCTGGGTGTTTTCTATGTATCATAATTATGTATGTATTTACAAAAAAAAATGTATCTATGTAGTATATCAGTCACCTAACACCCATAGTACAAGCTCTGCTTAGTTTGGGGTTAGGTGATGCTGTGTGACTAGTCCAGAAATATTTATTTATTTATTTATTGAGCAGATCAGATGCGTCAATGGTACCACGGAAAATTTTACAAATCGTTGAGATCTGATCTACAGCTCTTCTAGTTTTTAACGAATTAATAACCTAGACATACCTAGACATCCTTGCAAATATTTAGTCGGGTAGCTTATAAAAGGATAATAACCCAGTTGATGTTTATATAAAAATCTTAGAAAAGCTTTCTGTACTTTCTCCAATAGCATTGCCTCTAACTTACTTCTGACTAGTGAACTGAAAAGAAGTTTAATAACATGACTGTTCTTAAATTCTCTAGCATTCCTAAGTACAAAACCAAGCCTTCGGAAGGATTCTTTGGCCCCTATATTGATATGGTCATGGAACGAAAGCCTCTGATCAAATATGACACCCAAGTCCTTCATCACAGTTGACCTATGGATCACAACGCCATGGATGTTGTAGCTGAAGTGAATTGGCTGCCTCATTCGACCAAAGGTCCATACCATAAGTAATTACCATAGTAATTGAATTTGATGATTTGTTTGGTTTGACATTATTAGTACTGAAAACCAGTGTAAACAAAATGTAATTGTGACGTATAATAATATTATCAATAATTGACTATTATTATTATTGATGACATACCAACCGATTTCCTCAATTGCAATCCTCAATTTCTGTCAGTGGTGCTACTTTCAAGGTTCCTATTTAGTACCTACTCATTTCTTATTTTATTCTTCCTTGTCACTCCACACATCCATCTTAACATTCGCATCTCTGCCGCATGTATTCTTCTTTCATCCGTCCCTTTTACTGGCCAACACTCAGATCAATACATTACGACAGGTCTTTTAATAGTTTTATAGATCATCCTTTTAAGCCTCGGAGGCATTCGGGGATCACAGACATAAGAATACAATTATAAGAATTATTAAAAAAAAATATTTAAATATAAATCTAAATTTAAAATTTAAGAAAAACCCCTGATTTCAATGCCAATAATTTCCTTAAATGTAAAACAACACAATAAGTATTATATCTAATGTGGACGCCATGCGCTTTCATTTGATACCTCACACTAGTTGGTATATTTGCAGATTTTCTGTTTTCCTTCCCCACTCTCACCCCCATAACTTTTAAACGGCTCAACTGATTTTCATTAAACATGTCTAAGAACACCCAGGTCAAGCTCACCTTTCATACAAAAACAATCTAAATTGAAATCGCTCCATCCGTTCGGGAGCTATGATGTAACAGACAGACAGACACGTCAAACTTATAACACCTCTCTTTTTTGGTCGGGGGTTAAAAAAGAGTGTATAATTCTGATCATTCAATACCTTTTTTTATTAAACATAGGAAAACCAGATAACCTGTATAAGGAACTGAACTAACTTGTAGAAAAAAATATTAAATAAGTAAGAAATTAAATTAAAAAAAAAGTTTGTGTGTGTGTCAGCTACGACGCACGATTGGAGTTTACTACTTACGAACGATATTATGATATTATGTACATCGAATAGAAAAAAAGGGTACATGAACGCATCTGCTAAAATGATAAGAGAAACAAACATATATCTGTAATTATTCGGATTGTTTATATTACTTCAATAAAGCGTATTACATAAAGTATGTTACAAAATAATAATAATTGTGTTCAATTTATACAAATCCAATTTTAGGATGATTGATTTCTTTCACTTTGAATTATAATATCATTCGTAAATACTGCAAAGAACAAAATAATTAGGTGGCAAAACTATAGCTTCTTATTAATATTTTAATTAGGTAATAAATAACAGAAGGTACTTATTATATGTTCCAACGAAACGCGTTGAGAGGACCATAAATTCGTCAATTGTAAGACGATATCTACGGCTATCTTTGTAAGACGATATCCAAGTGAAAAAGAAACGTCCGGCCAAAATTTTTTTGTAAATATTGATGATTTTTGAACTTTGCACTCTCACCTCTACTCACTGAGAAATTCTAAGTGAATGCTAGACGAATACTTTTTCGAACGCGTATTCGAATGTCAAAAATGGTAACTCGCATTCCAGAGACACAACAAACAACCAATCAAAATGCGTTAAAGTTCTTATTTCGAACGTGACGTTTCGACGGTATTCCATCTCATTCTTTTACACGTTGAATCCTACAGATATATATGTTTGTCTCTTTCTACGTAACGCCTCAACTTTTGTTAACACTTGATTTTACTCCCCATAAAATTTCCATACCGGGCCTTATAACTCAAATCGTTTCATAAGGAGTAAACTCCAAAAATAAAATGAATTGATGTTTATTAGTTAATTAATAATTAAGATAGGTTGGCAGTTTAAACAGTCTTCTTACCAAAAAGCTTTTTCCTATAAATAATATTACCTAGTACATATTACCATTCTTTTAATGAGAACTCTGTTGAACAAGCTTATAGTCGGCATGGGGCTAGTTGTATGTTAAAGATGAATTGATTCTGAAGTAAGTTGGTACCTAAATTTAAGTATACCTATAGAATTATTTGGTCACATTATTGTACCTAACCATTTTGAATTTGTTTTGGGCATGTGCATACCCAGATAAAGGACAAACAATATCCTTTCCTTTATCTGGGTATGTCTAAGTATATCGAGAAGGATGAAGTTAACATAAGTTTTATCATTATCAACTTATCTTGCCTATCCCCAGCTTTTGGAGCTGGAGCCGCTCACTATCTTTAAGAATGCTATATTTAATCTGTGAGTATCTGCTTGTCATATTAAAATAACCAGTTTTTTACATCTACACTTAATCTTAATATATATAAATCTCGTGTCACAATGTTTGTCCTCAATGGACTCCTAAACCACTTAACCGATTATAATAAAATTCGCACACCATGTGCAGTTCGATCCAACTTGAGAGATAGGATAGTTTAAATCTCAAATTATAGTCGCAATTTTAATTTAGTGCTAATTATTTGTATGTTATTATATTATCTACAGGTTAACAAAAGTGTAAAATAAATGTCTTTTTATAGGTTGTCTATGATTTTTCTTGATAAGCTATTCATACGTGGTGGTAATATACGCTTTGAGCTATTGTCTATGTCTCGAAAGTTCAATATTCATTTTATAGGTTGTTTATGATTTTTCTTGTTAAACTATTCATGAATAGTACACCACGTATGAATAAGTGGTGGTTCTATACTCTTTGAGCTATTGTCTATGTCTCGAAAGTTCAATAATCATCATAGTTTTCAATCATTTTTTTCTGACATGAGTTTGAAGTACTTAATTATTTTTTTATTTTTAATTTTTTTGTTAAAAGCGTCCGTGAAATAGCGGAGATTATCTATCTATATATATAAAAATGAATGCCTATTTCCCTTGGTCACGGCATCACGCCTGAACGGCTGGGCCGATTTCGCTAATTATTTTTTTGTTCTGTTCGTTATTATCAGGAGAAGGTTCTTATGAAAGAAAAAATTAAGGGAATTGCGCAGAAAATTAGAAATTTTAAAATTACTTAACCTCCATATAAAATTATTAAACTTTTTTAATGTAACTTTAATACATTTGACATAGAATTGACTGAATGCGTGCTGCAAATATAGTCAAAGAGGATGAAAAATAAAATGAAGTTTAAGACGGATTCTTCTGTCAATCTTATTTTATTGATAAACAATACATTTAAACTACCTAATGAGTTTAAAGGATCCAAGATACCTGATTTTCTTAGTTCACATGACGGGTACTTTAGAGCCATAAGGCCTAATATTAAATCAAAAATCTGCTCATTTATGGCGTCTAAGGCGGAACAAAGTTCGCCGGGTCAGCTAGTATTCTATCTATCTATATAAATAAAAATGAATTGTTGTTCGTTAGTCTGATTAAAACTCGAGAACGGCTGGGACGATTGAGCTGATTTTGTTTTTAAAATGTTTGTCGTAGTCCAGGGTAGGTTTAAACGGTGAGCAAATAAGGAAAAATTGCCGGGAACTTTTTTTACCCGTGCGACGCCGGCGCCGGGGCGGGCCGCTAGTAATATTATAAAGAGGAAAGATTTGTACCTATTTTTGTATGTTTGTAATGAATAGGCTCAAAAAGTACTGGGGCGATTTAAAAAATTCTTTCACCAATAGACTGTTGATGTTGCCTATGTCAAATTGGAAGAATGTAGCATAAGTACATTTCATTTTGAAAAAGATTAGGGATCCGTGGTAAAATTTGAACAATGTAACCGAAGGTGTAGAAAAATGAGTCTTTAAATGTCTTTTGTCGAATGCGCTGCCGAAACTATTAGCGATAGAACAAAATAATGTACCTACAACAATATTGAAGAACATCATAATGTCTACAAAAAACTCGGCGGTAGCATATCTATGTCCAACTATTGTAGTTATGTCACTACAACAACTTTTTTCATTTTAAATTCTATAATAACGTGCGAAGCCAGGACGGGCTGCTAGTAATTCATATGGCTGCTGCAGCGATCCTTCATATTATGTAGGTATGTAATAAATATACCTAGACTAACCTACCCGTAAGTACCTATCATCATCGTCGTGTACTGCTGGACATAGGCCTCCCTCAAAGATCCCCAGCTACCTGCCGATCCATGATCTCGATCCTACAACTTTCAGCCCCAACGACCATCGATTGTGCGTGCTATATGGCTGCCCACTCCCACTTCAAAAAGCCAACCCATTTGGCTATGTCAGCGACCAGCGTTCCTCTACGAATCTCTTCTTTAAAATAAGCATTGATTAACCTACCAAACGGGTCTACAACAATTAAAATAAACAAGCCTTTTGCTCTCCTAGTTAATCCATATGAATATATGGTAGGTACAGTCAATAGCAAATTTAGACAAACAATTTCAGCCATGGAAAATAGACCTCCTGCAAAAAATAAGTAGTTAGACCGTTTACTAACGATACGTCGACGCATCGCCACGTATAATGTTATTACCAGAGGTCGGATCGGGATACTAGTTTCCCCGCCGCGTCTCGTGTTCGAAATAAACTCAAAAGCTACAAAATGGATTATCATGCAGTTTTCAGGAATAGGTAAAGTAGGTAATTCATGAGGAAGTTTAATGTGTATATTAATTTGTTACGGGTATAATATGAGAATTAGTTGACTTGTGGTGATAATTGCATAAAAAGTCAGGAAAATTGCAAAAATTGTATAAAATAATAACGATATAGAACTGGTTTGGCCCATTAACCTACTACTATAATATTATATCGTTTAAATACCATGAATATGGCATACTAGTAGAGTGTTAGGGCAATTAGACAGAAACGTCCTATAGGTACATACAATGAGGAAGATGTAAATCAAATTTTATTCCCCTTTTTCAGCCCTAACTAAAACTTTAAGCAATAATAAGACTAACTGTGAAAAAATTGTGTTGATATCTCAAAAATTGAATTATTTATAAGCAAATCAATATGGGAACGCGCGAAAACTGATTGCGCCCGTCGAGTAATGGCTGTGACGTCACGTCGCCGGTTGTGTTGTCGCCGACGAACGGCGCCGGCGCGCGGGCGGTTGCTTAGCTCTGTAAACTTACTTTTGTTCATTTCGATACATTTGTAATTTTTTTATGAATGGTATACCAACCAACCACCCAACATGGAACCAGGATTTTCACGTGGACAATCAAATAATCTTCCGAAAGTCGATTTACTTAGGGTTGCGGATTATTTCACAAACCATGCTAAGTATATAATTGCAGAAATCCAAGGGCAAAAACTTGCAAGGTAAGCAAATATACCTACATATAACGAGATATTAATCTAAATATTTACCTCTGCATTACGTTATTTGTAGGAGGTAGGTTAATAATATTATAAAAGTGAGAAGGCATCTGGGTAAAGTAGGTACCTACCTATCTAAGGGCCTTTATTTCATTTGAGACCAAATGGTACTTATTTCTTAAGTAATTTCTTTGGTATTCGTAAGTATCGTTACAAGTTTTGGTTTTATAATAATGGAGTGAGTGATAGGACATAAGGCAATCGTTAAGTTTACGTTTTGGTTTTATAATAATGGAGTGATAGGACTTATGGCAATGAAATACACGTAAGTACGAGTAGGACTTATCAAAAAACCTGGTTTAGTCTAGGATAAGGTTACGTGTATATTGATATTTTATGCATAGGTAGGCACACTCATAGTTTAGTCAGTGTCCGTTCCTATTAGTCTATTAGAGCTGTCAGATTGCTGTGGGTTATAGATAAAAAATAATACCCATAATAAATCGGGGGCTCTATATCTCTGAATGAAGTTACGAATAAAATTTAAAATGGAATGTGAAGGTTTTGTAGTAAGCAAAGGAGGATGCAAACATACAATGGCGTTGGTTAGGTGGTTACATAGACGTAGTGAGGTGCCCGCTTGTACAGAAGTAGCGTGTTCCTGTTCTTGGATGAAACCAAAACTATCGCAAGTTGGATCAAAAAATTTATTAAAGCCAAAGATATGAGAGATACGACGTAGCCCCGTTCCTCAACAGCACCTTTGACGCCTAATGATATTATCTACCCAACGAACGTTTTCTACAGTCAGTAATAAAAAAACAATGGAGCTGGGTATAGAATATCAGATTATGACCTTCTTTCGTCCAACTGCAGATGCAGATGTAGATAAAAATATAAATTAAGTAGATTTAAACTGAAAAGTGCCATAGCTTTGGATTTTTTAAATTTCTATTATTCTTGAAAAAAGTTGATTATTATAAGCACGTTATTTTATTGCTAAATCACATAACTTTAATATTAAATCAGTTTAAAAGCGATCTTATATCAAAATCCCAAAAAAAATGTTTGTGCCTAAAGAAGCCTGTGAGACTCCACGTCCACAGTTATGAAAAAATGACGTCCATACCAACTTAAAGGTTAATTAATTTTTGACATACTCTATAAACTAAACATTTATTAATGTAAAAATATATATATGAAATACCTATTTCATATTTAGGTACTCGCATTAAAATGATCTTCATCAACGATGTCGACTGGTTTTTACAGAACACTTTCCCCCTTCTCATCAGTTTACAACACTTATTTCTCAGCTTTTTGTCGTTGGGCACATCATAAAAGTATTTTTCTGGAGTGCTAATCGTTGTATTCGTACATAAGGGTACTATACAATATCTGTATGGTATTTTTTTCTCCATAATTCCAAAAATATCAATGAAATCTCAAAATTACTGCACGGTTTGTTAGCGCGCGGCGGACATAACCGGCGATGTGACGTCACGCGCTGAGCGGTCGAGTTCGCGCGGATTTTAATAACATGCAACTTTGAATATTCATAGAAAATTCAGTTTTTAAGATATCAAAAAAATTCTTTCACTTATATTTTTGAGATTTTATTTTTGATTTTTTTACATTATAAAAAAATCACACTCATCTAGCTCATTGAAAAATCTTAATTCTTATTGTAAGAAAAGTAGGTAGCTAGGTACTTTTTGTAAATATTTATCTAAATAATACCTACCTAGTTGTTTTCAAATACAAAACAATTATTAATATAAGTAAATAATTCTCGAGGTATTTAGAAACAAAGCAAAAGTTTTTTTCTAGGGAGGAACTAACATGAAATTAAATTGGAAATTACACAAAATATTGTTGGCACCATTTATTGATAGATGGAACATGTTTTCTTTAAAACAAAATGTTCTATGTAACAAACATCCATTTCCGGCTGTGGGAGCATGCAACCTTGAAAGGAAAGTGTATAAAGTTTTTAGTGGCGCCCTCTTTCAAGTAACGTAAATTAATTGGGTATTTATCCAAATCTATTACTTTATTGTTGTGGGAAAACAATATTGTAGTTATTAACCTGTTATAAAAATCGTATGAATTTTAATTTAGGCTTAGTAATTGTAGTAGGTAATTATTTTGAGCATAAATATTATGAGATTCATTTTGACTAAAATTTTATTAGGTTATTTCATAAAATCTTTATTATTTATTTTGTTTATTTACATACGTTGAGCATGATAAGCTGAGTTATTTATAAAATACAAGTAATTGATTTTACGTTTGTTATGTTTACATTTAATAATGGTATAAAAGTTATTTTTTAGTAAATGTAGATGACCGCACTGTTCAAAACAAATCTAAGGGTAAAGCTTCCCGTTTCCGCCCACGACCGACTTTTTGTAAGACCGACAATGACGATTCTTCCTTCGATGTCCACGACCGGCATTTTGTCGCTGGCTAACAAGCAATGTTGCCAGATGACAATTATTAAATAAGCCGAAAGTAGGCATTAAAATATTTATTTATTAAACTATTATTATATATGAAAATGAATCTCGACGGATCACGCTGGTTTTTTTTTGTTTGGTTCTTTATTACCTACCTGAAGATGGTTAATGGAGCAAAAAATGTTTGACAGGCCAGCTAGTAATATTATATTTATTTATTTAACATAGTAGGCCAGTATACATTGTTCAGCAGAGCTTAAACAAATTCTTACATTTACCATTTTACATTTAAAACATAACATTAGAGATAATAAAAATATTTATTTAATCACCACGCCACGTACACCACGTACAATAATGAATTATATTTGGTATAGGGATATTACTCTTGTATTACTTCAAATGCATTGTGCCAATTTTGGGAAAAGCTTCAGAACCACTGTTTTCAAATTTGGCGAAATTTGTTCTTAAAGTTCTTTCTTTGCCACACGCAAATACCGATTCTGAGAGAATCTTTAGCGCCGTTAGTTTATTAAACGCCCGAAAAGATTACTATAATTTAAAACCCCTCTTCTTACTACAAGCCGGATGAAGCGAATGACGATGCCGTGCCGTGAGAAACGTCGTAGATTGAATTGGAAGAGAAGAGTAGAAGTAGTGTTTTATATTTAAACTAGTCGACCCGACAGACGTTGTCCTGTCCCACGTCTCAAAAAACAATATCCAGTTGACCGTATTGTGAATCAAAACCATTCCAAGATCCCCTTGAAAACACACAAAAAATTTCATCAAAGTCGGTCCAGTCGTTTGAGAGAAGTTCAGTGACATACACACTCACAGAAGAATTATATATATAAAGATAAATGTTTTATTTAGAGAGTACGGTATTTTTCTGTCACGAACGGTAATTTTTCCACTTGTCTTGTGTTCGCTAGGGTAATATTTAGGTAGCGGCAACACTGCGGTAAGCGCGTATCGCGTATTCAAATGTTCAATCAATCATTCATCAACAGATTTTCCCGCCCAATTCTGCGTTTTCAATACTGTTATGTTACTCATTCGCGCCATTTAGAGCGATTAGCGAAGCTTTCAAAGTCGAAGTCGCCATAGCAAGCAAATAATATTTTCTCATTTAACTTTTCTATTGTGCAGTTCATCTGATTCTATCAAGTGAGTATGCGCAAAATGAATGTCTTGTTTAGCTAAATACCTTATTTAGTAATTCTTATATTCTCAGGATGAATTGTAAAGAAATCACGCCCTTCAAAAAAGGCAGTCGCTGGTTCCAACGTGACCAGTATTTTTACACCGTTACTCGTAACAGGGGTAATACATTATCCCTGTCATGCGCCAGCGTCCGCTGCCCCGCGCATTTCATCATTAAGAATGGGCACGCGGGCTTAGTCGAGGGACAGCACGATCACGATATAACGCCTTGGGTTCCCAGTAGGTATGTAAAAATAGAAATCTCTAAACATTATACATTTTTACAGGTTTTTCCTAGTTTGGAGGCCATAGATCTAAGAAATTATGTATGTACTTTGTAGACCAATAAATTTATTCTTACCTATTCTTATTATAAATCTAAATTTAAAATTTAAGAAAAAACCCCGATTCCAATGCCTTCATTTCCTTAAATGTAAAACAACATAATAATATTATGTACTTAATGTGGGCGCGATGCGCTTTCATTTGATACCCCACACATACAGATTTTCTGTTTTCCTCCCCTTTTTTTTTTATTGATCAGCCTTCATTTGACCACAATCTCACCTGATTACATCAAGTGAAGATGTGGTCTAAGATGGAGCATGAAGGCCTAGAAGATGGCTTCTCCGGACCACATTACGAAACACGAAAAAATCCCCTGTTTCCTCACCCCCATAACTTTTAAACGGCTCAACCGATTTTCATGAAACATGTCGAAGAACACCCATGCCAAACTCACCCTTCATACAAAAAAATTGAAATCGCTCCATCCGTTCGGGAGCTATGATGTAACAGACAGACAGACACGTCAAACTTATAACACCCCTCTTTTTTGGTCGGGGGTTAAAAATTGTTATATAATGGTAGGTGCCTACCTACTTACATTTTTGTACTATTGATTTACGTTTGTTTCTAATTTATTTCAGAAACGCCATGTTTCAAGCACTTAGGCACAGAGCGACCGTGGAGACCACAGCATTGAATTCCATTTATGAGGATGAAGCCCATAGGTCAGTTATTCGTTATCATCGATTTAAGTGTAAAGATTTTCACCAGTAGTAG
The DNA here is from genome assembly GCA_929108375.1 of Gymnoscelis rufifasciata. NCBI lineage: Eukaryota > Metazoa > Arthropoda > Insecta > Lepidoptera > Geometridae > Gymnoscelis > Gymnoscelis rufifasciata. Next base: position 7,605,755 of record OV815308.1, on the reverse strand, counting down.
CATTTGCGAAGTAGTATCCTACATCGCAAATGCTAGCAACCCGTTTGTCCTAACCCATGATTTATTTTTGCAGGTTTCCTGATGCTGCGCCCCAACTGCTCTTCGAGAGCGTCGTGGGGTCAATGAGGAAGTGGCGGCGAGGCACCGTGCCAGCTTTTCCGCGCTCCTTATCGGATTGTGCGGCAGCACTCGCGGACCACCGCCATAGCTATTAGGCACGGTGTCCGCGGGCGGCGGCGATGCCGTGATTTTGGCAATGCCTGGCTTCACCAGGTGCATGGCCGAAAGCACAGTTTTTATTGTAGATGGCACATTTATGACGGTGCCCGCTGGTCTTGGCGCCTACCAAATTTGGTCAATACATTGTGCAGGGACACAATTTTCACCCCTTCTTGGTTCTCATTGCCAATCGAAGGCGGTCCCTGTATGAGGCTGTTCTAGCCCGTATATGTACTTTCTGCGGTCGGCCTTCCCCATGTCATAACCGATTTCGAACTTGCCCTTCAGGCGTCCCTTAGCTCCGTTACGGGGTGTGATATAATAGGGTGCTTTCTTTACTATTTACAAGCTCTTCTGCAGCGTGCTAGGCGAGAGGGCCTACAAGTAAGCCGCAATTCCCCCAGTTGGTGCCTCGTCCAGCTTTACGGTGCCCTAGCTCTACTCCCACCAGCTAGGGTGCCCCTGGGCTATGCAGAAATCCCTGCTACCTATAGCCGAGGCCCAAAATCTCCCCTTCAGGGGGACTTTCCACAACTATTTCAACTATACCAACTTCTGGTTGGTCCGAGTAAGTAGTCTTTATACCTTCTTTGCATGATTGTGAACTAAACTAAGTTTAGTTCAAATATTGGTTTTCTTTCTTAAACATATTGAAATTAATGTTGTTTTAATAAAATTAATAATTTAGTAAACATTTATAAAGTTATAAACAGCATATTCTGTAATTGCAGGTGACCCCAGAAGTATTTTGCGTAGCTGGACGACCGCACCAAACCAGCAACGTAGCTGAAAGCTTCCACGCGTCGTTGCGCCGCTCATTAGGAGCTTCTCCTAATGTGTGGCGTTTCACTGGTATGTGCACCTACATCAACTTAAATAGCTTAGTGAAAATGCAAAGTAGATATTTATGCTTAAAGTAATGATTGATTTCTTAGGCTTCAGATTAGTCATAAATATGACAGTCAAAGGTTCAGATGTAGTTTATGTAGTAATATGGTATTAGCATAGATTTTCAAGACATTTCACCGCTGTCCCTCAAAATTCTAATATATAAAGATTTTACTCCGCTTTATATAAATAAATAAAATAAATATAAATCTTTCCGGACAATCCACACAACAACATCTAGCCCCGTGGTAAGCTTTTAGCTTGTGTTACGGTACAAGACATCTGATATACTTAATATAATATACATCCATACATAGATATTTTTTATTATACATATTAAACACCCAGACCAAGGAGAAAGTGCTTGCAGAACATACAAACACTTGAGCCCTCGGCGGGAATCGAACCCGCTACCTCTTGCGCCGCAAGCGGACTCTCGCCCACCGCGCCACTGAGGCAGTCAGTTTTAAAAAGTATTATTCTGAAGCTTAATTGTGAAGCTTAATCAAAATCCAGTCAGTAGTTTGAATGGATATGGATGAAAACGTTTATCATAACATAATTTATGAAAATTGAAGTAGAATATTAGTTTGTAGTCTGAGTAAAAATAAACTTAATTAAATTTTAGAAGTAAGTAAGTTGGTACTTGAGTTTAGTTGTTGTTTACAAGTATTCTTAAAGTTAGATTCCCGCCGAGGGGTCAAGTGTTTGTATGTTCTGCAAGCATTTTCTCCTTGGTCTGGGTGTTTAGTATGTATGTATAATAAAAAATATCTACCTACCTATGTATGTCTATTATATTAAGTATATCAGATGTCTAGTACCCGTAACACAAGCTTATTGTTCGGCAATATTTATTTATTTATTATTACATATTATTATTTACTATAAAATGAAACCTATTTACCTATCATGTGATTATACTCTTATAAATAAATATTTCCGAACTATCCACACAACAACATCTAGCCCCGTGGTAAGCTCTAAGCTTGTGTTACGGGTACTAGACATCTGATATACTTAATATAATAGACATACATAATCAAAGCGAACCCACTACCTCTTGCACCCCGTTTCTGAGGCAGTGATGACTCGGTTTCGGTTGCAGAAAAAAAAACACCGAAATTTTTTATTCTAAACTCATAATTATGAGAAAACTTGCTGTTTTTGCTACAAAATGTGAGAAAAAAATCAAATTCAGTAGTGATAAAGAACATGTAATAAGCAAATACATAAATATTTACAATTTGATGTATCTATTTTTCAGATATGGCCGCCCAAAAATTTTCAGTTAGTGCAGCGCGGTAAACCACGTGCTAGAAATATCAGAAGGCGCAACAGGGAGCACCTCTTCATCAGGACATCATCGCAGGCGCACGACCTGCGACTTCTTGAGAGTGGGGGGCTCTCTATTCGGGAGTTTTTACTCAGAGGGAGCAGACAGGTGGCAAACGCAGGTGTGGCTGTTGCCGTACCCGATGTGGGTGGTGAGGTCGAAGTAGGGGAGGAACAACAAGCTGACATAGACCCTCTTCTAGAAGAGCTTCCAGTAGCTGATGCTCAGCAACCACCTGCAGCTGATGCTGAGCAACTAGCTGCTGCTGAAGCTGAGCAGGCTGCTGATAGGCGTGGAATAACTTGTCGCATTTGCGACCAAGAAGCAGCTCTCGTTTGATTGAGACCTTATTTTGGCATGTCACATCATGTTTGACATGTCGAAATCTAGTCAGGAAAATATATTACAATTTTTATTAGCACTACATTTTTAGTATTCTTAACAGTAGGTAATAGGATAAATATTAGTTAGAGTAAGTTTTGTTTAATATTTTTGTAAATTTGGTACCTGTTTTATTTTGTTTACCACCGCCGTCCACAACCTTCCTGAATTAAATTCTTTCCATGCAAAGGTTGTCTGGAAGAAATTGCTTTAAGCAATAAGACCGACCATTAAGCATGCTAGGTTTAATTATACTATTAATAATTTTGTATTTTTTCTTCTTGGTGTGTGTAAATAATAAAGAATTTTCTATCTGTCTATAGATTTATGATAATTTAGGTAGGTACCTATATTATGGTTTGTAGATAATAATTAATATACTGTTTTTATTTTTCAAATAATCTGCTCTTTTTTTTTGCTAACTACCTATTAGCTCTACACGCCACGACCGACACGGCGGCGCCGGCGCGGCGGCGGCGATGCCCTTTTTTATGGATGGAAAAACCATAAAAAAAATATAAAATAGTTTAGAGCCTTTTTCAAGTTTGGTAATTTGCTTGTCGTGATTTGAAGTCATACCCAGACAAAGTTGTACTTCAAAATTTAACATTGCCTTGTAAATTATGCCGGATGATACATTTCATATAGTCCAAAATAAAATGGGAAAAATGAATAAAAACTGTTCATACTAGTCATGATTTTTATACCAATAGGTACTTGCATAATGCAAAAATGCTTACGTAAAAAAAATGCTTGTTTTGAATTGACCATAGAAAACAGAAGTTATTTCGCTTAGGGGGTAAACATTAACAAATTCATTCTTGTCAAACACGCACCTAAAAGGAATACATATATCTTTATAGGTATTGGCCATCCTAGTGGAACCGAGCTACATTTGTCATTATCATCTTTAAAGTAAAGTAATGTAAAGTTTATTCAGGAATATTTGTACAATGTGATTAATCTTTATACCTACATTTGATAGCTCATGTTTTAAAATCTTAGTCTAAGGATATTAATTCAATCACCTCGGTGAATAAAGCCTATTCAAGTAGTGTACTTAATTCACCCGGTAACACCTGTGTGAATAGTCTAATGAAATAGTGGACTTAATGCACCCAGAAACACCTGGATGAACACATGATGTTACAGCCAGAGTCTGGCAAACCGAGGCTTTTTAATGTTGGTTAGTTTTGAATTGTGTACATGTCCAGATATTAATAATCATAGTAAAATAATTACAATTTAAAAACAAATTAATTTTAAAAAATCACAAAAAGCTAGTTATATTAAAGATTATATTTATATTTTATATTATATTTCCGGACAACTCACACAGCATCACCTAACCCCAAACTAAGCAGAGCTTGTACTATGGGTGTTAGGTGACTGATATACTACATAGATACAATTTTTTTTTGTAAATACATACATATGATATATAGAAAACACCAAGACCCGAAACCAGAAATTGTAGATCGTACAAAATCTGGTCCCCTGGCAGGAATCGAACCCGCAACCTCCTGCGCCTCAAGCGGACGTTCGCCCACCGAGCCACAGAGGTCGTCAGATTAGAAAATACATTATACATAACATTACGAGGGGCGTTCAATGTATTCTCGGTATCGAAGTGATATACTAATGATGAGGGTAGGTAAATTATCTCATTAGTTAATGACACTCTTTGAGGGTATAAATACATAATTTCATTTAATTGTCACCATTAGTATTCAAGATATCATTGCGAAAAGACAGCTAGGATGACTGATTCGACAATGATGAAAAAAATCGAGCATCGCGCTGTGATAAAATTCCTCACAAAACAAGGAAAAATTAAAAATTTATTTACGAAGAAATAGTGGCTGTTTACCAAGATTCTGCGCCTTCATTTTCTACAATTTACAAGTGATTTCAAACGGGGTAGAGAGAGCATAGAAGACGATCCCCGTGCCGGTGGGCCGGTTACTGCCTCTACTGAAGAAAACGTCAAATTCGTCGAGAAACTTGTACTCGAAGATACCCGTGTAAGAGTGAAAATATTAGGAGAAAGAACTAAGCTATCCGTGGGTACTATTCACACTATCCTTCATGAGAGTCTGAATTTATCAAAGGTCAGTGCAAGATGGGTGCCGCGGATGCTCAGAGCGCTTCAGAAACAAGTGTGAGTTGCGAGAGCAAGGAGTTTTTGGAGCTCTGTGGTGAAAATCCGCAAAGTATTTTCGATCGGTTTTTTACTGGTGATGAAAAGTGGGTTCATCACTATGACCCTGAGAGCAAGCAAGAGTCTATACAGTGGCATAAAAAAGGAACAGACCCACCGAAGAAGTTCAAAGTCACCCCGTCCGCTGGAAAGCTCATGGCCACAGTGTTTTGGGATTCTAAGGGAATCTTGCTAATCGGGTACACAAAAAAAGGTCAAAGTATTACTGGTGCATCTTACGCAAACACCCTGAGTAATTTAAAGGAGGCAATAAAAGAAAAAAGACGTGGAATATTGACTGCAAGTGTCTTGCTGCTTCACGACAACGCGCCGGCGCACAAGGCGCGTATTGCCAAGGCTGCTGTGCGGGAGTGCGGATTTTAAGAAATCAATCATCCACTCTACAGCTTGGACATAGCCTCCAGTGATTACTTTCCATTCCCTTATCTTAAAAAAGTCCTTCGTGGAAACATTTTTCCGACGATTAAGAGTTGAAGACAGCAATAAATGAACATTTTTCAGGCCAAGAAGAAATTTTTTTTTTAAAGGAAATTGATAAGTTACTTTTCCGAATAAATAAGTGTATTGAGATTCTAGGAGACTATATTGAAAAATAAATTTTATTCAGATTTTTTTGCTTATTCTTTCATACCAAAACCGAGAATACATTGAACTCCCCTCGTACGTCAACTGAATAGCAACCGTCGAGAACCATGAACCATTTTTTCACTCTGTTCCTATGTCCCTTTGTATCTTTGAAACTACGCAACGGATTTTGATGCGGTTTTTTTAATAGATAAAGTGATTCAAGAGGATGGTTTATTTGTATAATAACATCCATTAAATAGTGGAGAAGTAAGTACTGTTATTTTTGAGGTTTCTAATGTGATGTCGTAAATAATTACATTTTTTCCGCTTACTTTGCAAACGCAGGCTGAACCCTACGAGTTTTATCAAAATAATGTACTAACTAAGTATTGTACACATTGAAAATGTCTACAGAAAATTCCGTGATGGTATATGTCTATCTCTTGTGGATAACCCGCCCACTTTCGAAGCGATTTTAACCAATACAGCATTAATCTTTAACCATTTAAATACCTTGAATACATTGTTAATTTAATATCTTAATATATAAGTATAAATCTCGTGTCACAATGTTTGTCCTCAATGGACTCCTAAACCACTTAACCGATTATAATAAAATTCGCACACCATGTGCAGTTCGATCCAACTTGAGAGATAGGATGGTTTTTACGGCGAGAAAAAATCGAATAATTGCCGGAAAAATTTTATACCCGTGCGACGCCGGGGCGGGCCGCTAGTAGATCTATATGCTGGCCCTTTACACTGTATGATATAAGTGAATATTTTCGAAGATATTACAAATTTAATAATTTTGGAGGTTTTGTCTGTTCACGTCCGTAAGTGGTAACCCTCTGAATCCTTACACGTGACCTCCGGGTGGTGCTAAGAACAGTCTCTGGTGGTAGGCTTCGGCCGCGGCTTGTCACCACCCTCCGGGCTGGGCCAGTGCGTGAAGCGATTTTTTCGTGTTTCGTAATGTGGCCCGGAGAAGCCATCTTCTAGGCCTTCATGCTCCATCTTAGACCATATCGTCACTTTACATCAGGTGAGATTGTAGTCAAATGAAGGCTTATCAATAATAAAAAATTGCGGGACGTAGCGTTTGCGGCGGTACCGGCCGGGCCGCCCGGTGCGGCAAGAGCGTGCCTATAAATAGCGCGTCTGAGGCCGCAAATTATCAATTTTTCAAACAACTTTATCCCCCTAAATAATTATATTTTGCACGTTTTTTTTTATTTTATTAAAATTCAACATCACGCTTATTTTTGTACAAGATAAATGCAAATAATATAATTTTTATGGTTAAAAAATAAAATTAATATTATAGGTAAGTAATTAAAGATGACACTAAATTGATTTTTAAACAATCTTTATTAAGAGGTTTCAATTCAACTTCAAATCAAAAATAAATAGGTATATATTTAACATTCACTATTCATATTTATCACGGCCATGTGACCTGCCCACTGCCTCTTCAACAAGCTACTTATTCACCTAACTCTTCAATTCTGATTCAAACTCGCAAAAAAAAACCCTATATCCCTTACCCTAGTTAAGTATTTAGACTGACCTAATTGGACCGCCTGCCCCAGGTAGGTATATTGTACATATACTTATGAAAAACTTCAGGAAATATTTTTAAAATCATAACAGAGGTAGGAGTTACATGGGCATTGGACATGACTTTCGTCTTGTTCATTTCTGTTCGATTGTTAACTGTGAAAGTACAAGGAGTTTGAAAGCCGTGTTGGCTAAGTGGCAGGACACTCGACTTTCATTCCGAAGGTTGTGGGTTCAAACCCCGCCACGCACCTCTGGATTTTTCTTCTTGAGAAATTTATATGCGATTTAAACACGTGCTTTAACGGTGAAGGCAAACATCGTGAGGAAACCGGCAAGTTCTAAGCACTTTAAAGAGTTTGAAGGACATGTGACATTCTCCAACCCGCACTTGGCCAGCGTGGTGAATTAAGGCCTAATCTTTCTCGTCAAGAGAGAAGTCCCTGTGTCCCAGCAGTGGGAACATTAATAGGGTGATGTGATGATGATATATATTTGTACCTAAATCGATAAGCTACGCAAAAAATAAAAAACTTTCTAAACAGAAACCAATATCAATGATACTTTAGATCACATCATAAAAAGAAAATCGAGTCCTCTAAAAAGTGCAAGCTAAATGTAGGATTTCAATTAACTTTTATGCCAAACAGATTTAAAATAATTAAACAAATAAAGACAGGACATCATTACAAAATATATGTTTAAAAAAAAATAACATTGCATAATTATTTTTCCGATCAAAATCAATCCATTTCTAAAGTAAAATAAAATTATCCTAATGATATGATAATTTCTAATCTAACTAAACTATGTCGCTGCGTTCTCGTGTCAGGCGCATGACAGTGACAGAGCTAAATGGTTCCATTGGATGCTAGCGTAACGTAGTGAATAAAAAAAATGTCCAACAAAACATAGGTACGGACATTGGCTGTTGACGGCCATATAGCCAGTCACGGACGCCATCTATTAAAAGAAGAAGAAGAAGTAGTGAATAAATACCTACTCTCTGGCTAGCGTAGCGTTATCCCAGCCCTAGAATATATGAATCAAAAAATTAGCGTTGCGCAGAATGTGTCACTGAAATGAAAAGATATGTACATATCTTTTCATTGGAGTGAACTATATCTATCTTCTAGCTCAGTAGTTCAGTTAGTTCACTTGCTCAACAGTATCAAATGTTGTTGTCGTTCGGTTTTCTTTCACTAGTTCATCAAGAGATATAGAATGGGATATAAAACAACAGTTCAATCAATGATATTATCTCAGCTAATGCGATGAGTTAAGACACGAGTTTGTAAAAAATGAATTGAAATGTACCTAAATTAGTTGGTAGTAATTCATTAAATATTTACCTACTATTGCAGATCCATGATTTTTTAATATACCTACGTATAGGTATACTAAGTAGCTTATAAAAAAAGTTACGTGAAAATAAATAGTAAAGTATAGAAAGGTATACAGTTTTTATCACAAATATATATTTTATGTCAATATAAAAAGAAAACAATGCTGAGGTTCGCGCGTAATTACTTCCATTCTGTTTATTTTTGTCAAAGTTGAAGCAGATACTTTGGTGTTATTATTATTATTCTAATGAAAAAGATAGGTAAACTAGTAAACACCAAACTTCGACTTTACGAAGAACGACGAAGTTTTTTACGATCATATACGAACGTGACCGAGTGAAACAGACAATCACTTCAGTACTTACAACAGAGCGTGACAGCATAATCTATCCGCGCGGGCTATCTATCTTTCATTCGTCCCGATGCGATGAAGACAACTGAGCTAAAAGAGTTAGTGAGCTAGTTGAATTGTAAGTGAACGAGAGAGAGAAGGAAGGAGCACAACTGAAGTATATCTTTTGAAGGATTCATTCATGAACTACACATGTCTACAAAAAATTAGAAGAATAAATAAAATAGTCTAAGTCTACTACCTATGTCCAAATCCCATCCCATGTATTTCCTGTACCAAATTATAGGCTAATCGGTTCAGCCATTTTGCCGTAAAATACGTACAAAACAAAACATTAAAACAATAGACACACACATTTATAGTATATGACTCTGGCTCAGAATTTAATTAAAAATAAAAATGGCGTCTTAGATTATTTGCTATCTTGTAAAACGTAGCGATTTTATTTAATTTTATATACTCTCTAGGAGTCGACTTGTTTGTTGTGATGTGAATGTGTTTATTTGTTTCTGGTGGGGTGATTATTGGTATTATTGGATAATTATTGGTTTGGTTTGTTTCCTCTCAAGCAAATCTCGATTGCTGTGTTGTTATAAAGTACGAAATCTGCTAAAACATAAATATGGATAAAGAAGATGGTGAAATGAGTGACGACAATGCGATGCTCGTAGACGACGATGATGACCCCATAGCCACGGCTCCGAAAGCAAAAATCACCATGGAAGATGATCATACCCTGGTAGGTTAACATTTTACTAGCATACTTTACGCATTTGATTTGTACTTTAAGTACTACGTAACAAGCATCAGGAGTATAACTAAAATACAGATATAACGTCAGAAATCGAGATGGACGGGACACATTAAAAGTGGTTTAGACCAATGAGCAAAATCATTGTAAACTGGTATCCTAGAGAAAAAACAGGAAACCGGAAGACAATTTAAAGATGGGAAGATGAAATAAGAGAGACAGTAGGAAAGACATGGTCAAGAACTGCACAAACAAGGGAGAAATGGAAGCAGTTGGAAGAGGCCTTGCCAAATCGGGGCAAACAGATGCAATAGAAGTTGCCAATGTCTAATTTTTTTTTAGTAAACCTAGTTATTTAGATAGCCTTATTATATCGTATGTATTTCGAAAGTCTAAGTACATAATGCATAAACTTCAAAATGAAAATGAAATAAATTAATACTAACTAATGATTTTTGTTTCAGCTATTTAAGGCAGATAAAAGTGGCCTATTTGTAAAGGAATTGGAAAAAGTTGATGCTGCGAAACTAGAGGAAAGAGCTAAAAGATTTGGAATAAACCTAACAGGAAACAGAGTTATAACTCAGCGACAAATTGATGAACTTTACGCACATTTTGGGATTGAACAGGCCAATGAAAGACATTTCCGGTTTGATGCCCTGTACCTCAATGGTGTTGATGGACTCACAACTAAGGAAATATTTGAATACTTGGAGGACTATAAACCTGTATCTCTGGAGTGGATAGATGATGTGTCATGTTGGTATTGTATTTTATCCCTTTCCTAAGCATGTCAGTGTTTGTACACCATGGCAGCCAGCCAGTACTGACATAGAGGTCGGCCAGAGAAAATCTTGATACATTAGACTGTGAATGGTGGAATGCTGCACAGGACCAAGACACTTGGAAGGATATATAGGAGGCCTTTGCCCTGCAATGGGATGGAATAAGCTAATGAAAATAATATATATATGATGCGGTGACTATGACTAACTAAACTCTTGTCTGATTTTGGTTGATACATAATTGATTGTTAATGTAGAAAGGAATTTACAATTTGCTTTCAAACTAAGCTCTTTCATGATTAATCAATCACTGACAACAAACAAATACTATTGATTGACCAAAATGAAATTCTGATCCAATTTTTATTAAAAGAGAGAGATTTTATAGAAAAGTCTCACTTTATTTTTATTGGCTTGCCCTATTTACATTCCCACTGCTGGGACACTATTCAATTATTTTATAACTTATTATCACTTTATTCCACTTTATAATTTTCCTAATTTTATCTTTTAATCAAAAGTCACCTATTTGTAATATTTATTAAATGTCTATAAAATCAACTTGACCTTTTGTATTTTTATTCAAATTGCTAATCTAGTTTTAAATATGATTTCGGCCTTGCGGCATCCCCATAGTATTTAGTAATCTTGCTATGGAGCTAATATAACACCTCCTTTCCATTATATTCAATTTAAAATGTTTTTAAGATAATACAAAAGAAATAGAGCATAGTTTTATAACTATGCTGATTCATAAATAGGTGAGACTAACATAAGATAATTTATTATTTTTAGGTAATGTGGTGTGTCAAGATAACATCTCAGCAGCATTAGCACTCCTGGTACATTCGCGAGAAATACAAAATGAACAGATAAAAGAAATGCTATCTGAAAAATCAAGCCATCACTGGAGAGAAGGAATGCCACATCCTAAGAAAGATTTAATACTTGTTCGTTTTGCTACATATGGAGAAAAAAAAAAGTTAAAGAAGAAGCCAGAGTCTAAAAATTTTGACCAATATTATGATCAGACTATGGATTCTGCTAGCAAAAATCCATGGGGAGATTTGTGTAAATCCTGGGGAGTATATGATCATCAAGAAGTTTTCCAACGTAAATTACCTAAGAATGATTATGAGTATGATGTTAATGAATCGGATAAACCACCTAAACCAATTCAAATAAGGAACAAGAAACTTGCAATGAGACTGGGCAAGAGGCGTCAACAATCAATAGAACAGTCGGATGATAGTGATTCCGATTCAGAATGGAAAACTAAATCAAAAACTCCTAGAATGAGAATGCATGCTGATGATGAAGAATCCAAAATAAAGAAAAAACCAATTTCTCGGGCTTTAACACCAGAAAAAAAGCCATGTGATAAGTATGCACCTTTATCTATAGAAGTTGCAAATACACACACTTCTTATGTAAAAAAAGAAGTGACGAAATTATCGGATAAATTTAAATTTCATGGAGACACCAAAGAATCTACCAGTAGACAAACTGGTATTCAGTCACGGTTAGGAGAGAAAGTTATACATTCAGATGAATTATCCAGTCTAAGTGGATCTTCAGATGTAGATTCTGATCACAATACTATGAGTAAGGTACAGAAGGTTGCTAGTAAATCTACTGGTAGTGTATGGTCAAGACTTGAAAACAAACAGAAACAATCAAATACACGGAGTGACTTGAGACATATTTTGAAAACAAGACCTAGACAAACTGAAATTAAAACAAATGATTTAAGAATTAAAACAAATGATTTAAGAGGCAGACTGGGTAAATCAAAACCTGCCAATTTACGTATAGAAATAGACAATAGTCAATATAGTGATGATTATGATTGAGGTTTGTATTTAAAAATGTATGAAAATAGATTATATAAAGTACATTATGTACAAAATTCTTCAAAATCAATTCTACAAATTCTGTTAATGTAATATTTTTGGTTAGTAATAGTAACCAACAAAAAATTCAACCTCACTGTTACAAATATAAGTCTAATGAACTGTGTTATCAATAAAATCCTGACAATTAAGAGTGTATAGGAGAACAAAAAATATATTAAATAATAGTACATATATAGTCTTTGTTTAAAGTCTCAATGGAAATTGATCAATGTTTATTTAGTTGTAATTTAAGAAAAAATAAATAAAACAAAGTGTGTTTGTTAGATCAAATTGTATTTGTGCTTTTTGTGCTCTGTTGTCAGTTTTAATATTATTATGAGTATAAAAAAAGTTAACATTAGCATAAAAAGTTCACAATAGCTTAACAGTTTATGCAGACATAATACTTTAAAATATTATTACTTCAATGAAAATTCTAATGACCTATATTAAATGTATTTCTTTCTGTACATGAATTTAGTGAAATTTTTATACCAATAATTGTGTTTACTACAATTTCAAAAATATATCAAGAATTTAAAATTGTTTATTTACAAAAGAAACCTGACCATGCCATAATCTGTGAAAATTAAGTACAATAAGATAACTTCTGAGTACAAATGTATTTTATTCTAGTATCCCATTAATTTATTAATGATGTGAATACCACTATTACGAATTTTGATGATTATTATGATTGAGAAAGGTAGTTACTCAATAAGGCGAGCTAGCTGAGAAAACTAGGCCGCTAGAAAAAGTTCACAAACATAACTATGTATTGGCATCAAAAACTTAAGGGCTCCCACACATAACTGCGATGCGATGCGAAGGACGCCGCAGATGAACTTTATTCATACGAGCTCGCATATTTGCGATGCGATGCGAATTCGCAGTTATGTGTGTGAGCCTATAAGGGCTAAAGCATTTTATAAGACTGATCTAAATCAGTCTTAT